>BSBM01000841.1:8965000-11365000 GCA_027924585.1 Larix kaempferi
TTATCCAACTCTCTTGAAGCCCTTCTAGTTTGACTGATTTGGTTCAACTACATTGACACACCAAAACGGTAAATCCTCTACTTAAGGGGCAAAGAGGTAGAATTTTGGTGGACCTAGTATCGAGGACCTAGGTTGTATGCCTTTTTTTTCATTCTATGGGTCATTAGATTTCTAACAGTGGTTGGTTTTCACAAACCAGAGTTCATATACAAAATTTATGGCACCAACAAGGTAATGGAAACCATGTCAACTCACCATAATTCTGATACGGACTTCTACTTCTAGAAGCATCATAGAGTTTCCAAGAGGATTTCAAAACACTCAATCTAACCCCAATTATTGCTAATAAAAAACCTAGCAAAAAAGGGAAAACAATTCACTTTGACCATAAATTCGACATTAATGTTTTTACATTTCCTTAGGTGTAAACTTTTGTTTTGGTTGCTTGCTTAGTGTGTTTTAATGCATCTTACAAGTCTGATATTTCAAATTACAATAAGCATTTATTGCATTTTGGCAATGTTTTTTTATCTTTAGGGTTCATAATTTGCTTATAGGTCATCTAAGGATTGCCACATGTGGTTAGAAAGCATGAATAACCCAAAATACAACGAGATAATATGAGCAAGATAATAAGAGGTGAAAGTGTACATTCTCCAACTGCCATGAAGCCCTTCCAATGTGACCAATTTGGGTCAACTACATTTACAAACTAAAATGGTAATTCCTTTGTTTATGGGACAAATACGTAGAATTTCGGCAGACCTAGTATTGAGGACCTAGGTTGTATGCCTATTTTTGCATTCTATGAGTCAATAGCTTTCCAATAGTGGAATATTTTCACAAAACAAAGTTCATATTCAAAATTTGTGGCCCCAACAAGGTAACGGTCAAAATATTCGGTAGGTACAAGTGGCAATCATGTCAGCTCACCATAATTCTGATATGGACTTCTACTTCTAAAAGTATCTTAGAGTTTCTAAGAGAATTTCAAAACTCTAAATCTAACCCTAACACTAGCTATAAAAAAACTAGCAAAATAAGGGAAAACAATTCACTTTTCCATTAGGTGTTGGTCATCCATAGTATGAGTAGAAGTGTGGAGGTGATACTAATATAGAAGAGAGATAAAAGCATATTGTAGAGAACTATAAAAGGCCATAGTGTCTCATCATGTCAACTCACCATAATTAGAATATGACCTTCTACTTCTATAAGAATAATACAGGTTCTAAGAGGATTTCAAAACTCTAAACCTAACCCTATTTTTAGCTATCAAAAACCTAGCAGAAGGGAAAAAGGATTCACCTATTTATCAGGTGTTGATTGTTCCATAGTTCCATAGGTCTCTAGGTCTTACTTAGCTCTTAGGTGTGGGGTACTATTTCATACTTAACATCCCTCTAGTTTGGGAAAAAATTCAACATTTGTTTCCACATGTGAAGACTTGTATTGGTTATTATGTGGACATGGATGGTCGCTTCATTTTCCAAAGTGGACAATCTTGATGGGTGCAAACCCCCTTTGAGGACCTTGCTTGTTTAACAAGTAATCTTGACGGAAGCCTTTGGAAGAGGCTAATGTGGGAATCTTTTGGTTGCTTTGAGAACTTGGTGGGTTGAAATTCCATGAGTAAGGTATGGATTCACTCCTAGGGTACTAGCTCATAATTGAGAATATTAGTGGTTGGGATCAAAAGGACTACAAATCCATCCTTAATGTAAAGTCAGATAACCTTGTAGGTTGGAGCCCCCATAATGTTTTTCTTTCATGGTGCCACCATATGAGTTTTGAAAGTAAGATTAATTGGCCCCATCCCCTCATGAAGTAGAACCATGTGAGATAGATCATATAACACTATTAGCATCATGATATTCCCCAGTTGTGGTTACTATTTTTTTATTAAGCTCATGAACATTTATATGTAGTTTATTGTTTCTACTATCACTTTGTTTTTGTGATGAATGATAGAAGAATGTTATAAGTGTGGCTAAAGAATTATGAACATGGATATATACAATTCCTTATATTTATTATCACTTTGTTTTATGTGATGAATTCATTTGCATGACTTGAGTATATTTGAAGCTCTCCTTGAGGTCCCATGAATGAACTTGAACACTTGTTGCATTCATTTAATTTGAAAGAGTAGTTATAGTTTGAAAGAACTCTCTCCTTACCTTAGCTATCATTCATTGAAAGGAAAGGATTATTTTATTCGTATGCATTTGCATGGTTTGAGTTAGTCATCACACCATGAGTTACACTTCCATCACCCGACTGAGTAATACAACCATTAAAATTTAACTCGTTAACTCAACACACTTTAACCTAGCTTGAGAATAAAAAGAATTTGGTAGTTAGGTAGGACACCGGGGATAGGAATCCAAATAATTCCCCCTTGTCATTTTCATCTGAGACATAGTTGTTGTCCTTTAGGGTACTAAAATCCTATAGTATTTATTGACATGGTCATTGATCAGTTTGTGGAGAGGGCCTCCCATTGTTTCGACGGTAAGCCGCGAGGATTAGTTCCAGATGGACTTTGTGGAATACCACACTCCACTTAGCTTCTAAGGCATATCGATCCATTATATTCCTTGTATTTTATGGCCACGATACTGGTGATACAAGGGTGATAAGGCAGAAGTGCCATTATCCTTCTCCAATGTGCCATGAACGAGGTATCTTAGTAACTTTTCTTCTAGGGATCATTACCTTGGATCCCTTTTGGTAGAAGGATATCCTTCCATTATTGGTCTCTCATTTTGTATTGTTCAACTTGGATTTCATCACCTTGCGAAGGATACAACTTGTTGAGGTCTCCAACTCTTAGTTAGGAGGTTTTGCTTGCTATTTCACCTTTTTAGAGGGTCTTTTTCTTTTTAGTGCTACTTGTTGGCATTCTGGCCACTTTTGTTTCAGCTTACTTACTGTGACACTGGTCCTAGTACAGTTTTTTGAGCTTGCTTTTTTGGCCTACGAGCCTTGTCTTTTCCCTTCTACACGCTCGGTTGCTTTAGGGTTTTTTAGTTCTTATACAGTCAGTTACCAATTATCTAATGATGTGTGATGTCCTCTTCTCCTAGGTCTTCGAGATGGTTGAGTTAGATGGTCCTCTCAAGGGATTGAACACCCCTTGATGGAGCCACTAACGCTTGACCTTAGGAGTAGTCTAGAGGACCACATGATCACATCATCCGTGTGGACTTTTCCATTTACTGTGATGATGGTCTTTCAGGTTATATGGAACAATGGTACATTTGAGAGAGAGATGATTGGTTGTACCCCACCTTAGTTGATTGTCTTATGGTCCTTCCATTTTGTCGATAATATTTGTGTGGTACCTTGCCTTTTACCTTTTGGGTCTTTTACTCATCTTGGTATATCTTTTGATTTGTACCACCTTTTATGTTTTTGGTCTTGTGGGTACTACGGTAGTTTGTCCACATTTGAGGTACAACCCCTTTTTCCAAGTTGTTATGAGTCTTTATACCCACTTTGTACAACCCTCCAAACCTTAGTTAGGAAGGTTGCTTGCTATCATATTTTTTGTTGGTCATATTTTAGTTACGAGAGGTAGTTGCAAGGAGCTATTGCATATAAGAGGTGGTTACAAGGAGCTACTACATATAAGAGGTAGTTCCAAGGAGCAATTGCATATATTTGACATTATTTGACCTTCCATCTCTTTGGCATGTTAAATAGCAGGTAGTTACAAGGAGCTATTTGAGTTACAAGAGGTAGTTATAAGGAGCTATTGCATATAAGAGGTAGCTAAAATGAGCTATTGCATATAAGAGGTAGTTTGAAGGAGCTATTGTGTATAAGAGGTAGTTACAAGGAGCTATTGCATATAAGAGGTAGTTACAAGGAGCTATTGCATATATTTGACATTATTTGACCTTCCATCTCTTTGGCATATCAAATAACAGGTAGTTACAAGGAGCTATTGGAATATAAATTTGAACTTATTTGTACATTCTCCACAATGGTTGATTTACTTTTGGTCCTTACACCCTGTTGTTTATTGGTCTTGTGGTAGATTGTCCTTTAATTTTGGTCCTTTCATTTTTTTGTGGTACCTTGCCTCTCACCTTTTGGGTCTTTTAATGATATCGAGTTATCTTTTGATTTGTACCGACTTTTATGTTTTTGGTCTTGTGGGTATAACTATAGACGTAGTTTGTCCACATTTGAGGTAGTACACCCCCTTAGTCCCAAGGGTTATGAGTCTAATTTTTACTCGATCTTTTCTTTTTCACTTGTACCTTACTGATTGGTTTTTTTACCCTTTGGATGGTCCTTGTACCTTACTGGAGGCCGTGAGTCTCTTTAACCTCATTCTGCTAGTTGTCAGCTCATCTTTATTGTGATTGTACTGAGCCTTTTGACTGTCATTGACTTTCTTTGATTGACCGTACCATATCCCAGTCATCTCTCTCTGGTTTGTACTAACCCTATAATAGGGTACTCACTTGGTTCCTAGAGTTTACTGGCCTCTAAGAGGCACAGTCATTTCTGAAAGTAACTCTTCTGAGTATATTATAGGAAACATCTACACTCAGGTAATCAAATATGTGTTGGTTATAAGACTTATGTAATCAAATTGTTGGTAATCAAATATTGGTAAATAATTTGAATTAAGTTGTTAAGACTTGTCCTGTTAGACAAAATTGTTGGAAATCAAATTATATTTGTTGGTAAAGAATTTTAAGAGTGGTGGAACTCCTCGATTGAACTTGCGAGGAAAATTATCTTGGAGAATAAGTGTCCTGACAAAAAACTGAGTAGAATTATGACTTTATTTGTTGAACCATGGATTTATCATAAGATCAGATTGCTCCAGTCTTCCATTTTTTCTAAACAACACAATAAAATTTGCAACGGCAAAAGGAAAGTTTGCAAGATGGTAAGCATTTTTTTGATGTTATAACTCTATTTTTCATGAGCACATTCCTGGGAAAGCAAAAAACATTCCTTCCTTTTTAATGTTAGGATATTCCTTTACTCCATCCTAGTCCTACCAGTATATCCATTATTTACATTTTCAGTCTTGCATGCATTTCTACACACAGCATGCATTCTGCATGCATGAATGCATCCCAGTCATCAGTGCCAACACCTAGCCCTCAGTTAGCCATCCCTCGGGAGATTCTCACTGATCATTTTTAGCCCTCCTAGAGCTTAGTGCACCCTTTTTCCTTGATTTAGGGAAGCCACTCGTCCTCTCTCACCTACCACTCAGTTTCACTTCATTTAGTTCAATTATCTTCAGTTCTTTCCTTGATTTAAGGCTAGACTGACTCTCAACTAACTATATCACTCCGATGGACCTCCGATGATACTAGACTACCCATTCTGAATTCAGTTAGCTCCTAATGTGCCCTCCACTGAGCCTCCTTCATTCAGTTAGTGCCTCCATGTGCCAGTTACACCTATGACCCTCAGTTAGACTCATTCTGACTGATGATTGACAGTTACTTGTGCATTGATGACTCCACTGATGATGATGAATACTTCTAGTTGTGCTCTGATGACACTCCAGTGATATTTTGATCTCTCCATGAAGGCTAATTCGAATTTCCACCTTGGCAGTCGAATCCTCATTCATTGTATTATTTATTTGTCCATTTGTGAGTAATGAATTAAGAATGTGTGTGAAGTTATTTTGCTTCTATCTGAGTTCTACTATATTATTTTGTTGCTCATTTTACTGAATTGACCACTCTTAATCTTATTCCTAAATTCTTTCATTGTGAGGTATACATCAGCTCTTAGATCTGCTGTGAGGATTTTCACATTTAACAAGAGAATATTTGACACAGAAGTGTCCTGTTAATTTTTAAGAAGTGAGCCTGAAGCAAGCGAGCCTAAAACAAGCAATCCTAGTGCAAGTGAGCATGAGGCAAGGAAGCATAGAAGGTCAAGTGGAATCCAGTGGGCCCATAACCCACAAGTAAACATGAAAATCTATGCTTGGATCGAAGGAAAAAAGCATATCTATACTATCAATGATCATATGAGTTGGTTGGATTATATGCAAGACTGGAAACCTAGGTGGGAGTTAAGACATGTTGAAGTGTTAGATGCTAACTTACAAGGATCTGATGCTTTTATTAGACTAGTGCCAGAACTCAGAAGAATGCCTATGGGATCCAATATTGTACCAGAGATGATTTACAACAACTCCCTGAGAAAAGTAGCTAATGCAAGCAATTGGTTAACACACCTCTACCAATATCTTAACTTAATCTCTACGGAGGGCTCTACACCTCACCCCGGGATACAACTAGACCAACAATACTACTGTATTAACCGGATACGTTCTATGGAAGCATGGCCACATCAAGATGCTAGTATCCAGTTTCCAAGTACTACACACACTTATGAAAAATATAAAAAATTATGGTGGAAATTCTTGAGAAAAGAAAATACAGATAGAACATATCATACCATGCTAAAGTTTGGACTTCAAATTACACAAATCTATGAGGGTGTTGCATTCTACATCCCTTATTGGATTAGAGACTGGTGGTGGTCATTTGGCATCAACCTGAGAGCATTAGATCCAAATGTTATTTATAATCTAAAACAGAGAGTTGGAGAATCTCTAGAAACAGGTTAAAGATATTTTTCATACAAAGCTTACTGAGGCTCAAATCCTTGAGTACTACATTAGAAACCAAAAACAGTGGCTTGTCAAAACCCACATAGACATCCACATGCATCAAAATAGACGTGTGGTCCTGAGTTATTTTTATACAAAGGCATGGGATACTGAATCCAATGTCTTTCGATAATTACATGGATTGTCAACAAAAAGTATGCGTAGCCATGGATTGTCAAAAAACTATTTATAGTTGAAAGACAAAAATCAAAATAAAGGAGCAACATTGTATATGGACGGAAGGCCAAAGGCCACAGGGAATCTTGTGGGGTTTATAAACACTACACAACCAGGGTCTACAATTAAGCAACCAAACTGTGAATTTGAGGGCCCTGAAGGAAACCGTGTTTTTGTAGTTGCCATTAAATAAATATCTACAGGGGAAGAGTTGCTTATTAATTACAATTTAAATCAAGTAGATACAAAAAAGGTTACTATGGGAGTGGTACATATAACAATTTACCGAACCTTTTATTAATGAATTTAACATATTAAGGATTTTTTCGTTATTTTATTTCGTTTAAATTTTCCATATTTACTTCGCAGGCTAGTGATCAGGATAAAACCCTGCCAGCAGATGGTCGGAGGAGTACATCTTCCTCGAGGGATCAGGTATACATCTTTGTAATAGTGCAAATATAATAAGAAAAAATAGTTTTTTTTCCTTTGTTTTTTCATTATTATTATATTGGTTTCGTTCATATAATGTTATCTAATTATTTCATTTACATAATTTTCTCTATGTTTTTTATGCAATCGAGTTCTGCAATGGTCATAGCACCCTTGACGCAACAGGTATACATATTCTTTGTAATAGTAAAAATATAATACTTAATAATAGTTTTTAATGATTGTGTTTTCTCATGATTAGTTTTGGATTTGTTTAGGTGATCACTTTCACTATGTTTTTTATTTAGGTATTTGTAAGGGGCAACTCCCAGATATTAGCAGATCAGGGTTGTTAGATTTTGAGCATTAATTCAGCATAGTCTAGGATCTTTACTAAGAGAATAACATGTACAACATATCAAGCATATCAAGCATGTATCAAGCATAGCAAGCAATCACATAAGACAATGGACACACATATTTTCACTGGGGAAAACCATAAAGGTGAAAAACCCCACAACTTCCTCAAAGATAGAAAGAGCAATGATACAACCAAAGTACAAGAGATAGTATTATACTAGAAGCTACTCCTCCTCAACTAGTGCACCAATTTTCGAATAGTGTAGAAGTGAATAATGAGATGATCAAATAGAGAGCTCCCACTCTCTATTTATACTTGTCATGTCCTGCCTAATAAACCAACAGGGTTGACTTGTATAACTCAGTCTAATAACCCATGGTTACATTAATCAGGGCCGACCCCACACTTGGTGGTCTAATAACCCATCACAGCAAGTTACAACACTTGCGACACTTGTCAATACAAATGATGACACTTCCGTATAGAGGAATAATACCATCTCTATAGGAGTACAATATACATAGGTGAAATACATTCGAAGTTACATATACATCAACACTCCCTCTTAACTAGGAAGGTATTTCTCGACACAGATCTACTAGCACAAGTATTTTTCTCTGGATCATCATCACTGGATCATCTTCATTGAATCATCATCATCAAATCATCATCGCTGCTACTATCTCAATCAATCTCCAATCTACTCGTCATAGGAAGTTCTATAGAGCCAATCCTTTTTCATACTGGGTGTAGGACCACCACCTGTAGGTCTTCATCATCTACAGAGCTAGCCCTTTTTCGTGTTGGATGAACATCATCAACATCTATGCGAGCAAGCCATCAAGTAGGTACACCTCAGGACTGATTACACTGCCTTTGCAAAACTTACAATATCTCCCTGGACTGATTATATACCAATGCAAAACCTTTGTACCATACTGTCACATCATCGTCTTCAGATCATCGTCATCGTCCACAGAGCACAACCCAGATGCACACACACAACACTTACACTCACCAGTATGGGAGAACCAACCTACCACCATCCGTGAAAGGCTCACAGCACTTACATCAATGACCATGGGAGGACCAACCTACCACCATGTCAGAATGGCACAACACTTACATCAACGACCATGGGAGGACCAACCTACCACCATGTCGGAATGGCACAACACTTACATCAATGACCATGGGAGGACCAACCTACCACCATGTCAGAATGGCCCCAGCCCTTACATATTACCATTAGAGGACCAACCTACCACCATGTAATAATGGCTCCAACTCTTACATCTTACCATGGGAGGACCAACCTACCACCATGTAAGAATGGCTCCAGCCCTTACATCTACATCATAGGAGGACCAACCTACCACTATGTGAGAATGGCTCCAGCCCTTACATCTACACCATAGGAGGACCAACCTACCACTATGTGAGAATTTCCCGTGTGCATCTGTGTCTCTGGACTCATCACTTCCCCTTGGAAGGTATCTCGATCTGAAGTACACCAAGTCTCCCTCTGAAGTATTCAAACTTCACTTTGGCAAGCGGCTTGGTCAACACATCGGCTATCTACTCGTTTGTTGCAACATATAGGAGGTTCACTACTTCTCTCTGTACCATATCCCTGATATAGTGATACTTGATCTCAATGTGTTTCAACTTGTCATGGAACACTGGGTTCTCCGACAACTTCACACAACTCTAGTTGTCGCAATATATACAAGTAGCACTTAGCTGGAGATCAAACAAATCATACAGTAGTTTCCTAAGCCACACTGCATAACAACTAGCTGAACAAGCTGCAACATACTCTGCTTCGGCTGTACTCAGTGCCACATAAGACTACTTCCTGCTAAACCAAGAGATCATACCGGATCCCATACTAAAGCAACCCCTTGAAGTGCTCTTCCGATCAATGGCACTGCCTGCCCAATCCGAATCAACATAACCCTCCAGGTTAAATTTTTTATTCGCCTCCTACTTGAGCCCATAGTCAATTGTACCCTTCAGGTACCTCAGAATATGCTTTGCAACTATCAGGTGAACATGTCTCGGATCTGTCAAGTACTGGCTCAAGGTGTTCTCTGCAAAGCAGATATTTGGTGTGTGTTCGTTAGGTACATCAAGGACACAATCATCTGACGATACATCGTAGCATCAATCGGCTCAGATGAAGCATCACACAAAAGCTTCAGGTTCGATGCCATAGGTGTGGCCATGGCCTTGCAGTCCATCATCCCGAACCTCTTCAGGATCTCTACTGCATACTTCCCTTGTCCAAGGAATATTCCATCTGCACTCTGCCACACCTCCATACCAAGAAAGTAGTGCATCCTACCCAAGTCCTTCATCTCGAACTTGGCAGCAAGCTTCCTCTTCGTGTCGGCAATCAATCTATCCTCACCTGTTACAAACAAGTCATCCACATACAATAGTAGTATCACTGGATTGCCTTGCTTAACCTTGTAGTAAAGGTTGGAATCTGCTTTACTCTTGGTAAATCCCAAATTGGATAGGAAGCCATCTATCCTGCCATACCAGGTCCTGGGTGCCTGTTTCAAACCATACAGGGCTTTCTTCAGTTTGCACACATGTGACTCTCGATCATGTGTCTCAAACTCGAGTGGCTTCTCCACATACACTTCCTCTTCAAATACACCATTCAAGAAGGTTGTCTTGACATCGATTTGGTGTACCTTCCATTTCATCACTGCAGCCAGAGCAAGTACTGATCTAATGGAAGTGTATCTGGCCACAGGAGCAAAGGTCTCTTCATAATCTATCCCTTCTTACTGGGAGAAGCCACGAGCTACAAACCTTGCCTTATATTTTTCTATGCTTCCATCTGCAGCATGCTTGATCTTATAGATCCATTTGGAAGTCACCACAGACTTCCCATCTGGTCTTAGGACCACATCCCAAACATCATTCTTCATGATCGGCTGGTATTCCTCGACCATGGAATCCTTCCATTCTTTTTTTTCTGCTGCTTCTTCATAACTGGAAGTTTCTTTGTTCATTATGTCACAGAGTAGAGCAACATAGCTGGTATGTGATCTTGTCCTTTTCCTTTCTTTGTGTTCCTCTTCTGGAATTCCAAACATTTCTGCATCTTGAATGAGCTCTCTAGCCCATGCTGGTTTCCTCTTGTGAGATTTCTTCTCATGGGGTGGATCTATAGGTTATTGTGGATCTTCTATTTCACGATCTTCTTCAGGAACTGCTTCATTCATGGTGGTGTCTTGAGTTTTGGATATTCAGGTTTCTTCATTATATTCAACTGGTGTTTTCTTTTATTTGATGTATGTTGAGCTTTCATCAAATGTTACATCCCTGCTGATATCAATCTTCTTGAATCCTGGGAAGTAGATTATGTAAGCCTTCGAGCTTTCACTGTAACCCATGAATATGCCATTCTTTTTTGAAGAATCCAACTTTGTCCTCTTTTCTTTTGGGATGTGTGAGTATACTGGACAACCAAATATTCTGAGATGGCTAACTTCTGGTTTCTTACCAGTGAACACTGCTTCTGGTGTTTTGTTGTCAAGTATCTTATGAGGTGTTCTATTTTGCACATATACAACTGTCCTTGTTGCTTCATCCCATAAGTGCATAGGTAGATATTGGTCATGAAGCATTGCCCTAACTTCTTCCATGATTGTTCTATTCTTCCTTTCGGCAACTGCATTCTGTTGTGGATTGTAGGGAGCAGTCAACTCCCTCTTAATCCATGAATCATTGCATAGCTTCTTAAAGTCACGTGAAGTGAATTCTCTGCCATTGTCGGATCTAAAGATCTTGATCTTCATGTCAGTTTGGTTTTCTATCAAGGCTTTGAATTCCTTGAACTTGTCAAACACTTCATCTTTTTTCTTCAAGAAGTAAACCCAAGTTTTCCTAGAGAAATCATCAATGAAGGAAACATAGTATACATACCCACTCAGATAACTAGATGACATCGGACCGCATACATCAGAGTGGATGATTTCCAAGATTCCCTTTGCCTTGCTTTCACTACTTGGAAATGTATTCTTTTTGTTCTTACCCTTTGCACAACCTTTGCAAATGCCTTCATGCTTTGACTGGATTTCAGGAAGACCTTCCACTGCTTTGCTTGCAATTGGTAATGCCCTATAGAGCATGTGTGCAAGCCTTCTATGCCAAAGTTCACTTGGCTCTACTGAATCATGGACCATGGCTTGTTTGGTTGGCCCTTTAATTTGTATAATCCTCCCTCTTTCTCTTTAATCACCACTGCATCATCTATAGT
This sequence comes from Larix kaempferi, assembly GCA_027924585.1. Taxonomy (NCBI): domain Eukaryota; kingdom Viridiplantae; phylum Streptophyta; class Pinopsida; order Pinales; family Pinaceae; genus Larix; species Larix kaempferi. Next base: position 8,976,920 of record BSBM01000841.1, read on the forward strand.
CTTACCCTTTGGCCACATTAGGATTTGGCCATCTACAAATGCAACCCTCATGCCTTTTTCTTCCATTGCAGATATGGAGAGTAGATTCTTCTTAAGACCTGGAACATATAGTACATCTTTCATCTTCATAGACTTTCCAGAGTCTAGTCTATAGGAGGCTTCACCACTCCCTTTTATTGGATACTAGTTTTCATCCCCAAATTTCACCTTGTGGGGTGATTCATGTTTAGATAGGTTCATAAAGGATTCCTTGAATCCTGTAATGTGTTTAGAAGCCCCACTATCTATAAGCCAATCATTACTTCCATGAGTAATGGTTCCAGTGAGAGCAGAAATCAAAACATATTCTTCATCACTCGAAGAATCTTCACTATCTTCTCTAGCCCTCTTCCTGGGAGGTTCATCATCCTCTGCAACATGAGCATGATGTCTTCTTTTGATGTTCTTCTTCTTGTGAGAACCATTTTTCTTATTTCTGGGACAGTCTATGGAATAGTGTCCCTTTTCATCACATGTATAGCAACGGGCATGGGACATATTTCTTCAAATTCTGGGACTACCCCTCTGAATCTGATGGTGATGTCTTTCTTTCTTGCCATGATGGTGAGCCTTTTTGTCACCATGAATTTTGGAGTGTGTTGTGAGATCTTGGTCTTCATTCCCCATTTTCTCTTCTCGAGCTATAATTCGAGCTTCCTCCTATGAGAATTCTTCCCATAGCATACTGAATGTGATAAGTTTCTTCCTAGCACAAATCCCTTGGATGAAGAAATCCCATGACCTAGGAAGGCCATTAAGAGTGGTCATTACCACTTCTCCATTTTCTATATCTTCTCGCGCAGCTTCAAGTTGTTCTTTTATCTGGGAGACCCTTGAGAAGTAAGACTGCATAGTCTCTGCATTCTGGATCTTGACATTCTTCAATTGATTCCTCAAGGTCATCTTCTAATTTATGTTCTTCCCTTCAAATAACTTGGTCAGGGAATCAAACATCTCCTTTGGTATCTTTAGGGATGACACATGGGTATGATATGATCTTTGATAGAATCAACAATGATCCTCTTTGCCTTGACCAAGTTCTTTTTGTGAAGAGCCTTAGCCTCTTCTCCCTTTGGGATAGGGACCACTTCACTTATATAAGTGTCCAACTCATTTTCTTCCAGGATTAACCCAATCCTATACTTACATGCTCGGAAGTTATCAGCCCCTTCAAGCTTATCCTCAAGCTTGGTGTGGTGAGACATCTTAAAGAGTACTTCAAATGGAAATAGAAAATATTTAGGTCTTACCACTTGATTTGCTGAAAACTAGATTTGGTCCCGGATTAGGGTTTGTTAGAGAAACCCTAAAAATACAAACTTCTGAAAGGATAGAAATATGCGCCTTGATGAGCTGATCAGCCTGGTATACTTGGAATTTGAAAACTGCAAAGTTTCACCCTTTAGAAATACTTTTCAATCTCCTAGATTCACTAGGGAGGACCCTGAATTAGGGTTCGAGTTTCCCGGAGCTTCACCCAACCAAAAATATCGATCCAAAGCTCTAAACTTAGATTTTTCCAAGGAGCTTCCAGCTATGTCCTCAGATTTCAGAAATTCCTATTTTTGTGGAAACCCTAATTTTTAGGGCCAAAACTGAAAGTGCTCAGAATTGAATTCTGATTGGATAGAAAGATTCTCCTTGATGAGTAGAGTCAATCTACCTTATTGGTTTTCCAAAATTTGTGGAGAGAAACCCAATAAACAAGAAACCCTAGTTTCTACCACTGCACAATGTCTTCTTCTCAGGTTAGCTCTGATACCATGTTAGATTTTGAGCATTAATTTAGCATAGTCTAGGATTGTTACTGAGAGAATAACATGTACAGCATATCAAGCATATCAAGCATGTATCAAGCATAGCAAGCAATCACATAAGACAATGGACACACAGAGTTTCACTGGGGAAAACCATAAAGGTGAAAAACCCCACAACTTCCTTAGAGATAGAAAGAGCAATGATACAACCAAAGTACAAGAGATAGTCTTCTACTAGCAGCTACTCCTCCTCCTCAACTAGTGCACCACTTTCCGAGTAGTGTAGAAGTGAATAATGAGATGATCAAATAGAGAGCTCCCACTCTCTATTTATACTTGTCCTGTCATGCCTAATAAACAAATAGGATCGACTTGTCTAACTCAGTCTAATAACCCATGGTTACATTAATCAGGGCCAAGCCCACACTTGGTGGTCTAATAACCCATCATAGCAAGTTACGACACTTGCGACACTTGTCAATACAAATGACAACACTTCCGTATAGAGGAATAATACCATCTCTATAGGAGTACAATATACATAGGTGAAATACATTCTGAAGTTACATATACATCAACAGGGGCAAGTCACCTATGAGCATCGATGCGAGGAGTGGATCACGATCCTCTACGTTGCAAGTATAATCCATTGGAATTGTACCAATATAATAAGTAGAATAATGATTATTTTGTTATGTATTTTTCGTGTGTATACTAGTTTCGTTGTGATAATGTTTTCTAATTCTTTTTTGTAGGGGCTTGATGATCGAGGCAAGTCCACAACTGTGGATCAGACGACACCATCGTCCAGGAACCAAGTAAGCCTAGTTGCATATTTAGGAATCTATCATGATCATAGATATGTTTTGTTAATATAATTTTAGGAATCTATCATGATATAACTCAATAGTGTTTTATATATTTTTGTTGCATCTCAATGAATCGTTGTATGAAACAACATCAGAAGAATGTTCAGTAGATCCTGAAGTGGCTGAGATCATTAAAGATCCCCACGTAATTGGTGAAGCCACAAACCCATTTAAGATGATAGACAAATTGTTGGAAAAATGTAGTGCGGAACTCATTTCTCTACTAATCAAGTTTCCGCAGACAAGCCAGAACCTGGCAAGGATTGAATTGTTGGAATGGAAATTTGAATCCTTGGAAGTAAGTTGAGGAATCTTGATTCATAAAATAATTCGTTTATGAATTTATAATTTTCTCTTTTATATGATAGTACTGAACGTGTAAGACGTGGTTTGTATTTACAGAATTATCGGGGAACACACAATAGTGGTGGAGGTGATGTTGGCCCCAGTGAGGCTCATGGAGAGACGTGGCATCATGAGAAAATGACTCCATGTGCATTGACTCCTTCACCATTGTTGTTGAATGAATAGTTGACAACACATTTTGACACACCACGGACCCCAATTGTGAGTGCACCGGCCATTAGTGACCAACGCACACTAGATCCTCCAAAAGAAGGGGTCAACACCGAGAATCCTGGTAATATTGATATTGGCCTAGTTGCATTTCCAGGATCTTCCCGTGTCACTAGCACGGGAACAATGGGGGTGACATTTTTGGTCGACGTAGATATCGTCCCAATAAAGAGCGATAAGGTCCCAGGTAATTAATATACATTAATCAAGTTAGTGTTTATAACTTCATTGTCATATACCAATAAAACATTTTCTTTCAACTAATTATGATCATGGCATGATCGTTTCGCAGGAAATGATGTTTTCTATAAAAAAATGAATGACACATGCTTGGATATCTTCGGGCCCACCATCCAAGAAAGGTGAGATAAACAACTAAAATGTTTAAAAGATGAACTCACTAATCGGTTGGTTGGCCTGTTTGGCAACAAGACCTTCAATAAAGTCGAGTTCATGAAAAAGGATAGACAACATTTGAAGGTTGTCCGAGACCAATATAGGACCCACCTGGAAAAAAACCCTAGGTATGAGCACCCTCCAATGATTCCAACAATGGAGTGGAGAACCCTAGTGGAGGATGGAAGGGAGAGGGCTCATAGAAGAGAAGGAAAGATAACACCAGGCACAAGGAGGTATGCAATACTTTCCGCAATGTAATTCAAAACCTTATTATTATTGAATATTTCTATATCGAACTTGGAACATCTAACGTATTTCAACACTTGCATAGGCTGCCAGACACATCAAAGGCCACAAAGGCAAGAGTTGAAAAAATAGGTCAACACAAGCTTGGGCCTGGTGGTTATTCCAATTTCGCGGCACGATTTGTAAGTTTCAAAAAACCAATAATGCATACAAATAATAAATTGCAAATTATTTTTCATTTTATTGCACCGAAAAATGTTAATTAATGACGTTATGAAAATTATATGCAGGATGAACGATTCAATGAACATGCCACTGAGGAAGACATGAACCTTGGCTTCAAGCAAGGATTTGGAGCTGTTGTTGAACATCGAAAAAGCTTGTCTGGCCAAACACAGTCTTATGGTACGAATCCATCCAGTGCACAGGTAAATAGAATCTATATACTTTACTGGAGATTAACCACTTGTGCAATCTATTCATTATAAATACTTGACAAAAAATATTGACTCTATTTTGAGCAGGAAAGCAATGATCCCCCTAATGTCGAGGAGGGACAACAACAAATCGAATATCATGCTTCGAATACTGGTAATGAATTTATTCATATGCTACAATTTTTGTATAGCATTGCAAATGGTGAACATTAATTGTAGTTCACCATATTTCAACTGCAGAGCATGTAGAGGGTGAAACTATACAGGTTGAGCTTGGAAAAGAACATGAACTACATGATGTGGCCACACCAGGTAAAAAAACACCTTTGTAATGTTTTTTTTAAATGAAATACTTGTCATTACAATAGCAAAATACAACGATGTAACATTTTCACATTGTTGCAGCAAATCCGAACCCCTTGCCGCAAAATCAACATCTAGATCAGCAATCTAGGATGCAGACATCACCACAAGTGCCTGATGAAGAACCAAGAACTGGAAGAGAAAGTCCATATGTAGATGCTCCTCTTAGAGATTATTTACCATTAAAGAGAAGAAAAATTAGAAAGAAGTGACTGGAAAAATGTTGTCTAATTATTTTTTATAACAATATATCGTCCATGATTTTTGGCCTAATGAATGAATGAATGGTTTAATGGTTTAATGATTCAGTGTAGTAAACTGTTAACTTTATTGAATGTCATTTTTTATTGAATGAATGAATGGTTTATTGAATGTTATCTTTTATTGTATGAATGTGTTGACTGAATGAAACAATGGTTTAATGAATGTTAGCCTTTATTGAATGAATGGTAGATAAAAGTTAATGATGAAATATGGATGAATTTGCATGTATTTTTTTTTTTCAAGTACATGCATTGGGTATGGGAAATTTAGAGTGATGTGAGGGAGGGGAGGGGCCATAAGAGCTTCCACCTTCACGTGGTTGGCCCTGTTCAGTAGAGATAATTAAATTATTCTTGAAATAGAGAGGAGCTCAATGAATGGCTACGATGGTGGCTTTCTACAACCCACTCGCGTGTCATCTAAATTTTGACAATTTATTGGAGCTTGTTGTGATGTTTGGTTGTTCATCATAACCAATTTTGAGTTTCCACAACTTCAAAGGATGAGTAAATGATGCACTGGAATCAATATCCTTAACCTTCTCTTTAATTTACTTGGAATCAATATCCTTAACCTCACATTAAACCCTTCCAAAATGGTCTATTTACCATTGAAGCCTGGCTTTTGAAGCATGATATTTGCAACTAATATAGCATACACCAACAACAATTAGAAACATGCTTCTTGTTGTCAATGTTCATCATTTTTTAGGGCTGCAACTTGCCCATAATGGATCCTCTTATGCTAGAGAATTAAAGAAAACAAGAAATTAAAGAAAACATATAATTTGCATCAGAAAAATAATAGGGTACGAACTGAACTGAGGAGGTTAGAACCTGCGACCTATGTCTAGTCTCAAGGCTACCACCTTCAAGATTAAGTGCAACCAACAATGGGAGAACACCTTCAAGCAGCTTGATTCATTCTGCATGCATTTCATAGTGGGAGACGACGGGCTACCACCTTCAAGATTGATTCATTATGCATGCATTTCACTATGCAACAGTCTCAAATTCCCATTGCACTTTCCCTCAATTAGTTTCTCGATTCAGCATGACCCACGCCTGCCATCCGAGGAGTGTTTCCAGTGGTCTAGAGTTTCATACTGGCAACGGTGATGATTCATGGTATTATGTTTCCCTTTAGTTGGAAGATGGCAAACTCAAAGCTCTCATAAGAAGGTTTGTTTGACAAATGTGATGGTTTCGGTTTCTCGATTCAGCATGACCCAAACCGTTACATTTGTCAGACAAACCTTCGCAGTGAACTATGAGTTTTCCATATTGTAGCTGAAGGGAAACATAATACCATGAATCGTCACCATTGCCAGGCTGAAACACTCCTTAGATAGCGGGTGTGGTTCATATTGAATTGAGAAACTAATTGAGGGAAAACGTAGTGAGAATCTAAGACCGCTGCATAGTAAAATGCATGCAGAATGAATGAAGAGTATTAGGTGTCGAGAGAAATGGTTGTGGGATTTCGTATGAGAGGAAATGGCAATGGGAATTGATTGATAAGGTCGGGCTTGAAGGTGGTAGCCTTGGGACTAGACATAGGTCGTAGGTTCGAATCTCCTCAGTTCATTCTAGAGTTTTGAGAAAACCAGAGATATATGAAATGATGGATTATGATAGTTCAACTTCATAGCCACCTCTTGAAATCAAGGTAAGACTTGGATATGGTGGGAGAAGTTCATATGATAGGGGGAGTAGTTGGAGCACATGAAGTAAAATTTCATTTGCTTCAACTACTCCACCTATTGAATGATCTTGATATTGTGTCTTGTAAATTATCCTTGTACCTTGCCATCTTCATCAACATTTTGTTGTTGGTTTTTTCAAAATTCAACAAGGTTCTTTCTAGTAAATTCATAAAAGGTAAGTGTGCATCATCATTCCATACTCCCCTTTATATCAAGCATATCATTTCTCAGTCATACTTCTTGTCAAATAAAGCTGAAAGGATATTATCTCCAACAATATCTAGTACATTGCTTCATGGAAGCATCCTTTTTCCAAGAGTATCAAGCCCGAGCATGTCCACTTTATCCTTACCGAATACTGATTTGACCTTCTCCAATTTTGTTATAGCATGCTGAGCACTTAGAGATGTGTAATATTCAATTTGACCATGTCTTCCTTGCATCGATAACTTCTAGAAATCCCAAGTTTGTCCACTATCTCTTTCAACATTGTTCATTATGCCATATTTCTTGAACTCATAATTGTCAATTATATCTAGTAAATTCAAAAAAGAAAATCCTACAAACATTAAGTTGCTTTTATTTCATTTGATTGAACTATTCCCTCTATCATATGAACTTCCTTGAGGGCATCACCTTCCAAATAATATTGTTTTTTTTTTAATTTCATAACGTAGTCGGATAACTGACGACCACACTAAAGACAACCGACATCTTTTCCATAGCTCCGACGGCATCTGACATCGGATCCAGACAGTTGCATTTGTAAGAGGCGTCGGATATCCGACCACCACACTAAAGACAACCGACGTCTCTGCCATATCTCCGACCGCATCTGAGGTCGGATTGAGCCAGTTCCATTTGTAAGAGGCATCAAATATCCGACTACCACATCGAAGAAATCCGACATCTTTGCCATAGCTCTGACGACATCTGACGTCAAACTTTAGCCAGTTCCATTTGAAAGTGGCGTCAGAGTTCCAACGTCATTTGAAAATACACAAGTCAGAGATTCAACTACCAAGTAGTCGGATATGCGACGGTCTGTAGGCATCGAATATTCGACGACCTACAAGTTGTCGGATTGCAGCCGAATTTGGACCGACTTTAAAAAAATATAGAGGCTGTTGGATAGTCGACCACAGGATGTAGAAAATACGACCTTGTGGCTGTCCGATTTTGGGTCCAAAAAACCTAGTGTGGATTTCTAAACCAATAAGCTCATCCAAAGAGCTATAGGAATAACCAAATGACCCGAGACAGTCTAGGAAACCCTATGACCTCCACTCTCAGCCTAAGTAAGGTCCCCTTCTTTGCTGCATAGTCCCTAGGGTGCCCCTTCCCTTAGCACTGAACTGGAAAGGTATGGTTGGTTCTAACTGTTAGATCAAGGTAAATGAGCCCTCGTTGGCTCTACCATGCAGTCTAAACCCTCTTGATTTCTTCCCATTGCGATCTGCACCTGGATCTTCCCTCACGTTACGACCGAATAGATCTGTCTCATAACAGGTTCTTGGCTATCCAATCCGGTTCTCTCATGAAATTTCGAGCGTATGAACCTCTTAGTTTTGGTCCAAGGGTCGGGTTTGTGGATCCTTCATCAAATTCCACCTCCCACACAAGTTTTCTGGGTGATTTTGGATCTACAAATTGTGGTTTCCCTCAGGATTGCGATTTCAATTCCTTTACTCTCTCTATCCGGTCTATTGGGTCTGCGTATGGGTTCAACTGATTCTTCCCTACCAATAATCTCCTGGAGATGAGGAATGCATTCTCCCAAGAGGTGGAGTGGATTATGGGACAAGCGATCAGATCCCCATACCCTTCCTTACGGATTTCAGGGTTGTCCCATACTCCATCGACCTTATGAACCGTACTCTTCACCCACCTCCTTACAACAACATTCAATGGAAGCTAGTATAGTCAAGGGGGTTCTCAAGGTGACATATGGCAGCCTAGGGTTCCATCCCACAACCCCCTCACCTCTCCCTAGTGGATACACATATCCCCCTCATTTAGTTACATCCATAGCCAGCTCCTTGGTATTTTTATTTACATGGTATCATTTACATTTATGATGGCTTACTATCACATGGTTACCATAATACCAAATACTTGTCTCTTTAAGGTTGAGAATTCACTAGCGGGGCCTTGGCCTTGAGCTCCACGTTAGGGATCATACCTCACATGCATACAATATTTACATTACATCCAAAATATCCTAAGGGTCAAAATGAGGGACATTACATCATAAAAACAGGTAATTGGTATGGATGTAGCTCTAAACCATAAACCCTAATTTCTAATGATTCTCATACAAGAACCAATATCTTACTAATGAATCATGAATCAATTGAAGCAGCTTCTTACACTCATGGAACATTCTAGGATATGGACAACTATACAATAAAGTGTACAAAATAGACTTAACTTTCTTGACAAATTCAAAAAAACTTCATTATTAGGAAAGACTTTCACAACTTGTATGTCTGTAGGTCTGAGAGACTCAGAGTGGTGATACATAATCATATACAACACATAATATTGATATCTAAATCATTTAATGGCCATGTAACTGTTTAATTTATCATGAATAATTTTTTGCAGGGAATAAGGCATAATCATACTTGACACCTGTCCACCTGCAGGAGGGCGAATATAAACTAGGAAAGTCGGGATTATATCATCAATTACTCTATCATGATCATATCCAAGAACCTAGAAGACCATGTCTATTTCCAATCGGTAATAGAGTCAACTTATAAATAGGTTCAATACCATGCAAGAATTTACACAAGCCAAGATCTAGAAACAAAGTAGTCCTCACCAAGAATTTACAGAAATATTAGTAGAAATAAGAAGAAATATTGAAGCAGAAACATAAAAGAGAGAACTCTATTGATGTAAACTTCCACTCTATATTATTCGTCAATATGATTACAATATATAATACATATCATAGAGAGAATTTGAAATACTTATAGGAAAATTGAGTAGCTCACATGTGGCAGGCTTAGAATAGACCAAATCTCCATCTAAGGCAAAAAACAATCTCCAACTCTTAGTGAAAGGTCACGAATTGGATAAGTGGGCCTAGATAGTCCATGAGTGACCAAAAATGAACTAGTGGGAGGCTTTTCAGGAGAAAAGGAAGGAAGATGTTTATACAATAAAGAAACAAGGATGCCCAAGTAGGTCACAAATTGGCTAAGTGGGCCTAGCTAGTACATGAGTGACAAAAAACCAACTAGTGGGAGGCTTTTCAGGAGAAAAGGAAGGAATATGTTGATACAAAAAAGAAACAAGGTTTCCAAATTCATCCTAGTGCACTAGCTCATCCTAATCGATGTGAAAAGAAAGAAAAAGCTTCTTTAAACTCACAAAATATGGATAAAAGAAGGATAAAGCAGCAATAGCTCTTTAGCTCATAAAAACAGAGTAAAAGCTAGAACTAAAGCACAAAGAGGGCTCTATAGTGGATAAACATGACTGAGGTAGACAAATAATGTGCTAGGTAGCCAACTAACATAGTTATAAACACCTATAAAACAAAATAATGGCATAAAATAAGGTCTAGATGGCTAATTATTCCAACACCCCCCCTTAAGCTTGACTTATGTGAGTGAGATATCAAAATTAGGGCCCAAGCAAAAAAGGATTATGGTCACCCTTTACAATTTATTATGTCCATATAAACTAAGGAAAGAGAGAAAAGAACATGGTAAGAAACCCCCCCCTCAAAAATGTACATGAAATACACCATAATAATCTCTCCAAACTCCAAGCAGGTATGAACTTGGTAAAGATGTCTGGAGGAATATTCTTCTTGGGAAGAAGTGGAGTGTGCTCAACTGAATGAAGAACATAAAAAACTGCATGATGGACAATGTAGCCTTGTAGAACAACTGATATCCAATGATAGTAGAGAAAATATAGGTTCTCACTAGACTTGAAATTCTGGAGATTAGGTCTAAATGAGTCTTGAGGTTTTCCATCTTCAGGAGGAAATGTGCTTGCCATCATGTAGAAATGGATAGGAAGCATGACACCAAGGAGAGCAAATGCATAGTCTCCAAACTTTAATATATCCTTAAAAACATCCAATAACACACCAAATGTTGTACCAAAATACTCATGTGAAAGAGAGGAATCAAATTCCTCTACAGCTTCTACAGAACGATTAGGGTGTGAATGATCTGCCACAACAAGCGTATCATCCTCATAATATGAAGAATGATAGGAGAATAATGAGGTGTCTCCAACTTCTTGAGGAAATGTTCTAGCAATCATTTAGGAACTAGCATCAACCTTGATAATGGAAGTGAGAGCACAAATAATAGCTTCACACTGCATACTAGCCTTCCCAATAACCATTAGATTACCTTCTTGCACACCAATAACTAGCATAGGATCCTCAATATATGAAGTATGAGAGGAAAACATTGATGAGAGATGGAAGGAGAGTTCTTCTTAAAAAAAGACATTAGAATGTCTTCTCTTGGATCTATTTCATATGAAGAGGAGAAAACAAAGTTCTCATAAACTTCTACTACAATAGGAGAAAGAGTTACCTCAAGGATACTTTCACCATTCAAACTTGTGTTGATATTTCTGCAACTGTTCTTTAGTTCCTGCAAATAAAACTTTCTGGAAAATATTATACTGGAGGACTATTTGATTTATCTAAGATATGAGCTCTACTTTAGTCAATAGGAACATTTGGAAATGCATCACACCTGGGAAGACCACAAAGTGATTGGAGGTAATATCCCTAGGAATTGTGTGGTAACTCTAATACTCCTGGTGCGTTACTGCAAACAACTATGCTCAATCTAAGATCCCTAAGCTCCAATACCATTTCAAATTCTAAATAGGTTCAAGACCATGCAAGAACTTACGTAAGACAGGATCTAGAAACAAAGTAGTCCTCACCAAGAATTTACACAGAGATTAGTAGAAATAAGAAGAAATATTGAAGTAGAAACATAAAAGAGAGAACTCAGTTGATGTAAAATTCCACTCTATATTATTCATCAATATGATTACAATATATAATACATATAATAAAGATAATTTGAAATCCTTGGAGGAAAATTGAGTATCTCACATGTGGCAGGTTTGTAATAGACCAAATCTCCATCAAAGGAAAAAACCAATCTCCAATTCATAATGAAAGGTCACGAATAGATATTTTTTACAGATTCAAGGGATGCAGAGTTCTAGCAAAGGCCATTAGGGATATTGAAGTAGATAAATAATTAATTAATGGTAAAAATTATAGAATTACCCTGTTCCAAGCATTGATCTCAATCCTGTAGGAGGCACAACTTTCTTTCCTTTCTTGGTTCTTCTTTTGAAAATATGAAATTTTAATTTTGAAAGGCTTATTTGAATACTTTCAAAATTTGGGCCATTAAATGAAAGTGCACGTGGTGATAGATGATTTGTCGAGAATATACGGTGCAGAACTTATTAATTTATTAACCATTGGGGGCAACCATGTGGAGTGCACCGATTTGTCCACACATGGCTTATGTGGATGGGTGTCACATCCGTCTATGGCTAGTGGCCTTGGGTTGTTTTAGGATCAAGGTGATGGTGGTTTTTGAATGCTTCTTATGGAAGCTTGAAAGAACATGGATCTTCCACATCAAAACCATGGTATGGGCTCATATGCTCGAGTATTTTGAATTAACGCTCAATAAGGTTGATGGGCCTAAGATCTCGTCAACCGTTAATCTCACACTTGTGTTTTGATCATGTGTGATACTTATCGAAGCCTCTTATTGTAAGCTATTATTCATGGAACCTAGGTAACATCAACAAAGGAACCATCCCAAATACTTCACAAACTATTGGACCCCACCATCTATGGTAAGAAGTCTCAAGCTAAGAGGTTGAGTGGTTTCAGAATATTCTTTTATGGAGTCTGAGCGAGTGTAGATATCCACGCCAATAGAAAAATATTTCTTACATGCTTGTGCATTTTAATTTAACGCTTGATCAACTTTTCAATCCTAAAGGGTTTTCTTCCATCAATCTAATATCTCTCTGTCTCATCATGCTCACTAGTATCCTCAACACCTTCTGAATGTTTTCCCCTAGTCATAACTACAAATATTCATAGGTTCATTTGATTCATTACTTGGGAATATAAATATCTTTCAACTGTGATTCAAACAATATTCATAGGAGATAAATGATCATAAAAAATGGACATTCCATTTTCACTTCTTCATCCTTTGAGATTTGGAACCTACACCATCAAATTGTTTAAAATTGTACTAACATTGACTCCAATGGGGACAACTTGTCACTTGCAAGAGGTTGAGAAATATAGGCTAGTGCCTTCTTTTCCACTGGGATATGGAGTTTGTCATACATTTTCCTTTATTGAATTTTTTGTTGTCCTTATGCTCATTTAGGACTTAAAATAGTGAAACATTAAATTAGAAATTCAAAGAATAATAGTAAGGAAAGACTCTATAAAATAAACCTAACTACTATTATACATGAGTAATGTACCTTGGAGAATTCAATATTGAAGAAATTGATTGAGAAAACTTCCATTAATAGGATCTCCCAACAATTCGCGATTCATGTCCTAAATGATGTATGTGTTGTTATATTGTACATTTAAGATCTAAAATGGTCCTATCCAGAGGCTATTGAAATTCCCATGCTTTCCTTTGTCTTCTCTCATCGCATCCCACTTTAGGACAAGATTCCTTAACTAGAAGTCTCTTGCCACGACCTTTCTAGAAAATACAACCTTCATTATATCTTGGTGCATTTAAGTTTTAGTTTCCAATTTTTGTCTTGTTTGTTGAACCTATACTGGCTTATTGATCCTCCTTTTATTGTCATTTAGTTCTTCCTCTTCATTCTGCAATATTTTCATGACCGGTAATCCTAGTTGAATAGGGAGAATGGATTCTTTTCGATATATTGGTTGGAATAATGAAGTAGCTATTGACCTCTTGGTACCAATCCTATCTTCCCATAAGGTATACTTAAGGTGTGGGCACCGAGCATTTTTATTTTGTGACAACATTTTCTTGATTATGGTGATCAAACTCTTGTTGGATGATTCTGTTAAGCCCTTTCCATGGGGATAATAGGCAGTAGAATGTATGAATTCTATATTATAATCTTGGCATAATTTCATCATTTTAGCAGACCTAAAATCCCGAGTATTTCCGGTAATTATTTTTTTAGGAAATCCAAATCTTGATAGGATCTTTTCATACTGAAATTTATTGGTGATAGTCTCATTTGTTGCTCCAGTGGGGAGGGATTCGACCCACTTTGGGACGTAATTTGTGTTGATTTTTGAGAAAATATGATTATATTTGAAATTTAAAACTTTAAGTGTGGAAATACTGAATACTTGAATCAATGAACCATTCAATCACATGAAACATTCAACCATAACACAATATGTACCCTGGGGAAAACCCTCAAAACAATGAGGATGAAAAACACCAACAAATATTCAGAGTATAATTATGATATATAGCAGAGAATGTCTTTTACACAATAGCATATTTCTTTCGGCACCCCAGGTGTTAGATAAGAGAGAATACCGAGCAATAGAGAATAGATATCAAATGTATCAACTTGCCATGTTCCCAACACATTAATAACAAGCAAGAATCACTGCCATGTAAGTTGTAGTGAATGGTTGCATGGGTAATGATGCATCACATGAAAAAAATACAAATTTCCTTCTTGGATAATTATCCTATGCATTTGTTTCTTCAATCCTGCATAACATATGTGCAATGCCTTTCATCTTTGACATTAAATAGTTCTTAACTGACTCCAGAGTGAACTCACCCTCTAACTGATTGCATGGCCACTTAATTAGGAATCTTACTTAAGTTTCATAATGCAATAACTCAAGTGTTGTCTTGCAAACACTTAATTAACTGAAGTGCCATCTTTTGGTTAACTTAAGTGTCGTCTTTTAGTTTAACTAAAGTGTAATCAATGCAAAAAAAGTTAGTTAACTAGTCCTTCTTCATTAACACTTAGTTAACTATTATTAACTGAAATCATGCTGATTGATTTACTTGTAGTGACCACTGTGAGTTCTTTAATTAACTGAGGTATACATTGTGGCTTTAATTGAAGCTTAACAATTTGAGTTCACTTAGTCATCTCATGAACAATTCATATTCTCTTTTTCTCTATGCATGTATTTTTATCTCTTATATTTATTGCATGGTTAATATGTGTTAACTTTAATTATCTATCATATCAAATTATACTTAGAATATTTGTTAGATGTTGTGATCATATTATATTACTCTCGGACCAAACGATCATATGCTAAAGTAATTCACTTTAGAGGTGGGCAATCTCTAAAGGAGGATCAATAGCAATTGGTGACCATGGTTAGTAATACATCACAAAACATTAATGCTTCAACATGCAAATCATCTACCTCTATAAATGGAGGTTCACCCCATGGGTACCTACTATAACTAGAGGTCCACATGAGAATATGACTTGGCACACAAGTCCTAAGCCTTGTCCAATAAGACTTTACAACATCATCACTTTGATACATCAAAGCATTCACCTCAAAAGACGAGGAATAACCTTTTACAACTGAAGGCTTAGTAATTCTTGAGTCCAATTCAAGAATCTACTCCGAGCTCCCGAGTCCAACTCAGGCTCCCTACCTCAACACATGAGGCCCAATCCTGGCTACACAAGATTGGCTTGGAGAATGACTCGTGATGTTGTACATTTAACACTCTCTCTCAGTGGGGGAGGCATTCTTTGCCATACCAAGATTGTCTCAGAAGTATCTAAACTTTGTCACTGACAGAGGATTTGTTAACACATTTGCAATATTCTAATCAATATCAATGTACTGAAGTTTCATTGTACCTTTCTGGACCATGTCTCTGATGAAGTGATACTTCATTTCAATGTGCTTCGACTTATCATGATACCCAAAGTTTTCAGAAAGCTTTATGTAGCTTTGATTGTCATACCGAATGATTGTAGACTCAAGCTTCTCACAGAACAAACCATCAAGTAGATTCCTAATCCACACTGCTTATCAGTAGGAAGTACTAGCAGCAAAATACTTTGCTTCTATAATACCCTGGGCTACAAAGCCTTGCTTCCTACTGGACCAAGAGATCATAACAGAAACCAAGAAAAAATAATAGCTAGATGTACTCTTTCGGTCCACAATGCTACCACCCCAATTAGAGTCAGTATAGCCAAGTAACAACACCCCTCCACTGCAAGCATATCTAAGTCCATAAGCAATCACACCTCTAAGGTATATAAGAACATGCTTAGTAGAAACCCTATGTTTGTGTCTCAAATAAGACATAAATTGACTCATAATACTCACATCATAACATATATTTTATCTCGAGTGTACCAAGCACATCAACGAACAAATAATATGTCTATACAAAGTGGGGCCCACTGGATCCGATCCAAAATCTGAATCATGTATTTTCCTGAAATTGGAAACCATCAGAGTACTCATGGATTTGCACTCCATCATGCCAAACTTGCGCAATAGATCAACAGTGTACTTCCCTTGAGAAATAAATATATTATCTTTTCTTTTTCCAAATATCAAGGCCAAGAAAGTAGTGCATAAGACCTAAGTATTTCATATCAAACTTAGAAGCGAGCTCCCTCTTACACCAAGCAATCAACTATTCCTCTCTAGTAAGGAACAAATCATCAACATATAGAACCAATATTAACGGTTGGTTCTTCACTACATTGAAGTACAAATTTGGATTAGCTTCACTCTTAAAGAATTCCATTCTCTAAAGATAGTTGTTAGATCTTGAATGCCAAGCTCTGGGAGCTTGCATAATCCCATACAAGGATTTCTTTAATTTGCACATATGGGAATCCTTCCCATGAATCAAAAACCCCTCAAGATTTTGAATATAAGCCTCTTCCTCAACCTCACCATTGAGGAAGGTTGTCTTCACATCCATATGGTGAAGCTTCCATCCTAGAATAGATGCAAGTGAGATCACAGCTCGAATAGTGGTGTACCTAGCCACAGGAGAAAATGTCTCCTCATAGTCTATGCCTTCTTTTTGAGAGAAACCTCGGGCAACAAATATGGCTTTATACTTTTCAATACTTCCATCAGCAACATGCTTGATCTTGTAAATCCATATGGAAGTAACTATGGACTTCCCTTCAGGTTTAGGAACAACTTCCCAAAAATCATTATTCAGAATAGACTTGTATTCCTATACCATTGCATATTTCCCTACTTGCTTCTTTGCAGCTTCTTCATAGGTGGAAGGCTCTAAATCACTGATGTGACTCATCTGTGAAACATAACCTGAATATCTGTCAGGTTTCTTTCACTCTTTGGAAGATCCTAACAGTTCTCCATGACTCTTTGCATCTTGTATTATATCTCGGCACCATGAAGACCTCCTCTTGGCAGGAGGTTCATCAACCAGTTCTATTGGTTCATCTGGAGCTAGCGAATCTGAGAACTCTATTGGATTCTCCCTCTGAACATCTGAATGGGGAGAATCAGTATTTGGTTCCTCCATCAAAGGAGTCTCATGCTCCTCTGTGTCTATATCATACTGAATCTCTTTCAATCTCTTGAATGTTGCCTCTTCATGCAAGGTCACATCTCAGCTGACCTCAATGTGTCTTTCACTTGGCACATATATTATGCAATCTTTGGATGATTCTATATAACCAACAAATGTTCCCTTATTTTTTGATGGCTCCATATTTGTCCTCTTTTCTTTCGGCACATGAATGTATGTATACATGAATCCCAAATATCCTGAGGTGTAAAATATATGGTTTTTCACTAGTGAACACTTCTTTAGGTGTCTTCTCATCCGGAATGGAATGAGGAGTTATATTCTATATATATATTGTTGTACTGGTGGCCTCTTCCCATAATGAGGTACACAAGTCTTGATCATGCATCATGGATTTTGCAACCTCACAAATGGTTCTATTCTTCCTTTCAGAAACCCCATTTTGCTGAGGGTTGTAGGGTACAGTTATCTTTCTACAAATTCCCGCATCACTACAAAACTCATTAAATGAACGTGAATCAAATTCACCTCCATTTTCATATCTCAAATCACAGATGTGCTTTCTTGTTTGATTCTCAACTAGGGCTTTGAATTCCTGAAACTTGCTAAATGTTTCACTCTTAACCTTTAGGAAATAAATCCATGACTTTCTAGAGAATTCATCTATAAACAATACATAATATAAATATCCACTCAGAGAATGGGATGACATGAGACCACATACATCAGGACGTATTAAATCTAAAATCCCTATAGATCTAGTAGTACTGCTAGAAAAAATATTTTTAACATTCTTCCCAAGTGCACAAACCCTACATACACTATCATGCTCAAAATCAAATACTAACATACCTTTCACCATTTGTTGTAATCCTAGTAGTAATTTGTAGTGGATGTGACCAAGCCTCCTATGCCATAGCTCACATGGATTGACAGTGTTGTGAACCATATCTTGAATGTACTTCTTGGGTACCTTGTAGAGACCTCCCTCTCTAACTCCAATCACTACATCATATTTCAAGTATTTGTTCTTTGACCGTAATAATGCTTAATTATCCATGAAAATAAATTAGAAGCCCTAATCTTCAAGAATTGAAACTGATAGGAGGTTCTTATTCAAGCCTGGAACATAAATAGTTTGCTCCACATGTAAAATACCTCCTAAACTCAACCATAAGGAGGTGGATCCAACAACCTTGGATCGAATAGGTTGTGTTGTCTCCCAACTCTACGTTGCATGAAAAATGTTTCTCATTGAGATTGGTGATGGAGCTCTTATAACCACCCATATGCTTGGATGCACCATTGTCAACCAACCAAGTGTCCTCACTTGTGATGACAGATACTAAAATTTCTAAGACTAGGTAATACTCCCTCCTTGTCTCCTTTTCTTTGGGTGCATTCTTTTGAGTAGTTTCATCTTCTATAGTGGTAGAAGCATGAAACCTTCCATTTCCCTTTTTTATTTTCTTTTCACTCCCTTGCATAATGGGCTTTCTTGTCATAGTTTTAGAATCTAACCGTCTAATTTTGAAATTCCTTGTTGTATACCTTCTTATTCGAAAGGGAAAATTTCTTTTGAGAGAAGTTCTTATTGTCTTTATTCATCCTTTCCGTGAGGGCAAGGTTTTCTTCTTTGATGCACACTAACTTGATCTGGATTTGCCCCTCCTATTGGATTCAGTCGTGCCACAAAATTTCTAAATTAGTTTTTACCTCTCATCCATTTACTATAGCCATGAATGTCTCCCATGAGGATTGGAGACCATCAATAGCGGTTTGGAGAAGATCGTCTTCATCCACCACTACGCCAATACTAGTAAGCTGATCTCTTACCAAAGAGAAGGATGCCACTATCTCATCCTTCTCCATATTTAGGTTTCAAATCTTATTCTTCAATTCCCTCTTTTGAATCGGGGCCTTCTTTTTATATAGGTTTGTCAATGTATCAAAACACTCCTTTGTGGTCTTCAACGGAGTGATCACATACATCAAATTTTCCTTTAATGAATCATAGATGATCCATTTAGATTTAGCTTGGTTCTTCTTGAAGTTGATGCACCATGCATTATATGTAGGATCCTCCACCATAGTGGATACGTATCCATCCAAGTCATGTTTCTCCAAGATGTTCTACACCCTCGCCTTCCAAGTGTTGAAATTTGAATTGCCCTCAAGACAACCTTCTGGTTGAACTGAGATCAATGCCATGGATCTCAAGTATTGTTCTCAACTCCTCATGATATACATATGCTCAAGTTTTCTTGAAAAATATTATCTCCTTCATTCCATGAGCTCTGATACCATGTTAATTTTTTAGCAAATATGATGAGATTTTAACTTTAAAAATTTAAGTGTGGAAATACTGAATACTTGAATCAATGAACCATTCAACCATAAAAAAATATGTACCCCGGGGAATACTCAAAATAATGAGGATGAAAAACCCCAACAAATCTTCATAGTATAATTATGATAGATAGCAAAGAATGTCTTTTACAAAATAGTAGATTGCTTTTGGTACTCCAGGAGCTAGATAAGAGAGAATGCTGAGCAATAGATAATAGAGATCAACTGTATCGACTTTCCATGTGACCAACAAATTAATAACAAGAAAGAATCACTACCATGAAATATGTAGTAAATGGTTGCATGGGTAATGGTGCATCACATGAAAAAAATTGTGAATTTCCTTCTTGGGTGATTTTCCTATGCAAATAGAAGCACCTTGACTTCAAGGAAGAAGAAAATTTGATTAACATTGAATTCATCAATCATGTATAACATATTTATACATTCTTGACATGCATAGGCTTCTATTTTTATCATCTGAATTCATGACAAACTCGCCCTCCATCTGTAATTATCAATATTGCATGAAGAAGAGCGCCCCGCTTATCATGCAGTGCATTAACTCACTGAACTTAGTCTTAGGATGAACTCGCCCCTTTAACTGAAATCTTTCCCACTTAGGTAGGTGGCTAAATTAAGTGTCATCATGCAAGTGTCGCAACTCAAGTGTCGTCTTTTAGTTTAACATAAGTGTTTTCTTTTAGTTTCACATAAGTGTCATCATGTAATAACACTTGGTTAACTAGATCTTCTTTGTTATCACTTAGTTAACTATTATTAACTGAAATCATGCTGATTGATTTACTTGTAGTGACCACTATGAGTTATTTAATTAATTGAGGAATACATTGTGGCTTTAACTGAAGATTAACAATTCGAGTTCACTTAGTCATCTCATGAGTAACTCGAATTCTCTTTTTCTCTATGCATTTATCTTTATCTCATATCTTTACCGCATGGTCAATATGTGTTAACTTTAATTATATATCATATCAGATCATACTCATAAGATTTGTTAGATGTCGTGATCATATTATATTACTCTCGTACCAAATGATCATATGCTAAAGCAATTCATTCTAGAGGTGGCCAGTCTCTAAAGGAGACTTAATAGCAATCGGTGACCATGGTTAGTAATACATCACACAACATTAATGTTTCAACATGCAAAGAATCTACCTCTAGAATTGGAGGTCCACATGAGAATCTGACTTGACACACAAGTCGTGAGCCTTGTCCAACAAGACTTTACAACATAATCACTTTGATACATCAAAGCATTCAACTCAACACATGAGGAATAACCTTTTACAATTGAAGGCTTAGTCATTCTTGAGTCCAACTCAAGAATCTACTCAAAGTTCTTGAGTCCAACTTAGGCTCCCTACCTCAACACATGAGGCCCAATCCTGGTTGCACAAGATTTCCTTGGAGAATGACTTGTGATGCTGTACATTTAACACACTATGACCATCATTTAAAACTCACTCTACTTCTTCATGGGTTAAGCAACAATGAAAAATAGAATCTACTCCTCCCTAGTACAAAGTGTCACTGATGATGAGGTAATTCTTAGCCTTATGTCGTAAGTGTCTTCATTCATCCCTTGAAAAATTTGGAGGACACTTTAAGGTCTGAAGATAAGTCAAAATATCTCCATACTAGGGGTCCGATGAAGAAATAAAAAAATGTGCTCATCAGGGAATGAGCTTTCTTGATCGTTATGGCTTCATTCGAAAACTCTGAGATTAATCCTGCAAAAAATAAAGACTTATTTGACTTTTCATATTGAAATTCATGATAAAAACCTGGTAATATAATAATCCATTTATTATCTTTTTCCCCGATTATTCGTTGGGTTAAAACGAATTGGAATGAATTAACATCTTCAATCATTGTGGTTTTTCACAAGAGAATATAATGAAAAACTCTTTGGACAACATAAACAACTGCCAAAGAAAATTTTTCAACATGAGAGTAACGAAGCTCAAGACCTACAAGAGAATGGCTAAGGTAATAGATAACCTACTCCTAGAGCTTGTCATCTTCCTGAACCAATACTATACCTATCGTTGAATCCAATACATCCAAATATAGAAGGAAATCCTTCGTGTAATCTAGTATGCTAAGTAAGGTAGATGTTAATAAAGCTTTCTTAATATTTTCAAATTAAGTTTGAGCACCTTCATCGCAAATGAATGGGACACCCTTCTTAAGAAGTTACATGAATCCTTTGGTAATTCTAGCGTAGTTTACTATAAGAAAACTCTAAAGCTATGGAATAGTTCAATGAGGAGGCATATTTACAACAACCTCAACTTTCAATTGATCGACCATGATCTCTTTGTTGGATACTATGAAACCTAACAAACGTCCAGATTCAACGATGTAGATACACTTGTTGGGATTCAAATGAATCTTGTAGTGTTTACACCATTCAAACACAAGGTGTAAATGATCAGGATGATCGCAACTCTTTCGAGATCAGGAAGGAAAGTCATCCAATTAAGGATCAATGCCGTGTTTGATATCATGGAAGGAAAAACTCATTGCGCGCTGGAAAGTAGCTTCAACATTTTTCAAGCCGAAAGGAATCTTGCTATAAGAAAAGGCACCCAGAGAAAAAATAAAATTTGTCTTATGTTTGTCTTTGAGTTTGATTTGGATAAGATTATATACCAAAAATCCATCCATGAAAGAAAATATTTCACTTCTTGCACATCAATCAATAATTTGATCAATGAAAGAGGTGGTATAGTTGTCTTTGGGACAGGCTTTTTTAAAATCACGGAAATCCGTACACACTTTCATAGTAACTTCCTTTTTTTCTACTGGAACAGGATTGGATACCCATTCCATAATAGCAATAGGATATATGAAACAAACTTTTAGTATTTTTTCAACCTCAACTTTAACAACTGCTTCCTTCCTGGGGTTAACCGAACAAATTTTCTGTTGAACAGGTTTGGCATTGGGATACGCTCGAATTTAATTTTCAACGATAGATGGGTCAATGCCCAACATATCCTCACATGACCAGGAAAAAACGTCGTATAATTCTTTGAATAAATAGGTATAGATGTGAATTTCTTCTTCAGAACAATTTGCACTGATAAAAATAATTTCCACGACATTTGGTTCCTTGGAAATGCTGATGGGTATAGTTACTAAAATATTTGACATATTTCCTTCAACATAGATTACCTATTTAGATAAAGGATTGATTGGCTTATCATCATTGCTAGGAAGTCTCACATGAAACTCCTCATTCTCTATTTTTTCTAAGGATAGAAGAAAGTAAGACTTATGATGCATATCCTCCCAAGGTTTATTAGGTCCTATCGTAGCCTCCAGAATAGCCTCATCTGTAGGAAATGTTGTGTCTAAAAAATATAGTGAATGAGAAGAATCAATGGCCCATGCAGGCTCATAACCAAGGTCCAACTCTTCTGAGACTGAAAAATTTGGAGCGGAATTCACAGCAACATTAAGAGTTGCTTGATAAGTTATTTCTACTGTGGATAAAGGTATGGTTAGTTGACTGTGTTGAGAGTCTTAAGCTAACTCAAATGAAGTTGGAAACATCCAAGGATCACTTTTATTAGTATTTAAATGTGAGCAATCTTCAGATATAGGGTCGAAATTTTGAACACTAGTCAAATTGATAAAATTAATGGGAGCAGGAAGGTTAAAAGTGCCCATAAGGGTTGGATACATTCATATACCTAAAATATCAGTGGGCGAATGAGTCTAATCAATCAAAGGAATACTCGAGTTTGACGGAGCTGGAGTAATCTTTAAAGTATATTTCAAATGGTCAATTGTAACAATTTTTCCCTCATGGGGAAATAGAAAAACTCGAAACAAAGAATATTGGATAGCTTGCATGGCATAAGTACAACTTCTCCCTAATAACAATTTGTAGTCAAGGAGAGCATTTACAACTTCAACTTCTACTGCAACTATTTTTTCCCCAATCTTTACATCAAAATATGGGAGGATTCCATGAGGTCTAAAAGAGATTCCATCAAATGCAGTGAGTAAGGTTGTAAAGGAAACTAACTGTGGGGATCCCAAAGCTTTCCAAGATGAGATAGCCATGACACATGTTGATGAACCTTCATAAAAAATAATTCATCCAATAGTTTTAGAACCATGGACAATTTCAATCCGAAAGGAAACATGGTAAGGTAAATGGGGTTTAACTTCTATCATATCAAATTTATCCACCAAATTGTTTGTGGAGTTAGCGTTTCCTATGGCAACCAAAAGTGCATTTCGTTGCAATGAGAAACTTTGTAACACTTCTAGAGAAGACATTGTGCAAGGTGTTTGAGCCAAGTCTTCAAAAATAGAATAATTGGCAGCTGCCTTGGCATTGGGGTTATGTGTAGCTCTCTTATAGACACCTTTCAGCATCTTTGGCATAAAATCCACAGGTTTCTCTACATGAAGAGGAGTTTGAAGTTCATGATTTTCTTTCTCCTTAAGTGGAGGTTCATGACTATAATTTTTTGCTCATGTTTGCAATAAATAACTTAAACTCACCATGTGAATATAGGATTGATCATATGACGAAGCATTTTGTGTGCCTCTGTCTAAACTAGATTTACCTAGAGTCATATGTTGTCCTTTAGGAAAAGGATCCTTTAATACAACTGGTTGTTGTTGCTGCAAAATCCTCTGGGCTTGCTCCATTAAGGGGAATTGGTGTGTGAGGTGGTATCCATTGCAAAGTTTATAAAGAAACTTAACCTTCTTACATTCCTTTTACCCCCTCATCATTATTGTTGTTTTGGGGATTGTTTTGGTTTCCCTCTCCTTTCTTGCACTTATTGTTGTTTTTCTTTCCGGATACTAAGGACCCTTTGGATTGGATTGCACATTGTGTACAACAGCAGTATGAGAAGGAGAGATAGAAACACTAATGCATAGAGACAATTATATCCAACTTCAATAAAATACCATCTCCATAAATCACGAATATACGTATAGAGTTTTACATTATGGACATGCCATCGCTATTCAAAATCCACAACTGATTATATTGCGAGCTCAAAATAAGCAATATCAAAATTACAGACTGTTCAACTTGACCTCCCTCTCGAATCCCATTGTCCATTTATAAGGCTTGGGAAGAATAACAATACACCAGGATAATATGAGCGAGAGGATAAAAATAAAATACATCTTCCAACTCATGAACAAGATGGCATCAGATTACAACACATCTCTTTCTTGAACCCGCCGCAACTATGATTCTGGGTTTTACAATTTCGTTTAGCTAAGAATTTATCCTATACTATTGCGAATTTGAGGAAACTGGCCACGATTCTAAGTAAATTGGTCCATTTTAGAAGTGGGTTTTAACGGTTTCAAGATAATCGTCACCATTTGGTCAGGAATGAAGCTCGAAATCTTCCTCTTGTGAAGTGACGGAAATTTCAACCATATCTTTTGACTTGAAGACATGTTGTTGTGCTGGCACAAGGAACAAATGGAACTGTAGGTTGAGCTACATAATAGGAGGCACAAATCCATAATTCCTTCAAAACCACCATCCCCATATCCCATTGCTTGTAAGCCACAGAGTTTAAAAGTTCAACGCCAGAAGTGCTAATTGGTTTAAAGTAATGAGCACGGGAATAAGTACCAAATCTGTAGATCATAAACAATATTGAGATAAGATAACGCATTAAAATATCATATGCCAATTTCTTTTTAAATTAAATACACATTATTAATTATATAAAATGACATATGAATGAGAATTTTACTTTAATTCTCCAATCAATATTGTAATGATCTTTAAATGACTACAACCATGATTTTAAAAACAATATTCATCGCAAAGTAGAGATAATAAGCAAAGTAGTAGTCAATCTGTGGTTCAAACCATGACCAAAAAAAGGACAAAATGGCATCCCATCACTCATAGCTTCTAAGTTTACAGAAAAGCTAGTCTAGGTTCTGTTGTGGGTGAATTTGCATTTGGTCCAGTATAGGGAAAGTTTCCAGTTCTAGTATTTCTGAACAATTGTGGAGGCATGCCCCCATACATCCCTTGAAAAGTATTTGATTGGTTTTGAAAAGGGTTTCCTCCATACATCCCTTGTGAAGTGTGTGTCCATTGAAAATGATTAAATTTATTTTGAAAGAGGTTGCACCCGGTAGGAATAGGTTGGGAGGGGCTCAAATTTTCCCCATAAGTACCAAAATTTTGGGCAATACTAGTCCTTGTCGGCATACTAGAAAATGGGAAAGCATTACTTATCGTATCAATATTGGAAAAGAAAGGATTCGTACCCAAAGTTTGACAGGTATTACTGGTTTGAGGATTCCATCCCCCAAAAGGATTGGTTCCAATTGTGGACCCAAAAAGAGGTCCACTTCCTAAGTAAGGAATTGAGAAAAGAATATGTGCACCTCCCCAAGAATAAGCTTGGAAAGTTATAGATGTTCCCATACTAGAACTAGAAGATGTGGGGAAAGAGGTAGGTTGAATTTGGAGAAGACTAACATTTGTCATCCTAGATGATAAACTAGCTAAAAAAGTAGTTGTTGAGTTGAAAGTTGATTGGACATCGGTGGATAATGGTGTTGCTGAAGTATTTACAAATGTGTTAACCCCTGAACTCATGTTAATAACACTACTCTGATTCAAAATAGGAGTCTGGGTAGACAATAAGAGGAAAAAATATTCCTAATACCATAGCCAAAGTGGGAGTATAAGTTTCCCCACATCCTGAAACTTCTCCAATGTTGTCCATTGGAAATCCTCCAAAGTGAATAAAATTAACTGAATCAAAATCTGATTTAACTGAAACAACTACAAGGAGAGGGTCATTAATATCTACTAAAGGTGAATCGTAAGGTCTAAGAAGACCTTCAATTTCAATATATTCAACACTAACTTGTTCTTGTGGTGAAGTGTTTCTTTCCACAGGTAATTATTTCAAAAGAACCTACTGGTTCAAATGAACCATATGTATTTACCATGGGCCTCCGATTTGGGGTGGAGGCTCCACTCTTAAAGGTGATATATTCTATAATCATCTAGAGCGACGAATAGGAGTATTTTCCACACTAAAATAGACAACAATCCTAAGGTCCAACTAAAACAAGAAATAAACAACACACCTCTAGAAAATGTCCTAAGGAGTTCAATCAAGCAAACAAATAATCCTCCTGAGGATTCAATGTGGGTTGATTAAGTCCCACAACAACAAAAAACAAAGGCTAAAAGGTGTTAGCAAGGCAGGGCTTGTTTCCATTCTAGGTGCAAGTGTTTTACCATATAAATATAAAAAATAGCCTCCAAGGCTAATAATGCTCTGCACTCAAGGTCTACTCGAGGTGTTCTCAAAAAATCCTTTGCTAACACCTATGTATGAATCCCAAGACAAGATATTACGGCTACCAATCTATAGTCTACATCCAAGGGAACAATCGTAGGTCAGAGTCGTATGCATGGGTAGGGAAACTAAGCCTGAAACTCTACAATAGCACTCTATGTTGATGAAATTACCCGTACACTTAAAATTCCTAGTTGATGTTGGATTAAGTATTGGAGGGATCTCTCCACAACCTAAACTAACACGACCTTGTGCTTAACTCCTGTTTGAGAGGAAATTCCCGGACACACTTCATACAAAATTGGATTTCCCTTAAAGATTACTGTGTTTGAATTTTAATATGTTTTGGGTAGTTTATGGTAATCCTATCCCAAAACACCAGCCTAAGCTATTTGGTGAACACTCCTAGAAAGAAAAAGGTTGCTAATAAATTTTAATTAAAGCATTATTTTTAAGCAGTTGTAGTTACTCAAGGGTGATGGGAGGTAACTTTGTGATGTTTTAATGAATCAAAGTGAAAAGAAAATGAATTTAAGATTATAACTTTTAATATTGATAAAAGCAAAAATATCTTCTATGATATAATACAAATCACTTTTTTTTTTAAACAAACAAATTCAAAATGAAACTTTTTCCTTTCTTTTCCTTTTTTTTAAATGGATATACTGAAAACCTACTTATAAGAGAAAATTATATTTTTTGTTTTCTTTTTAAACAACCAAAAAAAAATCAAAAGAAACTAAGTATCCAAACTTATTTTTTTCTTTTTAATATTTCTTGCAAGAAGGAAACGAACCTATAATATGAAATGCATGTTATACTATTCTTTTCTTTGGATGAAGTTAAAAGTAATTAAGGATGCAAGTTCTAGAATTATTTCCTAATGTTAAAAAAGCCAAAACAAAAAACAAAAAAAAAAGGGTCCTCTCTTCTTCTTTTCTTTTAAAACTATATGTGGAAAAGGAAAGTACAACTTATGCCACTTTTCTATTTGTTTTATAAAGATCTCTGGACATGAGCCTAAAGAAAAAAAATTGAAAGCAAAGATTTTTCTTTTCATTTTTCCTATGCACAAAAAGAAAATCAACTAGGATTCTGTTTACAAATTAAAAGGAGAATATGTCAAGAAAATACGGGAAAACAAATGTTTTCAAATTTGGAACTGTGGGTGATACAAAACAGACTTCAAATAGATCTTAAAGAACCAACGGACCCATCAATCAATTCTGATTCTAAACAGACATAAAAAAAACTTGCATAATGGTGCATACACGACTGATAGAACCATCACTCGCGTATACGTAGGTGAGCAATGGGTCACTCGTGTATGTGCAGAGACACGATGAAATTTAAAAATGGGATATCCTATAGGAGTACTACGCGACTGTGTGTATGCACAAGTAGCGTATGAAGTCGGGGACAGTAAAAAATTAAAAAAATCACTATGCTATAAACTCATATTTGCAAATTTATAAAGGATTTGAAAGTAGAAAGTGGTTTCTTAATTGAAATCTAAACCACTCAACAATTCAATCAAGCAGAGACTCATGAAAATAAATTTAGACAACATAACAATTCTAAACCGCCCCCCCCCAAAAAAAAGAACACCAGTGGATTCGTTAGTTCTGTTATGGGAAAACTTTCCCAATAATGGTTTAGGTTGAACTATTGTAGAGCAAGAATATAAATGAACTAAATTCTTTAAACAATCAAGAAGTTCCTTTGAACAAACAATTGGAATACACAAAGTTAAAGATAAATATTTGGTTTCCAACGTTTGAAGATGATTCCTCTAGTCTCGAGATTTTCTCCTTATTTTGGTCTCTTTGCTGCAAACCCTGAAATGTAAACAACAAGAAGTGAAAGAAATAATAATAATGAGTAAATCATAAAAGAACAATTGCAGAATTCATACATTCCTCAATCAATATAAGTAATCATTTACAACCATTAATATGCAAATAACATTGTGAATTGGAAAGGAAAGAGTTCATTAATTTATATATAAAAATGACAATAAGTACATGAAACAGATAAACATGGTAACATGGTTTCCATTCTGAAGCTGAATCTCGGGTTATTCCTCCCAAGCTATTAAAGCACTCTGAACTTGCCTCAAGGTTTTCTCACACACAATATGCTCAAGAGATTTTGAAGGAAAAACTCTAGCATAATAGGGTTTCTGGTGGAAAGAATGGAAATTGGAATTCCATATAAAGGGACAAGGGAGTTGCAGACTTGAGAAAAAGGATTGTGCCAATATGAGCAAGGGTTTCTTCTCATGAAAAAACTCACCAAGAACTTGGACAAGGTAGTTGTATAATTCTCTTTATGTATGTCTATGTGTAACCTCAAAAAAATTTCACCTATGCTCTTTTATACCATTGAAGAGAGAAATTAGGGAGTTATTAGAAGTTATTGATGGGATTTGGGAGTTAGGGAATGGTTTGAGACAGACAAATAACTTGTGAAAGAAACTTATTTATTTTATTTTTTATTTTTACCCTCTTGCAAAAACATACACGAGTGAGACATAGGTCAATCGCGTATACATGGGTGAGACACAAGTCACCTGCATATTTGCTAAGAAATAAGGTTTTTTAAAGGGATCAGAAACAGAAAAAATGTCTACAAATGCACAAGGAACAGGGAAGTCTGCATCTAGGAATAAGGGTAAGATCAACCAAGTTAGCATGTTGGGATAAACTGTGGCAGAAGATGCTATAACACTGTGGTTCTACTTTAGCAAGTTACTTAGGTCCCTGCCAATATTGAATGCATCTTAGTTGATTGGAATTGAATTTACTTTTACATGCATGGTGTGGATTGGTGAGTTCAATTACAGGTTTTGAATCACTTTAAGAAATATCCCTGCATATACAAGTTTAAGAATATCCTAGATTGATAATTTATGTTGCAATAATTTTGACCGATAATTTAACCAACATTTTGGCACCATTGTTTGGGAGGTGCTAAAGGGATAATTCTAAAAGTGTAAAAGGTGTGGTTATGGCTAGCATATTTTGGAATTGATGTCGATAGGGAAATGATTACAAGGACCCTGGTGTTCCACTCATTTGATGAATGGATTCTTTAGTAACAGGTCCTATGACCATGGACTGATCAAAATTCATGATGGCTCTCTTTTTAGAGGAGTAATTTTGTACACACCAGGAAAGTAATTTAGGAAAATGGTAAGTTTGAGGCACTACGGCTAGGGCTAAATTTGATTCCCAAAAGGTGCAAGAAGTCATGGGACTCTTTAAATCGGTTGGGTATCAGTTATGGACATATGCCATGTCAGGAATTGGTAATTCAAGGTTGAGTGGGTCTCTTTGTGTGTCCATGAAGTGCTTGACATTTGGGATAGCCTTTTTGTCGGTCTTAGATAATTGGGGATGATAAAAGCAAAGAAGAATTTAGAATAATAATAGGTGAATGATACATAGTTACCATTGGAGGTTGGTTGGCTTAAAAAATTTCTTATTACTCTCGATGGCTTCAATATGTCATTTGTGGCTCCATTTGAACAATGGTTTATTTAACACATTGACAAATATTTTAAATATTTGAAATTTTGTGCATTTATTACTAAGCCATGTGGCATCTCTTTATTGGATCTATGTAGTGATGTAGACATCATGTACTCAGTTATGAACCATTGAACCCACATTTCCATGTCTATTTTTATACCCTGATCCACTTGTCTCTTATATGTTCCGCTACCCACCTTCTTCAGGCTTCATCATATGGGGGTTTCAACACTTGAAATGGGAATATTTGAGATGGTAATCCCAACATTTTTTATTTTTATACAATACTTTCTTAATGATTCTTACCAAGGTCTTATTTGATGATTTTTACAAACGATTACCTTATGGATAGTGTGTTGTTGATTTCCCAAGTAATATGTTGTAATATTGATAAAAAGAAATAATTTTGACAGACTTTAAAGATTTTGCATTATCAATCACGATCTTTCTAGGATATCCAAACCTTTCCAAAATGTTCTCTTCTATGAACCTGATGATGATTGCATCTATGACTGATCTTGTTGGCATATCCTTTACCCATTTAGTAAAATAATCAGTAGACATAAGAATCCATTTATGTTTTCCACTATATGTAGGATGAATTTACCCTGTGAAATATAATCCCCATTGATAAAAAGGTTCTTCATCTCTGAATGGGTTGAGTGGTAAGGGTAACATATTTTTTTCCAGCAAACAATTGACATTCCACACATGATCTCACCCTTGAGTTTACTTCAGGGAATAGAATGGGCCAATAATAACCGACTCTTAAAATATTATATGCATTATCCATCCAAGCATGATGCCTCCCACATATTCCTTTGTGAAACTCATATATTATTCCCATTGTTTCTTATTCAATAATACAATTTAGTAAAATAAGCCTAGGGTCTTTCCAAAATAGTTGCTCATTCATGATGTAAAACTGAACTTCCTTTAGTTTGATAGACCTTATTCTTGCTTTATCAAATTCTAGTGGGGTTTGTAGATTTTTTAGATAGAACACAATATCTGTATACCATGAAAACGTGGAAAAATCTGTTTTTACCTTAAGAATTGCTTCTTGTAGACCCATTTCTTCTAGTTCTAGTACATGATATGTTGTTATTTAATCAACATATTTATACCTAGAACTTTACAATTTGATTTAGCTAGCAACATATCCAACCATTAGCCTTTAACTAACTTGGTATGATTGATTTCTAGCTCATATTCTTGTATTTTATTAATCCATTTTCCATTTATTCATTCACTATCCGATTTCCCAAGCACATATTTGACAATACTATTAGGAACATATGCAATGGGTGCTTTTGAATGTAATACACAATCTATTAAATCCTTTAGGGATTTTACCTATTCATATGACTACTTCTCCATAATGTTGTATCTCAACTCATCATATCTTAATGATTTACTGAAGAATGTTATAGGTTGATGATAACCTTCAATATCTTTCTGCAATAATACAATTGCAACAGTACTATCAGAAGCAAAGGAAAAAATCAGAAATTTTTTGGTGTGATATGGACTTACCAATATTGGTGATTCTCCCGAGGATTTCTTTATTTGCTGGAATGAAATTTTGGCTTCAGTGGACCATCTGATCTCACTGCCCTTTTTTATCATATTAGTAATGTCATTAACATTTTTTGCAAGGTTTGGAATGAATCTCCTTAGGAAATTTATCTTTCCCAAGAATGATTGTACCTCTTTTTTGTTTCTAAGTAAACTAATTAGCTTCTACTTGCTTTGGTTCAATCTTCACACCATCCTTGGAAACTATATGACCCGGTAATTTTCCTTCCCTCATTAAAAAATGAGACTTCTTTGGGTTTAGAGATAATGCAATTTTTCTTCATTTTTTAATTGTATGCCTGAGATGTCTTAGGTGATCTTCATCGGATGCTGAAAATATTGTCATATCATCTAGATAAATGACTAAGAAGTTGTCTATTTCTCCCACAAATACTATACCCATGCCTCTTTGAAAAGTATCTCCTGCATTAACCAGTCCAAAAGGCATTTTCTCATACATGAATGTTCCCCAAGGTGTAATAAATTAAGTTTTTTCTCTATCATCTTCATGTATTTCTGCTTGATTGTATTCACATAATCCATCCACCATAGAAATTATGCTATCTCCTACTACCTTCTGTAAGATGTGATCCATTTTAGGTAGAGGATAATTATATTTTAGAGAGCACTTATTCAAGTTCCTAAAATCCACACAGATCCTTATTTCCCCATTCTTTTTCTCACTAGTACTAAATCAGCTACCCATTCTCAGAGGTATTATGATTTTGGCATCTAGTAGCTTCTTTACTTATTTCTTGATTATGGGTAAAAGGATGGGGTTCACCCATATCAACTTCTACCTAAATATA
This sequence comes from Larix kaempferi, assembly GCA_027924585.1. Classification (NCBI taxonomy): domain Eukaryota; kingdom Viridiplantae; phylum Streptophyta; class Pinopsida; order Pinales; family Pinaceae; genus Larix; species Larix kaempferi. Next base: position 9,009,776 of record BSBM01000841.1, read on the forward strand.
TTTGGTCCAATATTCAGAGGTATATTGTGTTGAATTACACAGGTATCATAACTTTTCAAGTCTCATAACATTTTACCCATTTCTATGATGTATCATACATCATTAAGAAAATTAATCAAGGCATGTCAAAATATGATTTTTTTGTCAAAGTATGGTTTTTTTTATTGGATATAATTGGCTAGATGCTTTTGGAAAATATAATTTTTTTTGTAAGGAGGGTCCATGGGTCAATGAACATAATATAATTTAGCCGTATGTGTAAGACCCCAACCTGGGTCTCCTTTGTCTCTTAATAAAGTTAGATATTTCACTTCTTGTCAAAATTTATGTTTATGTTTCTGTTATGTTTTTGTTCCTGTTTCTGTTATATTTCTGTTCTCATTTCTAGTTTTGGCTGTAAAAATATAACATTTACATTTACAAATTTGAACAATTATAATTCTATTTTATCTACTTCTAACCATTTATTGTTTATGCAGGAGTAGCAGATATAATAACAACATATAAACTTTTGTAATTAAATTTTTACATAATTTGACAAGGTAGAAATTGTTAAATTTTCAGAATTTACTTCAATCTGATCTAGGATCTTAACTGAGAGAACAACATGTATAGCATATCAATCATGGACACAATAATGCAAGCACACAAGAGACACAAAGTTTACTTGGGGAAAACCATAAAGGTGAAAAACCCCAATAACTTCCTCAGAGATAGATAGAGCAATGATACAACCAGAATACAAGAGATAGTATTCTCCTAGTAGCAGAGCCTCCTCCTCCACAAGTGCGCCACTCTCCCAAGTGTGAGTGAGAGAATATAATGTGTAAAATTAGAGAGACACACTCTCTATTTATACACTAACTTGACTTGACCTTTACTCAACTAGGTCGGCCTCAACTTAACCACTTAACATAATGTTGACTGGGCCGACCCCCAATAGGGTGGTCTAATAACCCTTTAACCCACATGGCCGACCCCCAATAGGGTGGTCTAATAACCCTTTGACCCACATGACTTATACAGGGCTGACCCCAACAAGGTGGTCTAATAACCCATCAAGTATAAGTTACGACACTTACAATATAAATGATGACACTTCCGTATAGAGGAATAATACCATCTCTATAGGAATACAATATACATATATGTGAAATACATTCCAAAGTTACATATACATCAACACTCCCTCTTAACTAGGAAGGTATTTCTCGACACAGGTCTTCTAGCACAAGTCATCTTCTCTAGATCATCGTCACTGGATAATCGTCATCGAGTCATCATCATTGTCATTGCTGTTGCTATCTCAATCAATCTCTGAATCTACTCGTCATAGGAAGTTCTACAGAGCCAGTCCTTTTTCATACTAGATGTAGGCCCACCACCTACAGGTCTTCATCATCAATGGCCATACTGTGGAATCCTCAGGACTTATTACGTGCGTCACAAAACCTGGCTGCAGCATCCCAGGCTATTATGAGCACACAGCTCTACCTGTCGGATCTCCCAGGATCACATTACATGTGACCCATCACAAAACCTGGCTGAAGCGTCCCAGGCTGTTACGAGCACACAGCTCTACCTTTCGGATCTCCCAGGAGCTCATTACATGTGATCTCACCACAAAACTTGGTTGAAGCATCCCAGGATGTTACGAGCACACAGCTCTACCTATCGGATCTCCTAGGAGCACATTACATGTGGTCCACCGCAAAATCTGGCTAAAGCATCTGAGGCCTTTTTCATCCTGTCCAGATCTCCCAAGATCAAATTACATGTGGTCATGGAAAAACCTAGCTGAAGCATCTGAGGCCTTTTTCATCCTGTCCAGATCTCCCAGGAGCAAATTACATGCCATAGGAAAAAACCTCACAAGAGCATCTCAGGATGTTACGGGTACACAACTCCGACCTAAAGATCTCCCAGGGCACAAATTACATGTCCTCCCAGAGCAATGTATCGAAAGAGCATCCCAGGTTGCTACGGGTACACAACTCCGACCTATAGGATCTCCCAAACATGCTCATCTGCACAACCTGATCCACGGCCACAAAGTATCATCCTGATACTCACCATACATCATCCTGATGTACACATGATCATCTTGATCATCATCACTGCATCGTCCTGATGCATGTCATCTGGAGAAGCTCGTCATCCACGATCATCCATATCATATAATGCATCCACCTACTGCATACCAAGTATCTACCTGATACATATCATCATATACAATGTATCTACTTGATACATACATAGATACATGATCCACACAATGTATCGATCAACATACATGATCTACCTGATCATACCTGATACATATACAGATACATGGTCCAAGCATCCAACATGATGCATACATACATAAATGATCCAACTTATCATATCCAGCATCCAACATGATGCGTACATACATAAATGATCCAACTGATCATATCCAACATCCAACATGATGTGTACATACATAAATGTAAATGATCCAACTGATCATACAGAGCAGAAACTAGAACATCATCCTGATGCTCATCTTCTAGCGCTTACATCCACATCCATGTGAAGGATCCCCCTTCCACCATGCTAAAAATGGCTACTGCAAATTTTTCCATCACTTCTTCCTCGAAGTGTCATCAATCTGAAGAACACCAAGCCTCTCCCTAAAGTACTCGAACTTCACCCTGGCTAGTGGCTTCATCAGCACATCTACAATATGCTCATCGGTCGCAATATATAGGAGCTTCACAGCTCCTCTCTGCATCATATCCTTGATATAGTGATATTTGATCTCTATGTGTTTCGACCTGTCATGAAACACTATGTTCTCGGACAACTTCACACAACTATGGTTATCACAAAAGATACAAGTAGCATCCAATGGGAGATCAAATAACTCAGACAGTAGCTTTCGTAGCCATACTGTCTCACAACTAGATGAATAGGTTGCAAGATACTCTGCCTCAGTTGTACTCAGTGCTACACAGGACAGCTTCCTGCTAAACCAAGAGATCACACCTGATCCCATACTGAAGCAACATCCAGATGTGCTCTTCCTATCTGCAGCACTGCCAGCTCAATCTGAATCAACATAACCTTGCAGGTTCAACTTTTGATTCACTTCATACTTGAGCCCATGATCCACTGTACCCTTTAGGTACCTCAGAACATGCTTTATAGCAACCAGGTGAACACTCCTCGGATCCGTTAGAAACTGGATCAATGTGTTCACCGCAAAGCAAATATCTGGTCTCGTGTTCGTCATGTACATCAAGGACTCAATCATCTGACGATACATAGAGACATCAATCGAATCAGGTGAAGCATCTCACAGAAGCTTCAGGTTCGATGCCATAGGTGTGGCCATGGCCTTGCAGTTCATCATCCCAAACCTCTTTAGGATCTCTACTGCATACTTCCCTTATCCAAGGAATATTCCATCACTCTGCCACACCTCTATGCCAAAAACAAATAGTGCATCATCCCCAAGTTCTTCAACTTGAACTCGGCAGTAAGCTTCCGCTGTGTGTCAGCAATCAATCTGTCATCTCCTATTACAAACAAGTCATCCACATACAAAAGTAGTATCACTGGATTTCCTTCCTCAACCTTGTAGTAAAGGTTGGAATCTGCTTTATTCTTGGTAAAGCCCAAACTGGATAGAAAGCTGTCTATCCTACCATACCAAGTTCTGCACATATATGACTCCCTATCATGTGTCTTAGAACCAAGTGGCTTCTCCACATACACTTCTTCTTAAACTACACCATTCAAGAAGGCTGTCTTGAAAGCCATCTGGTGTATCTTCCACTTCATCACTGCAACGAGAGCAAGTACGGATCTAATGGAATTGTATCTAGCTACAAGAGCGAAAGTCTCTATGCTACCACCTATAGCATGCTTGATCTTGTAGGTCCTCTTGGAAGTCACAACAGACTTCCCTTCAGCTCTTGGGACCACATCCCAAACATCGTTCTTCATGATCGACGAATCATGGCATTCTTCCCGTATCCTGGGAACTTCAATATCTTCAATAGATAATTTTGTTGCTTGAACAAATGTTGTAGTCCTTCTTTTGTAGGTGAAGGTATACGGTCTTTTCTACAAAACAAGTTAAATTGCATGATTAGAAACATCTCATACTTTTCAGAGAAATTCTTACACCTAAAGAAATATATCATATAGTCATGCAATTATCTTAGCCAATGATTCAATACAACATTTATCCATGTTCCACAACTTTCTAGATGCCTTCCAGTCTCTACCAGAACATTTAAGAGTGTGCACATCTCCCAACATGTCAGCAAAGAGGTTTCATTCTAGATAAGTAGCAATGGAATGTTGGACAGTGCCATAGGCCACTTACCCATCAAATGCATAATAGTAGTAAGCTGTTCATTAATGCAATCATTCTAATATTCATAATACACATCCTAAATCTAGGAACATAAGCATATACATCATTGAATAATATTATTTAAACAAACAAGTATATAAGGAATGGTAATTAAAATACTTATCTTTGTTTGTTTGTTGGGTGGACTCCCTCTGAGTCTTTGCTTCCTTGCAGGAGCTGCTGAAGTAGCTTCTTCTACACATTTCTATTGTGGAATGTAGAAGGATGGTCAACTCCCTCTGGATATCTGCATCCTTGGAGAAACTACTGGAGTATGCTCCTTTGCTTTCTTCCAGGAACAACTGGAGTGTGCTCCCTCTTGATCTTTGCTTCCTGGATTACCTGTCCTTGAACTTACATCCATCCTTAATCACTATGCATGCTTATTAGTATCATCATTGTGTTATCCTTGAGGTCTCATACATAATCACACATTTATTAGTATAATCTTAATACTATCAAAACACAATAATCTTAAACATGTATAGTCATGATCATTCACAGATAATAAACATTAGTATTCAAGGTTTCAGGGAAGTCTTCTTTTACTCATGCATATTCTTATTTGATCATAGGACTCTTCTGATTAGTTAAATCATCAATGCATAAACCCATGATTACTCAAACCTATACCTTCATGATTCTTCTGGTTAGTCATATCATCAATTATGGTAAGAAACATAATATGCATACAACCATGACTATTCAAACCTATGACTTCATGAATAATCATTATCAACAACACAACAATATAAGATCCTAACACAAGGTAGGATTCTAGCTTGACATAGGAAAAACATACCTGGATTAGCATGCTAGATAGTGATGTCTAACATACCCACATAATGTCTTATGGTTCTCTTCAGTGACTTGTGCTAGTAACCTGTATGTCTCATAGGTTAACCATTGTAGGACCAAGTTATACATACCTCGAACGTAGATCTTATATGTGATCCATGACAATGGATGAATCTTTGTCTTCATGTCACTATGATCATATGTTCTTGAAGTAGAACACGATTTGTCTTTCTTGGTGTACCTTTTATGTTAGCGAACAACATAAACCTCATACAACATCACAATGCATTAGTACATTCATAAGTGTCAAAACCTTAATCAATGAATATCTTCTATTAAGGTGATACGACAAGTCTAGTAATTAATCAAGATTGTACTGTAATGATATGAATACAAACATATGATAAACTTAACCACGAAACATACCTGTAATCCATACCTGTCAAGATTGCTTGTAATCTTCTTATGAAAGGCCTTAGCCTCATCTCCTTCTGAAACAGGAACTTCTTCACTTATGTAGGTGACCAATCCATCTTCTTCTAGAATTAACCCAATCCACTTGATTTGCAAGAACTGGACCTGGAGCTAGATTAGGGTTTGTCAAAGAAACCCCAAAAAATTCAAACTTCCAAAAGGATAGAAATATGTGCCTTGATGAGCTGATCAAGTTGGTATATTCAGAAATTGAAAACTGCAAAGTTTCACCCCTCGAAATTGCCTTTTAGATTTTCGGATTCACTAAGGAGGACTTTGAATTAGGGTTTGGGTTTCCCAGAGCTTCACCCAACCAAAATATTTGATTCAAAGCTCTAAGCTTTTATTTTTCTGAGGAGCTTCCAGCCGTGGTCACAGATTTCCAAAATTCCAATTTTTGCAGAAGCCCTAATTTTCCATCTTTCCAATCAAAGTCCCGAAATGGGGTTTGATCAAGCCCGACCTTCTTCCCAACCAAAAAATATGATCTTGGTCTCTAAATTTTGATTTTGATAACTAGCATCTAGCCGTGGTCTCCGATTACAAAAATTCCAACTTTCTCTGAAGCCTTAAATTCTGGAAGCCATGAATGAAGGTGCTAAAAAATAATTTTGTTTTGACAAAAATATGTACCTAATTATTTCTGGTGTAACTCCAAACTTTTCAATCCACAGGGTTTCAAAAATTTTCTTGAGATAGCCCGACCTGTTATCTTTCCATCCCAACAGGTCTGACCTCAATTGGATTCTCTGAGAGAGAGTTATGCCAAGTGTCGCAACGTGACCTGTTTATGGGATAATACAGGAGAGCGAAATTGTACGGTGTGCCACGTGTCACTGGTTCAAATTCGGCCTCTGAAATTTTTTCCTGAGATATCTTGACCTATTATATTTCCATACCGATAGGTCTGAACTCAATTGGATTCCCTGAGCAAGAGTTATTCCCAATGTCGCAACGTGACCTGTTTATGGGATAATACAGGAGAGCAAACTTTTAAGGCATGCCACGTGTCACTGGTTCAACTTCGGCCTCTGAAATTTTTTCTTGAGATATTACAGTCTGTTTAATACTTGTCACTTTTTACGAAATTTTATTTGGATCTTCCTAGCCTAAGTTATGACCTTTTTCCCAAGGTCACCTGATTTTGACTCAGATCTAGAAGAGCCATAAACCCTATATTGTACAGATCATAAATCACAAATTACAACGCATTAGAGGTTTTCCTTTGGACACAAGGTACATGGGGATCTTCTCTTCGACCTATAAACGTTTCAAATCTGAAAACATTGCCAAAACGGATTTATAGCGAAAGTGCTATGATGGTGGGTTTTTGCTATATCAAGCCCTAGCATCATAAGTGCAACAAGTGTCATACATGCCATATCATACCTTCTTTCAGGCTAGCTCTGATACCATGTTAAATTTTCAGAATTTACTTCAATCTGATATAGGATCTTAACTGAGAGAACAACTTGTATAGCAAATCTATAGCATATCAATCATGGACACAATAATGCAAGCACACAAGAGACACAAATTTTACTTGGGGAAAACCATAAAGGTGAAAAACCCCAATAACTTCCTCAGAGATAGATAGAGCAATGATACAACCAGAATACAAGAGATAGTCTTCTCCTAGCAGTAGAGCCTCCTCCTCCACAAGTATGTCACTCTCCCAAGTGTGAGTGAGAGAATAGAATGTGTAAAATGAGAGAGACACACTCTCTATTTATACACTAAGTTGACTTGACCTTTACTCAACCAGGTCGGCCTCAACTTAACCACTTAAAATAATGCTAACTAGGCCGACCCCCACTAGGGTGGTCTAATAATCCATCAAGTATAAGTTACGACACTTACAATATAAATGACAACACTTCCGTATAGAGGAATAATAACATCTCTATAGGAATACAATATACATATATGTGAAATACATTCTGAAGTTACATATACATCAACAAAAATGATAAAATATACCTACTGGAAAATACCTGTAGATAGCTAGTAGATCCACCCTTCAGGCTGTCCCCGTTTGTTGAATGCCTTGTTGATTCCCTTTGCTTTTCCCTACATCCAAACCTTCCCAAAACTCTGAAACTCAACCAGCCCAAAACAGTTTTTCCACCCTGCCAACTGGCGAGGTCTTGACGACCACCCAGTTCCAAAGGTACCCCTTTGGACCCCAGAGCCCAAACCGAGTACAAGCCAACCTCCTCTCCCTTCTGAATTATTTCCAGCCAAAACCCCCTTTCAACTCTGCTCTCAAAATCCTATGTCTGCTCTCAAAACTTCTCCCCAAAACAACTAAGGTAAAGATTCCCCCTTCTTCCTCTCTTCTCCATCTTATCCCATGTTTCCCAACTCTTCTCCCCCTCCATTAATGCCTTATCCTAAACATAAATGCATTAACCCCCATGTTAGTCCTCGAGCCCTCAACCTTGACTCCCATTAGTTTCCATTTTTGTTAATATTTCTTCCTTAATTAAATCATAATTAATTTTTAATTAATTCGTAATTAATTCATAATTAATTTAGAACTAATTCATAATTAATTCATAATTAATTGCTAATTAATTCATAATTAATTCACAATTAATTTAGAACTAATTCATAATTAATTTATAATTAATTTGTAATTAATTCATAATTAATTTATAATTAATTGGTAATTAATTCATAATTAATTCATAATTAATCTAGAACTAATTCATAATTAATTTCTAATTAATTTCTAATTAACTCACAATTAATCTAGAACTAATCATAATTAATTTTAGAATTAATTCATAATTAATTTATAAGTAATTCATAATTAATTCATAACTAATTCATCATTAATTAATTAATTAATTTATAATTAAATTATCATTTTCATGAACAACTCCCAAGTGTGTAGCCGACACTTGTTTATCAATTTCATATTACATCTATTCGTAAATTATCTTATGTTCCAATTAGCTTCTGCATGGTCATCATAAAATTTAATAGATATAAATTAATTCTTATCCATACAATTTAATTAATTATCTAACCTTGCAATTTAATATTAACTTATCAATTTAATAATACTTTAATTAACATTACAATAATCACTTAACATGTTAACCCTTAGTCTTTAGTAATCAAACTCATTAACATTTAATTAAGCGTTACTAACCAAATGCATTATTTACTATCTAATTTAACTGTAACTCGTTTATTACTCATTAGTGTACAATAATTAATTATTATGCGACACTAATTAACATTATTATTAAGTAGTATTTCACGCAATCATAAATTTGTAGGCGGGTTATGTAAGCATAGCTACTTCTTACATACCTCATGTAAGTACACTAACAGTAATAGTTCACAGACATCAATCGAAATCATGAAACTTATTGTTTACTGACACAGGTTTTAACATAGTTTGCAAGGTACAATCCATTAACTATCTAAAATTTTATTAAGTTACGACAATTCATACATTATTGAGTTATGACACATACTCAATCATGGGTCTTACACACATACATTTAGATCTTGTTTTCACCCCTACTTCATGCTACAACTATCTACCTACATCATCACTAACTTCCACATCCTATCCTGTCCTCTGCTGGACTACCCTGAAATGTCAAGTCATGACCGGTTCCAGCTAGAACCCATAAGCGAAAGTGTTGACTACATCGACCAAGCTTCCCCAGCAGGAAACCACCAGTCATCATCACACACCTTGGGGAGCGCGCCGTAACACAACCCTCCCATGACTCTGGGTTTCAGGGATAAATGGTGGGTAAAGCCTCCACCCCCCCTAATGGAACAAGGGACTATGTCTACTCGACATAACAACATCGTTGCACTTGTACTCGGTCTGTCATCGTATAACCAATCTGGGTGGTTGAGTTTCCTGAAACCCTACCTCACCCATGTCATAATATACATCATAATAATAATCATGCGAAAGTAAATAATGCATCACTCACATACCATTTATCTTTCGAATTCCATGTCCCCGAGGCTCTCCCACCTCGTAGGATCCAACAATCACTTAGCCATTTTAACATGTAAGTCATTCCTCGAGATACAATATAGAGTATCATGCATAAATCCTCAACATATACACATACAATTCATAATAACATAACAATAATAAACTCATCTATTTGCCATGCACCTGGCATAACATTCATTTATTCAACATATAATTGTAACGGTATCCACGTACCCATCATTCATTAATTTGCATATATAATTAACACATGATACATATCTAAACATGACTACCGATCATAATACTAACATAACACCCACACACATATATCTATCGACAAAATAATAGAATCATATGTCCACAGTGTTGTCAAACCGACGGAGTCTCACAATCAAACAAATACAACACATAATAGTAGTTCCGGTAGTAATGTCAAAATAGGGCATTACATACACCCACCCTTCAGGAGACTTCATCCGAAAGTTATGATCAAAATAACGTGGGATAATCATGATGCATAGTCTCTGTGTCCTCCCAAGTAGCAGAACCTGGCTATATGGGTCCCACTAGACCTTAACTTGGTCCACCAAACGGTGCCGCAGCTGTCTAACCCTGCGGTCCAATATAAGTAATGGTTCGACCCTGATGGTCCCCCCATCCGAAACTTGCAGTTCCTTCCAATTTATTTTATGAGACTCATCAACTACATAATGTCGTAAAACAGATACATGGAAAACATTATGAATTTTGTGCAAATGGGGTGGCAGTGCAAGATGATATGCGATGGGTCCAACCTTTTCTAAAATTTCAAAGGGTCCTATAAATTGTGGTGACAACTTTGTCCCTTTCCCAAACCTGATGGTACTTTTTCTAGGCCTGATGTGGATGAACACTGCATCACCAACCTTATAGCTTCGGTCAACCCTATGCGCATTGGCATAGATCTCCTGTCTATCCTGGGCTTCCTTTAACCGTTGTCTAATATGAACAACCTATTCTTCCATCTCCTGAATCAACTCAGGTCCTATAATTACTCAATCCTCTAACCTTTCCCAACTCAATGGTGTCCAGCATGGCATTCCATAGAATGCTTCATATGGAGGCATCCCAATTGAGCTATGGTAACTATTGTTGTAAGCAAACTCTACCAAAGGTAAGTGCTTTTCCCAATGAGTCTGTTGATCCATGACATACATTCTCAGCATGTCCTCCATCACCTGATTCACTCTTTCAGTTTTCCCATCTGCCTATGGATGGTATGCAGTGCTTAGGTTCAACTGAGTACCCAATGCTGACTCCAAACTTGTCCAAAACCTGGATGTAAAACTGGAATCCCTGTCCGAGATAATCTTCTTGGGAAACCCATGGAGACGAACAACTTCATTTATGAACACACGTGTTACATCCGTAACATCATAGGTCTCCTTAACTAGAATGAAGTGAGTAGTTTTGTTTAGTTTGTCAATGATGACCATAATGGCATCGTGCCTATGAGAAGTAAGAGGCAATCCCACCACAAAGTCCATGGATATAACCTCCCACTTCGACATAGGGATTTCATGTGGCTGTAATAATCCTACCGGGTGGTAATGATCAGCTTTTACCTGCTGACACTCAAGGAACCTAGCGACGAATTTGACCACGTCGCTCTTCATCCCTGCCCAAAAGAAGAGTTGCTTCATGTCTGCATACATCTTCTTTACACTCGGGTGCACACAATATACTGCTCTATGGGCTTCCTTAATGATAGGCTCTCTAATCTCTCCCTCCTAGGGAATATACATCCTCCCTTGATACCGCAACAAACCATCGGCTTCCAACTCACATCCTTCAAACTTATGTCCCACCGGTTTCTCATTCTAGAGTGCCGCGGTGACCTTTAGGTACCAACTATCCCCGATTAGTTGTCCTAAAACTCTTTCTCTCAAATCGACCTTCAAAGGTATACGAGAGAAAAGTCTTGGTTTTCTGCTTAAGGCATCGGCTACCACATTCTCCTTCCCTTTGATGTATGAAATCCCAAAATCATACTCGCTCATGAATTCAATCCATCACCTTTGCCTAGCATTTAGGTCTCTCTGAGTGAAGATATACCTTACGATTTGGTGATCAGACTTGAGCTCAAAGCTCCGTCCAACAAGGTAATGTATCCAAAGCTTCAAAGCTAACATCACCGCAGCCAACTCTAGGTCATGGGTAGGGTAGTTCTCCTCATGTGTTTTTAAATTTCTTGATGCATAAGCTATTACCCCACCTTCCTGCATCAACACTGCACCCAAGCCTTGTCTTGAGGCATCTGTGCAAACTGTGAATTCCTTCTCCATATCTGTAACTCGAAGAATTGGTGCACTCATCAACAGTAATTTCAACTCAGCGAATGCGACCTCGCATTCATCTGTCCATTCGTACCTAGTGCCTTTATGTTGTAGGGTAGTTATGGGTTTTGCAATTTTTGAGCAACCCTCAACAAACCTTCTATAATACCCGGCTAACCCCATGAAGCTCCTTAATTCATGTGCATTCTTTGGCACGTGCCAATCCATTATGGCCTTCACCTTCTCAGGGTCAACTGAAATTCCCTCACTGGAAATTATATGCCCTAGATAATGGATCTCCTTCTGATAGAACGAGCATTTGGATAACTTACCATACAACTTGTGCTCTCTTAAGCATGACAACACTATTCGCAAGTGTTCCTCATGCTCCTGTTCATTCTTGGATTAGATGAGGATGTCGTCCAAGAAGACTTGCACAAACTGAACTAAGTAATTTCGAAATACACTATTCATGAGACTCATGAAAACTACTGGGGCATTGGTCAAACCGAAGGGTACCACCACAAACTCATAGTTCCCAAACCTTGTTCGCAAAGCAGTCTTAGGTATGTCTCCTTCCTTAATCCATAGCTGGTGGTAACCTGATCGTAAGTCGATCTTTAAGAAGACTGTCGCCCCTTTCATTTGATCAAAGAGATCATCAATTCAAGGTATTGTGTACCTATTCTTCATGGTGGCTCTATTCAAATCTCGGTAATCGATGAAAAGATGCAAGGAACCATCCTTCTTCTTCATAAAGATTACTGGTGCACCCCATGGTGAAATACTTGGTTTGATGAACCCTAGATCTAGCAGTTCCTTCAACTGCATTTGTAACTCACAAAGTTCTGGGGCTGTCATCCTGTATGGTGTCTTTGATGTTGGCTCTACACCGGGTTTTACCTCAATGGTAAAATCATGTTCTCTCTTAGGAGGTAACCCAGGTAATTCGTTTGGAAATACATCATTGAACTCGACTCAAACTGGATACTCATCAAAGGAGGGTCCCTTCTCATTGTTTACTGCTTCAACAATATACAACTGACATCCCTGTCGCATATATCGCTTTACATTCATCGTGGATATGAAACATAGGGACACATTTCGTTTGATACCCTGAATCTTGATGGCCTCTCCATTGTCATCAATGCAAAGAACTTTCTTTCCATAACAGTCCAAGAAAGCTCGATGTTCCTCAAGCCAATTCTTACCTATGAGGAGATCATAAGTTCCGAGGGTGGTGACATACACTTTGACTTGTGTAACACACACCCCGAGATCCACTACACACTTGTCGACACTAGGTCCTACTACTTGCTTTACCCTTGAATCCATTTCAACTAAGTTGAAATCGTCATGCTCGTAGGCTGCCAACCCACATTTGTCTAATGCATATGGAGAAATGAAACTATCTGTAGCACAAGGATCAAACAATATTCTAAGCTTAACATTATTGACCGTACCTAATGATTCCACCACAATGGATTGGTGCTCAGCCTGATGGTTGTTTACTACTACCGAGATCTGATGTCTACTACCCCCACTCCCCATTGGAGCCTTTCCTTCTCGATGCACTATTCTGGATCGTAATTCGGGATAGTCATGCTGGTAATGTGGACCTCCACACCCCCAACAAGCAACTATAAGGGAGTGGATGAGATAACCTGTTCAGACCTCTGAGAGGGGTTCCTCCCCCTGGGACCCCTTCCCCTACCGGCTAATCCTCTGAAATTCCTCACACCATGGTTAGTCTCTATGGATGACTGGGGCGCTGCCCTAGTTGCCACTGATCTGTCTACCGCTGCAACTCTTGGTGTGCTCCTGTTCCCATAGGGAGTTGGCCTCGCATATCCTCCCCGAGGGTAGATTTGAGGGGCCTTCCCTACAAACCCTGACTGCTGAGAGTTGAATGACCTGATGGGATTTTCACCCAACATCTCCTAAGTGTAAGGAGCACAATCTACTACTTTGGCGACCGAAGTTGGTTTCCACATCCGTACTTGAGCCCTGATCTTGGTATTGAGCCCATACACGAAGCGCTCAACCTAGCGTTAGTTGTTATCCAAGTAAGGAACATAATTGACTAATTCCATGAAGCTCTCTTCATAATCCTCCAAGGATAGATGCCTTTGTACCAAGGCATGAAGAGCCCTTGCTTGTTGTTCCTGGTATGATGCGGGTAAGTACTTCCCTTTGAATTTTCCCACAAACAGTTCCCATGGAACCATGTCTGGAGTGAGGTGTAGTTTCCTTTCTTGGTTCCCCCACCAGTTCAAAGCGCCCCCTTTTAGTTGAAATATGGCCATCTTGGACTTGAATGTGAAAGTGTATTCCTGTAATGTTAAGCATGTGGTTATCTCTTCCAACCAAGACATTTCTCATATCCCTGTTCGACCCCCTGAAAACTCTGGAAGCCTTATCTTGTGAAGCTCCCTTTTGATATCTTGATGCGGAGGTCTTGGTACCGTATTCACTTCTATCACAGGAACTTCCTCCCTTAGTGGAGGAGCCTCCACTTCTACCTCTGAGGTAACACTTCCTCTCTGTACAAGTCCCTTGAGTGTTTCATTTATTGCTTCCAACAAGCGCAATATAAGAATGGTCTCTAGTGATGGTGCTGACACATTAGGATTAGGTAATGCCGTCTCTTGACCACGCCCCCGACCTGCTCACGTTCTTACCATGTTTATCCCTGCTACAAGGAATAATATGATAATTAGCATAAGTCGACTTCAAGACTATGTTACCATTAAACTCAACATTTAATTAAAAAAATGCGTTGGATGATTGTTTTTACGAGCGTTTTTACTCTAAGAGCTATAGTTCAGGACGTTTCGATCAGGCCATCTTGAGGCCACCCAGTACTATATATATACTGCAGTAGTTCTATGTAGGTTTAGGTATTGGATTCCACACAATCCTCATCGAGTCGCCATCAACTCTTCAAGATATTCAATTAGGGTTTATTGCCTCATTCTCATTAATAATTAATAATTTAATAATAGCATAACCTAAGTTTTAAGTCTAGAGTCATGTTTATCAAACAATCTGGTCATGGGGTAGAATCAATGTCCTAGCGATCAGCTCATCATGTTGGTCAACATGGTGTCTTGTTTTCAAGATTCTGGGTCTGTATTGCCCCTTCGACTTTACGTCGAAGTCTCGGCAAAGAACATCTCAAGAAAATATAAGGTAATTAGTGTTAATACCAACTTACCATTTATCTAATGATTATGTATTAAATTTAAATTTATTATTAAATATTTATCCCCCGTCATCTCAATTTAACATTAAATGTAACATCATGTTTAACATTTAACATTACATCAATTAATTAATAAATTTAATAAATTTAAATTTATAATGATATTGACCATATTTATCTTTGTTAAATTTTCAGCATTTACTTCAATCTAATCTAGGATCTTAACTGAGAGAACAACATGTACAACATATCAATCATGGACACAATAATGCAAGCACACAAGAGACACAAATTTTACTTGGGGAAAACCATAAAGGTGAAAAACCCCAATAACTTCCTCAGAGATAGATAGAGAAATGATACAACCAGAATACAAGAGATAGTCTTCTCCTAGCAGCAGAGCCTCCTCCTCCACAAGTGAGCCACTCTCCCAAGTGTGAGTGAGAGAATAGAATGATCAAATAGAGATCTCCCGATCTCTATTTATACTAGACTTGGCTTGCCTAATAACCTTTACTAGGTTGACCTTAACTTAACCACATAACACAATGCTAACTGGGTTGACACCCAATAGGGTGGTCTAAAATCCCTTTGACCCACATGGCTGACCCCCACTAGGGTGGTCTAATAACCCTTCGACCCACATGACTTATATAGGGCCGACCCCAACAAGGTGTTCTAATAACCCATCAAGTATAAGTTACAACACTTACAATATAAATGATGACACTTCCGTATAGAGGAATAATAACATCTCTATAGGAATACAACCACTTACATATGGAGGAATAATAACATCTCTATAGGATTACAATATACATATATGTGAAATATATTCCGAAGTTACATATACATCAACACTCCCTCTTAACTAGGAAGGTATTTCTCGACACAGGTCTGCTAGCACAAGTCTTCTTCTCTGGATCATCGTCAGCAAATCATCATCCTCGAATCATCTTCATCGTCACTGCTGCTGCTATCTCAATCAATCTCTGAATCTACTCGTCATAGGAAGTTCTACAAAGCCAATCCTTTTTTATACTGGATGTAGGCCCACCACCTGCAGGTCTTCGTCATCACTGGCCATACTGTGGAAATCTCAGGACTTATTATGTGCGTCACAAAACCTTAAAAGAGTATCTTGACTAGCAAGAACCCTAAAGAGCATCTGAGGCCTTTTTCATCCTGTCTAGATCTCCAGGACTTTTTACATGTGACCCCACCACAAAACTGCGAAAGAGAATCCCAAGACTGATTACAAGCACAAGGCTCAAGATATCGGATCTCCCAGGGCACAAATTATGTGTGGTCACCACAAAACCTCGAAAGAGCATCTTAGGACTGATTACGAGCACAAGGCTCAACCTATCGGATCTCCCAGGGTACAAATTACATGTGGTCATGGAAAAAATTGAAAGAGCATCCCGGTACTGATTACGAGCACATGGCTCAACCTATCGGATCTCCCAGGGCAAAGATTACATGCCATAGGACAAAACCTCAAAAGAGCATTTGCCAGATATCCCAGGGTACAAATTACATGCCATAGGAAAAACCTCAAAAGACTATCTGCAAATCTCCCAGGGCACAAATTATATGTCCTCCCAAGCAAAACCTCGAAAGAGCATTTGCTAGATATCCTAGGGTACAAATTACATGCCATAGGAAAAACCTCGAAAGACTATCTGTAAATCTCCCAGGGCACAAATTACATGCTTATCTGCAAAACCTGTTCCACGACCACAAAGTATCAACCTGATACTCACCATACATCATCCTGATGTACACATGATCATCCTAATCATCATCACTACAACATCCTTCTGCATGTCATCTAGAGCAACATCCTGAAGATCGTCATCCATGATCATCCTGATCATATAATGCATCCACCTGATGCATACCAAGTATCTACCTGATACATATCATCATACATGATCCACCTGATCATACAATGTATCCACCTGATACAAATACAAATACATGATCCACCTGATCATACATGATACATATCAACATACATGATCTACCTGATCATACAATGTATCCACCTGATACATATATAGATACATGGTCCAAGCATCCAACATGATGCATATACAAAATACATACAAATGATCCAACCGATCATATCTAGCATCCAACATGATGCATATACAGAGCAGTAACTAGAGCATTGTCCTGATGCTCATCATCCAATGCTTACATCCACAGCCATGTGAAGGATCCTCCTTCCAACATGCTTGGAATGGCTTCTGCAAATGTGTCCATCACTTCTTCCTCGAAGTGTCATCAATCTGAATAATACCAAGCCTCTCCCTAAAGTACTTGAACTTCACCCTGGCTAGTGGCTTCATCAGCAAATCTACAATTTGCTCGTCCGTCGGAACATACAGGAGCTTTACTGCTCCTCTCTGCACCATATCCCTGATATAGTGATATTTGATATCTATGTGTTTTGACCTGTCATGAAACACTGGGTTCTCAGATAGCTTCACACAACTCTGGTTATCACAGAAGATACTAGTAGCATCCAACAGGAGATCAAATAACTCAGACAGTAGCTTCCGAAGCCATACTGCCTCACAACTAGCTGAACAGGCTGCAACATACTCTGCCTCAGCTGTACTTAGTGCTATGCAGGACTGCTTCCTGCTGAACCAAGAGATCACACTTGATTCCATACTAAAGTAGCACCCAGATGTGCTCTTCCTATCTGTAGCACTGCCTGCCTAATCTAAATCAACATAACCCTGTAGGTTAAACTTTTGATTCACATCATAATTGAGCCCATAATCAACTGTACCCTTCAGGTACCTTAGATTATGCTTTACAACAACCAGGTGAACACTCCTCGGATCCATCAGGAACTGGCTCGATGTGTTCACCGCAAAGCAAATATCTGGTCTCGTGTTCGTCAGGTACATCAAGGACCCAATCATCTGACGATACATAGTGATATCAATCGGCTCAGATGAAGCATCACACAGAAGCTTCAGGTTCGATGCCATAGGTGTGGCCATAGCCTTGCAGTCCATCATCCCGAACCTCTTCAAGATCTCTATTGCATACTTCCCTTGTCTAAGGAAGATTCCATTTGCACTCTGGCACACCTTCATGCCAAAAACAAATAGTGCATCATCCCCAAGTTCTTCAACTCGAACTCGGCAGCAAGCTTCCGTTGCATTCGGAAATCAATCTATCCTCACCTATTACAAACAAGTCATCCATATACAAAAGTCGTATCACTAGATTGCCTTCCTCAACCTTGTAGTAAAGGTTGGAATCCGCTTTACTCTTGGTAAAGCCCAAACTGGATAGAAATATGTCTATCCTACCATACCAATTTCTGCACATATATGACTCCCTGTCATGTGTCTTAGAACCAAGTGGCTTCTCCACATACACTTCTTCTTCAACTACACCATTCAAGAAGGCTGTCTTGAAATCCATATGGTGTATCTTCCACTTCATCACTGCAACCAGAGCAAGTATGGATCTAATGGATGTGTATCTGGCTACAGGTGCAAAAGTCTCTATGCTACCACTTGCAGCATGCTTGATCTTGTAGATCCTCTTGGAAGTCACTACAGACCCCCCTTCAGGTCTTGGGACTGCATCCCAAATATCTTCATGATTGACTGGTACTCCTCGATCATGGCATTCTTCCCAAATCCTGTGAACTTCAATATCTTCAATATTTTCAATAGATAACTTTGTTGCTGAACAAATGTTGTAGTCCTTCTTTTGTAGGTGATGGTATACGATCTTTCCTACACAACAAGTTAAATTGCATGATTAGAAAACATCTCATAGTTTTCAGAACAAATTCTTACACATAAAGAAATATGTCATACAGTCATGCAATTATCTTAGCCAATGCTTCAATACAACATTTATCCATATTCCGTAACTTTCTAGATGCCTTCCAATCTCTACCAGAACATTGTTAAGAGTGTGCACAACTCCTAACATGTCAGCAAAGAGGTTTCATTCTAAATAAGTAGCAATGGAATGTTGTACAGTGCCATAGACCACTTACCCATGTATATTAGTAGTATACTGTTCATCAATGCAACTATTCTAATATGCATAATACACAACCTAATTCTAGGAACATAAGCATATACATCACTGAATAACGTTATGTAAGAAATGACAATTCAAATACTTATCTTTGTTTGGTTGCTCGGTGGACTCCCTCTGAATCTTTGCAACTCCATTTTGATGTGGATTGTGAGAAGTGGTCCACTCCCTCTGAATATCTACATCCTTGCAGAAACTACTGAAGTGTGCTCCTTTGCTTTCTTGCAGGAACAACTGGAGTGTGCTCCCTCTTGATCTTTGCTTCCTGGATTACCTTTCCTTGAACTTATATCCATCCTTAATCACTATGCATGCTTATTTTTATCATCATTGTGTTATCCTTGAGGTCTCATACATAATCACACATTTATTAGTATAATCTTAATACTATCAAAACACAATAATCTTAAACATGTATAGTCATGATCATTCATAGATAATAAACATTAGTATTCAAGGTTTCAGGGAAGTCTTCTTTTACTCATGCATATTCTTATTTGATCATAGGACTCTTCTGATTAGTTAAATCATCAATGCATAAACCCGTGATTACTCAAACCGATACCTTCATGATTCTTCTGGTTAGTCATATAATCAATTATGGTAAGAAACATAATATGCACACAACCATGACTATTCAAACCTATGACTTCACGAATAATAATTATCAACAACACAACAGTATAAGATCCTAACACAAGGTAGGATTCTAGCTTGATATAGAAAAAAAAACATACCTGGATTAGCATGCTAGCTAGTGATGTCTAACATACCCGCATAATGTCTTATGGTTCTCTTCAGTGACTTGTGCTAGTAACTTGTATGTCTCATAAGTTATCCATTGTAGAACCAAGTTATACATACCTCGTAAGTAGATTTTCTAAGTGATCCATGACAATGGATGAATCTTTGTCTTCATGTCATCATGATCATATGTTCTTGAACTAGAACATGATTTGTCTTTATTGGTGTACCTTTCATGTTAGCAGACAACATAAACCTCATACAACACCATAATACATTAGTACAATCATAAGTTTCAACACCGTAATGCATGCATTCATAATTTTGTTAAGGTGATACGACAAATATAAAATCAATATTGTTCTAACCGTAATAACATGAAGACAAACATATCATAAACTTAATCATGAACAAATCTCGAGACATACCTGGATGAGTCATACTTGCCGATATTGCTTGTAATCTTCTTATGTAAGGCCTTAGCCTCATCTCCCTCTGAAACAGGAACTTCTTCACTTATGCAGGTGACCAATCCATCCTCTTCTAGGATTAAACCAATCCACTTGATTTGCAGGAATTGGATCTGGAGCTGTATTAGGGTTTGTCATAGAAACCCCAAAAATTCAAACTTTGAATTTCAAACTTCCGAAAGGATAGAAATATGTGCCTTGATGAGCTGATCAAGCTGGTATATTCAGAATTTGAAAAATGCAAAGTTTCACTCCTCAATTTTGCTTTTGAAACTTTCAGATTCACTAGACATGACCCTGAACTGGGGTTTGATGAAGCCCACTCTTCTGCCCAATCAAAAGGTTTGATCCAAATCTCTAAGCTTCTAGTTTTTGAGGAGCTTCCAGCTGTGGTCACAGATTTAAAAAATTCCCATTTTTACAGAAGCCCTAATTTTCCACTTTTATGATCAAAGTCCCGAACTAGGGTCTGATCAAGTCCGTCCTTCTGCCCAACCAAAAATTCTGATATTGGTCTCTAAATTTCAATTTTGATGAGTAGCATTCAGCCGTTGTCTTTGATTACAATAATTCCAACTTTCTCCGAAACCCTAAATTCTGGAAGCCATGAATGAAGGTGCTCAAAAATAATTTTGTTTTGACAGAAATATGTACCTGATTGTTTCTGGTGTAACTCTGACCTCAATTGGATTCTCTGAGAGAGAGTTATGCTAAGTGTCACAACGTGACCTATTTATGGGATAAAATAGGAGAGCAAACTTGTACAGCATGCCACGTGTCACTGGTTGAACTTCGGCCTCTTAAAAGGTTTCCTGATATAGTACAGTCTGTGTAACACCTGTCACTTTTTATGAAATTTCATTTGGAGCTTCCTAGCCCAAGTTATGACCTTTTTTCCAAGGTCACCTGTTTTTGACTCAGATCTGGAAGAGGTAGAAACCCTATATTGTACAAATCATAAATCACAATGTACAATGAATTAGAGGTTTTCCTTTGGACACAAGGTACATGGAGATCTAATATTCGACCTGTAAACGTTTCAGGCCCAAAAAGTTCTCCAAAATGGATTTATAGCGAAAGTTCTAGGATGACTGGTTTTTGATATATCAAGCCCTAGCATCGTAAGTGCAACAAGTGTCATACATGCCATACCATGCCTTCTTTCAGGCTAGCTATGATACCATGTTAAATTTTCAGAATTTACTTCAATATGATCTAGGATCTTAACTGAGAGAACAACATGTACAACATATCAATCATGGACACAATAATGCAAGCACACAAGAGACACAGATTTTACTTGGGGAAAACCATAAAGGTGAAAACCCCAACAACTTCCTCAGAGATATATAAAGCAATGATAAAACTAGAATACAAGAGATAGTATTCTCCTAGCAGCGGAGCCTCCTCCTCCACAAGTGCGCCACTCTCCCAAGTGTGAGTGAGAGAATATAATGATCAAATAGAGATCTCCCGATCTCTATTTATACTAGACTTGACTTGCCTAATAACCATTACTAGGTCGGCCTTAACTTAACCACATAACACAATGCTGAGTGGGCCGACACCCAATAGGGTGGCCTAATAACCCTTTGACTCACATGGACGACCCCCACTAGGGTGGTCTTATAACCCTTCGACCCACATGAATTATACAGGGACGACCCCAACAAGGTGGTCTAATAACCCATCAAGTATAAGTTACGACACTTACAATATAAATGACGACACTTCTATATAGAGGAATAATAGCATCTCTATAGGAATACAATATACATATATGTGAAATACATTCCGAAGTTACATATACATCAACAATCTTAACTCATCTTAATGTACATTTAAAATAATTAATATACATTATACTTATTACATTAATAATTAACTTAACTTAATTAATTTAAAATACTCATTGATTAGTAATTGGCATTAATAAATCAATTGACATTACAATATATATATATAATTAATATTAAAATATTAAAATATAACATGTATATATATTTTTTTAAATTTTTATTTTATTTCATTTTATTTTGTATTTATTTATATAACAAAATAAAAATATAAAAAATAAAATAAAATCATAGTAACCTAACCCTACACTCTACACCTCCGGCCTCTTCACTCTATCCACCGCCATGCAAAAGAAGGGGTGTAAATGAAGGCCACGTGGCCTCTCCATGTAGCCACCGCCATGCCAAATAGGGAAAGCCCTAAATAGGGTCAATCCCCAATTCTATCGGCCATCTTACCCCATTTTCACAGAACTTTAGCTTTGCAACATTATGCGAGCTTGCTAGGATTTTTTTTTTTTTTATACGGAAGGAAGCTCCACGGTGCTATGGCAGAAGCACCAGCACAAGCCGAAGGAGGTAGTGGTTTCATGTATTCAGTAATTCGTTTAGCATTTATGTTGGTTGCAAGTATTTGCTGGTAAAATAAATGAAATTTATGTTTTCTTTCACAACAAATCATTTGCCTAGACAGCCATAGGTTGTTATGGTTATCGTAGGGTTTAATGCTCAACCCACTTGCTCTTTAGAATGCGAATTGTTTTCTTGTTGATAGTTTAGCGGTTCATTCTCTGTGTGTTTTTTTTTTATTCTAGAGAGGACGAAGCTCATAGAGGACAAGCTCTGTTCAGAGAGGGCGCTGCTCCTTCATGACTTGCAGGCTCTCTCTACCTGCACAGTCTCACACCCACGTCACCCTCCTCTGCATAGATGGACTGTGTCCTATTTTCACTTGTGTGCAGGCCTTCCTCCACGTGGCCTCCTCCTGCACGCAGAGCCACTCCAATCGCAACATGACTCCCATGCACAAGTCTACCACGCCCATCTGGGATTGTTGGCCCTTGGCTGGGCAATGCCCAGGCTGCAGCTCCCTACTGCTTAGCTAGGCTTCCATGGCCACAGCTTCTGCTGCTGGCCATGCTGGCTCATGGTTACCACAGGGTCATCGATGGCCGCAGGCCATTGCTGTGCCTAGCACACCTGTGAGCCCTAATATATATATATATATATATATATATATATATATAGAGAGAGAGAGAGAGAGATTAGGGCTCACGGTTGTGCTAGGCGCAGCAATATATATATATATTTTATATCTTTTATTATTTTTTTGTTTCGTTTTTGTTCGATTTGTTTTTACTATGTTATAGAATAATAATAAAACAAGTTTGTGTTATATATATTTTTTGAATTATATAATTTTTTTTTCTTTGTTTTGTATATATATAAAAATTTCCTACATATTTTAATACATTACCACCCTTATATTTTTTTCATTGTAGTTATATATATATATATATATTTTATAATAATCCTTTTTTTTATATGTGTATATATGTATAAAAAAAATAGATATATTCTCCTTTTTAATCTTAAATTTAAAATGACTTAGATTTTTTTTTTTATATATATAAAGAAATCTTGGCTTAAAATTTTCTCGTTATATATATATTTTTATTAATTGCAGCAATAAAATAATATGAGTAATAGCATTCAAATCTTTATGATATTTACCGTTATTTTCTAACTCTTTTCCTTTTGCTTTGTAGGTTTAAAGCTTCTGCCACAGTATATAACTATACTTGCAGTAATTTCTTGCATAGGAGTTGTAGTAAGCCCTCTGGTTCTAGATTTGGAACCATGGCTCTGATACCATATGTAAGATCCCAACCTGGGTCTCCTTTATCTCTTAATAAAGTCATATATTTCACTTCTTCTCAAAATTTATGTTTCTGTTTTTGTTATGTTTTTGTTCATGTTTTTCTGTTCTCATTTCTAGTTTTGGCTGTAAAAAGATAGCATTTACATTTACATATTTGAACAATTATAATTCTATTTTATCTACTTCTAACCATTTATTGTTTGTGCAGAAGTAACATATATAATAACAACATATAAACTTTTGTAATTAAATTTTTACATAATTTGACAAGGTAGAAATGATAAAATATACCTGTTGGAAAATACCTGTAGATAGCTAGTAGATCCACCCTTCAGGTTGTCCCCATTTGCTGAATGCCTTGCTGATTCCCTTTGCTTTTCCCTGCAACCAAACCTTCCCAAAACTTTGAAACTCAACCAGCCCAAAATAGTTTTGCCACCCTGCCAACTGGAAAGGTATCACCGACCACTCAGCTCCAAAGGTACCCCTTTGGACCCCCGAGCCCAAACTGAGTACAAGCCAACCTACTCTCCCTTCTGAATTATCTCCAGCAAAAACCCCCTTTCAACTCTGCTCTCAAAATCCTATGTCTGCTCTCAAAACTTCTCCCCAAAACAACTAAGGTAAAGATTCCCCCTTCTTCCTCTCTTCTCCATCTTATCCCATGTTTGACAACTCTTCTCCCCCTCCATTAATGCCTTGTCCTAAACATAAATGCATCAATCCCCATGTCAGTCCTCGAGCCCTCAACCTTAACTCCCATTAGTTCCCAATTTTTTTAATATTCCTTCCTTAATTAAATTATAACTAATTCATAATTAATTTTTAATTAATTTGTAATTAATTCATAATTAATTTAGAACTAATTCATAATTAATTTATAATTAATTGGTAATTAATTCATAATTAATTCATAACTAATTTAGAACTAACTCATAATTAATTTATATTTAATTGGTAATTAATTCATAATTAATTCACAATTAATTTAGAACTAATTCATAATTAATTTATAATTAATTTGTAATTAATTCATAATTAATTTAGAACTAATTCATAATTAATTTATAATTAATTGGTAATTAATTCATAATTAATTCAAAATTAATTTAGAACTAATTCATATTTAATTTATAATTAATTTGTAATTAACTCATAATTAATCTAGAACTAATCATAATTAATTTTAGAATTAATTCATAATTAATTTATAAGTAATTCATAATTAATTCATAACTAATTCATAACTAATTAATTAATTTATAATTAAATTATCATTTTCATGAACAATTCCCAAGTGTGTACCCGACACTTGTTTATCAATTTCATATTACATCTATTCATAAATTATCTTATGTTCCAATTAGCTTCTGCATGGTCATCATAAAATTTAATAGATATAAATTAATTCTTATCCATATAGTTTAATTAATTATCTAACCTTGCAATTTAATATTAACCTATCAATTTAATAACACTTTAATTAACATTACAATAATCACTTAACATGTTAACCCTTAGTCTTTACTAATCAAACTCATTAACATTTAATTAAGCGTTACTAACCAAATGCATTATTTACTATCTAATTTAACTGTAACTCGTTTATTAATCATTAGTGTACAATAATTAATTATTATGTGACACTAATTAACATTATTATTCAGCAGTATTTCACGCAATCATAAATATGTAGGCGAGTTATGTAAACGTAGCTACTGCTTACATACCTCACGTAAGTACACTAATAGTAATAGTTCGCAGACATCAATCGAAATCATGAAACTTATTGTTTACTGACACGGGTTTTAACATAGTTTGCAAGGTACAATCCATTAACTAATTGAAATCTTATTAAGTTACAACAATTCATACATTACTGAGTTATGACACATACTCAATCATGGGTCTTACACACATACAATTAGATCTTGTTTTCACTCCTACTTCATGCTACAACTATCTACCTACATCATCACTAACTTCCACATCCTATCCTGTCCTCTGCTGGACTACCCTGAAATGTCAAGTCATGGTCGGTTCCATCTAGAACCTATAAGCGAAAGTGTCAACTACATCGACCAAGCTTCCCCAGCAGGAAACCACCAGTCATCATCACACACCATGGGGAGCGTGCCGTAGCACAGCCCTCCCATGACTCTGGGTTTCGGGGATAAACGGTGGGTAAAGCCTCCACCCCCCTAATGGAACAAGGGACTATGTCTACTCGACATAACAACAGCATTGCACTTGTACTCAGTGTGTCATCGTATAACCAATCTGGATGGTTGAGTTTCCTGAAACCCTACCCCACCCATGTCATAATATACATCATAATAATAATCATGCGAAAGTAAATAATGCATCACTCACATACCATTTATCTTTCGAAGTCCATGTCCTCGAGGCTCTCCCACCTCGTAGGATTTAGCAATCACTTAGCTGTTTTAACCTGTAAGTCAGTCCTTGACATACAATATAGAGTATCGTGCATAAATCCTTAACATATACACATACAATTCATAATAACATAACAATAATAAACTCATTTATTTGCCATGCACCTGGCATAACATTCATTTATTCAACATATAACTGTAACGGTATCCACGTACCCATCATTCAATAATTTGCATATATAATTAAAACATGATACATATCTAAACATGACTACTGATCATAATACTAACATCACACCCACACACACATATATATCGGCAAAATAATAGAATCATATGTCCACAGTGTTGTCAAACCGACGAATTCTCACAATCAAACAAATACAACATATAATAGTAGTTCTGGTAGTAATGTCAAAACGGGGCGTTACACGTATGGTGGAAAATTAAGACAATTTATGGGCAAAGAGACGGGTAAAGTAGACATGTTTCTAGTTAAACATGAGTTAGCCAGATGTAATTTTTAATCAATGGTGGGTTTGTCATAGGTTAACTATCTAGGGATTATAAATTTTATTAAATACCAACCTGCAATTAAATATTTTTTTAATGCCTATGTAGTTAAGATGAGCGTGGTGTAATTATGATAATGGTGGCATTAGATCTGTGTGGATTCATTTGATTAAATACCAACTACCTTCAAAAGTGAATCATATATTTAAATTATTATTTTTTATTTCCTCGTAGTTAATAATAGGGTGGTGCAGTTATGATAATGGCAGCATTAGATCTGTGTGGATGCATGAAATCAATTTAGTGTCCAATCAATCTGGTGGGTAACTTCAAAATTTTCATGGATGGAATGTTTTTTCTTTTACCTATAGGTAAGATGCATCCTTTGGAAAATTGACAGTTTCCTGAGCTATTTTTGACCAATAATATATGGTTTAGTCATGGGTGATACGTTCAACGAACATATAAAATTCAAATCATATTGTTGCATTGAAGGTATCCCATGATAACCACCTCAACTTTGTTGTATTGGTTGTTGGTGTTATGGAGTTTATTTCTAGTTTGCATGGACATTGGATTCCATGTTTTTATTTATTTTTTAGCGTGTGGTTATAACTTAGCTACTTAAAGTAATTCCAACTAAATGACATTAGGGAATTCCTTTACTTTAAGACTTATTTGTTCCGTGACCCACTCTGTCTCATGGAGAAGCTATAATTTTGTACTACATGTTGATTTCAACATTATCAATACAATACAACTATTGATGGTATATGTATATTTTTTGAAAAAAAAACATATTTTCTACTGCAGTAAAGAACCAAGAATACATTCTAAAGGTGTTATAGAAACTATAACACTATCAGAGACAACTAGATCTCTTCATAATCATTATTTTATTTTTATATAGAGAGTCTTCCTTTAATAGGCTCATCTGTCTCCATATGGCCTGCAAAATAAAGCTTGCATAGACATGTAATAGAAGCTACAATATTTCCAAAAATAAACTTTGAAATAGAAAGTATATCAACACTAACTATCATTAAACCAAATAAAATATTTCATCTAGCTAAGAGCTAAGACCAAAGTTGTTGATATTGAGTTGTCCATCCAACATTTCTTGAATGACAACTTGCCCCATGAGGGAAAGTAGGCCTTCATTTTATAAAGCATCTCCCAAGGAATTGTGCTCTTGAAAGCTCTAATCATTGAAATCATTATATTAGTTTTTTATCAAACCAAAACAGATTTATTCAATGAGTTATTCACACCAAAACCAAAATAGAGTTATTGAAACATAGTTATTCAAACCAAAACAAATCTCAAATACAAGTTATTGAGAATGACATGTCCATCCAATATTTATTCAATGACAACCTACTCCACAGGTGAAAGAGACCTTCCTTAGATAAATAATTTGCCAAAGAACTGTTCCTTTCAAAGATTTAAATCATTGAAAATATCACTCTTAGGTTTGCTGGATTAATCATTGAAATACTCTTATTTAGCTTAATCTATGTCATACTTGTAGTTATTAGGTGTAAAACTAGTATCCAATATAAAACAAATTCATTTTTAATCAAAGTTAGGCTTAGTAAAATGCATGCCAAACTCCGTACATATGGCCTTTTATGAAATTAACATAAAATACTTGAATTTAGATATATTTTTGACAAAAAACTCAAATCTTTGGGAATGAATTTAACCTGTAAAGTTGGAAATTTTAGTATTTTTACATAAAATTGCTCATCTTAGAAAAATGTCCACACCTGCTTCTTATTTGGGTCACTTTTACTTATTCTAGTTGGAAAGGATGTATTTCCTCATTTTACATCATCATGAATCATAATATTTTAATTTTGAGTACACCAAAATATAAATTTGCAAAAATGGGCTTAGTAAAATGCACGTCACAAGCTTTACATTGGTTAATAAATGAAAGTAAAACAATAGGACAAAATCTAGTTACATAGTTCACAAAAACCTCTTTCAGTTTTCTAAAACGATGGGTCATTTTCCCATAATAAATCTACGAAGATAGCAGTTTTTCAAACAACTTATGCTTGCAGTCAAGCTATGAACTGCTTAGTAAAATTCCCTCCACAATATGTTCATGGGTCAATAATTGAAAGTAAAACCACATGTCTAAAGCTATATACATTATTCACAAAAACCTCTTTCATATACCTAAAATGATGGGTCACTTTCCCACAATGAATCTACCAAGGTGGTATTTTTTCAAACACCTTATGCTCATAGTCAAGCTATGTATTGCTTAGTAAAATGCACACCATAGTCTATACATTGATCAATAATTGAAAGAAAAATCACAGGTCTGAAGCTAATAGTACATTGTTGTTAACACCCCAAAAGTGCTCACCATCTCATCTCCTTCATTACATGACTCATTTGTCTATATTTCCTACCACATTTGCCTCCAAAACCTTAAAAAACCATTAAAAAGCCTCCGAAAGGCCAAAACCCCCCCCTTTCCCCCAAAATAATTTAAGTTTCCTCCAAAAATATCAAAAACCCTCTAAAAGGGACCTAAATTCCCAAAAATCAAATAAAAGGGAATAAAAAATATTAAAAAAGAGGAAAAAAGTGGGAAAACAGGAAGCAAAAACCCTATACAATTGACCTAAACCATATGGTACCAAAAACCATGGGTCAACACTCCACCACTAAAAACCTATAAATAGGTGATGGAGGCTCCCCATTTCATATCCACAATCTTCCCTATCCTCACTCTGCCAAAATCACTCTTGAAACCCTAGCTTACCATTTGAGCTAGTTTTTCCCATTTGAGTGCCTCTTTGGCCCATTATTCAAACACCTTGGAGAAGGAGAAGGAACCCATTGGAGCACGGAAGTATCCCTCCTAGACTACTGCAAGAGCTCCACCAACCTCAACACTTGAGGTACACTTAATACAAAGGAAAATTTCTATCACCTTGTCATTGTTTTTTATTTCTGTTAATGCTCATGCTAGGTTAAATTTCATATTGTTTTACTGCTTTAATTTACTGTTTATTGAACTGCTACTAAGGAGACCATTCTCCTTAGTAGGTGCTCATTTGCACAAGCCGGGGTGAAAACCCTAGCTATAGTTTTGGCGACTCCACTGTTGTTCCTTTGAATTGTCGATTAAAAAATTTACAAGTTTTTAATTTTTGCAAGTATTTTTTCTGTTTTCCCTGTTCGGTTGTGGCCTCGGCCAGTTGGTTTTTCCGCCGCAGATTGTAGCTTTTGTCTGTCTTTTCGCGATCTAGATCACGACTGTTTGCTTTGTTCCCACGACCCGAGCACAGTCTTTTGCCTATTTTCCGTGCTCCAGATCACAATTTTTAGCCCTAGACCTGCGATCCGACCACGACTTTCTGCCCCTTTGCCACAATCCAAAGCGTGCATTTTGGCTGTAAAACCGCAATCCGACTGCAGCTCTTCCCCCTTTAGTCGTGCCCCAGACCTCAACTCTTGACCTCATACCTGCGATCCGTCCGCAGGTTTCAGGCCTATAGCCGCGCCCCAAAGCGCGCCTTTCAGCCACTGACCCGCGATCCAACCGCAGGGTTCAGCCCTATATCTGTGCCCAGCCCGCACCTTTCGGCCACAAACCCGTGATACATGCACATGTTTTCACCTGTACAGTTGCGCTCTAGACCGTGCATTTCAGTCACAGACCCGCGCTTTGTTTTCTGCATTTTTTACCCTTTTTTGAACCCAGAACTTTGCTGCAATATTTTTTGCACCTGCACAGCCACCTATTCTATCTACATCCATACTTACCTACAACCTTTTTCTGCAGTTTGCTTTTTGTTCCATTTACAGAGTTTTTTAAGTTTCGGCATTTAAATTGAAAAAAGAAAATTTTGCATTACAAGTTTAATTTTTGCATTATTATTATTGGTTATAAAGTTGCCCGTCCCATGGCACTTTTGATTGGGTTCATTACCTCACATGCACACACTCTATCACCCAATTCAAGTGAGCCTTAAAATACTACTTAACACAAAAAATATTCTAACCTCACTTGGGGAACACATAAGAATATTGTAGTTAGGTAGGACAGGGGGGATAGGCATCCAAATAACACCCCTTGGTCGCTTACACTTGAGACATAGTTGTTGTCCATTAGGGAACCAAAATCCCTTAGTATTTTTTGGCACGGTCACAACCAGTTTATTAGAGGGCCTCTCCCTTAGGAGGGTTGAAGTAGCCATACTGGTTCTAGAGGCCTGAGTGGAATACCATAATCCATTCAGTAACCAAAGGCTACCTACTCATTGGTCTACATGTGGTGATTCCTTTTAGGCCCACATGGTGATAGGACCGGAGCTGCAGATTCACCTTTTCTAGACGTGTCATGAAAGGGGTATCTTAGTTTCCTTTCTTCTAGGATTGTCTTACCTGGTGTTCCTCCTGGTAGGGGGATATATTTAGCCACTTGGCTCTACTATCCATATTGTCTGACTTGGATTTCATAACCTTGCAGAAGATATGTCTGGTTGAGTCAGAATACTATTTAGCTAGGTGTTTGCATGCTCCCTTACCTCCCTTTGGTCTAGCGAGTCCACTATTTTTATTTTTTAGGAAACCTGCTGCTTGTTGGTATTCTGACCATTGTTGTTGATATGCCACTTATTGTAGCACAACTATTACAGTAAGTTTTTTGAGTTGGTTGTTGGCCTGCGTGCCATATTTTTTGCACTCTTATTTTGCACACTCGGCTACATTAGGGTTTTTGAGCTGTTTATCACTCAACACAACCCCCAAATAATTAACACCATCTGTCACCATTGAGTCCCCGAGACAATCTCAGCGCCTCTGGGGTGAGCCCCCGCAGCACAGTTCACTTTACATCACCCGTCATAGATGTAGGGCTTCATCACTCGACTCCACTCGTAGACGACATAGAGCTCCATCCCCCGGCCCTAATGCCCCTTATTTTACATCTGATTCTGAAGCATAGTCCGAGAACCCCACTTATATTGCACCAACCAGCCCCATGGCTGGCATGACTTCCAACCCCTTCTTTGTAGGGACCATTGGTGGAACGTCCACCACCACCCCAGCTACCACACCCACTTTAGGTATGCCCTCGATGGGGCCCACACCCACCATTCCGGTCACTGTGCCAATTCCAGTGGCTAGCATACCCAGCCCAAATCCACTAGTGACTCACACTACCCTTGGCGGCGAAGGACCATCCCATACCACCTTCCTTCATCCACTTGGGGGAAACATCCCCAAACTGAACCCAACCCCTACGCTTGGGGGCATCGGCCCCAACATGATCACGACCACCAGTATGTCACATCCTTCTACTAGTTTTCCATTTATGGCTAGTCTCAACCTTCCTAACCTGGACAGAATGACCAACGATCCCATCAGACACAACCCTACGTGGCCTCACATTCCCACCAAGCTCCCATCAGACATCCCTAAGTTTGAGGGAAAAACAGGTGAAGACCCCTAGAACCACATTATGTCCTTCCATCTATGGTTTTCCTCCAACTCCATATTGGAGGACTCCGTCTGTTACAACGCACCCTCACTGGCTCTACAGCCAAGTGGTACATCGATCAGCCCAATGGGACCCATGCCAGCTTTACTTCCCTTTCCTTGACTTTCCTGCAGTTCTTTCAGTTACCTGTCCGCTATGACGCAGGAGTTGAGATCCTACTGTCTTGCAGACAGAATACTACCACCCACATCATTGACCACATTCATGAGTGGCGTCGATGCCGAAGCCTATGCAAAATTAAGTTAGATGACCATATCTTCCTAGATTGGTTTCTAAAATCTCTCCTTCCTGTCATTGCTAAGGATGTGTCATCTGAGTGACCCCAGTCCGAGGAAGAGTCCATCCTAAAAGCCTAGCAGTTTAACCTTATCTACGCCCAGTCTAGTTATTTGTATACCATTATACCCGACGCCCCCTATGGTGATTCCTCCCGCAATGACGCGCCGGGGGCATCCCATGCCGCAGATGGCATCATTGGCCGTATTGCCTTGCATAACCACCCATTTTCCATAGCACGTACTAGCAATGGCCCCGACCTTTCATGGTTTACATCCCACTCTGGAGCAACCAATTCGTATGCTCCCATGGCACATAATCACCATTCCCACGGACCCTCATGTCCACCTCAGTGCTTTGGCCATGCATCCCCCGCCTACGCCCCCCAGGGAAAACCCACAACCCGTCACACAGATGTATCAGCAACCCTCACACGGTTCCGCACCTGCACCGCCTCCACCCACTTATTATCCACCGCAGCTTGCTCTCGCACCTGCACAACCCCAGAACCCACCTGCCGCCAAAGGGCAAGTGTATGCACAACAAAATCTGCAGCAGAACCAAAATAACTAATGCTAGAAAAACTGCGGAAAAGGACGTAACCGCGGAAACAATCCCGCTCCAGACCAAGGCAGCCAGCCACCTAACCCCCCAAACAATAATAATGCGGCACATGCCGACCAAAACCCTGACAGGCCGCCCAAACAAGCTAAAAACCCTAATTTGCGAACAAATCATCCTTGTTCTATTTGTGGGGTCTATGGCCATTACACACACGCTTTCCCACATTTGGAGCGGGCTCGACAACTCTGGACTGATGATTCCCACCGCCAAAGTCGCGCAGCTCCTCAGGTGTCGCCCAGCCCCCCACCACCTCAGACTCAACCCTTGGTGTCATAGAACCCTTTACCAACCCAAGGTGTGGTGAACACTCAATCATTAGCTCCCCCTCAAGGAAACGCACCACCACAATAGCAAATCACTTATGCAGCTCCTGATCAACCCATGCTCGACTCATATACCTATCACTTGTTAATGATGTCATCTGCCGATGTCAACCTTCAAATCCATCGGAACCAATATGGCTCCACTCCTGAAGCCCCTCCCCTCGAAAAAAACACCAATGCTCTCCCCACCGATCAGTCATTACAAATACCTCCGGACCCATTAGATGGCACCCCGAAAGCCCCTCGCTTCCCACTTCACCGCATCAACAATAACCCCAATGCTCGCGCTACGTCTAATTACAACATTGTAGATGAATTAGCTCAGTCCCCCACAGCCATGTCTGCATTAGAGGTCTTAAAAAAATTTCCTACACAGTGCAAGACTTTGTTGTCACCTATTGGTTCTATTGACCCAATTGATTCATGAATGATGGCCTTTGATTTGGACCTATCCGAACCATGCCTTCCTTCCACATTAGTGTTCCAAGTTTCTGTATCCATTCAGAATCTTGTCATCCATCAGTGCATCATCGATGAGGGTGCCTCTACATGCGTTATGTCCACATTCATTTGGCAGAAGTTTGGATCCCCTACTCTCCAGCAGTCCACCACTGTGTTGCGATCCTACGATGGCCGTTTGGCTCAACCCCAAGGTCTCTTAGCTAATGTCCCCGTTCAGTTGGCTGGTAAAATAGTGCTTATTGACATAGAGGTCATCTATGCCCAACTTGATTATAACCTCTTACTTGGCCGCAGTTACATGTACGCCATGCTGGCAGTTGCCTCATCCATTTTTCGTATCATGATGTTCCCCCATGATAGACTCATGGTCAAGGTTGATCAACTCACCTATTACAATCCCAATGCCCCCACTACACCCGAAAACGTTCTCCCCATGGTTGAACAACCTATTTGTGGTGCATCTACCTTGTTGGTTTCCTCAGTGGGACCCAAAATTTACTCAGATACACCGATGACCTCAGCATTCCACTCCATTCCACCCCCGTCACCAGCGACCGAAATATCTGACTTATGTACCCTCTCCCACAATACACAAACACCCAATCATCAACCGCCTTCGCTACCCCAACCATCATTGGTACCTAGTCATGTTGGTATTACACCCATCCATATGATCCCCTTCCTATTCCCCCCTTCAGGAGTACTAAGCACCCCAGTTATGGCTACTCTCAGCCTCCCCGGGTTAACTTTAGGATTATCTGTGTGGTACCTCATGCCTCCCGTTTCCCCTTCGACACCAAATGTCATCCTACAACTGGTGCAAGCCATCACCACTACTAGTCAACCACCTCCTGGTGTCACTACTCTGTCCTCATCTACCAGTCCCACCCCTCTTATCAAGCACACTGGGGACAGAGGCCCACAACCATACACCACTCTACCCCCGCCGAAAACAGTTAAAAATCCCCCCATGTTTCGTGCTCCTCCCAAATGCTCTTTGTGTGATGAGTTGGGCCACGGTACCCATCAATTTCCATAATTACCCGCATTACAAGAGCACATGCAAATGCATGACGATGATCCTAACATCTCGGTTGTCCAACTCGACCCTACCCCTAAGCCTCGCAATAAATCACTGTGTACAAACCACCCTTGTGCAATATGCGTTATTTACAGCCATTACTCACATCACTGTCTAGATCTCCCAGATTACAGAGCAACCCTCTGCCAGATGAATAACTTGGACCTCGAGACAGCTGCCCCCACCATCGAAGAGATCCACCCCCCGGAATCTCCACCAACAGGCGAGATCAATACCATTTATATGATCTCTTCTACCAGTGCTCCCTCATCCATCGATTTGACGACCCAAAGTTTCCATAATGATGAGGAGCTTCTTGAGGCTCTTATTGCACCCGATTACCCCTGGGAGGATATGCACCATCGTTCCTATTTCCTCCCAGAGGAGTCCTCCCCCACCACATCCACCCAATTTTCGGTTGAGTCCAAAGATTTCCTCCCCACCAAAGTCGACTGGTTTAAAGAGCCCATTCCCACTCCCAATGCCTTCGAGGAAGGTAACATGGCCAATATCTCACCCACAATCCACATTGATATCTCTGTCCCAACCAGTGCTCATGAACTCATTAGGTTAGGAGCCTTCTACACTGAATACGAGATCAGAGAGTACAAATTTTTTTTCCAAGAGTTCTGCAATGTCTTTTCCTGGTCTTACACCAAAATTCCTGGTCTTGACCCCGCTATCATAGAACACCAC
The DNA here is from genome assembly GCA_027924585.1 of Larix kaempferi. Classification (NCBI taxonomy): domain Eukaryota; kingdom Viridiplantae; phylum Streptophyta; class Pinopsida; order Pinales; family Pinaceae; genus Larix; species Larix kaempferi. Next base: position 9,045,810 of record BSBM01000841.1, read on the forward strand.
ATTGACACGTGGCCCGATGTGCCCCTCGTTCTCCAAAAATAGCGCCCCATTCATCCATCAAAGCTCCTCGCTGTTAAAGCAGAGGTTGAGAAACTTCGCACAGCAGGATTCATTTACCCTATTGCATACACCACTTGCGTTTCTAAACCCGTCCTTGTTAACAAGAAACAAGGCACCATCCGAGTATGTACTGACTTCCGCGATTTAAACCGAGCATGTACCAAAGAAAACTTCCCCATGCCATTCATTGACCAACTCATTGATAGGTGTGCAGGCCATGAGGTCCTATCCTTCATGGATAGTTTCTTAGGATACAACCAGATTCAGATCCGCAAAGAAGATCAATACAAGACTGCCTTTACCACCCCATGGGGAACCTTTTCCTATCGTGTCATGCCTTTTGGCCTTAAAAATGCTGGTGCCACTTTCCAACAGGCCATGACCTATTTTTTTCATGACTTGGTCCATATCCTATTATTCTATCTTGATGATCTTACATCACGCTCCAAGAAAGGATCTGACCACCTTAATGACCTCCGGCAAGTTTTTCTGGATTGTCACAAGTATTAGATCCGCTTGAACCCACTCAAGTGTGTCTTTTGTGTCTCGATAGTTCGGTTGTTAGGTTTCATTGTTTCCCACAAAGGAATTGCTGTTGACCCCCTCAAAGTTCAAGCCATATTATACCTTACTGCACCATGCACGCTCCGATAGCTATAGAGATTACAGGGTTAATCTAATTTCCTCCGCCGCTTCGTTCCTGATTATGCCACCACAGTTCATGGTTTCTTATGTCTGCTTCGTACTCACATATCCTTTGTTTGGGATGACCAGGTGCAAGTTGCATTCGAAGCCCTTAAAAAAACTCTCACACAAGCCCCTTTGATCTCCCCTCCGTATTTCTCTCAAAACTTCATCCTTACGTCTTGGCATCCGACCACGCCGAGTCAGGGGTCCTTGTCCAAGAAGACGTTGCATGCCAGGAGCATGTAATTTATTATGTCAGCCAAACCTTGTTTGGACCACCCCTATGTTACCCATATGAGGCAAGATTGGCCCTTGTTGTCATCTTTTCCATCCAAAAATTGTGCCATTACATCTTACTTAGTCATACTATAGTTGTCTCCAACTCCAACCCTCTGGTCTACCTTTTAAACCGGTGACTTCTGCAAGGTTGTGTCGCCAAATGGGTAATCATCCACCAAGAATATGACCTAACTTTTGCAACCCCTAAGAGTACTAAATCCCTCACATTTTCCCAGCTCATCACCGACCTCCCATCCCCTTTTCCATCCCCACCAATCTTCGATGAGTTACCAGACAATCATTTGTTCATCATCTCGTCAGATGACCCATGATACGGTGATATTCTGCTATACCTTCGCAGGAAGAAGTTTCGACCTGACATAAATCACGATGGACACCACTGTATCCATCACCAGGCCTCTCGGTATCTCCTCTTGGGCGATGTCATTTACCAGCGTGGGGTTTATACTATCCTCCATCATTTCCTTACACACAAGGAAGCCGAACAAATCCTCAACGACTATCATAGTGGCGCTTGCGGTGGAAATTTCTATGGAATGGCCACCACCCATAAGGTCATCCGCATCAGATACTTCTAGCCTACGTTGTTCACTGACTGCATCACTGCAGTTAAGCATTGCCATAATTTCCAACTCTTTTCCCCTAAGGCCCGGACGCCACCTGCCCCACTGCACCCAGTCGTTACCGTTTGCCTGTTTTGCGAATGGGCCATTGACTTTATGGAATGCAAACCCTCATCTGCAAATTCCCATAAGTACATCATTGTCACCATCGACTACTTCACCAAATGGGCTGAAGCCATGCCCACCTTCAACTGTAAAGCCGACACTATTGCCCGTTTCTTTTTTAACCATGTTATTACATGATTCGGGGTCCCAAAACATCTTGTCTCAGACCATGGTTCACATTTTGATGATGCCATTTGGCGCGAGTTGTCCACTCTCCTTAAGTTCAAACATCAGCATGCCTCTACTTACTACCCCCAAGGGAACGACCAGGTTGAGGTCATTATTTTTTTTTTGAAAACAATCCTCCAACGTACTGTTGACCGACATAAGTCCAATTGGCATCACATGCTTTTCCACGCATTATGGGATTACCAAACATCAACTAAGACCGCCACCGATTTCACCCCTTTTCACTTAGTTCACGGTGTCGAATCTGTCCTCCCCATTGAGTGTCAAATCCCCACCCTACACATCACTATTGAACTTCTCCCCGACACCCCCCCACTTGAACAATCCCTACTATTATTAGAACAAGCTGATGAGGACCGTCGCGCAACCCTCCAAACCATTGAAGCTTCCAAGAACCGCTCCAAAGCTGGTTACGACAAACATGCCCACCCACGTGCTTTCCGTGAAGGAGATCTAGTTCTCGTCTACGACCAAGCCCACGACAAGACCGGTAAAGGGAAGTTTGAATCCATGTGGAAAGGCCCTTACATATTGCATACCTACCTTGGGCACGGGGCATATATTTTAACTAACTCAGAAGGCCACCCCTTGCGCAACCCCCGTAATGGGTTGTATCTTAAACACTTTTATCCTTAATAATCGTGCAAACCCATTGGTCCGTATTGTATAGTTTGCTTTCTTTTTTTTTTCACTTTTTTACAGCAACCTTACATTCATCATTTTTTGCATGATCACAGATGGACCATCTTCCACCTTATTACATTGGCTTCGTCGATGGAGCAAGCTTCTGGTCTCCAAACCTGGCCTCTACAGCTTGGGTCTTATATTCCCCTTCACATGAGTTGATTCACCTCGATGGAATGTGCATAGGTGCCACTACCAATAACCAGGGCGAGTATGATGCTGTGACTGGTCTCCTGACTGCTGCCCTGTAGATGGGTATCTGTCACCTTCATGTGTTCCTTGACTCCCAGCTGCTTGTCTCCCAGCTCAACAACTGCTACCAGGTGCGTGATCCTTTCCTCTTTAGAAAATTCCTGCGCACAAAACAGCTCAGCCGATAGTTTGAATCCATAATATTCACTCATGTCCCAAGAGCTCAGAATAGTGTTGCAGATCAAATGGATAACAACATCCTAGATCGGCATATCAATCACACCATGTAAAATCATCCATCATGCATAATCATCACATCAAAAACATAAAAATCCCAACAAGACTGCATATACAACAATGGGCATCGATGTGCCTCTCATAACAAACCATTTGCATCCATGTGCAATACCATAACAAAAAACCATATAGGGGAATCCACGTGCCTATCATAACACATCATTTGCATCCACATGCGTACACCAAAATAGTCACCGCAAAAAATGCATCCATGTGCATATATATATAAATATATCATCGTCATATACATGTCATGAGTGTCCCAACACTCAGCTATACAAAAAAAATAAATCAAGGATCCCCAACAACATCCTTGTCATAAAATACATGCCGTCTATACAAAAAATATCGAATTCCCATATGCATCGGGAAGGATTCCCTAGCACTCCCTAATGAGAGTCATATCCCCCATCCGAACCCTCATCACCAGCCTCCTCTATTGCGGACTCCTCCTCTCCTCGCTCCTCCTCCAGCTCCTCCAGATCCTCCTCTGGATCCTCCTCCTCCTCCTGTCGATCCTAGCCCCTAGTCATCTCGGCTTGCATGCCACCTCAATTGTTATCCATTTTTGACACTTTTTATATTGCCAGATTCAATTTTTCGAGCTCATGATGATGCTTGAGATCATTTCTTGCTCTCACCAGGAACAGTTTCAACATTGTGTCCCGACACTTTGCCATCTCGATTTGTGTGCCACATCAGTCGTTGTCATTTTTTAGCATTCCTTATACCATTGGATTCAATTTTCTGAGCCTGTGATGATGCTTGAGATCATTTCTCTCTCTCACCCCCAAATTTTTTGGGTATTTTTTACTAGCCCCTAGTCATCTCGGTTTGCGTGCCACCTCAGTCGTTATCCATTTTTGACCATTTTTATTTTGTCGGATTCAGTTTTCTAAGCTTGTGATGGAACTTGAGATCATTTCTCGCTCTCACCAAGAACAGTTTCAACATTGTGTCTTGACACGTTTCCATCTCGATTTGCGTGCCACATCGACCGCCATTGAATTGTTACACATTTATACATGAGCCATTCACTCCATTCATACTGCAATTATTTCATTATTTTTCCACCATTCATCATCCTCAAGGAGGCCCACCAGTGTTCCCCCCCACCCTCATTCTTGGTTCTCATCGATGTCCCTTGATTGAACACTATCTCCTTGCTTGGCCATTCCTTTTGTTCGGTATAATTTTATCCATTTTTCGGGCCGGACAAGTCCTTTATGAAAAAGGCAGTTAGGGAGTTTTTGTTAAGCTCTTTTCTGACTCCTAAAAGAATGAAAAGATCATTGAGCAATATTGCTTCCTTTCATGCTCATTAAAGTACCTAAAATGGCGTCTATCTAGTATAAGGTTAACCCTTTTCCGGACTTGGTAGACTAATTACAAAAAAGAAATACTCTAGTCACACCAGCTAGAAGAGTTATTCATTACATCCTTTTATGCTTTTTCGGGCCTTGGAGACTAACACACAAAAAAGAACCCCCCTGGAGTCTTCTTATTGCTTTCAGACTCTCTAAAATTGAAAGCAACCACAAGCATGCACCGTCCTGGGCTCATACAAATCCACACAACGGTACCACTCCATTATTTCAGAGTCTTCTTATCGCTTTCAAACTCCTTAAAATTGAAAGCAATCACAAGCATGAATTGTCCTGGGATCGTATAAATACACATGACAGTACCATTTTGAGCACACTTCTTCCAGCTCCTTAAACCATGAAGACGCCCCCACCGGTGCCCCTCGGCATTATGATCAATCATCTCGGTAGCACCCCCAATAAGGTCGCCTTTGTTAAGAGTATTCTGCGATATCCCACTCTCAGAGTCTCCTGCCATCTTACACCAACTTGCGTATCACTCATCCCAGTCACCATCCCTGATCCATTAAAGCTATGATCCCTTTCCCACCAGTCAGTTTCATATGTTGCCCGATCATCCCCACCATCGTACTCTGAACAAAGGAAGTTTGAGTCCACCCACTCTATTTGCCCAGCTATTCCCCACCCCCAAAGTATGTCAGTCCTACCATCAGTACTCTCATGCTTCGGTTCTCCACCTCTTGCTCCTATCAAGGAAACATCATTGCCTTGTTAGTTGTAGGTCTCCCTCTATCGACGACAACCCATTTATTCCAGAGGATAGGCCTAGAGGTCCCTGTGCCTTGGACTCATCACCATCTGTTGTGAGTGCCTATGGACCATTTTGAGTGGAGTCCTCAGTGCTTCTCTGAATGGTTGTTTCTCACATGCTCGACTTCAACACCTTGATCACATCGTTGAGATTCGTGAAGGGTATATATCCCTTCAGTTATTGGTCGAAGACCCCATATTTCCCCCGACTCTAGCACATTGGTGAGTCACCTTGGAACACCCAGTTATATGTACCCATGGATCTCCGGGTTGCATTGGCGATTGTATTCGGAAGCCATCCAGTTATATGCTTCCTTGAGTACCCAGTTCAGGTCCAGTTCAGTATACCATTGAGGGTGTAACTCTCCGTCATTATGATCTTCCAGTTCATTAGTTCCCCTGGTACCATACTCAGCACCATTATTGTTATTCCAGTGTATCAGTTCTTCAGCTCAGACATGGTCAGCCCGGCAGTATGTCCCAAATTTGTGTCCCCTTTTGAACCCTTATGATGTACACAGTGGTTCTCCATGTATCTTTCAGGTCCCCATTTTTGGGCCTCATTGTTATTTTTATATATATCTTGCTACGAGCATGGGTATTCCCACCTCGTCCATATATTGAGATTATTCCTCATTCATTATTAAGGTCATGTATTTTTAGTTTTTGCACTTTGTTCGGGACCATTGTTCCGGGCTCTAGTTCGTTTCTTCTCCTCTCCACATCCCAGGAAAACCATAAAAGACCTATGATGTCTATCGGCCATACGATGAGCTCCTTCCCTCACACATCAGGGGGCAATCTATTAACACCCAAAAAGTGCTCACCATCTCATCTCCCTCATTACATGACTCATTTGTCTATATTTCCTACCACATTTGCCTCCAAAACCTTAAAAAACCATTAAAAAGCCTCCAAAAGGCCAAAAACCCCATTTTTTCCCCAAAATAATTTAAATTTCCTCCAAAAATAGCAAAAAACCTCTAAAAGGGCCCTAAATTCCCAAAAATCAAATAAAAGGGAATAAAAAATATTAAAAAAGAGGAAAAAGTGGGAAAACAGGAAGCAAAAACCCTATACAATTGACCTAAACCATATGGTGCCAAAAACCATGGGTCAACACTCCACCACTAAAAACCTATAAATAGGTGATGGAGGCTCCCCATTTCATATCCACAATCTTCCCTATTCTCACTCTGCCAAAATTACTCATGAATCCCTAGCTTACCATTTGAGCTAGTTTTTTCCATTTGAGTGCCCCTTTGGACCATTATTCAAACACCTTGGAGAAGGAGAAGGAACCCATTGGAGCACGGAAGCAACCCTCCTGGACTACTGCAAGAGCTCCACCAGCCTCAACACTTGAGGTAAATTTAATACAAAGGAAAATTTCTATCACCTTGTCATTGTTTTTTATTTCTGTTAATGCTCATGCTAGGTTAAATTTCATATTGTTTTACTGCTTTAATTTACTGTTTATTGAACTGCTACTAAGGAGACCCTTCTCCTTAGTAGGTGCTCATTTGCACAAGCTAGGGTGAAAACCCTAGCTACAATTGTTCACAAAAACCTCTTTCATATTACTAAAATGGTGTGTCATTTCCCCCCGATGAATCAACCAAGATGACATTTTTTCAAACAACATATGCTCAAATTTAAGCTATGGACTACTGATACAATGTGTTGTGTAAAAACAAAGTATAAATTTCAAAAAATGAGTTTAATAAAATGCACGCCACCATCTATACATTGTTCAATAATTGAAAGTAAAACAACATGCATAAATCTAGTTACAGTATTCACAAAACCTCTTTCAGTTTCCTAAAATGATGGGCCTTTTCCCACAATGAATCTGCCCAGATGGTAGTTTTTCAAACAAATTATGCTTATATTCAAGCTAATAATTGTTTAATGAAATGCTTTCCATAGTTTGTACATTAGTCAATAATTCAAAATAAAAACCATAGGCTAGAAGCTAGTTACATTATTCACAAAAACCTCTTTCGGTTTTCTAAAGTGATGGATCATTTTCCCACAATGAATATGTCAAGATGGTAGTTTTTTCAAACAACTTATACTCAGATTCAAGCTATGAACAACTTAGAAAAATGCATGCCATACTCTATATAGTGGTCAACATTTAAAAGTAAAACCACATGTGTATGTATAGTTACATTACTCACAAAACCTCTTTCAGATTCCTAAAATGGTGTGTCACTTTCCCCCAATGAATCTACCAAGATGGTAGTTTTTCAAACAAATTACGCTCGGATTCAAGCTATGGACTACTTATACAGGGTGTTATGTAAAAAACAAAGTGTAATTTTATAGAAATGGGATTAGTAAAATGCATGCCACAATTTGTACATTGGTGAATAATTGAAAGTGAAACAATAGGCCTGAAGCTAGTTATTGTTGGGTGTATTTACTGTCTTAAGGAATCACCAAATATTTAATTATCGACCAGGATTGGTAATCTTAGAGTTGTGGCATAGTATTTGCTGAGGTATAATGGCACCTAAGGTTTCAGCTCGACAGACCTTAGAAATGCTAAATAAAGAAAAGATCGAAAGATCTTTCAAAATGGAAAACCGATTCAAACTTCAAGAATACAACTACTGAACTAATTAGACCTAACTAAACCAATAGATCAGAATAGTATCAATCTATACTACTCTATTCTATGGACGATAACTGAAAAGATAAAAACAACAATATTATTCTAGGAAGCAAAACTGAATAAAAACAGAACTGTTTTGATGAAATTGAAAGCTATTGATGAAACTCTAATCTAGGGATTAGAAAAAAACTATAAATGAGTTTAGAGACCTATCTATGAGATAATTCATTTGACAACTAACTATGGAAACAAGAAACTATATTAACTTAAAGCAAAACTACAAACTACTTAATGAATTCAAAAACTATTCGTGCATTCAACTCAAGATCAAACTAAACTACCTAATTCCATTCTCCTTGAGGATTCTGAGGAAATGTATCAAATGTAATAGGAATATAAGAGAATGTACCAAATTGACTTTCAAATGTGACAAGGAAACACAATGGAAGCAAATCTAGTTTAACTTCTACAAATAAATGCAAACTAAAGAGTGTCCAATTACAACTAATTTTAAGCATTGTAACCTATTCTCGATCCATAAGCAAATGACATGGATCTAATTTAATCTAGAAGCAAGTAGAAAACTTAATAAAGATATTTACTTGAAAATGAATTTGATTTAGAAGCAAGTAGAAAACTTGATAAAGATATTTTATTTCTGAATCAAATCCTATTCTATGAACATCTTCATTAACTATGTGAATGGGAAAACAAATCCTATGCTTAAACTAAGATACTTTGGAGAATGAAATTACTAAGTCTAATCCAAAATTAATCTTAAGCAACATGTAATAAACTAAACAAAGAATGAAACTGATCAATTCTAGAACAGTAAAATATTAATAAATCAGATATAAAAGAAAAACATAATGTGGAAAACAACTAAAGCAAAGTTAAGGAAAATAGAATGAAAACTGAGAATGATTATGAAACTTAATTAAAACTCTATGTAGTGTAGAACAAGGTCCTAATTCATGGATAAATGCTAATTAATTACAAGAAAGATTACAGTTCGAAAACCTAAGAAAATGGATTCTAAACAAGCATAAAAACAATGCAGAAAATATTAAAGTTCGTATGACAATCCGGATGACAGTCTGAAAAACAGTCCGAATGACAGTTTGGATGAAAGAAAACGATCTAAACTAAGGAAAGAAGCAGACTGAGTGATCTTAATGCCCGCTGGTTGATGCATATGAACCTACAGTGCAAGGAAAGTAGTAAATAGAATGTTTAAAGTTTGAATGACAAGAAGCAACCTATACTAATCATTATCTAAGGAAATGAACTATTTCTATGGCATAATAAAACAAGGCTGAAATATAAATGGAGCTAATATACAACTACAGGAAAAACATTAGCAGAACTATTTTTGACTTTGAATTAAACTTGAAACAATAACTAATTAACTCTATCTAGTTGCAAATGAAAATACTAAAAGAAAACTAAAAATAATTATGCATGAATGACCATTTAACTTCTAGGAATATAAATCACATTAGCAGTAAGATATAAACTACATGAAATAAAACAACATCTACAAGAAACAAGTCAAATACTGGAAATGAAAACTATTAATTTGCAGAAAAGAAATGCAGAATATATATACAGTAAAACCTCTGGTTTTTTAGGGGACCTTTTCAGCAATCAAGGATTGAAGCTAACTCAATCTATTCACCAACAACAGAACATCAACAACTAGAGTCTGGAAATTCTATTAATTGATAAAATTTACACAACATCTATATAAAAGGTTCTGCTATTATCTATGTGCTATGATAATATGCACATGTGTTTCGTTTCTTCATAGAAAACATCTTTATATAAGTTTTACAACAAGAGAGAAGGTCGACATAGTCGACCTCTCTAAAAATAGAGGTCTTAATGGCTACAAAACTACTGCAGGGTTGTTAACGATAGCGTACAGGCCGTTTTCCTAAGTCCACGGGCGTTGATCTTCCTTCACGCGGGAAACTGTGCGTTGGTTCCTTTCAACGTGGGCAGGTGATGCAGTGTCGAGCCAAGACTACAGGAGAGCATATCTTCTAGAATGGAGGCTCACAAACCATGAGGGCCACGTCCTTAACAGAACCCACATCATCATTTTTGTCTTTAATGCCCCAAAATATCTCAACCAATGATTCCGCAGGTGTGAAGGGAAGGCAGCACGATGGTTCGAATGCAACTAGGGGACTTCGGTGTGAACGCACGACTGAATGAAGGTTTGAATGATGACCACAACCTATAGAACAAAATCTAAATTCCAAGCACGTCTAGAAATGTGAGATAATTGTCAATAAACCATAAAAACGATGATATTTAAGGAAGATTCATGTGATATGCAAATACGTTTATACCTGGGTTTGTTTGGTGGTTTGATTGGAAAAGAGAATAACTTATCATATCAAAATAGTGAAAATAACGCCAATCAGAGCATGTTTATTGATCAAAATGGTGACAAAAATGGACTCCAACATTCCCCCAAACCGGAGATATGCTAGGTCCCACTACGAAAAAGAGGAGAAATTTAGGAAGAAGGTTGAGCTGTGGTAGCAGCTTCCTTCGACTTGGAAGAGGAAGTGGATTTAGCTCTAAGCTTCTTGAACTGGTCCTTCAAGGCATCGTGCTTCAACCAGAGAGAAATGTTGGAAGTTGTTTTGTGTCATTTAAATCTTCAACACATTTCACCTAGAAACGTAAGTCCTTGTTCTCTTGACAAAGCTCAGAGATGATCTCAACATACTTCTCATTCTGGACTTTTAACTGTGCTATGTCTTGGGTTAGTCTATCCAGAGTCTGATGGAGTGGAATAGATGCTTCTGCAAAAGACTCAGGGTCTTTTTGCGGGCTCCATCCCATTTGAAATGGTTCGGGATCAGCAGAAGTAATGTGTTCCTCAAGGGCCTTATCTTCAATATGTGCAGGGGTAGGTTCCAAGACAGGATCTTCAAGAAAACGGGAAGATATATTGGCTAACGCAATAAGGGGTTATTCAAGGGTAGGATCCTCCATCTGGTCATCAAGACTGGCTGAATGTATTGGCTGAATGACGGACTAATCGATAGACTGGTCACGATTGGCCCATCTTGACTTCGTGGGTATTGGTGAGAAGAATGGGGGTTTCGTGGTTGTGTCCTCGTGGATAGGTTGAGGAGAGGATGAGTGAACATGGTGTATTTCTCTTGAGGCACCCTCACTAAATCATACAGACTTGGAATCCCTTTTTGCTTGGGCAGAGGTTTGAATAGGCTCATCTACATGGTTTTGAAATCGGTGACGCTTGCGAGAGGCAGAGGCTTTAACAAGGGGATTCTTGACCAAGTGGGGGTTTAGTGTTTCAAACACAAAGCTATCCCATGTTTGCCCCTTTTATTTCAACTGGTGGGTGATCAGGATTTTTATGAGACAGTGATGGTATAAACTGCCAACAGGGTTAACTACATTTTTCCTAACTTGTCTAGACATCTTTTCTAGGCTCTTTAGAAAATAAAATGGGAAATTTAGGGCCTAATTATTAATGAAATGTGCCAATAATTGGAAATGCTAGGCTTTGAAAATGGTATACTTACCTTCACAGGTGATCAACCCGATGATAACAGTCAAGGGATCGAGATATTCCGGCTTAACCCACTCCTAGTGGAACCCTTTTGTGCCTCCAATGTGTTGGTATTCGGCTTTGAGATCAAATTCGTGATCCGTCCGTGGAAGTAAAAGGTGTTTGTGCCAACATGCACCCTCCCTAGGAAGTTTTGTGGCCAATGCATTGGACTCTTCTGTTATAGGAAAGGTGAGATGGCCAAACTTAGTTGTTTTTCCATCGAAGCCCTTAGCAAAAAGGAGTGAAACCTCGTCATCGTGGCCTTCAAGAAGATGAAGGAACGGACCCCAACCCACTCGCAGAAACACTTCTCGACATGCCTTAAATTCAGGAATACAGAGGAGGTCCTATTACTTTCCAGGCTCGTAACAGATTGGCATTTTTTGAACAAAGGATGAGGGATGCGAATGGATACAGGTGATGCAAAAAATTGCAAGAGATGCGACTTGATGGGGTCCGGAAAGACAAGGGAAAGAAAAATGAAGCAGAATTCACACAAGTGTTGGTTTAAATGGTGATCCGTTTGAACGGTTAAACGATCATAAGCAGGGATTTAGCACGCTCAAGCGATCATGTGATCATGCCAAAAATATTTGAATCATGTGCCATCATGAAAATGTGTGCATTGGTGAATTCGTAAGGTTATGATATATTCAGTCATGTCCAAAGTAAACTTTGGACAGGTTGAATGTAATGTTCATCATGATATATTAGGCATAAATAACATAAATGAACATGATGACTTTCAATTAATAAATGACAGATCGCATGCATATATCTTAATGAGGAGTTAAAACCATATAATAGCCATAAAATGATTCTGAAAATTACAACAATGCATGATTAATCGATTCATTTGATGAAATGGAAATGAGCAAAGGAGTGAGATCGAGTGCAGGGATGACGTTTGATTGATCCCTGGTATGGTTATTCAATTGGATTTTACTAGTAGAAATCAAAAATTAGGTCCCTGATACTCTTAATCATGTTGTTATAAGCTATGATTTCATTCAGTACTTCATTCGACACTTCATTCAGATCTTCTCTCATTTGCCTCATTCATCACTTCATTCAGATCGTCATTCGACCCTTCATTCGGTCCTCCATATGGACCTTCTGTACAAAAGTGTGATTTTCTGGATTTGACTGCTACTGATTATGCAGAGAATTTTTCTGGGGCTATCAACACACAAAAGGATGATGTAACCCTACTTTTACGAAGCTTTAGTCGCGCTCCTCTTGATTTATCATGGATCAGAACAATCTTCTTCTACTTGCATTATCCTGAAAACACCTATCATTTTTTCAAAGATAAATGAACTTTTATTATTATTATTATAAATATTTAGAAAGTAAAAGCAACTATGAACCTCCCCCAAACCAAAAATATGGCATGTCCTCAAGCCATCAAATAAAAAATGATTACTATTCGAATATTTTCAATTAATGGTTTAGCTAATAGCTCTAAAATGCTTTGATAATTTTTCGTAAGAAAATGAAATACTAATAGAAGGAGATGATTTAGATATGTACATTGATAAAAAATAACAGTGCTTAGGAAGACCATATGAATAATGATAGTACAATTGATACGAAAAATGCCATAGGAAAACCAATCATCCATGAATCATTTTAAGGATCTCTTGTCATCCAAAGAATATGGATAAAGTTCACCCTAGAGTTTGTGAGATTTCTATAGGTATGGGTCCCTTTTTTAGGATAGTCATACCCTAGGTATTGTTTGAATTAGATGATAGGGTCCAATTCCAACTTATGGCCATTCTCTAATGATAGTATAAATAATTGGCCTAAATATGTATTTGTATACTCAAGTTTTTTTTTAGATGAGCCATGTGCATAGCAATGCATTAATCAGATATCTTTTACTCTATATTGCCTTGCTGCCAGAAGGCCTGTTCAGTACCCCGACGGGTTTATCTTGGTAACATGCAAGCATAGCCCCACTTCCAGTGATCCTGTTCAATATCCCAATGGGTTTACTTGCATTTACTGAGATTCCTTGTTTAAGATTTTACTTAGCATTGATGCACTGCCAACGAGCTTGTTCAATACCCCAGCAGGTTTGCTTCGTATAATGATTTTTAGTAAGGAGGCCGGTTGTCACTAGAGTGTGCTAAGACTGCTAAACACATAATTCAAATTTTTAGAGTGAACCTTATGAGTAACTTTATTTATAATAGCTTGAATTATAGATCATGTCAAAAGATAATAACCTAAAGATGTTCTTTGACCTTTCAGTCTATCTTCTTCATAAAAGACTAGTAATGTTCCCCACAAGTAGAAAATATCACTTACTCTTGGGCTACCTTTTTAAAGAATGCTTAAGAGACAAGTTTTGATAATGAGTCTAGGATGAACTAGTAGTCCATAGGTGTAAGATAGAACTTGGAAAAACATGATGATTAAAGTAGGTCTTAAGCAACTGTTCTAATGATAGATCAGAAATGTGCATGTCTGAATCAAATACCATATACAGAATCAGAGAAGAAAGTGGTTAGAAATAAAGAACACTTTAACTTTTCACTATAAATTTTCAATTTTCAACAATAATCCTAAGAGAAGGAGTTAGGATGCATTATGATTTTTTTTAGAGCACTTCCCTTTTCAGATAATATTGCATGGGTTGATTATAGAGATAAGGTTCTTGTAATCAAACTGCAAAACCACTTGTTAGATGATTCAAATTTATTTAAAACAAAAACATATGTACAAAGAAAAGTCATATGAAATTTATCATAATTAGGGGAAGGAAAAAGAGTCTTCCTGTTTTAATTGGCAAAATTCCATGAGTTGATCATAAGAGTGAATTTCCTGTATAGATGCAATCGACTATTAGAAATGACTCTTATTTAAAAACAAAAATATATTTACATATATACAAATGAAGATAACCCAAAATAATTCAAGAACTAGGAGAAGGAGGAATGACTTCCTCTTCAACCAGCTCCATCTCTTTCTGTTGTAAAGCATTCTGCACAAAATCTTGTTTAGATATTGGTTGATGATAAAGTCTAAGTATATGTCCATTTACAACAAAGGAAATTTGTGAATCATCAATTGTCTTAATCTTAACATATCCATTATCGAAAGATGTAACAATTTCATATGGACCCATCCAACAAGTAGTTAATTTACCTTTAAATTTTTTGTACCTTGAATCAAAAAGTAATGTCCAGTCTCCTGTTTTGAATTGCTTTTGTTTGATGTATTTATCATGCCACTTTTTGCGTTCGTTTTATATTAAAATTGTGTGTTGAATAGCATCTTGTCTAATCTTGTCTATTTCATTTATCTGCAGGATTCGTTGTCTCTGGGCTTCTTCCAGATCCATCCCTAATTGTGCAGCCATACGGAAGGTTTTGACTTGAAATTCAATGGGTAGAAGAACTTGTTTACCATAAACAAGTTCATTAGGTGTGTGGCCCATGATATTCCTCCAAGTTATTCTATAAGCCCACAAGGCTTTTGGGAGCCTATCTACCTAGTCTTTGTGGTGTAACTGGATAGTATTAGTCAGTATGGCTTCTAATAATTTGTTGGTAGAATCTACTTGACCATTGGCTCGCGGGTGATATGGTGAATATTTACAATGTCTAATACCATATTTTTCAGTAAGCTCTTTCATCAACTTGGAGGCAAACTGAGATCCTTTATCGGTTGCAATTTCCCTAGGTACACCGAATCGGGTAAATATTTATTCATATATAAACTCTACCACATATTTTTCTGTGGCTCGGAATAAGGATTTAGCTTCTACCCACTTGGTGACATAGTCTGTGCAGAATAGGATGTACTTCTTCTTGCGAGACATCGGGGAAATTGACCCAACAAAATCTAGAGCCCATTTTGCAAAAGGCTCAATCATGACCTGGGGTTGTAAGGGAATCTCATCGGATGGCACAGGTCTACCCATTCTTTGGCAGCCATCACATCCCTTGACATACCTGGTAGCATCCTCAAAAATTCTTGGCCAATAATATCTAGAGTGTAACACTTTGTATGTTGTTCTCTTGTTGGAAAAATGCCCGCCACAAGGTCCACCATGAAATGCATGAAGGATCTTTACCATCTCATCCTCTTGTACACATCATCTAATAATAAGATAAGGACCGGTACGAAAAAGACCATTGTCCACCCAAGAATAATTAGAACTTTGAACTATGATCCTACGTTTCTCGAGTGGGGAGAGATGGTTTGGTAGCTTTCCAGTTCCTAAATAATTGGCTATGTCTGCAAACCAAGGGGTTCGAACAGACACAACGAACAAATGTTCATTTGGAAAGATATCATCGACGAGACTGGCATTATCGTCAATTTGAATTCGAGAGAGAAAATCTGCTACCACATTCTCTCAACCAGGATGATCGACAATAGTAATGTTAAATTATTGTAACAAAAGAACCCACCGAGTCACCCTGCCATTGGTGATTGGTTTATTCATTAAAAATCTAATGGCAGAGTGGTTGGTGTGTATGAAAACTTCATATCCTGTGATATAATGATTAAACTTGATGATGGCATAGACTACTGGTAGAAACTCTTTTTCAGTAACAGTGTATTTCATTTCTGCAGGGGTCAAACTTTTACTAGCAAAATAGATGGCATGCGATGTTTGTCCCTGTTGGAGCCTAGGTCGTCGCTGCTGTAAAGCTGCGAATTTTGGGAAAAAAGCACAAGTATGGAAGGAAAGTGCTAATTTTGGGACAAGCACTAAGTTTTGGGCAAGAAGGAGACGGTGCACAGTACGGTGCCAGATAGACAAGCTCAACGAAGATTACGGACCGGAAATCGCGGAGCTCGCGCGCACGTCATCGAAGAATGAAGGTGGCTCAGCTACCATAATAAATAAGGCGATGGAGTAGAGGGATCAGCTAACCTCATTTTAAAGGCTTAGTATAGAAGTTATGGTTGCTCGGATCAAGGAGGAGCAACGGACCAGAGCATTGAAGGCGAAGGACGATCGCCCATACCCACAGTCTGCGCCGGAATTCATGGAGCCTGCAGGAAGCGGCGACGTGACTGCAAGCGGCGCCTACAGTACACCTAGCCATGTGCGTGGTTAGGGTTTTTGGGAATCACTGTTGGGAAAGGCCCACAGTTTTGTAAAGGTGCGACCGCCATGGCCACCTATATATATGAATAATTGTAATGAGTAGACGTTAGAGTTAGCGAGTAAGAGTTAGATACTTCTGGGATAGATAGATGGTTAGACTGTTAGATAGACAGTCTCGAGGATAGATCATGTGTTGATTATCCTTTGTATGTGTTCTACCGAGTCTGTAGAACTAGAGTAGAAGCGGATAGCCGAGGAGCTAATCCCTGAGTTGCCAGACAGTCTGTGTGACGTCTGCGCCTTTGTAATCTCTGTAGAGAAGAGACTAGATTAAGAGAAGGGCTCCCAGCTGTGTGCGTGGAGTTTCCTGTAAAGATCTAAGGCTGCAGCTGTGTGCGCAGCATATTGTATAACTCTATGGTTTTCCTGGTTAATATAAACTCCCGTGGACGTGGTTTTCCTCGAGGAGATGAGCTTCACATATGTCTTCTTGTTATAATGTTTGCGTGAATGATAACTGTTTAAAGTTCATTATCTGTGTATGCGAGACTCTTGTATTATCTTTGCGACTGTTTAAGTGAGTTGGGAAGGTCCCTTGATAGCTATAAGTGTTAAGTACCGAAGAGGTAGTAAAGCGCTGTCGCTGCAGCGAGCGAGGACTGCGTTACTGCGCTGGATGCGAAGGGCAAGGAAGTACTTATCGCGTCGACGCAAGGAATAGTTGCCTTCTGCGCTAGAGAGGGGAAACTGCGTAGTGGGCCTGCCGAGGAAGGAATCCACGCAGCTGCGCCGAGCGGCCTGCGGGAAAGTCCGACCGCCGATATCTGAGGAACCGGAAGAGGAAGAGCAATCTCCGCGTCACCCAGGTTAAGGAAACCTGATTCCTTAACCCCCCCATAGCCACTTCGGGTGAGACCTCGAGCTGCTGCGCAGCTCGTTGCCAAGAGGGCCAGTGCGCCAAGGGGTTTTGTTGTTGCGCTTCATTAAAACCCGGGTCTGCCCAAGAAAGCAGCCAACAAATGGTTCCGTTGCCGCGTGAGCGAGACTTCTTATTCCAGTGATGTGCGAGATTGACGCGCAACCCAGAGAAAGAAAGGAGCCAACAAATGGTTCCGTTGCCGCGTGAGTGAGACTTCTTATTCCAGTGATGTGCGAGATTGACGCGCAACCCAGAGAAAGAAAGGAGCCAACAAATGGTTCCGTCGCCTTATGACTTTTTGATCACGTCACTTCCGTTGCTCTGAACCTTGTTGCTCAGCCAACAAATGGTTCTGTTGTCTTGCGACTTGCTGTTGTGAGACTTATTATTTCCAAGACATCTGAGATTGTTGCTGAAGCCAGCACAAGGTTCTGTTACACTAAGACTTGCTCAGTTGACAAATGTGTTACTGGAATCCTACAGCTAAAGAAATTGGAGACTGGTTTGATTTAAAGGCTAAAGAGTTCGCTGAACAAGAAAATAGCAGTTCTACGCTCCAAACAGAAGACTGGTTACAGAAGTATATTTATACTGACCTTCACGAAATTTTCTTTGCTACATTTGCACTGGAGTTACACGCTTGGATAGCCAAGTTAGCAGACTCTATACCTACGGTGCATATTGATCAACCCGTCGCTTGGACGCCTGAGCTAGTCAGTATTGTGAAGCGGATAGACAATCCTGTGTCCCGCGCAGTAGACTTTTGGTTGAATAGTCTACTGAAAGGTTTCATCACCGAGTTTGCAGTCGATACAAGAAAGAGTTTCAGTGAAGCTGAGAGGAATTTCTTCCAAGTACATAGAGGTAAGTTCTTAAATTCTCTGAACTTATGGATTAAAATGCTCCTGTATGAAAAAGGAAAGCTATGTATTACTTCTGATGAATAGCATAGACAAGTAATGTCCGTAAATTCTGATAGTGATCCTGAAGTTATTGGTTGCACTCGTAGTGGAAAACGATATAAAGTAGGCCTTGACCAATATTCCTTTGAATCTAGCCCAGACGATAGCCAAGTCCCTTGACCAAGCCATATAGAAAGACAAGAGAGTGCTCATATCCCTTATTACCCTTTTACACCGCAAAAGCCAGACAAAGCTCAGTATAACCCCGCAGTAACACCTTCTAGTAGCCCACACGGTACTTCTAGTACCCCTGTACCATCTTTCTTTAACTAGCCCAGAAGCACTGCTACAGCAGCCTCACCTCAACCTAGCACAAGAAGGATGGGTGATGACATGAAGTTACCAACTTTTAGAGGAACAAGGATAGAAGACCCTGAGCAGCACTGGTTCTTATGTGAAGCCATTTGGACAATTAAGCAAATTAATGATGATGCTGTTAAACTGGTTCATCTAGCAACCACACTAAGAGAAAGAGCCTTGACTTGGTTCATGAAATACTCAGCAGCAAAGAACAGAACGCTTGCTGAGGTAAGAAATGCCATGATTCGGGAATTCAAGAAACCTAAATCAGAATCACAGTGTATAACAGAGCTCAAAGACATCAAACAGTTACCTACAGAATCAGTATGGGACTTTGACAAGAAGTTCAAAGCCTTGATAGATCAAGTAAGCTTCGAGTTTGCACCACAGCAGCATAAAGAATGGTTCATTGCTGCACTGCTTCCACACATTAGACTTCCTCTTATGCAACAGAATCTCAATACTCAGGAACAAGCTCTAGAGATGGCTATGAAACTAGAAGCTTCACCTATTGCGGGAACAAGCAACGATGTTGCGCATTTACAGAACCAATTAGCAAACTTAACCTTGCAAGTGCATGATATTAAGAAAGGCAAGGAGATTAAGGAAGAAATTTGGTGTACAAAATGTAAAGCCCAAGGTCATTCAAAGGACCATTGTCCCGTTTTCATAGACTATATTGCAACTGGAGCACCTAACCCTTTACCACAGGCACAAGGGCCTTGGTGTGAAATCTGTAGAACTAGAGGTCATAGACCACAAGAATGTCACTTACTTCAGAAATATGTACAAACTCCAAAGAATCTATATTGTAATTTCTGTAAATCAGTAGGTCATGATTAGAACAATTGTAGAGCATATGATCTTATGATAGAAAGAAAGCATGATGTTTATAGGGTACAAGCAGAGACACAAGGACCCACAGCAGGTCCACCTTATGACCAAACTCGGGACGCCCGAGCAGGAAATTACAGGGGATGCGGACGCACAACAAATTTTGGTCGCGGAAGAGGACAGATCACTTGTTATAATTGCGGAGCACAAGGTCATTTTGCCAGGGATTGCCAAAATCCTACAACCCTTTGCAGGTATTGTAAATCTTCTGACCATATCATTGAAGAATGCCCTCAGTTACAGGCTAAGATGCAAGCAAAGAACCCACAGGTCAATCAGAATATTCAGTTGATTGGAGCAGAAAAAAGAGAACCAGACCCTACAGTTAATATAGTGACACGCAGTGGAGCAACCACTGGTGCGCAAGAGATGGGAATGGGAAAGCAAGCGACGCAATGGGTGCACCGCGCTAATATTAAACCAACACCACTTAACCTGCAGAAGCAAAAAGAAGCATTTAAGCAAGCTCAAGAGTATTTCTCAGATCCGAGAGCTTCAAGTTCTGCCGCAATTCCGCAGAACAATAGTAGACCGCAAGTGCTAAGACAAGACAACCTGGTACAAGAACAGGCCACTACAGCTGGAAGGCCTGACGAGGAGCATGCACTAGGCAGTGTTCATGCGTTCCTGCGACAATGCTTAAAATTGTTGCACAACGAAAAGGCAACTCTAGAACTCCAACACCTGTTGGATCAGTGCCAACAGTCTGCTTCGACAAACACACCGCAGTGTGTTGTTCACCAGATTAGGAGTCACATTAGAACTGGAAAAGAGATGAGGCTTACAGCGCAGATTGGAGCATTTGAAATGGACGAAGTCATGTTAGATTTGGGTTCAGAAGCCAATGTCCTCACTATGCAGACATGGGAACAGATGGGAAGCCCTCAGCTTACAAAATCCCCTATCCAGCTAAGACTCGCGAATCAGCAACGAGTCTCTCCATTGGGCAGATTACCTAATGTACCTATTGATATTGAAGGAGTCAGAAGTTCTGCAGATTTTGAAGTAATCAAAATCATGGATGATAGTAGACCATACCCAGCACTTTTAGGAATAGATTGGGCATTTGATAATTTGGCTGTCATTAATTTGAAGAAAAGACAGATGACCTTTGAGGATGACCAGATTAGGGTCATCGCACCACTTGATCCTATTCAAGGACCAAGGTATATAGAACCCATTCGCGCAGAAGAGGAAGCGCGCCACATGGAAAGTTTGTACCAAATGACTACTAACCACAGTGACTATGTCAACCCCACAGCAGATGGCCATATCAGCTGGCGATGCGATAGCTCGTGCACATCAGACTCAGATGCAGGATTGGAAAACTGGCAGAATTGTTTACATGAGGTTTCTGCAAGACGTTGCGCAATGATGACTAAATCCATTCGATGGATTGGCACAGAATTAACTGACACTCCAATTTTTGATGGTCTAACTGAAGTAACTAAATTCATACCGGAATATGAACAAAAGCTTCCAGAACCACAGCGCATACAGGCACTAGATATAGCATTGCGCGCTACACCCGCAAGATGGTGGGCTGCGCATAAGGAGAATATTCATACATGGCAAGACTGTCGCAGATTGATACTGCGCAGATTCCAGGACACTACAGCAGAAGTGTCGCGCAAATACGAGGGACAGAGTGACCCCAGGTCACACATTGAAGCATGCATTCAGCAATGGTCAGATATTCCGCAAGATGAATGGGTTCACCTATTCATCCACACATTGGATACAGTTCCAAGGAACTGGTATACTGAAACAGAATTGCGCAAAGGCACTCTTACTTGGCCTCTAATGATGGAAAGTTTTCAACTTACCTTCATCTTTGAGTCAGAGCATCCAAGTATTGATCAGGCTCTGAAGTATATTAAAAAGAAGGTATTTGAACCATGTCTAGTAACAGAATATTCCCAACCAGATTGGGATGTCCAGATAGAACATGCCCTGGAATGTTATAACTTCCCCGCTGAAGAGGAGGAGGACGATCCTCGCAACATCAATATCCCAGAATCAGAAGGGACGCGCAATATTAAAGGTCCTGAGCTTGATATTCCTGCCATCACAGAACACATCAAGCTCAAGAAGATTAACATTGGTACAGAAGCTGAACCAAAGTTTGCTTCTATAGGAGATTATTGGGATGATGAAACTGTTGGACATGTTTCAGAATTATTACGTGACTACCAGGATATCTTTCCCACCAAGTTCACAGAAATGAAAGGCATCCTAGGAGACTTAGGAGTGATGCGCATACCTCTGAAAGCAGACGCCAAGCCAGTAAAGCAGCGCCCATACAGGTTGAACCCGTGCTATAAAGAAAAAGTCAAAGAAGAAATTGATAAGATGCTCGCAGCAGGTATTATTGAGCCAGTAGAGGAAAGCGATTGGATTAGTCCTATGGTGGTCCAAGAAAAGAAAACGAAAGGTGAAATAAGAATCTGTGTTGACTTGCGCAAACTCAATGATGCATCAGCGCACGATCCATTTCCCAGTCCTTTCACAGATGAAGTACTTGATAATGTTGGAGGACAAGAGGCTTACTCTTTCACTGATGGTTTCTCGGGATATCATCAGATCAGAATCCATCCGGACGACTGCCACAAGACTACTTTTGCAACTGAATGGGGCTCATTCCAGTATACGGTAATGCCCTTTGGTCTTAAAAACGCACCTGCTATCTTCTCTAGAGTTGTTGTTGCTTTTTTTAAAGAATTCATTCACAAGTTCTTAGAAGTCTATTTTGACGACTAGACTGTATTTGGCCTATTAAAGAACCATATTGCAAATCTGCGCATGATGTTAGAAAAATGTAGACAGCATCAGATTTCCCTTAACTTGAAAAAATGTATATTCTGTGCGCCCTTTGGTATTTTGTTGGGACATATTGTATGCAGACAAGGACTCCTGATGGATCCTGCGAAGGTTGCCATCATTGCTAATTTACCTGCGCCCAACTCAGTTAAACAATTGCGCACTACATTGGGACATACAGGATACTACAGAAAATTCATCAAGGGTTATGCAAAGATCACAGCGCCTATGGAAAGATTGCTCAAAAAGGATTCGAAGTTCCAATGGACAGAGGAATGCCAACAGAGTTTGGACACACTTAAAGAAAAGATGATCACAACGCCTATTCTAGTTTTCCCGGACTGGAGAAAACCTTTTCATGTTCATGTTGATGCTTCTTCTATAGCATTGGGGGTTGTGCTTACACAGTCTGGAGAAGGAAGTATTGACCACCCGATTGCTTACTCCAGCAGAAAGCTATCTACAGCTGAGAAGAACTACACCACTACAGAAAGGGAAGGATTAGCTATGGTGTATGCCCTACAGAAATTCAGACACTACCTGTTAGGCGCTCATTTTAAAATGTACACTGACCACTCTGCTTTGAAATATTTAGTCAATAAACCAGTGTTAGGAGGAAGAATTTGCAGATGGCTACTGCTCTTCCAAGAATATGATTTCGAGGTCATTGTAAATCCAGGCAGCTTGAATGCAGGGCCTGACCATCTATCCAGGATAGAGTCAGGAGAGGAACCTACAAGTCTGGAGGACAATCTGCCTGATGCACAGTTGTTTTCTATTCAAGCAGCAGACGAATATTATTCTGATATTCTTGAGTTTCTCACTACCGGGCAAGCACCGACTGAGTTTACAATCCAGCAGAAGAAGCAACTTGTTGTCAGAGCCGCAGACTTCACTTTGATAGCAGGCCAGCTTTATAAGTTGGGCCCTGACGAAGTTTTGCGCAGATGTATCTTACCACATGAAAAGAACTCTATCATCGCAGAAGCGCATTCAGGTACCGCAGGAGGCCATTTCGCAGGAAAGCCGACTGCGCAAAAGATATTAGCCGCAGGTCTTTGGTGGCCGACATTACACAAGGATACTAAGGAATTCTGTAAATGTTGCGATGTGTGCCAGCGCACAGGAAAACCCTCAAGGAGAGATGAAATGCCGCTAAGACCCCAGATCACACTGCGTGCTTTTGATAAATGGGCCATTGACTTTGTAGGACCTATTAACCCACCAGGAAAAAGAACTGGCGCAAGATACATCATTACAGCTACTGAATACCTCACCAGATGGGCTGAGGCGAAGCCAGTTAAGAACTGCGACGCTGCTACGGCCGTGCAGTTCATTTTTGAGAATATTATCACTAGATTTGGATGTCCAGTGATTCTCATGAGCGATCAGGGTACACATTTCCTCAATGAGACTATAGAGGCCCTTACTGAAGAATTTCAAATTAATCACCATAAGAGTACACCCTACCATCCTCAAGCTAATGGTACGGTGGAAGCATTCAATAAAATTCTTGAGAATGCCCTGACGAAGATCTGTAATCAACAACGAGATGATTGGGACCTTAGAGTCACAGCTGTATTATGGGCTTACAGAACCACTTGCAAGAAACTAACAGGTCACACACCTTTCAGCTTGGTGTATGGACAAGAAGCAGTTATGCCCATGGAATACATTATTCCTAGTCTTAGAATTGCGCAAATTACAGAAATGGCAGATCCTGATACTATGAATGAAAGACTTTCACAACTGCTTGTCTTAGAAGAAGATAGACTCTTAGCCGGATTCCATCAACAGGTACAGAAGGCAAGACAGAAAGCTTGGCATGACAGGCATATTAAGAATAAAGTCTTTCAGGAACGAGACTTGGTACTTTTCTATGACAGTAAATTTACCAAGTTCCCAGGCAAGTTTCGTGTACACTGGTTAGGCCCTTTTCAGGTGATAAAAATAACAGACGGAGGTGCAGTTCAGCTTGCAAAGCTTGATGGAGAATTACTACCTACAATGATCAACGGGAGTCGGCTTAAGCTTTATCGCGACGGCCACTCCGCTCTGTCGACCTAATACTTTGCTAAAAGAGATGCAGATGCCCAGTGTAGTTGAAAGAGGCACCACATTCACTCTACACGGAAGTTGCGAGACACCCAGTCTCCGGCTTCCTGCGCAGTTCCTAGAAACATCCGCGCATGTCTAAAGTTTGGTTGGAGCGAACATAGTTGCGCTCTTGTGAAGCTTCTCCCCGGACCGTTGAACTATCGCTCTTGCGGAGTTCCCTTTGATAATTTGCCGCTTGAAAAAGTTTTGTTGTGGACCCCTAGAGGCACAGTTCCCTAAGTTGAAATGACCCGCCGGAAATTTTGAATTACAACAGTTATGTAGCCGCGTCTGAATAAATGAAGGATAAGTCCGCTATTTAAGTCTAGCCGTTCTGACGGATTCGGCTTAATCTCCGAAATATTTGCATTTAACTCTGGCGCCGAAAGCATTAGCTTCTCCCGGAAGGCTGTCAGAACCCGTCAATCACACTAAATGCACCCTACGGCAAGGAGGATAGCGTGTTGTCAACTCATGTATACCCGCCTATAGCTACGTTACCCCACTTGGTCGCATTTATTCACCCCTGGCTATAAATACCTCACACTTGCAAAATTTTTGGGTTACTTTCCTCGAATTGCTAGCTTGTTTACGAATCCAAGTTATTGTTTTCAGAGCCGAGTTGTGCAGAGTATTTTCCCTTGTTTTCAGCGTCCATATCCTACGAAGGTCCGCCATTTGCTGTCCAGAGTTTTTGTTCCCTACATCGATTCACGACGGAGAACCTGTCAACTGAAGAAGTTGTTCGTCAATTCCTGCGCTGAGGCTTAGATTTCGGCATGACTACTCCAGTCACAGCTTCGACTTATGTACATCCTGGTTATCAGGATCCCAGACAATCTCCGGCTACAACAGCGTCACCATCACAACCAGAAGAACCTGTTCCAGAACCGTTGGCGACCATGGCGAACTATATTCCGCCGCGTCCAGATGATGCGCCAGAAGTACAGATCCCGAAGAATGCAAAGTATCCCATTCCGCTACCGCCACTACCGGCTAGTGTTCGGGTAGAAGGGCAACTGTTGGGAAACATTCCACTGGTCAAGTTCTCTGATTTCAACCTCGGAGACTATAAGACATATCCTCAGTTCCAGCTAGACCGATATCTGAATATAGTGCATAATCCCACCAGAAAGGTTGACGAGTTTATCCCGAAGGGATTTGCAGCAAATCTTGAGCGCCCTGGACTCCTGAATTTGTTGAAGCTACCGCACTTTGGGCATAGCAATGAAGTGAACGCAGTCGTTAAAACACTGCTATCCTGCGTTCATGGAGGTTACCTTTGGCTCGGGAGGCCAATTGATCTAAATGTTGATTTAATTCACCGCATTACTGGTCTATCTAAGGCTGGTAAGGATCCCAATATTCATTTTGTGGGAAAGGACAAGGACAGAAAATTGACTGCACAGGTGGTGCAGAAGTATAACTTAACAAGAGGAGGTCGGGCTTATGACCTCACTGCAGTAGAAGATGAGGCACTTCGATTTACAGGAAGTTTGCATGCAGGCAGACTTCTCACAAAGTGCAGACCGAAGGAAGTCACTGGAGCTGTCGTGGAGCTCGCCATCGCAGCTGCGGAAGGAGAGCAGTACAACTGGTCTCTCTTCTTGCTGAATTCTTTCTTGGCTGATTGCCTGAATGTGCAGGACAATGCAGCCCAAGCATTCCATTTTTCATGGCTTCTAATTTTATGCTCTCTCGTTGGGTGGAAGGAGCCCCCGAATACTCAGTTCCTTCCGCGCCGCGCAGGAGAGGTTGCCGGCATGCGCTACATCAACCTCTGGGATTCCCCTAATCCCGCGAAGCGCAAGATGAATTGCGCTGTCTTTTGTGAGTACTACTATCTCCTCCGAGATACCATTCAAGAAATTCCAAGGCTGAGCGAGGAGACAGCCACATTATATGACAGGAAGTTGGCTTTTACAGCCGACATACATCAACTTTACCTCCGCCCTTGCGGCATTCCAGATGAATGGGCGCTAGGCCTTTACAGAATGACCACCGAGGATGTTGAAGAAACCATCAAGTCTTGTTCGGATGAGTGGAGGGAGGCTACCGATCTCGCATCCGCGCTGCCAACCGCCGCTACGAAAGAGAAGGATAAGGGCAAGGAAGCCTGTGAGCAGAGAAGTGACGAAGGCTCCACAGAACCGGCTGCCAAGAAACAGAAAGTGTCGCATCCCGTTGAGGCTATTCCCTCGGGGATCGACCAGTATCTGAAAGAGCAATTTCGTGAGATGAGGAACGCGCACGCTCACATCAGAAGTGCTTTAGATTTGCAGTTCGTAGAACTGAAAGGTCTCGCAGGAAGAGTTGCGCAGACCCATGCGCCAGCATCTACTTCGCAGGTGCCACAAGAAATTCCAAGTGCCGAGCGAGTTGAAGAACTCATTGAAAGGCATACTGTCGTGCATATTCCGACTACCAGCATGACACTTCCAGATCCGCTAACTGCACTACAGGTAAGCGCCGTTGGGCCCGTTGAAATTAATTTGTCTCTAATTCCTATAGAGACTCTACAGCTAGTACATGAGAAAGTTTCTCTTGAGTTGAGAGCTAGAGAGCTCTCTACATTTCAGGAAAATCAACGACTGCAATCGCAGGAGTTAGAGTTGAAGGCAATCCATCAGAATACCTCTGAGAAGCTTGCACTTTATGAGGCGCAAGACATCGGTATCAGAAACGCAGTGGATGAGATTGCCCAGTTATTGCCGGCTTGCGAGATTCAACCAGACCTCCCTCTGGTTGCAAAAGTTCAAATTATTGGAGAAAGGGCAAAAACCCTGGAGCAGGAAATAGTTGCTATGGCAGAAGGCCATAGAACCCAGATCGCTGAGCTAGAAGCTCACGTTGCTGCGCATCTTACGGATGATGTGCAGGTACAATTTGAAGCACTGAGCAGAGCTTCCACACAGATGAAAGATCGAGTACAGGAAGCCGAGAACCTGATGAACCAGGCTATGGAAGCTTGGACGGAGCTTGTGAAGCTCCCTTTTAAAGTAGGACTGTCAGAACAGGTGCAAGCTGCAGAACATTCTCTCACTGTTCTGAATGAAGAAGCTAAGGCCTTAACATGCTTACCAAAAATGAAGAAAATGGGCGAAGTGCGCAAAATGCAGCAGCAACTGCACAAGCTCAGAACTGAAGATGAGAAGCTCACCAACAGCATTCAGCCATTCATGGATGAGTATGCTGAAATCGTTGCCCAGGTTGAGACAAAAATCAAAGAGATTGCTGAATCTCAGGAGATCATTGATACCATCACTAAAGACGAAGCAACCGCAGAAACGGTGCAAACAGCTGACGAGTGTGTTGAGGAATTGGACTCTGCTATTGCGAAGTGGAAGAAAACATTCGCGGAGACTCAAGCAAAAGCAGATGCGCAAATCAAGCGACCACGCGCTAGTGCGAGTGGCTCGAGGGCGAGCCACAAGTGAGTGTTAGGGGCCTGTTGGAGCCTAGGTAGTCGCTGCTGTAAAGCTGCGAATTTTGGGAAAAAAGCACAAGTATGGAAGGAAAGTGCTAATTTTGGGACAAGCACTAAGTTTTGGGCAAGAAGGAGACGGTGCGCAGTACGGTGCCAGATAGACAAGCTCAGGGAAGATTACGGACCGGAAATCGCGGAGCTCGCGCGCACGTCATCGAAGAATGAAGGTGGCTCAGCTACCATAATAAATAAGGCGATGGAGTAGAGGGCTCAGCTACCCTCATTTTAAAGGCTTAGTACAGAAGTTATGGTTGCTCGGATCAAGGAGGAGCAACGGACCAGAGCATTGAAGGCGAAGGACGATCGCCCATACCCACAGTCTGCGCCGGAATTCATGGAGCCTGCAGGAAGCGGCGACGTGACTGCAAGCGGCGCCTACAGTACACCTAGCCATGTGCGTGGTTAGGGTTTTTGGGAATCACTGTTGGGAAAGGCCCACAGTTTTGTAAAGGTGCGACCGCCATGGCCACCTATATATATGAATAATTGTAATGAGTAGACGTTAGAGTTAGCGAGTAAGAGTTAGATACTTCTGGGATAGATAGATGGTTAGACTGTTAGATAGACAGTCTCGAGGATAGATCATGTGTTGATTATCCTTTGTATGTGTTCTACCGAGTCTGTAGAACTAGAGTAGAAGCGGATAGCCGAGGAGCTAATCCCTGAGTTGCCAGACAGTCTGTGTGACGTTTGCGCCTTTGTAATCTCTGTAGAGAAGAGACTAGATTAAGAGAAGGGCTCCCAGCTGTGTGCGTGGAGTTTCCTGTAAAGATCTAAGGCTGCAGCTGTGTGCGCAGCATATTGTATAATTCTATGGTTTTCCTGGTTAATATAAACTCCCGTGGACGTGGTTTTCCTAGAGGAGATGAGCTTCACATATGTCTTCTTGTTATAATGTTTGCGTGAATGATAACTGTTTAAAGTTCATTATCTGTGTATGCGAGACTCTTGTATTACTTTCCAGGCTCGTAACAGATTGGCATTTTTTGAACAAAGGATGAGGGATGCGAATGGATACAGGTGATGCAAAAAATTGCAAGAGATGCGACTTGATGGGGTCCGGAAAGACAAGGGAAAGAAAAATGAAGCAGAATTCACACAAGTGTTGGTTTAAATGGTGATCCGTTTGAACGGTTAAACGATCATAAGCAGGGATTTAGCACGCTCAAGCGATCATGTGATCATGCCAAAAATATTTGAATCATGTGCCATCATGAAAATGTGTGCATTGGTGAATTCGTAAGGTTATGATATATTCAGTCATGTCCAAAGTAAACTTTGGACAGGTTGAATGTAATGTTCATCATGATATATTAGGCATAAATAACATAAATGAACATGATGACTTTCAATTAATAAATGACAGATCGCATGCATATATCTTAATGAGGAGTTAAAACCATATAATAGCCATAAAATGATTCTGAAAATTACAACAATGCATGATTAATCGATTCATTTGATGAAATGGAAATGAGCAAAGGAGTGAGATCGAGTGCAGGGATGACGTTTGATTGATCCCTGGTATGGTTATTCAATTGGATTTTACTAGTAGAAATCAAAAATTAGGTCCCTGATACTCTTAATCATGTTGTTATAAGCTATGATTTCATTCAGTACTTCATTCGACACTTCATTCAGATCTTCTCTCATTTGCCTCATTCATCACTTCATTCAGATCGTCATTCGACCCTTCATTCGGTCCTCCATATGGACCTTCTGTACAAAAGTGTGATTTTCTGGATTTGACTGCTACTGATTATGCAGAGAATTTTTCTGGGGCTATCAACACACAAAAGGATGATGTAACCCTACTTTTACGAAGCTTTAGTCGCGCTCCTCTTGATTTATCATGGATCAGAACAATCTTCTTCTACTTGCATTATCCTGAAAACACCTATCATTTTTTCAAAGATAAATGAACTTTTATTATTATTATTATAAATATTTAGAAAGTAAAAGCAACTATGAACCTCCCCCAAACCAAAAATATGGCATGTCCTCAAGCCATCAAATAAAAAATGATTACTATTCGAATATTTTCAATTAATGGTTTAGCTAATAGCTCTAAAATGCTTTGATAATTTTTCGTAAGAAAATGAAATACTAATAGAAGGAGATGATTTAGATATGTACATTGATAAAAAATAACAGTGCTTAGGAAGACCATATGAATAATGATAGTACAATTGATACGAAAAATGCCATAGGAAAACCAATCATCCATGAATCATTTTAAGGATCTCTTGTCATCCAAAGAATATGGATAAAGTTCACCCTAGAGTTTGTGAGATTTCTATAGGTATGGGTCCCTTTTTTAGGATAGTCATACCCTAGGTATTGTTTGAATTAGATGATAGGGTCCAATTCCAACTTATGGCCATTCTCTAATGATAGTATAAATAATTGGCCTAAATATGTATTTGTATACTCAAGTTTTTTTTTAGATGAGCCATGTGCATAGCAATGCATTAATCAGATATCTTTTACTCTATATTGCCTTGCTGCCAGAAGGCCTGTTCAGTACCCCGACGGGTTTATCTTGGTAACATGCAAGCATAGCCCCACTTCCAGTGATCCTGTTCAATATCCCAATGGGTTTACTTGCATTTACTGAGATTCCTTGTTTAAGATTTTACTTAGCATTGATGCACTGCCAACGAGCTTGTTCAATACCCCAGCAGGTTTGCTTCGTATAATGATTTTTAGTAAGGAGGCCGGTTGTCACTAGAGTGTGCTAAGACTGCTAAACACATAATTCAAATTTTTAGAGTGAACCTTATGAGTAACTTTATTTATAATAGCTTGAATTATAGATCATGTCAAAAGATAATAACCTAAAGATGTTCTTTGACCTTTCAGTCTATCTTCTTCATAAAAGACTAGTAATGTTCCCCACAAGTAGAAAATATCACTTACTCTTGGGCTACCTTTTTAAAGAATGCTTAAGAGACAAGTTTTGATAATGAGTCTAGGATGAACTAGTAGTCCATAGGTGTAAGATAGAACTTGGAAAAACATGATGATTAAAGTAGGTCTTAAGCAACTGTTCTAATGATAGATCAGAAATGTGCATGTCTGAATCAAATACCATATACAGAATCAGAGAAGAAAGTGGTTAGAAATAAAGAACACTTTAACTTTTCACTATAAATTTTCAATTTTCAACAATAATCCTAAGAGAAGGAGTTAGGATGCATTATGATTTTTTTTAGAGCACTTCCCTTTTCAGATAATATTGCATGGGTTGATTATAGAGATAAGGTTCTTGTAATCAAACTGCAAAACCACTTGTTAGATGATTCAAATTTATTTAAAACAAAAACATATGTACAAAGAAAAGTCATATGAAATTTATCATAATTAGGGGAAGGAAAAAGAGTCTTCCTGTTTTAATTGGCAAAATTCCATGAGTTGATCATAAGAGTGAATTTCCTGTATAGATGCAATCGACTATTAGAAATGACTCTTATTTAAAAACAAAAATATATTTACATATATACAAATGAAGATAACCCAAAATAATTCAAGAACTAGGAGAAGGAGGAATGACTTCCTCTTCAACCAGCTCCATCTCTTTCTGTTGTAAAGCATTCTGCACAAAATCTTGTTTAGATATTGGTTGATGATAAAGTCTAAGTATATGTCCATTTACAACAAAGGAAATTTGTGAATCATCAATTGTCTTAATCTTAACATATCCATTATCGAAAGATGTAACAATTTCATATGGACCCATCCAACAAGTAGTTAATTTACCTTTAAATTTTTTGTACCTTGAATCAAAAAGTAATGTCCAGTCTCCTGTTTTGAATTGCTTTTGTTTGATGTATTTATCATGCCACTTTTTGCGTTCGTTTTATATTAAAATTGTGTGTTGAATAGCATCTTGTCTAATCTTGTCTATTTCATTTATCTGCAGGATTCGTTGTCTCTGGGCTTCTTCCAGATCCATCCCTAATTGTGCAGCCATACGGAAGGTTTTGACTTGAAATTCAATGGGTAGAAGAACTTGTTTACCATAAACAAGTTCATTAGGTGTGTGGCCCATGATATTCCTCCAAGTTATTCTATAAGCCCACAAGGCTTTTGGGAGCCTATCTACCTAGTCTTTGTGGTGTAACTGGATAGTATTAGTCAGTATGGCTTCTAATAATTTGTTGGTAGAATCTACTTGACCATTGGCTCGCGGGTGATATGGTGAATATTTACAATGTCTAATACCATATTTTTCAGTAAGCTCTTTCATCAACTTGGAGGCAAACTGAGATCCTTTATCGGTTGCAATTTCCCTAGGTACACCGAATCGGGTAAATATTTATTCATATATAAACTCTACCACATATTTTTCTGTGGCTCGGAATAAGGATTTAGCTTCTACCCACTTGGTGACATAGTCTGTGCAGAATAGGATGTACTTCTTCTTGCGAGACATCGGGGAAATTGACCCAACAAAATCTAGAGCCCATTTTGCAAAAGGCTCAATCATGACCTGGGGTTGTAAGGGAATCTCATCGGATGGCACAGGTCTACCCATTCTTTGGCAGCCATCACATCCCTTGACATACCTGGTAGCATCCTCAAAAATTCTTGGCCAATAATATCTAGAGTGTAACACTTTGTATGTTGTTCTCTTGTTGGAAAAATGCCCGCCACAAGGTCCACCATGAAATGCATGAAGGATCTTTACCATCTCATCCTCTTGTACACATCATCTAATAATAAGATAAGGACCGGTACGAAAAAGACCATTGTCCACCCAAGAATAATTAGAACTTTGAACTATGATCCTACGTTTCTCGAGTGGGGAGAGATGGTTTGGTAGCTTTCCAGTTCCTAAATAATTGGCTATGTCTGCAAACCAAGGGGTTCGAACAGACACAACGAACAAATGTTCATTTGGAAAGATATCATCGACGAGACTGGCATTATCGTCAATTTGAATTCGAGAGAGAAAATCTGCTACCACATTCTCTCAACCAGGATGATCGACAATAGTAATGTTAAATTATTGTAACAAAAGAACCCACCGAGTCACCCTGCCATTGGTGATTGGTTTATTCATTAAAAATCTAATGGCAGAGTGGTTGGTGTGTATGAAAACTTCATATCCTGTGATATAATGATTAAACTTGATGATGGCATAGACTACTGGTAGAAACTCTTTTTCAGTAACAGTGTATTTCATTTCTGCAGGGGTCAAACTTTTACTAGCAAAATAGATGGCATGCGATGTTTGTCCCTGTTGGAGCCTAGGTCGTCGCTGCTGTAAAGCTGCGAATTTTGGGAAAAAAGCACAAGTATGGAAGGAAAGTGCTAATTTTGGGACAAGCACTAAGTTTTGGGCAAGAAGGAGACGGTGCACAGTACGGTGCCAGATAGACAAGCTCAACGAAGATTACGGACCGGAAATCGCGGAGCTCGCGCGCACGTCATCGAAGAATGAAGGTGGCTCAGCTACCATAATAAATAAGGCGATGGAGTAGAGGGATCAGCTAACCTCATTTTAAAGGCTTAGTATAGAAGTTATGGTTGCTCGGATCAAGGAGGAGCAACAGACCAGAGCATTGAAGGCGAAGGACGATCGCCCATACCCACAGTCTGCGCCGGAATTCATGGAGCCTGCAGGAAGCGGCGACGTGACTGCAAGCGGCGCCTACAGTACACCTAGCCATGTGCGTGGTTAGGGTTTTTGGGAATCACTGTTGGGAAAGGCCCACAGTTTTGTAAAGGTGCGACCGCCATGGCCACCTATATATATGAATAATTGTAATGAGTAGACGTTAGAGTTAGCGAGTAAGAGTTAGATACTTCTGGGATAGATAGATGGTTAGACTGTTAGATAGACAGTCTCGAGGATAGATCATGTGTTGATTATCCTTTGTATGTGTTCTACCGAGTCTGTAGAACTAGAGTAGAAGCGGATAGCCGAGGAGCTAATCCCTGAGTTGCCAGACAGTCTGTGTGACGTCTGCGCCTTTGTAATCTCTGTAGAGAAGAGACTAGATTAAGAGAAGGGCTCCCAGCTGTGTGCGTGGAGTTTCCTGTAAAGATCTAAGGCTGCAGCTGTGTGCGCAGCATATTGTATAACTCTATGGTTTTCCTGGTTAATATAAACTCCCGTGGACGTGGTTTTCCTCGAGGAGATGAGCTTCACATATGTCTTCTTGTTATAATGTTTGCGTGAATGATAACTGTTTAAAGTTCATTATCTGTGTATGCGAGACTCTTGTATTATCTTTGCGACTGTTTAAGTGAGTTGGGAAGGTCCCTTGATAGCTATAAGTGTTAAGTACCGAAGAGGTAGTAAAGCGCTGTCGCTGCAGCGAGCGAGGACTGCGTTACTGCGCTGGATGCGAAGGGCAAGGAAGTACTTATCGCGTCGACGCAAGGAATAGTTGCCTTCTGCGCTAGAGAGGGGAAACTGCCTAGTGGGCCTGCCGAGGAAGGAATCCACGCAGCTGCGCCGAGCGGCCTGCGGGAAAGTCCGACCGCCGATATCTGAGGAACCGGAAGAGGAAGAGCAATCTCCGCGTCACCCAGGTTAAGGAAACCTGATTCCTTAACCCCCCCATAGCCACTTCGGGTGAGACCTCGAGCTGCTGCGCAGCTCGTTGCCAAGAGGGCCAGTGCGCCAAGGGGTTTTGTTGCTGCGCTTCATTAAAACCCGGGTCTGCCCAAGAAAGCAGCCAACAAATGGTTCCGTTGCCGCTTGAGCGAGACTTCTTATTCCAGTGATGTGCGAGATTGACGTGCAACCCAGAGAAAGAAAGGAGCCAACAAATGGTTCCGTTGCCGCGTGAGCGAGACTTCTTATTCCAGTGATGTGCGAGATTGACGCGCAACCCAGAGAAAGAAAGGAGCCAACAAATGGTTCCGTCGCCTTATGACTTTTTGATCACGTCACTTCCGTTGCTCTGAACCTTGTTGCTCAGCCAACAAATGGTTCTGTTGTCTTGCGACTTGCTGTTGTGAGACTTATTATTTCCAAGACATCTGAGATTGTTGCTGAAGCCAGCACAAGGTTCTGTTACACTAAGACTTGCTCAGTTGACAAATGTGTTACTGGAATCCTACAGCTAAAGAAATTGGAGACTGGTTTGATTTAAAGGCTAAAGAGTTCGCTGAACAAGAAAATAGCAGTTCTACGCTCCAAACAGAAGACTGGTTACAGAAGTATATTTATACTGACCTTCACGAAATTTTCTTTGCTACATTTGCACTGGAGTTACACGCTTGGATAGCCAAGTTAGCAGATTCTAGACCTACGGTGCATATTGATCAACCCGTCGCTTGGACGCCTGAGCTAGTCAGTATTGTGAAGCGGATAGACAATCCTGTGTCCCGCGCAGTAGACTTTTGGTTGAATAGTCTACTGAAAGGTTTCATCACCGAGTTTGCAGTCGATACAAGAAAGAGTTTCAGTGAAGCTGAGAGGAATTTCTTCCAAGTACATAGAGGTAAGTTCTTAAATTCTCTGAACTTATGGATTAAAATGCTCCTGTATGAAAAAGGAAAGCTATGTATTACTTCTGATGAATAGCATAGACAAGTAATGTCCGTAAATTCTGATAGTGATCCTGAAGTTATTGGTTGCACTCGTAGTGGAAAACGATATAAAGTAGGCCTTGACC
Organism: Larix kaempferi; assembly: GCA_027924585.1. Lineage (NCBI taxonomy): Eukaryota > Viridiplantae > Streptophyta > Pinopsida > Pinales > Pinaceae > Larix > Larix kaempferi. Next base: position 9,081,487 of record BSBM01000841.1, read on the forward strand.
AATATTCCTTTGAATCTAGCCCAGACGATAGCCAAGTCCCTCGACCAAGCCATATAGAAAGACAAGAGAGTGCTCATATCCCTTATTACCCTTTTACACCGCAAAAGCCAGACAAAGCTCAGTATAACCCCGCAGTAACACCTTCTAGTAGCCCACACGGTACTTCTAGTACCCCTGTACCATCTTTCTTTAACTATCCCAGAAGCACTGCTACAGCAGCCTCACCTCAACCTAGCACAAGAAGGATGGGTGATGACATGAAGTTACCAACTTTTAGAGGAACAAGGATAGAAGACCCTGAGCAGCACTGGTTCTTATGTGAAGCCATTTGGACAATTAAGCAAATTAATGATGATGCTGTTAAACTGGTTCATCTAGCAACCACACTAAGAGAAAGAGCCTTGACTTGGTTCATGAAATACTCAGCAGCAAAGAACAGAACGCTTGCTGAGGTAAGAAATGCCATGATTCGGGAATTCAAGAAACCTAAATCAGAATCACAGTGTATAACAGAGCTCAAAGACATCAAACAGTTACCTACAGAATCAGTATGGGACTTTGACCAGAAGTTCAAAGCCTTGATAGATTAAGTAAGCTTCGAGTTTGCACCACAGCAGCATAAAGAATGGTTCATTGCTGCACTGCTTCCACACATTAGACTTCCTCTTATGCAACAGAATCTCAATACTCAGGAACAAGCTCTAGAGATGGCTATGAAACTAGAAGCTTCACCTATTGCGGGAACAAGCAACGATGTTGCGCATTTACAGAACCAATTAGCAAACTTAACCTTGCAAGTGCATGATATTAAGAAAGGCAAGGAGATTAAGGAAGAAATTTGGTGTACAAAATGTAAAGCCCAAGGTCATTCAAAGGACCATTGTCCCGTTTTCATAGACTATATTGCAACTGGAGCACCTAACCCTTTACCACAGGCACAAGGGCCTTGGTGTGAAATCTGTAGAACTAGAGGTCATAGACCACAAGAATGTCACTTACTTCAGAAATATGTACAAACTCCAAAGAATCTATATTGTAATTTCTGTAAATCAGTAGGTCATGATTAGAACAATTGTAGAGCATATGATCTTATGATAGAAAGAAAGCATGATGTTTATAGGGTACAAGCAGAGACACAAGGACCCACAGCAGGTCCACCTTATGACCAAACTCGGGACGCCCGAGCAGGAAATTACAGGGGATGCGGACGCACAACAAATTTTGGTCGCGGAAGAGGACAGATCACTTGTTATAATTGCGGAGCACAAGGTCATTTTGCCAGGGATTGCCAAAATCCTACAACCCTTTGCAGGTATTGTAAATCTTCTGACCATATCATTGAAGAATGCCCTCAGTTACAGGCTAAGATGCAAGCAAAGAACCCACAGGTCAATCAGAATATTCAGTTGATTGGAGCAGAAAAAAGAGAACCAGACCCTACAGTTAATATAGTGACACGCAGTGGAGCAACCACTGGTGCGCAAGAGATGGGAATGGGAAAGCAAGCGACGCAATGGGTGCACCGCGCTAATATTAAACCAACACCACTTAACCTGCAGAAGCAAAAAGAAGCATTTAAGCAAGCTCAAGAGTATTTCTCAGATCCGAGAGCTTCAAGTTCTGCCGCAATTCCGCAGAACAATAGTAGACCGCAAGTGCTAAGACAAGACAACCTGGTACAAGAACAGGCCACTACAGCTGGAAGGCCTGACGAGGAGCATGCACTAGGCAGTGTTCATGCGTTCCTGCGACAATGCTTAAAATTGTTGCACAACGAAAAGGCAACTCTAGAACTCCAACACCTGTTGGATCAGTGCCAACAGTCTGCTTCGACAAACACACCGCAGTGTGTTGTTCACCAGATTAGGAGTCACATTAGAACTGGAAAAGAGATGAGGCTTACAGCGCAGATTGGAGCATTTGAAATGGACGAAGTCATGTTAGATTTGGGTTCAGAAGCCAATGTCCTCACTATGCAGACATGGGAACAGATGGGAAGCCCTCAGCTTACAAAATCCCCTATCCAGCTAAGACTCGCGAATCAGCAACGAGTCTCTCCATTGGGCAGATTACCTAATGTACCTATTGATATTGAAGGAGTCAGAAGTTCTGCAGATTTTGAAGTAATCAAAATCATGGATGATAGTAGACCATACCCAGCACTTTTAGGAATAGATTGGGCATTTGATAATTTGGCTGTCATTAATTTGAAGAAAAGACAGATGACCTTTGAGGATGACCAGATTAGGGTCATCGCACCACTTGATCCTATTCAAGGACCAAGGTATATAGAACCCATTCGCGCAGAAGAGGAAGCGCGCCACATGGAAAGTTTGTACCAAATGACTACTAACCACAGTGACTATGTCAACCCCACAGCAGATGGCCATATCAGCTGGCGATGCGATAGCTCGTGCACATCAGACTCAGATGCAGGATTGGAAAACTGGCAGAATTGTTTACATGAGGTTTCTGCAAGACGTTGCGCAATGATGACTAAATCCATTCGATGGATTGGCACAGAATTAACTGACACTCCAATTTTTGATGGTCTAACTGAAGTAACTAAATTCATACCGGAATATGAACAAAAGCTTCCAGAACCACAGCGCATACAGGCACTAGATATAGCATTGCGCGCTACACCCGCAAGATGGTGGGCTGCGCATAAGGAGAATATTCATACATGGCAAGACTGTCGCAGATTGATACTGCGCAGATTCCAGGACACTACAGCAGAAGTGTCGCGCAAATACGAGGGACAGAGTGACCCCAGGTCACACATTGAAGCATGCATTCAGCAATGGTCAGATATTCCGCAAGATGAATGGGTTCACCTATTCATCCACACATTGGATACAGTTCCAAGGAACTGGTATACTGAAACAGAATTGCGCAAAGGCACTCTTACTTGGCCTCTAATGATGGAAAGTTTTCAACTTACCTTCATCTTTGAGTCAGAGCATCCAAGTATTGATCAGGCTCTGAAGTATATTAAAAAGAAGGTATTTGAACCATGTCTAGTAACAGAATATTCCCAACCAGATTGGGATGTCCAGATAGAACATGCCCTGGAATGTTATAACTTCCCCGCTGAAGAGGAGGAGGACGATCCTCGCAACATCAATATCCCAGAATCAGAAGGGACGCGCAATATTAAAGGTCCTGAGCTTGATATTCCTGCCATCACAGAACACATCAAGCTCAAGAAGATTAACATTGGTACAGAAGCTGAACCAAAGTTTGCTTCTATAGGAGATTATTGGGATGATGAAACTGTTGGACATGTTTCAGAATTATTACGTGACTACCAGGATATCTTTCCCACCAAGTTCACAGAAATGAAAGGCATCCTAGGAGACTTAGGAGTGATGCGCATACCTCTGAAAGCAGACGCCAAGCCAGTAAAGCAGCGCCCATACAGGTTGAACCCGTGCTATAAAGAAAAAGTCAAAGAAGAAATTGATAAGATGCTCGCAGCAGGTATTATTGAGCCAGTAGAGGAAAGCGATTGGATTAGTCCTATGGTGGTCCAAGAAAAGAAAACGAAAGGTGAAATAAGAATCTGTGTCGACTTGCGCAAACTCAATGATGCATCAGCGCACGATCCATTTCCCAGTCCTTTCACAGATGAAGTACTTGATAATGTTGGAGGACAAGAGGCTTACTCTTTCACTGATGGTTTCTAGGGATATCATCAGATCAGAATCCATCTGGACGACTGCCACAAGACTACTTTTGCAACTGAATGGGGCTCATTCCAGTATACGGTAATTCCCTTTGGTCTTAAAAACGCACCTGCTATTTTCTCTAGAGTTGTTGTTGCTTTTTTTAAAGAATTCATTCACAAGTTCTTAGAAGTCTATTTTGACGACTAGACTGTATTTGGCCTATTAAAGAACCATATTGCAAATCTGCGCATGATGTTAGAAAAATGTAGACAGCATCAGATTTCCCTTAACTTGAAAAAATGTATATTCTGTGCGCCCTTTGGTATTTTGTTGGGACATATTGTATGCAGACAAGGACTCCTGATGGATCCTGCGAAGGTTGCCATCATTGCTAATTTACCTGCGCCCAACTCAGTTAAACAATTGCGCACTACATTGGGACATACAGGATACTACAGAAAATTCATCAAGGGTTATGCAAAGATCACAGCGCCTATGGAAAGATTGCTCAAAAAGGATTCGAAGTTCCAATGGACAGAGGAATGCCAACAGAGTTTGGACACACTTAAAGAAAAGATGATCACAACGCCTATTCTAGTTTTCCCGGACTGGAGAAAACCTTTTCATGTTCATGTTGATGCTTCTTCTATAGCATTGGGGGTTGTGCTTACACAGTCTGGAGAAGGAAGTATTGACCACCCGATTGCTTACTCCAGCAGAAAGCTATCTACAGCTGAGAAGAACTACACCACTACAGAAAGGGAAGGATTAGCTATGGTGTATGCCCTACAGAAATTCAGACACTACCTGTTAGGCGCTCATTTTAAAATGTACACTGACCACTCTGCTTTGAAATATTTAGTCAATAAACCAGTGTTAGGAGGAAGAATTTGCAGATGGCTACTGCTCTTCCAAGAATATGATTTCGAGGTCATTGTAAATCCAGGCAGCTTGAATGCAGGGCCTGACCATCTATCCAGGATAGAGTCAGGAGAGGAACCTACAAGTCTGGAGGACAATCTGCCTGATGCACAGTTGTTTTCTATTCAAGCAGCAGACGAATATTATTCTGATATTCTTGAGTTTCTCACTACCGGGCAAGCACCGACTGAGTTTACAATCCAGCAGAAGAAGCAACTTGTTGTCAGAGCCGCAGACTTCACTTTGATAGCACGCCAGCTTTATAAGTTGGGCCCTGACGAAGTTTTGCGCAGATGTATCTTACCACATGAAAAGAACTCTATCATCGCAGAAGCGCATTCAGGTACCGCAGGAGGCCATTTCGCAGGAAAGCCGACTGCGCAAAAGATATTAGCCGCAGGTCTTTGGTGGCCGACATTACACAAGGATACTAAGGAATTCTGTAAATGTTGCGATGTGTGCCAGCGCACAGGAAAACCCTCAAGGAGAGATGAAATGCCGCTAAGACCCCAGATCACACTGCGTGCTTTTGATAAATGGGCCATTGACTTTGTAGGACCTATTAACCCACCAGGAAAAAGAACTGGCGCAAGATACATCATTACAGCTACTGAATACCTCACCAGATGGGCTGAGGCGAAGCCAGTTAAGAACTGCGACGCTGCTACGGCTGTGCAGTTCATTTTCGAGAATATTATCACTAGATTTGGATGTCCAGTGATTCTCATGAGCGATCAGGGTACACATTTCCTCAATGAGACTATAGAGGCCCTTACTGAAGAATTTCAAATTAATCACCATAAGAGTACACCCTACCATCCTCAAGCTAATGGTACGGTGGAAGCATTCAATAAAATTCTTGAGAATGCCCTGACGAAGATCTGTAATCAACAACGAGATGATTGGGACCTTAGAGTCACAGCTGTATTATGGGCTTACAGAACCACTTGCAAGAAACTAACAGGTCACACACCTTTCAGCTTGGTGTATGGACAAGAAGCAGTTATCCCCATGGAATACATTATTCCTAGTCTTAGAATTGCGCAAATTACAGAAATGGCAGATCCTGATACTATGAATGAAAGACTTTCGCAACTGCTTGTCTTAGAAGAAGATAGACTCTTAGCCGGATTCCATCAACAGGTACAGAAGGCAAGACAGAAAGCTTGGCATGACAGGCATATTAAGAATAAAGTCTTTCAGGAACGAGACTTGGTACTTTTCTATGACAGTAAATTTACCAAGTTCCCAGGCAAGTTTCGTGTACACTGGTTAGGCCCTTTTCAGGTGATAAAAATAACAGACGGAGGTGCAGTTCAGCTTGCAAAGCTTGATGGAGAATTACTACCTACAATGATCAACGGGAGTCGGCTTAAGCTTTATCGCGACGGCCACTCCGCTCTGTCGACCTAATACTTTGCTAAAAGAGATGCAGATGCCCAGTGTAGTTGAAAGAGGCACCACATTCACTCTACACGGAAGTTGCGAGACACCCAGTCTCCGGCTTCCTGCGCAGTTCCTAGAAACATCCGCGCATGTCTAAAGTTTGGTTGGAGCGAACATAGTTGCGCTCTTGTGAAGCTTCTCCCCGGACCGTTGAACTATCGCTCTTGCGGAGTTCCCTTTGATAATTTGCCGCTTGAAAAAGTTTTGTTGTGGACCCCTAGAGGCACAGTTCCCTAAGTTGAAATGACCCGCCGGAAATTTTGAATTACAACAGTTATGTAGCCGCGTCTGAATAAATGAAGGATAAGTCCGCTATTTAAGTCTAGCCGTTCTGACGGATTCGGCTTAATCTCCGAAATATTTGCATTTAACTCTGGCGCCGAAAGCATTAGCTTCTCCCGGAAGGCTGTCAGAACCCGTCAATCACACTAAATGCACCCTACGGCAAGGAGGATAGCGTGTTGTCAACTCATGTATACCCGCCTATAGCTACGTTACCCCACTTGGTCGCATTTATTCACCCCTGGCTATAAATACCTCACACTTGCAAAATTTTTGGGTTACTTTCCTCGAATTGCTAGCTTGTTTACGAATCCAAGTTATTGTTTTCAGAGCCGAGTTGTGCAGAGTATTTTCCCTTGTTTTCAGCGTCCATATCCTACGAAGGTCCGCCATTTGCTGTCCAGAGTTTTTGTTCCCTACATCGATTCACGACGGAGAACCTGTCAACTGAAGAAGTTGTTCGTCAATTCCTGCGCTGAGGCTTAGATTTCGGCATGACTACTCCAGTCACAGCTTCGACTTATGTACATCCTGGTTATCAGGATCCCAGACAATCTCCGGCTACAACAGCGTCACCATCACAACCAGAAGAACCTGTTCCAGAACCGTTGGCGACCATGGCGAACTATATTCCGCCGCGTCCAGATGATGCGCCAGAAGTACAGATCCCGAAGAATGCAAAGTATCCCATTCCGCTACCGCCACTACCGGCTAGTGTTCGGGTAGAAGGGCAACTGTTGGGAAACATTCCACTGGTCAAGTTCTCTGATTTCAACCTCGGAGACTATAAGACATATCCTCAGTTCCAGCTAGACCGATATCTGAATATAGTGCATAATCCCACCAGAAAGGTTGACGAGTTTATCCCGAAGGGATTTGCAGCAAATCTTGAGCGCCCTGGACTCCTGAATTTGTTGAAGCTACCGCACTTTGGGCATAGCAATGAAGTGAACGCAGTCGTTAAAACACTGCTATCCTGCGTTCATGGAGGTTACCTTTGGCTCGGGAGGCCAATTGATCTAAATGTTGATTTAATTCACCGCATTACTGGTCTATCTAAGGCTGGTAAGGATCCCAATATTCATTTTGTGGGAAAGGACAAGGACAGAAAATTGACTGCACAGGTGGTGCAGAAGTATAACTTAACAAGAGGAGGTCGGGCTTATGACCTCACTGCAGTAGAAGATGAGGCACTTCGATTTACAGGAAGTTTGCATGCAGGCAGACTTCTCACAAAGTGCCGACCGAAGGAAGTCACTGGAGCTGTCGTGGAGCTCGCCATCGCAGCTGCGGAAGGAGAGCAGTACAACTGGTCTCTCTTCTTGCTGAATTCTTTCTTGGCTGATTGCCTGAATGTGCAGGACAATGCAGCCCAAGCATTCCATTTTTCATGGCTTCTAATTTTATGCTCTCTCGTTGGGTGGAAGGAGCCCCCGAATACTCAGTTCCTTCCACGCCGCGCAGGAGAGGTTGCCGGCATGCGCTACATCAACCTCTGGGATTCCCCTAATCCCGCGAAGCGCAAGATGAATCGCGCTGTCTTTTGTGAGTACTACTATCTCCTCCGAGATACCATTCAAGAAATTCCAAGGCTGAGCGAGGAGACAGCCACATTATATGACGGGAAGTTGGCTTTTACAGCCGACATACATCAACTTTACCTCCGCCCTTGCGGCATTCCAGATGAATGGGCGCTAGGCCTTTACAGAATGACCACCGAGGATGTTGAAGAAACCATCAAGTCTTGTTCGGATGAGTGGAGGGAGGCTACCGATCTCGCATCCACGCTGCCAACCGCCGCTACGAAAGAGAAGGGTAAGGGCAAGGAAGCCTGTGAGCAGAGAAGTGACGAAGGCTCCACAGAACCGGCCGCCAAGAAACAGAAAGTGTCGCATCCCGTTGAGGCTATTCCCTCGGGGATCGACCAGTATCTGAAAGAGCAATTTCGTGAGATGAGGAACGCGCACGCTCACATCAGAAGTGCTTTAGATTTGCAGTTCGTAGAACTGAAAGGTCTCGCAGGAAGAGTTGCGCAGACCCATGCGCCAGCATCTACTTCGCAGGCACCACAAGAAATTCCAAGTGCCGAGCGAGTTGAAGAACTCATTGAAAGGCATACTGTCGTGCATATTCCGAATACCAGCATGACACTTCCAGATCCGCTAACTGCACTACAGGTAAGCGCCGTTGGGCCCGTTGAAATTAATTTGTCTCTAATTCCTATAGAGACTCTACAGCTAGTACATGAGAAAGTTTCTCTTGAGTTGAGAGCTAGAGAGCTCTCTACATTTCAGGAAAATCAACGACTGCAATCGCAGGAGTTAGAGTTGAAGGCAATCCATCAGAATACCTCTAAGAAGCTTGCACTTTATGAGGCGCAAGACATCGGTATCAGAAACGCAGTGGATGAGATTGCCCAGTTATTGCCGGCTTGCGAGATTCAACCAGACCTCCCTCTGGTTGCAAAAGTTCAAATTATTGGAGAAAGGGCAAAAACCCTGGAGCAGGAAATAGTTGCTATGGCAGAAGGCCATAGAACCCAGATCGCTGAGCTAGAAGCTCACGTTGCTGCGCATCTTACGGATGATGTGCAGGTACAATTTGAAGCACTGAGCAGAGCTTCCACACAGATGAAAGATCGAGTACAGGAAGCCGAGAACCTGATGAACCAGGCTATGGAAGCTTGGACGGAGCTTGTGAAGCTCCCTTTTAAAGTAGGACTGTCAGAACAGGTGCAAGCTGCAGAACATTCTCTCACTGTTCTGAATGAAGAAGCTAAGGCCTTAACATGCTTACCAAAAATGAAGAAAATGGGCAAAGTGCGCAAAATGCAGCAGCAACTGCACAAGCTCAGAACTGAAGATGAGAAGCTCACCAACAGCATTCAGCCATTCATGGATGAGTATGCTGAAATCGTTGCCCAGGTTGAGACAAAAATCAAAGAGATTGCTGAATCTCAGGAGATCATTGATACCATCACTAAAGACGAAGCAACCGCAGAAACGGTGCAAACAGCTGACGAGTGTGTTGAGGAATTGGACTCTGCTATTGCGAAGTGGAAGAAAACATTCGCGGAGACTCAAGCAAAAGCAGATGCGCAAATCAAGCGACCACGCGCTAGTGCGAGTGGCTCGAGGGCGAGCCACAAGTGAGTGTTAGGGGCCTATTGGAGCCTAGGTAGTCGCTGCTGTAAAGCTGCGAATTTTGGGAAAAAAGCACAAGTATGGAAGGAAAGTGCTAATTTTGGGACAAGCACTAAGTTTTGGGCAAGAAGGAGACGGTGCGCAGTACGGTGCCAGATAGACAAGCTCAGGGAAGATTACGGACCGGAAATCGCGGAGCTCGCGCGCACGTCATCGAAGAATGAAGGTGGCTCAGCTACCATAATAAATAAGGCGATGGAGTAGAGGGCTCAGCTACCCTCATTTTAAAGGCCTAGTACAGAAGTTATGGTTGCTCGGATCAAGGAGGAGCAACGGACCAGAGCATTGAAGGCGAAGGACGATCGCCCATACCCACAGTCTGCGCCGGAATTCATGGAGCCTGCAGGAAGCGGCGACGTGACTGCAAGCGGCGCCTACAGTACACCTAGCCATGTGCGTGGTTAGGGTTTTTGGGAATCACTGTTGGGAAAGGCCCACAGTTTTGTAAAGGTGCGACCGCCATGGCCACCTATATATATGAATAATTGTAATGAGTAGACGTTAGAGTTAGCGAGTAAGAGTTAGATACTTCTGGGATAGATAGATGGTTAGACTGTTAGATAGACAGTCTCGAGGATAGATCATGTGTTGATTATCCTTTGTATGTGTTCTACCGAGTCTGTAGAACTAGAGTAGAAGCGGATAGCCGAGGAGCTAATCCCTGAGTTGCCAGACAGTCTGTGTGACGTTTGCGCCTTTGTAATCTCTGTAGAGAAGAGACTAGATTGAGAGAAGGGCTCCCAGCTGTGTGCGTGGAGTTTCCTGTAAAGATCTAAGGCTGCAGCTGTGTGCGCAGCATATTGTATAATTCTATGGTTTTCCTGGTTAATATAAACTCCCGTGGACGTGGTTTTCCTAGAGGAGATGAGCTTCACATATGTCTTCTTGTTATAATGTTTGCGTGAATGATAACTGTTTAAAGTTCATTATCTGTGTATGCGAGACTCTTGTATTATCTTTGCGACTGTTTAAGTGAGTTGGGAAGGTCCCTTGATAGCTATAAGTGTTAAGTACCGAAGAGGTAGTAAAGCGCTGTCGCTGCAGCGAGCGAGGACTGCGTTACTGCGCTGGATGTGAAGGGCGAGGAAGTACTTATCGCGTCGACGCAAGGAATAGTTGCCTTCTGCGCTAGAGAGGGGAAACTGCGTAGTGGGCCTGCCGAGGAAGGAATCCGCGCAGCTGCGCCGAGCGGCCTGCGGGAAAGTCCGACCGCCGATATCTGAGGAACCGGAAGAGGAAGAGCAATCTCCGCGTCACCCAGGTTAAGGAAACCTGATTCCTTAACCCCCCCATAGCCACTTCGGGTGAGACCTCGAGCTGCTGCGCAGCTCATTGCCGAGAGGGCCAGTGCGCCAAGGGGTTTTGTTGCTGCGCTTCATTAAAACCCGGGTCTGCCCAAGAAAGCAGCCAAGAGTCCCTCTTTTTGACCCAAGAATGCTCCTATAGCTATGTCGGAAGCATCACTGGATATATGGAAGGGAAGGTACCGATTGGGGACCCTAAGTATTGGTGCTACTGATATATTTTCCTTCAAAGTTTCAAAGGCATGTTGATAAGGTTCAATCCATTAGAATTCTATATCTTTCATGAGTATCTTGAACATAGGTGTGGCTATCTTAGTGAAGTTTTCAATAAAACGTCTATAATATCTTGCATATCCAAGAAAGCTTCTTACTTCCTTCAGAGTTTTTGGAGGAGGAATATTAACAATTATTTCTATCTTGGCAGGATCCACCTTGATACCTTGAAGAGAGAGATGATGTCCCAGAACTATGCCCTCGGTTAATAACATCTTACATTTTTCATGATTAAGAGCTAAGTTCATTTCTTGGAACCAAATAAGAATTGTTTCAAGGTTATCAAGGGCTTCTTGGAAGGTATTACCATAAACTGTAAAATCATCCATATAAACTTCTACACAGTCATGTATAAGGTCAACAAAGATTCCTAAGATTGCACGTTGGAAGGTAGCAAGTGCATTACACAGGCCAAATGGTAGAACTCTATAGGCATATAACCCCCAAGAACAAGTAAAATTTGTCTTGTCTTGATCCTCAGGTGCTATTAATATTTGGTTATACCCGTTATACCCATCAAGGAAAAAAAAGTATTGTTTCCCTGACAATGTATCTAAGACCTAGTCAATGAAAGGTAAAGGGAAGTAGTCCTTAAGAGCAGCCTTGTTTAATTCTCGAAATTCAACACAGATACGCCATTTCCTTGTAACTCTCTTTGGAACTACTACCAGAGGAGACACCCATTTATTGTTAGAAATTGGGTAGATGAAACCAGCATTAAGGAGTTTTTGTAATTAATCTTTAACTATATCCTTTAGCGATGGATTCATTCTTCTTTGGGGCTTCCTAACAGGAGGTATGTTTGAATCTGTGTAAATGTGGTGAATACAGGTATCTGGGTGTATACCTTTCATATCGGTATATTTCCATGCAAATGCTCCAGTTTGACTCTTGAGAACTTTTAGTAATATTTTTTGCTGACTCTCATCTAAACCAACATTTATATGTAGAATTTTTTTGGAACTAACCTCACAAGGTATGTTATAGGATCCTAAATGTTCTTTGATTGCGAAGACACAGGGTGTACTTGTAAATGTTGAGAGGATCATGTTTTCTTGAAATTCGTCTTTGAAGATTTGGTCAAGTTGGGAAAAAGACTAAGGAAAGTCTATACATGTTGTGGAAGAGATAAATTGGTTCAACAAATTCTCGGTATTTTTCTCTTGAAGTGCCCAAGAGAAATCACTAACAAGGGAAAGTTCTTCCAAGTTCTCATCCCCAAAAGGACAATCTAACCAAAACATATTTTCAATTACTGGCTGTGCTGGTGGGTATAAAGCCATTTTTCTTGTAGATAGCCCATCAAAGATAATCATCTCTCCATCCCTACATCCTATAAATGCATTGGCAGTATCCAACCAAGGTCTTCCCATAATAATGGGGTGACCTTTGGAAGGGTCCTTTGATTCTATGACCATAAAGTCCACGAGATATTCCCATGAAGTTAATGATACAATGATATCATCTAAGATCCCAACAGGTTGCACCATAGTGCGATCTGCTAATTCTAGCATTGCTGGGGTAGGATGGAGGAACTGTCCTAAATGTGTTGATGTAATTGTAACTTTGGAATGTATTTCACATATATGTATATTTCATTCCTATAGAGATGTTATTATTCCTCTATACGAAAGTGTCGTCATTTATATTGTAAGTGTCGTAACTTATACTTGATGGGTTATTAGACCACCTTGATGGAGTCGGCTCTATATAAGTGATGTGGGTTAAAGGGTTATTAGACCACCCTATTGGGGGTCGACCCTATCATCATTATGCTATGTGGTTATGTTGAGGCCGACCTAGTAAAGGTTATCAGGCAAATCAATTCATGTATAAATAGAGTGCGGGAGGCACTGTATATGATCATTCTATTATTCACTCACACACTCATTGGAGAGTGGCACACTAGTGGAGGAGGAGAAATTGATGCTAGGAGGACTATCTCTTGTAATTGGGTTGTATCATTACTCTCTCTATCTCTGAGGAATTTGCGGGGTTTTTCACCTTCTTGGTTTTCCCTGGTGAAACTCTGTGTCTCTTGTGTGCTTGCATTATTGTGTCCATGATTGATATGATATAGATATGATGTACATGTTATTCTCTTAGTTAATATCCTAGATCAGATTGAAATTTCTGAAAAACTAACATGGTATCAGAGCTAGCCTGAAAGAAGGCATGGTATGGCATTTATGACACTTGTTGCATTTGCGAAGCTAGGGCTTGATATAGAAAAAACCAGTCATCGTAGTACTTTCGCTATAAATTCATTTTGGCGAAGTTTCAGGATCGAAAAAATATTACAAGTTGAATATAAGATCACATTGTACCTTGTGTCCAAAGGAGAGCCTCTAATTCATTGTAATTTTATATTTATGATCTGTACAATATAGGGTTTTTGCCTCTTCCAAATCTCAGTCATAAATAGGTGACCTAGGAAAAAAGGTCACAACATGGGCTAGGAAGCTCCAAATGAAATTTCGTAAAATGTGGCGGGTAGGGAACGGATTGTACTTTCATAGGTACGATTTTCAGAGGCCCAAATTGAACGAGTGACACGTGGCACCCCGTACAAGTTCACTCTCCTGTTTTATCCCATAAATAGGTAACGTTGTGACACTTGGCATAAATCTCTCTCAAAGAATCCATTTGAGGTCAGACCTGTGGGGTTGGAAATTTAATAGGTTAGGCTACCATAGCCAAAAGTTTCAAACCTTGTAGATCCAAAATTACTGAGTTACACCAGAAACAATCAGGTGCATATTTCTCTCAAAGTAGAATTGGATTTTGAGCACCTTCATTCATGGCTACGAGAATTTAGGGTTTTAGAGAAAGTTGTATTTTTTGTAATTGGAGATGACGGCTGGATGATCCTCATCAAAATCAAAATTTAGAGACCAAGATCGAATTTTTTGGTTGGGCAGAAGGCCGAGATTGATCAAACCCTAGTTCGGGACTTTAATCGGAAAAGTGGAAAATTAGGGCTTCTACAAAAGTTGGAATTTTTGAATTATGTGACCATGGTTGGAAGCTCCTTGGAAAAATCAAATTTTAGAGCTTTGGATCAAACTATTTGGTTGGGTGAAGCTCCAAGAAACTCAAACCCTAATTCAGGGTCCTCCTTGTGAATCTAGAAGATTGAAAAGCAAATTCGAGGGGTGAAACTTTGTTGTTTTCAAATTCTAAATATACCAGGCTGATTAGATCATCAAGGCACATCTTTCTATCCTTTCAGAAGTTTGAAATTCAAAGTTTGAATTTTTAGGGTTTCCTTGACAAACCCTAATCCAACTCCAGTTCCAGTTTCTGCAAATGAAGTGGATTGGGTTAATCCTAGAATAGAATGGATTGGTCACCTACATAAGTGAAGAAGTTCTAGTTTCAAAGGGAGATGAGGCTAAGGCCTTACATAAGAAGATTACAAGCAACTCAACAGGTATGACTTATGGGTATGTTTCGAAATCTGTTCATGATTAAGTTTATGACATGTTTGTCTTCATTAAGATTAGTACAATCTTGATTAATTTTAGACTTGTCATATCACCTTAATAAAAATATGAATGCATGATAGAAGATATTCATTGATTAGGGTTTTGAAACTTATGATTGTACTAATGCAATGTGGTGTTGTATGAGGTTGATGTTGTCCACTAACATGAAATGTACATCAAGAAAGACAAATCTGTTCTAGTTCAAGAACATATGACCATGGTGACATGAAGACAAAGATTTATCCATTTTCATGGATCACATAGAAGATCTACTTACGATGTATGTATAACTTGTTTCTATAATGGTTAACCTATGAGATATGCAGGTTACTAGCACAAGTCATTGAAGAGAACAAGAAGATATTATGGGGGTATGTTAGACATAAATAGCTAGCATGCTAATCCAGGTATGTTTTTTCCTATATCAAGTTAGAATCTTACCTTGTGTTAGGATCTCTTATATAAGTATACTTGGTCTGATTGATAATGATTATTCATGAAGTTATAGGTTTGAGTAATCATGGGTTTAGGCATATTATGCTTCTTACTTTGATTGATGATATGACTAACCAGAAAAGTCCTATGGTCAAATAGGAATATGCATGAGTAAAAGAATTGTGATAAATTATCTTTGTATGAAATGATCTTGACTATAAATGTTTAAGATTATCTTGTTTTGAGATTATACTAATGAATGTATGATTATGCATGAGATCTTGAGGATGGCACAATCATGACACTAGTGCACATTTAAGCATGCATAGTGGTCCAAGATGGATAAGATAGATAATCCAGATCAAGAGGAAGCACACTACAGTAGTTCCTGTAAGGAAGCAAAGATTGAGAGGGAGTCCACTCAATAAACAAACAAAGATATGTATTTGAATTGTCATTTCTGGTATATTTGACTATTTAAATAATACTATTCAATGATGTATATACTTATGTTCCTAGAATTAGGTTGTGTATCATGCATATTAGAATAATTGCATTAATGAACATTATACCACTAATATGCATGTAATGGGTAAGTGGCCTATGGCACTGTACAACATTCCATTGCTACTTATCTAGAATGAGACCTCTTTGCTGACATGTTGGGAGTTGTGCACACTCTTAACAATGTTCTGGTAGAGATTGGAAGGCATCTAGAAAGTCACAGGATATCGATAAATGTTGTATTGAAGCATTGGCTAAAATAATCGCATGAATGTATGACATATTTCTTTATGTGTAAGAATTTGTTCTGAAAAACTATGAGATGTTCTAATCATGCAATTTAACTTGTTTTGTAGGAAATATCATATACCATCACCTACAAAAGAAAAACTACAACATTTGTTCCAGTGACGAAGTTCAAACTATCTATTGAAGATATTGAAGAATCTGAAGTTCTCAGGATACATGATACAGTAAAAGGATACGATGGTCGAGAAGTACTAATCGATCATGTTTGGGATGTGGTCCCAAGACCTGAAGGGAAGTTTGTTGTGACTTTCAAATGGATCTATAAGATAAAGCATGATGTAGATGGTAGCATAAAGAAATACAAAGCGGGGTTTATAGCTCGTGGCTTCTCCCAAAAAGAAGGATTGATTATGAAGAGACTTTTGCACCTGTAGCCAAGTACACTTCCATCAGATTGGTACTTGCTCTGGTTGCAGTGATGAAATGGAAGATACACCAGATGGATGTCAAGATAGTTGTCTTGAATGGTGTATTCAAGGAGGAAGTGTATGTGGAGAAGCCACTTGGTTTTGAGACACATGACAGGGATTCATATGTGTACAGGTTGAAGAAATACTTGTATGGCTTGAAGCAAGCTCCTAGAACTTAGTATGGTAGGATGAAGAATTTCCTATCCATTTTGGGCTTTACCAAGAGTAAAACGGATTCCAACCTTTACTACAAGGTTGAGGAAAGAAATCCTGTGATACTACTACTGTATGTGGATGACCTGTTTGTTACAGCCGATGATAGATTGATTGCTGACACAAAGAGGAAGCTTGCTACCGAGTTCGAGATGAAGGAATTGGGGATGATGCACTATTTTCTAGGTATGGAGGTGTGGCAGAGTGTAGATGGAATCTTCCTTGGACAAGGGAAGTATGCAGTAGAGATCCTGAAGAGGTTCGCGATGATGGACTGCAAGGCCATGGCCACACCTATGGCATCGAACCTGGAGCTTCTGTGTGATGCTTCATCTGATCCGGTTGATGTCATTGTGTATCGTCAGATGATTGGGTCCTTGATGTATTTGACGAACACGAGACATGATATTTGCTTTGCGGTGAACACATTGAGCTAGTTACTGACATATCTCAAAGGTGTTCACCTAGTTGCTGTAAAGCATATTCTGAGGTACCTGAAGGGTACAGTTGACTATGGGCTCAAGTATGATGTGAATCAAAAGTTTATCCTGTAGGGTTATGTTGATTTGTACTGGGCTGGCAGTGCTGCAGATAGGAAGAGCACTTTTAGGTGTTGCTTCAGTATGGGATCAGGTGTTATCTCTTGGTTTAGCAGGAAGCAGTCCTGCGTAGCACTGAGTACAGCCGAGGCAGAGTATGTTGCATCTTGTTCGACTAGTTGTGAGGCAGTATGGATCTGGAAGCTACTGTCTGAGTTATGTGATCTTCTGTTGGAGGCTACTCGTATCTTTTGTGACAACCAGAGTTGTCTGAAGCTCTCTGAGAACCCAGTGTTCCATGAAAGGTCGAAGCACATTGAGATCAAATATCACTATATCAGGGATATGGTGCAGAGAGGAGAAGTGAAGCTCCTGTATGTTGCGACGGATGAGCAGGTTGCAGATGTGTTGACAAAACCACTAGCTAGTGAAGTTTGAGTACTTTAGAGAGAGGCTTGGTCTTCTTGAAATTGACGACACTTCAAGGAAGAAGTGATGGAAACATTTGCAGGATCCATTCCAAGCATGGTGAGAGGAGGATCCTTCCCATGGCTGTGGTTATAAGTGATATGTGATGAGTATCAGGATGATGCTCCAGTTACTACTCGGTTTGCATCATGTTGGATGTTTATTATGATCAGTTGGATCATGTATATGTATATGCATCATGCTGGATGCGTGTTATGATCAGTTGGATCATGTATATGTATATGCATCATGTTGGATGCTTGTTATGATTAGTTGGATCATGTATATGTATATTGTAATACCCCCAATTCGACCCTTAGGATATATTATCCTTAAATGTAAATAATGTGTACATGTGATGTATGTTTTCCTAGCGTGGAGCTCAAGGCCAAGGCCCCGCTAGTGAAAGCGGAATTTTATTTAAAGGGCAAGTATTTGATATTTTGATACCATGTGCTCTTAAGCCATGGAAATTGTAATAGGATGTAAATTAGACATCATGCAATATAAAATACCGAAGCTGGCTACGGAGGCAACGAATGAGAAGGGGCCATGTGTATCCACTAGGGAGTGGTGAGGGGGCTATGGGAGTGAACCATAGGTTGCCATTTGTCATTATGTGAACCCATTGACTTCCTTAGGTGACATTAATGCCAATTGTAAGGAAGTGGTTGAGATTTCAGCCCATGACTTTGATGGAGTATGGGCAGCCCTGAAATTCGTATGGGAAGATATGGGCTCTTTTGACTTGTCCCACAAGTCATTCTACATCTTGGGGGTTGCTCCATCCTTATCCCCATTCCATTGTGGAAGTATGGGACATCTTTCTCCACCCAAAAACGAACTCCCAACAGTGAGAAAAACCGAAAATCGCGACTGTGAGAGAACCCACGTTTTGGGAAGCCAAAAACGTCCCGATTTGGTATTGGATAGAGAAATCCAATGGGGGATCCATTGGTAGGAACCTTGGGGCGAATTTGGGAGCAATAGCTACCCCAAAAGCCATGGGAAAACCCAGTTTTAATGGCCCAGAAAATCAGTGACGGATTTGGGTTGTTTGTGACAGAGTTGTGAGAAATCCAGTTGTGGATGTATGAGCAGAGGATGGGATTGCTGAGTCTAGCTTGAAGAGTATGTGGCTCTGGGATTGAGCTTAGGGGACTAGCATCCTCCTCCATCTCCTATTACATGCTTGAGAAACCCAACTGTGTGTTGGATCAGCATGGTTGTTTGAGTGAAACCCTGACTGTGAGTGAGCCATCTAGTTCCTCCTTAGTGGATACACAGCCCAGCTCGGGGGTGATCTCTTAGCTGAAAGAATACAGGCTGGAAAGAGATCTATGGTTGGGTGGAACGTTGCTCTCACGTAGCCAGTCGTTTGGACCATTCTAATTCGAGATAAGTATTCTTGATGATTAATTCTATGCCTTACAAGCATTTTAAATAATGACTGTTGTTTATATGTTGAATGCATGATAAAAACTGTGTGCATATGTATTGTTAATTCCGCTGTGTTTATATTGAATGGAATCTGCATACATAAGTTTCAAAATGTTAGGAATTTATGTGCAAAAATATTGGAACGAAATTTCCAAAAGCCCGGTATGTTGTTAACGTTTCCTTCCCTGTTGTTCGAATGAGATGGGGACATTACAGAGTGGTATCAGAGCTCTAGGTTCAACCCTACGACTGTTGGGCCCTTCACAGAAATTTAAGTCATTGTGTGTGTACATGCATTTTGGTATTTGAAACAAAAATGCATTAGAGAAACCTTAAGATCGCATCACTGTTGGGGATTTTTGCAAATTGCTTGCATTTGATTGCATTGAGTGCATTCTATGAAATAGAGAAAGGAACATGGGCAACCTCTGCCATCTTATGCTGTTTTGAATTGCTGTTTCATGCTTAAAGAAGGGCAATTTTCTTTTCTTGGAATATTGTGTTGTTGCAAAATGAGTTCTGTTTGTTAATTTCCTGAATAAAAGCATGAACAGTCAATTGTTAGGAAAGCTTGCACGCCCTTATACTTATGCGTTTCCTTGCCCATGATTGTTGGTTGCTTGGAGATTAATTGTGAATACATTGGTTGGATTGTCGAATGTTAAATGAATGAAAGATTTCAAATTTTTCCTAAGTCTGTTTGAAAAATTCGTTTAAGTCTGTTTCGGAAAGAATTCCCGAATGTCTTCCGCAGTTGCGGAAGCATTCGGCGAATTGCTCCGAAACTGCGGAAGCATTCCGCGAGTTTTTCCGCAGCGCGGAAGAGTTCGGGAAGTCGTCCCGAAATTTGCGGAAGGAATTCCCTTCCGAAATTTTCGGAAGGAATTCTCTTCCGAAATTTGCGGAAGGATTCCGCGAGTTGTCCCGCAAACGCGGAAAAATTCGGCAAAATGCTCCGAAAAGAAGAAAAGTTTTTCTAAGTGTTTTCGAAAATTTTGTTTAAAGTTTGTTTCGGAAGGAGTTCGGGAAAGTCTTCCGAAACTGCGGAAGGATTCCGCGAACGGTTCCGAAACTGCGAACGGTTCCGAAACTGCGGAAGAGTTCGGGAAAGTCTTCCGAAACTGCGGAAGGACTCCGCGAACGGTTCCGAAATTTCGGAAGGGTTCGAGAAAGCTTTCCGAAACGGCGGAAGGATTCCGCGAAGGACTCCGAAATCGCGGGAGGCTTCGGGAAAGTCTTCCGAAACGGCGGAAGCCTTCGCCGAATGGCTCCGCAATTGCGGGAGCATTCGCCGAATGGCTCCGCAACGGAAGCCTTCGCCGAATGGCTCCGCAGTTGCGGGAGCATTCGCCGAATGGCTTCGCAGTTGCGGGAGCATTCGCCGAATGGCTCCGCAACGGAAGCCTTCGCCGAATGGCTCCGCAGTTGCGGGAGCATTCGCCGAATGGCTCCGCAGTGCGGGAGAGTTCAGCGAATCGCTCCGCCATTGCGGAAGCGTTCGCCGAACTGCTCCGCATTGCGGAAGCGTTCGGAGAACCGGCCCGCGCGCCCGAAAAAAAAAAAAAAAAAAAAAAAAAAAAAAAAAAAAAAAAAAAAAAAAAAAAAAAAAAAAAAAAAAAAAAAAAAAAAAAAAAAAAAAAAAAAAAAAGTGACTAAAACTCGATTTTTGGATAGCAGGAGCATCCGAACTCAGAATGCGATGATTCCTGTGGGGCTCGGAGGCCATTGGCGAGGGCCATGAAAAGACTAGTGAAGACCCCTAGCCCATTACACCCCGATTTGACAGAAATTGGATAATAGTGACTTCTGAAGGACAGAGTCCCGAGGCTTGACAGAAGGCCGGTTTGAGCTGAAATTGATACGAGGCAGTCATGAAGCAGGCACAATGTTAAGTTCCGAATCTTGGAGCCAAACTCCAAGGGATGTGGAGTCGGGGTGAGCAAGAAGGCCAAAAAGTACTGTTCCGGGCCACTTTTTCGGGATTTTGAAAAGCTTGTGGGCAGTAAAAGTGACCCTAGATGTGGGAATCAGAAATTTTACTGAACTAGACATTTCATATTCTCATTAAGACGGACAACTTCCGTTAGACGAAGATTTTCCAAAAATGCACCGTTTGGGAGATAGCCATTTTTGGCCCAAAATTTGGAATTTTGGAAAAATGTGAAAAAATGAGAAGTAGCAAAATCCAGAAATTCATAGAAGATGAATGGTGCATCGGAATTGAAATCCGTGAATTGCTGAGTGTTCCTTGTTATATGGACTAACTTCTCCTGATAGATAAGTTTTTGTGATTCCTCATAGATTTTCTTCCACAGGTGGCTGAAGTTAGCATTCGGGACCAAAATGCAACTGTGTAAAATGTGCAGAACTGGAGTGAAAGTTGTCATTTTTGAAGGGATGCAGTTTCCGCACCTGATGTCGGAATGGAGCATGAAGACAGGCATTGGAAAGCTTGTCCAGCAGGGAACAATGATGCATTACCAGAGTTTGAATGAGGTCTACAGATATCATAGTTATTTAGTGCAGAAAAGTGCCAGCGACTGTTTTGACAAACAAATTTTGTTGTCAATGTGGGCAATTTCTACAATTGCATGATATGGAAGAGAAATTCCATGATATGAGGAGGGATCGAAAAGGGAATAATTCCTTAAACCCCTGTTTGTTATCATACTTATAATTATGAAATTGTCATATGGCATAAAAATGTTAAAAATGTAAGGGATTACATAGATGTATATGCACTAGATGACATCTTAACAAACATTGCATAGTGCATATGGAAATGCTTGTACATGAATGAGATATTGCATATTGGTAAAAGAATGAAGTCTGCATATGCAATAGAGAATATTGTGGTTGATAATCACTATTGATGTTGGTATTGGTTGTAGGACCAAGGATAACAAAGAGCATGGCTAAACATGTTGGGGATGTTGTTGCATGAAGCCAGCAACCTTATGCAGAAAGGATGGTGCAACAAATCTATGATCATAAAGTTGGAAAAAGGACCGAGCGGCCTTGGTAAGAGGCCAATTGATCAGGTAACATCAGGCGATGTTAATGGTAACCATGCAGGTAATGATTATTGGTGCCAAATTGCATGAATGTTGAAAGAGGATTTGGTAAGATCCCTTCAACTATGTTTGAGCTATGTTGAGTTAGTTTGCTTGTGATATTGAATACCGATTGGGACTGTTAACCTACCAAGCTTGGTGATGTGTGGATAAGTGAAGGAAATGATCCTTACACCCTATGACTATTTAAAAATCTCAATGCATTCATATGAATTTATATCATGCCATGTGTATGTTGGTTATGTGCTTAATAACCAAAGCAAGTGAGGATTGGTGGTCCTGATTATGGTAATGCAAGTTATATGAGATAGTCATGCTTCGATCATAATATGCTTGAATGCATAGTACTCATGAAACAATGCAAGATAGCATTAAGTAGATGTGCATTAAGAGATTTTATAAATCTTGTGATGCATTGTATGAATGCATAGGGATGATGCATATGTTATTGAAAAATAAATAATGAATGAAATGATGAATTGATGATAATTCTAGGATCATTTCATGAGTTGTTGTGAATGCAAAATAGTAAGTGCATGAAGAGCCAAATCATGATCGATGGGCTGCTAGAATGCTCTGTGGAAGGACAGAGTTGTATGAATGATATGATTGTGAAATAATGAGTATTTACGATTTATTTAAGTTGCATGGATAGTGTGACTATGTCGTGAAATTCTATTGTGATAATGATGCATATATAGAAACGTATATACATTTCATTGCATTTCAAATGTTCAACAGCTGAAGGTGTTTGAATTATTGAGTATTCCAAGATCACTTCAGTGACTGTTATGGAAATGAATGATTATGTGCGTAGATACTCACAACGTGTTTGGCTGATTGAAGTTTCAGTTTCAGGTAGAAAAGTCTTGCGTATGGCAATGAGGGTAAGCCCATAGTAAAGACCGGGATCTACCATGTACAAAAGCCAAAGGTTATGAGAAGGTTCTCATGGTTGAGAGCTCTAAGTTCTGTTAGTAAGGACAGTTGTAAATATCAGATTTGTAAATGTTTCGGATTTGAAATTTTACTAATGACTGTTTGGATTATATGAAAATGTGTCAGGAGGACATGCTGTAAGTGGATGCTCATGTATGGCAGCAGGCATAAGACCATAACGGGTAGAGTGGTGTCACTTACAGGAGCCAAACAATATGAGGATAGCCTCATGGATAAGAAAACCAATTTCTGTAGTAGACAGAGTTGCATATGCATACTGAATTTAATTATTAGTGCCATGGATTGGTTATGGAACAATCGGATTTGAATTGTATTGATTAAATGTTGCTAACTGTTTGGCTATTCAATAAGTGTGCCAGGAAGACACATTGCAGGAAGACCATGGGAGAGGTCCTGCAGAAGCCAAACTTCATGGGAAGGGATTCCATGATTTGAAAATGGGTTCCAGGTGGAATGCCATAAGACATCATTAATGTTTCATCTGAACTACATGATTGGTAAACAATATGAGTGGGATGGTGAAGAATATGTCAGTAAGACATATGAAGGATATGTAACATCAAAAGGAATTGGGATGGCCAACCGAGGGACTGTCAACTCAGAGAAGGAGCCTCCATTTCTCATTAAAGAAGAGAAATAACATCTGCAAAATGGATAAGTTTTCCATAAACCCTGAATGATATATATATATCTAATTATTAGAGTTAATATGCAGAGCATGTTTTGATTTTATTTCCATCATGAAAGACTGCTTGAAGTATGATTAGGACCTTCATAGTTCACATCAGTAAGGAGTGCACGCCTTTCTGGTGCTGAGTTATGTTAGGGACGCCAATATTGACTACGCCTTAAGGGAATGGACGCATTCCTGGTGTTTCAAGGTTGGATAGTGAATGTTATGAAATATGTTTACAATTCTAGGGCAGCGATACTAATGACCTCGCTATCCATTTTGTGTTGACAGATTATACATATGAAACTAAGTGTTGCACTTGAAAGAGAAAAGTGAAGAAAATAGTACTCAAGAAGACTGTATGAGCAGTGGTAACCCTTGCATAGGGTGAGTGGGTAGCATGGGGCCATGATAGCCTGCAGTTAAGAAAGTCACCTAAAGAATTCCTTAATGGAACCGCCGGCTTACATAACAGAAGAAGTGCCACCCTTGTGTGGGTGAAGAATTGTTATGCGCATTGAGGGATTGTGATACCGTGAAAGGCTGATGCAAGCCTAAGGCAGAGTAGTGGATCCTTGACCTGTAATGGTCGGTGGCGCAGTTACCTTCCATTGGTCGATGACCCAGACGTATGTGCTGGCTCGGCAATGGAGAGGGCCAACCAGGTATGGGACTGGTTGGGCACCACCAAATGCTTGGTAAACCCAGTTGGCGTGAAGTTGTACTGGTAGGGCATTAATTATTTGATGATTTGGAACAGCCTGTGTGCTGACCAAACATCTTAGTCCGTAGGAGGATCCCAAGGCTTATAAAGTAAAAGCAGGACCCTGTGGACCAGAGAGGAACTGCACAGTACAGATAAGTATTCATTTTCATTCATTTCTTACTTGAATTAATGAAGGTTTCAAGCATAAAGCTTGTAACAATGAGCTGATGCATTCTTGTTTCTTTGTTGGAAACCTTGGTCAATACAGGAAGTAAGGACCCTGAAAGAACTAAAAGTTGCTTGGTAAATCCAGAAAGTGGCTGGTTGAGCGAGATTATTGATGATTTGGAGCAGCCTGCGTGCTGGCCAAACATGCAAGATTATTGATGATTTGGAGCAGCCTGCGTGCTGGCCAAACACGCAAGATGGTTGATGATTTGGAGAAGCCTGCGTGCTGGCCAAACATGCGAGATTATTGATGATTTGGAGCAGCCTGCGTGCTGGCCAAACATGCGAGATTGTTGATGATTTGGAGCAGCCTGCATGCTGGCCAAACATACAAGGTTATTTGATGTTGTGGAGCAGCCTGCGTGCTGGACAAACATACAAGGCTATTAGATGTTGAGGGGCAGCATGCGCGCTGGCCAAACACCCAAATCCATAGGCGATTCCAAGGCTTGTAAAGCAAAGAAGGACCCTATGGAATAAAGTGAAGACATCTAGTGCAGATAAGTATTTGGTTATTGTGTGATTTCTTGCTTATGAATATACATGTGTATATGATTTGGTTATGATTTCCTATGAAAATAAACTAAACATGCGAATTAATTCAATGTTTGAGTGTAGGTATTGTTGGAAGCAATGACTATGGAAGCATCTTAAGGATGCATGTGGACATGTAACCACCCTAAAGAGCTCAGCATGAGCAGTAATGAAAGATGGGGCTAGTGGAACTGTGTGAGTCCTAGCAGCTAGGAGTTAGACCAACGAAGTGGAGGAACTCCATGGTTGAGAGATATGGAATAGACCATAGACACTACATGTCATAGCCGAGAAGGGCAGGTCAAGCATTCACATGAAGTGAAAGAGGACAGGAGCATGAAAACCACAGTGGTGGTGTGGGTTCCAGAATGGAACAAGACTAAGAGGAGAAACTCTTACTGCTCTCTCTCTTTCCCTTTTATTGATACATTTATAGAATTAGAAAATTGCTGAATGCATGCATGACTGAAATTAAAAGTGTGTTTATTTGATTAAAGTGAATTGTGAATGCTAATTAATGAATTTCCTGTGAATGGATGAACATGAAGGAATTCTTGTGTATGTTGGGCAAGCATGAAAAGTGTGGAAGTCTCATGAGAAAAACATGGACTATCCGTGTCAACTGGGGAAAAATCATTGACTGATTTTTAAATGTTTGGGTTATGCTTGGCCTAACGAGAATTGTAATGATGAATTTCACAGGTGGAAATTGAATCAATTGGTTGTAGCCGGTGCAGGAAAGTGTTGCTAGTGAGCAAAGTGTGGTCAGTTGTTTCCATTGACCATGGCGGCAGACCAAAGGCTATTAGGATTGGCTGGAAGTCTTCTTCAAACAATTGCCAAGACCCAAGAAAATCTTGGAGAGATGCTCAAGATGCAAAACCAGCAGAACGAGATGAACCACGAGGTCTTGCAAGACACTCTTCGTCTGCAGAAAGAGGTAAAAAGCATTATGAAAGCAATCAGCATGGGAGAGAAAAGTGGATCAATGAAGAAGCATTCATCCAATCGTCCGATTAAGAGACGCTCCAGGTGGGAAGACTCAAAGGAAATTGAGCATGCAAAGATGAAGCAACCAGTGAAGTGTTGGAAATGTGGAGGGGATCATTGCCTCCGCAATTTCCCAACAAGAGAACCTCAAGAAGGTGGCAGCCATAAAGTTTTCAGACTTATGGATGAGCTGGAAGATTCGAATCAGCGGGAGCATCTCGTGAAGGTCAAAGGACTTGGTCCTGAAAGTTCAAAGTAAATGATAGAATGCAGAGCAGATATGCAAAGTTTTGAAGTTTTGGACATGTGTAAATTGTATATGTACGCCTAAGTCTTGGAACACCGAGGACGGTGTTGTTCTAAGGGGGAGGGGAATGTAATACCCCCAATTCGACCCTTAGGATATATTATCCTTAAATGTAAATAATGTGTACATGTGATGTATGTTTTCCTAGCGTGGAGCTCAAGGCCAAGGCCCTGCTAGTGAAAGCGGAATTTTATTTAAAGGGCAAGTATTTGATATTTTGATACCATGTGCTCTTAAGCCATGGAAATTGTAATAGGATGTAAATTAGACATCATGCAATATAAAATACCGAAGCTGGCTACGGAGGCAACGAATGAGAAGGGGCCATGTGTATCCACTAGGGAGTGGTGAGGGGGCTATGGGAGTGAACCATAGGTTGCCATTTGTCATTATGTGAACCCATTGACTTCCTTAGGTGACATTAATGCCAATTGTAAGGAAGTGGTTGAGATTTCAGCCCATGACTTTGATGGAGTATGGGCAGCCCTGAAATTCGTATGGGAAGATATGGGCTCTTTTGACTTGTCCCACAAGTCACTCTACATCTTGGGGGTTGCTCCATCCTTATCCCCATTCCATTGTGGAAGTATGGGACATCTTTCTCCACCCAAAAACGAACTCCCAACAGTGAGAAAAACCGAAAATCGCGACTGTGAGAGAACCCACGTTTTGGGAAGCCAAAAACGTCCCGATTTGGTATTGGACAGAGAAATCCAATGGGGGATCCATTGGTAGGAACCTTGGGGCGAATTTGGGAGCAATAGCTACCCCAAAAGCCATGGGAAAACCCAGTTTTAATGGCCCAGAAAATCAGTGACGGATTTGGGTTGTTTGTGACAGAGTTGTGAGAAATCCAGTTGTGGATGTATGAGCAGAGGATGGGATTGCTGAGTCTAGCTTGAAGAGTATGTGGCTCTGGGATTGAGCTTAGGGGACTAGCATCCTCCTCCATCTCCTATTACATGCTTGAGAAACCCAACTGTGTGTTGGATCAGCATGGTTGTTTGAGTGAAACCCTGACTGTGAGTGAGCCATCTAGTTCCTCCTTAGTGGATACACAGCCCAGCTCGGGGGTGATCTCTTAGCTGAAAGAATACAGGCTGGAAAGAGATCTATGGTTGGGTGGAACGTTGCTCTCACGTAGCCAGTCGTTTGGACCATTCTAATTCGAGATAAGTATTCTTGATGATTAATTCTATGCCTTACAAGCATTTTAAATAATGACTGTTGTTTATATGTTGAATGCATGATAAAAACTGTGTGCATATGTATTGTTAATTCCGCTGTGTTTATATTGAATGGAATCTGCATACATAAGTTTCAAAATGTTAGGAATTTATGTGCAAAAATATTGGAACGAAATTTCCAAAAGCCCGGTATGTTGTTAACGTTTCCTTCCCTGTTGTTCGAATGAGATGGGGACATTACATATATGCATCAGTTGGATGCTTTGTGTGATCAGTTGGATCATGTATTTGTATATGCATCATGTTGGATGCTTGATATGATCAGTTGGATCATGTAATTCTATATGCATCATGTTGGATGCTTGATATGATTAGGTGGATCATGCATTTGTGTATGCATCATGTTGGATGCTTCATATGATCAGGTGGATCATGTATTTGTATCTGTATCAGGTGGATCATGTATTTGTGTATGTATCAGGAGGATACATTGTATGATCAGGTAAATCATGTATGATGATATGTATCATGTAGATACTTGGTATGCATCAGTTGGATGCATTGTATGATCAAGATTATCATGGATGATGAGCTTCAGGATGTTGCTCCAGATGATATGCATCAGGATGATGCTATGATGATGATCAGGTTGATCATGTGATGATGTACATAAGGATGATGTATGGTGAGTATTAGGTTGATACTCCATGGCCGTATACAGGTTTTGTGGGGACCACATGTAATAAGTCCTGGAGATCTGGACAAGTTATGCTAGTCATGTAAAAGGCCTCAGATGCTCTTTAGAGATCTTGCTTGGCAAGACACTCTTTTAAGGTTTTGTGGTAGGGTTCACATGTAATAAGTCCTGGAGATCCGAACAGGTTGTGCTAGACATGTAAAATGCCTCGGATGCTCTTTAGAGATCTTGCTGGGAAAGACACTCTTTTAAGGTTTTGTGACAGTCACATGTAAAAGATCCTAGGAGATCCAATAGGTTGAGCCGTGTGCTTGTAAAAGGCCTGGGATGCTCTTTCGAGGTTTTGTTGATGCACGTAATTAGTCTTGGGATCCATAGTATGACCACTGATGATGAATACCTATAGGTGGTGGGCCTACATCCAGCATGAAAAAGGGTTGGCTCTGTAGAATTTCCTATGACAAGTAGTTCAGAGATTGATTAAGATAGCAACAGCAGTGACGATGACAATGATTCGATGTCGATGATCCAGTGACAATGATCCAGAGAAGAATACTTGTGCTAGAAAATATATGTCGAGAAATACCTTCCTAGTTAAGAGGGAGTGTTGATGTAATTGTAACTTCGGAATGTATTTCACATATATGTATATTGTATTCCTATCGAGATGTTATTATTCCTCTATACGAAGTGTCATCATTTATATTGTAAGTGTCGTAACTTATACTTGATGGGTTATTAGACCACCTTTATGGGATAGGCCTTGTATAAGTCATGTGGGTTAAAGGGTTATTAGACCACCCTATTCAGGGTTGGCCCTGTTAGCATTATGCTATGTGGTTAAGTTGAGGTTGACCTAGTAAAGGTTATTAGGCAATTCAAGTCATGTATAAATAGAGTGTGGGAGGCACTCTATTTGATCATTCTATTATTCACTCACACACTCATTGGAGAGTGACGCACTAGTGGAGGAGGAGAAGATGTTGCCAGGAGGACTATCTCTTGTACTTGGGTTGTATCATTTCTCTATCTATCTCTGAGGAAGTTGCGGGGTTTTTCACCTTATTGGTTTTCCCCGGTAAAACTCTGTGTCTCTTGTGTGCTTGCATTATTTTGTCCATGATTTATATGCTGTAGATATGATGTACATGTTATTCTCTCAGTTAAGATCCTAGATCAGATTGAAATTTTTGAAAAACTAACAAAACGAAGATTTTCTAGAACTTCGGTAGTCATCAGGTTAATAGCAGCTCCTAGATCAATAAGTGTGTTTCCTATGGCAGTTTTATTGATGATAATAGTAACCACAGGGTTTCTTGGATTTGTATACTTTGGAATCCTAGGTTGGTTTGCTATGTAATCTGACATTTTTCCTATAACATGAATCATCAGAGGGTCTTTTTTTTCTACCTGGTATTTTAATACAAAGTTCCTTTATGAATTTACTATAGATTGGTTTATATTTAATGGCTTGTAACAAAGGGACCTTGATACAAATATTTTTCAACTCGTTAATGATATCATACTCTGGATAAGTTACAGGTTTTTCTATTACTAGACGCTCCAGATATGGGGGTGATTTTTCTCCTATAATTACTTCTTTATGTGGATGGTTGTGTGTTGAAGATTTAGGAATAACCACATATTCAAGAATGGCATCATTCAAAACTTCACTAGGTATGTCTTCTTCTTCATTCTCTTCTCGGATAACAACTGATGACTTGGTCTGATCTTGCAAAACTCTTCCAAACCACAGTTGAATCTCATGTACTGGTGTGGTCGAAATGGCATATGATGGAAGAGGTAGCAACCCAATGCTATTAAGAGCTTGATTTGGCTTGTTGTTAGGATTTGGTATCGGTTGTGCAGGTAATATTGTGGGCCTTGGAGGATTCATATTCTGGAAATGGTGAGGTTGATTTGTGATAGGGGGTAGTGAAGGAGGTACAAATTTAGGCAAGAGTTGTTGAATATTAGGTGGGTAAGGGTAGTTAGGAAGAGGAGGAGGTGGTTGAGTATAAGCTTTCCCTCTCCATCTGTGTGGCCATTGCTGTTGTTGAGCATTCTAGGGAGGATACTGCAGTGACCATTTTTTCCATCCTGAAGTGTTCTATGTTGAGGAGGTTGATAAGGATAGTAATAGGGTGGAAATTGTGATGATGGATCTTGATATGATGGTTGATATCTAGGTTTCCAAGGCCTCCTAGATGTCTCACCAAAGTTTCCACTTTTATATATAGCTTGCAACCCAGGCAACGATGGAAAATTATCAGTTGGGTGTTCTTCTGAACAAAGGTGACAAATTGAAACATTATTTAATGGACATTCTCATTGGGGATGTTTAGTTCTACACCTAGGACAAAAAGCACTCATTGTTGCACGCTCTTCATCCCGTCTCTTTTTAGCTTGTAGTGCATCTAGTTGAGAACCCATGGCTCCTAAGATATCTGTCTTGAAATTTTCTAATAGGTTTTCCAACTCTGCCCTTGTAACTCCACCAGGATCGAATGTGTTTCCTTTTAGGTTCATAGCATAAGATTCTCGAAAGTGTCTTCCACTTTTTCCTCTACTCCTAGATTAATTCCTACATAGCTCACAAATTTGTGCAAAAGACTTATGAGAGATGTCTCATGTTGCCATGAGATTAATGTTTTCTAAGAATTCTTCTGAGATTCCCTTAAGGAAGAGTGTTCTTACTACATCTTCTCGAATATCACTATATTTGGATTTATGTAACACATAGTTAAATCTTTCGAGATAGTCTTTTAGGCTCTCATCTTCAAGTTGTTGTATTTTGAAAATATCATTGCGAGAGTCCTTAGGTTCACAGTAATCCTATTATTTCTGTAGAAATGAATTCTTCATGTCTTCCCAAGTTCTAATACTGGATTCTCCTAATCCCATAAACCATCAAAGAGCAGAATATTTTAATGTGGCAGGAAAAAGTTTTAGTTTTTGGCCATCTTGTAGGTAGTTATAGATCCTAAACAAAATGTCAAATTCGAATAAGAATGTATCCGAATCCTCACTACTCTTCCCATAAAAGTTCGGTAGTGAGGAGGGAGGGATGTTTTTCATGGTTATCTTGTGCAGTGTCTAAGATAGGGAACCCAAAAGTTCCTTCAGTTCTAACTTCTCCTTCTTCTTCCTCTTGTTGGACATGATCTTCATTTTCATTCTCCATTAAAACTTGATTTCCAAAGAGAGAATATCTAGTTTTTTCCTTTCTTAGTGAATATGGGATGTTCCAACATTTTGTTTTATGGATAGTATTCCTCTTTTTAGGAGAGGAATTACCAGCTGTGTGGGAGTCCAGTTTTGAAGGTCCTATGTTTCTTGTCTCAATTTGTGAAATAACTATGTTCACGGACTTTTCAAAAAGAGCATCTACTTGTGCAGGATCAACAAAGTCTACTAGGTTTGGACCACATACTATTGAGAAGGTAGTGTCTTTGGTTTTTGAACTAATGGAGGGTTGGGAGGTTCTGATGTTTTATCCTTTTGAGTTTCCTCTTGTCTAAGTTCAGTCTCAATATGAACTTGAGGTTCTTCTAGTGGAATTTCTTTATAAACAGACTGTTTTTATGTCTCTATGGTTTCCCCTGAATGATTTCCAGAAAGGATTTCCTTAGCTTTCCAAGTAGGACTATCCCCTTTAGGTGTCTTTCGATACCATTCTGCTGAGTTAGTAGTTGGGGTGGCATGCCCCCCCGTATAGGTTAGTAGGAATTTTAGTAGGAAGGCTAGTTTTGATGTATCTACCTTTCGAGTCTCTAGACCTATTCATGAAAAAAAATATAACTGAAACAAATTTTAATTTCATTCCAATTAATGTTGGGTTTGGGGATGCCTGTTATAACATATGCACAGGTTCTTACCTCTCGTCTTACTGCTCACCCGCCACCAGCCTATTTCTAAGTTTTGGAAAGGGAAATTCAATCTATCACTAAGTTTTTAAGAGAAAATTCTACCTATCTACCACTGAATTCTACATATCTACAACTCCCTGGCATTGGCACCAAAATGTTAGGTGTATTTACTATTTTAAGAAATCACCAAATATTTAATTATCGACCAGGGTTGGTAATGTTAGAATTGTGGCAAAGTATATGCTGAGGTAGAATGGAACCTAAGGTTTCGGCTCGACAAACCTTATAAATGGTTTCGTTTAGGCTTTCACAGGTTGCATTTATTTTCAAAGGGAATTGGAGACCTGTGTGGAGTTTTTGCTCTCAAAAACTCCACACAGGTCTCCAATTCCCTTTGAAAAAAAAAAACCTTAGAAATGTTTAATAAATAAAATATCGAAAGATCTTTCAAAATGAAAAACCGAGTCAAACTTCAAGAATACAACTATTGAACTGATTATACCTAACTAAACCAATAGATCAGAATAGTATCAATCTATACTACTCTATTCTATGGACGATAACTGAAAAGATAAAAACAACAATATTATTCTAGGAAGCAAAACTGAATAAAAAACAGAACTATTTTGATGAAATTGAAAGCTACTAATGAAACTATAATCTTATAGGGATTAGAAAAAAACTGTAAATGAGTTTAGAGACCTATCTATGAGATAACTCATTTCACAACTAACTATGGAAACAAGAAACTATATTAACTTAAAGCGAAACTACAAACTACTTAATGAATTCAAAAACTATTCGTGCATTCAACTCAAGATCAAACTAAACTACCTAATTCCATTCTCCTTGAGCATTCTGAGGAAATGTATCAAATGTAATGGAAACGGGAGAGAATGTATCAAAATGACTTTCAAATGTGACAAGGAAACAAAAGGGAAGCAAGTAACCTATAAATAAAGATACATTGTAACCTAAATGCAAACTAAAGAGTGTCCAATTACAACTAACTTTAAACATTGTAACCTATTCTCGATCCATAAGCAAATGACATGGAACTAATGTAATCTAGAAGCAAGTAGAAAACTTAATAAACATATTTACTTGAAAAATAATTTGATTAGAAGCAAGTAGAAAACTTGATAAAGATATTGTATTTATGAATCAGATCCTATTCTATGAACATCTTCATTAACTATGTGAATGGGAAAACAAATCCTATGCTTAAGCTAAGAAACTATCAAAACTAAGATACTTTGGAGAATGAAATTACTAAGTCTAATCCAAAATTAATTTTAAGCAACATGTAATAAACTAAACTAAGAATGAAACTGATCAATTCTAGAACAGTAGAATATTAATAAATTAGATATAAAAGAAAAACATAATCTAGAAACAAACTAAAGCAAAGTTAAGGAAAATAGAATGAAAACTAAGAATGATTATGAAACTTAATTAAAATTCTATGTAGTGTAGAACAAAGTCCTAATTCATGGATAAATGCTAATCAATTACAAGAAAGATTACAATTCGAAAACCTAAGAATTCATATTCTAAACAAGCATAAAAACAATGCAGAAAATATTAAAGTCTGTATGACAATTCGGATGACAGTTTGAAATATAGTCCGAATGATAGTCCGGATGAAAGAAAATGATCTAAACTAAGGAAAGAAGCAGACTGAATGATCTTAACGCCAGCTGGTTGATGCATATCAACCTACAGTGCAAGGAAAGCAATAAATAGACTATTTAAAGTTTGAATGACAAGAAGAAACCTATACTAATCATTATTTAAGGAAATGAACTATTTCTATGGCATAATAAAACAAGGCTAAATATAAATGGAGCTAATCTACAACTACAGGAAAATCATTAGCAGAACTAATTTTGACTATGAATTAAACTTGAAACAGTAACTAATTAACTCTATCTAGTTGCAAATGAAAAGACTAAAAGCAAACTAAGAAGAATTATGCATGACTGGCCATTTAACTTCTAGGAATATAAATCACATTAGTAGCAAGATATAAACTATAGAAAATAAAACAACATCTACAGGAAACAAGTTAAATACTGGAAATGAAAACTATTAATTTGCAGAAAAGAAATGCAGAATATATACAGTAAAACCTCTGGTTGTTGAGGGGCCCTTCTCAACAATCAGGGATTGAAGCTAACTCAAGTTATTCACCAAGAACAGAACATCAATAGCTAGAGTATGGAGCTTCCATTAATTGATAAAAATTACACAGCGTTTATATAAAAGTTTTTTGCTATCGTCTATGTGCTATGATAATATGCATATGTGTTGCGTTTCTTCACAGAAAACGTCTTTATATAAGTTTTACAACAAGAGAGAAGGTCGAGGTATTCGGCCTCTCTAAAAATAGAGGTCTTAATAGCTACAAAACAGCTGCAGGGTGGTTTACGACAGCGCATAGGCCGTCTTCCTAAGTCCATGGGCGTTGATCTTCCTTCACGTGGGCAGCTATGCGTTGGTTCCTTTCAACGTGGGAAGGTGATGTGGTGTCAAGCCAAGAATATAGGAGAGCGGGTCTTCTAGAATGGAGGCTCACGAACCATGAGGGCCACATCCTTAACAGAACCCACATCATCATTTTTGTCTTTAATGCCTTGAAATATCTCAACCAATGATTCCAAGGGTGTGAATGGAGGGTTGGACGACGGGTCAAATGCAGCTAGGCGACTTCAGCGTGAACGCGCGACTGAATGATGACCACAACCTATAGAACAAAAAATAAATGCTGAGCACGTCTAGAAATGTGAGATAATTGTCAATAAACCATAAAAACGATGATATTTAACCAAGATTCATGTGATATTCAAATACCTTTAGACTTGGGTCTGATTGGTGGTTTGATTGGCAAAGAGAATGACTTATCATATGAGAATAAGGAAAATAATGCCAATTCAAGCATGTTTACTGATCAAAATGGTGACAAAAATGGAGGCCAATAGTTACATTGTTCACAAAAACCTCTTTCAGTTTCCTAAAATGATGGGTCATCCTGACAATTAATTTTCCAAGATGGAAGTTTTTCAAAACAATTATGCTCAAAGTCAAGCTATGAAATGTTTTGTAAAATGTCTGCCATAGTTTTTTCATTGGTCAACAATTGAAACTAAAACCACATGTTTGAAGTTGGATACATTGTTCACAAAAACCTCTTTCATATTCCTAAAATGATGGGTCATTTTCCTACAATGAATTTGTGAATATGGATGTTTTTCATACAACTTATGATTAGAAGCAAGCTATGAATTACTTAGTAAAATGCATGGCACAATTTGTACATTGATTAGTAATTGAAAGTAAAATTACAAGTTTGAAGCTAGTTACATTGTTCTCAAAAACCTCTTTCATATTCCTAAAATGATACAACGTTTGTCCCCAATGAATCTTCCATGATGACAATTTTTCAAAGAAATTATGCTTAAAGTCAAGCTATGGACTACTTATATAGTGTGTTATGTAAAAAAAAAGTGTAAATTTGCAAAAAATGGGCTTAGTAAAATGCATGCCACAATATGTATATTAGTCAGTAATTGAATGTAAAACAACAAGCCTAAAGCTAGTTACATTATTCAAAAAGCTCTTTCAGTTTCCTAAATTGATGCGTCATTTACCCACAATAATTATGCCTAGATGACAATTTTTCGAACAAGTTATGAAAATTCTTCAAACAACTTATGCTCATAGTCAAGTAAAGAACTGCTTAGTAAAATCCCACCACAGTCTGTTCTTTGGTCAATAATTGAAAGTAAAACCACATCTTTGAACTGAAATACATGTTAGAAAAATAGGATCGCAGAGCAATGACAATAAACAGAAATGCAAATATAATCACACATACACATTACAAGAGAGACATAGATATATCGTGGTTCACCCAACTTGGGCTATGTCCATACTGAAGTCGCCAGTATTTATTATTATATAGTCCAGCAAAGTGAAGGGATACAACCTGCAGCACAGTCGCTGCACTTCCTCTTCACTGTCTCACAATCTCTCTTCTTGATCTCAGAGATCTTTAAAATGCATAATACCTAATACATCAACCCTAGTCGTATTACAATATCTTTCTTTTATAAGGGATATACAATGGGAAAATACCATGGGTTACCCAAAACCATGGGCCCAAAAACTGGTGGTGAAAACAACCCCAAAAATTTTCCTCGGGGGCTACGCCGCCAAACCCCCTTAACTTGGGGGCATTTCCCCCAAACCCCCTATTTTAGGAGAGCTAGCTTCCATATTCCTTGGGGATCGTGTTGGGATCATAACCAAACCTAGGGTATGGACATGGCTGAATAATAACATCTATGAATCTGGAGATCCCACAACCAACAATCTTCCACTTGGAGACTAATCACAACAACTCCACCGCTGTTGTACTTGCTAGACCTTGGACTTGGAAACTTTCTCATCTTCACCTTCATGCTAGAAGGCCAACTGAAACCGAGCAGGAACTTAGTTTCTCTCTGGTCACTACCTTTGTGAACATGTCTACACGATTCTGGCTAGTATGTATCTTTTCCAGCTTTAACGGTTCATCTTCCAGAATAGAGCGTATGAAATGGTACTTGAGATGTATATGTTTAGTCCTGGAATGGAATGCTGAGTTCTTTGAAAGATGAATGGCACTCTGGCTATCACTATACAACCTGCTATCTTTCTACTTCTTACCCAATTCCTCCATAAACCTCTGCAACCAAATCATCTCTTTACTAACCTCTGTAACAGCAACATACTCTGCTTCCATTGTTGAAAGTGCAACAACCTTCTACAGTTTCAAAATCCAACTTATTGTTGTTCCATATACAGTAAACACATACTGTGTGGTGCTCCTTCTGCTATCCTTATCACCTGCCATCTCTGCATCAACATATCCCTATAGAACAGTGTCTGAACCTCCAAAACATAATTCCTGAGTGGTAGTACCTCTCAAATACCTGAGAATCCACTGTACTGCCTTCCAATGTTCTTTACCTATATTTTTCATATATCTGCTCACAACTCCCACTGCTTGTGCAATATCTGGTCTTGTACACACCATGGAATACATCAAGATGCCAACTGCTGATTGATAGGGAATCTTGGACATGTACTCTATCTCTTCCTGTGTCTTGGGACACATTTTCATACTTATATTGAAATGGCTGGCCAAAGGTGTACTTACTAGTTTTGCATTCTGCATTATGAACCTCTCCAACACCTTTTCTATGTACTCTCCTTGAGATAATGTAAATTTGCAATTTTTTCTATGTCGTGTTATTCTCATTCCAAGGATTTGCTTTGCAGCACCCAAATCCTTCATCACAAATGAATTAGCTAGCTTCCTTTTGAGTACATTTATATCCTACATGTTAGACCCTGCAACAAGCATGTCATCAACATACAATAACAAGATAATATATCTTTCATTGTCTAGCTTCTTGAAATAAACACAGTGATCAGAATGAAATCTACTATAACCTTGTTCTGTCATAAAACTGTCAAAATTTAAATACCACTTCCTTGGAGCTTGCTTCAAGCCATACAAACTTTTTTTCAACCTACATACCAATTTATCCTTACCTTTGACTTCATACCCTTGTGGCTGCTGCATATATATATCTTCCTCCAAATCCCCATGGAGAAAGGTTGTTTTTACATCTAACTATTGAAGATGCAAATCTTCTATTACCATTAGACTTTAGATAGTCCTAATTGAAGTCATCTTAACAACAGGAGAAAATATTTCATCAAAATCTATACCTTTCTTCTGTGCAAACCCCTTTACAACAAGTCTCTCCTTGTACCGCTTCTTCTTCCTTCAACCTGTAAATCCATTTGTTCTGCAATGCTCTTTCACCAGCAGGAAACTGAACCAAATCCCAAGTCTAGTTTCCTATCAATGAGTCCATATCCTCATTCATGCCTTGCTCCCAC
This sequence comes from Larix kaempferi, assembly GCA_027924585.1. Lineage (NCBI taxonomy): Eukaryota > Viridiplantae > Streptophyta > Pinopsida > Pinales > Pinaceae > Larix > Larix kaempferi. Next base: position 9,119,573 of record BSBM01000841.1, read on the forward strand.
TTCTTTCTACTTTCCACCCGCATTGCTTCTTCATAACATTCTGGTTCACCAACATCAGTCATCAACAAATAATAAATTGAAGGAGAGTATCATTCAGGGAGTCTACTTAACCTGGTAGATCTTCTTGCAGTTGCAGGAGTTTCAGGTACTTTCTGTTGTTCTTGATTTTCTGGCACTTTTGGAACTTTATTTTCTTGAATTTCATCAAGTACTTTGTACTCTGTGTTTTCCTTTTCCTGCTTCTTTCCCTGCAGCTGATATTTATACATGAAATTTTAATTGAATATGACATCTCTACTTCTAATGATTTTGTGATTTTCATAATCCCATAAACGATAACCAAAATCATCAACCCCATATCCAATAAAGGTACATTTCTTGGATTTAGCTTCAAGCTTTGTTCTATTTTCTTTATCAATATGGACAAATGCTTCCCAACCAAATGTTCTCAGAAATGATTAGTTTACTTTTTTATCTGTCCATGCCTCCTCTCAAATACCACCTTCCAAAGAACTTGAAGGTCCTCTGTTTATTAAATAAACAACAGTATTTACAGCATCCTCCCAAAACTGTAAGGGAAACCTTGCATGCAGTCTCATACACCTTGCATGCTCCATGATCGTTCTGTTCATCCTTTCTGACACACCATTTTCTTGTGGTGTTCCTAGGACTATCTTCTCTCTATGAATCCCATGGTATGAACAATAACTATCAAACTCAGTTCCGCGGTACCCACCTCCATTATCAGATCTGAGACACTTCAACCTTTTCCCTATCTCATTCTCAACCAAAGCTTTCCACTTCTTAAAAGTAGCAAAGACATCAGATTTTTGTCTAATGCAATAAACCCAATTTTTCCTAGTTGCTGTTGAGATATTGTAACTTAAAAGAATATTATAATTGTACTTTATTATTCCGGAGATGTTTCATTCCTCCGTAAAGATCTTATTGTATATCCGAAGATGTTTATTCCTCCGTCGGAATGTGGTAACTCGGGTTATTAGACTTCCCTAGTGGAGGTCAGCCCTGTATGTGTTATGTGGGTCAAAGGGTTATTAGACCACCCTAGAGGGGTCAGCCCAGTCAGTTGTAGTGGGGTATTTAACCCATTGGTTAAATACGAGCCTACATGTACTTGTGTAAAAGATATGTCAGAGTAGTGTATAAATAGAGGAGGTGTATTCCTCATTTGATACACACACACACTTGAGAGAGGTGCACTTGTGGAGGAGAGGTCTTCTATGGTGGAGAAGGAGATCATGTCTTTGGTTTGAATCTTTGTATATTGCTGGTCATCTATATTGAGGAAGCTTTACTGGGTTTTCTACCCCATGAGGGTTTCCCAGGATAAATTTGTGTCTCTTGTGTTTATGCTATGCTTGTTGTTTCTTCAGTGATCCTGTATATGCTATTATTGTGAAATGAAATGTAATGCTGCTATTTTCTGTCTTAGCATATTAAATTTTAACATGGTATCAGAGCTAACCTGAAGGAAGACAAGGGTCTGAAAAGCTTACAGGTCGAAGATAACATCCCCAGGTACCTTGTGTCCAAAGGGCACCCTCAGATTCGTTGTACTTTATGAGTTATGATCAGTACAAGTTAGGGTTTCTGCCTCTTCCAGATCTCAGTCAAAATCAGGTCACCTTGGAAAAAAGGTCATAACTTGGGCTAGGAAGCTCCAAATGAAATTTCGTAAAACGTGATAGGTAGTACACAGACTGTACTATCTCAAGAAACGTTTTCAGAGGCCGAAGGTGAACCCGTGACACGTGGCACGCCGTACAATTTCGCTCTCCTGTTTTATCCCATAAAGAGGTCACGGTGCGACACTTGGCATAACTCTCTCTGAGAGAGTCCAATTGAGGTCATACCTGTCAAGATGGAAAGATAACAGGGCGATCTATCTCAGGAAAAATTTTCAGAGGCCGAAGTTCAAACAGTGACACGTGGCACGCCATACAAGTTCGCTCTCCTGTTTTGTCCCATAAACATGTCACGTTGCGACACTTGGCATAACTCTCTCTCAGAAAATCCAATTGAGGTCAGACCTGTCAGGATGGAAAGATGACAGGTCAGGCTACTGCAGAAAAAGTTTTCAGACCCTGTGGAGAAGAAATTTCAGTGTTATAGCAAAAACAATCAGGTGCATATTTCTGTCAAAACAGAATTATTTTTGGAGCACCTTTATTCATGGCTTCCGAAATTTAGGGTTTCGGAGAAAGTTAAAATTTTTGGAATCGGAGTCCACGGCTGAATGCTACTCAGGAAAATTGAAATTTAGAGACCAAGATCAAATTTTTGGTTACGTAGAAGACCGGGCTTCATCAAACCCTAGTTCGGGTTCCTGTCCAGAAGATCCAGAAGTTTCGAAGGCAATTTTGAGGGGTCAAATTTTGGAGATTTCAAAATTGAAGAATGCTAGGTTGATCAGCTCAGCAAGACACATTCTTCCATCCGTTCAGAAGTGTGAAAGTCAAAGATTGAATTTTTAGGGTTTCTCTAGCAAACCCTAATCAAGCTCCAGATCAAGTTTCAGGGGGAGTTGAGGCTAAGGCCTTACATAAGAAGACTACAAAAGGTCTCGACAGGTATGCCTTGAAATCTGATTCTTGATTAAGTTCATAATGTGTTTGTCTTCATGTTATTTATTAGTACAATCTTGATTAATGTTATTAATTGTCTTATCACCCTAGTAACAATATGAATGCATGTGAATGATCGAAGACATTCATTGATTAGGGCTGTATGATTGTACTTATGCATTATGGTGTTGTGTAAGGTTGATGTTGTCTGCTAACAAGACACAGGTACATCACAAAAGACAAATCAAGTTCCATGACCATGACAACATGAAGACAAAGACTCACGAGGTATGTATGACTTTGTTATATTATGTTTAACCTACGAGACATGCAGGTTCTAGCTCAGGATCTCTAAATCATTGAAGAGATTGTTTAGGTATGTTGTACATAACTAAGCAGGTATACTAATCCAGGTATGTTTTCCTATGTCATGTTAGAATCTTACCTTGTGTAAGTATACTTGGTATGATTGGTTAGTAATCAAGGGTTTATGCATACTAGATCAAACAAGAATATGCATGAGTAAAAGAAGACTTCCTTGAAACCCTGAATACTAATAATCATGACTGTACATATTCAATATTATTTAGAATTAGAATGTTTTGATAATATTGAGAATATACTAATGAATGTATGTTTGTGTATGAGATCATGAGGATGACACTAGTGTACACTTGAGCATGCACAGTGGTACAGAATGAATAGAAGTTTAGAAGACATACAGAAGATCAAGCGGGAGACAACCACACAAACATAAAAGATAAGTATTTGAGTTGTTATTAGAAATAGTAAATGATATTGCTTGTATGCATATTTGTATTCCTAGGATATATCATGCTGAGTGTAAACATTCATAAAGCATTGAACAGTATACTACTAATATGCATATGATTGGTAAATTGGACAAACATTCCATTGTTGCTTGTCTAGAATGAAACCTCCTTGCTGACATACTGAGAGCTATGCACACTCTCGACACTATGTTCTGGTAGAGATGGAAGGCATCTAGATAGCCACTGTATGCATACAGGATATGGGAAAGTGTTGTGCCAAAGTATTGGTCAAAATAGTTGCATAACTATGTAAATGATATCTGTATGCATAGTAGGTTATCATGTCAATATGATTTGATGATTATGAAGTATTACTAATCATGTACTTAATTTTGATTTGTAGGAAAGATCATGATGAATGATGAACTCTGAACAAGTGATGGATGTTCAACAAAAGATTTACAAATCAAACACACTATAGAAAGCTTGTGGTTAAGAGATTATCTTAGAAAGAGGAAGAGAATCATGATGAGATGTTTTGCTCCAAGGGACTAGATAAGACCATTCTCTTAATAATGTAATCAGGTTCTGTATGGGTTCCCAGGATCGGTAGTCAATTGATGAGCTTAATGATCATCATGGGTGATGTGGATCTCAACCTTTTCTACAAGGTTGAATATGGGTTCTATACACATATGACATGGATGCAAGAAGGAACTCACCACAGAGTTCGAATGATTTTGAGGCTCATATTAGTAGACCCATCTGACGAGAGATGGCACAGATAGATATGCAGAAGATCACTCAATGCTGAGTGTGAATAATGGACAATTGACAGCTTCATGACAAAGCTTGGGCTTTACCAGAAGTAAAATTGTTCCTAACCTTTACCTTAAGGTTGTGGATGATGAACCTATCATACCATTATTGTATGACGATGATCTCTTTCTGACAAGGAATGAGAAACAGGTCATGAAAATGGCTACAGAAAGGAAAATGAAAGATCTCGGATTAATGCACTACTTCTTAGGTCTAGAAGTATGGCAAGATCCAAAAGGAATCTTTTAAATCAAGGTAAGTATGCTGTGAAGTTTCTAAAAAGCTTTGATATGTTGGAGTATAAAGCCATGGCCACTCCCATGGACTCCAACTTGAAGTTGTTAGTTAATGACTCATCGTATTTAGTGGACCTAACCCTATATAGACAAATCATTGGGTCATTGATGTACTTAACAAATACTAGGCCAGATATATGCTTTGCTGTAAATACCCTAAGTCAGTATCTAGTAGAACCTAGAAAGGTGCACTTAATAGCTACAAAGCATGTAGTGAGGTACCTAAAAAGTAAATTAGATTTTTGGTCTATATTATCTTGGAGGTCATGAACTCCGTTTACATGGTTACTCAGATTTTGATTGGGCAGGAAGTGTCTCAGAAAGAAAGAGTACATCAGGTGGATGTTATAGTCTTGAATCTGCCATGATCTCATGGTTCAGCAAGAAACAATCTAGTGTGGCCCTCAGTACTGCTGAAGCAGAATATATAGCTGCCTGCTCTGCCAACTGTGAAGCAGTATGGCTTTGAAAACTTTTATCTGGAGTGTTTGACTTAGAAATGGATCCCACTGTGATTATGTGTGATAATCAAAGCTGCATTAAGATGACTGAAAATCCTGTGTTCCATGATAATTCAAAACACATTGAGATTCATTACTTCTACATACGAGATATGGTGCAGAGAGGAGCTATCAAGCTCGAGTATATAAGCACTGAAGATCAGATTGCTGATATCCTGAGTAAACCTCTGTCTCGAGTAAAGTTTGAATACTTCCGAGACAAGCTTGGTATAGTCCAGAAGGACCCTCCTCGAAAGGGGGAGTAGTATAGCACTTGATAACAAGTCTGTCCCTTAAATTTTGTTTTGTTGCACTTAGTTACTTAGAATTATTTAGATTTAGAACTCCTATATATCTTTTATTTTTTGATGTATACATGTTTTTGATGTGATGTATACATGTTTTGATACATGCTAGATGTATACATGTTTTGATGTGATGTATACATGTTTTGATGTTAGATGTATTAGTGAGAATAGATGCTTTGATGTGATGTATACATGCTTTGATGTCAGATGTATTAGTGAGAATACATGCTAGATGTATACATGTTTTGATGTGATGTATACATGTTTTGGTGTGATGTATACATGTTTTGATGTGATACATGCTCTTGGATATTTGTACCTGTATAGATGAGAATACAGATGAGGATTGGATCATCCCTGGACTTTCAGTCCTAAAGAGAGCCGTAGACGTGAGGTATCCGAGAATGAAGTCCTTGGTGGACTTGAGGGGATTGGATCATCCCTGGACTTTCAGTCCTAAAGAGAGCCGTAGATGTGAGGTCTCCGAGAATGAAGTCCTTGGTGTACTTGAGGGGATTGGATCATCCTTGGACTTTCAGTCCTAAAGAGAGCCGTAGATGTGAGGTCTCCAAGAATGAAGTCCTTGGTGGACTTGAGGGGATTGGATCATCCCTGAACTTTCAGTCCTAAAGAGAGCCGTAGACGTGAGATCTCCGAGAATGAAGTCCTTGGTGGACTTGAGGGGATTGGATCATCCCTGGACTTTCAGTCCTAAAGAGAGCCGTAGACGTGAGGTCTCCGAGAATGAAGTCCTTGGTGGACTTGAGGGGATTGGATCATCCCTAGACTTTCAGTCCTAAAGAGAGCCATAGACGTGAGGTATCCGAGAATGAAGTCCTTGGTGGACTTGAGAGGATTGGATCATCCTTGAACTCAAGTTCTAAAGTGAGCCATAGACAGGTGTCTCCGAGAATAGAGGATAGGACTGCATCGTCCCTGTACCTTGGTTCAAAATGCACGTGATTGGATTAATCATCCTTAGACAGTAAATCCAGGAAGGATAGTCTTAAATGTGATTGTGGTTGGATTAATCATCCTTAGACAGTAAATCCAAGAAGGATAGTCTTAAATGCGATTGTGATTGGATTAATCATCCTTAGACAGTAAATCCAGGAAGGATAGTCTTAAATGCGATCGTGGTTGGATTAATCATCCTTAGACAGTAAATCCAGGAAGGATAGTCTTAAATGTGATTGTGATTGGATTAATCATCCTTAGACAGTAAATCTAAGAAGGATAGTCTTAAATGCGATTGTGGTTGGATTAATCATCCTTAGACAGTAAATCTAGGAAGGATAGTCTTAAATGTGATTGTGATTGGATTAATCATCCTTAGACAGTAAATCCAGGAAGGATAGTCTTAAATGCGATTGTGGTTGGATTAATCATCCTTAGACAGTAAATCCAGTAATTCTGAAAGGAAGGATAGTCTTAAATATGATTGTGGTTGGACTAATCATCCTTAGACAGTAAATTCAGTAATTCCGAAAGGAAGGATAGTCTTAAATATGATTGTGGTTGGACTAATCATCCTTAGACAGTAAATCCAGTAATTTCGAAAGGAAGGATAGTCTTAAATATGATTGTGATGAGATTGATCCAGTAATTCCGAAAGGAAGGATCATATATATAGATAATGATGCTGATGATCGTGTGATGACGATGCTGCTGATCGTGTGATGATGATGCTGCTGATCGTGTGATGACGATGCTGATGATCGTGTGATGACGATGCTGCTGATCGTGTGATACCGATGCTGCTGATCGTGATATGACGATGCTGATGATCGTGTGATGACGATGCTGATGATCATGTGATGACGATGCTAATGATCGTGTGATGACGATGCTGATGATCGTGAGATGACGATGCTGATGATCGTGTAATGACGATGCTGATGATCGTATGATGACGATGATGCTGATCGTGATGGTCTAGATGACGATGTTGATGATCGTGAGGATCCAGACGTTGATGTGGCTATAGTTGTTCGAGTGTTGCAGAAGATAAAGACTCAGTACTGAAGATGTTGATGTTCCAGTAACTGGTTGAGTTACTGATGATGTTAAGAAAGCTTCCAATGATTTATAGATGTATCATGTATGATGTTGATGAATCCTTGCTCGTGCAGATGCTGTTATAATATCCTTCTCGTTAAGGGGGAGTGTTGAGATATTGTAACTTCAAAGAATATTATAATTGTACTTTATTATTCCGGAGATGTTTCATTCCTCCGTAAAGATCTTAGTGTATATCCGGAGATGTTTATTCCTCCGTCGGAATGTGGTAACTCGGGTTATTAGACTTCCCTAGTGGAGGTCAGCCCTGTATGTGTTATGTGGGTCAAAGGGTTATTAGACCACCCTAGAGGGGTCGGCCTAGTCAGTTGTAGTGGGGTATTTAACCCATTGGTTAAATACGAGCCTACATGTACTTGTGTAAAAGATATGTCAGAGTAGTGTATAAATAGAGGAGGTGTATTCCTCATTTGATACACACACACACTTGAGAGAGGCGCACTTGTGGAGGAGAGGTCTTCTATGGTGGAGAAGGAGATCATGTCTTTGGTTTGCATCTTTGTATATTGCTAGTCATCTATATTGAGGAAGCTTTACTAGGTTTTCTACCCCATGAGGGTTTCCCAGGATAAATTTGTGTCTCTTGTGTTTATGCTATGCTTGTTGTTTCTTCAGTGATCCTGTATATGCTATTATTGTGAAATGGAATGTAATTCTGCTATTTTCTGTCTTAGCATATTAAATTTTAACAGTTGCATCATCAATAAATGTAACATAATAATGAGATCCACCAAGAGATTGTACCTGAGCCAATCCCCATACATCTGTATGCATTAGCTCTAACTTTTCATTCTTCTTTTGTTTCCCAACCTTGAGAAATCTGACTCTCTTCTATTTTCCATAAACTTAGTTCTCACATAATTCCAAACTTACTTGCTTCAAATCTGGAAGCAACTTCCTTGAGTGGAGAATCTGCATCCCCTTCTCATTCATGTTGCCAAGCTTATGATGCCACAATGTTGTATCTGTTCTTGTGGAAGCTAAAGAAATAGAATGGTCAGTATTATGAGGACATATATACAACGTACCTACCCTGTCTCCTTTTGCTATCACCATTGATCGTTTAGTGATATTCCACCTTTTTTCTCCAAATGTAGATAGACAGCTGCCATCTCCCAACTTCCCTGTTGAGATCAAATTTCTTTTCATAGCAGGAATATGCCTAACATATTTTAACAACTAGTCAGTTCCATTCTTAACTTTTATCCATACCTTACCAATTCCAACAATTTTACATGGCTCATCATCACCCAATAAAACATGTCCAAAATCACCCGGAACATAATCATGAAAGTATTTCCTATGGGGTGTAGCATGACATGAAGCCCCTGAATCTACTACCCAATAATCACTAGTATTATCTAATGCAAGAATCAAAGCATCTTGTAACACATCACCTGCTACATTTTCTTCCTAGGTAGTTTCCTTATGTGCATCTCCTTTCTTCAGATGTCCTTTCTTTCCACAGTTCCAGCACTCTATTTTTCCCAGTCTGGACTTGGATCTTCCCTTTTTAGAGTTGTTGTGATTACCTTGGCTCTTTCCTCTCTCCTTTTGTCTTCCCTTGCTCTCCATGGTCAACACATTACCTGATGTCTCACCTATGCTTTTTCTTCGCATTTCCTTACTAAGAATAACACCAATACCATCATCAAATTTTAAGGTGTTTGAACTAGAGACAGAGTTACTTACAGCCATGACCAAGCTATTCCATCTTTCTGGCAATGAACACAAGATTAGAAGACCCCAAACCTCATCATCAAAGTTCACACTTACAGAAATTAGTTGATTTGTAACAGTATCAAACTCATTTAAATGATCAGTAATAGATCCACCTTCAAACATATTCATATTAAATAAACGCTTCATTAGAAATACCTTGTTGGAGGCCGAGGTTTTTTCATACAGCTTACTTAGTGCACTCATCAAACCCTCTGTTGTCATTTATTTTGAGATATTGAAAGCCACCAATGAAGCTAGGCTCAATCGTATTGTTCCCATAGCCTTTTTGTCAAGAACCTCCCATTCTTCGTCCTTGATAGCCACCGGCTGCTTTGCTCTTCCTCCCAATGGTAGGAATAGATCCTTCTGGTACAGATAGTCCTTCATTTGCATTTTTCATAATTGGAATTTTTGTCCGTTAAAATTCTCGACCTTAAACTTTCCTTCTTCTGCCATTGCTCCCACTTGAACCAGAAACCCTAGCTTCTTGCGGGTTTATCTACCAAATAGACCTTTGGATCTGATACCAATTGTTAGAAGAACAGGATCGCAGAGCAATAACAATAAACAGAAATGCAAATATAATCACACATACAAATTACAAGAGAGACACAGATATATCATGGTTCACCCAACTTGGGCTACGTCCATACTGAAGTTGCCAGTCCTTATTATTATACCGTCCAACAAAGTGAAGGGATAAAACCTGCAACACAACTGCTGCACTTCCTCTTCACTGTCTCGCAGTCTCTCTTCTTGATCTCAAAGATCTTTACAATGCATAATACCTAATACATCAACCCTAGCCGTATTACAATTTCTTTATTTTATAAGGGATATACAATGGGAAAATCCATGGGTTACCCAAAACCATGGGCCCAAAAACTGGTGGCGAAAACAACCCCAAAAATTTTCCTCGGGGGATACGCCCCTGAACCCCCGATGGGGGCCCGCTGCCCCTTGGACCCCCTGGGGATCATGCCGGGATCATAACCAAACCTGGGGTACAGACACGGCTAAATAATAACATCTCTGAATCTGGAGATTAGGCTCCACAACCAACAATACATTGTTCACAAAAACCTCTTTCATTTTCCTAAAATGATGGGTCATTTGCCCATAATCAATCAACCAAATGGAAAATTTTCAAACAACTTATGCTTAGATTCAAGCTATGAACTAATTAGCAAAATTCACGCCATAGTCTATAAATTAATAAATAATTGAAAATAAAGTCACAGGTCTAAAGCTAGTTACATTTTTCAAAGAAACCTCTTTCATATTCCTAAAATGATGTGTCATTTCCCCCCAATGAATCTGCTAAGATGACAATTTTTCAAAGAACTTATACTTATATTCAATATATGGACTAATTTTACAAGGTTTTATGTAAAAAACAAAGTGTAAATTTTGCAAAAATGGGCTTAGTAAAATGCATGCCGCAATCTATACATTGGTCAATAATTGAAAGTAAAACAGCAAGCCTAAAGCTAGTTACATTGTTCCCAAAAACCTCTTTCAATTTCCTAAAATGATGGGTCACTTACCTACAATGAATCTTCTCAGATGGTAGTTCTTCAAATAACTTATGCTTAGAGTCAAGCTATGAACTGCTTAGTACAATGCATGCCACAATTTGTACATTGGTCAATAATCAAAAGTAAAACAATAGGCCTGAAGCTAGTTACATTGTTCATAAAAACCTCTTTCAATTTCCTAAAATGATGGGTCATTTTCCCACAATGAATCTTCCAAGATGGTATTTTTTAAAACAACTTATGGTCAGAGTCAAGCTATGGAATACTTATTAAAAAGCATGCAATAGTCTATACATTGGTCAATATTTAAAAGTAAAAGCACAATTCTGCAGCTAGTTAACTTCTTCACAAAAACCTCTTTCAGATTCCTAAAACGATGTGTCATTTCCCCCCAATGAATCTACCAAGATGGTAGTTTTTCAAACAACTTATGGTTAGAGTCAAGCTATGGACTACTTATATAGGGTGTTATGTAAAAAAAAAGAGTAAATTTTCAAAAATGGGTTAGTAAAATGCACACCACAGTCTATAAATTGGTCAATAATTGGAAGTAAACCAAAAAGACTAAAGCTAGTTGCATTGTTCACAAAAACCTCTTTCAGTTTCCTAAAATGATGGGTAATTTGCCTACAATGAATTTGCAAAGATGCGAGTTTTTCAAACAACTTATGCTCAAAGTCAAGCTATGTACTGCTAATTAGTAAAATGCATGTTGGAGTATGTACATTGGTCAATAATTGAAAGTAAAACAACAAGCCTGAATCTGGTTAGATTGCTCACAACATCCTCTTTCAAATTCCTAAAATGATGTGTCATTCCCCCCCAATGAACCTCCCAATATGGAAGATTTCCAAAGAACTTATACCCAGAGTCAAGCTACGAACTAATTATACAAGGTGTTATGTAAAAAACAAAGTGTAAATTTGCAAAAATGAGCTTAGTAAAATGCACGTCATAGTCTGTACATTGGTCAATAATTGAAAGTAAAACCATAGACCTAAATCTAGTTACATTTTCACAAAAACCTCTTTCAGTTTCCTAAAACGATAGGTCATTTTCCCATAATGAATATACCAATATGGCAGTTTTTACATAAAATTACACAGGTTATAATAATGAAAACACATGCTACATATTTTGTTGGAACATTTAAAAACCCATTCCATACTTAGGATATATTTTATTAGTCATCTAGATTAATTTTCCTAGGTGTAGACTATCTAGTTGGCCTAGTTTTGTCTTTTATGCCTCCATATGCCATCCTAAGTCACACAAAGGAATTTGGATAGATTTTGGATAATATTTCCTTGGATTCTATCTTATTTTATTACATTCCTGAATTAGAAAGACACTTTCCTGATTTAGACAACTTTATTTTTTTTTTCTACTTTCTAGTGGATAAGGTAAAGCTAGTTGACTTGGAAACTCTCTCCACTTGACCAATTCGACCTCCACCACTTTCTTCTCTCCTAAAATCATCATTACATTCCATTTACATCACTCTTGAGATGCCATACCATATTCAGCCAATTTGTGAGCCTTCAGAGTGTTTTGGAAAGCGCTTTTGACACCTAAGGGGTTTTTATGATTTTAGTAAGCCTTATTTTTGTGAGCTTTTCAACTTGCCTTTAAGGCATTCTATTTTATCTCTTGGGATATATTATATATTGTATTCATATTGAGGAATAATATATGAGATGGTATTTCTATCAATTGAGTTCCTTCTATTATGTTTCTGTTTCAATATTTCTTCTTATTCTTGCATATCTTTGAATAATTGTTGTGAGAACTTCTTTGCTTCAAGATCCTTGGCTATTAGAATTATTTCATGGTATTTATCCTATATAGAATTCTCACATGGTATCAGAGCTCAGGGAGCCCATATCTTAGATTCAGTTGATTCTTCCAGTATAAGTTTCAAAGTTTGTTTTGTAGGTACAACTTCATGGATTTGAATTCAGCTCCTCTTCTTACACCATTCAACTATGATGAGTGAAGGACAAAGATGAGTGCATATATGAAGAGCCATGATCTCTTTGATGTGTCTATTGGAGTTGTTGCAGATACTGAATCCTCATAAGAGAAATTTGGTTGGCTAAATGATTGTGATAGAGCACTTGGATCCATGTGTCTAACTTTTTCTCCATACATGCACTGCCTTATTGGTTCTGTTGAATACCCAAAGGATATCTGGACCAATTTGTATAGAGTCTTTGGATAGAACAATTAGGTTCGTACAAGAAATATGGAGAGTAAATTTGACACCTTTTCATGTGTTCTTCCTCCTAAATTCCTGGCCTCAACCATCTCTGAAGAAGTTGTCTTTGAAGAAAAAGAAATCGCAGAAATTGCTTCACAGACAGTTCTTGTTGATTATGATCTCCTTGATTCGAATGCTTTTTGCCATGAAGAAGTAATTGAAGCGACTTATTTTGTGGCTCTAGAAGTTGAGAAATCAAATATCTCTCCTTCATATGTGGCTGCTGATAATGAAGAAGGTTCAACTAATGGAGCTTCCATTGTTGAAGAGGAGTTCATCCATTCACAGTTCTCATATCATTCTTCATATTTTGATCTTGAGGATGACAAGCTAGTGTTTGATGATTCTGTGCATAATTCACAACCTGATAGTGTGCAATATGCTGATCTATTGGATGATTTGAAGGTTGGTTCAGATTTCAAGAGTGCTCCATTTGCACTCATTTATTTTGATCTCATGCCTTCTACCTATTCCTACATGATGACTAGTGCCTATCCTTAAAGTTTCATTGAAGATAGAGACATTGCCATCAAATTGGCGTATTTTCTTGGAGCTGATTTAACTTCCTCTTCTTTGAAGTTCAAGTTTCAAGAGAAATCAGATCTGATCCTACCCCATTTGGTTGGAATTTGAAGTCTCAGAATGGTCTACTGTTAGGAACCCATGTCAACTCTTCTATTTACTTGTTAGTATATTGTTCTTGGACGCATATGCTTTGTAAGTCATCCTGTAGTATTTGTTGATCCATAGTTTTTGTCTTATTATTGTTGGACACATATGCTTTGTAAGTCGTCCTGTAGTAATTGTTGATCCATACGTTAATACCCAAAAAGTGCTCACTACCTCATCTACCCCATTACATGACTCATTTGTCCATATTTCCTACAATATTTGCCTCCAAAACCTTAAAAATCCATTAAAAAGCCTCCAAAAGGCCAAAAAACCCATTTTCCCCCCAAAATAATACAAAATTCCTCCAAAATAGCAAAAACCCTCTAAAAAGGGAATAAAAAATACAAAAAAGAGGAAAAAGAGGGAAAAAGGAAGCAAAAACCCTATACAGCTTACCTAAACCATATGGTGCCCAAACCCATGGGCCAACACTCCACCACTAAAAACCTATAAATAGGTGATGGAGGCCCCTCATTTCATATCCACAATCATTTGTATCCTTACTCTGCCAAAATCACTCCTGAAACCCTAGCTCACCCTTGAAATACTTTCACACTTGAGTGCCCCTTTGGCCCATTTCCAAAACCCTTTGGAGAAAGAGAAATGAACAACACTAGAGCTTGGAGCAAACCTCTTAGACTATTGCAGAGGCTTCATCAACCTTCACATTGGAGGTATAATTTTTAATACAAAAAACCATTTTTATTACATTTATGTTATTTTATGCACATGCTTAGATTAGTTTACTGTTTTACTATACTGTCTTTTATTTACTGTATTTTCTGAATTGCTATTAAGGAGTTCCTTCTCCTTAGTAGGTGCTCATTTGCACAAGCTAGGGTGAAAAACCTAGCTATAGTTTTGGCGACTCCTCTTGTATTCCTTTGAATTTCTAGTTATAGTTTTAAACGTTTTTAATTTTCTACAATAGTTTTTTGTTTTTTCCTTTCGGTTGTCCCTTTTGGTTGCCGTAAACCACGTCTTTTGCACCCCGTAGTTGCATTCCAACCGTGTCTTTCAGATTGTTACCTGCGATCTGACCGCGGCTCTCAGACTTTTACCGGTGATCTACCGACGGTTTTTAGTCTATTACCTACGATCTAACCGTGGCTCTTAGCCTGTTTCGTGCAGTCCGACCGTGGCTATTCACCCTTTTTCCCATGGGCCGCTTGCGGCTTGCAGCCCTTTTTTTGCAACCTGCATGCAACTTTCATCCTTTTTCCCGCGTCCCGCTTGCAGCTTTCAGCCATTTTCCTGCAAGCCGCCTGCGTCTTTCGGCCTTTTTCCCGCATCCCGCCTGCGGCTTTCAGCCATTTTCCTGCAACCCACCTCCGACTTTCGACCCTTTTCCCGCGGTTCACCTGCATCTTTCGGCCAAATTCCCCCAACCTGTCCATGATTGTCGATAAGTTTCCCGCGGTCCGACCGCTCAAATTTTACACAGACCTGCAGTCTGTTTTTTGCACTTTTTTCACTGTTTTGAACCTAGCACTTTGCTGCAATATTTTCTGCACCTGCACATCCATCTGTCCTATCTGCAACCATACTTCCCTATAGCCTTTTTTCTGCAGTATTATTTCTGTTCCATTTATAGAATATTTTTTAAATTTCAGCATTTTAATTGAAAAGAGAAAATTTTGCATTTCAAAGTTTAATTTCTGTATTGTTATTTTTAGTTAGAAAGTTGCCCACCCTGTGGCACTTTTACTTGGGTTCATCATCTCACATGTACACACTCTGTCACCTAATTCAAGTGAGCCCTAAAATACTACTTAACACAACCAACATTCTAACCCCACTTGGGGAACACATAAGAATTTTGTAGTTAGGTAGGATCGGGGGGATAGGCATCCAAATAACACCCCTCGGTTGCTTACACTTGAGACATAGTTGTTGTCCATTAGGGAACCAAAATCCCCTAGTATTTTTTGACACGGTTTAAAACCAATTTATTGGGAAGGCCTCTCCCCTGGGAGGGTTGAGGTCTCCAAACTGGTTCCGGAAACCTAAGTGGAATACCACAATCCATTTAGTAACTGAAGGATACCTTTCATAGTTCTTGGTGTATCACCCATATGGGGATACAATAGTGATAGAACCAAACAACAGATTCACCCAACCGAACATGTCATGAATGAGGTATCTTAGTTGCTTTTCTTCTAGGATCGATTACCCAGTGTCCCTTCCGGTAGGGGGGTATCTTTAGCCACTTGGCCCTACTATGCATATTCTATGACTTGGATTTCATCACCTTGCAGAGGATATGCCTAGTTGAGTCAGAATACTATTTAGCTAGGTGTTTGCATGCTCCTTACCTCCTTTTGGTCTAGTGAGTCCACTATTTTTATTTTCTAGGAATCCTGCTGCTTGTTGGTATTCTGACCATTTCTATTGATACTCCACTTATTGTAGCACATCTATTATAGTAAGTGTTTTGAGTTGGTTGTTTTCCTGATTTCCATATTTGTTGCGCTCTCCTTCTGCACACTCAGTTGCATTAGGGTTTTTGAGCTGTTTTTCACTCAACCCAACCCCCAGATACTTGACACCATCTGTCACCATTGAGTCCCCGAGACATTCTCAGTGCCTCCGGGGTGAGACCCCACAGCACGGTTCACTTGACATCACCCGTCATAGACGTAGATCTTCATCACTTGATACCACTCATCATAGATCTCGAGCTTTGTCACTTGACTCCACTCGTCAATGGCATAGAACTCCGTCACCCGATCTAGACACCCCTTATTTTACCTCTGATTCTGAGGAAGATTCCGAGAACCCCACTTACACTGCACCAACCAGCCCCATGGTTGGCATGACTTCCACCCCTTTCTTTGTAGGTACCATTGGTGGAGCATCCACCACCACACCAGCTACCACACCTGCCTTGGGTATGCCCTCGATGGGGCCCATATCTACCATTCTGATCACTCTACCCATTCCAGTAGCTGGCATAACTATCCCCACTCCATCAATGACTCACACTACCCTTGGCAGTGCAGGACCATCCAATACCACTTTCGTCCCTCCACTTGGGGTAAACATCCCAAACCTAGCCCCTCCACTTGGGGGCATTGTCCCCAACATGGTCACAACCACTAGTATGTCACATCCTTCTACTAGTTTTCCATTCATGGCTAGTCTCAACCTTCCTGACCTAGCTATATTGACTAATGATCCCATCAGACATGACCCTGCGTGGCCTCACATGCCCACCAAGCTCCCCTCCGACATCCCTAAGTTTGAGGGCAAGGCAGGTGAGGACCCCCATAACCATATCATGTCCTTCCATCTATGGTGTTCCTCCAACTCCATAGTGGACGACTCTGTCCGCCTCCATCTATTACAGCGCATCCTCACTGGCTCTGCAGCTAAGTGGTACATTGAGCAACCCCATGGGATCCATGCCACCTTTACTTCCCTTGCCTCGACCTTCCTGCAGTTCTTTCAGTTACCTGTCTGCTACGACGTGGGAGTTGAGATCCTACTGTCTTGCAGACAGAACATGGCTACCCACATCACTAACCACATTCATGAGTGGCGTCGACACCGCATCCTCTGCAAAATCAAGTTAGATGACCATATCTTCATAGATTGGTTTCTAAAATCCCTCCTTCCTGTCATTGCCAAGGATGTGGCATCCAAACGACCCCAGTCCAAAGAAGAGGCCATCCTCAAAGCCTAGAAATTTGACCTTATTTACGCCCAATCGGGTTATCTGTATTCCATCATACCTGACGCCCCTCGCGGTGATTCCTCCTGAAAAAATGCACCGGGGGCATCCCATGCCGCAGATGGCATCAGTGGCCATATAGCTTCACATAACCAACCCTTTTCCATGGCACGTCCTAGCCATGGCCCCGACCTTTCACAGGCTACATCATAGTCCAGAGAAACTAATTCATATGCTCCCATGGCACATCACCATCATTCCCACGGACCCTCGTGTCCACCTTAGTGCTTTGGCCATGCCGCCCCCACTTACACCCCACCAGTTGCACCTCAGCCATATTACCACCCTCAGGCTGCACCAGCTCCTGTGTCCTTTCAAGCCAAACCGGCTTATTACCTGCCATAGGTAGCCCCTGCGGCAAACCCACAACTCGTTCCGCAGATGTATCAGCAACCCCCACAAGGTTCAGCACCTGCGCCACCTCCACCTACTTATTACCCACCACAGCCTTCTCCTGCACCTGCACAACCCCAAAACTCACCTGCTTCCCAAGGGCAAGTGTATGCCCAACAAAATCCACAGCAGAACCAAAATAGCCAGCGCCAACAGGGCCAGCAAAACCACGGAAAAGGCTGTAACTGTGGGAACAACCCTCCTCCAGACCAAGGCAGTCAACCTCCCAATCCCCCAAACAACAATAACGTGGTGCCTGCCAACCAGAACCCTAATCAGCCGCCCAAGCAAGCCAAAAATCCTAATTTGGGAACAAACCATCCTTGTTCTATTTGCGGGGTCTATGGCCACTACACTTGTGCTTTCCCACATTTGGAGCGAGCTCGGAAACTCTAGATCGATGATGCCCATCGCCAAGGTCACGTGGCTCCTCAAGCGCCGCCCAACCCCCCACCAACTCAACATCAAACCTTGGTGTTACAAAACCCCCTACCAACCCAAGGTGTAGTGAGCACTCAGCCATTGGCTCCCCCTCAAGGAAACACACCACCACAACAGCAGATCACTTATGTCGCTCCTGATCAACCCATGATAGACTCAGGTACCCACCACTTGTTAGTGATGTCATCCGCCGATGTCAACCTCCAAACCTATCAGAACCAATGTGGCTCCACCCCTGAAGCCCCTCCCGCGGACAAAAACACTAACACTCATCTCACTGATCAGACATTACATATACCTCCGGCTCCACTAGATGGCACTTCCAAAGCACCTCTCTTCCCACTTCACCGCATCAACAATAATCCCAATGCTAGCGCTGCGTCTAATTACAACATTGTAGATGACTTATCCCAGTCTCCCATAGCCATGTCTGCATTAGAAGTCTTAAAGAACTGTCCTTCACAGCGCAAGACTTTTCTCTCCGCCATTGGTGCTATTGACCCAATTGATTCACGACTGATGGCCTTCGATTTGGACCAATCCGAACCACGCCTGCCTTCCACTTTAGCATTCCAAGTTTTTGTTTCCGTTCAGAATCTTGTCATCCATCGGTGCATTATCGATGAAGGTGCCTCTACATGCGTTATGTCCACATTCGTTTGGTAGAAGTTGGGATCCCCTACTCTCCAGCAGTCCACCACTGCATTGCGAGCCTACGATGGCCGTTCGACTCAACCCCAAGGTCTCTTAGCTAATGTCCCTATCCAGTTGGCTAGAAAAACCGTGGTCATTGACATAGAGGTCATCAATGCCCAACTTGATTATAATCTCTTACTTGGCCGTAGCTACATGTATGCCATGCAGGTGGTTGCCTCATCCGTTTTTCATACCATGATGTTCCCCCATGATGGACGCATGGTCAAGGTCGATCAACTCACCTATTATGATCCCAATTCCCTCGCTGCACCCAAAAATGTTCTCCCCATGGCTGAACAACCTGTTTGTGGTGAAACTACCTCGTTTGTTTCCTCCATGGGACCCAGAAATTACTCAGATACACCGATGACCTCAACATTCCAATCCATTCCACCCCCGTCACCCACGACTGAAGTATCTGACCTATGTACCCTTTCCCACAACACACAAACACCAAACAATCAACCGCCCTTATTACCCAAACCACCGTTGGTACCTAGTCACATTGGTGTTACACCCATACACACAATCCCCTTCCTATTCCCTCCGTCGGGAGTAGTAAGTGCCCCAGTTATGGCTACTCTTACCCTCCCCGGGTTAACCTTAGGATTACCCGTGTGGTATATTTCACCTCTCATTCCCCCATCAACAACAAATGTCATCCTACAATCGGTGCAACCCATCGCCACTACTATTCAACCACCTTCCGGTGTCACTACCCCTTCATCATCTACGAATCCCCCCCCTCTTATCAAGCACACTGGGAGCAGAGGCCCACAACCATACACTCCTGTACCTCTACCCAAAACAGTTAAACCCCCCCCCCCCCCGCCGTGTTTTGTGCTCCTCCTAAATGCTCGTTGTGTGATGAGTTAGGCCATCCAACTCATCAATGTCCACAATTACCTGCATTACAGGAACACATGCAAATGCTTGACGACGACCCCAACATCCCGGTTGTCCATCTCGATCCAACCCCTAAGCCTCATGTTAAATCACTGCGTACCAACCACCCTTATGCAATATGCGGTATTTATGGCCATTACTCACACCACTATCCTGATCTCCCAGATTACAGAGCAGCTCTCTACGAGATGAATAGTTTGGACCTTGAGATGGCACCCCCCACAATTGAGGAGATCCACCCCCCAGTATCACCCTCATCCTGAGAGATTAACACCATCTATATGATCTCTTCGACTACCACTTCCTCGTCAACCAATTTGACAACTCAAAGTTTCCGCAATGATGAGGAGATTCTAGAGGCTCTCACTGCCCCGGATTATCCCTAGGAAGACATGCACCATCGTTCCTATTTCCTCCCAGAAGAGTCCTCCTCCACCATGGCCACCCAATTTGCGGTTGAGTCCAAATATTTCCTTCCCACCAAAGTCGACTGGTGTAAGGATCACATTCCTGCTCCTGATGCCTTTGAGGAAGGTAACATGGCCAACATCTCACCCACAATCCAAATTGATATCGCTACCCCAGGAGGTGCCCCTAAACTCATCACTTTAGGAGCCTCCTGCAATGAATATGAGATCGGAGAGTACAAAAAACTTTTCCACGAGTTCCGTGATGTCTTTGCCTGGTCCTATACCGAAATTCCTGGTCTCGACTGCGCTATGATAGAACACCACATTGACACATGGCCCGATGTACCCCCCGTTCACCAGAAACAGTGCCCCATTCATCCCTCAAAGCTCCCTGCTGTTAAAGCAGAGATTGAGAAACTTCGCAAAGCAGGATTCATTTATCCTATCGCATATACCACTTGGGTTTCTAACCCCATCCCTGTTAACAAGAAATAATGCACCATCAGAGTATGTACTGACTTTCGCAATTTAAACCGAGCCTATCCCAAAGACAACTCCCCCACGCCATTTGTTGACCAACTCATCGATGCGTGTGCGGGGCATGAAGTCCTATCGTTCATGGATGGTTTTTTCGGATACAACCAGATTCAGATCCGTAAGGAGGATCAGTACAAGACTGCCTTTACCACCCCATGGGGCACCTTTGCCTATCTTGTCATGCCTTTCAGCCTTAAAAATGCTGGTACCACCTTCCAACGGGTCATGACCTATTGTTTTCATGACTTGGTCCATATCCTGCTAGTCTATCTTGGCGATCTTACAACTCATTCTCGGAAACGACCAGACCACCTTAATGACCTCCAGCAAGTCTTTCTGCGTTGTTGCAAATATCAAATCCGCTTGAACCCACACAAGTGTGTCTTTTGCGTTCCAGCAGGATGGTTGTTGGGTTTCATTGTTTCCCAGAAAGGAATTGCTGTTGATCCCCTGAAAGTCCAAGCCATCATAGACCTTCCCTCTCCTCGCATGCTCCAGCAGCTCTAGAGTCTGCAGGGGCGATCTAATTTCCTCCGTCGCTTCGTTCCTGATTATGCCACTACCGTTCATGGTTTCTTACGCTTGCTTCATACCCACATACCCTTTGTTTGGGATGAGCAAGCAGAAGCTGCATTCGAAGCCCTTAAGAAAGCTCTCACACAAGCCCCTTTGATCTCCCCTCTGTATTTCTCTCAGGACTTCATCATTTACATCTCGGCATCCGATTATGCCATGTCCAGAGTCCTTGTTCAAGAAGACGCTGCTTGCCAGGAGCATGTCATTTATTATGTCAGCCAGACCTTGTCTGGACCACCCCTACATTACCCATATGAGGAAAGACTGGCCCTTGCTGTGGTCTTTTCCATCCAAAAATTGCGACATTACATTTTACTCAGTCATACCATAGTTTTCACTGACTCCAACCCCATGATCTATCTCTTGAACCGACGCCTCCTGCAAGGTCGCATTGCTAAATAGGTAATTATCCTCCAAGAATATGACCTCGCTTTCAGAACCCCTAAGAGCACTAAAGCCCTCGCGCTTTCCTATCTCATCACCGATCTCTCATCCCTTTTTCCGTCCCCAAAAATCTCCGATGAGTTACCCGACAACCACTTGTTCATCATCTCATCTGATGACCCATGGTACGATGATATTTTGTTATACCTTCATACACAGAAGTTTCGACCCAACATAAATTGTGATGGACGTAGTCGTATCCGTCTTCAGGCCTCTCGATATCTCCTCTTAGGCGATGTCCTTTACCGGTGAGGGGTTGACACGATTCTCCGTCATTGTATTACTCACGAGGAAGACGAACAAGTCGTCACTAACTGTCATAGCAGTGCTTGCGGTGGACATTTCTTTGGAATGGCCACCACCCAAAAGGTCATCCGCGCTGGATACTTCTAGCCCACACTCTTTACCGATTGCATCACAGCAGTCAAACATTGCCATAATTGCCAACTTTTTGCCCCTAAGGCTCGGACACCAACTGCTCCATTACACCCAGTCGTCACCGTTGGCCCCTTTTGTAAATGGGCCATCAAATTTATGGAGTGAAAACCCTCATCCGCCAACAGCCATAAGTACATCATTGTCGCAGTCGACTACTTCACCAAATGGGCTGAAGCAATGGCCACCTTCAATTGTAAAGCTGACATCGCTGCCCGTTTCTTTTTTAACCATGTTATCACTCGATTTGGGGTCCCCAAACAGTTGGTCTCAGACCATGGTTCACACTTTGAAGATTCCATTTGGTGTGAGTTATCCACCCTCCTGAAGTTCGAGCATCAGTATTCCTCTACTTACTACCCCCAAGGGAATGACCAAGTAGAGGCCATTAACAAAATTTTAAAAACCATCCTCCAACGCACTGTTGACTGGCATAAGTCCAATTGGCATCACATGCTCTTCCCTACATTATGGGCTTACCGTACATCAACCAAAACCGCCACCAATTTTACCCCGTTTCATTTAGTTCACGGTGTAGAGTCTATCCTCTCCATCGAGTGTTAGATACCTGCCTTACACATCGCCATCGAGCTTCTCCCAGACACTTCCCCACTCAAGCAACGTCTACTATCACTAGAACAAGCTGATGAAGACCGTCGTGCCACCCTCCAGACCATTGAAGCTGCCAATAACCGCTCCAAAGCTAGTTACGACAAACATGTTCACCCTCACACTTTCCGCGAAGGGGACCTCGTCCTTGCCTATGATCAATCCCACGACAATACTGGTAAAGGAAAGTTTGAATCCATGTAGCAAGGCCCTTACATCGTGCAGACTTGCCTCAGAAATGAGGCATACATTTTAACTGACTCCGAAGGTCACCCTTTGCGCAACCCTCGTAATGGGTTGTACCTTCAAGGCTTTTATCCCTAAATAAACCCGCGGCCTCATTGGTCTATATTGTACAGTTTGCTTTCTTTTTCTTTCACATTTTTTACCACAACCTTACATTCATCATTTTTGCATGATCACAAATGGACCATATTCCACCTCATTACATTGGCTTCGTTGATGGAGCAAGCCACTGGTCTCCAAACCTGGATTCTGCAGCATGGGTCTTATATTCCCCTTCACATGAGTTGATTCACCTTGATGGAATATGTATAGGCACTGCTACCAATAACCAAGCGGAGTATGATGCTATGACCGGTCTCCTGACTGCTGCCCTTCAGATGGGCATATGTCACCTTCATGTGTTCCTTGACTCCCAGCTACTTGTCTCCCAGCTCAACAACTGCTACCAGGTCCGTGATCCCTGCCTCTTTAGAAAATTCCTATGCAAAAAACAACTCAGCCTACAATTTGAATCCATAACATTCGCCCATGTCCCAAGAGCTCAGAATAGTGTCGCAGATCAAATGGCTAACAACATCCTAGATTGGCACATTAATCACACCATGTAAAACCTCCATCATGCATCATCATCCCATATCATCTCATCAAAAATATATAAAAATCCAAAAAGATTGCAAGGGGCATCCACGTGCCTATCATCACATAAACATTTGCATCCATGTGCAATAACATAAAAACACATTACTATATAGGGGCATCCACATGCCTAATCCTACATACATAAGGTTGCATCCATGTGC
The DNA here is from genome assembly GCA_027924585.1 of Larix kaempferi. NCBI lineage: Eukaryota > Viridiplantae > Streptophyta > Pinopsida > Pinales > Pinaceae > Larix > Larix kaempferi. The sequence continues at coordinate 9,143,351 of BSBM01000841.1, forward strand.
AATACATAACATAAAATACACAAGGGGCATCCATGTGCCCATCATCCTACACTACTTGCATCTACGTGCAGTACAAATATATAACAAACCATACGTGCATCCACGTGCGTACACTAAATCATCATCGCAAAAAGGTGCATCCATGTGCATATATATATATATATATATAAATAAACATCAATGTGCTACACATGTCCTGAGTACCCCCGTACTCAGTTGTACAAAAAATATCTATACATCAATAAGCCTCATAGAATACATGCCATAGCTACAAAATCGGGGGGGAATCCCCTGCACTCCCTACTGAGAGTCATATCCTCCATCACTGCCTGCATCAGCCACCTCCAAGTCCTCACCTCGCTCCTCCTCCAGCGGCTCCTCACCTCCTGCAAGCTCCTGTGACCGACCCCTATCCGCCAAAATGGCCACTCGGATCGCGATCGATCGGAACTCCCGTGGTGCCCTCAGACAGTCCTGAATCACCTCTAGATCCACATCCCGCCACCCATCATCAGTCACTCTAACTAGAAAATGATCGAGCAGCGTCCGTAAGGACTCCAGAGTCCCCTCGGACTCCCATCAATGCACCTCCCCTCGGCCTGGAAGGGCTGGTACCACCAAATGCCCCCTACGAGCTACATGTCCTGGTGGTGGTCTCGGGCCAGCATCTGCAAATCATACATCAGTCAGTAACAACATATCAACATATCAAACCTATCATACACAAAAATTGACATCCAAAACAAAACAAGCAAATCAATACATACCATCTAGTCCCCATGCCTGCCTTGGCGACCGTGGTGCCTCCGGATCCCCAGTGTAGTCCATATCTCTGTATGGATAATCGTCTAGTGTCAACGACATTTGAAACCACTGTAGGTAGAGCTCCTGGGTGAAGTACCTGCCAACCTCACCGCCACCCTGTCGGTGCATCATCTCTCCCCACCACTCCATGCGCGGCTCCATAGGCCCTACTGCCCTAATCGACACCCGCGGTCACATTGTAGGTACCCTCTCCATGAAGAAGGCACAAAGAAAGGATCCATAACAGAATCCCTTGCCAGATTCCTTCACCGATGTCAGCTGCCACTGAACACAAGTGAGGAACATCTGGCCCCAGGCATAGTATACACCATCCAGCACCCACTCCACCAGCTGCATCTAGCCCCTAGACACCTTCTCAGGTGACTAGGACCCCAAAACCCAAACCACGCACGCCGCGATCGCCTGTACTGCTGGCTCCCATAGGTCCACCACCCGGAGTGCACTCCTTTGCACCCTAGCCTCCTGAATGCAGTACCGCTCCAACCTATCCTCGATATCCACATCTGTGGATACTCATGGCTGCGTATCAGCCATCCTACCCAGACAGGGCAACCCTTTCAAGAAGTATACATCTGCGAGGGTGAGATCCACCCTCTCTCCCTGCACCCTGAATGCATGAATGTCAGGCTCCCAAAATCTCACTAACCGGTTCAGCAGCAACGCTGTTGAATGCATCATAAGCACTTGTGCGAACTTCGGCAACCCGCAAAACCCCAACGTAGACCGCACATGCCAATCCCTCCGGATGACATCCACTATGTCATCTGGTACCTCCCGCTCTCGCCACAGCACTAATGGCATCTTTTCAATCACATAAGGCAAACTCATCAGACTCATGTTGAAGAAGTAACCCTTCCCCCTCCCAAGGGAAACCCTAAAAGCTTGATCCCAATCGCAACTTTAGGGCCCCTTGCCGCAGTTTCCGACTATGGCTTTCAGGGCTACAGTCACGGTCCGGGACTGCACCTGTAGGAGGCGAACTCGCAGTCCCAAACCGCAATTCTAGCCTTGGAACTTGTGGTCCAAGACCACATGTTCTGACCCAGAACTCGCGGTCCCCATCTATGTGATCAGCCATGAAACCCGCGGTCCCCGACCGTGGTTCCACCCCACAAACCCGCAGTCCACCCCACGTGGACCGTACAAAAAAATCCCCTACGACCCACTACCCCCCTGCACCCAATGAAAAATGTAGGTATGAGTTTATTGGAATGCCTGTAACTCCCAGATCTAAAAATGGCTGGTTGGATCGTCCAAAAACACCAACTCAGCTCTGGTCCACTCCGATCACTAGTCAAATTCAACAAGTCCAAATGACACTTGTCATGTTGGACCCACTTACTATTTATAGTATGTTGACTTTTTCTTGTTTTGGCCATTCTGAACCAATATGGAATCCATTTTTCGAACCGTTTCCACCACTGGAATCAACACGACGAGACCATCATGATGGTCAACTTGTTTTCTTATTTTTTCCCCATCATTTTTTGAGCATTTTTTCTAGACATCACTAGTCGCCTCGGTTTGCATGCCACTTCGGCTACTCTCCGTATTTGATTATTTTATATCATCGGATTCATTTTTCCGAGCCCGTGATGATGCTTGAGATCATTTCTCGCTCTCACCCCCATATTTTTCAGGTATTTTTTCCAAAACGCCCCCCCCCCCGTCACCTCGATTTACGTACCACATCGAAAGTTATCTATTTTTGACACTTTTTATATCGTCGGATTCATTTTTCTGAGCTCGTGATGATGCTTGAGATCATTTCTTGCTCTCACCAGGTATAGTTTCAACATTGTGTCCCGACACCTTGTTGCCTCGGCTTGCGCGCCACATCGATCGCCATCGGATTGTTCCACATTTTTACATGAGCCATTCACTCCTTTCATACTGCAATTATTTTGTTATTTTTCCACCATTCATTATCCCGCAAGGAGGCCCACCAGTGTTTCCCCCTACCCTCGTTCTTGGTCACCATCAATGTTCCTTGATTGAGCACTTCCTCCTTGCCTGACCATTCCTTTTGTTCGGTATAATTTTATCCATTTTTCAGGCCGGACAAGTCCTTTACGAAAAAGGCACTTAGGGAGTTTCTATTAAGCTCTTTTCTAACTCCTAAAACAATGAAAAGATCACCGAGCAATCTTGCTTCCTTTCATGCTCGTTAAAGTACCTGAAATGGCATCTATCTAGTATAAGCTTAACCATTTTCCGGACCTGGTAGACTAATTACGAAAAAGGAATACTCTAGCCACACTGGCTAGAAGAGTTCTTCATTGCATCCTTTTATGCTTCTTCGGGCCTTGGAGACTAACACACGAAAAAGCAACCCCGTGGAGTCTTCTTATCGCTTTCAGACTCTCTAAAATTGAAAGTAACCACGAGCATGAACTGTTCTGGGCTAGTACAAATACACACGACAATACCATTCCATTATTTCAGAGTCTTCTTATGGCTTTCAGACTCTTTAAAATTGAAAGCAATCATGAGCATGAACTGTCCTGGGCTCGTATCAATCCACACGACATTACCATTTTAAACACACTTCTTCTAGTTCCTTAACCCATGAAGAAGTCCCCCCGTGCCTCTTGGCACTACAATCGATCATCTCGGCAGCACCCCCAATTAGGTTTCCTTTGTTCAAAGTATTCTACAGGCTCCTGCCATTTTACACCAACTTGAGTATCACTCACCCCAGTCACTACCCTTGATCCATTATAGCAATGATCCCTTTCCCACCATTTAGTTTCATATGCTGCCCGATCATCCCCGCCATCATACTCTGAACAAAGGAAGTTTGAGTCCACCCACTCTACTTGCCTAGTTATCCCCCACAGTATGACAGTCCTACCATCAATACTCTCACACTTCAGTTCTCCACCTCGTGCTCCTATCAAGGAAACATCAGTTCCTTGCTAGTTGTAGGTCTCCCTCTGTCGACGACAGCCCCTCTATTTCAGAGGATAGACCCAGAGGTCCCTGTGCCTTAGACCCATCACCATCTGTGGTGAGTGCCTATCAATGATTTTGAGAGGAATCATCATTACCTCTCCGAGTGGTTGTTTATCACATGCTCAACATCAACACCTTGATCGCATCGTTGAGAATCGCGTAGGGTATATATCCCTTCAGTTATTGGTTGAAGACCCCGGATTTCCCCCGACTCTAGCACATTCATGAGTCACTTCGGAACGCCCATTTATATGTTCCCGTGGATGTCCGGGTTGCTTTGGCGATTGTATTTGGAAGCCATCCAGTTATATGCTTCCTTGAGTACCCAGTTTAGTGTAACATTGAGGGTATGACTCCCCGTCACTATGATCCAGCAGCTCATCAGTTCCTCTGGTACAACACTCAGTAGCACTGTTGTTATTCCAATGTATCAATTCTTCAGCTCAGACATGGTCAGCCCAGCAGTATGTCCCAGATTTGTGTCCCCTCTGGACCCTTATGATGTGCACAGTGGTTCTCTATGTATCTTTCAGGCCCCCATTTTTTGGGCCTCATAGTTATTTTTTATGTATCTTGATACGAGCATGGGTATGCCCACCTCGTCCATATATTGAGATTCTTCCTTAGTTGAGGCCATGTATATTTCAGGTCCCCATATTTTGGACCCATTATTATTATTGTTCCATATCTTGATATGAGCATGGGAATGCCCGCCTCATCCATATGTTCAGATTATTCCTCATTCATTATTGAGGTCATGTACTTTCAGTTTTTGCAATTTGTTAGGGACCGTTGGTCCGGGATCTAGTTCGTTCCTTCTCCTCTCCACACCCCAGGAAAACCATAAAATACCTATGATGTCTATCGGCCATACGATGAGCTCCTGCCCTCACACATAAGGGGGCAATCTGTTAACACCCAAAAAGTGCTCACTACCTCATCTACCCCATTACATGACTCATTTGTCCATATTTCCTACAATATTTGCCTCCAAAACCTTAAAAACCCATTAAAAAGCCTCCAAAAGGCCAAAAAACCCCCTTTTCCCCGAAAATAATACAAAAATCCTCCAAAATAGCAAAAACCCTCTAAAAAGGGAATAAAAAATACAAAAAAGAGGAAAAAGAGGGAAAAAGGAAGCAAAAACCCTATACAGCTGACCTAAACCATATGGTGCCCAAAAGCATGGGCCAACACTCCATCACTAAAAGCCTATAAATAGGTGATGGAGGCCCCTCATTTCATATCCACAATCATCTGTATCTTTACTCTGCCAAAATCACTCATGAAACCCAAGCTCACCCTTGAGCTACTTTCACACTTGAGTGCCCCTTTGGCCCATTTCCAAAACCCTTTGGAGAAAGAGAAAGAAACAACACTGGAGCTTGGACAACCCTCTTGGACTATTGCGAAGGCTTCATCAACCTTCACATTGGAGGTATACTCTTTAATACAAAAAACCATTTTTATTACCTTTCTGTTATTTTGTGCACATGCTTAGAGTAGTTTAATTGACTAGTTACCACCCGTGACGTAAACCAAGAGATATCATTTGTGGCAAAGTGGTTATCAGTTTTACCTGAGCCATGGAGTGAGGGGTATTGTCCCAATACGCAAGCCATCAGACAGCATTGGTGGCCGAGTGAAACCCCTGAACTGTTAGGAAGTCGAACATACCTGGGGTCCATATCTATTTTCAGCTAAACTATTGTCGATCACTTCCGCGTCGTTTCAAATCCATTCCAACCCGTTCCAGATCCAGTCATTTCATGGCTATTCTGAAAACCACTTTAGATCCAGCAGTTTTCAATCCATTCGACGCCATTTCATATCTATCTGTTGCTGATCCCTTCCGCGTTGTTTCAGATCCAATTGTTCTAATCCCTTCCGCACCGTTGCAGATCCTTGTTTTAACTCCGTTTCCCTTGAAACTTCCCGGACACTCCTGCATTCCCATTCTTCATATTTCATTCCTAAGGACCCTATCCCAAATTCTACTTCCTAGAGCCATAAATCTCACATTTGTCTATTTTTAGGGTTTTCCATAACTTCTTCAATTTTCACCCACTCGCCTCCAAATTTTGCCACCATGTTCATTCCCTATTTCTGCTTCTTTGTCCCTCTTTGAAATTTTTTCTCATTCTTTCACCCCGCTTCTGAAATCTCCATTTTTTGCTTCCATATCCATCAGAAAGTGTCTCGAACCTAGTCAAAACCCAATTACCCATCCGAGTTTTTCCCAAATCCAAATTTCCCTTTACTAAATAAGCTTTTGTTTTTGTTTTTCTATCCATCCCCCCCCCAAAAAAAAACTCCTAGTTATCGTTGTTACCTGCGCAGGAGCAAAAACTATGGAGGAAGCACTTGCAACCATCCAAACCAAACTCCAAGATCTAGATGAAAAATTTCTCAGTCTCCATCTTCAGCATTCAGCCTTGAACAATAACTAACAAAAAGAATATTCTGCAGCCAATGGGTTCTATTTTTCAAGCAATTTTCGTGGTCCAAAGCTTGAATTTATTTGCTTCAATGGTACTGATCCGATTGGATGGATCTATCATGCAGAACAGTATTTCAATGTGCATAATACTTTTGATATCCAAAAAGTTCCACTTGCATCCTTTCATTTGGAACAAGAAGCCCTTTAATGGTAACGTTGGTACATCAAAGCTCATGACGAGCTAAAATGGACATATTTTTGCCAACTCCTTTTGCAACGATTTGGTCCTAGTGCTTTTGATGAATTCACCAAATCACCCACTAAACTTCATCAAAGTGGCACTGTGCGAGAGTATCAGACAAAATTTGAGAAACTAGCCAATCACACAGAAGGATTGTCTGATGAATTCTACAGGAGTTGTTTTATTAGTGGTCTTAAGGATAAAATCCGTTAAGAGGTTAAAATGCTATGTCCCAACACAATGATGGAAGTCCTAGGGTTGGCTAAGTTGGTAGAAGACAAGATTTCAACCCAACAATGCTCCAAACCCACTTTTGTTCCCTTCTGAAATATGGGTTCTCAATGACCTCCCATACCGCCAGCTCCTCGACCAACTCCTATCAAGCATTTGTTTGAAATAGAGATGCAGGCACACAAAGAAAAAGAGCTTTGTTATAATTGTGATGAGAAATTCACTCGAGGACATATATGTGTTCAACAAAAGCTCTATCTCTTGGATATGGATTCTCTGCCTACCACTAAAATTGGTGAAGAAGCTCCAGCTACAATGGATGATCAGGTCGACATTCAGGAGCCACCTATTGACCCCCCATCTCAGGATGAACAACCAGAGATATCTCTCCATGCTTTATCCAGCGTCACCGCCACCCAAACAATGCGGGTCAGGGGTTACTTCAAGAAGCTTCCTCTTACAATACTCATTGACTCTGGTAACACTGATAACTTCATTGACCCTCAGATCGCCAAACATGTTGATTGTTTTGTCCATCCTTGCTCCAACTTTGAAGTCATGGTTGCCAATGGGGGCACCTTACCTTGCAAGGGGAAGTGTCACAATGTACGTATCTCTTTGGAATATTATAACCTGCGCTCTGACATGTTTTCCTTGTCCCTAGGAAGATGTGATGTGGTTTTGGGCGTTCAATGGTTACGCACACTTGGCCCCATCTTATGGGATTTTGCTGAACTTTGGATGCAGTTTTTAGTTAATGGGAAACAACACAAATTTAAGGGCTTACAACAAGGGTCTCTCTGCATCATCAGTTCACATCGCCTGGAAAAGATCCTTAAGAATAATTCACATGGTGTCATCACTCAACTCCATTCCATTCAGATGCACCCATCAACGGTCTCCCCTACTTCCTTGGATAGATATGCAGGTTTCCTTGCTAAACCAATGGGCTTGTCGCCTTCAAGAGACCTTTCTAGTAAGAATTTAGCCACATCTACATCTCAGCAGGAAATGATGACTATTTTTCATGCAATACAGAAGTAGAAACCATACCTATTAAGGAATTATTTATGCATCAAGATTGATCTCTAGAGTCTGGAAAATTTCCTGGAACAATGGGTCTCCTCCCCAGCACACCTGAAATGGGTTATCCAACTCATGGGTTATGCCTATGCAATCACTTACATGAAGGGTAAGGACAATATAGTGGCAGATGCTCCTTATCGCACATTTGATGACCCATTTTCTCTTACAACTATTTCTCTGCTTGTACCAAATTGGTTGCAATTTGTTCAATAGCGTTATCTCTTCTATGAACTCCATGCTTCTTCATCAACAGGGCACTCTGGGTTCTTCAAAATGTATGACCGGGAACAATGTAACTTCTTTTGGCAGAGACTGAAAATGACAATTCAATAGATGGTGGTTGACTGTGATACTTGCCAGGTCAACAAGGGTGAAACAACACTCCTTTCGGGACTGCTCGAACCCTTTCCAATCCCTACATAGATTTGGACAACTATTTCTATGGATTTCCTAGAAGCGCTACAATGGTACAATACCACATCTAAAAGGACACCATATGAAGAAGTCTATGGACAGGCACCGCCAGTTCTTCTTCCATACACCCTCAGCAGCTCCCCAGTCCAGGAAATTGACTCGGTTCTTTGAAACCGCGATTAGATTCTTCTCATTCTGCAGGACAATCTTCACATGGCAAGAATTCGACTGAAACAACAAGCCGATCAGCATCGTTCTGAGCACACTTTTCATGCAGCTGATATGGTTCTTCTTCATCTATATCCTTCCAAGCAACCCTCCCTGAAACTCAAAAGGCATCAATGGGCCGGAATGCAACCCGAGGATGCTACAGGGGAGCCACTCCTTCAGATTCAACATCAATTTCCACATCTAAAGCTTTGAGGACAAAGCTTTTTCTAAGGGAGAAGGGATGTTAGGAACCCATGTCAACTCTTCTGTTTACTTTGTTAGTATATTGTTGTTGGACGCATATGCTTTGTAAGTCATCCCGTAGTATTTGTTGATCCATAGTTTATCTTATTGTTGTTGGATGCATATGCTTTGTAAGTCGTCCCGTAGTAATTGTTGATCCATAGTTTGTATTGGCCCATGGTTTGTATTGACACATGGTATTGACCCATGGTATTGGTGCCTAGACTTAGTATATAAGTTTTTATTGAGACCAATGAAGGTACCGTGAATTTATTTGTATTGAGCTTACTCAAAGGAGGTTTTCCCCTTGAAGTGGCCTGCGATCAATAAAAGCATTTTTGAGTTCTGTTATTTCTTCTATCTTGCATATTCTCATTAATTAATTGTTGCAGGTTCTTCACATTTACATATTCATGGATTTGTTATGTTCAAGAGAAGGTTCAAAGAGATTCTAGATTTGGTTGCATCCACTGAAGGATAATTAAAGCACATGTTTTTAGAGCATGATCCACTTCTTCCCAAGAGGGAGATACCTCCATACATCTGATCAAGGTCACACCTACTTGATTTTGGAGCAACAACAATGTTTTGGTGTGCACATGTCCATTTTTTGAGGGAGGGTTTTATTCCCATGAGGTTTTCCCTATTTGTTCAATTTACTTGGGCATAATAATAATTGAAATGGGGTGAAAATAAGCCTTGTTGCTTGGGACCTACACATACTTTAATCACTCTAATTTAGGCTTAAGGGGGGGTGTTGGAACATTTTAAAACCCATTCCATACTTAGGATATATTTTATTAGTCATCAAAATTAATTTTCTTAGGTGTAGAATATGTAGTTGGCCTAGTTTTGTCTTTTGTGCCTCCATATGCCATCCTAAGTCACAAAAATGAATTTGGATAGATTCTGGATAAGAATTCCTTGGATCCTATCTAATTTTATTTCATTTCTGAATTAGAAAGACACTTTCATGATTTAGACAACTTTATTCTGTTTTTTCTACTTTCTAGTGGATAAGGTAAAGCTAGTTGACTTGGAAACTCTCTCCACTTGACCGAGCCGACCTCCACCACTTTATTCTCTCCTAAAGTCATAAGTGCATTCCATTTACATCACTCATGAGATTCCATACCATATTCAACCAATTTTTTGTTGATGTATATGTAACTTCAAAATGTATTTCACCTATGTATATTGTACTCCTATAGAGATGGTATTATTCCTCTATACGGAAGTGTCGTCATTTGTATTGACAAGTGCCGCAAGTGTAGTAACTTTCTGTGATGGGATATTAGACCACCAAGTGTGGGGTCGGCCCTAATTAATGTAACCACGGGTTTTTAGACTCTTCTAGAGAAGTTGGCCCTGCTAGTTTATTAGGCAAGTCAGGATAAGTATAAATAGACTGTGGGAGCACTCTATTTGATCATCTCATTATTCACTTCTACACTACTGGGAAAGTGGTGCACTTGTGAGGAAGGAGTAGCTGCTAGGAGAAGACTATCTCTTGTACTTGGGTTGTATCATTGCTCTTTCTATCTCTGAGGAAGTTATGGGGTTTTTCACCTTTATGGTTTTCCCCAGTGAAACTCTGTGTGTCTATTGTCTCATGTGATTGCTTGGTGTGATTGATATGCATTGTTATACTTGATATGTTGTACATGTTATTCTCTCGGTAAAGATCCTAGAGTATATTAAATTAATGCTCAAAATCTAACATGGTATTAGAGCTAACCTAAGAACAAGACACTATGTAGTTGTGGAAACTAGGGTTTCTTGTTTATTGGGTTTCTCTCCACAGATTTTGGGAAAACAATATGATAGATTGACTCTCCTCATCAAGGTGAATCTTTCTGTCCAATCATATCTCAATTCTGGGCAATTTTATTTTTGGCCCTAAACATTAGGGTTTCCACAAAAATAGGAATTTCTGAAATCTGAGGACATAGCTAGAAGCTCCTTGAAAAAATCGAAGTTTAGAGCTTTGGATCGAACTTTTTGGTTGGGTGAAGCTCCGGGAAACTCAAACCCTAATTTAGGGTCCTCCCTAGTAAATCCGGGAAGACTAAAAGACATTTCTAAAGAGTGAAACTTTGTAGTTTTCAAATTCTGAGTATACCAGGATAATCAGCTCATCAAGGCACATCTTTCTATCCTTTCAGAATTTTGAAATTCAAAGTTTGAATTTGTAGGGTTTCTCTAACAAACCCTAATCCAGGACCAGATTCAGTTTTCAGCAAATCAAGTGGTAAGACCTAAATCTTTTATATTTCCATTTGAAGTACTCTTTAAAGATGTCTCACCACACCAAGCTTGAGGATAAGCTTGAAGGGGTTGATAACTTTCGAGCATGGAAGTATAGGATTAAGTTAATCTTGGAAGAAAATGAGTTGGACACTTACGTAAGTGAAGAGGTCCTTATCCCAGAGGAAGAAGAGGCTAAGGCTTTAGGCAAAAGGAATTTGGTCAAAGCTAAGAGGATCATTGTTGCTTCTATAAAAGACCATCTCATACCACATGTGTCATCTCTAAAGACACCAAATGAGATGTTTGATTCCCTGACCAAGCTATTCGAAGGGAAGAACATAAATCAGAAGATGACCTTGAGGAATCAATTGAAGAATGTCAAGATCCAGAATGTAGAGACTATGCAGTCTTATTTCTCAAGGGTCTCCTAGATAAAAGAAAAACTTGAAGCTGTGGGAGAAGACATAGAAAATGGAAAAGTGGTAATGACCACTCTTAATGGCCTTCCTAGGTCATGGGATTCCTTCATCCAAGGAATTTGTGCTAGGAAGAAACTTATCACATTCAGTAGGCTGTGGGAAGAATGCTCATAGGAGGAAGCTCGAATTGTAGCTCAAGAAGAGAAGATGGGGAATGAAGACCAAGCTCTCACATCATACTCCAAATTCATGGTGACAAAAAGACTCACCATCATGGCAAGAAAGAAAGACATCACCATCAGAATCAAAGGGGTAGTCCCGGAATTTGAAGAAACATGTCCTATGCTCATTGCTATACATGTGATGAAAATGGACACTATTCCAGAGATTGTCCCAGAAATAAGAAAGATGATTCTCACAAGAAGAAGAATATCAAAAGAAGACATCATTCTCATGCTGCAGAGGATGATGAACCTCCCAGGAAGAGGGATAGAGAAGTTAGTGAAGATTCTTCAAGTGATGAAGAATATGTTTTGATTTATGCTCTCACTGGAACCATTACTCATGGAAGTAATGATTGGCCTATACATAGTGGGGCTTATAAACACATGACAGGATTCAAGGAATCCTTTATGAACCTATCTGAACATGAATCACCCCACAAGGTGAAACTTGGGGATGACTACCAGTATCCAATAAAAGGGAGTGGTGAAGCCTCCTATAAACTAGACTCTGGAAAGTCTATGAAGATGAAATATGTACTATATGTTCCAGGTTTCGAGAAGAGTCTACTCTCCATATCTGCATTGGATGCAAAATGCATGAGGGTTGCATTTTTAGATGGACAATTCCTAATGTGGCCAAAGGGTAAGACTATAGATGATGCAGTGGTGATTGGAGAGCAAGAGGGAGGATTATACAAATTGAAGGGCCAACCAGAACAAGCCATGGTCCATGATTCAGCAGAGCCAAGTGAACTTTGGCATAGAAGGCTTGCACACATGCACTATAGGGCATTACCAATTGCAATAAAAGCAGTGGAAGGTCTTCCTGAAATCTAGTCAAAGCATGAAGGAATTTGCAAAGGTTGTACAAAGGGAAATAACACAAAGAAGACATTTCCAAGCAGTGAAAGTAAGGAACAAAGAATATTGGAAATCATCCACTCTGATGTATGCGGTATGATGTCATCCAGTTCTCTGAGTGGGTATGTATACTATGTTTCCTTCATTGATGATTTCTCTAGGAATACTTGGGTTTACTTCTTGAAGAAAAAAGATGAAGTGGTTGACAAGTTCAAGGAATTCAAAGCCTTGATAGAAAACCAAACTGACATGAAGATCAAGATCTTCAGATCCGATAATGGCGGAGAATTCACTTCAGGTGACTTCAAGAAGCTATGTAGTGATTCAGGGTTTAAGAGGGAGTTGAATACTCCTTACAATCCAAAACAGAATGGGGTTGCTGAAAGGAAGAATAGAACAATCATGGAAGCAACTAGGGCAATGCTTCATGACTAAGATCTACCTATGCACTTATGGGCTGAAGCAGCAAGGACAGCTGTATATGTGCAAAATAGAACACTTCATAAGATACTTGACAACAAAACACCAGAATAAGTGTTCACTAGTAAGAAACTAGAACTTAGCCATCTCAGAATATTTGGTTGTCCAGTATACACTCACATGCCAAAAGAAAAGAGGACAAAGTTAGATCCTTCAGGAAAGAAGGGCATATTCGTGGGTTACAGTGAAAGCTCGAAGGCTTACAGAATCTACTTCCCAAGATTCAAGAAGATTGATATCAGTAGGGATGTAATATTTGATGAAAGCTCAGCATACATCAAATCAAGGAAAACACCAGTTGAAGATAATGAAGAACCCATAATATCCAGAACTCAATACACCACCATGAATGAAGCAGTTCCTGAAGAAGATCGTGAAATGGAAGATTCACAACAACCTATAGATCCACCCTGTGAGAAGAACTCTGACAAGAGGAAACCAGCATGGGCTAGAGAGCTCATTCAAGATGCAGAAAGGTTTGGCATTCCAGAAGAGGAACACAGAGAAAGGAAAAGGACAAGATCACATACCAGCTATGTTGCTCTACTCTATGACATAATGAACAAAGAACCCTCCAGTTATGAAGAAGCAACAAAAAATAAATAATGGAAGGATTCCATGGTCGAGGAATACCAGTCGATCATGAAGAATGATGTTTGGGATGTGGTCCCAAGACCAGATGGGAAGTCTATGGTGACTTCCAAGTGGATCTATAAGATCAAGCATGCTGCAAATGGAAGCATAGAAAAATATAAGGCAAGGTTTGTAGCTCATGGCTTCTCCCAGAAAGAAGCACTATTACATATGGGCAGATTGTTCCACGAAATATTTCCACGTTTTCAACATTCATGGGTTAAAAAAATTAATTTTTATATTTTTTGTTTTTCAAGGCGGAAAAACCGTGGCAATATCCATGCTTTGTAATTTTCCACGAACTTTTGTCGATAAAGGGACGAAATTTTTAGGTTTCACTTTTCGTTGCAATATCCACGAATGTCGAGCTATATATACTAAGCTAGTTTTCTTGTTGATCGTTCATCACTATTTGTAAGTCCCCTTAATCAATCAACCACTTTTGTTTTGTGAGAACTAGATCTTGCATCGTCTGATGATGCCTTTTGCAAATATGTCGACACTTGGTATGCCATGTTTCCCTCTAACATTTTTTTTTTTTTAATTCCTAAGAAATGTACACATTAATCACTATAATACATGGTGAGTTCAAGATACAAATCCAAAACAAGTTCTATAAGATGCTCTTATTTTTACTTTCAATTCTATACAAACCATTTTTATCTTGTGACATGACTCCATGTCTAAATTCTACAATTCTTAAAACAAAGTTTCCCTTAATTCCACAATTTAGGAAAATATATGCCTAAAGCATTAAAATTCACACCTAAGAAAGGTGAACATACTTAGGTCCTAGAAATTTGAAAGGAATTATTTTTCAGTTATCTATTAATTCAAATGTTTGTAGGATATGTTGCTTGAAAAGGGATGTTCCTACAACAAAATTCCCTGATTGGAAAATTTTGAACATCTTTCTCAAAAGGTTATTGGTGAATCAACAAATGTTATCAGCTATATTTCAAGAAGAAAGAAGAAAGTGGAAATTACTTTCTTCTTTCTTCTTTTCCACACTTTGGACAACTCTTCACCTCATCTTATTATCCCTTTATTTTTCATATTCTTTTTCTCTTCATTATTATCCTATATACCTTTCTACCATAGGAAACACCTCATCACCATCATCTCTAACTCTTTTACCACCTTCAACATCTTTTCAATATGCTTCCATTCTCTCCCAATGGAGCTTACATCCCAAAATGTGCTTGTTAAAAGGAACATATTTCCTCAAGCTATTAATGGTATTCACAACTTCCCCATCCTCTCTCCTCTACACGATCACCACTATCTCAATGAACACAACTAATGCTCGCCACTTGAGAACTTATCATCATTATAATTTGCTTTCATTGCAACCACTCCTCTATTGCAATGATCTTCAAATTGTTTCTCCTATTCTTCATATTTTCTATTTATTGACATAAACTCTTCTTACTAGAGAAATTTCTACTTCTCCATGATGAGCACATCATGTATTCCTTCATCATATTCATCTTCGATATTTCTTATCTACTTTACATTTTCACTTAAACATCTTAGTCCATGAGAAACACGTTGTGTATTCCTTCATCATCTTCCTATTCAAGATTTCTCTACTACTTTGCATTTTCATCTCAACAACTTGTTCACTTTGGCAACATCATTGTTTCATGTTTTATTTGGTCCATTCCACTTTCTTTCCTTTTGTTGCACATTCCACTTGACCTACAACAAAATCAACACAAAATATTATGGGATATTCATATTTTATTATAAGTTATGGTTATTTATGTATCTATAGATTTTATATATTAATTTATGTTTATGTTATAGTTTTGTTTTTTAACAATTTTATTAAATTAAAAATAGATTTTGGAATTTTTAAATTTCGATTTATTGTTATTGATAAAATTGTTATATAAAATTGTTATAGAGAGACTTTCATTATGGTTTCCAAATTCCTCTACTGGAAACTATGAACCAACAAAGGAGGAAAGTTCATGTGCAAAGGTGACCATGATTTAGGGAAAATTCCATCAGCTTTTGTAGCAGAATTGGATTTTACAATTAGTCACACTACTAGCCTAATTCAAAACATATTATATATAAATATGCTTATAGACAACACACTAGGACTTAACTAATGTGTTGGGTTGAAAGTAATAATGTGAATCTTCTTCTTACAGCTGTAAGGTTTTGTGTGCCTATTATTAAAGTTTCACTGACAATTCAGGTATGATGGACCTTTATTGGTCACCATTGAGGCCCATGGTGTGATGCTTGGTCTTTTCGAAGGGCAATATACCTCGGCAGGGCTGCCGAGAGGTAGGGGTAAGAAAAATAGAGACTCCTGACTTACTTAGCGTTATCGCTAATGCATCTACGTTGCTCCTGGTTTGCATGTGTACCTATGGGGGTGTCTACCTATGATGTTCTTTTTGCAAGTCTCGCACTTAAATAATACTAATGTTTGTAACGTTTGGGGGTTGTCACCTTGAAATGATTCATTGGAAGTTAAAGTCCTTATTGATCTTTCAAAGCATGTTGACCCTGCTATTACTTGTCTCCTTTACACACTACTTGGGGTCCTTATAATACTCCTTGCGTTTTTTCAATTACTTCATTTGCCGTGAGTGCTCCACTACTATAGGGATCATGACTTGTATCTAAAATTTGGGTTGGTGAGGGCATTACAAGTAACTATACGATAGCACATGGTCACGTTTCCAGCTAATCCAAGTGTTTTCTTCTTGGTTTCTACACCATCGAGGGTTTTGATGTCATAGTTCGTTTGTTGGAGTCTGTATGTTGGATGCACCTGAGTTTTTTGTGGTATGACCTGATCTTGGCTCATGTTCATCCCACCACGAAGGTTGCATATGCAAGAATGGTGACAACTACACACACAGGTAATACCCTTCTTGTATTTCTTGTTAATTTGAATTGATACGAATACAAACTCAGGTTCTGACCGGTATATTTTTACTTACTTGGCGGGTAATAGTTTGGCCCTCTCCATCTGTGTGGTTACTGATTGATGGTACATTTTTAGACTTGGAGGTGTTTGCAATTGGTAATCTTAGAGTCCAAATTTCATTACCTCTTCCTCTCGCCTCTGTGGAGTGTTTTGTGTTTGCTATGAGGAACCTTGTGAGCCTGATTGGGTTCACTGCGACTAGCATTGAGTTCCTGGAATCGTCGTTGGCTGGATTGTTGCAAGAAATGTATTTATTGTCTAATGCAAACCCTAGAAGGTCTTAGTGGAATATTTTGGGTCATTCAGCTCAATGTCTAAAATTTCGTTGAAGCTTGTGGATAAAATAGTAATAATAATAACACCCAATATGAACTGGGATTTGCTTTTGAAACCTATGTCTGTTTAAAAGGGCCCGGGATTTACCTTCTATAAAAAATGGTGAATGTTTGGTTCTCTATTTAATCTCTGCATTTTACTATGTATAAGATCCAAGTGTATCCTTGGATTCCGTAACACGCTAAGATCCAAGTGTATCCTTGGATTCCGTCAGGTTTCTAGAGTTACAATATAAACCTTAGAGTCTGCATCCATAGGGTTTGAGCAGTAATAATCCTTGAAGGTTTTGTTGTGTTCTGATATGGTTTCAATAAATCGTGCTTACTATGTAATGTTCCCATAATTGATTTCCTGAGTGATTTAAATTATGAGCTTTGGTTCTTTCTTTACTACTGCGTTTCTGGAATTTCATAAATAGAGATACAAAAGAGTTTAAATGGGTGGAATGTTAAAGGGATTCGATCCCAGTTCATGCATTTGAAACCCAACGCTTGTATGTATTTAATGTATGTGGTTTTGATGAAATATGGTTGTGGTGCTGATGATTGTTAATTCATTTGATTGAAAGATGACTGTGTAAAAACCTCCTGCGTTTTCGTTAAAGTTGTAAAAGGAATGGAATGCCTGAGTCTACATTTGCAAATCATAATTTCCTTGATATGGTTGAAGCACTATATCTTTATAATGAGTTTGTCAATGTTAGATATCGTATAGTTGTTAATAGTATGAAAGTACACCTAGATTTAAAGATCATCAATGAGTAATACTATTGTAGTCTCCTTCCCTAATCGATGTGTGGTGTATCTAGGATATTAGATGATTGTTTTCCATTGTTATCATTTCTATTTGGTGATTCTCCAACATAAATAAGGGATGGACCTAAATGTTTTAAAGAGAACCTAAGAAATCCCTACACAGTAACTAGTAAGAAAATTCGGACAGAAAAAAATATAAGTATTTAAAACAAGATAATAACTCTAAATTTATTCCTAGGGTGTTGTCTAGCACAGGTTAGCATGGATAGACCTGCTAGACCCTCCACTGGATTCTGGGCAGAACCTCGAAGTTGATAAAAAAATTGGTAATGGAAAATGTTGCAGTATTTATCTACAACCAGACATCAAAACTTCCAGCCACACTACACTTTGCATTATCAAAACGTCCCTATGATTCAACCATTTGTCAAACATTACATCAAAAGAAACACATCAAGTATTACAGAGATTCGTATTCCAAAAATATAGTTTCACATATCCACACATAGGTTCCCATAATTCAATCGTCATCTGCATTTTATTTATGGGTGCCAATCCCAAATTTCATGGATCAAACCCCATCCCCAATCAAGGGCGAATCACATCACAACAAATCTATTGAAAGACACAGTAACCTTAAACTGATCCTACGTTATCCAAACCATTAATCTTTCTAAACAGTAAAATAGAAGTTCATAGGAGGAATTGGGATTTCATTCTTTAAAGACTCACAGAAGTCAAATGCAATCGATACCACTGGTAGACTTCAACAAACATGATTTATTCCCACTTTAAAGTATTAACCTCACACATAGTAAACTTACGAAGGCCACGACTACACACGAGTACAAACGAAAGCTTAAGATTACATCATAAAGCTTGAAAAATCTAAATGGGTACTTCCCCAGTTCACGGTTCCAAAACTCATAACCTAGGATAGGCACCCATACTTTTCAAAAACTGATAAACCATAGGTCTAGGTATCAAACCCCTGGAGTAGCTCATCTTGCCCAGGATCATTTATGACAATTTAGACTCAGGATAAAAGTATCACCGGTATCAACGAAATACAAATCTATCATTCAACAACCCAATCGTCTAGCTACAGGATAAGACTATAACAGCGCATACATTCTCATAAATTATGGAATAGGAAATAAATACGCAAGACACATCCAGGGTATGTATCACATTTAATGTTTGGTGTTTCATGTCTACTTTATATGTGTTTAGAAGATTGTACAGTCATGCAATGGTTATCTATGTAAGAAACTTACATCTCGAGGACCAACTTTAGCACAGGGACCACACAGGAGTGCTGAAGTTGATAGAGATCAAAATTATGTTATAAAATCTTTTTATGTTGCTTTACCACTAGTCAGAAATTTCGATGGTAATTGTGAGGAAATTTTGCTTCTGTAGACCATATTGCTAAATTGAAAGGTAACATAGGTGGCTTTTATTTTCTATAGTACAAGATACTATATTTGTACCCACACTTCAGATCTAATTTTTGGTTTAATGTTGACGTGGAGATCTTCAACTATACCTCTCTTATTGTTATTTGATCAATAGAGAGAAATGAGGGATATTTTTATTTGGCATCCCACCACCCGTCCTTATACTGTGATGATGAAATTTCAGGTTATATTGGACGGCTGTACATTTGAGAGAGATATTACTAGTTGTACCTTTCCCACCTTGCTTGAGCTATGATTGGTCTTGTGGTACCTTATCTTTCACTTGTGTTTAATGGGGTCATTTACCACCATGCAAATTTAATTTGACCTTTCAATTCCCATCACCATTTCCTCTCATACGACGTCCCACAACCATTTCTCTTGACACCCACTCTTCATTCATTCTGTATGCATTTCACTATGCAACTGTCTCAGATTCTCACTGTGTTTTCCCTCAATTAGTTTATAAATTCAGTATGACCCACGCCCGCCATCCGAGGAGTGTTGCCAACGGTCTTGAGTTTCAGCCTGGCAGCAGTGGTGATTCATGGTATTATGTTTCCCTTCGGCTGCAATATGGCAAACTCAAAGTTCACTACGAAGGTTTGTCTGATGGACAACAGGCGTGGGTCATATTGAATTGATAAACTAATTGAGGGAAAACGCAATGAGAATATGAGACGGTTGCATAGTGAAATGCATACAGAATGAATGAAGAGTGGGTGTCAAGATAAATGGTTGTGGGATGTCGTATGAGAGGAAATTGTGATAGGAATTGAAAGGTCAAATTAAATTTGCATGGTGGTAATAAACTAAACTTGTGTCTTCCATTGTCAGCTGCACTTCATGCCTGAAGGTGGTAGCATTGGGACTAGACATAGGTCGCAGGTGAAGTCCTTATCAATGTGATTGTAAGGCACTCTTTGAAGGTGAAGTCCACAATTTTAAGTCTTTTTCCTCATTTTAATTCCTTTTTGTAAGACAATGAGGGTAGTGGCATCAACATTGAAAATGGTTTCCATCCAAACCTATCAAGTGTACTTTTAGGTTAGAAGTATTATTGACTCCGAACTGTAGCAGCTGTTTGGCCATTTTGACCTTGTAAATCCTTAGATTTACAGGGTGAAAATGGCCAAACAGCTGCTACATTTCGGAGAAAAGAATACTGTTAACCTAAAAGTACACTTGATAGGTTTGGATGGAACAGATTACCATGGACATCTATGCTGTCATATTTTTGGTTTAATGTTGACGTGGAGATCTTCAACTATACCTCTCTTATTGTTATATGATCAATATGTTTATTTTATTACCTGTTATTGATTGAGTTATTAAATACTTGTTGTACCTTCCCCACCTTGATTGAGTTATTATTGGACTTCTGGTACCTTGTATTTGACTTGTGGTTAATGTGGACATTTACCCTCCTTCATTTTTTTTATACGACCTTGTTGATTTTTTGGTCTTATAGAGTACTTGACTTTGATCACGTGTGATCAGTTGTGGTGTGCTGAGAATCACTTCTTTTCTGCTGAGACTTGGTTGAAGTTTATAATTTTTGTGACTTTATTTATGTTGAGTTATGTATTGTGCTTGACTGTCATTGAAATAATCAACTCCGGTCATTTCTCTCTCTCTGATTTGTACACACACTCTTGTAGGGTTAGCTGGTTCCTAGAGAAGACTGGCCTCTTCGAGGCACAAACAATCTTTTCTGAAAGTAACACTTCTGAGTATATTTTCAAGAATAGTTTCACACCCAGGTTGGTATCTTAAACTATATCTCTATTTTTGTTATATGATATATATGTTTATTTTATTACATGTTACTGGATATTAATAGTTTAGCGTTTTAGTTTGCTTGTCAGTGTAACTCATTATAACAATTTTGAATATACCAAAGAGCCTGTGTTAAGAACTTATGGGTTGTACATTTGGAGTTCTTGGTTTCAAGAGGTAAGTATTTAGACTGACTAATGTATATCCATGGAATACTTTTTTTTGGAAATTTGTTTTTATTGTTTCTATTGGCATTTGTGCAGTGGAACTAATGTGAATTGTGTTCACTATTATTAGCTGATACAGGGAGGGAACATACTACCTTAAAGGTGTTTGATTGTTATGGCATTATTTTTTTTTAAATGTTTTTTTGCACATTAACTTTTTGCTCACATCATTCAAGAAACATTTATAACCCTGCACTGTAATCATAGCATCTAACTGCATGGAAGTTGGGACACTGTTACTTTATCACATGTGCATGTGCTCTCTGTTTTAAATAAACTTCAAACACATTTTTGTAACTATATAGTCAGTAAGTGTTTCCATCTCAAACTTGATTTAGACTATGCTAACAACTATTTTCTTTTGATATGACTATATAATATGCATTCTGAGTTATCAACTTTCCCTCACATCATAGGGTATTGATATCTTGTTAATTCAAGTTTATGCTCAAAATGTTAATTTGATCATCTATATTCTTTCATGTTAAAAGTAGTTAGTGCAATGTTAATATTTATTTATTGCTTGAAACCACATTAGATAATGGTAGGAAAGGTGTTTACAAAATTTGAATGTTGCACTCCTTTAGTGCACACTTCTTTACATTGCAATGATCTTTTCATTTTTGCATATCCTATGATCTTTTTGACCATGCCATTCAGGTGTGCTTGATCACACCAAGAATGGAACCTTGATGGATAGCTTAGCAATCCATCAACCTCATTAGTGAACTAAGTCCCCATTGTCAACTCAACATTGTTTAAACAAATGAAGTTGTACCATATGATTTTTTCCTATCGTCCGTGGTTAGTCTTGTCAATTAGGCTAAGGAAGGTAGATACTCTTGGTCTTATAGATAGAGATGTGTCAACAATCACCCAAAATGCTAGCGAGTTATGGTCCAACTTACACTATCAACCCATTTTTGGGTTAGTTATGATTCCCCATGCCATATATTGATAAAATGATAAGGTCAATCTATCTCTTTTCTATTGCATGGCATTTTAGTCAGTACAACAATGCCAAACTTCACCCATTATAACACCTAGCAAGGACTAGTATTTTTTAGGTGTTAGGTACTCATATTCATATTCTTGGTCTACAATAATGTCTAAATCCTATGGGATTTGAATTTAGGACAACTTCAATGTGAAGATAATTTTGGTCCAGCACCAATGTCCTCTATAGACACGAGACCTTAGATTGATGCTGGTTTAGAATACACTGTTACAAATTTTGGATCTCATACAACCTATAGATGAATAGTGAACTACATATTGATTTACAAAGAAGAGCATATTAAGAGGCAAAACAACATGCACCAGTAGTTCTACCTTTTAATGCAAATGACACAGAACCCTATCTCGGTGGTTACACATATGCATTTGGATATTTGTGTATTGGGGTAAATTGTGAGGTGCAACATGTAGTCATGTCCTTCAAGGCACTATTCATGCTATGTATTGATATTCAACATGGTGTTTAATAATTATGTATTTGCTTGTTTTAAACATATAAGCTCGCAACTAAATTAGTGAGGTTTATATTTATAATGATCTACAAACATCTGAAGGCTCACTTTGTCCAGGGTCTCAAACACCACCTTTCACAAGAAATTAGCATTTCTTTAGTTCATTGTGTTGTCGGTTGACCATAAAAATATTATATATATCCTGGAAGGGCAAGGCAGAATCAACTAGAAGCCTGCTCTTGAACTTGTTTAGTCATCAATAACAATTGAGCAACCCTTCTATAACCAACCTCTTTGGATTGGATACAATGCTTTATTAATTTATATTTCCTTCTCTAGAAGGGGTGTATGGAGTTTTTGTATACCAAGGTCTTGTAACCTCTAGGCCCACCATTCCTAAAAGAGCCATATTTTTCTTAAAAGTGCAAATGAGGTAGCAAAGGATTTTTTTTTTGCAATGATGCATCCCATTCCCAACCACTACTTTAATACTTTTATCTATCTATGCCTTGCAGTGTACTACACGCACCATTTGCTCAATGAAGAAGAGTGGGGCATGTGGAATGAGATTCAATAAGCATAGAAAAATCTGGCTACAAGAAATTCAACTTAGTCCTAGTATCAATATCAAATAAAGAAGTAATGGAAGGCATTATTGCTCTTTTTATATGCTTAAACTTCTTGGTTGTAATTTGAGATGGTAACTCACCTCCATGAGCTGAAGATGTAGATTGAGCATTCCCCAACAACTGATTGGGAAGTAGGAGCACCATCAGTTGAGGGTTTCATGTCTTATGATTTCTCCATCAACTTAGATTCATCCTGGGCTTGGTTGCATATGCCTACTCTGTAACCTCTTAGTCCAACAAGTCTTCATTTGCATGTCTACTTTTTTAAATTTTGTTTGTTATAGTTTTGTCAAATATGGATACTTTGCTTGTACCCTTGACCCCAAATAATGAATTAATTTCAATTAAAATTCTTCACAAGCTTAACAAACCTTGATAATACCTAACACATGGATCCAACTTATGGGGGAGATACATATAAGAAATTCTCATGTGATACTGAAAATTGCAATTTTCCTCTGGAATGTTTTTTAACTTACGAGTGTTGTGATTATCACATGAGCACTTTTTGTTTGACTTTGAATTTTTGGGATATGGTTTCAATATGTAGGAACTATTGAAATCATTAGAAGCATTAAACTTGATATTATTCAGAATTGGAATTAAGGAAACGGTACATACAAATAGAGGAATATTTAAAATCTAGAGGAATTTATGAGGAATATTGAAACCAATGATGTTTCATCTAAATGCCAAAGTTCTGCTAGAGAAGCACCATTGCACATTCTTGCACATAAATGAGCCTTTTCCTCAAGTTTTGTACTAACATTGATTTGATTCTTTATGCATGTTTA
This sequence comes from Larix kaempferi, assembly GCA_027924585.1. Taxonomy (NCBI): domain Eukaryota; kingdom Viridiplantae; phylum Streptophyta; class Pinopsida; order Pinales; family Pinaceae; genus Larix; species Larix kaempferi. The sequence continues at coordinate 9,167,265 of BSBM01000841.1, forward strand.
CAAAATTGATGTATAGGTCTTTCCTTTATTTTTCAAATAATTTTTTTTCCAATAGTATTAATCAAGCCACTTGTTTAGGGTTTCCTTCCACTTAACACATCGAGGAGCAACTTTGAAGGGTCTTTTGTGCACAAATCTCAGTACTTGGGATATTCTTAGGCCTGAAATCAATCATGAATGAGTGAAAAGGTGATAAATTATAGTTTGGAATACTCCTTGTAGCATTGCCTGTTGATTGTTTCGTTGACAAGTGTCACAAGATGTGACAAATTTTTGGATGCATTAAAATTAATTTTTTTTAACACATCCAAGTATCGTCGATATATCGAAAAAAATTAGTGTAGCCCATAGATACTCTTTCGACACAGGTGTTGAACCTGCCATGAAACTTTGGAATCGGTGTGTGGATACTGAGGCGAGGATTCATGGAAAATGTAAAATTGTTTCGACACAGGTGCTAGACCTGCCATGAAAGTTTGTGGATCTCTGCATGGAACGTGCGATGATGATTTGTGGAACTACTAAAATGTTTCCACGCACATTCGTGGAACTTGCATAGGCTGAACGTCGATATAGAGACACAACTTCATGGATGGATTCCTCTTCCATAGATCTGAGAACTATTCTGTACTTGACACTTGGCTAGCAAGAAGCATTGCTATTGCCATGATGAGGAAGTTTCGCCCCTATATCCACGAATATGTTTCCACGAAAAAATGAAACACTAATCATTGCAACAGGGATGAAAATTCGTGGCAATTAGAATGAACAATCATGGAAAATTTGACCATATATAGTAGTCAAGGGATTGATTATGAAGAGACCTTTGCTCTTGTGTCCAGATACACTTCCATTAGATTAGTACTTGCTCTGGCTGCAGTGATGAAATGGAAGGTACACCAGATGGATGTCAAGACAGCTTTCTTGAATTATGTAGTTGAAGAGGAAGTGTATGTGGAGCAGCCACTCGGGTTCGAGACACATGACTGAGAGTGACATGTGTGCAAGCTGAAGAAAGCCCTGTATGGTTTGAAATAGGTACCCAGGACCTGGTATGGCAGGATAGATGGTATCCTATCCAGTTTTGGATTTACCAAGAGTAAAGCAGATTCCAACCTTTACAAGGTTGAGTAAGGCGATCCAATGATACTACTATTGTATGTGGATGACTTGTTTGTAATAGGTGAGGATAGATTGATTGCCGACACGAAGAGGAAGCTTGCTACCGAGTTCAAGATGAAGGACTTGGGTATGATGCACTACTTTCTTGGTATGGAGGTGTGGCAGAGTGCAGATGGAATCTTCCTTGGATAAGGGAAGTATGTAGTAGAGATCCTGAAGAGGTTCGGGATGATGGAATGCAAGGCCATGGCCACACCTATGGCATCGAACCTGAAGCTTCTGTGTGATGCTTCATCTGAGTCGGTTGATGCTATGATGTATCGTCAGATGATTGGGTCCTTGATGTACCTGATGAATACGAGACCAGATATTTGCTTTGTGGTGAACACCTTGAGCCAGTACTTGACAGATCCAAGACATGTTCACCTGATCGCTGCAAAGCATATTCTGAGGTACCTGAAGGGTACAGTTAACTATGGGCTCAAGTATGAGGCAAATCAAAAGTTTAACCTGGAGGGTTATGTTGATTCGGATTGGGCAGGTAGTGACATTGATCGGAAGAGCACTTCGGGGTGCTGCTTCAGTATGGGATCCGGTATGATCTCTTGGTTTAGCAGGAAGTAGTCCTGTGTGGCACTGAGTACAGCCGAAGTAGAGTATGTCGCATCTTGTTCGACTAGTTGTGAGGCAGTATGGCTTAGGAAGCTACTGTCTGATTTGTTTGATCACCAACTCAGTGCTACCTATATATATTGTGACAACCATAGTTGTGTGAAGTTGTCAGAGAACCCAGTGTTCCATGACAAGTCAAAGCACATTGAGATCAAGTATCACTATATCAAGGATATGCTGCAGAGAGGAGCAGTGAAGCTCCTGTATGTTGCGACAGATGAGAAGATAGCCGATGTGTTGACCAAGCCGTTGGCCAAAGTGAAGTTTGAATACTTCAGAGGGAGACTTGGTGTACTTCATATCAAGATACCTTCCAAGGGGAAGTGATGAGTCTGGAGACACATATGCACACAGGCTATTCTTACATGGTGGTAGGAAAGTCCTCCCATGGTAAGATGTAAGGGTTGGGGCCATTTCGACATGGTGGTAGGTTGGTCGTCCCATGTTCGTTGATGTAATTGTTGTGCCATTTTGACATGGTGAAAGGTTGGTCCTCCCATGGTCATTGATGTAAGGGTTGTGCCATTCAGACATGGTTGTAGGTTGGTCCTCCCATGGTCGTTGATGTAAGTGTTGTGAGCCTTTCCTAGATGGTCAAAGGAAAGTCCTTCCATGCTGGTGAGTGTAAGTGTTGTGTGTGTGCATCTAGGTTGTGCTCCGTGGACTATGAGGTGATCTGAAGACGATGATGTGACAGTATGGTACACAGGTTTTTGCAGAGGCATATGATCAATCCTGAGATGCTCTTGCAGGTTTTGCAGAGGCAGTGTAATTAGTCCTGGGTGATCTTGCAGGTTTTGTAGAGGAAGTCTAATTAGTCTTGAGGTGTACCTACTTGATGGCTTGCTCGTAGAGATGTTGAAGACCTACATGGAAGCTAGGCCTACATCTAGCATGAAAAAGGGTTGGCTCTGTAGATAATGAAGACCTGCAAGTGGTGGGCCTACATCCATAATGAAAAAAGAATGTCTCTGTAGAACTTCCTATGATGAGTAGATTGGAGATTGATTGAGATAGTAGCAACAGTGACGATGATTCGATGACGATGATCCAGTGACAATGATCCAGAGAAGAAGACTTGTGCTAGCAAATCTGTGTCGAGAAATACATTCCTAGTTAAGAGGGAGTGTTGATGTATATGTTACTTCGGAATGTATTTCACCTATGTATATTGTACTCCTATAGAGATGGTATTATTCCTCTATACGAAAGTGTCTTCATTTGTATTGACAAGTGTCGCAAGTGTCGTAACTTGCTGTGATGGGTTATTAGACCACCAAGTGTGGGGTCGGACCTGATTAATGTAACCACGGGTTATTAGACTCTTTTAGAGATGTCGGCCCTGCTAGTTTATTAGGCAAGTCAGGATAAGTATAAATAGAGTGTTGGAGCACTCTATTTGATCATCTCATTATTCACTTATACACTACTCGGAAAGTGGTGCACTAGTGAGGAAGGAGGAGTAGCTGTTGGGAGAAGACTATATCTTGTACTTGGGTTGTATCATTGCTCTTTCGATCTCTGAGGAAGTTGTGGGGTTTTTCACCTTTATGGGTTTTTCTAGTGAAACTCTATGTGTCTATTGTCTCATGTGATTGCTTGGTGTGATTGATATGCATTGTTATACTTAATATGTTGTACATGTTATTCTCTCAGTAAAGATCCTATAGTATATTAAATTAATGCTCAAAATCTAACATTTTTGAGCGTTTAGAGTGTTTTGGAAAGTGCTTTTGACACCTAAGGGGTTTTTATGTTTTTAGTAAGCCTTACTTTTGTGAGCTTTTCAACTTTCCTTTAAGGGATTCTATTTTCTCTCTTGAGATGTATTATATATTGTATTAATATTGAGGAATAATATATGAGATGATATTTCCATCAATTGACTTCCTTCTCTTATGTTTCTGTTTCAATATTTCTTCTTATTTTTGCATATCTTTGAATAATTCTTGTGAGGACTTCTTTGCTTCAAGATCCATAGCTATTAGAATTCTTCCATGGTATTGGTCTTATATAGAATTCTCACATATTTGAGTCATTTTTAGCAATTCCTATTGAAAAATACATATAATTATCATAATATATGTATTATACATATAATTTTGCATAATTTGAAAGTTTCATGTGATTATTTGAAATTAATGCTAAAATCATAAGTTTGTTATGTAAAAACAAAGAGTAAACCTATAACAATGGTATTAGAAAGATGCATGCCATAGTCATTATACATGTAATTTATTTAAATTAATACCATTTACCTAGAGGTATATATACTTTTGACCAAAACCTCCTTCATAATTCTAAAATTATGTTTTATTTGTCTGTAGTAAATTTTTCAAAATTGCATTTTTTTTTATGTTTTGAACTTAATTTACCCAATTCGGTAAAATGCACACACAACCCTCATTTTTCACTATTTTTGAGTGAGCTTAGTTTGATATGGTTTTTTGTATTATTTTACACCCTCCTGTACTTTTTTTTCAATTTGCATTAAATTAAATAATCATGTTGTGTAAAAAACACTACAAGGCTTCCTTGTAAATGTGAAATGCCCAGTTAGTTCAGTAAAGTGCAAGCCTAAGTTCTATCCTTCAAGGTATTTTTAAGTGGTTTAAATTGGAGAATATATTTTTCTTCCTCCCATATTCTTGTACAAGCATAGATTCTCTTATTGAGCCATAAAAGTGAATTTTATACAGAAAGGATATACTCTGTATTAATGTTTACTCTAAATAAAGGTTCAGGGGACCTTCTTAAAATGAATGCAAATCACTCTTATTAAATTATCATAGTAAACTAATTTGGTACTATGGTAGCTATATATTTTGGGAAGTAAACTCCAAGTGTTATTTTTTCATAATTAACCTCCATAAGACAATTTGTGAGTTAGATATTAACACAACATTATAAACATTGAATGAGTGACATAAGCACATATGAGGATGCTTAATGTTAGATGACATGATAGACATAGATCATAACCTTTTAGGCATGCATTTACAGTGGATGGCGGACATTTATTAAATTTGTATATACACAATTATGATAAATTACAAATTTTTTTTTCCTGAAATTGTGAAATTTAATCTCTCTTCTTATGCCAATGTTGATTTTTTTGTTGATTTTGCACAGTAACTCATTGATGGATCATTCAAACCAACCATATCAATAAAATATTAATTGGAAAATAGGTTGATGGAAGGAAGCATATTTTTCTAATGTTCCAATTTTGGAACAACATAACATTGTCATTCAATTCTCGCCCATTGGAGGTAAAAAAGATGTTATTTGTGATTCCTGTCCACAACATCAAGGATTTTTAGATCAAAACTCCATATCAAAAAATGATATTGTGTGTTTCCCTCAAACAACAGGAAATAACACAACATTTATTGAAAATCAATGTTTGATATGTAAGTAATGTTTGACAAACAACAATGTTGCTCAACAACATAGGCATTCTTTGTTTCCAATTACGGTTGAAGGGAATCATAATGTACAATATAGGACAATTTACCACAAAATTAACTATATTTCATATAATTTGGTCCCAAATATCCCTTAAAGAACAGTTGTTGATGCTACTACCATTTTAGGTACATGTTATCAATGCATAGAAAGTTGTGTTGCTCAACAACCTAGGTAACCTTTTTCTCCAATTCTGGTTGAAATTAATGGGAATGTTCAACATATGAATCCTTACCAAAAGATTCAACTATATTTCAAATAATGTGGTCACAAATGTCCCTCAAAGATTAGTTATTGATGCCATTGCAGGTATATTTTATCAATGTATAGAAAGTTGTGTTGCTCAACAACTTAGGCAACCTTTTTCTCCAATTTCAGTTGAAGTGAATGGTAATGTTCAACATAGGAATAAATACCATAAATTCAACTATATTTCAAAAAACGTGGTCCCAAATGTCCTTCAAAGATCAGTTGATGATGTTGTTTCCATTACAAAAAATCTACTCAAAGTCTACAAGGCTATGTTCCTCAAAAACCTAGGCATCCTTTGTCTCCAATTACCACTGCAAGGAAATTTTTTTATAGAGGAGGTTATAGTGAAGGTTTTTAGTATTACAAGATTGGGAAAAAATCTCAAAAAAACCTCCACTCTAACCTCCGCAAATGGTACCGGATGTTTTAGCACATGTTTTTCCCGATATGTATTATAACTAAAAAAACTCAGCGAGCAGAGGATTTTGCAGAGGTTTTTTCCCGGTGCGTTTTCTTTAAAAAAACACACCAGTGTGAGCAAATGCAAAATGCACTAGTGAATTTAAAAGAAACATACAACACCGACGCACATCAAAATTTGAAACCATTATATGCACCGGTGCACACCAAAATGATTACAAGAACCAATACTTTATAACATTATATGCACTAATGTGTTTTACCATCACTAGCACCGGTGCTTAACTACTTTAAAAATGCATTGGTGTTGTATACTAAAAATAGCACCGATGCTTACTAACTTTTAAAGTACACCAACACAACCTAACTATTACAAAACACCGATGCAATAAGCGAAGATAAACCCATCGGTAAAGTTGAATGAGACATTGAATGTAGTTATATTTTTAAAATTTAATAGTGTTGTTAATATACTGTATCACACCGGGGCATAGCATCACAAAAAGCACCAGGGCATGCAAAAAGTATTATCTTGCAATGGGCCCATATTGCTTTCTATGCATCGTCGCTACATTGCTTAAAGCGCACTGATGCAACATGGTATTAAATGCACCGATGCAATTGGAACAATTGAAAGCAACACATATTATTTTTTGTTTGGTGAAAAGTGACTACTGACATCGCACTGTAATGTATGTGTGTGTGTGTGTGTTAATTCCATTATTCATCTGAAATTGAAATATTTTTTATAGTAGTATTCATTTGAATTTTAATTATTGTATTTGGATATGATGTTTGGATTAATTTGTTATAGCATAAATTTTTGCATTTATTGTAATATTTGATCATCCATACATTTAATTAGATTAATTTTTTATATCATAAAATTTCACATTGATTATAATATTTAATCATCCATATATTTAATTAGCGTTGTAACATTTCATAACAACATTGGAGAATGCAATAATAAAAAACTTTATATTATTATATATCAATAAGAGGCCCTTTGTAATACACAATGGGACAACATAAACTCCACAATAATCAAAATGTCAACATGCAGGTAATTTTTACACTTATTGGTAACCTGTTTTCTTTCAATTGGGACACTATGTCCATTACATTGAACAAAATGTATGATTTCATAGACAATTATGTCAAAATATACAACACATTTCATTAACATACAAAATATATGGATCATCATTCTTCATTGGAATTGTTGTTAGTGCTCGAGCCACTTGCATGACTTGGGTTATTTGGCCGAATATTTTGTTGATTGCCTCTATTGTTTTCCTCTTCTTCAACTTCCATCTACAAACATATAAATAAAGTGTTAGAGTGTATCTACATTGGTGGGAATAATGAAAATTAAAACATATAGTATACATGAATGTAAACTGAAAAGCAACGTACCATAGAAATAATTGAGTCCTGAATGATACACATTTTTTCAAAACCATGTCTCATTCTGTCTCCCAATAACTCTTCTATTGGCTCCACTACATACTTTATTTCCTATAAGTTTTATACCCCATAAGAAATCATATATTTAATATAAAGGATCTTTTTTGTTCTATTACTTATAAAATGAGATAAGTAAAACAACATAAATACTTACAAATTCCACAATTAATTTTTGATACGCCAACATGTACTCATAACCCATACTTATCCCAATGTCAATCAATTGTTCTGATGGATATTCTTTGCATGCTAGCACCTATTTGAAGGCATACAAGGATGGACAGTGATGGGAGCCAAAAATGACACATTATTTGGCCCATATTGGTGATATATAAGGAGCTAAAAATGATTAAGTATGTGTGATTAATGGTGAACTTATGATAATCTTACTTAAAGCCTATGCATATTTGTCAAATGAATATCTTGACATTTATTTGGTAATGTTTAGTTTATTTGCTTATTATTTTTGTGTATTTGCTAAATATAATTATCTAATATTTGTCAAATCATTCTTGATTTGTGATGGAGTTATAGGTGGAGGTTATCTAAAGCAAATTGAAAGAGATCAAGTCACAATAACCAGCTCAATCTTATTCAATGAGTTAACTAGCCAAACTAAAACAAGATCGAGAAATTTAAGGGATTATGTCCCCTAATTATTTTCACGAGATTCCAAAACATGGATAAGAACTCAAGTTATCATCCAAATTCGAATTCACAATGCCAAGGTCGAATTCCTAAAGAGGGAGTCAATCCCACCAATTTGCATGTAGATTTCTAGTTAACTGGGACAACTTCCACCAATCAAGGAGCTGATTGCACAAGAAATTGTATCATGAGCTTCCACCACTTAAAGAATGAATCGTTGAGAATGAGGGGTCAAAATTATGGAGGACAAGTCGAATTTCTCAAGGGGGGATCAATCCCACAAAATTAGCATGCTGATTTCTAACTTCCACAAATCAAGGAGCTGATTGCATGAGCAGTTTTGAGTTTACTCAAGTATAATAGTAGTAGGATCAAATAATATGGGTAGTTAGTTTTATCATTCTTCTTCTCTTTATCATTTCTATTCATCCCTTGTTGGGCAAGGTGAATTTGTATCAAGAGGAAGCTTGCTGCTTTATTTTAATGGCATATTTTTAATAAAGAAGAGTCAATTTTGTTCCATATTTAGTATACTTGATTAGGAGGGTTTCCATAAGCTTCCTTGGGTTGGTGCCACTCAAGGGAAAGACTGAGAATCCCTGCATGTCTTCATTTAGTTTATTTTATTCTATTTCATTTTTTTCCATGTGTTTGTATTTCCTGTAGTTTACTGTAGCGTTTCCATAGTTTCCTACAACATTTCTTTAGTTTCCTGTAACGATACTATAGTTTCATATTACATTATTGTAGTTTCCTGTAGACTTGTTTTTCTTGCAAAATAGATCGACTATTTCATATTGCTGCGTGAGTATTTCCAATAGTTGATTCTTGCAAAATTAAAGTAGTTAGTTGAGTTTACATGCTTTCTTTAATTCGATTCACTTTACATGCTTTCACATATTAAATTCATGCTTTTATTTAGTTAGATTCTTGCTTTCATAGATTAGATTCATACTTTCATAGAACAAATCTATGATTTTATTTAGTTAGATTAGTGCTTTGATAGATTAGATTCATGCTTTCATAAAATAGATTCATGATTTCATAGAATAGATCTATGCTTTTATTTAGTTAGATTCCTGCTTCATAAATTAGATTCACACTTTTATTTAATTTAGATTCATGCTTTTGTAAATTAGATTCATGCTTTCATAAATTAGATCCAATTTCCATGCTTTCATATATTTATATTTACCATCTTTCTTAATTAGCATTTCAAGTTTTCCTATTTAGTTGTTGCTTTGCATTTACTATCTTTCTTAGTTATCCTTTTAATCTATTTCCTTTGCAATTGCATATACAGTGCATGGTACCTCTATGTTTGTACGAACTCCCGAATTGGTAATTTAAGTAATGAGCTAAGGGATTTGGTTTCATGGCTTCAATTCTTTGGCCTATCACTTTTTGGTGTCGTTGCTAGGGAGGTACTCAAATTTTATTGGGAATAGTTTTTAATTTTATTGAAAAAAAATTTAAAAAAATTCTGCATGCATCCATATGATTTATATGTATCAAACCCTGATGATTGTGATGCATGTTTAAGAAGGAACTCATGTCCAACATGATGCTAAAGAATTTGTTGGAGAAAAGAGGATGAATCGCTTCCAATATTTCCTCAAATCCATGTTGTATGCCAAGAGATACAAATAGAAATAGATATGCATCCCAAGAAGCCATAAAAGAAAGGATCCATGAGAAAATTTCACAAGAAGATGAGGAAATGTTTTCCTTTGTCTTTATATTTCAATGAAGCTGAGTGTGGAATCCATGAAGAAGAGTTTTTATCATCCATCTATCAATGCAAGTGAGTGAGAGAGAGAGAATATACATGTTTTTCTCTCTTCCAACCTTGCATGCATACAAAGGTAATTTAATATATATGGGGAAAACCTGATGGGAAGCAGACTTTAGAGCTTATAGTTGAAGAATTTATTGCATGCTTGTCACCAGACTCATTGCGCATTCCAGAGAGCAATGGTAAAGTCTCAGAAGAACATGATTACATGAAGGAGGAAGAATTTCAAACAATTATCAAAGCACAAGAGAGCCAGAGAGAACACAACTACATTGACTCTTGGTTTCAAACAATCATCAACGAACAGTACCACTCCAATATTCAACATTTCTTGGAACCTTATCAACTTGTGCAACTGATCTCTCATATCATGGAATATATTGAGGTATATTTTTCAAAATTGGATATGAGTTTACTTGAGATTCTTATATGCAAGTGGATGCATTGGAAGTATTCCTACACTTGAGAAAATATTTAATATTTTCCAAGTAGGGTAGGCTAAATAGATTTGTTTTCATGAATAAAAAGATAATTAAAAAATTCATGTGGTGAAAACCTCTATGAGGCACCTAGGACAAGCCTTTACTTGAAAACCTTGTTTGGGGTGGGTATAGTTCTGTAGAAATAAAATATTCCTCATGGTGAAAACTAGCAATGGATCCATGAGGAAGAGCATTGGAGCATTGGTGAAAACCAACAACGACGCCCATGCTTTGAGAAAATAAAAGAGAGAAAAAAATGTACTTGCTAAAGCATACTTATGCTCTCACGACACATTGTAATGTCTCGATCTTGACCGTATTGCATTAAAATGTAAATGATGTAATATTGTTCTAAAATCGTGGTGAGGAGCTCAAGGCCAAGGCCCCGCCATCGATTGATTGATACATATGGTTTACGTGCTAGCCAAGCACAATGGAATTCTGAATATCATGTAAATATGCATTTTAATAAAATACACAAAACTAGCTATGCAATGCAATAAGAGATGTGGGCATAATTTTACAAGGAATTGGGAGGCAAATATTCAAACCCTTGAGCCAATCAAGTCAAGCCAAGTGTCAATGAGAGAACCCATAAACCCTCAACTACCCATGTTGCGTTTTGTACCCAATCATTCAATTCTCCCAAGAGTTGGTTGAGTTAGTTAATGCCTTGGGAATGGGGAGGTATGGCTGTCCAAATTCAGGTATGGGAAAGCCACCCTGCATGGAAAATCATTTTTGAATTCCTTGGAAGGAAAAGAGCCACGAAATTGCTCCCGAAGCCATTCTTCACCCATCAGTTGTGCTCTCTCATGTGTAGGGATTGGTTGGGCATTTTTCCCCATCGAAATTCTGTGGTTTCCTTCATTCTCAGCTGGGAGAAGGGTTTTTTTTGTTGTATAACAATAGTGAAGAAGGGGAATGGAATTGGGGTTCCGTAGAGACCGTTTTGGCCATTGAATTCTTAGGTTGTTTGGGGAGAAATGTTTTTCCTCCCTGTGATTGTTTTTCCCATCCCACAATCCGTTTTGGTTGGAAACGATTGGGGGAAAACCCATGGCCATCTTGTTTGTAAATCCCATTATTAAGCATGTGTATCCATGCCCAATAATTGTGCTTTTTGTGTGAGAAAACAATATGTTGGGTGATGGGTTATGGGTATCCATTTATTTGGATGAGTATGAGCTTGAGTATCCCATTTCCTTGTAGAAATCATGCCCAGCTCGGCGGTGGTCTCTGAGTGCTGAAAGAATACAGGCTGGGCAGAGACCTATGGTTGGGTGGAACATTGCAGCGACATAGCTAGTTGCTTGGGACAATTGCACAATGAAGATAAGTAATCTCTATGTTATTTACTTTGGCAATGTTTTAATTTTATGATTATTATTGATATGTTGAATGCATATGAAAGGTGTGTGTGGATGATGTTTTTATTCCGTTGTGCATGTTTAATTGATTTGCCTCTGCACACATATGCATTTTATTGTAATGCCATTTGTTTTTTTTCATGATGAATGGGGTTAAGTTGTTGTAAAAGCCCATATTTTAGTGTCATGATCCCTTCCTTGCATTGGATCAACAAGGGGGGAATTACAATTTGGTATCAGAGCGATGGTTGCAACATTGGGCCTACATGGCCCAACTTGAACAACTTGCAGAGGTAAGTATTCATCCCACTCAACACTGATCATTAAGAAAATTTCAAAAAAAAAATTGAAAATTTTTCTAAGTATTTTTGAGTTTTTCTGTTATGTCTGTGTTGGCGCAAGATTTCGAGTTCTGCTGAAAAGGTCGGCTCAAGTTTGCAAGTTGCACCGAAACAGTCGGCAGAAAATGACTCAGTTCACCAAAAAAGAAGGAAAATTTAAGCGAAAAAGGAAAAAGTTGCCGAAACAGATCGGCGAAAAGTTATGAGTTTTGGGCCGAAACAGATCGGTGTAAAAGAGGAAAATGCTCTGAAATGAGTAGGCGTTGAATCGTGAGTTCCACCGAAACGGATTGGTGATCGACGAAAATTTGGGAGTTTGCACCGGAACGAATCACTGGCAAATCGTGAGTTGCGCCGAAATGATCGGCAGAAGATGGCGAGTTGCATCAATCAGCAGGAAAGGCTGAGTTGCACAGAACGGTCGGCAAAGAAAGTTGAGTTGCCGATCGGAGGAAAAAGTTGGGTTCGCCGATGTGGTAGGAGAGAAGTGTCGAGTTGGCATCAAAATGGATTGGCAAGAAACTCTGAGTTCTCCGACCAGCGTAAGTCGGCGAGTTGGTACACAACAGGTCAGAGAAAAAGCCATAAGTCCGCCGAAACAATGAATTTCAACGGTTTTTCCAGGGTGAATTTCCGGCGCCGAAAATTGAAAAATGACCTTGAACTTATGTGCTAGATTGCATGAAATGGAAAGAATTACAAAAGAAAGAAAAAAAAATGAGGGCGCTACCCTCGAGCCACAAGGGGGAAACCCCCTTGACCCTTGTCGTCCCCCTGAGACAGTCGTTGAAAGTGTGAAATGCATTCCCTATGCTTGGAATGAGAAGCAGGAATTGCATGGAAGGTTTTTGGAAGCCTTATTAAGAGTAATTGGCTATAATTTGCATTGCGAAAGAGAAATGGGAGCAATAAGGAAACATTGATAAGAGGGAAATTCCTCACCTTAAACTATTTATGTTTATAGCATAAGAATTGCATGTTTGGGAAATATCAAGAATGAATGTTATACACGTATGTATATATTGAATTGTTAATTCGTGAGAAGATCATAGCTAATGATTGCTTGTGTGCATAGTAGAGAGCCCATGAAATTGGATTAGCTATGATGTGGAAGAGGAAAATCCATGCTACAATGAGGAAATTAGAAAGGGAGAATTCCTTAACTCCTCTCTTGCTATTGAATTTATATTTCCTGAGTTTTATATACTCAAAATTATGGCATAGGGTTGATGGAAATGCAAGAGAGTAGAAGATTAAATATGAATTAGTGGGCATGATTAAAGAGTCATTCCATAGTGCATGTGAATTGCTTATGCATGAGCGTGATGTTACATAGGGGTAAAGGTAGTGAAGTTACACATGCGATAACCCATTAATGGTATTGCCTATGGTTGATGACAATCAATGTTGTTGATAATGGTTGTAGGAATCAGACCATAGAAGCATGATTGAAAATGCAAGGGATTAGATAGATGAAGTGAATATGCACTAGTTGGAATACTAATAGACATTGCACAGTGCATGTGAAAATGTTAATGTATATATATATGTGTGTGTGTGTGTGTGTGTGTGTGTGTGTGTGATATTGCATATCAGTAAAATAGTGACGTTTTACATATGCAATGAGCCACTTAAGATAATTATTATGGTTTCTAATAATTAGTTGTGTTCACATTGGTTATAGGACCAAAGACAACCAAAGCATGGCTAAAGATGTGGATGGTGTTGTTGCATATGATCAACAACCTTATGAAGAAAGGTTGGGGCAACAAATCTATGATCATGAGGTTGGAAAAAGGGCCATAAAGCCTTGGTAAGAGGTCGACTGATCATGTAACATGAAGCGGCATTAATGAAAACCATGCAGCTAATGTTTATTTGTGCTTTATTGCATGAATGTTGAAAGGGGATTTGGTAAGATCCCTTCAACTATGTTTAAACTATGTTGATTTGGTTTGCATGTGGTAATGAGTGCTTGGATGTGAATTTCAACCCACCGAGTATGGTGAGGTGTGGGTAAGTAAAGGCAAGGAGCCTTGCACCCTATAGTTTCTTAGAAACCTCAAAGCATTCATATGAAATTATATCATGCCATTGTGTATGTTGGTTGTGAGTTTAACAACCAAAGCAAGTGATGACTTATGGTCCTGTTGTGGTAGTGCATGCCATATGAGACAACCATGTTTAGGCCATAATATGTGTGAAGAACCTGCAATAATTAATTAATGAAAACACACGAGATAACATAAATAACATAACTCATAATCAATTTTATATTGATCGCAGGCCACTTCGAGGGGGAAACCTCCTTTGAGCAAGCTCAATACAAATAACTTCACGGTACCTGCATTGGTCTCAACAAAAACTTATATACTAAGTCTAGGTGCCAATACCATGGGTCAATACCATGTGTTAATACAAACCATGGGCTAATACAAAATATGGATCAACAATTACTACGGGGCGACTTACAAAGCATATGCGTCCAACAACAATAATACAAACTATGGATCAAAAAATACTACGGGACGACTTACAAAGCATATGTGTCCAACAAAAATATACTAACAAAGTAAATAGAAGGGTTGACATGGGTTCCTAACATCCCCTCTCCCTTGGAAAAAGATTTGTCCTCAAAGCTTTAGATGTGGAAATTGATGCAGAATCTGAAAGAGTGGTTCCCCTTTAGCATCCTCGGGTTACATTCCGACCCACTAATGCCTTTTGAGTTTTAGGGAGGATTGCTTGGAAGGCTATAGAAGAAGAAGGACCATATCAGCTGCGTGAAAAGTGCACTCAAAACAGTGCTGATCAGCTTGTTGTTTCAGTCGAATTATGTCCATGTGAAGGTTGTCCTGCAGAATGAGAAGAATTTGATCATGATTTCGAGGAACTGAGTCAAATTCCTAACTAGGAAGCTGCTGAGCATATATGGAAGAAGAACTGGTGGTGCCTATCCATAAATGCTTCATATGGTGTCCTTTTAGATGTGATATTGTACCACTAGAGTGCTTCTAGAAAATCCATAGAAATAGTTGTCCAAATCTGTGTAGGGATGGGAAAGGGTTTGAGCAATCCCGAAAGGAGTGTCCTGTCACCCTTGTTGACCTGGAAAGTATCACACTCAACGACTATCTGTTGAATTTTCATTTTCAGTCCCTGCCAAAAGAAGTTACATTGTTCCTGGTCATAGGTTTTGAGGAACCCAGAGTGCCCTACCGATGAAGAAGCATGGAGTTTATAGAAGAGATAGCCCTATTGAACAGATTGCAACCAATTTGGAATAATCAGAAAAATAGTTGTAAGAGAATCTGGGTCATCAAAGTTGCGAGAAGGAGCATCTGCCACCATATTGTCCTTACCCTTCTTGTAAGTGATTGCATAATCATAACCCATGAGTTGGATAACCGATTTCAAGTGTGCTGGGGAGGAGACCCGGTGTTCCAGGAAATGTTCCAGACTCTGGAGATCAGTCTTAATGCAGAAATAATTCCCTAATAAAGATGGCTACCACTTCTGTACTAGATGCAAAATAGCCACCATTTCCTGCTGAGATGTAGATGTGGCTAAATGCTTACCGGAAAGGTCTTCTGAAGGCGGCAAGCCCATTGGTGCAACAAAGACACCTGCATATCTATCCAAGGAAGTAGTGGAGACCGTTGGTGGGTGCATCTGAATGGAATGGAGCTGAGAAATGACACCATGTGAATTCTTCTTAAGAATATTTTCCAGGCGATGTAAACTGATGATGCGAAGAGACCCTGGTTGTAAGCCCATAATTTTTTGTTCTGTCCCATTGACTGAAAATTGCATCCAAATTTCAGCAAAATCCCATAAGATGGGGCCAAGTGTGCGTAACCATTGAATGCCCAAAACCACATCACATCCGCCTAAGGACAAGGCAAACATGTCAGAGCGCAGGTTATAATCTTCTAGAGAGATACACACGTTGTGACACTTTCCCTTACAAGGTAAGGTGCCCCCATTGGAAATCATGACTTCAAATTTGTAGCAAGGATGGACAAAAAAATCAACTTGTTTGGTGAACTGAGGGTCAATGAAGTTACGAGTGCTACCAGAATCAATGAGTATTATAAGGGGAAGCTTCTTGAAGTAACCCCTGACCCGCATTGTTTGGGGGGTGGTGACCCTAGATAAAGCATGGAGAGATATCTCTGGTTGGTATTCGTGTAATGGGGGGTCCATACGAGGCTCCTGAATGTCGACTTGATCATTTGGTGTATCTGGTGCTTCTTCACCAACTTCAAATGCAGGCGGAGAATCCCCATCCAAGAGATAGAGCTTTTGCCGAACACATCTATGTCCCCGAGTGAATTTCTCATCACAGTTATAACAAAGCCCTTTTTCTCTGCGTGCATGCATCTTTGTTTCAGACAAATGTTTGACTGGAGTTGGTCCAGGAGCTGGCGGTATGGGAGGTCGTTGAGAACCCATATTTCGGAAGGGAACAAAAGTGGGTTTGGAGCGTTGTTGGGCTGCAATCTTGTCTTCTACCAACTTAGCCAACCCCGGGGCTTCCATCATTGTGTTGGGACATAACATTTTGACCTCTTAGCGGATTTCATCCTTGAGACCACTGATAAAACAACTCACGTAGAAGTCATCAGACAATCCTTCTGTGTGATTGGCTAGTTTCTCAAATTTTGTCTGATACTCTCGCACAGTGCCAATTTGACGAAGTTTAGTGAGTGGTCCGGTGAAGTCATTAAAAGCACTAGGACCAAATCGTTGCAAAAGGAGTTGGAAAAAATCTGTCCATTTTGGCTCGTCATGAGCATTGATGTACCAATAGTACCATTGAAGGGATTCCTGTTCCAAATGAAAGGATGCAAGTGGAACTTTTTGGACATCAAAAGTATTATGCAGACTAAAATATTGTTCTAGACGATAGATCCATCCAGTCGGATCAATACCATTGAAGCGAGAAAAATCAAGCTTCGGACCATGAAAAATGCTGGAAGAAGAGAACCCATTGTCTGATGAAGACTCAGACTGTAGTTTCTTGTTCATGGATGAATGCTCAAGATGGAGGCCAAGAAATTTTTCATCCAAATCCTGGAGTTTGGTTTGGATGGTAACAAGTGCTTCCTCCATGGTTTTTGCTCCTATGTGGGTGATAACCATAACTAGGATTTTTTTTGGGGGGGGAATGGGTAGAAAAACACAAAGATAACCTTATTTAGTAAAGGGGAATTTTGATTTGCAAAAAACTCTGATGGGTAATTTGGGTTTGACTAGGTTTTGGACACTTTCAATGGATAGGGAAGCAGAAAATGAGGATTTCATAAGCGGGGTGAAATACTAGGAAAATTTGTCAGAGAGGGATAAAGAAGCAGGAATAGGGAATGAACACGGTGGAAAAATTTGAAGGCAATTGGGTGAAAATTAAAGAAGTTATAGCAAACCCTAAAAATAGACAAATGTGGGATTTCTAGCTTTGGGAAGTGGAATTTGGGATAGGGTCCTCAGGAATGAAAGATGCAGAATGGGATTACATGGGTGTCAGGAAAGTTTCAAGGGAAATGTAGTAAAAAAAAAGGAGATATGGCGAAAAAATGGATTTTTTTTTCCAGATTGGATCTGCTACAGCGCAGAAGGGATTAGAAATAGATGGATCTGCAACGATGCAAAATTGATCGACAACAGATGGATCTGAAACGACGCCAAATGGATCGAAAACAGCTGGATGTGAAATGACTTTCAGAATAGATCTAGAACAGCTTTCAGAATGGATCTTAAATGGCTCGGAATGGATCTGAAACGACGCGAAAGTGATCGACAACAGTTCAGCTGAAAATAGATATGGACCCGAGGTATGTTCGGCTTCCTAACAGTTCAGGGGTTTCACATGGCCACCAATGTTGTATGACGACTTGCATATTGGGGAAGTACCCCTCACTCCATAGCTCAGGTAAAACTGATAACCACTTTGCCACAAATGACAGCTCTTGGTTTACCTCACGGGTGGGAACTAGTCAATCAGGTACGGGTCGTTTCCCTTTTCACTGGAAGGTCCTCTCAATGGGCCAGCTACTTCGCGGTTCCTGTGGTACTCCTCACAATGTGTTTTAGGGCTTATGCCCAAGTACTTCCCATAGTTAAGTAGATAGGGATTATTCCTAGATCCGAAGCTGCAACAGATGCAAAAAAAAAAAAAATGGCAGAAATTTCACCCAGTGAGCCCAAGAAAGTGCTCTGATACCAGATGTGAAGAACTTGCAATAATTAATTAATAAAAACACATGAGATAGCAGAAATAACAGAACTCAGAATCACTTTTATATTGATCGTAGGCCACTTCGAGGGGGAAACCTCCTTTGAGCAAGCTCAGTACAAATAACTTCACAGTACCTTCATTGGTCTCAACACAAACTTATATACTAAGTCTAGGCGCCAATAACATGGTTCAATACCATGTGTCAATACAAACCATGGGACAATACAAAATATGGATCAACAATTACTACCGGACGACTTACAAAGCATATGCATCCAACAACAATAATACAAACTATGGATCGACAAATACTATGAGACGACTTACAAAGCACAACAATATACTAACAAAATAAATAGAAAGGTTGACATGGGTTCCTAACAATATGCTGGAATGCATAGTATTCATGGATTAATGCAAGGTTGTATTGAGGGGTTATGCATTGAGTGAATGAACATCAAAATATTATGTAAATGTTGTGAATGTGCATGCATATGTGCGGGTGCTCATGTTGAGATGCATTGCATGAATGGATGGTTGTGATATATATATATATATATATATATATATATGTCTCAACGCAGAGTATTTACAATTTATTTAAATTGCATGGATAGTGTACCCGTGTCTTGCAATTCTATTATGATATATATATATATATATATATATATATATATATATATATATATATCATTGCAATTCAAATATTAACAACTGAAAGTGTTTGAATTATTGAGCGTTATAATTATGAGATCACTTCAGTGACTGTTGTAGCAATGAAAAGATTATATGCATATATACTCACAATGTGTTTGGTTGATTGAAGTTCATATTTCAGGTAGAAAAGTCTTGCATATGGAAATAAGGATAAGTCCATAGTAAAGACAAGGATCTACCATGTGTAGAAGCCAAAGGTTATGAGAAGGTTCTCATGGTTGTAACTTATGCGTGAAACAAATCTGAAATTTTTTTGGTTTAAGTTTATGAGAATAATCTCATGGTTGCAAATCTAATTTCTGTAGGAGACAGAATTGTGAATTCATGTTGAATTTAATTATTAATGCCATTGATTGATTAGGGAAATTAGATTTGAATTTGATTGTCAAAATGTTGCTGATTGTTTGGCTATTTGATAAGTGTTCCAGGAAGACACATTGTGGGAAGACCATGTGTAATGTCCTGCAGAAGCCAAACTCCATGGGAAGGACCCCATGCTTTGGAAATGGGCTTTGGGTGAAACGCCATTGAATATTTTAAAGGATGACATCTCAGCTGAGTTGTATGTTGGAAAACCATGTGAGTGATATGGTAAGACTATGCAAAGAAGGCATGTGTTGGTTATGGAACGTGAAAATATTGGGGTGGAAAATTGAAGGACTGTTGACTCAGAAAAGAGAGCCCCCATTCTTTGCAAATGAAGAAAAGATACATCTGTAAAACATATGAGTATTCTTTAACCCTAACTAAGAATATACATGTCTGGTTATTAGATTTAATATGTAGAACATGCTTTATTATTTCATTATTATTACAGACTGCTTGAGTGTGACTAAGGCCTACATGGATCACATCATAAAGGGATGCATACCTTTCGGGTGATGGGTTATGTTAGGGTTGTCAATATTGACTATAGCCTAAGGGAATGGACGTATTCCTAGTGTTTCAATACTTGATACTGAATGTTATGGAATATGGTTACAATTTTAGAGCAACAATACTGATGAGCCTACTTATCCTTGTGTTGTCAGCTTACACTATTACATATGGGCAGATTGTTCCACGAAATATTTCCACGTTTTCAACATTCATGGGTTAAAAAAATGAATTTTTGTATTTTTTGTTTTTCAGGGCAGAAAAACCGTGGCAATATCCACGATTTTTAATGTTCCATGAACTTTCATCCCTATATCGACAAAATTTTAAGGTTTCACTTTTCGTTGCAATATAGACGAATGTCAAGCTATATATACCACATAATCTAACCATTATTTACACATTTTTTATTCCTGCAACACATTGAGCGCGGATTTTGGACTTGCGGGGTGATTGTTTGAGCTTGGATATTCTACATAGTTCTGATTTTGAACTTGCAAGGTTAGTAATGTATATTTTTTTGTCTATATTTTTATAAGGGTTAGAATTTAATATTTTTTATTAATGAGGCTTAGGTCATGTTAACTTGCTATTTTTCCTTTCTAATATTTTTTTCAAGAACTTGCTATCATTTTCATTTGCCTCATTTTAACTTTTCTCTCATGCATCAATTTGGGGTATTTGTCAATCTCTTATAAGTGATTGTACTAAAGATCACAATTGACATATGGAGGGGATATTCTTGAATTCCAATATTGTATGATATCATAAATATCCCCATGCATTTAAGATAATGACCACGTGGAGATATTTCTTCATACACATCTAGCAAAAGCTGTTATTATCTTAATCTTGTAAAAACATGGAGATTTAGATGTTAAAATAACTACAAGGTTCTTGAACAAGAACGACATCACAAGAAACAACCTTGATTGTTGTGCACTCATAAAAGCCTTGAGTTCAACAAAGGTGCATAGGGTCAACGAAATCGCAATGCTTACAAAATTAAAATTTATTTGTAAACAAATGTCAAATGAATAAAAAGTCAAAACCAACCATATTATACCATAGTACTCAATGGCAAGAGACATTACAAAATGTTCTCTATTTTTCATATACACCATAATGGGGGAAATTGATATCATGTTAAGGCCATGGCAATGTTCTCTTCTCTAGTGTTGAATTTTTCCAACACAAACAATTGGTTATTAAATATTTTAGGTACCTCTAGCTGGTTTAGTTCGAACAATCTCCTCATTTGATCACTTTCTTTGGTGGTTGGCCTATTTTAATTGTGTTGTAGCGTTATCTACCTTGCTCATCACTACCACTCTTTATGACTATATTTTTGGATGCCTTACATGGAAAGTTTTGATAGGTTGGATCTTTTTTCCTTGCAGCTTTAGCTTCTAGTGAGTGTCCTCATAACTTTTTTTTTACTAAAATGCATGTATGGTCATTCTATATATTAATATAATTGTGGAACATTTCATTAAAAAAATCCTATGTACTTCTTATACATTTGACAAATAAATTTGCAAGATGCATTGATTTTTGAGTTTCTCATTCTTCCATGAGTTTAGTATAATTTAACGATTTAATACAAGTAGTTACATAATGTTCAAGCCTTGACTAAGTTATATGGGTGACACATTTTCAAACTAAGTTCATTAAACATGTTATCTTCAATCTTACAAACTTAATTAGATTTTAATTTATATATATTCTCAATCATAAAAGTTATATGGGTGACACATCCTCAAACTAATTTCATTAAACATGTTATCTTAAAACTTACAAACTTCATTAGATTTCAATTTATATGTACATTTATATCAATTAATATGAGATAACTATAAATGTCTTAATGATGACAATTTGTAAGATAGGAAAAATGACTTCATATTTTTGTGAGATTACCATTCATGAAAAAAAGAGAGAAACAAAAATTCACATTGGATGCTTTGGATTTCAAAGGTTCATTTATTTATTATTGTAATTATTTTCCAATTATCTTTATGTTAATTTGGATGTATTTACTTTAAAACTTAGACATGTCACTATTCATATTGATATTGATTATTCAATATATTATTAATTTTCAATGGGGACTTTGAGGATAGAATTAAAACATTATAGATGTGGACACATATTGCATGATGTAGTTGGGTAACATTTTTAATGTGTTAAAGCAATTAATTGATCCAAGAATAAGTAAGATGGATATGCACAATGTTTGATAAAATTCCTCGAGAAATGAAGGACAAAATCATTGATCGATTTTGAAATGAGTATGGAGATAGGGTCATTGAAATATCTCAGAAAGAGATTGGATGTCATCTCTAGTGAGTTCGAGACCGAAAACCACAAAAATAAAACAAAAGACTAAGACTTAGAAGGAGCTAAAAATAGTGTGGCCTATAATATTAGTGTAGAATTTTGGGAACAATTTCATTATGAGAATGACTATAAAATATGCAAGGGGATGTAGATATGAATTCCAATATAAAAATGTAGCAAAATATTGCATGGAAAAATATCTCAATAGCTCCAAACTAGCTAGAAGGAGGAGGCTAGTTATTATGTAGAATTTATAAATATTATTTAATCTTATATGATTACTTGATTATTTAAAATTTATTTTGATTTTATAACTTGTAATTTTATTACTAATTAATAATGTTGTAATTTTGTTTGTAAATTATATACTTGAATCATGAGTATAGAAGAATGAAATCAATCTAAAGTAAGGATGGAAAATATTTATGTCTAACAAATGAGAGAGGAGAGATAAAATTATTCCAACGATTAAGTATTCTTTTATATAGACTAATAATGAAACATCTTTCCAAGTTAAGAAAAAAATACAAAAACTAGATGTGTATGCTTCTTATGTAATGTATAATACTCTACTTACCAAATTACTTCCATTTTTAGAGTAGGAATTCAAAACATGTTTTCCTCCAATCAAAGATGAGCTGTGACCACTTCCTCAATTGTTGTTTTCCAACTAGACAAAGAGACTTGAAGGATAAAGAGGAGAATTGTTATTTTGGAAATGCTATTTTAAGTCCAACATACTTCTAGCTTAGGAATTGCATCAGCTAGAGAAATCTCAATTCTAGTTAAATATTTTAAGGTAAAAAGTTGATTTTCATGGTAAATAACATTCATTGTAGTACTAAAGTAATTTTTTTGAATTAAATTAAGTGGTACTTTTCTTGCTTGTGATTACTCTGTTTGTGATGTTTTTTTTTGTTATGAAAAATTTGTGATGCTTCTTAAATAAGCTCACTAATTATTTTTGGTCCTCTGCAATGACCCTAATTATAACAAGGTGGTCCACAATTGAGTGATAGATCCTAAATACGACGTAAGATGGTACATTGGAAGTATATATTACTTTAGTCTTCATGTTTTTCCATATAAATATAGAAATTATTCAATTATAATATATTATATTCAGAAATATACTCATAATATCTGATGTAATTGACAAGTTATTGTTTGGTATGGTGTAGGTAAGACAATTACTTGTACCACTACAAGGATTTTTCACTATGAATTAAAATGCAAGGAAGCTTGCTCAGTTTAGAGCTGCATTAGAGGCAAGAGGATATGTAAAATGTTATTGTCCTTGCTATGATTGCAGGGGCTTGCAAAATAGAAGAATTTTAATAACAATAGCTGAAGTACATTGTAGGGAGAAGGGGCACACCGAAGGGGGTTATGAATATCATCCCCTGGTAAGAGGTCGTTATTCAATTTTTAATATATTCACTGTAATATTCATCATGCCATGAATTTCAGTAAAATGTCTTTTTTTTTACTATATGTTCTATACAGACTAATTTTTCTACATTGTTTGTAAATTTATAGACAATGCCCCCAAAATGTCACCCTCCAGAGAGTTATTTTCCAAGTACTAGCAGAAATACTCATTCACAACCTGACGAACTTCTACATCAGAATATTGAAGATGATCAAGTAGTTATTTCTGATGATATGGATGTAGATAACATTAGTGATACAAATCAAGAAGATGACATACATAGATTGATCCAAGACACATTTGCTCCAATGGATGAGGAAAACCAGGATGATAGTCATGATGTTTATCCTCTACTCGAGAAGTCACGTCAACCTCTTTATGAAGGCTCAAAAACAAATCTTATATCTGCTATATTGTTGTTAGTGAACTTGAAGGTTTTGAATGGTTTACCAAACACCTGTCTGACACAGATATGTAATTTGTTAATTATTTTTGTCTGCATGTTCACAATATATATAGAAAGGGTTGACTTTTTTCCTATATTGTTGCTATTGTTATCTAATTTGTAAAGTTTGGATGCGATATGGATGATTAATATTGTTTTCATTGATTTATTTTTAGAATTTTGTAGATTGTTAGGTGAATTTCTATTACCAATTTCAAATATTTTACCACGCACATATCGAGAGATATATGCCATTATGAAAGCATTTGGAATGGAGTATCAAGCTATTGATGCATGTCCTAATGATCATATCATATACTATGGACAATATGCATTAGAAAATGAATTCCCACAATGTCAAACAAGTAGGTATCGAACCGATAAAGTGACAAAAAAGGTGCCTCAAAAAGTTCTTCGTTATATTATGATAATTCCATGTTTCTAGCGATTGTTCATGTGTCAAACCATAGCACAATTTATAGATTTCCATGCAAAGAATAGAAGTCATGACGATGTTCTTTGAAGGCCTATAGATGGTTCTACATTAAGGTACATTGAAGAAAAGTGGCCAATTTTTAAAGAAGATCCTCATAATGTTAAACTTTCTTTGGCAGCTGATAATGTCAATCCATTTGGAGAGCTTCATTCTACCTACTCAGTGTGGCCTGTTTTTTTTATAAACAATAATGTTCCTCCTTGGATGTCGATCAAGAGAGAGCACACAATGTTGGCAATGATTGTTCCAGGTGTTTAATTAATATGTAAGTTTTTTACTTGAAAGTCTGATCACTAAATATTTCATTGATTTGTTTCATGCATGATAATTATGTCTTTTATATATAAAGACATATAGGCGCTAAATATAATTAATCATGTATGTTGGACCAATTAGGCAAGTACCAGGTTAAAGATATGAACGTATATCTTGAGCCTCTTATCGATGAGTTGTTGAAGTTATGGGTTGGCGTCACTATGTATGATATTTCTAGACCAATAGGGAAAAGAAGATTTCAATTCCATGGAATACTTGCATTTACAATTCATGATGCTCCCGGCTTAACACATTTTTGTGGTATGTTGTTACTTTCTTTTCTTCCTTAATGTTTTATACATCTGTTGATAATATCATGCATTATTTTAAATTGTAATTCTAATTTGCTACACCAATTCATATATCTTGTAGGTATTCAAACAAAGGGTAAATTTTTATGTCCAGTTTGCAGTCCCAGGATAAAATCTCGTCGTTCAAGGCGTTTAGCAAAGGAAGTGTTTGATGAGTATAGGCACTTTCTGCCTAAGAACCATAGTTATCGAACTACAGACAAAGAAAAATTTAATAGTAAAGAAGAGAATGGAAAAAAACCATGAAGAATGACACCTTGCCTATGGAAGGTGGAATATAATAGAAACCATCAAGGTATGCCAATTTTTTTTTGTATTGAATTATGTTTAGCACGATATGTTATACCTATATTGATTAATTAGTTTTAATTTGATTTTGTTGATGTTTCATGAATGTTGTTAAGGCACGAATGGGCTTCTACGAGCAATCAAAATTTACCCGATTCAATTCAATAGGTTGCCATACTACGAGCACCTGCAAATAATTCATTTGTTTGACACAATGCATATCGGGAAGAACATAATAGAAATGTTATAGCGAATATTAGATGGAAGGACTGACAAAGAAAAAATTGGAAAGATTTGTAGTGACATCCAAGAAGCTAATCACGCATTGCAAAGTGTGATCATTAATTCTAATGGCGATGGTCGTCAACATAATATTAGTATTCCTTGGTGCTTGATGGAGCAACAGAGAAATATTGTAAAAGAGGTCATAAAAAAAAATCAGGTTTATGACGGGTTTTTCGTCAAACATAGAGAATATCTTAACAAAAAAGGTGATTTTCCTGGGGTTAAAACACATGATTGGCATACATTCATTAAGGTAATCATGATTCTATAATATATTTCATTATCGGTATGCACTATTTTATTAATTTTATTCTCTTATTTTGAAATAAATATTAATAATTATGTTGTTTTTGATACAATATGTTCTACCTTTATCTCTCCCAAACGACTTTGACAACAACATAAAGCATATTATTTATGTTCTTGGAAATTACATGAGGTAAGTAATGTTTTAATTGGAAAATGTACTTGGTCTGTGGTTTGTAGTGGAACTTATTGACATATTATGTTTTTCCCGCAAATATTATATATGCCTTGATATATTGTCTTATTGCATCATTTGTAGGTGGCTTTCATCAAAAGAAATCCATAAAGAAGATATATGGCATTGGAAGAGAGAAATTTCCTGACTAATGTATGAAATGTAACAGTATCTACCTCCAACATTTTTCAATGCACAAGAACACTAAGTCATACACCAGT
Source organism: Larix kaempferi (assembly GCA_027924585.1). Lineage (NCBI taxonomy): Eukaryota > Viridiplantae > Streptophyta > Pinopsida > Pinales > Pinaceae > Larix > Larix kaempferi. The sequence continues at coordinate 9,193,750 of BSBM01000841.1, forward strand.
TGAGGAGATTGAATTATGTGGACCAGTACACACAAGGTCGATGTGGATGGTGGAGAGGCAGTTGAAGTCATTGAAGGGTTTTGTTAGACAAAGAGCGTGTCCCAAGGGTTCTATGGTTGAAGGATATATGGTATGTCAATGCATGGTGTACATTAGTGAATATCTACCTAAATTAGCAGAAAATATGAATGTGCCTCGCATTTGGCATCTTGACTCCATCAACAAATTTGAAGAGGAGGTCCTATTGGGGAGAGGTACATTCAGGACTATGAAATGTAATTATTATTATATGTTGTTGAATCAATATGTTACAAATTTATTTTTTCCAATTTTATATTATCATACTGTCTTTTAACTTTTTTTAATATTTATGCATTTTCAACTATATTAAACTATGTTCCTTTAGTGATATCTAATTAATGATATTGAGTTGTTATTTTATCCTATAGTTGGTCGAGTGTGGGATGCTTTACATTTATACATTTCAAACAACCTTGTTTGGATGGAGCATTGGATAAAATATTGCGAAGAATTCTTCGGTAGGTTATCATGGGAAGGGGTCAGTAACATGACTAAAACAGCTCATCATCTTTGACATCAAATTCTTGACCTTACGTCGCAAAGTGAAGTTGATTTAGCCTATGGTTTAAAAGATAAAAAGGCAAGTAAATTTTTTACCCACATTTTTTCTATTTACTTCGATCCATTTTTCCAATTACATTTCGTTTGTTTAAGTTTTCAATTATATTTACTAACTCCTATATGATGTTTATTAATTCACGATGTATTTTTAACCTATTCTCAATGTTGCAGTTGAAACATCACAAGGCTATGTGGTGTAATGGTCGTAAATTTCGTATACAAAATTTGGATGATAACAGGAAAACCTCGGATTGTGGGATAAATGCAGTGGATCACCAATGTTTCCTCTAGAAGTGACAAACATCCAGAAGAAACCGAGAATAGGTACTATGGGCATTTGGAGGACATTATTGAGTTTGATTTTAATTCCTTTAAAATAGATTTGTTTGAGGTGAAGTGGTACAGGATACAGATGCATGAATGTGATCCTGAAAGAACTTTTATTGAGCATGCTAATGGATTTACCATGGTTAATACAAGGGCATTTGAACCGGGTACAGAGCCTTATTTTCTTCCAAGTCAATGTGAGCAAGTCTACTACTCTGAGGTACTAGGTAAAGCAGGTTGGTCATATGTTGTTCGATACGATCCAAGAGGAAGACCAGTAAAGTATAATCCTGTATAGATGATGAAGATAATCACGAAGAAGAAGACGATGATGATGATTCAGATTAGGCTACGGTCGATGTGTTAGATGAAGAAGTTGAAGAGGTTGATCATGCAAATGTAGCAGACGATGATCTCATTGACAATATGGATGACTACATTAGCGAAGATGACTTTGATGCTGATGACGATGTGAATGATCCTTTCATCAATATCTATTCAGAACCAGATCTTGATATAGATGTTGAGTTGGATGAAGAAGAAGATGAATGATATTTAATTGTTGAAAAGTGGAGGCACACAATGTTTTTAGGTTAAAGTAAATGCACTCACCATATGTTCATTTTGTTGATTCACTTGGTTATATTTGAAAATTAGTTTTATAATCTAATTATGTTCTACATGTGCAGTAGCGTGGGTGTTCCAGAGGTTGTAGTGGTAATGGTTTGAATCGAACATGTGTTGATTGAGCAAGATACAAAATGAATTTATAAGATTTATGTGTTAATTTCTGGGTTATTTCATATTAGAACAATTATCATAAGTTTAATACAAATGGATTGGTAACTTAAATTGTCATAATATTTTGAACAATATTTTCATCAATGTTCATATTTTTAATGCAATGATAGATTAACTAGTAATAGTGTTAGTGATATTTACCTCAAAATTGGACAAACTTGTCATGGATACTGATTGGTCTTTGAGGAAGTTTCACTGCACTAACCTTGTAAAGTTATATGATAAAAATACTACATAAAAAACGGACCATCAATTAAAATGTTGGAATGTATAGCAATAATTTAGGCTTACACACTTTTACGTGTGCTATTGTGCAAAATATGTGTGCTTATAGACCAAGTATTTCTTTTTCAAATCATGAGTTAGAATAACATTTATTCAATAGGTTATGATGGTCACAAGACTTAAGGCTAATGACATATAAAGCAACATTAAATAATTTCTTTAATGAAACAACATATGTTGTTTGTTGGTGCTCTTTATGGCAGATAGTAAATACTTTCTTTAATGAAGAACCATATCTTGTTGGTGTTTTAATGGTAGATATAACATTTTTAACAATTTATACCTCGTTTTTATCCCATAACCATCTTGTTGCTTCCAAAGTATGTTGATCTTACCTTCTTCAACATATACTCTAGCCATGTATATTTTATCTAACTCCTTCAAGTCAAATATAATAACTACTTTGCAAATGACTCCATACTTTCCATCTAACTTTCCCAAATTCTTGTTGAAAAAGCGTTGGATTGTTTGAATGTTTTTTTTATGGCAAATAGCATAAGCATTAGTGATGACAAGATTAATTTTTGGTTGATTGGAGCTAAGGATAAACCTTCTTGGTTAATCTGTCATTGGTGACATGTAGGAGACACACTTATTGTTTTCTATTTAGACATTATGTTTGGTGTGAATCTCTCTTTGTTAAACATGTGGGAATGTTGCCTTGAAAAGATGTAGGAAAAAATGCATAGTTTGTGGTACAAGGATCTTCAATTGATAAATGGTTCACGTCTCTTGTCATTATTATGGAGGATCTTCATATTTACTATGTATCTTTCTAGTTCCCTTCTTATTTTCATTTTACTACTTTGGAGAACTTTTTAAGGTGGTTCCTTTGGTCTAAGATTTGAGGTGCTAAACCCCTTCCACTAGTCCAAGGGAAATATGCATACTTTTCAAGGATCAAGGCAGGTTATCTCTTATTGATATCAAACTGCAGAGGGCACTAGTGGTATTTACTAAGTGAATTGTTAAATGCTTGTTTGGAGAGGAATCTTGAAAAATTACAATTAAATTGACATCTAGCCAACATTCAAATATGTTGAATAGGCCTTTTATCACAAACGACAACATTGATTCACCACAATATTTTAGGATTGTTGGTACCATTGTGAAATTAATATATGAAATTATAATTAATGTATATTGGTGAAATTATAATATTGAAATTAATGTATATTATAATGAAATTAATATGATATTATAATTTGTTAAACATGAAACAAAACAAAATTGTCTCCGTCGATACCTGTCTCCATCGAGCTTGGGCCAAAACGCTCTGTTGCTCTGGTTTCACTGTGCTCCTCCTTCATTGTGCTCCACCTTCACTGTGCGCCTCCTTCACTGTGCAACTTTCACTATGCTCCGATCGTGTCTGCATATCCCCACAGACCCTCAAAGGAAACAGTAAGTTGAAACCTTCCTCTATTGAGTCAAATCTCTGCATTTTTGGGTGTGAATTAGGTGGTTTTGATTTTATTTTGAATGTCTTCACCTAGGACATTAATTTAGTATTTGAGGTGGATTCTCATTCACCATATTTTCAGTAATGGAACTCAACTTTGTCTAAAAAATAATGTTGGAGATAGAGCTAGTATTGGTAGACCCTAAATGGTTTCTTGTGTTGACTGCTGAGATAGGGTTTTTCCCTCAATCCCTATGAAAGCCTATATGGTATTGATAGAAGGAGATTTCCAATTTATTTTTAGAGTTAGGGGTTGTCCCTTATTTTAATTTCTAAGTATTTTGTTGTAAGTATTTTTCAAGGTAGGGTTTTTGTTGAGGTAGGGTTTTTCTTGTGTTATGAAGCAAGTGGCATAACAATTCTGCACCTCGTTTCGGTTGCTTAGTGTGTGGTATCGTCTACTACCAACTATAGATATTGGGAGTGATTTGGTAGGATTTTTTCTCTGTTATGTGGTAATAAACTATAGCAGTAGCCACATAATGAACGAGGAAGATCCATGTACATGGTTCTCCTACCACTTTCCCCAAAGGTTAACGCCTCAAGGTTTAGTTGAAAATACTAAAGTAATTTCTCCACCTCTCCAAAATGTCAGTTATGGCGCATGAGTTGGGAGAGACTCGCTAGTCATACTGGTCTTTCATATAAAACATCCTAAAAATTTGTTACTTTTTTCATGCCAAAATCTTATTTACCTGTGGTTTGAAAATTTTGTGACAAAATATAAAAAATGATATAAATAAAAAATACAAATTGTCTTACCCATGAAGCCCCACTACTCATTGGGAGGGAGCGGAATATTAACATCACAGTTGTATTCCATCCCAACATAGGGGAAATACTCTATCATCGACAACTAACAGTACCACCAATCAAATAACACATCATCAAATGCATGTGTCGTGTTCCCTCCTACTAAGTGGTACATCATGTCTTTTCCTTGGAGCATCCTAGGCTGCATAGGTCTAGGAGGGTCGAGACTTGTGCAAGCACACATCGCAAGAGCCTCTCAAGGAAGAATGATACTAATATGCTTCCATACCTGATTTATTTTGTTTCCCTATTCTCCACTCTATAAGTTGTCTCTTCATGTTTGGTGAGATGGGTTATTTGGGTAAGATGGGTAGGACCGGTAAGTAAGGGCCCTGTTTTATGATCTTGCCTTCTTCTTGAGAGTCACAAGTTCCAGAAATCCATTCTTCCGCCATTAACTTGGATTGGTCTTCTATGTAAGTATGCCTTCTCTTTGAAGAAGATTGGATTTCACTTCAATAATTCCGCATTCAAAGCTAGAACGTTAAGTCTTTAATACAAAGAATTATCTTCATGCAAGCGCATATCCTCATTCTTTCAAGTAAGTGAGCAGCATCCATTCTTTCAAGTGAGCATCCTCTGAGTATATTTCATAAATATATGGTCTATTCACTTATATTTCCTCTATTATATTGCCTCGGAAGAGCTAGGTCTTCAGTCATATTCAGGTGAGGACATCTCTAGGTGCTACAAGCACTACTAGCTCCTGGGTATGGATATTAAACTACATGTGTTACTAGCCTCCTATTAACTCTCACCCACAACCTAGCGGATCTATAAATTATGGATCTCACCTTAGTAAACTAGTACTACAACTAAATTTAGAAGTGCTGGATATGCATCTCGATAAGTGCACCAATAAAATATCATGGGTCTCAATCACTCCATAATATAAAACATCTAGGCTTGGGATGCCTAATTTAAATCAAATGAGCCTACCACTCATGCGATAGTCAACATGAGTACCTTCAAAGGTAAAGTATCTATGTTGGTGATCAAAATATGGATCTCGATCTTTATAGTACCTGTGGAGTAGGAAGTGTCCACATACCCTTGTACTCTGAGCACCAGTCCACCCTTTCCACCTCCTTTTAGTTTAACTAAAAATCCTCACCGAGATAGTCTGGTGATGAAGTATAGATAATCTAATGTGAACTCTAAAACCTCCCCATCTATAACGAAATCATTTTAGTTAGGATCCCAATAAACCACCAATAATTGCAGCAATTTCTTTTGGGATCTCATGTTGGGAATTTGGTAGAATTTGAGCAACCTATAATTGTGAAGGGCATCCAACGTGTATTCATATTCAAGTGAAACACTATCCTCATCCAACTATTGATCTTTGTATTGGATAACTGTTTATGTTACTAGTTATGGATATTTGTATTGGATAACTGTTTATGTAACTAGTTATGTTACTGGTATTATATAATCAGTAATTTTAGCGTATGGTGAATTATATGTTGGAGATTTGGACATATTATGAATTCATGGTATATTCCATATGGCTTTGTGATTTGTTACTGGTTATTGAGCGAAAAACCCTATCTTTGATATGTCAACAATTATTGTAGGTTGATTGCCTTGGATCAGAGTCTCCCCACTAATCTATATGTAATCATAATCCCCAACATCAACCAACGGAACATTTATGAAAGCACTATTCTCAACATCAACATCTACAGATGTTAATTCTTCATTTCTAATAGTAGGTTCAACACCCATAGTAAGACTGTAAGATACCATAACACCAGTTTCAGCAGGAAACTTATTATTAACATGCAATTCCAACTCATATGATCGAAATTCATGAACTTCATCAGGTGTACATTATGTCTACAAAAGCAAACTCTTGTCATTCTTAGAATCTACAACACTCTTGTCTCCATTAACATCTACAAATTATCTCTTGTTACTTCTAGTAGTATTTTCAGCACCTGGAGGGAGACTGTAAACTGAAGTGGGTCCAATATCAGCTAGCAAGCCATTATTAGAAGAAAACTCTAAATTAGAAGATGGAACTTTGTGAAATTCAAGTGCAATATCACTCATGTCACCATCAATATACATAGATGTTATCTTGTCACTATCAACATCTACGGACACACTCTTTTCACTTCTAGTAGTTAAGGCACCCAAAGTCAGATTGTAAGCAGAAGTAGGTCAAGTATCAGTAGGAAATTCATTGGTAGAATGAAATTTCAACCCATAATATGTCACTTCATGATATTCAATAGGTGTACATTCTGTCTTTCAAATTTTACTACATTACAAAGTATACAACCAGTAGACAGATACTTGCGTGAAAGGAGGAAAAGGTCATCAGGTTATCTCTATCATGGACAAAGCTGAGGCTGGAAACATTAATTTCAAATCCCTTTTCAAAGACCTGTTAGGAAAAAAATAATATGGAGAAACAATGAGTTAGGAAAAACATTTGCACCAAAGTACCACAATGGTTACTAATAAGCAAGGTTACAAGAATCGTGGGTGCGGTCAGAATCCGTTGAAGAATCCAGTGCAGATTCGGCACTCATCCTGAAAACAGGAATCGGGGAATCGAAACCCTAACCCTAACTTTTTTTATAAATATATATCTATAATTATATTTTAAATTTTTTAATTTATAATGAAAATAATAAAATATAAAATAAAAAAATCTCAAAATAAAATGATTCATAGAATCATGTAACATCATGGACTCTAAAATGCCAAATACTAAATACATCAATGCATCATAGTTTTACATCCAACATCAATCATGAATCATGATTCATCATACATCTACCAAGCATCTATATGACATTGATAAAAATAAACCAGAATTGTCAGAACAGTAAAATAAAAAAAAAAAAAGTATTTTCGTCAGCAAAAGGAATATGAAATCCTTGTCTATCTTTTAGCATCTATTTCTTCCCTGATTTACTGCTTGAGATTTGAATATAAATAACATATGTTGATTATAGACTTTTCGCAATTGAAATTATGTATTGTAGGGTTTGGATTGCACCAAACATGAGAATTACCATATATTCTAACCAACTTAATAATTAATGGAAACCAACTTTCAATTGCCCTAGTGCTGAGATAAATTTCAGCATCTAGACATAATTACTTCCTTCACAATTCCCTGCTTGAAATTTTAATATCAATAGAATCTCTATTTGCAGTTGCATTTATGTATTGTAGGGTTCGAATGTGCATGCATGATAACTACCATACATTCTAACTAACTTAATAAATGATGGAAACCAGCGTTTGGTTGCACGAATACAGAGAGAAATTTAAGCATCTGGATATGTCTATTGAGATTATAGTCGTAGAAGTTCCCTCTATTTACTGTTACTCCCATGATCAAGAGATACAGAGAATCATAGACATAATATAATGCTTATCACCTATTTTAGAGAGATTTTAAGAAAGCTTTGTAATACAGGTGGAAAGTAGATTTGTATTATACATATCCCCAGTCCAACTGCCTAATTGATGAGCCAATTAGATTTTATCATCTCACATAAATGTTTGCAATAGCATGTAAAAGTAGCTTGGTTAAGAATGTGAGTGGGGTAAATAAGCTCTCTCCTACAGGCTTTCTTGTCTTTGAATTTTGTGTTTTTTACGTCTGAATTTTTTTTTTTTAATAAAAGGTGGATCTGGTTCCAGTTGAAGGAACTGATTCCTGAATTTTAGGACTCGGTTCCTTCAACCAGAGCCAGATTCCTATTTTCAAAACATGATTCCTAAGAAAAAAACAAATTCCCTCCCATGAAGACTCATTTTTTATTTTCATAATTGAATCCGAATCAGATTTTTTTATTTTCCTGGATTCTGGTACGGTTCTGCGATTCCCTGGTTTCGATGAGATTTTGGTACGGAATCGTAGTAGGGGGGACGATTCTGGTAACTTTGCTAATAAGAGAATATTTGACACAGGAGAATGCTGTTAATTTTTAACAAGCGAACCTGAAACAAGCGAGCCTGGTTCAAGCGATCTCGAGGCAAGCAAGAGTAGAAGGTCAAAGCAGAATCTAGTGGGACCATAACCCACAAGTAAACATGAAAATCTCTACTTCGACCGATGGAAAACATCATATCTATAATATTGATGATAATATGATGTGGTTGGATTATATGCAAGACTGGAAACCTAGGTGGGAGTTGAGACATACTGAAGTGTTAGATGCTAACTTACAGGGATTTGATGCTTTTATTAGACTAGTGCCAGAACTCAGAAGAATGCCTATGGGATCCAGTATTGTACCAGAGATGATTTACAACAAATCCCTGAGAAAAGCAGCCGATGCAAGCAATTAGTTAACAAACTTCTACCATGATCTTACCTTAATATCCACAGAGGTCTCTACACCTCACCCCGGGCTACAACTAGACCAACAATACTACTGTATTAACTGGATACGTTCTTTGCAACCATGGCCACATCAAGATGCTAGTCTCCAGTTTCCAAGTACTACACACACTTATGAAAAATATACAAAATTATGGTGGAAATTCTTGAGAAAATAAAATAGAGATAGAAAATATTATACCATGCTAAAGTTTGGACTTCAAATTCCACAAATCTAAGAGGATCCTGTATTCTATGTCCCTAATTGGACGAGAGACTAGTGGCAGTCATTCGCATCATCCTTACAACATTAGAACCAACTGTTATTTATAATCTAAAACAGGAAGTTGGAGAGTCTCTCGAACAGGTCAAAGATATTTTGCAGACAGAGATTACTGAGGATCAAATCCTTGCATACTACGTTAAATACAATGAACAATGGCTTGTCAAAACCTGCATAGACTTCCACATGCATCATAATAGAAGCGTGGTTCAAAGGTCTATTTAATCAAAGGCATGGCGCACTGAATCCAACGTCTTTCGAGAAATATATGGTCCTCCATACTCCGATGAATTGTAAATATCTCAAAAGTATTTGACTATGAGTGGAGCCTGTCCATTCAGATTGTCATAAATATTGAAAAGAAAGTCATAAAAACTTTTAGATCTTACTTTTGAAAGTCATAAAAACTTTTAGATGTTTTCCATAATGGTTAGTTACTTTTATGTTGTCATCAATGACAATCCTATTCATCATGAGACTATGAACATGGACTTAATTTCTTCTTCGTATGCATGGTGTTTTCGATTTTTCAAAATCGTCTTATTGCACATTAGATTTATAGATGTCATTGTACTCATGGTTTGGTTGTTTCCAACACTTATATCTCTTGTTGATTTCACTTAAGTTAAGGCTTAAATTGTGAAGGATTTGAATGTTTGCATCAAGCACATGTGGTGTATAAGGGTTGTTTGAGGGTCTTACATAACATTCCCCACACATTTAATTGCAACAAACACATTGGTCCCGAATGTTGTTATTTAATTATTTATCCTAATGGTATCTGTGACCTCTATGATTTTGACTATTAGGTGCTGAGGTGGCATCCTTCGGTTGTTTGCTTTCCTGAGAGACTAGAGTGCTCCCCTTATTTGGCATATTTTGTAGTTATTTGGAGGCATAGAAGCCTTAATAGCAGTCTATTAAAAAGGTCATTGATACCATAAGGATAAATAATTAAATAACAACATTCGGGAGGAAATCAGCCTTGGTACACTCAATTCAAAGTCCTCAATAGATGATGTTATCCAGTTCTATAGCATGAAATAGTTCCAAAACCCCAAAGTCAGCCCACTAGTCAGCTAGCAAGAGATGATGCCCACGTAGCTGACTTGTGATTATTAGGGTCACTTGTGCTAAAAGTTTGTATTGGAAGGCATGATGCCCAATTACTGCATATTATAGGTGTTTGTTGTAGCTAGAGCAAATCCGATGAAAAGGTTCATACTTATTCATATCTATAAAGTTTTTGTTAACCATTTTATATAAATGGTGTCAGGTCAGGGGTAACCACAAGCACATTGCAACATTCACTGAATTTGGGGTTCAAATTTATCCATTTTAGCATGAAGAATTTCATTCTACCCAACATCTGGGAACCAACTTACCAAGGCACATATCATTTTCTATTGTTAGTAGGTTTTAACTTTGTTAGAGACTTCTCTAACACCCACTCTAAATCATGAACGGTCCTAAGATGAACATGTTAGTTTTATAAACCCAAGCAACCTGAGCAAATAAGATTTAGTACTTCCTCTAATAATCAAATATGCAATTCTCCACTACAAGCATAAGATTCAAGCACAACAGCCCCTCCCTCATCTTTACTAAAAGCTTGGACTATTTCTTGTCTCCTCAATTTTGGAATTGGCTTGAGAGGAATCTATTTCTAGCTTCTCGGATTGTTATGGGAAATTTCAGCATGGTTTGAATCGGCTTATAACAAGTTGAGGTTAATGGTTTCTCCATATATCAATCCAAAGCTAATGATTTCATTTTATTTAAAGCCTCCTTTAGCTGGATGGATGTTTTGTCTTCCCCATTGGAAAAATAAAAGGGCAGGTGCAAACAAAATGTTACAGAAGTATTATCTTTAAATACTCTTTGTAAGCTATATCCACAAAGCCTTAAAACTCCACCCCTTGACACCCAAGCCACTTTCCTTCTTCTCTAAACTTTCCACTTCATTTTCTTTATAGCACAACATAAGCAAGATATAAAAAATAGAAAAAAAAAACTGATATGATTTTATCTTAGCACACATTTATCTTAACCTTGTATTTATTAAGTATCAATGATCTAGGTGGCCATCCAAGGCCGTCTAGAAAATGGGCATGACCTTGGCAGTTTTCGAGAAATTTTTGGTTGTATTTTTACATACTTTTCAATGTGTTTTTGGGGCCAATTAGGACAAAAGCGCAGGGATCTGACTCATTTTGCCATTGTTTTCTTCATTGAGCTAAAGAAGACCCAGATCAGGGAACTGAGTTGAGTTATGATTTTGGCGAGATTCCCCTTTTTCTTAGACACCTCAAATTTGTCTAGGACAACATTCTTAAGCCCTAATCATGCTAAGGTTAGGGTTCTTTGTTACGAACCTATGTCAACCCTTCTCTTTACTATGTTAGTATATTGTTGTTGGACGCATATGCTTTGTAAGTCGTCCCGTAGTATTTGTTGATCCGTAGTTTATATTAGCCCATAGTATTGACCCATAGTATTGGACGCATATGCTTTGTAAGTCGTCCTATAGTATTATATGTCCCATGGTTTTGACTCATAGTATTGGGCATAGACTTAGTATATAAGTGTGTGTTGAGGTCATTGAAGACACCGTGAAGTTAATTGTATTGAGCTTGCTCAAAGGAGGTTGCCCCCTCGAAGTGGCCCATGATCAATATAAAAGCGATTATGTTCTATTATTTCTGATATCTCGTGTATTTGCATTAATTAATTATTGCAGGTACACCACATCTGGTATCAGAGCACTTTCCTTGGCACAAGTGGAAATTTTTTTTTCTTTTTTTGGGTGGCGACTTTCAGATCAATTTCTGAAACGTTTTGCACAAAATCAGAAGGAACCGATTGCATATCTGAATTCCTCTTTCAAAAATACGCAGTTTCAAAAAACAAAATCATCTCATTTAGAGTTCTAAAAGTGGAGATATCGCGGATTTAAAATCAGCAATTTTTCAGAATTTCGGTGACGGCCGCGGAAATTGCGGCGAGAAAATATTTTGACCAAGTGACCAGATTTCTTTTCCGCTTTCATGAGTAGAAGCAGAGTGGTTGTTCCAGTTCCAGAAACATGCTATAATAGCGATTCTGAGCAATATAGATCCGGTTTTTGAACATTGGGTGAAATTTCTGCCCAAATTTTTTTTCTGTTGCAGGTTCGGATCTGGGAATAATCCCTATCCGCTTAACTGTGGGAAGTACTTGGGCATAAGCCCTAAAACTCATTGTGAGGAGTACCACAGGAACCCCGAAGTAGCTGGCCATTGAGAGGACCTGCCAAGCGAAAAGGGCAATGACCCCTACCTGATTGACTAGTTCCCACCCGTGAGGTAAACCAAGAGCTGTCGTTTGTGGCAAAGCGGTTATCAGTTTTACCTGAGCCGTGGAGTGAGGGGTACTGCCCCAATACGCAAGCCGTCAGACAGCATTGGTGGCCAAGTGAAAACCCTGAAATGTTAGGAAGCCGCACATACATGGGGTCCATATCTACTTTCAGTTGAACTATTGCCGATCACTGCTGCACTGTTTCAGATCCATTTTGCAAGCCGTTCCAGATCCAACCGTTAGGCGTTGTTCCAGATTCCTTCTGCACCGTAGCCGCTCCAGCCTAAAAAAAAAAAAAAAAAAAAAAAAAAAACCAGTTTTTTCCTCCATATCTCCCTTGTTTTACCTCTGTTTCCCTTGAAATTTTCAGGGAACCCCTGTCATTCCATTCTGCATATTTCATTCATGAGGACCCTATCCTCAATTCCCCTTCCTATAGCCCGAAATCTCACATTTGTCTATTTTTAGGGTTTGCCATAACTTCCTCAGATTTCACCCAATCACCTTCAAATTTTACCACAGAGTTCCTTTCTGAATTATGCTTCTTTGTTCCCCTCTGCCAAATTTTCTCATTCTTTCACCCCGCTTCTGAAATCCTCATTTTTGCTTCCCTGTCTATTCAACAGTGTCCAAAACATAGTCAAACCCCAATTACCCTTCTGATTTTTTCCCAAATCCAAATTTTCCCTTACTGATGTAGTTCCTGTTTTTGTTTTCCTACCCAGTTAACCACAAAAAAAAAAAAACCTGGTTATGGTTGTCACTTGTGCAGGAGCACACACCATGGAGGAAGCACTTGCAGCGATCCAAACCAAACTCCAAGATCTGGATGAAAAATTTCTCAGCCTCCATCTTCAGCATTCAACCATGAACAATACCAGACAACCAGAATCTTTTGCAGCCACCGGGTTCTCTGCTTCTAGCACTTTTCGTGGGCCGAAGCTTGATTTTCCTCGCTTCAATGGTACTGATCCAACTGGATGGATATACCGAGCAGAACAATATTTCAGTCTGCATAATACTTTTGATGTTCAGAAAGTTCCACTTGCATCCTTTCATTTGGAACAGGAAGCCCTTCAATGGTACCGTTGGTACATCAAAGCTCATCCCGAGCCAAACTGGACAGATTTTTGCCAACTCATTTTGCCACGATTTGGTCCTAGTGCTTTTGACGACTTCACAGGAGCACTCACTAAACTTCACCAAACTGGCACAGTGAGAGAGTATCAGATGGAATTTGAGAAACTAGCCAATCACACCGAAGGATTGTCTGATGAATTCTACAGGAGTTGTTTTATCAGTGGTCTCAAGGATGAAATCCGCTCAGAGGTCAAAATGTTTTGTCCCAACACAATGATGGAAGTCCTAGGGTTGGCTAAGTTGGCCGAGGACAAGATCGCAGCTCAACAACGCTCCAAACCCACCTTTGTCCCCTTCAGAAATATGTGTTCCCAACGACCTCCCATCACGCCTGCTCCTCAACCAACTCCTATCAAGCATTTGTTTGAAATAGAAATGCAGGGACGCCGAGGAATAGGGTTTTGCTATAATTGTGATGAGAAATTCACTCGGGGACATAGATGTGTTCAACAAAATCTCTATATCTTGGATGTGGATTCTCCGCCTGCCTTAGAACTTGGTGAAGAAGCTACAGATACAGTAGATGATCCGGTCGACATGCAACACCCGCTTGTTGACACCCCATCTCAGGACGACCCACCCGAGATCTCTCTCCATGCTGTAACCGGCGTCACCACCCCACAAACAATGCGGGTCAGGGGATACTTCAAGAAGCTCCCTCTTACCATACTCATTGATTCTGGTAGCACTCATAACTTCATTGACCCTCGAATTGCCAAACAGGCTGATTGTTTTGTCCATCCTTGCTCCAACTTTGAAGTCATGGTTGCCAATGGGGGCACCTTACCTTGTAAGGGGAAGTGTCACAATGTGCGTATCTCTATGGAAGATTATAACCTACGCTCCGACATGCTTTCCTTGTCCTTAGGCGGATGTGATGTGGTTTTGGGCGTTCAATGGTTACGCACACTTGGCCCCATCTTATGGGATTTTGCTGACCTTTGGATGCAGTTTAAAGTCAATGGGGCACAACACAAATTTCGGGGCTTACCACCAGGGTCTCTCTGCATCATCAGTTCACATTGCCTGGAAAAAATCCTTAAGAAGAATTCACATGGTGTCGTCGCTCAGCTCAATTCCATTCAGATGCACCCATCAACAGTCTCTACTATTTCCTTGGATAGATATGGAGGTATCTTTGCTGAACCAATGAGCTTGCTGCCTTCAAGAGACCTTTCCGGTAAGAATGTAACCACATCTACCTCTCAACAGGAAATGATGGCTATTTTGTATGCAGTACAGAAGTGGCAGCCATACCTATTAGGCAATTCTTTCTGCATCAAGACTGATCTCCTGAGTCTAGAAAATTTTCTGGAACAATGGGTCTCCTCCCCAACACACCTGCAATGGGTTATCCAACTCATGGGTTATCCCTATGTGATCACTTACAAGAAGGGTAAGGACAATATGGTGGAAGATGCTCCTTCTCACACAATTGATGACCCAGTTTCTCTTACAGCTCTTTCTCTGCTTGTTCCAAATTGGTTTCCATATGTTCAACAGGGCTATCTCTTCTATGATCTCCATGCTTTTTCATCAACAGGACACTCTGGGTTCTGCAAAATGTATGACCAGGAACAATGTAACTTCTTTTGGTTGGGACTAAAAATGACAATTCAAAAGATGGTGGCTAACGATGATACTTTCCAAGTCAACAAGGGGGAACCGACACTCCTTTCGGGATTGATCAAACCCTTGCCCATCACTACACAGCTTTGGCCAACTATTTCTATGGATTTCCTAGCAGCACTCTGGTGGTACAATACCACATCTCAAAGGACACCATATGAAGCAGTCTATGGACAAACACCGCCAGTTCTTCTTCCATACACCCTTAGCAGCTCCCCAGTTCAAGAAATTGACTCGGTTCTTCGAAACCGCGATCAGATTCTTCTCATTCTGCAGGACAATCTTCACATGGCCAGAATTCGCCTGAAACAACAAGCCGATCAACACCGTTCTGAGTGCATTTTCCACGCAGCTGACAGGGTTCTTCTTCATCTATAGCCTTCCAAGCAATCCTCCTTGACACTCCAAAGGCGTCAGTGGCCCAAAATGCAAACCAAGGATGCTACCGGGGAACCACTCCTTCAGATTCTGCAGCAATTTCTCCAACCAAAGCTTTGAGGACAAAGCTTTTTCTAAGGGAGAGGGAATGTTAGGAACCTATGTCAACCCTTCTCTTTACTATGTTAGTATATTGTTGTTGGACGCATATGCTTTGTAAGTCGTCCCGTAGTATTTGTTGATCCGTAGTTTATATTAGCCCATAGTATTGACCCATAGTATTGGACGCATATGCTTTGTAAGTCGTCCTATAGTATTATATGTCCCATGGTTTTGACTCATAGTATTGGGCATAGACTTAGTATATAAGTGTGTGTTGAGGTCATTGAAGACACCGTGAAGTTAATTGTATTGAGCTTGCTCAAAGGAGGTTGCCCCCTCGAAGTGGCCCATGATCAATATAAAAGCGATTCTGTTCTATTATTTCTGATATCTCGTGTATTTGCATTAATTAATTATTGCAGGTACACCACATTCTTGCATTTTAGGGTTTTTGCTTCTTAAGTTTTTTTGGAATTATTATAAAATGCAGTTTCAACATTTTTTTATGGCTCATGGGCTTTTTTTTGCGAAGGAGCGCATCTTATCTGAGAGATAAGGTATTGACATTCTAGCCATTTTGATTGCTATGTATAGTGCAATGTTTTTCACCCCTTGATTCATTGATAGAATTTGGTTTCCATTGTAATACTTTGGCTTCAACACTGTATTTCTATTCTCTATGCAATATTGCATAATTTTTCATTTCATTCTCAATCCAATCCTAAGTAGTGGTATTAGAGCAATTTGATTTTTTTCTTTTCCTATGCATGTTCCAATGAGGTCAGAATACAAGGAGTTGGGCCTCAAAGTATCCAAGACTAGCGAAGGCTTTTCTTATTGATCCAAGAAGCCTCCCATGGTGCACAAATCCCCCCCAAAGATGCCCAAAAGGTGTTGTTGCTACCCATATCAACCCATCATTGGAGGTTTACTATTGCTATGAGGTCCAAGCTCCACTCAAAAAACCCATGATTTATTATCTTAGCCTTTCCATACCTCTAATTTTGCAAGCGTCTGTTGTAAGAAGACATTGATAGTCTTAATTTGCGCCCAAAACTACCTCACATCCACAAAACCGGCCTAGAACTAAATGATGAGGCTGCTAGAAGGTGAAACGTGTCTACTAATGCTCAAAACATTACCCATATATGTTTAATTACTGATGTAGCTTGTCATTATAGGGCCCAGAACTGCCCAGATGTGAGGTATAATGTTATTATGTGATTAATGTGTTTATCTTACATTACATGTCACTGAAAATTGTATTAGCACATTGACCTAACTGCTAGTGTTGAAGTTTCTTAAACACAGTGACCGACTTGGGATTGCTCTCAGGTTGACATTTTTTTGGTTTGGTCCTCCTGCTTGGTTGATGGATATGCTCATTCTTGATTGAAATTTATTATTTGTTTAAAAAAAAAAAATCAATATACACATAATGTCTGAAAATAGTATTTGAAAATCAAATTTCTCATGGACATTTGAGTGCCAATTTGCATGAATTTGAAATTTGCAACATGTTTGATGTGTAATATCTCACCTAAGTTAGCTGATGTATTTTGCGTTCTCTGTTGTAGTATTTTACTGATTATTTGGTTAAGATGTATTGACATGAAACAGTTACGAACACTGCTGCAATGTACTCCTAAGTGGACCCCTTCACTGTATTTATTGTTTGCTAGGTTGATATAGTCAAATAATGCTTCTTAGTTGAGTGATTTTGCCAAATAGTTCACTAACAAATAGTTTTGCCACAAATCGTCCTCCCAATACCAAACACTTCAGCTGATATTTGTAACACTACACCCACTAGGGTTCGGCATGTCCCTACTAAGCCTCAGATTTGAGGGAAGTAAATGTGTTTAACTAAGTAAATGTGTACTTTCGAAGAAGAAAGAAAACACCGTATTGTTTATTGTTTGTTTTCTCGAGTGTAGGTACCACCAAATAGGTATTTGTCAGATCTATCTTCCTCAAGTGATGATGAAGATATATACTTGGAGAGGTTGAAAGTGAGACGAGTTGTACTAGATCTATCGGTTCTATATCAAATAGATCTGAAAAGATAAGGAAAATATTTCATAGACGCATGAAATATTTTATTTCCAACGGTGGGTCGTGTAATTACGTTTCTAAGAGGATAGGAGACATTGATTTTCCATTGAGGTAAAAACATCTAGTGCAATGATGGGTGCCTAATATGCTACCTCAAGTGGACACAGATTTCCTCATCAATGGGAGGATGTATCGCATCGCTCCTTTGTCCTTACATGGAATGGGTCTATTTTCCATGGATGGAATAAAGGTCCGCTATGGCACTGTAACTAAATTGATGGAGTATGTAGGACCACTATACAGATACAATAACTAGTTGATATTGTTCAAATATACTTGAAGTATGCAGAGAGATGGAGTTGTCGCGAATTATATTCAACTAGTAGAAAACAATAAAAACAAAGGGGTGACTATGTATATTGATGGGAGACCAAAAGCGTCCAGAAATGTTGCTGGATTTATAAATAGTACACGACCAGTGATAACAAATAAGCAACCAAATTGTGAATTCGAGGGACGCGAACAACATCATATATTTGTATGTGCAATAAAACCAATACTTGCAGGTGAAGAGTTGTTGATCGATTACAACTTAAATTGAATAGATGTGGCTTCTGTAGTCTAGGGTAACCGTGGACCATTAGAAACTATGCCTCATCAGGTAAATGCTAAATGTAGTAACTAAACATGACTACCATAACTAAATGTTTCATTTTTTTCTGTTAACATTCGATTTCCACTGTTGACATTCGCTTTTTTCGTGCTTATTATGAATATTTCCATGTGATTACATGGTGATTACACTACTGTGAATATCTCATTTTTGTTTATGATGAAATTATTGACTCAACGCTTGTTTAGGGTGGTGGCAGTGGAAAGGCACATGCTACTTCCATGGTACAGGGTGACCGTGGAAGGTCAAAATTTATGCCTCGTCAGGTAAATGTTAACTATAGCAAATAAATATGCCTACAATAACAAGATGTTCTGATTTTCACTGTTAGCATTCGCTTTTTCCATGCTTATTGTTAATATTTCCATATGATAACATGCTTATTAAACTGTGGTAGGAGTCTGCATATCAACATGCAGTAGAACATGTTTCTTCTACTTCTAAGGTAAAAATAAATATTAATGCAATATCTCATTTTTGTTTATGTTACAATTATTTAGTATGAGGTAAACATTTATTTATTGATTTATTATGTCAGGGTGGCGCCATTGAAAAGGCACCTGCTGCTTCCATGTTCAAGGGAGGCCATGGAAGGTCACACTCTGTGGCCCTCCAGGTAAGTGTTACGTACAATAACTAAATGTTTTGATTTAGTATGTTAACATTCAATGTCCACTATTGACATTCACATTTTTCTGAGCTTATGATGGATTACTGGTTCATTTTTTTGACATTATGATGGATTATTGGTTCATTTAGGACCGTGGAAAGGAACCTACTGCTTTCACAGTGTCGGTTGATCATGGACACTCACCGGCCATAACACCACATCAGGTAAGTGTTAGTGCATAATCGTAACTTAATTTTCATTACAATATCAATATTTGAATTATGTTAAATTTATATTGCTTAATTTAATTTAGTGTTTGATGAATTTAGTCACGTGTACTCAATCTGGGTGATGAGGGGTTTGAGGAAGACATTTTCTATTCCACTGACCCACTACACACTTTTAGAGTATCCTTGAAAAAGGAAAACATAGAAATGCTTGCCTTGGCTCGAAAAAGGCCCTTGATGTAGGGGAATAGGGAAAGGATTCTAGAGCTGCAAGATCAAATACAATCTTATGGGGTAAGTGGCATCTTCACAAATTGTTTTAAGCTATGACATGATTTCATATCTCATATTATGTTTTTTATTTTTCCAAGTGATTTGATAAAGTAAATTTTATTGTTTGTAGGATTTTTTAAAACCCATGTCTAGAGAACCTGCCGCAACAGGTATAGGTAGCAATGATGATCCAATGTAGCAAAAACAAAGCAATGTACCAATGAGGATTTTTGCCACTCCTGTGGTTGGCCTTGAATCCATTGATGACACGGGCACTGATGAGATGGGGCATGATTCCATGCCGGAGCATGATGCCATGCCATAGTATGATGAGATGGAGCCTAGGACTCCACATGAATCTAGAGATGAACGTACTGTACACAACTAGGAAACTTTTCCTGGAGCAACACGAGTTAAAAGCACTGGATCACTAGATCTCACCTTTTCAGTGGATGACTCTTGTGTTCCTATCAAGGTTCAAAATATTGCAGGTATTTATTAATTAATTTATTGATTTTAATCATGAAATTGAAATAGACATACGTTGAAAATATTATAAGTTAATGGATTACATGCTTTTGCAGGAAACAAAGTCTTCTACAAGCATTTGAATGAAAAATCGTTGGAGATATTTGGCCCCATCATTCGCACACGGTGGAATAGCCAATATAGAAAAAAGAGAGATGAATTGATGGACCACATGGTCAACTTGTTTGGCAATACTTTCAACAGGAAAGTTGTTGCAAAGTTAGCCGGTGATAATTTGAAATATACCAGGGCCCAATATAGGGAAAGATTGCAAGCTAACCTCAAGCATGAGTGCCCTCACATGGTTCCGGAGAAAGAGTGGAAGGCACTCATAGATGATGCAATGGATAACTTGCTAAAAATACAAGGAAAACATCCACGGCCTGGTAAAGCAAGGTACAACATATATCATCTTTTTACTGAAATAAGATCAATTATTATTTTCTTTTTTTTTTAAGTAAGATTTTTGATATCTAAGGTTTTTCAAAATTTTCATATATAGGCTACCTGACACCTCCAAAGCAACCAAGGCTAGAATGGAAAAGAACGGGCAACATAGACTGGGCTAGGGTGGCTATAGAAAACTAAGAGCAAGAATCGTAAGTATTAAATGATTAATTGTTGGGAATATTTATTTAACAATACTGAACAAATATCTGATTTTGATATTGGAAATTTTAAAATGTGTTATCATGCATTGCACGGAAATATGTTCCAAGCTGCTGCCACCGAGGAAGACCTAAAGCTTGGTTTCAAGTTTGGTTTTAAAAGTGTGGTTGAATATCATAAAATCTTGGGGCAGACTCCAATCTCCCGAATGACGCAAATGCAGGTATATCACCGATTGTAGTATACTATTAAAGTCTATTAAGTTCTGATTATATCACCCATAACTAAAAATTTATGTTTTTTTTAAAGCAACAATGCAACTGCAGTAGTGAATCTTGCAGTACTCAGCAAGTACTAGTTGATCTTGGGGTGCACATGTCCCATGATAGTGTGGAGCATAGTTTCCATTCTGGTATGTATGCTTTGGAAATAGAAATATCTACTGTGATTAGATATATATATATATTTCCTAATGTATACTTATAAATTTTCTTCTTTCAATGGAATACCATGCAGCTTAGGATCATGAACTGCAAGAGGAAGCAAGTAGACCTCCAATTAACACCCCAGCGCCTGTCACATCCACATAGACAGGTAAAGAGAAATATTGTAATTTTAATCAAAATAATGAAATATTTATTTTAATAATATTTCAACGTCATATATATATGCTCATTTCCGTTGTGGCAGTTCACACCCCTTCAAAACTGCCTCCATGCCCTACTCAGTAACATACAATAAGTGGCATACATGAGGGCATAAAAGCACAAATAGTAATAGGAGATATTGCAGTAAATACTGTGCCAATTGATGATTGTGATACTGTACTCGCAAATTTTTTCAATGCAAAAAAAAGAAATCAACGAAAAAGTAGACGCAACATAAATTCATGACTTGTATTTTGATGTATATCGATGTTGCTAGTATGAAACATGAATTCTCTTGGAAATTTTCAAATTTTGTGTTTTCTCACACATCATCACTCCTGTATGTGTTGTATGTAGATATATTAGTCTAAAACATTCATTCTCTTTATATGAGATATGTTCATCACGACTTCGATCATATTAGATATGGATATTTTTATTTGGCATCCCACCACCCTTCCTTATACTGTGATGATGAACTTTCAGGTTATATTGGATGGTTGTACATTTGAGAGTGATATGACTGGTTGTACCTTCCCACCTTTATTGAGCTATGATTGGTCTTGTGGTACCTTATATTTCACTTGTGTTTAATGGGGTCATTTACCCTCCTTGAGTAACTTTTTAAAAACCACCTTGTTGAATTTTTTCTCTTATAGAGTACTATGGTTGTTTGGCCACATTTGGAGCATACCCTTGGTTCTAAGGGTCATGGGTATTCTACTACCCACACCTATGTTATGACCATTGTTTATATTTTCTTATTTTATGACCATTGTTTATATTTGTACCCACACTTCAGATCTGATTTTTGGTTTAATGTTGATGTGGAGATATTCAACTATACCTCTCTAATTGTTATATGATCAATATGTTTATTTTATTACCTATTATTGATTGAGTTATTAAATACTTGTTGTACCTTCCCCACATGTATTGAGTTATTATTGGACTTGTGGTACCTTGTCTTTGACTTGTGGTTAATGCAGACATTTACCCTCCTTCATTTTTTTATACCACCTTGTTGAATTTTTGGTCTTATAGAGTACTTGAATTTGATCACCTATGATCAATTGTGGTGTGCTGATAATCACTTCTCTTCTACTAAGACTTGGTTCAAGTTTATAATTTTTGTGGATTTATTTATGTTGAGTTATGTACTGTGCTTGATTGTCATTTACCTAATCAACTCCAGTCATTTCTCTCTCTCTGGTTTGTACACACCCTCTTGTAGGGTCAACTGGTTCCTAGAGAAGACTGGCCTCTCCGAGGCACAAACAGTCTTTTCTGAAAGTAACACTTCTGAGTATATTTTAAAGAATGGTTTCACACCAAGATTGGTATCTTCAACTATATATATATATTTTTGTTATATGATATATATGTTTATTTTATTACATGTTACTGAATATTAGTTTATCGTTTTAGTTTGTTTGTCAGTGTAACTCATTATAATCTGTTGATATGGTAGTTTTGAATATACCAAAGACCCCGTGTTAAGAACTTACTAGTTGTACATTTGGAGTTCTTGGTTACAAGAGGTAAGTATGCATGTGAAACAACTTGGGTATCATTTGGGGTTTCAAGTGATTAACCATATATCCTTGTTTGTTAGTATCCTGATCTTATGATTCCTGTGTAAACACGGGTATCGATTACCATATCACAGTGTTTAAGATGTTGATTTCCTTAAGTTGTAAGAATATGAGAAAGAAAATAAAGATGATGGGTCAGCTTAGGTAATTAAGTATTGATTTCATGGAATAGAGTATTCTTTTTTAACTCAAGGGAAATACTTCAATGTTCTTGAAACTTAGAACAAAAACTGTATTTTTCTGCACTTAGATTTTGATGTGTTTTGAAGAGTCTTACCCATATACAAACAATTCTTGAGAACCTGGAGTTGTAGAAACACATACAATGCAATATCAGAGTATGTTGTCTGTTTTATATTTGCATTGTAAGGTGTAAGATGTAGAAATGCTTAAACTAAAATGATATTATATGTTGCCTCTGGAATGGGAAAGGTCCTGTAAGCAATTCAAAATTTCAAATTCCAATACAAGCCTAGTGTTTTTTCCATATTGTGAGAAGTATCTAGAATATTGTCTGAACAGGGTTAATTAATGATAAGCTATCATTACAGAATGCCTTCACATTGTTTTAATGATAAAGCTATTGGTATGCAGTTTCAGCTATAGGATTGAAGCAGATAAGGTTTATTTTCCAATCAGACTCTTTCCATTGGGATGTATATTTGAATCAGACTCTTTCTTGCTTTAGAAACTATGATAACCAAGGGGCCCATACAAGTCTAATTGACTTAAAATCGTTTGTCATTCTATGATTTAGGATGGTATATTTTGATTTTTTGATGAAAATGCAATTAAGGAGTAACATTGGCTTGTGTCTCATTGATGTTTATAAGTGGAGGAAAAATTGTCACTCTCTTATATGAATTTATGTAGTCTCTAATCAACATAGTCATTCCAACTGTTCTACTTTACATTTTTCTCCAGCCCTACAAATTCTATCGCAGTTGTGGATGTATAATTCACTTCACTTGATTTGTTTGAGAAATATGTCTTATAATCTCTTTTCCTAAGTTGTTGCACTATCATGGGTGTATCTAGGTTGTCAAAGTCACCTAGGACTTGCACTTGGACTTATCTACAACCACTTGAGGCCTTTTGAACACGGTCTTCTCATTAATACAAGCCCAATCACCTTGTTTCTTTCTGCTAGGCCATACCTGTGGGCCCACTTGATTAATTTTAGGATCTTGATGATTTGTTCTAGTTCTGAAATTGACATTAATGGTATGTTTTGATAGAGGAGCCTTGCAATTGCAAATGAGGACCTGCTTACCATTGGGTCAATTGATGAGATTCAGAAACTTCACATTCGTGCAGTTCCTCTTCGAGAGCATGCTTGTCATATTTTCCATCAGGAACAATCTCGAACATTTTCCATTTGTAATGTGAAGTATTCTTAGTTGAATGTGGATAAGTCAGAAACACACTTTGTGCGTCTGTTAGATGATCAGATATTTGAAACTATTTCATCATATCAACTTGATGCTTATGAAAATGGGTGTTCCATCCTCAATTGTTCATTTTATGATGACAACAATGCCTATTATTGCATTGGGATAGCATATGTCTTGCTTGAGGAGAACGAACCTAACAAGGCAAGCTCTGAAACTTCTATTTCATCTTTTATAAAATCACTCATGATTTCTCTTCTAATTCTCTCATTTTTTATACGGTTTTATTACAGTTTTATGAGAATATTAAATACATCAAAGGTTCATGCTAGATGGATGTCTTGTACTTTCCATGCAACAGTCACTTTCACTTTTTAAAATCTCATTCAATTGTTTTATTTTCATTTGTTTTTGTTAACAGGGCATAATTTTAGTATTTTTTGTTGAAGATGGTAAACTGCAACTTGTTACTGAGAAGGAGACAAAGGGCTCTGTTTATAATTTGAATGCATTTAATGGAAAGTTGCTTGCTGGAATCAATCAAAAGATTCAGTTATATGTGGGTACTCCGTGATGATGGTTCAAGAGAGTTGTAGTCTGAATGTGGCCATCATGGTCATATTCTTGCACTCTATGTTCAGTCTCGTGGAATTTTATTGTTGTTGGTGATTTGATGAAATCAATCTCTTTATTGATATACAAGGTATGTCTTTTTCTTGATTCTTGTGAAGAAATTTTGTTCGTAATCTAATGACTGTAATTGGCAGATACTATAACCCGACTTTATTAGTTTGTTGTTTTCATAGTCCTTATGTACTGTCTGCATTTCTTCTATTTTTTTTAATTTAATTTTATGAATGATGTTGTCTGAAACATTAGGCTCACATTAATGTGTCACTATGGTGAAAAATTATGTTTCCTATTTTTTGTCTTGTAGTTCTTATTTTCCTGAAGAAATGATATGATGTTGGATGGTTTTTATGAATAGGAAATCAAGAACTATCGAATTTCAGGAAACACTCTCTATGCTTTCAAACAGGATAGTTAATTTGGTTAAGCATTAAGGAAACCTAAAATAAAAGCTACAACTATCCCCCATTAATTTATGTATTCATTAACCCAAGTTTCTAATTACCATGATTGTAGTGAATATCTAGGGTTACCAGGGTTCTTCTAGGACTCCATGATCATTTTCTGGTCAAGTTTTGCATAAAATACATTGCAGTATTGCCCTTGGATTTTTCAATTGTTTTACAGGAAACCTTTTCACTTACATGGTTCCCTAGATTGTTCATCTCACTACAAAACCTATGAAAACAAGTCTCACTACCATATGCCCAATTACTGTATCATTTGAGTCCTGAGAACCAGCATACATAAAAATGTCATTCTGAGAAACAACCACAAAATTGATGTCTTTACCATGAGTGGCAACCACACCATGTGATGATATCTTCATTGAATTACTAATATGAGTAGAACCTAGTACACCAACAAAAATCCATACTTTGATTTTGCAATCACTCAAAGCCAAACCTAGTATAAAATTGAGAAAGAGAGGCCTAATGATTTTCAAACCAAAGCATTAATTTATGTTGTGAAAAGGTCAATGGAATCCACTCTTTCTCCCCAAACATGCAACAATACATTTCTTTCTCATGGGCCTCTTTTCAAGATTCCTTGAATGCTTGAGCTAGTATTAATCAAGCCACTTGTTTAAGGTTTCCTTCCACTTAACAAGTTTTGGAAAGTTGACTTGCATTGCAAACATTATGGATAGATATGAATGTTAACAAGTACCATTCGGCTAGGTTTCCAATTGGAAATTCATGCTAGTTATCTTGATAATTTTAATAAAGAAAAACCCTAAATCGACATCTCAATGTCACAAGCAACCATATTTAAGGATGGGATGACTTGTTTTGATACTTTTTGTAGAGATGGCCTATCTCTCATAAATTATGTTTGGGTCAAACTTGGTTGATGGGTGACAAAATTTACTATTTATATATCCTCCTATTGCGCCCTTTCAATATCTACCACCGATATTTTTAGTGCATTTGTAAGAGGGACAACAATAGGATGATAGTCAGAAGGGACAGATTTGTGAGAATTTATTTGGACATATCAAATTACTTATGATGACCAACAATACATCAAAGGGTGGAAGTAATAGGGTGAGATGATTTCCATAACTCAAGGAATTAAAATTTTACAACAATAAATTCATCAAAATTCCTGAAGATTATGAGAAAGGATGATATGCACTAAAAACCCTTTGGACCAACATTGTTTGAGGGTAATTCACATTGGAGAGTGCCCAAACAAAAGGAAAGTATATGGATGTCAAGAAAAAATTAGATACTGATCCAAGGACAACAATATATTGGGTACGATGTTTGTCAAAAACCATTACTAAACACATCCAGGAGCAACTTTGAAGGGTCTTTTGTGCACAACTCTCAGTACTTGGGATATTCTTGGGTCTGAAATACCCCATGAATGAGTGATGAGGTGAGAAATTATAGTTTGGAAAACTCCTTGTAGCATTGATTGTTGCTCAAAACATATTGTCTCACCCTTGTTTCGTTGACAAGTGTCACAAGCTGTGACAAATTTTTGGATGTTTATTTTCATGTCTTCCCAAAATAAGTGCTTAATTCTCTCATAGTTTTTATGAAAACCCAAGTGACCTGCATTGGGGGATGAATGTAGCTCTAAGAAGTAGTGATTCAAGGATGAATTGGGTGCTAGAAAAATGCACTCATTATTGCTAATGATAGTGCAGTTGTGATAACCCTGCACTATGATTTACAAACAAGTAATCAACAATGAGGGAGCATGCCCACCAGAATTTGAACTCCTGTACTCATAGTTATGAAAACAATGTCAAGCAAATTTCATGAGCTGAAAATTAAGCATATACCCATATGTTTGTAAGCTGGTTGGTCTTTGTTATATATAGAAATATGAACAACTATGTCATAGTTAGAAATAATCTAGTTTCAACTGTATGCCACTGATTAAGCCTAGTTAAAGGTTTTTTCTGGGTTCTTTTGATGATTATTTAAGCATTATATCGCAAGAAGACAATTTAAATTTTATGTGCATTCAAATTCATTGTTTTTTACACTTCCAAGTATCATCGATATATCGATGAACATTAGTGTATGCCATAGAAAATATTTTCATGCAAATGCTGAACTTGCCACGAAAGTTTGTGAATCGATGCATGGATACTAAGACGATGATTCGTGGAAATATAAAATTGTTTCCACGCAGGTGCTGAACCTACCACGAAAGTTTGTGAATCAATGCGTGGATACTGAGACGATGATTCGTGGAAATGTAAAATTGTGTCCACCCAGGTGCTAAACCTGCCACGAAAGTTTGTGGATCGATGTGTGGATATTGAGGCAATGATTCCTGGCAATTTAAATTTGTTTCCATGTAGGTGCTAAACCTGCCATGAAAGTTTGTGAATCGATGCGTGGATACTGAGATGATGATTCATGGAAATATAATATTGTTTCCATGCAGGTGCTAAACCTGCCACAAAAGTTTGTGAATCAATTCGTGGATACTGAAACGTTGATTCGTGGAACTATAAACATGTTTCCACGCACATTCGTGGAACTTATGGAACTGTACATCGATATAGAGATGAAACTTCGTGGCAGGATTCATCTTCCGTAGATCTGAGAACTGTTGAGTAGTTGGCATGTGCCCACTATGAAGCGTTGCTATTGCCACGACGGGGAATTGTCTTCCCTATATCCACGAATTTCGTTCCACGAAAAAACCAAACCTAAATCGTTGCAACAGGGATGAAAATTCGTGGTTATTACAATGAAAAATCGTGGCAAATTTGACCATATGTACTAACAGATGCAATTTGGTTTTGCACGTTAAGGGGCAACGTGAAGAAAGGGTACTCAGAACGACTATATAGGAATTGGTAACCTTTCTATGCTCACACTAAATAATACTAGAAGGGATGGATAGCCTCAAGGAGCTGTGTAGTAGAAAAGGCGTATCATCCTTGTGTGAGTGAGTATTGTGGGGCCATGCTAACCTGCAGTCAAGAAAGTCACCTATACATTTCCTAAAAGGAGCCACTGATTTGCATAAGATAAGGAGTGACGTCCTTGTATGGATGAAGAGTTGATGTGTGTGTGGAGGGTTGTGGTGTGAGAAGGTGTGGTGATATTGGTGTAGGCATAAAATCTCTATTGGGTCAGTAGTAAGATGGGGTGCTGAGAGTAACTGAAAACCCTAAGATGCCTATGGCTCCATAGTAGAGCCTTGAACTATAATGGTCGGTGGCGCAGTTTCCTTCCATTGGCTGATGACCCAGACAAATGTGCTGGCTCGACAATGGAGAGAGCCAACCAGGTATGGGACTGGTTGGGCACCACCAAATGCTTGGTAAATCCGGTTAGCGTGAAGGTGTACTAGTTGAGCATTAACTACTTGATGTTGTGGAGCAGCATGCATGTTGGCCAAACATCCAAGTCCATGGGTGATCCCAAGGCTCTCAAAGCGAAGCAGGAGCCTGTGGACCAAAGAGGAAATGCACATTACAGATAAGTATTCAATTTCATTTAATTCTTGTTTGGAATAATGAATATTTCAGGTATAAGTCTTCTAACAACTAAGCTGATACACCATTGTTTCTTTGTTGGAAACCTTGGTCATTACAGGAAGCAAAGACCCTGAAAGAACTATAAATGCTTGGTAAATCCAGAGAGTAACTGGTTGGACCTATAAATTCTTGGTAAATCCAAAGAGTAACTTGTTGGAACTATTAAATTCTTGGTAAAACCATAGAGTAACTGGTTGGGTGCTATAAATTCTTGGTAAATCCAAAGAGTAACTGGTTGGGCGCTATAAAATCTTGGTAAATCCAAAGAGTAACTGGTTGGGCGCTATAAAATCTTGGTAAATCTAGAGAGTAACTGGTTGGGATTAACTACTCGATGTTGTAGAGCAGCATGTGTGCTAACCAAACATTTCTTAATTAATTAAAAAAACCAGTCAGAGCACTGGCCTAGCATATTGCTAAATGGGATGTCTGATAAACCCAGTCGATGTACTGGCTTGGAATTGCCTATTCGGATGATTGTGGAGTAGCCTGGGTGCCATCCCAACATTCGTTATTGTATCCACGGGAAATCCAATGCTTGAAAAGCAAAGAAGGAGCCTGTGGAATAAAGTGAAGACATCCTATACAGATAAGTATTTGGTTATCTTGCAGCTTCTTACTTATGAATATATGTGTGTACATGATTTGGTTATGTTTTCTCAAACTCTTGTTTAGAGATAAACCCTATGAAAATAAACTAAACATGTGAATTGATTCAATGTTTGAGTGTGGATATTGCCGGAAGCAAGGAATATGAAGGCATCATAGGGATGCATGTGGACATGTGACCGTCCTAAATAGCTCAGTATGAGTAGTAATGAAAGATGGTGCTAGTGGATGTGTGTGGGTCCTAGCAGCCAAAGGTTATATAGGAAACAATGGGGAAGGGTTGCTTGGTTGAAAATCCTTAGACATACCTTAGACACTAAGTTTCATAGCCAAGAAAGGGAAATTCAAGCATTTACATTGAAGTGAAAGAGACTAAGGGGCATAGAACCACAAGTGATTGTGTGGCTACGGATTGGAACAAGACTAAGATGGGGAAACTCTTACTCTTTTCTTTCCTTTTTGATTGATTCATTTCAGAAATAGGGGATTGTTGAATGCATGTTGTGACTGGAATTTGATTGTTTTTATTGCTTGAAATAAATTGTGAATGATGAAATAGTTAATTTCCTATGAAAGGATGAACATGAATGAGTTCATCTGTATGATGGGAAAGCATGAAAAGTGTGGAAGTCTCATGAGTGAAGAATGGAATTTCTATGTCAATTGGGAAGATAATTGACTAATTTTAATATTGGGTTATGCTTGTCCTAACAGGAATTGCCATGATGAGTCTCACAGGTGAGAAATTGAAAGCCATTGGTTGCAGCTGTTACTAGCCAAGTGTTTCTAGTGAGCAAAGTGAGAGCCAGTTGTGCACATTGGCCATGGCAGCAAACCAAAAGCTATTTGTTTTGGCTGAAAATCTTCCTCAAATAGTTGTCAGGACAACAAGGAAGATGGAAGATCAAGGCCAGCAAGAGCAGTTTGTGAAAGCCAAAGGACTTGATCCTAAAAATTCAAAGTAAAGAGATGAATGCAGGACAGACCTGTGTTACACCTAAATATTACCATCATGAGAGTTAGTGTATATACCCTTGAAGTATCCATGACCAGGAAGTAAATTTGAAAGAGTTGTTGATCCTTTATCCTAAAATATAGGTGGATCGTCGCAACTTGCTTTCTTCCAGCTTGTGACAACCAGGATCATCACAAGTTCCTCCTTGATAGAGTGTAACAATGTAGCATGTTTTCCTTATATAGCCTACGCCGACCTCATCTGTCACTTGTTTCCCTATTAAAACCTGCGACGATGTCAATTAATATGGATAAAAGGAAGCTTCGAGCGATTTATCGAAGGAGGATGACTTGGATCTCTATCCCTAACTTATAGGTTGAGATGTCTTTCGGTTCCTCCATCATTGGGAAGATCCCTTAGTCCTCTCCCACTAATCCTCAAGTAATTTCTATCCTCCTAGTCCTATTTATATGAGGATCCTCTTCACTCCAAGGGGAGGAAGTCTATAGTACTTACATGCTGGTGAAATTAGCTTAGGAGATCTCTATTCATCTCTTGGGAGATCTATACTTCCTTTGGAGGCTTTGGCATTGGCTTTGTTGGAGAAGGATTGCTACATTAAGCCTTGGTTGTAATCACTTCCTTCTATGTACTTTCCTTTTTTATACAATAATATAAATGCTTTCCTCCAAATGTTATTGCATTGATGATGTTTGTGTAGTTTGCCTGCTTAACTACTTACTTAGATCTGTTATTGTTTAGATGCATTTTACTACTTGTGTTGTTCTATATGTCTTGATAGGTTTTGCAGCTGAAATCTGAAGACCATAAAGCTTGGAACAACATCAAGGAGAAAGGATCCGCGATCTGAAAGGTAAGGCATCTAGTCACTCGATCTCTAATTAGATCTAGGAAAGTTATTTCATATTCTGTCTCATTTTTTCTAGTCTTGCATTAAGCTAGGGATATCTCTCCTTGAGTCCGCTCTTGGTAGATTGTCCGATAACAACCTACCACATTTTGTGAATTTTGGACATGTGTAAAGTGGGTATATATTCCTAAGTGTTGGAACACTGAGGACGGTGTTATTCCAAGGGGAGGGGAATGTAATGTCCCGATCTTGAACCTATTGCATTAAAATGTAAATGATGTAATATTGTTTTAAAATCGTGGTGAGGATCTCAAGGCCAAGGCCCCTCCATCGATTTATTGATGCATATGGTTTACGTGGTAGCCAGGCACAATGGAATTATGAATATCGTGTAAATATGCATTTTAATAAAATACCCACATCTAGCTATGCAATGCAATAAGAGATGGGGGCATGATTTTACAAGGAATTGGGAGGGAAATATTCAAACCCTTGAGCCAATCAATTCAAGCCAAGTGTCAATGAGAGAAGCCATAAACCCTCAGCTACCCATGTTGACTTTTTTACCCAATCATTCATTTCTCCCAAGAGTTGGTTGAGGTAGTTAATGCCTTGGGAATGGGGAGGTATGGTTGTCCAAATTAGGGCATGGGAAAGCCACCCTACATGGAAAATAGTTTTTGGCTTCCTTGGCAAGAAAAGAGCCATGAAATTAATCCCCAAACCATTCTTCACCCATCAGTTGTGCTCTCTCACGAGTAGGGAGCAGGCTGGGCGTTTTTCCCCATCGAAATTCTATGTTTTCCTTCATTCTCAGCTGGGAGAAGGGATTTTTTGTGTTGTATACCAGTGGGTAATAAGGGGAATGGAATTGGGGTTCCGTAGAGACCGTTTTGGCCACTGAATGCTTAGGTTGTTTGTGGAGAAATTGTTTTCCTCCCTGTGATTTCTTTTCCCATCCCACAATCCGTTTTGCCTAGA
Source organism: Larix kaempferi (assembly GCA_027924585.1). Classification (NCBI taxonomy): domain Eukaryota; kingdom Viridiplantae; phylum Streptophyta; class Pinopsida; order Pinales; family Pinaceae; genus Larix; species Larix kaempferi. Next base: position 9,225,968 of record BSBM01000841.1, read on the forward strand.
ATCGATTGGGGAAAACCCATGGCCATCTTGTTTGTAAATCCCATTATTAAGCATGTGTATCCATGCCCAATGATTGTGCTTGTTGTGTGAGAAAAACATATGTTGGGGTATGGGTTATGGGTATCCATTACTTTGGATGAGTATGAGCTTGAGTGTCTCCTTTCCTTGTGGAAATCATGCCCAGCTCAGGGGTGGTCTCTGATTGCTGAATGAATACAGGCTAGGCAAAGACCTATGGTTGGGTGGAACATTGCCGCGACATAGCTAGTTGCTTGGGACAATTGCACAATGAAGATAAGTAATCTCTATGTGTATTTACTTCGACAATGTTTTAATTTGATGATTATTATTGATATGTTGAATGCATATGAAAGGTGTGTGTGGATGATGTTTTTATTCCGATGTGCATGTTTAATTTATTTGCATCTGCACACATATGCATTTTATTGTAATGCCATTTTTTTTTCATGATGAATGGGGCTAAGTTGTTGTAAAATCCTAGATTTTAGTGTCATGATCCCTTCCTTGCGTTGGATCGACAGAGGGAAGGGTGGACATAACAGACATGTATGCAAAGGATTAGAGATGATATTTTATAAGGTACAAAGGTATCAAAACATGTGCATACAATATATATCCAAGGATCAATCTTGTTTTCCAAGGAGAAATCAAAAGCATAGCATTTGAGCATCAAGAAGCAGTATGGTCTAGTGTCCCAAAGATTTATCCTATATGCAAGCATATCAAAGGATGAAATTTTTACAGTTAATTAAGTACATATTTATTTATATCCCTATTCAATTTCATATAAAATATTAATTTTAAGGGAGTGACTAAATTGAATTACAATCAGGTACAAATCAACCAGGCAACTTGAAGATTTAAAGAAGCAGTTTTGACATGGGTACGATGTTTTGACTCATACTCTTTGATGGTTTGAAATCAAGCTCTGAAACAATTTGAGGATGTATATAAAATTTTAATCTATATCCTCATACAATTTAATAAAACATTTATGAGTTTAATATGGGTAAAAAATTCAATTATAGTCAACTGAAGAAAGCCTGCAGATTTAAAGGTAGATTTGACATAGGTACTATATTTTTAGAATTGCTCATTCATAATTTGGAATAAAGGTCTGAAAAAAATTGAGGGTGTAGCGAACATGTTCCTATATCTCCTCATAAAATTTTATAAAAAATGGACGAGCTTAATATGGGTAAAAAATTCAATTATAGTCAAATACAGAAAGCTTGCAGATTTAAAGGAAGATTTGACATATGTATTGCAGTTTTAGCATTGCTCATTGATAAGTTGGAATCAAGGTCTGAAAAAATTGAAGGTTTAGAGAACATGTTCCTCTATCGCCTCATAAAATTTTATAAAAAAGGATGATTTTAAGTTGGGTAAAAAAATTAATTACAGTCATCTACAATAGAGTTGCAGATTTGAAGGCAATTTTGACATGGGTATGATATTTTGATCATTAGTCCCCATTGTTATGGAATAAATTTCTGATATATTTTTAAGGGTATAGAGGGGACATTTATCTATCTATATACATTGTTTCATAGAAAAATGATGAATTTAAAATGGTTAAATAATTTAATTACAGACATGCACAAAAAAATCAATACCTCGCCTCTAGAAACAAAGCCATCAAGTAAAATGAAGGACTCTCTGATCTTCCAAAGGCATGAATAATTTTTTTGACAATTCATGAAGAATTCATAAAGCATTCAAGAAAGAAACTATTTGAAGCAAGCAAGCTATCAAGTGACCTCAAGTGATCCAGAAAGTGAACCCAAGCAAGCCAACAAGTGAAGAAAGTGAGCCAGCAATTAAATCCAAGAAAACCAGAAGATGAAATCAAACCAAGCATTTCACGCTCATCCTTCAAGATGGAACCTACATACAAACATTCAAAGGTTAAGTAAATGGTAACGTACTAAATCTTTTCAATTTATTCATTTAATATTCATGCAAGGATTATAGTTATATCATAGAGTTTTAAAATTTGATGCGAACATTGAAAATCAAGTCCGGGGAGGCCATTTGCACAACAAAAGAGGGAAGATACAGGTATATAAATAATCACTCCATCAATTTGTAAGGTATTTTCTTGTTGAAGGGTAATGCAAAAAGGATGAAAGCACCATTATTAAATATGATTCATGTGTGGGTTATACAATACAACTTTCCTTCTTATACATTACAATTTCAAATATTGTGTGTTGTTCTTGTCCACTTTTAAAAGCTCATCTACAATGTAAATCCAAGAAAAAATATAGTATTGTAGGAACCACATTCTTCATTATTATCGGAAAAAAAAACAGAGTATTTTATGAAGTGAAGATACAACACTAAGAGGAGCAATTAAATAAAAATTTCAAAGAGATAAAGGGAACATTTGAACATCCAGTACCAAGGTTAGCATGTACCCAATATTACCTTCAAAATAAAGAGCATATATCAACCCTCTTGACATGATATCAAATGGAATTGGCCACTACAAGAAACATCATGTTCATACTCTATAGAGAGACCAAGTTTTGGGGAAGGTGTTTTGTTGCATGAGGACATGCAAAACCTTAAAGTTGGGAGGTATGATGGGACCCTAAAATGCCACATTATTTGGCCCATACTAGTGTTACCTAAGGATATAGAAAGAATTAATTATGTGTGATTAATGATGAACTTATGATAATCTTATTTAAAGCCTATGCATATTTGTCAAATGAATATCTTGACATTTGATTGGTAATGTTTACTTTATTTGCTTATTCTTTTTATTTAATTTGCTAAAGATAATGATCTAATATTTTTCAAATCATTCTTGATTTGTGATGGAGTTATAGGTGGAGTTTATCTAAATCAAATTGAAAGAGATCAAGTCACATGAACTAGCTCAATCATCTTCAATGAGTTAACTAGACAAACTAAAACAAGATTGAGAAATTTAAGGGATTATGTCCCCTATTTATTCTCACGAGATGATAGCACATGGAGAAGGACTTAATTTATCATCCATAGTCAAATTCATAGGGCCAAGGTCAAATTCATAAAGAGGGAATCAACCCCACCAATTTTCATGCAGATTTCTAGTTAACTGGGACAACTTCCACTAATCAAGGAGCTGATTGCATGCAAGGATAGTTTACTCAAGTACAAATTTATATCATGAGCTTCCACCACTTAAAGAATGACTCAATGAGAATGAGGGGTCTAAATTATGGAGTCCAAGTCAAATTTCTCAAGGGGGGATCAATCCCATAAAATTAGCAAATTAGCATGTTGATTTCTAACTTCCACAAATCAAGGAGTTGATTGCATGAGTAGTTTTGAGTAGGATCAAATGATATGGGTAGTTAGTTTTATCATTCTTCTTATATTTATCATTTCCATTCATACCTTGCTGGTCAAGGTGAATTTGTATCAAGAGGAAGCTTGCTGCCCTGTTTAAATGGCTGTTTTTTAATAAAGAAGAGATAGTTTTGTTCCATTTTTAGTATACTTGCTTAGGCAGGGGTACAAAAGCTTCATTGGGTTGGTACCTCTCTTGGGAAGGATTGATAACCCCTGTATGTCTTTCATTTTGGTTATTTCATTTTATTTCATTTTCTTCCACGTTTTTTTCTTTACTTTATTTTCTTGTAGCATTTCTGTAGTTTCCTATAACGTTTCTATAGTTTCCTATAATGATATTGTAGTTTCCTATTACATTACTTTAGTTTCCTATATATTTGTTTTTTCCTGCAAAATAGATTGGCTATTACATATTGCTGCATGCATATTTCCAATAGTTGGTTCTTGCAAAATTAAAGTAGTTAAATGAGTTTACATGCTTTCTTTAATTCGATTCAATTTACATGCTTTCATAGATTAAATTCATGATTTTATTTAGTTAGATTCCCACTTTCATAGATTAGATTCATTCTTTCATTAAATAGATTCATGCTATCATAGAATAGATCTATGCTTTTAGTTAGTTAGATTCCTTCTTTCATAGATTAGATTCATGCTTTCATAAAATAGATTCATGCTTTCATAGAATAGATCTATGCTATTATTTAGTTAGATTCCTGTTTTCATAGATTAGATTCATGCTTTCATAAAATATATTCATGCTTTAATAGAATAGATCTATGCTTTTATTTAGTTAGATTATTGCTTCATAAATTAGATTCACACTTTTATTTAATTTAGATTCATGCTTTCGTAGATTAGATTCATACTTTCATAAACTAGATCCAATTTCCATGATTTCGTAGATTTACATTTACCATATTTTTTAATTAGCATTTCAAATTTTCCTATTTAGTTGTTGCTTTGCCTTTACTATCTTTATTAGTTATCCTTTCAATCTATTTCCTTTGCAATTTCATATATAGTGCATGGTACCTCTAAGTTTGTACGAACTCCCAGACTGATAATTTAAGTAATGAGCTAAGGGATTTAGTTTTATGGTTCCAATTCTTTGTCTTGTGAACCAGTGTAAAAAAACTTAAAATATAAATATCACAACCAATATGAAATCGCAAGTTGTTATAAGGAAATCATGACCACTCACAAACCTTTCTATCAACCCATTTTTTCCTTTGTCATCCTATCTTATGTGTTGAATGGGTTCCATTTTGTTTTCTTTTATGCAACAAAAGAATTGAAAAATAATATTTAACGCTAAATTAATTCATTAGATGTACATAATAGAAAATTTCAATGATTTCATACATTTGAAGCAAGTTGTTGTTGAGATGGCTCTTCCTGTGATGCAATCATCCCATATTAACGGTGCATATTTTTTGAGGAGATGCATGAAACTTTTAGCAAGCTTGGTGAAACTGGTGATAAATATTTTAAGGAAGTTTGCTTTCCCTTGTAGGCTTTGAAGTTGTCAAATTGTTTCCAGGGGAGGTAATTGCAATATTGCCTCAAACTTGAGGGGATACACCATAATCCCATGTTTGGATATTATGAAACCAAGTAATCTCCTAGAGTCCACGCAAAATATGCATTTATGTGGGTTCAACCTAATGTTGTATTTACTACATCTGATGAATACAACACGTAAATGTGCACAATGTTTGGCTCTTCTCTCATAATTATCCGCTAAGTCATTAAGATAAACCTCGATGATTGTTGGGCGCAACCCAAGTAAAGGAAGTTATGAAGGAAAGTACAGTTAGGCGAGGCCTAACATTGACCATTTTTTAGAGAAAAGCGACTCTATAAATCCCAGGTAGAGGGTATGGAGAAAAGTTCAGTCGGAGATGAGAGGACATATTCCCTTCATAAAGACAAAGTACTAAGGACAACAAGAGGTGGTTAACGCAGTTAAATTCCGAGCGACAACCTGACTGCTATAGGATCAGGAAGTAAAGAAGCAGAATGGCGTAAAGGACATGTTACTGCAGAAGTCGGAGTTGCAATGTCAGAGAAAGCATCAGAGTTAGAAGAAGCAACGCCAAAGGGACAACGAAGTTAAATCTTAGCGTGGTCTACAAGAGAACCATGAGGTTTTTGGGTTTCAGGGTACTATGGGGGTTGGCCCATATTTATTGTAATATGTGACCTTCGGGCACATCTATATATAAGGGTATTTTTGTATAAGGAAGGATTCTGATGTTGGGGGATCAATGTAATATTTTGAGGGTCTTTAGACCTTAGAGGGAGAATCAGAGAGAGAACAGACTCTACAACTGAGTGTGTAGAGATCTGATTGTAGAGAAGAGTCCGCAGCTGATTGCACAGACTGGAACTGTTTCGCTTCCAATTAATGTTAAATTTTTAGAATTTACTTCAATTTGATCTAGGATCTTAACTGAGAGAACAACATGTGCAACATATATACATCTTATAAATCATGGAGACAATAATGCAAGCACACAAGAGACACAAAGATTTACTTGGGGAAAACCATAAAGGTGAAAAACCCCAATAACTTCCTCAGAGATAGATAGAGCAATGATACAACCCAAACATAAGAGATAGACATATCCTAGCAGCAGATCCTCCTCCTCCATAAGTGTGCCACTCCTCCTTGAGTGCATGAGTGAGAAGTGAGTGTGATCAAATAGAGTGCCTCCCGCACTCTATTTATACTTGACTTGACTTTCCTTTTACATAAATCATGTAGGCTCGAACTTAACCACATAACATAATGCTGACTGGGCCGACCCCCAATAGGGTGGTCTAATAACCTTTCGACCCACATGGCCGACCCCCAATAGGGTGGTATAATAACCCTTCGACCCACATGACTTATACAGAGCCGACCCCAACAAGGTGGTCTAATAACCCATCAAGTATAAAATACGACACTTACAATATAAATGACGACACTTCCGTATAGAGGAATAATACCATCTCTATAGGAGTACATACAACATATATGAAATACATTCCGAAGTTACATATACATCAACACTCCCTCTTAACTAGGAAGGTATTTCTCACCACAGGTCTTCTAGCACAAGTCTTCTTCTCTAGATCATCGTCACTGGATAATCATCATCGAGTCATCACCATCGTCACTACTGCTGCTATCTCAATCAATCTCTAAATCTACTCGTCATAGGAAGTTATACAGAGCCAGTCCTTTTTCATACTGGATGTAGGCCCAACACCTGCAGGTCTTCGTCATCACTTGCCATACTGTGGAATCCTCAGGACTTATTACGTGCGTCACAAAACCTCGAAAGAGCATCCCAGGCTGTTACGAGCACACGAATCTACTTATAGGATCTCCCAGGGCCATATTATATGTGACCTCACCAAAAAACCTCGCAAGAACATCCCAGGCTGTTACGAGCACGCAGCTCTACCTATAGGATCTCCCAAGGCACGAATTACATGTGGTCACCACAAAACCTCGCAAGAGCATCCCAGGCTGTTATGAGCACACAACTCTACCTATGGGATCTCCCAGGGCACAAATTACATGTGGTCATGGCAAAACCTCACAAGAGAATCCCAGGACTGATTACGGACACACATCCCAACCTATCGGATCTCCCAGGGACAGATTATATGCCATAGGACAAGACCTCGAAAGAGCATCTGCCAGATATCCCAAGGAAACGAATTACATGCCATAGAAAAAACCTCAAAAGACTATCTGCAGATCTCCCAGGGAAACGAATTATATGTCCTCCCAGAGCAAAACCTCGAAAGAGTATTTGCCAGATATCCCAGGGCAATGAATTACATGCCATAGGAAAAACCTCGAAAGACTATCTACAAATCTCCCAGGGCAACGAATTATATGCTCATCTACACAACCTGATCCATGGCCATAGAGTATCCACCTGATACTCACCATACATCATCTTGATGTACACATGATCATCCTAATCATCATCACTGCAACATCCTACTGCATGTCATCTGGAGCAACATCCTGAAGCTCGTCATCCACGATCATCCTGATCATATAATGCATCTACCTGATGCAAACCAAGTATCTACCTGACATATCATCATACATGATCCACCTGATCATACAATGTATCCACCTGATACATGATACATATCACCATACATGATCCACCTAATCATACAATGTATCCACCTGATACATATATAGATACATGGTCCAAGCATCCAACATGATGCATATACAAAAATACATACACATGATCCAACTGATCATATCCAACATCCAACATGATGCGTACATATAAATGATCCAACTGATCATATCCGGCATCCAACATGATGCGTACATACATATAAATGATCCAATTGATCATATCCAAGCAGAAACCAGAACATCATCTTGATGCTCATCATCCAGCGCTTACATCCACAGCCATGTGAAGGATCCTCCTTCCAACATGCTTGGAATGGCTTTAGCAAATGTGTCCATCACTTCTTCCTCGAAGTGTCCTCGATCTGAAGAACGCAAAGCCTCTCTCTGAAGTACTCGAACTTCACCCTGGCTAGTGGCTTCGTCAGCACATCTGCAATCTTCTCATCCGTCGAAACATACAGGAGCTTCACAGCTCCTCTCTGCACCATATCCCCGATATAGTGATATTTGATCTCTATGTGTTTCGACCTGTCATGAAACACTGGGTTCTCGGACAACTTCACACAACTTTGGTTATCAAAGAAGATACTAGTAGCCTCCAATGGGAGATCAAATAACTCAGACAGTAGCCTCCATAGCCATACTGCCTCACAACTAGCTGAACAGGCTACAACATACTCTGCCTCAGCTGTACTTAGTGCTACGCAGGACTGCTTCCTGCTGAACCAAGAGATCACACCTGATCCCATACTGAAGCAGCACCCAGATGTGCTCTTCCTATCTGCAGCACTGTAGCCCAATCTGAATCAACATAACCCTGTAGGTTAAACTTTTGATTCGCTTCATACTTGAGCCCATAATCCACTGTACCCTTCAGGTACCTCAGAACATGCTTTACAGCAATTAGGTGAACACTCCTCGGATCTGTCAAGAACTAACTCAATGTGTTCATAGAAAAGCAAATGTTTGGTCTCGTGTTCGTTAGGTACATCAAGGACCCAATAATTTGACGACACATAGAGACATCAACCGGCTCAGATGAAGCATCACATAGAAGCTTCAGATTCGATGCCATAGGTGTGGCCATGGCCTTGCAATCCATCATCCCGAACCTCTTCAGGATCTCTTACTGCATACTTTCCTTGTCCAAGGAAGATTCCATCTGCACTCTGACACACCTCCATGCCAAAAACAAATAGTGCATCATCCCCAATTTCTTCATCTCGAACTCGACAGTAAGCTTCCGCTGCGTGTCGGCAATCAATCTATCTTCACTTGTAACAAACAGGTTATCCGCATACAAAAGTAGTATCACTGGATTTCCTTCCTCAACCTTCTAGTAAAGGTTGGAATCTGCTTTACTCTTGGTAAATCCCAAACTGGATAGAAAGCTGTCTATCCTACCATACCAAGTTTTGCACATATATGACTCCCTGTCATGTGTCTCAGAACCAAGTGGCTGCACCACATACACTTCTTCAACTACACCATTCAAGAAAGTTGTCTTGAAATCCATCTGGTGTATCTACTATTTCATCACTTTTATATTTCTCTATGCTACCATCTGCAGCATGCTTGATCTGATAGTTCCATTTGGAAGTCACAACAGACTTCCCTTCAGGTCTTGGGACTACATCCCAAACATCATTCTTCATGATCGACAGATCATGGCATTCTTCACATATCCTGAGAACTTCAATATCTTCAATAGATAATTTTGTTGTTGAGCAAATGTTGTAGTTCTTCTTTTGTAGGAGATGGCATACGATCTGTAATGTCCCTTATTAGGAATTTTATTAAAATTGCAATTTTCCACTTTTTTTCCCTAGTTCGACCTTTGACTAGTTTCGATCTCTAGGTCCCAAATTTGCCCCAAATGATCCCAAATATTCTGAGAAGGTGTATGAATGAAATTATAAAATAAATATTTGTTTCAGGGATGCCTTTGGACCTTTAAAATTCTTCTGCAAATCCTCTTTCAATTCTGATCAATGTAGGTAATTTTACTAGTGATTTTCCTTTGACTAGTATTGGTCTCTAGGTCTCAAATTGACTCCAAATGCCTTCAAATATTCAAGGAAGGTGTATGAATTCTATTAGAAATTGAATATGATTTTTATGGATGAAATATGTCCACCAAAAGACCTCTGCAAACTCTCTTAAGATTCTGGACCAATTATGCAATTTTACTAGTAATTTGGGGTTCAAATCCCCTTGGGGTAAGTACTGAAAATGGCTTCCCAAATGCCTCCAAACCCACTCAAATTTATGAACAGAGGTATGTAATGTGTTAATTATTTTATTAAAGTCTCATATGCACCATTAATGGATTATTACAACTGTTCTCACCCTCTCCCATTCAACTGCAAAAATCCCCAATTCGACCCTTGGGGGAATGGCACTATTTCACCTCCCAATACAACTAAACTGAGTAAAAATGCTTCAAATGCTCAAGTAAAGTACATGAAACTTTTAGAATATATCCATGGCAGTATATTTATCACAAATATATCATAGAATCATCCATTCATTCGAAATCATCATCAATACATTGGCTCACAACAAGGTAGTGGGGAAATGGCATTGTTCTTCCATTAAAAATGAGATTTATACATTTCTACTTGGAATTTCGACCTGAAAATTTTTGGAGATGAAGAAAAGAGTATTTACTTCATATTAAAAAAGAAATGGGGCATTAAAATCTTCCCCAAAGAGTACAATAGCTCACCAAAAACGCCCTCCCTCAAGGATCAAGAATATGCCATCAAAACTGGAAATGGTTGAAGGAGTGAGCTGCAATAGAAGAAACCATGAGCTGCCCTGTAGCTTACACCTGCAAATAAAGACTCCATTAAACATCCAAATGAAAGGTCTGAATGGCTTTTCCAATTACCAACTTGGATGGGAATCTTTCACCCTCGAAATTGGCTAAGGCAAGAAACTAGTCATCCACTAGCTCTCCCTCTTCACAAATGCAATTGCAAATTCTACAAATGATCAAAAGCCATTATCATACTTCATTTCTACATTTTATAACCAACATTAGCCTTCTAAGGGTCGAAATCCTCTCAATAGATTCAATAGATTTCCATTTAGGAAATATTTCACATTTGCCACTTGTCTCCTAGTTCCAACCTTCCATCTTCTCCCAAATTCGATTTTGAGTCTCTTTGGCTTCTCCAACTCCCAAATTCGCCTTCCTTGAGCCTATTTTTGGGGCTGACATGTCATAGTGGTCAGATGTCAGAGGTCAGGTCTACAATTTGTCATAGTTGTCATAGATGCTCCATCATTGGTGTCATAGGGGCTAGGGAATCTAGCCCAAGTGTCCACAAACTTCCACTTTGACTCTTTATCTTCCATGGAGGTTACCAATCCTTCCCAATTCGATCTAATATGCTCAATTACATGTGTTATGACTTACCAACTCACCCAAGAGTGTTCACATTTCCATTAACTCGAATTTGCAAAAGAGAGATACCATGTATTATGAAAAATCAAGCTAGTGTGGGTCCCACATCCTCCATATGTCTCCAAAACCATTTGTCACCTAGGATTTCTCTTGAATTTCTTTATTCAATCTATTTGTTAAATACTTGAACCCTTCTAATGTCTAAACATCATTTATTATCCCCCTTATTCCAAATCCCAAAGCTTCCACCCCAAACCTAGGAAACTAGTAATTTTCCTCCTTGGCAATTATTTGACCCTTAACATCAATTTTACAAACTCTAATGAATATGGCTAATGTAATTAGGCCATTGTGACCCAATTCCAAATTTGGGACATGACAAATCCTCCCTTCCCAATATTGCTTGTCCTCAAGCAATTTCAAACATGGGTGTTGAAGAACCTGCTTTCTGTATAATTCTTTGAAGTTGCCATTGAATTGCCAAACCTTGAGTCTTTGAGTTTCCATGAATATTTTAGAGAGGAACCACCATGCTTGCTGCTGCACTACTCTGATTAAAATCACTTTATTAAGTGGGGAATCCATCTCCCATACTACTTGCTTCCCCCCAAAAAATGAAACCAATGAGACAAAAATTATTCCAGGGTCCCATTGCTTGTATTGCACCCCAACAATTAAGAGTGCTCTCCTATCTACACCATTAGATAAGAGGATTCCTGGATCCCATTTTCTTGTATGCATTCTTCCAAACATCATGAGTACCAAATATATCATCAAAGTACATAACAACATAATGAACATGTACATCAAGGATATGCTTCATGAAAGAGTCATGAAAGTGATTATACCTCCAAGCAAGTAGACCACCATTTTCCAAGTGCATACAAGCTTCAAGTGACCAATCAAATCTGCTCCAATGACATAGGTGAGGATCCCATGTCCTATAATGCTGCTCCAAAAGGATGTGATATGCATCAAAATATTCAGCCATGCATTCTTTCATCCAAGAAGTGAATGATGAATCTCCACTAAAATCTGAACCAAATAATGAGCAGATAAAACAAGGAGACTTCAAATGACTCAAAGAAGTCTCACCCATACATCCATGAATGTGAGAATCATAAAAATATAACAAAGTATGTGGCTGCCAACAAAAATGTTCTCCAATCATAAATCTATTCTCCCAAGTGTTGGATGAAGTTTCTCCAACATCAAATGAATCAAATGTTGAGCAAGAAAAACCATGAGTCTTCAAGTGACTCAAATGCATATCATAGGTGCATCCATGTAGATTTGCATCATCATAAAGTGACAAACAATGTTGCTGCAAATGTGAATAAGAATGTGCTCCAACCATATCATCATAAAAAATAAATCTAGGATGTTGACACCAGGTCTGAAGAAAATTGAAATTTTTGCTAAAAGACCCTAAGAGAAAGAATCATCACTGAAAGGGTTAAGTTGAAGGTTTTTTTTTATATAAAAAATAAGAGAAAAACCCATATGTATAAAGTCCGCTAGAAAAATATAATATAAAGGTTAAGCCCCGGTCAGGTTTCGTCGGCGGAGATAGCATAGATCCAAATCAACGGTTCATATTAACCCCGCGTCGCCAAAGTGATCGCCAACAAACGATGGAGGGTGGTAGCGGACATAATACCACCAAGGCACGTGTCCCACATTCATTCATCCGCGCTTGGAGAAAGTGGTATCAGAAACCACCATAACACCGCGCGGAACCACCTATTACAGAAAGGTGGAAAGATCTCTTACGTGGCAAGGTGGGACCTAACAGGTGGCGAGCGAGGAATGGATTGATGAGACCGTGGCACGTGGAACTATACTTTGCAAGGATCGGAAGGCCAATACATGTTTCAATCAAATCAACGGCCAGCATTTCATCCGCGGCCAGGAACATGCGCACAGGATATAAAGGAAAGCGGTCGCGGAGAATAAACCGCCTAGACAGGTGTCAGCAGATGATGCATCCGCGCGGATACCAAACCGGAAAAGGAAACCACCTTTTCGATCGTGGATACCGCCGGTGCAATAAGGATGGACAAGATCTGACGGTTCAAAATGATGGTTCAAAGATCAACGGATGAAAACGACCCACGTTCGTAAAGGTGCAAGGAGGTTAGTCTAAAAAGGCTTATATAAAAAGAAAGGGCTCCACATAACGGCATTTTGTATGTGTCGTTATCCTGGAGAGCTCCGAAGACTGGTGGAAGCCGGCGATTGCGACAGAAGGCGAAAAGCAAGCAATTACAGGTAGGGTCTGGTGACCTGTCACTCTCTTTAAACGGAAATTTGTTTAAAAGAAGCATTTAGATGGAGACTGTACAAGATATAGACGTTTGTAGGTCGAAAGATGCCCTAGAAGACAGAGATGAAGACGTCTTCGATACCCTTATTAGGTTCCCAGTTTCTGATGTAAAAGTGAAGTTATCTGAGCTGTTAAAAGAGGGTATAGACCCGCATAGAGTTCACCAGTCATCTTTAATAGCTTTTTGCCCTGATCAATTTCCTGCTTTCCCAGAATTCGTCTCCTGGTGTGCTGAAAACTATTCACGGGAAGAAAAGGTTGTTTTAAACAGTCAAAAAACTAGAGCCATCTGTAAAATTGAGCCAGCCGAAGTGATTAGAGCCCTAGAAATAGATTTGCCCAAAACCCTCGACCCTGAAGTTTTCTCTGATGTATCAATTATTGAAAATTTTCACCATGCCTCTCAGAGTGATAGGGAAGTGTTTCTGTCGACGTGTCTCAGACCAGAAACTAGCCTTTCTGAACTCCCTTACCCTTTAGATATCAACCTTTTTAATGAGAATACCCAATTGGTCTTGACACTGTTAGCCGTAGTTTTAGGGTTAGATTCGGATTTGTATATAACTGAGTTCCAATTGAGTTTATTGTACAGAATAAGTATAGTCCAGTCGGGAATTGACGAAAGTCAAATTCCCCGACTAAATTTTGAAGCTTTCATAGCCGAAAGGATGCATGACCAGATGGTCAATTTTTCCACACACAGACATTTCAGGTTTCAAGCATTTTTAATGAAAATGATTATGGTATCCAGCCAAGAAGAATTACAGTTCCCAGAGATCGTTTTTGCAACTCCACTGGAAAACAATATTTTCAATTTCATCAATTACATGCTCTCAACGATCTTTAAGATGATTTTCGGAAAAAGTCTGCCTAGAGTATTGCCGGAAATGCAGGTATCAATGCAACTGAATACAGAGTATGCTACAGGAGACTGGTTTTTATCAAAAGATAGTACAGTGATCAGATTGTATGGGTTCAAGCATAAACCCTATGTGCTACCAGCATTCCTCACCTTGAGGATTTTTGCCTTGGAGTTTTTGAGACAGAAATTGATTGTAGAAGATAACAATTTTTTAGTCCACAGACAAGCAACGGACATTAAGTACCCTTTCACATTAGGTCCGTTTACAATAAAGAATAAGAACGCTGCAGTATATATAGAAAAATTGTTAAAAGACATGAATTTCGAGACAGATGCAGCATTGGAATATGACCCATTAAATATCATATCCAAAAGAAGAATTGAACACCGTATTAAGGCTCTGAATCATCAAAATGTTGAAGGGATGGCAGACAGAGCCAACTGGCTCGAATACAAAGAAGAAATTATCCCAGACAAGGCCGACATAGAAAGGTCATTAGAGGAAGCAATGGCAGAAACAGAAGGCGAAATCAATACTGCATTAGTGGGGTCCAAAAGACCTATACAGGACATTATGATTATTGACGATGAAGAGACAGAAAAAGGAAAACGATTGAAGACTGATGAGTCACAGGAATTGACAAGCATTTCAGAAGAAGCAGAAGCTACAGAAAATAAAATACCAGAGGTTACAGTGAGGGAATACAAAATCGAAGAAACCCCTGTAGAGGATGATGTAAATAGACCTAAAAATTTCATGGATGTATTTAATGAACATAGTAAAAACAAACAGGAATCTGCGAAACAAACAAGTTTATTGTTTCCAAAGGTCAGAAATATATCAAACAATGAAGTGAGCTTGTTCACCAGCAGGAACATCAAAGAAAATTCTTTAAAATTTTCAGTTGTGACCAAAGACAAGATCTCAGAGATGAGTGTAGATTTGTCGAAGATAAATGCCCCTGACAAAATTTTGTTACATAGACAAGCTGGAGAGGTTATATACTCAGACTATTTGGGGGCCACATTGAGAGCAAACAAACTAAAAAATTTAGTAGAAAAATTAAATAATCAGTTGAGGCAAGAAAAGGCAGAGAATAAGTCTCGACAACATCAAATTAAGAAGCTGCAAATGGACTTAATTAATAAAGATGGAGCTGCAGCTACCAAACTATTACAGGAGAAGGAAGAAATGATTTTAACATTGAGACGAAAGTTAAAAATCCCAGATGCTATACTCATTCAAGGTGCAGAATTGACTATATTAGAAAAAGAGAAAGAAGAGTTAGCTAACGAAGTCAATGATGTCACAGCTAAATGGTTAAAGCTGTCAGATGAAAAAGACTACTGGGAAAAAGAAAGGTTCCTTTTGGAGGAACAATTGGCAACAGTGAGAAAACAACTAGCAGAAAACAGTCAACAGCAAGTACAGGCAGGCCCCGAAGAAGATAAGAATGATGTAGATGGGATTTTGCAGGCAATGTCTCAAATAAGTTTAAAAGATAATGAAATTAAATTGTTGAAGGCAGAAATACAGAAATTAAAAGAAGAAAATGAAGCAAAAGAAAAAGAAATAAAAACCTTGCAGGCAAATAATCAGGAATTGAGCAGTAATAATAAAGGATTGGCTGCTCATGCAACAGGACAAGCTGCCATGCAGGGATGTAAACATATGGTATGGGACCAGATCATTAAAGAAGTTGAAAAACTTAGGCCGTATCTGGATTATATAAGAGTTAAGGAAAAAGTAGCCAAAGATGCCTTCAACAGTTGCCAGGCAGTCAAGGAAAGCCTAAACAGAAAGCCTAAAGAAATCGCCCAGAGAGCAATTACATTTTTAAACAGTCTATCCGAGGCAGACCTAACAACCATGAGTATAACTAACAGAATTTCTGTCATCACTTGGGCCAGAAGGATCTTGGGCAAATACTCACATATCGAAAACATCGAGGCCAAAGCAGGAGAAATAAGGAAAGAAGTAATCCAGTTTAAAAAGCAATTTGACAAGTTAGTGAACAAGGGATTCCCATCTTTCTGGAACGAAGATAATGAATTAATTCCTCAGAATGATTATAAAAGATTATTGTTTGATATCAGGATGGATCACCGAAAATTCCAGCAGATAGATCACATGCTCACAGGAAAAATCTTAATGGAGAAAATGTCAGGGGAATTTGAAATTTTAAATATGTTGATTTCAACTTGCGCAAACCTTCTTCCTATTTCTTATGCAGGTCATATCGAGATGCGAGTCTTGGTGAAAGAAATGACCAGTTATGACCTACCCACGGCTGACCAATGGAATTATGTAGAGAAGTACGGGAAGACCAGATATTCTGTTCATACTTAAATGCCTTTGAAATTCTTGCCATGTGGCAAAAATGATGATATCCAAAAGTCTTGCCAAGTGGCAAAAAGACTTTATTTTAAATTTGTAATATTATTTGAAAGACAGTTATGGGTTACTCGAAGACAGTTATTTTTAGTTAAATATTTTTAATTATTAGTTAGAAGAAGCAGTTATGGGGAGCTTCTTCTGAAAATTTTGTATAAAAGACAATGGAGGTCATTATTGGAGGGGTTGGAAAATTTTTGAGAAACAAGTATGTTTTGAAGTTTATTTTTGAAATAAAGGCAGTACAGTGATGATACCTATCCTTTGATACAGAGATTCATGAGTTAATCAGTCTTGCAGTCCGTTATTTTCTTTATCTTTATATGTGCATGTTATCTTCTTCGTTATATCTCCCATGGTGTTTTTCTTCTATATTTTAAATGAGCATTTGAAATAACTTGAGATTCATACTGGTTATGCCTCATTTTATCTGCATTTAAATATCCATTTTATTCTCCAAAGTTGACAATAGATTTATCCTAGATAGATACCTGTTGTTGATGGAATGTCTTTACTTCTTTCTATGTCGCCTGAAAAATCAAATTGACTGTAACATGATTACTATCTTGCCTCTGTGAAAATCTTTATGGTGAATATCTCTTGCTGGTTTATTATACATTCTGAAAGCTTTGACTCCATGCCCAATGTTTCTTGTTTACCTTTTCGACCAGAAAATATCTTTTGAGAAGTTTTAAGGAAACCTTTATATATTTTAGCCTTCATATATATATTCTGAGAGAGCCCTCTCTGGTAGAGAAAATGGCTAGTTCTTCTACCTCAAGATTGGTTTGAAATAGGTTACCTTAGGTCTTATTTTCTTACAACCGGAATAAAATCTAAGTGCTAACATTTTGGCGCCGCTGCCGGGGAACGAAAGTGAAATTTTCCCTGGGAGAAACGACAAAGAAAGCTCAAATTTCTTGGGCAAGGAAGTTTGAAACAAGTTGGTTGTAGATATTGCCCTGGCGACTTCACTTGTGACAGTTTTTAGAAGTTTTGAGATTAAGTTGAGAAAGACATTGTGGCTACAAGAAGGAATCCCGGTTCACAGTTCTTTTCGGGCGTAGATAATCCAGAAAAACTCCTCAAGACGGAGAAAATCAAAGGCAAGACGAAAGAAGGTATTTCCCAGTTTTCCAATATATTTCCTTCTTTGCAAGAACATTTGTTTGAAGAAGAAAATATTGGTTCCAGTGAAAAGATTTTGTTTAGAACTAAGTCAGATTCTGATTTGAGAGAAACAAAAGTTGATCCACAAAGTTTGTGGGACTATTCTTTAAAATCTGTTTGGGAAAATTTACAAAGATCTGAGAGGAAAGCACCTGAAATATCCAAAGCCCAAAGAATACCTGTACCAGGTAACAGACAACAGGCGACTGTAGTTGCACCTTATAACCCACCACCCATGGCTGCCAAATTTGCTCCTTTGGTTTTGCCAGCAGTTTTGCATGATTTGCCTCAAAATTATGCACAGAGGATCTTTACTTTTGATAATGAGGGAAATTATACAGCACAGCAACATGTTGATAATTTCAGCGATTTTATTGATTTAGAAGAAGTAGATTTTGATGATGCTAAAATGAGGTTGTTTGCTCAAAGTTTGAGAGGTGAAGTGAAAAAATGGTTTAGAGCTTTGGCAGCTGGATCTATTGCAAATTATGACGCCTTTACAACCCTTTTTATTGAAAGATGGGAAGATCAGAAGAATCCTTCACAGGTATTGACCCAATACAACAATTTGAAAAAGGGAGGGTTTGAGTCAGTTCAGGAGTTTTCTGCCAGATTTATGAAAGTCTATAATTCAATCCCTACAGATATAAAACCTCCAGTAGGAGCAGCCAAGTTACATTATACTGATGCTTTTGAAGGTGATTTTTCATGCACATTAAGAGAAAGAAGATCGACTACTTTGGCAATAATGATGAAAGATGCAGTAGAAGTTGAGGCTAATATGATGGCTTCTGGAAAAATGAGACACAGAGATATGGATAGAAAGAAAATTAGAGAAGATAATCAAAATGTGGCTTCTTCTTCTGCTTCTTCTTCCTCTACTGATATAAAGTTCGAAGCGATGATGAAAACTATGGAAAAATTGCTAGAAAGATTAGTAGTGGACAATAAAACTCCAAATAAAGAACCAGCAGAACCTCAAATCAGAAACCCTAACTTTAGAAGGCCTTTTGTTCCAGCTGTAAGACCGAGAGGACAGACAAACCCAAGGAATGCAGAAGACGATCAAATCCGACCTCCTTTTCCTGAGAATTACATTGCTGGAGAATCTGAAGCCGAAATGCCTGAAGGAGATATTCATCATTGTGGCAGTTCTGATCCGGAAGTATATTTGACTAAACAGGAGCATGATATGTTCATGGCAGAAGGAGAATGTTGTAGTTTGGAGATGGGGAGTGATCAATACCAGATTGGTTATCAAAACGCCATAAATGATCTTCAAAGAAAGATGAATCTGAGGAACCGAGATGTTGTAATTGACAAAGGGAAAGAACCAATAGGCAAGTCAAAAAGAAATGTTGATAAAGCTTCTACAAGTCAGTCTGAACCACAAACTAAGAGAAAGGAAAATGAAGATGTACCCAAGATAATTCCAGATATCAAGAAAGATCCAACGAAAGAAAATGATAAAAGTTTGGTTCCTTTCAACATACAGAATGAAATGTCAAAAGTCAAGATTTCAGTACCCTTTAATGAAATACTGAAGAACAAGGAGTACAAGGAACAAATTTTCAAGATGATGCAGGTAGAAAATCGGGTGGAAGTAGACACTTTGGAGTTAGATGATGATAATCCTAATATCTGTTTAGGATCAAGAATGGAAGACAATAGTTTGGAAGAAGTTTCTCCTTTCTATGTGAATTTGGATATTCATGATAAAGTGGTACATAACTGTATGTTGGATTCCGGAGCTTCTCATAATTTGATGCCTAAACTTGTAGTAGATTCTCTAGGGTTGGAGATCACAAGACCATATGATGACTTATTTTCTTTTGATTCAAGGAAAGTTAAATGTTTAGGGTTGATTAAAGATTTGACAGTCAATCTCAGTAAAATACCAGCCAAAGGTATTCTCATGGATGTGGTGGTTGCTGATATCCCTGCAAAGTTTGGTATGTTATTGTCTAGGTCGTGGGCTTCAAAGTTAAAGGGAACTCTACAAATGGATATGTCCTTCGCTACTATTCCAGTGTTGGGAGTACACAGAAGATTGTATACTGAAAAGAGAGCTTCTTATTTGGTAAGTGATCTAAAAGAACCTGAGAAACATGCCATTTATGCTTTAGACACCGATCTGGGGTCCTGCATTTTGTACAATGATGTGGAATCTAAAGAAAAGATTGATTTAATTGAACCTAAAGAAAATAAGGAGGAAAAATTGTTGAGAGAAAAGATCAGAAAAGAAGGTACTTGGACAATGCACTTTGATGGAGCTAGAAGCAGAGAAGGAGCTGGAGCAGGAGTATGGATAATTACACCTGACAGAGAATTTTTAATGTTTTCTTACCAATTGAATTTTGAATGTACCAACAATGTTGCAGAGTATGAGGCCTTAATTCTGGGATTGAATGTGTTGAAAGATTTGAAAGCAAAAAAGATTGAGGTATTCGGGGATTCTGAATTGGTTATAAATCAAGTAAAAGCTATTTATCAGACCAAACACCCGAAAATGAGGTCCTATAGGAATGAAGTGTGGGATTTATTGGAAAACTTCTTTGCTGAACATGATGTTATCTCAATTCCCCGAGTTAGCAACACTGTAGCAGATTCTTTAGCCACTGCTGGAGCTGCATTCAAAACCCCCGCCTTTTCTAAAAAGGAATATAATATCGAAGTCATACGTAGACCATCTATTCCAGACAATGTCAAGCATTGGCAGGTCTTTGAAGATGACCAACAGATCAAACGCTTTTTGGAAATGACAGATGAGTTCCATTACAGATCTATTGATGCAGAAGGTGATGAGATGGGTCCAGACGAAATGGATTCTCCGGAGGAAGCCGAAAAATTCAAACAGAAGATCGGAGGTAAGGATATTATTCAACTGAAGAATAATGTTATCCCTAGAGGTTTAATTCCTTTAGAAAAGTTATTTGATAAAAATGACGTGGTAAAAAATCCAAAGATTGAACCAAAGCCTGAAGATGTGAAAGATTATAATCTGGGTTCTGAAAAGGATCCCAAATTAGTAAAACTTTCAAAGAAGTTACCAAGAAAAGAAGAAGATAAAAGTGTGGAAGTAATGAAAAGGTTTTCAGATGTTTTTGCTTGGAGCTATGAGGATTTAAAGGAATATGATATTTCTGTTATACAACATACAATTCCAATTAAACCAGGTGAAAAGCCTTTTAAGCAAAAGTTGAGAAGAATAAATCCCAAGCTACTGCCAGTGATAGAAAAAGAGGTGAGGAAGTTGTTTGATGCTAAGATAATTGTGTCTCTGAGGTTTTCCAAGTGGTTAGCAAATTTAGTACCTGTGAGGAAAAAGAATGGAGAAATAAGGCTGTGTGTGGATTTTAGAAACTTGAACAGAGCTTCGTTGAAAGATAATTATCCACTCCCTAAAATGGACCAGGTTTTACAACAAGTTGTGGGAGCCGAGAGAATATCAATGCTAGATGGTTTTTCAGGTTATAATCAAATCAAAGTTCACCCAGAAGATCAAGAAAAAACTGCTTTTACTACACCTTGGGGAACGTTTATGTATGCCAAAATGCCATTTGGTCTAATGAATGCAGGAGCAACATTTCAGAGAGCTATGGATATTGCATTTGCAGATGAAAGGGACAAAATTGTGGTGGTATACATGGATGATATCACTGTTTATTCAAAGAACGCCGCTGATCACTGGAAACATTTGGAAAGAGTTTTCATAAAATGTAGAAGGTTTGGAATTTCGTTAAATCCTAAGAAATCACATTTTTGTATGGAAGAAGGAAGGTTATTGGGGCACATCATATCCAGAGAAGGAATTAAGATTGATCCAGAGCGAGTATCTGCAATACAAAAGGTGGGAATTCCTAGAAGTAAGAAAGAAATTCAGTCATTCATAGGAAGGGTAAATTGGTTGAGGAGGTTCATCCCCAGTTTTGCTGAAATTTTAAGAAATATCACTGAAATGTTGAGAAAAGATAGAGAAATCAAATGGAATGAAGAAGCAAGAAAATCCTTTGAAAACATCAAGAAAGCTTTGACCGAAGCACCGGTATTAATTAGTCCAGATTATACAAGGGATTTCATTATGTTTACATATGCATCGGAGCACACAGTGGCTGGAGTACTGTTGCAGAAGAATCAAGAAGGTATAGAACAGCCTATTGCATTTTTTAGTAAAATTCTGAGAGATGCAGAATTAAAATACAACATTATGGAAAAACAAGCTTATGCTTTGGTGAAAGCATTGAAGGATTTCAGAATATATATTTTGCATTCTCATACAATAGCGCATGTTCCATCATCAGCAGTAAAAGATATTCTTACACAACCAGATCCTGAAGGGAAAAGAGCAAAATGGATAGCAGTATTGCTAGAATATGACCTGGACATTAAACCCACCAAATTAATAAAAGGTCAAGGTTTAGCTAAGATGATGACATAAACAAATTTGGATTCCCCCAGTATAAATTTTATGGCTGAAACTTCATCCGAGGATGTTCCAAAGTCACCAATAATTGAAGATTTTTCTTTATCTCCCTGGTACTCAGATATTGTATATGTCTTACAGAATCTCCAAGCACCTGCAGACATGGAAAAAACAAGGGCCAGGTCAGTAAAACTGAAAGCTGCAAAGTTTTGCATATTAAATGGAAATTTGTTTTGGAAAGATCCAGGAGGAATATTGTTAAATTGTCTTTTAGAGAATGAAGCACAGCATATTATGGTGGAATTTCATAAAGGTATGTGTGGAGGACATCATTCATGGAAGGCTACAGTGAACAAAATTCTTAGAGCTGGTTTTTACTGGCCTAGCATGTATTCCGATGTGTATAAAGAAATAACTAAATGTCATGAATGTCAAATTTTCGATGGAAAAAGAGAATTATTACCATTTCCACTGAAACCCATTTCAGTTGAAGCACCGTTCCAACAGTGGGGGTTAGATTTTATTGGTGAAATTAACCCGAATTCTTCAGGACAACACAAGTGGATTTTGACTGCTACTGATTATTTCACAAAATGGATTGAGGCCATACCAACCAGAAATGCTACAGAGACAGTGATTATGAACTTTTTGGAAGAAAATATTTTGTCCAGGTTTGGTTGCCCTAAAAGGATAGTGACAGATAATGCCCCAGCATTCAAGTCAAAAAAGATGATAAATTTCTGTCATAAATATCATATACATCTGAATCATTCAACAGCTTATTATCCACAAGGAAATGGATTAGCCGAATCTTCAAATAAAAGTTTGGTGAGAATCATAAAGAAGTTGTTAGAGGATAATAAGAGGGCTTGGCACACCAAACTGAAATATGCTCTATGGGCAGACAGAATCAGTACGAAAAGAGCAATTGGTACTTCTCCTTTTCAGTTGGTATATGGTACAGAAGTAGTTTTTCCTGTCTCTTTAGGATTGCCAGTCATGAAACTGTTACAAGAAGTTGGTGAAGAACCAAATCATATGCAAAGAAGAATAAATCAAATGATAGAATTGCACGAAGTCAGAGAAAAAGCATATAACAAGACCCAAATACATCAAGAAAAAATGAAAAAGACTTTTGACAGAAAAGTTAAGGAAAGAGATTTTCAAATAAATGATTTAGTTTTGAAATGGGATTCCAGGAAAGAAGAGCACCATGGAAAGTTTGAACATTTATGGAAAGGTCCATATATTATTGCAGGATGCCAAGGAGAAAATGCTTTTATCCTAAAAAATTGCAATGGAGAATTTTGTCCTGGAGGGCCAGTAAATGGGAGGCATCTCAAACATTATTTGTCCTAACAGATGGTAGTGGAAGAAAGTTCTTGTACAGTGTAAATATTTCAAAAAAAAAAAAAAAAAAAAAAAAAAAAAAAAAAAATTGAAATTTGAATTTGGCCCAATGGATCAGGCACTTGGTCTACGATGTTCTTTGCTACCTCGCAGGGAGGATAGCATCCCCAGTTGGAGCCAGTTGTTGACACCAGGTCTGAAGAAAATTGAAATTTTTGCTAAAAGACCCTAAGAGAAAGAATCATCACTGAAAGGGTTAAGTTGAAGGTTTTTTTTTATATAAAAAATAAGAGAAAAACCCATATGTATAAAGTCCGCTAGCAAAATATAATATAAAGGTTAAGCCCCGGTCAGGTTTCGTCGGCGGAGATAGCATAGATCCAAATCAACGGTTCATATTAACCCCGCGTCGCCAAAGTGATCGCCAACAAACGATGGAGGGTGGTAGCGGACATAATACCACCAAGGCACGTGTCCCACATTCATTCATCCGCGCTTGGAGAAAGTGGTATCAGAAACCACCATAACACCGCGCGGAACCACCTATTACAGAAAGGTGGAAAGATCTCTTACGTGGCAAGGTGGGACCTAACAGGTGGCGAGCGAGGAATGGATTGATGAGACCGTGGCACGTGGCACTATACTTTGCAAGGATCGGAAGGCCAATACATGTTTCAATCAAATCAACGGCCAGCATTTCATCCGCGGCCAGGAACATGCGCACAGGATATAAAGGAAAGCGGTCGCGGAGAATAAACCGCCTAGACAGGTGTCAGCAGATGATGCATCCGCGCGGATACCAAACCGGAAAAGGAAACCACCTTTTCGATCGCGGATACCGCCGGTGCAATAAGGATGGACAAGATCTGACGGTTCAAAATGATGGTTCAAAGATCAACGGATGAAAACGACCCACGTTCGTAAAGGTGCAAGGAGGTTAGTCTAAAAAGGCTTATATAAAAAGAAAGGGCTCCACATAACGGCATTTTGTATGTGTCGTTATCCTGGAGAGCTCCGAAGACTGGTGGAAGCCGGCGATTGCGACAGAAGGCGAAAAGCAAGCAATTACAGGTAGGGTCTGGTGACCTGTCACTCTCTTTAAACGGAAATTTGTTTAAAAGAAGCATTTAGATGGAGACTGTACAAGATATAGACGTTTGTAGGTCGAAAGATGCCCTAGAAGATAGAGATGAAGACGTCTTCGATACCCTTATTAGGTTCCCAGTTTCCGATGTAAAAGTGAAGTTATCTGAGCTGTTAAAAGAGGGTATAGACCCGCATAGAGTTCACCAGTCATCTTTAATAGCTTTTTGCCCTGATCAATTTCCTGCTTTCCCAGAATTCGTCTCCTGGTGTGCTGAAAACTATTCACGGGAAGAAAAGGTTGTTTTAAACAGTCAAAAAACTAGAGCCATCTGTAAAATTGAGCCAGCCGAAGTGATTAGAGCCCTAGAAATAGATTTGCCCAAAACCCTCGACCCTGAAGTTTTCTCTGATGTATCAATTATTGAAAATTTTCACCATGCCTCTCAGAGTGATAGGGAAGTGTTTCTGTCGACGTGTCTCAGACCAGAAACTAGCCTTTCTGAACTCCCTTACCCTTTAGATATCAACCTTTTTAATGAGAATACCCAATTGGTCTTGACACTGTTAGCCGTAGTTTTAGGGTTAGATTCGGATTTGTATATAACTGAGTTCCAATTGAGTTTATTGTACAGAATAAGTATAGTCCAGTCGGGAATTGACGAAAGTCAAATTCCCCGACTAAATTTTGAAGCTTTCATAGCCGAAAGGATGCATGACCAGATGGTCAATTTTTCCACACACAGACATTTCAGGTTTCAAGCATTTTTAATGAAAATGATTATGCAACTCCACTGGCGAACAATATTTTCAATTTCATCAATTACATGCTCTCAACGATCTTTAAGATGATTTTCGGAAAAAGTCTGCCTAGAGTATTGCCGGAAATGCAGGTATCAATGCAACTGAATACAGAGTATGCTACAGGAGACTGGTTTTTATCAAAAGATAGTACAGTGATCAGATTGTATGGGTTCAAGCATAAACCCTATGTGCTACCAGCATTCCTCACCTTGAGGATTTTTGCCTTGGAGTTTTTGAGACAGAAATTGATTGTAGAAGATAACAATTTTTTAGTCCACAGACAAGCAACGGACATTAAGTACCCTTTCACATTAGGTCCGTTTACAATAAAGAATAAGAACGCTGCAGTATATATAGAAAAATTGTTAAAAGACATGAATTTCGAGACAGATGCAGCATTGGAATATGACCCATTAAATATCATATCCAAAAGAAGAATTGAACACCGTATTAAGGCTCTGAATCATCAAAATGTTGAAGGGATGGCAGACAGAGCCAACTGGCTCGAATACAAAGAAGAAATTATCCCAGACAAGGCCGACATAGAAAGGTCATTAGAGGAAGCAATGGCAGAAACAGAAGGCGAAATCAATACTGCATTAGTGGGGTCCAAAAGACCTATACAGGACATTATGATTATTGACGATGAAGAGACAGAAAAAGGAAAACGATTGAAGACTGATGAGTCACAGGAATTGACAAGCATTTCAGAAGAAGCAGAAGCTACAGAAAATAAAATACCAAAGGTTACAGTGAGGGAATACAAAATCGAAGAAACCCCTGTAGAGGATGATGTAAATAGACCTAAAAATTTCATGGATGTATTTAATGAACATAGTAAAAACAAACAGGAATCTGCGAAACAAACAAGTTTATTGTTTCCAAAGGTCAGAAATATATCAAACAATGAAGTGAGCTTGTTCACCAGCAGGAACATCAAAGAAAATTCTTTAAAATTTTCAGTTGTGACCAAAGACAAGATCTCAGAGATGAGTGTAGATTTGTCGAAGATAAATGCCCCTGACAAAATTTTGTTACATAGACAAGCTGGAGAGGTTATATACTCAGACTATTTGGGGGCCACATTGAGAGCAAACAAACTAAAAAATTCAGTAGAAAAATTAAATAATCAGTTGAGGCAAGAAAAGGCAGAGAATAAGTCTCGACAACATCAAATTAAGAAGCTGCAAATGGACTTAATTAATAAAGATGGAGCTGCAGCTACCAAACTATTACAGGAGAAGGAAGAAATGATTTTAACATTGAGACGAAAGTTAAAAATCCCAGATGCTATACTCATTCAAGGTGCAGAATTGACTATATTAGAAAAAGAGAAAGAAGAGTTAGCTAACGAAGTCAATGATGTCACAGCTAAATGGTTAAAGCTGTCAGATGAAAAAGACTACTGGGAAAAAGAAAGGTTCCTTTTGGAGGAACAATTGGCAACAGTGAGAAAACAACTAGCAGAAAACAGTCAACAGCAAGTACAGGCAGGCCCCGAAGAAGATAAGAATGATGTAGATGGGATTTTGCAGGCAATGTCTCAAATAAGTTTAAAAGATAATGAAATTAAATTGTTGAAGGCAGAAATACAGAAATTAAAAGAAGAAAATGAAGCAAAAGAAAAAGAAATAAAAACCTTGCAGGCAAATAATCAGGAATTGAGCAGTAATAATAAAGGATTGGCTGCTCATGCAACAGGACAAGCTGCCATGCAGGGATGTAAACATATGGTATGGGACCAGATCATTAAAGAAGTTGAAAAACTTAGGCCGTATCTGGATTATATAAGAGTTAAGGAAAAAGTAGCCAAAGATGCCTTCAACAGTTGCCAGGCAGTCAAGGAAAGCCTAAACAGAAAGCCTAAAGAAATCGCCCAGAGAGCAATTACATTTTTAAACAGTCTATCCGAGGCAGACCTAACAACCATGAGTATAACTAACAGAATTTCTGTCATCACTTGGGCCAGAAGGATCTTGGGCAAATACTCACATATCGAAAACATCGAGGCCAAAGCAGGAGAAATAAGGAAAGAAGTAATCCAGTTTAAAAAGCAATTTGACAAGTTAGTGAACAAGGGATTCCCATCTTTCTGGAACGAAGATAATGAATTAATTCCTCAGAATGATTATAAAAGATTATTGTTTGATATCAGGATGGATCACCGAAAATTCCAGCAGATAGATCACATGCTCACAGGAAAAATCTTAATGGAGAAAATGTCAGGGGAATTTGAAATTTTAAATATGTTGATTTCAACTTGCGCAAACCTTCTTCCTATTTCTTATGCAGGTCATATCGAGATGCGAGTCTTGGTGAAAGAAATGACCAGTTATGACCTACCCACGGCTGACCAATGGAATTATGTAGAGAAGTACGGGAAGACCAGATATTCTGTTCATACTTAAATGCCTTTGAAATTCTTGCCATGTGGCAAAAATGATGATATCCAAAAGTCTTGCCAAGTGGCAAAAAGACTTTATTTTAAATTTGTAATATTATTTGAAAGACAGTTATGGGTTACTCGAAGACAGTTATTTTTAGTTAAATATTTTTAATTATTAGTTAGAAGAAGCAGTTATGGGGAGCTTCTTCTGAAAATTTTGTATAAAAGACAATGGAGGTCATTATTGGAGGGGTTGGAAAATTTTTGAGAAACAAGTATGTTTTGAAGTTTATTTTTGAAATAAAGGCAGTACAGTGATGATACCTATCCTTTGATACAGAGATTCATGAGTTAATCAGTCTTGCAGTCCGTTATTTTCTTTATCTTTATATGTGCATGTTATCTTCTTCGTTATATCTCCCATGGTGTTTTTCTTCTATATTTAAATGAGCATTTGAAATAACTTGAGATTCATACTGGTTATGCCTCATTTTATCTTCATTTAAATATCCATTTTATTCTCCAAAGTTGACAATAGATTTATCCTAGATAGATACCTGTTGTTGATGGAATGTCTTTACTTCTTTCTATGTCGCCTGAAAAATCAAATTGACTGTAACATGATTACTATCTTGCCTCTGTGAAAATCTTTATGGTGAATATCTCTTGCTGGTTTATTATACATTCTGAAAGCTTTGACTCCATGCCCAATGTTTCTTGTTTACCTTTTCGACCAGAAAATATCTTTTGAGAAGTTTTAAGGAAACCTTTATATATTTTAGCCTTCATATATATATTCTGAGAGAGCCCTCTCTGGTAGAGAAAATGGCTAGTTCTTCTACCTCAAGATTGGTTTGAAATAGGTTACCTTAGGTCTTATTTTCTTACAACCGGAATAAAATCTAAGTGCTAACATAGGAGTTCCATACTCCTCATGTGGCACCATAAAAAAGAACCCTTTCACCCATACTTCATTGAGACTAATGTTGCAAAACATGGAATCGTAGGATGTAGGAGAATGAACCAAATCACCCAAATGATCAAAAAGTACAGAAGTTTCATCATAGGAAGGATCCATATGGGTAGTATCATGCAGCTCCTTCAAAAGTGTGAACTCTTTGTCATAGTTTGGTTCCAATGTAGAGGAATCATGCTCTTCTTTAAAAATTGCATAACCTTCATCAAGTGTTTGGATCTCTTCAAGTTCATCTTCAAACACATCAAGAAAATTCAAATTTTCACATTTCTCATGATCCACCATGTCATGAGAATCCTCCAAACAATCTACCATTTGACAATCTGAAACATAGGAGGAAAAACAAGTATCTTGCAACTTTTCAAGAAGTTGCTCATTTTGAATTGTGAGCTTATGAATATCCTCATTATTCTTCAAGTATGCATCATGTAACAATTCATTAAGCTCAAACAAATGGTTTCTATCAAAAAGCAAAGACATGAAATTACCTTTGATGTGGCACATTGCTCTTTGAATCTTCTCCATGTCTTCAAGGAAGGATGTTTCCTCCAATGAAGTAGCTCTCCAACAAGAATTTGGCACCAATGCTTGAGTGTCATGGAGAATGCTGAGGGACTCTTGGATCTTATTTTCATTCATCTTTAAGGACCCTTCAAGAAAATGAGGCTCTTGCAAATGAACCTCCTCATCTTCTTCAATTTTGCTTGGACCAACTTCACGAAGCTCAAGTGGTGATGGGGAAGTTTATCTTGGTTCTTCTTCAACTGCTACAAGGTCTTCATTATCATGCTTAATGAAACTTGTACTTGTAGAAACACTTTCAAAAGTGATCTCTATGTCACCAACATAGAGGTGTGAGCACCCATCAGTAGGTACTCCTTCATAGTTTAAGCATCCATCAGTAGATGCTCTTTGGTTCATGTCTA
The DNA here is from genome assembly GCA_027924585.1 of Larix kaempferi. Lineage (NCBI taxonomy): Eukaryota > Viridiplantae > Streptophyta > Pinopsida > Pinales > Pinaceae > Larix > Larix kaempferi. The sequence continues at coordinate 9,255,612 of BSBM01000841.1, forward strand.
AGCTAGAAGGTGTCTCGAAATGATCTTCCATATTTTCAATAGAATCTTCTTCATGCTCTTGTGATGTCTCTTCCTTTTGCTCCTTAAAGCAAGCTGGTGCATTTTGCCCCTTGTTTTCCTTAGGATCAATATATTTGGAATCTCTTCTTGAATAAATCTCAAAAGCTCTCCTCAAGGAGGACATCATTTCATGCACACATATATGATACTCGCTCCAAGGGTTTTTACAAGAAGGGCATAAACCTTTATTCACTAACTCCACATCTTCATTTTTGGGCCTATTTTCAAAAATATGTTCAGCATAGTACTCAAAAGACATGGCATTTTGTGTATTTTTGCTCGAAGCAAGATATTCTTGATATTTTTGATATTGTTGGGGCAAGGTTTTATATTTTTCTCTCCATCTTTGGAACTCGCTCATAGAATTATCCTTGGTTGGTGTGACACACTCATATTCATCATATCTAAAGTCATAAGAATAATCTTCATTTCTCCTAAAATTGTAAGAAGTGTTGCATGATGGCACCTCTTCCTCGTACCATTCACATTCTGCTTCATATTGCTCATAAGCATCTGCATATTCCTCATAAGAATTGTACTCATAGGATTCATCATAATAGTAAGACATGGCTGCCAATTAGTCTTGAATGTATGTACCTAATACACAGGTGCAAGGACCATGCTCTGATACCACTGTAATGTCCCTTATTAGGAATTTTATTAAAATTGCAATTTTCCACTTTTTTTCCCTAGTTCGACCTTTGACTAGTTTCGATCTCTAGGTCCCAAATTTGCCCCAAATGATCCCAAATATTATGATAAGGTGTATGAATGACATTAGAACATAAATATGTGTTTCAGGGATGCCTTTGGACCTTTAAAAGTTTTCTGCAAATCCTCTTTCAATTCTGATCAATGTAGGTAATTTTACTAGTGATTTTCCTTTGACTAGTATTGGTCTCTAGGTCTCAAATTGACTCCAAATGCCTTCAAATATTCAAGGAAGGTGTATGAATGCTATTAGAACTTGAATATGATGTTTATGGATGACATATGTCCACCAAAAGACCTCTGCAAACTCTCTTAATATTCTGGACCAATTATGCAATTTTACTAGTAATTTGGGGTTCAAATCCCCTTGGGGTAAGTACTGAAAATGGCTTCCCAAATGCCTCCAAACCCACTCAAATTTATGAACAGAGGTATGTAATGTGTTAAGTATTTTATTAAATTCTCATATGCACCATTAATGGATTATTACAACTGTTCTCACCCTCTCCCATTCAACTGCAAAAATTCCCAATTCGACCCTTGGGGGAATGGCACTATTTCACCTCCCAATACAACTAAACTGAGTAAAAATGCTTCAAATGCTCAAGTATAGTACATGAAACTTTTATAAGATATCCATGGAAGTATATTGATCACAAATATATCATAGAATCATCCATTCATTCGAAATCATCATCAATACATTGGCTCACAACAAGGTAGTGGGGAAATGGCATTGTTCTTCCATTACAAATGAGATTTATACATTTCTACTTGGAATTTAGACCTGAAAATTTTTGGAGATGAAGAACAGAGTATTTAATTCATATTAAAAAATAAATGGGGCATTAAAAGCTTCCCCAAAGAGTACAATAGCTCACCAAAAACGCCCTCCCTCAAGGATCAAGAATATGCCATCAAAACTGGAAATGGTTGAAGGAGTGAGCTGCAATAGAAGAAACCATGAGCTGCCCTGTAGATTAAACCTACAAATAAAGACTCCATTAAATATCCAAATGAAAGGTCTGAATGGTCTTTCCAATTACCAACTTGGATGGGAATCTTTCACCCTCGAAATTGGCTAAGGCAAGAAACTAGTCATCCACTAGCTCTCCCTCTTCACAAATGCAATTGCAAATTCTACAAATGATAAAAAGACATTATCATACTTCATTTCTAGATTTTATAACAAACATTATCCTTCTAAGGGTCGAAATCCTCTCAATAGATTCAAGAGATTTCCATTTAGGAAATATTTCACATTTGCCACTTGTCTCCTAGTTCCAACCTTCCATCTTCTCCCAAATTCGATTTTGAGTCTCTTTGGCTTCTCCAACTCCCAAATTCGCCTTCCTTGAGCCTATTTTTGGGGCTTACATGTCATAGTGGTCATATGTCAGAGGTCAGGTCTGCAATTTGTCATAGTTGTCATAGATGCTCCATCATTGGTGTCATAGGGGCTAGGGAATCTAGCCCAAGTGTCCACAAACTTCCACTTTGACTCTTTATCTTCCATGGAGGTTACCAATCCTTCCCAATTCGACCTAAGATGCTCAATGACATGTGTTATGACTTACCAACTCACCCAAGAGTGTTCACATTTCCATTAATTCAAATTTTCAAAAGAGAGATACCATGTATTATGAAAAATCAAGCTAGTGTGGGTCCCACATCCTCCATATGTCTCCAAAACCATTTGTCACCTAGGATTTCTCTTGAATTTCTTTATTCACTCTATTTATTAAATACTTGAACCCTTCTAATGTCTAAACATCATTTATTATCCCCCTTATTCCAAATCCCAAAGCTTCCACCCCAAACCTAGGAAACTAGTAATTTTCCTCCTTGGCAATTATTTGACCCTTAACATCAATTTTACAAACTCTAATGAATATGGCTAATGTGATTAGGCCATTGTGACCCAATTCCAAATTTGGGACATGACACAATCTTTCCTACACAAGTTAAATTGCATGATTAGAAAACATCTCATAGTTTTCAGAACAAACTCTTACACATAAATAAATATGTCATACAGTCATGTAATTAACTTAGCCAATGCTTCAATACAACATTTATCCATATCCCGTAACTTTCTAGATGCGTTCCAATCTCTACCAGAACATTGTTAAGAGTGTGCACAACTCCCAACATGTCAGCAAAGAGGTTTCATTCTAGATAAGTAGCAATGGAATGTTGTACAATGCCATAGGCTACTTACCCATGCATAATACACAACCTAATTCTAGGAACATCAGTATATACATTATTGAACAGTATTATTTAAACAATGAAATATGCAAGTAATGAAAATTCAAATACTTATCTTTGTTTGTTTGTTGGGTGGACTCCCTCTGAATCTTTGCAACTCCATTCTGATGTGGATTGTGAGAAGTGGTCAACTCCCTCTGAATATCTGCATCCTTGTAGAAACTACTAAAGTGTACTCCTTTGCTTTCTTGCAGGAACAACTGGAGTGTGCTCCCTCTTGATCTTTGATTCCTGGATTACCTGTCCTTGAACTTACATCCATCCTTAATCACTATGCATGATTATTAGTGTCATCATTGTGTTATCCTCTAGGTCTCATACATAATTCATTAGTATAATCTTAATATTATCAAGACACAATAATCTCAAGCATGTATAGTCAGGATCAATTCAAACACAGATAATAAACATTAGTATTCAAGGTTTCAAGGAAGTCTTCTTTTATTCATACATATTTTTATTTAATCATAGGACTCTTCTGGTTAGTTAAATCATCAATCAAGAGAAGAGATATAATATGCATAAAACCCGTGATTATTCAAAACTATACCTTCATGATTCTTCTGGTTAGTCATATCATCAATTATGGTACGAAACATAATATGCATACCACCATGATTATTCAACCTATGACTTCATGAATAATAATTATCAACAACACAATAGTATAAGATCCTAACACAAGGTAGGATTCTATCTTGATATAGGAAAAACATACCTGGATTAGCATGCTAGCTAGTTATGTCTAACATACCCGCATAATGTAATCTGGTTCTCTTCAGTGACTTGTGCTAGTAACCTGCATGTCTCATAAGTTAACCATTGTATGACCAAGTTATACATACCTCGAAAGTAGATCTTCTATGTGATCCATTACAATGGATGAATATTTGTCTTCATGTCACCACGAGCATACGTTCTTTGAAGTAGAACATGATTTTCCTTTCTTGGTGTACCTTTTATGTTAGCAGACAACATAAACCTCATACAACACCATAATGCATTAGTACAATCATAAGTATCAACACCCTAACCAATGAATATCTTCTATCATGCATTCATAATTTTGTTAAGGTGATACGACAAATATAAAATCAAGATTGTACTAACTGTAATAACATGAATACAAACATACCATAAACTTAATCATGAACAAATATCGAAACATACCTCGATGAGTCATACCTGTCGAGATCGCTTGAAATATTCTTATGTAAGGCCTTAGCCTCATCTCCCTCTGAAACAGGAACTTCTTCACTAATGTAGAAGATCAATCCATCTTCTTCTAGGATTAACCCAATCCACTTGATTTGCAAGAACTGGACCTAGAGCTGGATATGGGATTGTCAGAGAAACCCCAAAAATTTAAACTTTGAATTTCAAACTTCTGAAAGGATAGAAATATGCACCTTGATGAGCTGATCAAGCTGGTATATTCATAATTTGAAAACTGCAAAGTTTCACTCCTCAATTTTGCCTTTGAAACTTCCAGATTCACTAGACGTGACCCTGAACTGGGGTTTGATGAAGCCCACTCTTCTACCCAATCAAAAGGTTTGATCCAAAGATCTAAGCTTCTATTTTTCTGAGGAGCTTCCAGCCATGGTCACAGATTTCAAAAATTCCCATTTTTACAGAAACCCTAATTTTCCACTTTTCTGATCAAGGTCCCGAACTAGGGTTTGATCAAGCTCGGCCTTTTTCCCAACAAAAAATTCTGATCTTGGTCTCTAAATTTCAATTTTGATGAGTGGCATCCAGCCGTGGTCTCTGATTACAAAAATTCCAACTTTCTTCGAAGCCCTAAATTCCGGAAGCCATGAATGAAGGTACTAAAAAATAATTATGTTTTTGACAGAAATTTGTACCTGATTGTTTCTGGTGTACCTCCAAATGTTTTGATCCACAGGGTCTAAAAACGTTTCTTGAGATAGCCCAACCTGTTATCTTTCCATCTTGACAGGTCTGACCTAAATTGGATTCTCTGAGAGAGAGTTATGTCAAGTGTTGCAACGTGACCTGTTTATGGGATAATACAGGAGAGTAAACTTGTACGGCGTGCCACGTGTCACTGTTTCAACTTCGGCCTCTGAAATGTTTTTGTGAGATAGCCCGACCTGTTATATTTCCATCTTGATAGGTCTGACCTCAATTAGATTCTCTGAGAGAGAGTTATGCCAAGTGTCGCAACGTGACCTGTTTATGGGATAATACAGGAGATCGAACTTGTATGGCGTGACACGTGTCACTAGTTCAACTTCGGCCTCTGAACAATTTTCCTAATATAGTACAGTCTGTTTACTACTTGTGACTTTTTACGAAATGTCATTTGGATCTTCCTATCCCAAGTTATGACCTTTTTCCCAAGGTCACCTAATTTTGACTCAGATCTGGAAGAGGCAAAAACCCTGTATTGTACAGATCATAAATCACAAAGTACAATTAAGTAGACGTTGTCCTTTGGACACAAGGTACATGGGGATTTAAAATTCGACCTGTAAAGATTGTAGATCCGAAAAATTCACCAAAACGGATTTATAGCGAAATTGTTACGATGACTGGTTTTTGCTATATCAATCCCTAGCATCGTAAGTGCAACAAGTGTCATACATGCCATATCATGCCTTCTTTCAGGCTAGCTCTGATACCATGTTAAATTTTCAGAATTTACTTCAATATGATCTAGGATCTTAACTGAGAAAACAACATGTACAACATATCTACAGCATATCAATCATGGAGACAATAATGCAAGCACACAAGAGACACAAATATTTACTTGGGGAAAACCATAAAGGTGAAAAACCCCAATAACTTCCTCAGAGATAGATAGAGCAATGATACAACCCAAACATAAGAGATAGACATATCCTAGCATCATATCCTCCTCCTCCATAAGTGCGCCACTCCTCCCTGAGTGCATGAGTGAGAAGTGAGTGTGATCAAATAGAGTGCCTCCCGCACTCTATTTATACTTGACTTGGCTTGCCTTTTACATAAATCATGTAGGCTCGAACTTAACCACATAACATAATGCTGACTGGGCCGACCCCCAATAGGGTGGTCTAATAACCCATCAAGTATCAGTTACGACACTTACAATATAAATGACGACACTTCCGTATAGAGGAATAATACCATCTCTATAGGAGTACATAAAACATATATGAAATACATTCCGAAGTTACATATACATCAAAAATTAATATAAGAACAGTTCCTATGGACGTAGCTCCTGGGGGTGAACCACACAAATCCTGTGTTATTTGTATGAGTTTATGACATGTTTTGTATACAAGTTATGATGCGGTAATGTATTTGATTCCATATGTATATTAATGGTAATCATATGTTAAGTAAATGGATCACAGTTGCATGACTATATGAAGGAACACTTGAATGATAAATGCGTAGTTGTAAGATAAAGACAATAGAGATTCAATGTAGTTCTATAGATTGTTGGTAACTGCAATATGCGAAGTCATCTATTCATTCCATCCTATTAGTAGATGTTAAGTAGAAGGCATATTGCGAGGTTGTTAACCACATCCATGCATCACCACAGTTGCAAAAACCTGATTCTATAACCCCCCATCTTCGCTTCCAGTGAGACTTCAGCCTGGTTTCAGGTTGATGCCGAAAGGGCCAGTGAAAGGGTATTTGTTGTTGCTGCAATAAATTCGTTGAACCCGAGTTAGCCCAGGAAGTACAACAAATGGTTTTGTTTCCGAATTTGGACTAATATATCAGTGATGTGTCATGTTGATGTGGAATCCAGAGAAGAATGAAATACGGAACTAGCTGAGTCAGAGAGAACACCAGTTTGTGAAGAAATAAAACATACATCCTCGACTTACTACAGAAAAGTGGCTACAGAGACATATATTTACTGATTTGCATGAATTTTTCTTCTCATCTTTTATAACAAGTTATATGAGTGGATATATCGGGTAGCGGAAATAAAAAACTATTTTCAGGGAGGAGAACCTACAGTTTGGAATCCATATTTGATTCATAAGCTTAAAGGGATCAATAACTAGATTTCAAGAGTAGTAGACTTTTGGCTAGATAGCTTGTTGGAATGCTATATTACAGAGTTTGTTGTGGACACTTTGAAATCTTACAACGCAGTTGAAAGATACTTTGTGAAGGGATTTAGAGGTAAGTACTTGAAAAAATTGAGTTTATGCATTAAAATTCTATTAGCTAAAAATAGTGTATTAAGAATGCAGTCAGATTCCTAGGGTTTGAGTTTGTAATGTTAAAAAACATAGATAGTGATACAGGTGAAGATATTGGCATTTTGCATAGTGGAAAAAGATATAAACATAGCACTAGAAATAGGTCTTGCGAATTTGAACCTCGCACATGCCTAGAAACCTATAGTTATTGAAATAAATAGTACTAGTTTGTAGAACACTAGTAGCAACAATACTGCCAGAATGAGCACAAAGAATCAGTCGAGTGGTGGTATACCTCCACCATTTCACTCCGCATGTAGTACTGTAGTATTTCAAAACCCTACACCTTCTAGAAGAAGCATGGAAGATGATATAAAGCTACATGTCTTTAAAGGAACCGATCTAGAATATCCAAAGCAACATTGGTTTCTCTGCGATGCTATCTGGAACATTAAACAAGTATAAGACGATGCTATAAAGCAAGTTCAACTAGTCACCACATTTAGATAGATCTTTAACATGGTTCATGAAATATTCTGTTGGAAAAAACATAACACTAGCTGATATCAAAACTGCATTGGTTAGAGAATTTAAGAAGCCTAAATCAGAGTCTCAATGCATTACAGAGTTGAAAGAAATAAAACATAAACCTAATGAGACTGTGTGGGAATTTGATTAGAAGTTCAAAGCCTTGTTGGATCAAGTTAGCTTTGACATAGCACCACAACATCAACCAAGAATGATTTATAGCTACGTTGTTGCCCCTCATTAGATTTCCATTGATGCAACAGAAGGTTTATTCGCAAACAAAAGCATTGGAAATTTCGATGAAGCTAGAAGCTTTTCCCATAGGAGAAACTAGTGCAGGTATGGTACAAATATAGACACAACTAGCAAACCTAACATTACAGTTACATGATATACATAAAAGAAAAGAAGTAAGAGAAGAGGTTTGGTGTACTAAATTTAAAGGAGAAGGAAATTCCAAGGAACATTGTCCTATATTCATATATTACCTCGCCAGTGGGGCACTAAACCCATTAAATCAACCTCAAGGACCATGGTGTGAGATTTGTCGATGTAGAGGAAATCGACCAAAGGAATGTTACCTACTCCAGAAGCATGTACATACACCAAATAAACTCTACTTCACATTTTGTAAGTCAGTTGGACATGATGACACCAACTGTAGAGCATATGACCTTATGATAGAAAGAAAGCATGATGTCTACAGAGTCCAAGGAGAAACAAATAACAATAATGAGAATGCACAGTATGATAAAGGTACATACAAAGGATGTGGTGGAATTAGAGGAAGAGTGTCACGTCCCCTCCCATCGATCCAACACAAGGAAGGGAACATGACTACAGATCTTGGGCTTTCTACCAAATAACTCATCCCCGTTCATTAGATTCATACAAATAAAATGAATATGTGTGCAGATGCATAATAAAATAAACATGCACAACGGAATTTAACTATCCACACACATTTATCAACATAATCATAATTGTCTTCAAATAAAAACAATGCAGAAGTAAAACACATAGAAAATACTTATCTTGATGGTAATGTTGTCCCAAGCAACTAGCTACACAACTGCAATGTTCCACCCAGCCATAGGCCAACTATGCTCACCAATATCTCAACATAGTTTCCACCCCTGAGGTGGGAATTATTTCTACAAGGAACGAGAACCTACATTTGATGCACATCAAGAAGACCATCACATCTAAGCCAAGCCAGTCCATAGTTGGGTTTATCAGGATAAATATGAACCCTCTTCATTTTTGGATGCTTGCGCTCGGATCAAGCCAAAAAAAATGGATACCCATAACCCAACATACTCTATCTACACACAATAAGCTCAATGGTTGGGATTGGATAAACAATTTTACTATGGGATTTATAAAAAACAGGGTTCCTATGGATTCTTCCAATTCATGGCACACTCAAAATTAATTGTGGGGAAGGAAAACCGACCACAGGGAGCAAAAACGATTTCTTGACAGGTATGTGGACATTCAGAGGGAAAAACTACCTCTATGGGCTGCCAAATCATGACTCCCTTCATCCCATACGTTCTGCAACACAAAAACGACCTCCCAGCTGTGGAAAATGAGGGTAAACTCAGGAAAAACATGAGGGAAAACGCTTAGCTAGCCTAGAACTTGTGGGAGAGAAAAAATCCTCCATGAAGAATGGGTTGGGGTGCAATTGCGTGGCTTCTTTATTTCCAAGGAAGAAAAACACGTTTTTTCAAAATGGTGTATTTCTCATACTCGAATTTGGACAGCCATACCTCCCCATTCCCAATGCATTAACTACCTCAACCAACTCTTGGAAGAAATAAATGATTGGGTACAAAAATCAACATGGGTAGTTGAGGGTTAACACTTGGACTTGATTGGCTCCAAGGGTTTGAATATTTCCCTCCCAATTCCTTGTAAAAATCATGCCCCCATACTCTTGTTGCATTGCATAGCTAGCTGTGGGTGTTTTTATTAAATGCATATTTACATAATAATTACAGTTTTTATTGTGCCTGGCTAGCACACAAACCATATGCATCAATTTTAACACTAAATCGATGGTGGGGCCTTGGCCTTGAGATCCTCACCATGATTTTATAACGATATTACATCATTTACATTTTTAATGCAATGGGTTCAAAATCGGGATATTACAAAGAGGATGTAATATTGGCCAAGGACGAGGAAGAGGTCAAATTGTTTGTTATAACTGCACTCAACCTGGACATTTGGAAAGAGATTGTTAGAACCCTTGCACTACTTGTAAGTATTGTAAATCCTACGACTATGTCATTGAGGCATGTCCCATTTTGCTAGGAAAATGCAAGAAAAATACTAGAAGGATAGAACCAGAATATTCAGATGATCGCAGCTGAGAAAATAAACGAAGATCACAACATCCATGTTGTGACGCGAAGTGGAGCTTAGACTGGAGATGATAGGAAAAACGAAGTGTAATACTCCATTTTGACCCTTATGAAATATTGGCGCTTAATGTAAATATTGTATACATGCAATGTATGTTTCCCTAGAATGGAGCTCAAGGCCAAGGCCCCGCGAGTGTATGTTCGGAATTTATTTAGAATGAACAAGCTTGTGATATTTTGTTACCCATGTGCTATTAAGCCATGAAATATTGTAAATGATGTAAATATTTGATATTGCAATAAAATACCAAAACTGGCTATGGGAGCAACGAATGAGAAGGGGCCATGTGTATCCACTAGGGAGTGGTGAGGGGGTTGTGGGGATGAACCATATGCTTCCAAATGTCATTGTGAGAACCCATTTGACTTTCCTTGTTGACATTTAAATCTGTTGTAAGGAAGCTGTTGAAGAATCCAGTCCATGGCTTCAATGGAGCATGGGCAGCCCAGAAATTCGTATGGCAGAGTACAGGCTCTATTTTCTTGACCCACAAGTCACTCTACCTCATGGGAATGGGTTCTTCCTCATTCCCATTCCATTGTTGAAGATCCCAACATCAATTTTTCATCCATTACGAATTGCCAGCAGTGAGAAAAACCAAAAATCGTAAGTTTGCAGGAACCCACGTTTTGAAGAGCCATAAACACCCAAAATTGGTATTTGACAGTGAAAACCAATGGGGGATCCATAGATATGAACCTTGGGGCAAAATCGAGAGTATTAGATACCCCAAAATCCATTGGAAAACCCAATTTTTACAGCCCAGAAATGAAGTGACGGGATTGATTTATTGGATAACAGAACTCTGAGAAATCCAAGTATGAATGACTGAGTAGATGTTGGGTTTGCTTGATAAACCCAGTGAAGGCTAGAATCTCAAGGAATTAGTAGTTGTAACTTTCTATGCCCACCCTAAAGAGCATTGGAGGGAAGGGACGCATGAGGGACTGTGCAGCAGAGAAGGGGACCTTCCTTGTGTTGGGTGAGGTAGGTATTGTGGGTGCCATACTGCTGAATTCATTTGAGGTTCCTGTAGCTCTGTGGTTGAGATCACCAGCTTAGTTTTTCCCTCCTTTTCCTTTTATATGCTTGATAAACCCAACTGTGTGTTGGCTTAGCATAGCTGTTGAGTGAAACCATGGCTGTAAGTGAGCCCATCTAGTTCCTCCTTAGTGGATACACAACCCAGCTCGGGGATGATATCTCAGCTAAAAGAATACAAGATGGATAGATATCTATGGTTGGGTGGAACAATGCTCTCACATAGCCAGTTGTGTGGACAGCTTCATCTCCAAGATAAGTATTCTATGTGGATTAATTTATATGCATTATGTGTTCTGCAATGTGTTAATTCTAAATGTTAATTATTCATGTTATTGGAATTGATATGATGTCTGTGCATAGCATGAGAATGGGAATGATTCTCTGCATGTCGAATCACCCTCTGTTTGTGATTGATGTGTTGATGCATTATTGTAGTGTGTGTGCAAATGTGTTTTAATTCCGTTGTGTTTATATTGAGTTTGAATCTGCACACATAAGTTTTTAATTGTTAAGAAAATCTATGAGTAATGTTTGGGGCTAAGTTTACCAAACAAGCCAGTATGCCAGTCATGTTCTCTCTGTGGTTTACTATTGTTGGAAGGGGACGTGACAGAGTGGTATCAGATCCCATGTGGCAGCACTGGGGCTGCTTGGTACAAACTCTAAGTTACAAGCAAGTAACATAATGTTTTAATGTGGTATTGGAGAAGTTTGGGGCATCATTTTGAGATGAAAAAATTGCAGGATCAAATTTCTCAGATGTGGCATAGGATCACACCATTGCATAGATCTCTCCAACAGATTTTCAACAGTACCAGACTCGTCTCATTTGACTAAGGGACGAAGGAGATATGAACCTCGGAAGTTGCAGGGCTGGAGGCGTTCCAAGGTTGCAAATTTCGGGTTTCGAGAATGCAATTTTCCAAATATTGCGTATTGGATTTCTGAAATCCCACACCCGCAGTTTCGGGTTTTGAGTTGCGGGTTAAGGGATGGTTACATTCCAGTGATCGTGAGTTGACCCTCTGAACCCGCAGTTTCGGGTTTCGGGTTGCAGGTTGCGGGATGGCTACATTCCCGTGACTGCGACTTGACCTTCCAAACTCGTAGTTTCGGGTTTTGGGTTGCGGGAAGGTTATATTCCCGTGACCGCAACTTGACCCTCCAAACCCACAGTTTCGGGTTTCAGGTTGTGGGTTGCGGGATGGTTACATTTTCGTGACAACTACTTGACCCTCCGAACCCATAGTTTTGGGTTTCGGGTTGTGGGTTGCAGGATGGTTACGTTCCCGTGACCGCGACTTAACATTCCGCACCCGCAAATTCACGTTGCGGGTTCCGAGGTGGAAAAAATATAGAGAGAGAGAGAGAGCCCGAAAATTGATTTTTGGATAATAGGAGCTTGCAGGATCAGAAGTGGGTGAGGTCAGTGGCGTTCTGAGGCCATTAACGAAGGCCATGAATGAACCAATGAAGATCTCGAGCCCATTATGCTCCAATTGGGCATAAATACGAGATTAATGGCTTTTATAAATCAGTGTCCCGACACTTGACAGAAGGTCGGATTGATCTGAAACTGATATGGAGCAGTCATGAAGAGGGAACGGTGTTAATTTTGGATTTTTTGAGCCAAACTCCAAAGGATGTGGAGTCGGGGTGTGTAAGAAGGCCAGAAAGCACTATTCCGGGCCACGTTTTTGAAATTTTGAAAAGCTTGCAGTGGATGAAAGTGACCCTATAATTCAGATTCAAGATAATTACTAAACTCATCATTTCATATTCGTAGCGGACCAGGCATATTCCGTTAGACAAATATTTTCTAGAAATGCACCGTTTGGGAAATAGCAATTTTTGGCCCAAAATTTGGAATTTTTGAAAAATGTGAAAAGGGGAAAGTAGTCAAACCCAGAATTTTATATAAGATGAATGGAGCATCGGAACAGAGATCTGCAAGTTGCTGAGTATTCTTTGTTATATGGACTAACGTCTCCCAGTAGAAACATTTTCATGATTCCTCATAAATTTTCTTCCACAGGTGGCTGAAGTTGGCACTCCAGACCAAAATACAACTGTGTAAAAGTGCAGAATTTTGGTAAAAGTTGTCATTTTTTAAGTAACGTAGTTCCCACACCCGATGTCGGAACAGGGCACGGGGATAGAGATTGGAAAGCGTATCTAGTAGGGAATAATGACACATAATTAGAATTTGAGTGGGCTATCATACATCATATATAATTAAAGCAGAAAAGTTCCAATGACTGTTTTGTCAAATTGTTGACAATATGGGCAATTTCCAGAATTGCATGAATGAGCAAAAGAAATTAATGCATAGCAGCTATGTGAATTATTCCATGAGTTTTATTACGTTAAATATTGATTGTTATGTTTCTATATGCATTCTTATGATGTCTAACAAGTATTTTCATAATGTACAGTGCTTGCAGCTCATAAGAATTAATAAGTGTAGCAGAAGTAGCATACAGGGAAGAGAGTCTCCAAAGAAAATGGTGACTATAAATGATGCTCAAGATCCTTATGATCATGAAGAAGATGTTCTAGGAGAGAATTTGCATAAAGAGAATGTTGAGGCTGAATCTAATGGGAGAATGGAGCAGATAACTCCTCAGAATTTAGTTGAAACCATGGTGAGCTTCAATGAAAGGTTGATGAAGGCTCACGAAGAACAAAACCAACTCAATGCTGCTATTTTGAAAAGCCTCATTGATATGTAGCAAAAGATAAACCTTGGTTCCAACCCAATTCATATGGTTGAAGAAGAAAGAGATGCAGAGAGTCGCTCTAGAGGTCGTTCAAAGAAGAAGACTCCAATCCCAAGGAAGAGTTCAATGAGCAGGAAGCATAGAACATTTTCCTCTAGATCTTCTTCTAGCAAATCGCGTGACTCCAGAGGTTCTCAAAGAGGTCCAAAGCATACACCCAGAAGATTTAATGGAAGGAAAAAGTTCAAAGGCATCCCACAGGGAGAATTCAGGAAGGCAAGGCCTCCCACATTTGATGGAGAAGGCAAGACTAACCAAGAGGTAGAGGCATGGCTGCTTGGAATGAAGAAATATTTCAGAATTCAGGACTACTCGGGAAATGAAAAAGCCAAAATTTCCATTTACAATCTAAATGGTAGAGCTTCAATTTGGTGGGACAACCTCTTGCAAGTAAAAGGGGTCAGTGAAAGGAAGATCAGCTGGGAGAGATTCAAGAAGTACTTCAAGGAAAAATACCTTTCTACTAGGTATTATGACAGTAAAAGAAAAGAGTTCAATTAACTCAGATTGGGACAAAAATCTATGGAAGAACATGTCCATATATTTTTGGAATTATTGAGATATGTGGATTACATTAAAGATGAGAGAGTAAAAATCCAATGCTTCCTTGGGATTCTACCTCAAAGTTTCAGAGATAGGATTGAATTTGTTAATCCACCAAGTCTTGACAAAGCCATTAGAATGGCAATGCATTGCTATGAGCAGAATAAAAGAAAGTCATAGGTTAACCCAGCATGGAAAGGAAAGCCAAGAGGGAGGTTTGATCAAAATAAGAGTGGTTTCAAACCACCATTCAAAAGTCATCCCAGAACCTTTCCATAGGGTCAGCAAGCAAGGAGTGTATTCAAGCTAGCTGTAGTAGCAGATAAAGCATCAAAATGACCACTTTAGTGTTGGGGATGTGGAGAAAACCACATGCTAAAGGACTGTCCACATCGAAAGGATAATCCCCGAAGGTTGCACAACTTAAAGGGAGCAACTATAGTGGAGGACATGGCAAGGAAAATGCCTCAAATTTATGCAGCGTTGGATAATCATCAGGCAGACCATCAATCATCAGTGGTGGAAGTTGAAGGTAAGATTGCTAAGCAATCTATTTCTGTTTTGATTGATCCAAGATCTACTCATAGTTATGTTTCTCAGAAACTGGTTGAAGGTTGTTCTCTTAGAAAAGTGAAGCACAATAAATCTTGGCTAGTTCAATTAGCCACAAGGACCTAGAGAAAAGTTAGTGAAGTAGTGGTGGAGTGCCCCATAGAATTGAATGGACTCCACACACATGCAGATTTAAATGTACTACCATTGGGATTGTATGATGCCTTAATTAGCATGGATTGGTTGGAAAAGAATAGAGCCAAGTTGGACTGATATGAGAAAGCACTTGAATGTATTGATGAAGAGGGAAGACCAACATTGGTAATAGGAATTCCCAAGCAAGTTTTAGTAAGACAAATTTCAGCCTTACAGTTGAAAAAGTTTTATAAGAAAGGTTGTCAATTATATGCAGTTCATATGTCAGAATTGTCAGAGGACAAAGGACCAAGGATAGAATATTTTCCATTGTTACAAGAGTTCCAAGATGTGTTTCTGGATGAAGTATTGAGACTACCACCAAAGAGAGATATTGATTTTACCATCGATCTTGTTCCAGGGGCAGCGCCGAATTCCAAAGCTCCTTATAGAATGAGTACACCGGAATTGGTGGACTTAAAGATGCAGCTACAAGAGTTAATGGACAAGAGGTATATCAAGCGAAGTGTGTCTCCTTGGGGGGCACAAATGTTATTTGTTAAGAAGAAGGATGGGACTTTAAGGCTTTGTATTGATTACAGGAAACTCAATAAAGTGACAGTCAGAAACAAGTATCCATTGCCAAGAATTGATGATTTGTTTGATCAAATGAAGGAAGCTAAAATGTTTTCAAAGATTGACTTGAGGTCGAGGTACCATCAAGTGAGGATTAAGGAGGAAGACATTCACAAGACAACTTTCAGAACTAGATATGGTCATTATGAGTGCACTGTGGTGCCATTTGGCCTTACCAATGCACCTGCTACATTCATGTGTCTCATGAATAGTGTCTTCAACAAATACTTGGATAAGTTTGTGATTGTGTTCTTGGATGACATTCTTGTCTATTCAAGAAATGAAGAAGAACATGAGGAACATCTAAGGATGGTGTTGCAAGTCCTTAGAGAACATCAGTTGTATGTCAAGTTAAGCAAGTGTGAATTTTACCAAAAGAAGGTGCAATATTTGGGTCATGTCATTTCCCAAGAAGGAAATGCAGTTGATCCAGAGAAGATTAATGCCATCATGGATTGGTCTACTCCAAAGAATGTTTCAGATGTTAGATCTTTCATTGGTCTTATTGGTTACTACAGAAGGTTCATTGAAAGATTCTCCAAGATATCTCACCCAATGACTTCATTGCAGAGAAAAAATATCAAGTTTGTATGGTTTGAAAAGTGTAAGAAAAGCTTTCAGCGGTTAAAGGAGTTACTGACCAGTGCTCCTGTTTTGTAGCAGATCCAAAGAAGGAATTTGTAGTGTGCACAGATGTTTGCATTGAAGGGCTAGGTGGAGTGTTCATGCAAGAAGGAGTTGTGATTTGGTATGATTCAAGGAAGTTAAAATAACATGAAAAGAATTATGCCACACATGATTTAGAATTAGCATCCATAGAACATGCTCTCAAGATGTGGAGACATTATTTGATGGGAAAAATATTCGAGCTTAGAACAGACCACATGAGCTTGAAGTATTTGTTTGATCAGCCAAAATTAAATACTCGGAAAGCTAGGTGGATGGAATTCCTTTGTGAATTTGATTTTGAAATTAAACATGTAAAAGAGAAAGAGAATAAGGTTGCAGTTGCCCTTAGCATAAAATTTCATGTTGCAGCATTAAGTGTGTGTGAATCAGATTTGAAGACAAGAGTTCTTGAAGCCCAAAACAATGATGAAACTTGCCTTCAAATTAAAGAAAAGTTGCAACAAGGTAATATAGATAAAAAGTGTGTGGGATATCAGCTAGGTGAACATGATATCCTCATCTATAAAGATAGAATGTACATTCCAAATAGTGCAGATTTGAAGAAGCTTGTGATGGTTGAAATACATCAAATGCCATATTCTGGACACCTAGGATATCAGAAGACTATAACAGCAACAAGAAAGCAATACTTTTGGCATGGTATGAAGAAGGACATAGTTGAGTACATTTCTAGGTGTGAAAAGTGCCAACAAGTCAAGGCAGAGCACCAACATCCAACATGATTGTTGTAGCCCTTACCCATTCCGGAATGGAAGTGGGAAGTAATTTCTATGGATTTTATAATAGGTCTACCCATGACAGTGAAGAAGCATGATTCAATCATGGTTTTGGTGGACAAGCTATCAAAGGTAGATCATTTTATTCTAGTCAAGTCCACTCACAAAGCTAATGACATTGCAAATATCTTCATGGGAGAGATATTCAGATTGCATGGATTGCCCAAGGAAATAGTTTTTGATCGTGATACGAAGTTCACTTCCAATTTCTCAAAAGGATTATTTCAGGAATTGGGAACTAGATTGAATTTCAATACAGCTTATCATCCTCAAACAGATGGCCAAACAGAGAGGGTGAATCAGGTTCTTGAAGACATGTTGAGAATGTATGTGATGGATAAACCATCCAAGTGGGAGGATTACCTACATTTGGTAGAATTTGCATACAATAATGGACATCATGCATCATTGGGAATGAGTCCATTTGAAGCATTGTATGTAAAAGGATGGAGGACTCCAGTGAATTGGGATAGCCTAGTGAATAGAGTAGTACTTGGACCATAGAGATCAAGGAAATGGAACAGGAAGTTGCTAAGATCGGGCATAATTTAAAGGCAACTTAGGACAGGCAAAAGAGTTATGCAGATTTGAAAAGAGTGCATAAGGAGTTTCAGATTGGGCATCATGTTTATTTGAGAGTGAAAGAAAGGAAAAGTTCTCTCGAGTTGGGGAGTTGTGCCAAGTTGTCACCAAGATATTGTGGGCTATTTGAAGTCCTAGATAGGATAGGGCCAATTGCATAGAGAATTGCATTGCCTGCTAACATAAGAGCTCATAATGTTTTCCATGTATCTCTGCTTAAGAAGTATGTACATGATCCTAATCATATGATTGATTGGAATGTGATATAGGTGGAACTCGAGGGAGAGATCCAAGTAGAGCCTATGTGCATCATCGACAAGAAGGTCACTTTACTTCGGAACAGATCCATCGGGCAGGTAAAGGTCCAATGGGATCACCTTAGTCCCGATGAGGCTACATGGGATCTGGAGGATGCCATGAGAGAAGCATTCCCATTTTTGTTCAGTTTTGAAAACACCTAGGACGGTGTTGTTCTAATGGGGAGGGGAATGTAATACCCCATTTTGACCCTTATGAAATATTGGTTCTTAATGTAAATATTGTATACATGCGATGTATGTTTCTCTAACGTGGAGCTCAATGCCAAGGACCTGCTAGTATATGTTCGGACTTTATTTAGAATGGACAAGCATTTGATATTTTGTTACCCATGTTCTATTAAGCCATGGAATATTGTAAATGATGTAAATATTTGATATTGCAATAAAATACCAAAACTGGCTATGGGAGCAACGAATGAGAAGGGGACATGTGTCTCCGCTAGGGAGTGGTGAGTAGGTTGTGGAGATGAACCATATGCTTCCAAACGTCATTGTGAGAACCCTTTTGACTTTCCTTGCTGACATTTAATTTTGTTGTAAGGAAGTTGTTGAAGAATTCAGTCCATGGCTTCAATGGAGCATGGGTAGCCTAGAAATCCATATGGCAGAGTATGGGCTTTTTTTTCTTGACCCACAAATCACTCCACCTCAGGGGAATGGGTTCTTCCTCATTCCCATTCCATTGTTTAATATCTCATCATCAATGTTTCATCCATTACAAATTGCCAGTAGTGAGAAAAACCATAAATCGCAAGTTTGCAAGAACCCGCGTTTAAAAGAGCTATAAACACCGAAAATTGGTATTTTACAGTGAAATCCAATGGGGGATCCATAGATATGAACCTTGGGGAGAAATTGAGAGTATTAGATACCCCGAAATCCATTGGAAAACCCAGTTTTTACAGCCCAGAAATGAAGTGATGGGATTGAGTTATTGGATAACAGAACTATGAGAAATCCAAAAATGAATGACTGAGCATAGGTTGGGTTTGCTTGATAAACCCAGTGAAGGATAGAATCTCAAGGAATTAGCAGTTGGACCTTTCTATGCCCACCCTGAAGAGAAATGGAGGGAAGGGACGCATGAGGGACTGTGCAGCAGAGAAGGGGACCTTCTTTTTGTTGGGTGAGGTAGGTATTGTGGGTGCCATACTTTTTAATTCATTTGAGGTTCCTGTAGCTCTGTGGTTGAACTCACTATCTTATCTTTTCCCTCCTTTTCCTTTTATATGCTTGATAAACCCAACTGTGTGTTGGCTTAGCATAGTTGTTGAGTGAAACTATGGCTATGAGTGAACCCATCTAATTCCTCCTTAGTGGATACACAACCCATCTCGGGGGTGATTTCTCAACTGAAAGAATACAAGCTGGATAGAGATCTATGGTTGGGTGGAACATTTCTCTCACATAGCCAGTTGTGTGGACAACTTCATATCCAAGATAAATATTCTATGTGGATTAATTTATATGCATTATGTGTTCTACAATGTGTTAATTCTAAATGTTAATTATTCATGTTATTGAAATTGATATGATGTTTGTGCATAGCATGAGAATGTAAATGATTTTCTGCATGTCAAATCACCCTCTGTTTGTGATAGATGTGTTTATGCATTATTGTAGTGTGTGTGCAAATGTGTTTTAGTTTCGTTGTGTTTATATTGAGTTTGAATCTGCACACAGACGTTTTTAATTGTTAAGAAAATCTATGAGCAATGTTTGGGGCTGAGTTTACCAAATAAGCCCTGTATGTTTGGTCATGATTCCTTCATAGCATTGGAATGATGGGAGGGGACATGACACAAAGCTTCGACTTCTGATAATCATATAAATGGACCAAATCCTACTAATGTGCCTTGGGTAAGAAAAGCAGTTGGAAAGATACCAGTATTTGGCCTTAACAAAGAAAAAGAATCATTCATGGAAGCAAGAAAATGATTTTAGGACTCGGAAGCTTTGACCATAAGGATCCCTTTGCGAAGTGAGAAAACACCTATACTAGGTATGCCATATCTTTATGATGGATCACGAACTTCGCCAAAGTAGATAAGTCCCGTAACACAGTTTCTACAGAGCTACATAAAGTTGCTAAGGCATGAGGAGGCCTTAGGGGAATTACAGAACGTGTTGGGATATTACGAGCAACATAGTACAGTGAACGATGCACATAGAGAAGTCCATCACATTAAGAACCATAAAAGGACAGGAAGAGAAAGGAGGCTAAGCACACATATTGGATATTTTGAAATGAACCAGGTCATTCTTGATATGGGCTCAGAGGTGAACATGCTGACAAAACAAACATGGGAGCATATGGGGAAACCAAAGTTATCTTGGTCTCCCATACAATTCATATTAGCTAACCAGTATAAGGTTATACCATTTGGGATATTGTCAAGCATTCTTGTTAACATTGATGGAGTGCGAAGTAAAGCAGACTTTGAGGTGATTGAGATCATATACGGCAATAATCATTTTCCTGCATTATTAGGGATTGGCATGGAAATTGATAACCTCACAATTATCAACTTGAAGAAAAAACAAATGATATTCAAAGGATAGGATATCAGGTTTATTGCATCCCTAGATCCTTCACAAGAAACTAGGTATGTTGAACCAATAAGAGAAGAATGCAAAGTTCAAGAACTAGATAACATCTACAAGATGACATTTAATCAAGCAGTTTACATTAATCCTATAGAAGATGGAATATTGAACTTAATATGTGATAGCTATTGCATATCAGAGTCAAATGCGGGACTAGAAAAATGACAGAGTAGAATGCATGAAGTATCCGTTAGATGATGTGCAAGGATGACAAAGTCACTTTGCTGGATTGGAACAGAGGTAAGTCCAATCCCTACTTACGATGGTTTGAGTAATATCCATCCATTCTTTCATGAATATTTAGCAGTAGTCACAGATGAACATAGGATATTAGCTCTAGACATAGCATTGTGAGCTACACCTACTAGGTGGTGGGATGTGCACAAAGACAAAGTGAGCACATGGGAAGAATTTAAGCACTTAATGAAAGTTAGATTTGCTGAACAAACTGAGAATGTACAAGAAAAAGACAATGGACAGACTGATTCGAGAGATCATATAGAGTCTTGATTGAAATCTTGGAGGCATATACCAAAGATAGAATGGGTCCATATGTTTGTGCACACGTTGGATCTAGTAGCAAAAACCCGGTATATAAAAAAAAAACTTTGACATGGTACAACAAACTGGCACGTGATGATAAAGAACTTTCAGTTTTGAGGATGACTGTCCGAGCATTAATGAGGCTCTAGAGATCATTAGAAAGAAAATATTTGATGATGTCTTGTTGCTTGTATATAATCAACCAGATTGGGTAATACAGTTGGAACATGCCCTTGAGTTTTATAATTTTATAGTGGATGAAAATGAAAATGAATATCCCTGCGAAGTGAATATACCTGAATCTAAGGGAAAACGCAATGTACAAAGACCTGATTTAGAAATTCCATATATGACTAACCCCATTAAGACTAAAAATATTAGTATAAGCACGGATGAAGAACCAAATTTCACCCTATTGGAGATTACTGGGATGAAGAAACAGTGGGATAGATCGCAAACCTACTGCGTGAATATTAGGACTTGTTTCCTACCAAGTTTTATGAAATGAAAGTAATTTTAGGTGACTTGGGAGTTATGAAAATATCTCTCAATCATTATGCGAATCCTATCAAGAAAAGACATTATAGACTGAACCATAGATATAAAGAAAGAGTGAAATCGGAAATTGATAAAATGCTCGAGGCAGGGATCATTGAACCAGTAGAAGAGTCAGAATGGACAAGCCCCATGGTGATTCAAGACAAGAAATCTAAAGGAGAAATTAGAATTTTTGTGGATCTCAGAAAACTGAATGATTCATATGTACATGACCCATTTCCTGCTCCATTCACATATGAAGTACTAGATAATGTAGGTGGACAAGAGGCATACTCTTTTACGGATGGATTTTCTGGCTACCACTGGATCAGAATTGCTACGGAAGACAAGAACAAGATTACATTTGCTACTAAATGGGGATCATTTCAGTACACCATTATGCCTTTTGGATTGAAGAATGCACCTGCTATCTTTTCAAGAGTGGTTGTAGCTGCATTTAAGGATTATATTCATAAATTCCTAGAAGTTTACTTTAATGAGTGGACATTGTTCGGCCTTCTAAAGAACCATCATGCAAACTTAAGGATGATGTTAGTGAGGTGTAGACAATATCAAATTTCCTTAAACCCGAAGAAGTATGTCTTTTGTGCTCCTTATGTTATTTTATTGGGACACATAGTATGTAAACAAGGATTGATGGTTAATCCAACAAATATATATATCATAGTAAACCTCCCAGCACCTAGTTCAGTTAAGAAGCTACGCACTACATTGGGGTACACAGGATATTATAGAAAATTCATTAAAGGATATGCGCAGATGATTGCACCTATGGAGAAACTACTGAAAAAAGAAGTGAAGTATGAATGGACTGAAGATTTCCAAAGAGGACTGGACACATTGAAAGAAAATATGGTTACGATGCCTATTCTAGTATTTCCTGACTGGAATAAGTCATTTCACGTACATGTGGATGCTTCATCTATAGCACTTGGCATTGTACTAGAAAAAACAGGTGATTGAGGCATAGACCATCCAATTGCATTTTTTAGTAGAAAGCTATCTTCAACAGAAAATAATTATACCACAACAGAAAAGGAAGGATTATCTATGGTGTACACATTGCATAAATTCAGACACTATTTGCTAGGTTCGCACTTTTGC
This sequence comes from Larix kaempferi, assembly GCA_027924585.1. NCBI lineage: Eukaryota > Viridiplantae > Streptophyta > Pinopsida > Pinales > Pinaceae > Larix > Larix kaempferi. Next base: position 9,278,666 of record BSBM01000841.1, read on the forward strand.
ATTGTTCACTGACCATTCAGCTTTAAAATACTTGGTCAATAAGCCATTGTTAAGGGGAAGAATACGCAGATGGATTCTGTTGTTTCAGGAATATTATTTTGAGATCATAGTGAAGCCAGGAATATTGAACATAGGACCTGGCCATATTTCAAGAATTGAGTCAAGAGAAGAACCTAATAATTTGGAGGATAATCTACCAAATGTGCAATTTTTTTCTGTTCACATAGAATATGATTACTTCAGAGACATTGTAGAATTTCTAAGTACATGGTTAGCACCTACAGAAGTCACTACACATCAGAAGAAATAGTTAGTGGTAAGATCATATGATTTTACCTTGATTGCGGGACAATTATACAAATTGGGACCAGATGAAGTATTGCGTAGAAACGTACTAGTACATCAGAGACCTATCATACTTGCTTAAGCACATTCAAGAGTATCTGGAGGACACTACACAGGGAAAGCTACTGCGCAGAATATTTTGAGAGAATGACTATGGTGGCCTACTATACATAAAGATTCAAAAGAACATTGTCGAAATTGCGATATATACAAGAGAACAAGAAAGCCATATCGTAGAGATGAGATGCCATTGATGCCATGCTTGACTTTGCAATCCTTTGATAAATGGGATATTGACTTTGTTGGACCTATTAACCCACTAGGAAGGAGAAATAACTCAAGATACATTATTACAGCTACATATTATCTAACCAGATGGGCATAAGCAAAACCAGTGAAGGACTATAGTGCACTTACAACATTACAATTCATTTTTGAGAACATCTTGACAAGGTTTGGACATCCAAAGATTCTAATGAGTGATTAGGAAACTCAATTCCTGAACAAAACTATTGAAGGCCTGACATAAGAATTTTAGATATATCTTCAGAAGAGTACACCATATCATCCATATGCTAATGGAATTGTGGAGGCCTTTAGTAATTATTAGAGAATGCATTGACCAAGGTATGCAATAAGAATAGGGATGATTGGCACCTTAGAATACCAACAATATTGTGGGCATATACGACAACTTGTAAAAATTTGACAAGCCATACAAATTTCAAGTTAGCATATGGAAAGGAAGCTATCATGCCCATGGAATACATAGTACCAAGATTGAGAATTGTAGCATTCACATACATGGTTGATGATGAAAAAATGGATTAAAGACTATTACAGTTGATTGGATTGGAGGAATACCTCTTCATTGTAGGATTTCACCAACAAGTGCAAAAAGATAGAGAAAAGGTATAGCATGATAGGCACATCAAGCACAAGTTATTCCAGGTAGGATACCTTGTTCTCCTTTACGATAGAAAATTTATGAAATTTACTGGAAAATTAAGAATGCATTGGTTAGGACCATACATTTTTCAAACATGTTACTAATGGTGGGGCAGTACAACTAGCCACATTACTTGGAAAAAACTTACAAGGAATTGTCAATGGGAATAGATTAAATCCTTATAGGGATGGCCCTATTCCTACAAACATAAGTTAAACAAAGCAATAGTGTTTAAGTGTCAAGTGAAGTTGAAATTGGACACTAAAACAGAGAACAAAGACTACACGCAACAATTTTGTCATAATGTGAAGCTAGCAAGATTGGAAGATGTGTTGTGAAGCACACATAGCAAGTCAAGTTGCAAAGTTACATCAAAAGAAGGGGGTAGTGTTGTGAAGTTCCATCAAAATAATGGGAATGCAAAGTGAGCTTCGCCACTCACCTAACCTTCGACAAAGCTAGAGAAAACTAGAGATTACAGTTTTGTTCGGAAACTAGTCGTTATACAATATTTTCGGGAAACCGAATTTTTCCACTTTAAGGCATACTTGTCCGTTGAAGACACATTTAATGAAATAAAAGTACCAAGATCTAAGCTAGATTTGAACAACAGACATAACATTTAATGCTAACTTAGCTGTTTTGGGCACATCTCAGTTTCGGTTGTGTCTATAAATATTAAAGGAGCGCACAATTACCTATTTTACCATGAAGGTTATTTTTACCGTGAGTAACTTGTGAGTTTTTACCAGTTAAGAATAGAGCATTCCAACAGTATATGTATGAGCAAGAAAGCCTATAGGAGATATTAAAGAATTTTTAGCAGTCTAGTCTTGAAGCAGTTATGAAGACTCCTGTGAAGAAATAAAATCAAGAGAAGAGTGGGACCTCTAGAGCTTCAGCATGACATGCACCAAAAATCCAACAGAAGGGTAAGTAGAAATCCAAGGAACAAGAGAAACCGAAGACTGCAGAAATTCCAAAATAAAAGAAAGTAGAGCGACCTCAAGAAAGGTTGATTCTACTAATATAGGAATACATACACCCGCGAAAATATGATGCACCAATGGTAGTACTGAAGAGGAATCCTTAGTATGACATCCCACTGTTGTCAATGTCAATCCATGTTCGGAAAATGCACTACTTACTGGGAAAGATCCCAGAATGTAAGTTCACAGATTATGATCTGCTGAATTCGAACAAGTATCCACAATTTCAACTAGATAAATACATGTGTATAAAGCATGGCCAACAAGAGGACAACCATTCGAGCACAAGAGTGGATTGCACCATTGTAGTATTCGAGATTGCCGAATATTTTTAGAATTTCGCACTTTGGGCGAAGTCCAGAACTAACAACTGTTGTGGGCAGATTGCTGTCATGAACGCACCAAGGATACTTGTGGCTAGACCGAAATATTGATATAAATATCGATCTGATCTACAGGATCACACATTTGATAAAATGAGGCACTAACCTTGCAACAGAATTCACGGGAAAAAAAAAAAGATAAAGAAATTTCCAAGAGGATGAAGAGTGAATTTGGGTTAGTAAAAGGAACTTGCGGCTATCAAGCATATCAGATTAAAGACGATTCCATGAGGTTCACAGTACAATTGCTCATAGGAAGAGTACTAAGAAAATGAAAACCAACAGAAGTGTCGACCGCTGCGATCTCCCTAGTTGCAAAGGCTAAGGAAGGGATGCCATTCAACTCGAAAGGCTACCTGTTGAATGAATTTTTAGATGATGTAGCGAATGCACAAGAAAATGGCTATCAGTTTCACTATAGCTGGATGATAGTCCTCATCGCATTTGTGGGCTAGAAAGATCCAAAGTACTAGCAGAATGTACCGACATTTCCTGGCGATTGTCATGGACCCAGATATGCAAATATGTGGAATAACACAAGTCCATAAAGACAAAGAGTGAACAATGTGCAGTTGCACATATTCTATGAGAAATTATGCGAAGTGATTACGCGTACTTTAGGTATTCCAAAACAGATAACAACAGTATATATCCGGAAGATGAGATTTAGGGATGAATTCCACTCTATCTTCATACAACCTAGATAACCATCAAGCCCAAAATGGTATGAGGGTCAATATCAGTTGGATGCACAGAAGATTGACCTCATCATTGAATATTGGCCACCTAAATGGAAAATTGATGTGCCAGAGACATTGATCACAACGTTTAATGATAGCGCTAATGAAAGCGATAACCAAGAGAAATATGATGCTGAAGGAGGTGATGATCACCAAGAGGAATAACAATATCAAGAAGAAGAACAGCAACAGACTGGCAAATTTCTAGAAGGAGAAAAGAGGAAGAACCTCGACACATATGTGCAGGAGGGGTGAAAAATAACGAAGCAAAAAGAAAGTAAGACTCCGCTTGGTGTGAAGTTGCACGATGATGACTATGAATGCATCGCAGCCAGATTCCATGAACATGTTGAAGAGACTCTCGCAGTAAAAGACAAGAAGCACAAGAAAATTCAAGCAAGCATGGTAGAAAGCATCGTAGAACTGAGAAGTATGATGGCAAGGGTAGAGAAAATACAGAGAGATCGAATGAAGGAATCAGACTCTGGAGACAGATTAGAGGAGTCAAGACAAAGAAAAAGAAAAGAACTTGCACTAACAATGCGACCTTGGTTAGTGCGAATAGAGCCGACAAATGTCATATTCCCATCTAATGAAATCACTGAAGGCACAAAGTAACTTGCACACTTGGATATTAATGTGGGAATGTTACCTATCAAGGGACTACATGATTTGCACCTACAAGTGTTATAAGAAATCAAAGATAGGGATATCATAACATACAACCAACATCTAAAGCTGGAAGAGAGATATAATGAATTAAGGAATGAATTCTGATTGAAGACCAATGAGATAGCAGATTCTCATGAGAAGAAAAAGAAGATGAAGAAGGTCGTAGGGGAATTCTGTGTGAAGATCCCAGAATTCAAAGAAGAACATGAAGTTGAAGCGACAATAGCCAAGATTGGTACCGCAGTCGACAATCTGAAATTAAATATGGAAGACATGGAGATTTAGGATAAAGAAAATATTGCAGACTTAGAGTCTAGACAACAACATGGCACTCCGCTAGAAGTAAAGGAAGGAAGAGTTGAAGAACTAAAAAGTTTAACAGAAAGAATCTCCACGGAAGTTGCAAGGTGCCAAGACTTGTTGGAGGAATTAACCAAGTCATAGGCCATGCTGCATGAAGACCCAGACTTACAGAAAATTCAAAATGAAGTCCAAAAGAAGCAGAAGGACCTTGACACAATCAACACCGCAATGAAGGATTTTTCGTCGAGGCAGACGATACAAAAGTTCACAGAGACAATTGAGCTTCAGAAATAATTGAAGGCATTAAGGACAAAGGAAGTAGAAACTTTGGCGAAATTGCAACCAATGCAAGAAGAAGCATTGGTACTCTTTGAAGAGATTGAGGTGAAGCTGCAAGAGCTTCGTACAATAGAGAGTAAAGTTAAATACCAAATGCAAGAACCAATATCTGCGATGCTACTTGACATAATAAAATAATTTGAGGAGGAAACTAAAGAGGTTGTTGTGAAGTTAAGTGCAACATGTCAAGAGTTTGCAGCAAAGATGAAGATACTAAGCACTGCAAAGTAAGGAAATCCCAGTGTTAGTGGCTCGGGGATGAGCCACAAGTAATTTTTAGGGGCCTGTTGGGCACATCCCAAGTAAAGGAAGTTATAAGGGCAAGTACAGCTAGGCGAGGCTTTACATTGACCATTTTTGGGAGAAAAGTGACTCCACAAATCCTGGGTAGAGGGTATGGAGCGAAGTTCACTCAGAGAAGAAAGGACATGTTCCCTTAGTAAATCAAAAGTACTAAGGACAACCAGAGGTGGTTGACACAGTTAAATGTCGAGAGATGACCTGACTGTAACAGGAGCAAGAAGTAAAGAAGAGGAATGATGTAAAGGACATGCCACTGCAGAATTCGGAGCTGCGATGTCAGAGAAAGCATCAGAGTCAGAAGAAGCGGCGCCAAAGGGACATCAAAGTTAAAGCTTAGCGTTGTCTATAGGAGAACCATGGGGTTTTTGGGTTTTGAGGTACTATGGGGGTTCTCCCATAGTTATTTTAATATGTGACCTTCAGGCACATCTATATATAAGGGTATTTTTGTATGAGGAAGGGTTCCTATGTTGGGAGATCAATGTGATATTTTGAGGGTTGTTAGACCTTAGAGGGAGAATCAAAGAGAGAAGAGACTCTAGAACTAGGTGCGTAGATATATTATTGTAGATAAGAGTCTAAAACTAAGTGCACAAACTTGAACTATTGCCCCTTCAAGTAATATAAGAACAGTTCCTGTCGACGTAGCTCCCGCCTGGGGGTGAACCACGTAAATCCTGTGTTATGTGTATGAGTTTATGACATGTTTTGTATACAAGTTATGATGTGGTAATGTATTTGCTTCCATATGTTTGTTAATGGTAATCATATGTTAAGTAAATGGATTGTAGTTGCATGAATATATGAAGGAACACTTGAATGATAAATGTGTATTTGTAAGATAAAGATAATAGAGATTCAGCGTAGTTATGTAGAATGTTGGTAAATGCGATATGTGAAGTCATCTGTTCATTCCATCATGTTAGTATATGTTAAGTATAATACATATTTCGAGGTTTTTAACCACATCCGCGCATTACCACAGTTGCAGAAACCTGATTGTGTAACCCCCCCCATCTTTTCTTCGGGTGAGACTTCAGCCTAGTTTGAGGTTGATGCCGAAAGGGCTAATGAAAGGGGATTTGTTGTTCCTGCAATAACTTTGTCGAACCCAGGTCATCCTAGGAAGTCCAACAATGATATTCTTAATATCATGGAATGCATATGATATGGCTTGTTGAAAATTTTCTCTGGAATTTTTAAGGTCGAATGGCATTTTCCAATACACAAAAGTCCCCTAAGGGAAAATGAAAGTTGTTTTGTGTTGATATTAGTTTTTAATCTGGATTTGGTTGTAAATGAACTATCCATAAATGAAAATATTTCATTACCGACACACTTATCTATAATCTTATCGATGAAGGGTGTGGTATTATTATCTATGTGACAATCCAAGTTGATATCCTTGAAGTCAATATCGATGAAGATTATTCTTTTCTTCTTATCAACATGAACGGGATTGGATACCCATTTAGTTAAAGGCACAAGATATATGAATCCAACTTTTAAGATCTTTTCAACTTATGTTTTTATGGCAGTTGATTTTTTGGGATTAACCGGACATACTTCTATTGCATAGGTTTAACATTTTCATATGTGTTGGCTTGGTTTTGCAACCAAGCTTAGTGCTATGGGCACCTGCTAACTAGTAGCAGCAGTTTCAATAGAAATAAATAACAATAAAGTAAATCTAAACTAAACTAAACGAGCATGTGCATTTTTGAATTAAAAAACAAGAACAAGAAAATATAGAAAATAAATTTGTATTGAAAATGGGGGCAAGCAAGTGCTTGCAATAACAATACCTCCAAGTGATGAAGGTTGTTGAATAGCTCCAATGGTGAGCAGCTCCAATCTCCAATGGGTCCTTTCTCCAAGGTTGCTACAATGGCCAAATACTCAAGGGAGATTTTGGCAGCATGAGGATAGGAAGATGGATGGATGTGAAATGAGGAGCCCCTACCACCTTTTTATAGGTTTTGGTGGTGGGGAATACCATTTGTGGTTTTGTGGAAACCAATGGTATTGACCAATATGGTTTAGGTACTTTTCCCTCCTTTTTCCTTTTTTGAATAAAATTAATATTTTTATTCCCTTTTTAATATTTTGGGAATTTTGGACCCTTTTTGAGGGTTTTTTGTGCTTTTTAAGGAAAAATAATCTTTTTGAGTGGGAAAAGGGGTGTACTAAGGTCTTTTGGTGACCTTTTGTTGGCTTTAGAGGCTCAGATGGTGGAAAAGTGGACAAATGGGTCATGTGACTAGGGAAATGAGCTAGTGAGCACTTTTTAGGTGTTAACAGATTGCCCCCTGATGTGTGAGGGCAAGAGCTCATCGTATGGCCGATAGACATCATAGTTCTTTTGTTTTTTTTCTGGGGTTTTGGGGAGGAGAAGAGACCGATTGGAGACTGGATCTGCGACCCTTGGAAGCTGCAAAAAATAAACAAATATTACATGGCCTCAATATGAATGACGGATAATCTCTGATAATGGACGAGGCGGGCATACCAATGCTCGTATCAAGACATATACATAACAATTAGTCCCAAGAAGGGGGATCTAATACATAAAAAATATACTGGTACATCATAATGGTCCAGAGGGGACATTATTTTGGGATGTACTCATGATCATGACATGACTGATCTCAATCACTGATACACTGGAATAACTGATGAACTGTTGAAACTGAAGGTTTCCAACATCTGTAGGGACGCAATGACTATGAGCCATTTCTGGGAAGTATATGTGATTGTATACTCGAGGGAGTATAAAACTGGTGTACATCTGAATACTGTCGCCATGCGCAACCCGGATATCTATAGGAAAAGTGTAATTGGTTGTATCCATAGGTAGACTCTCAAATGTGGAGGAGTCAGGAGGTATCCAGGGTCTTCGACTAATAACTGAGCGGACCGATGCCCTGTGCGAGTCTCAATGATGCGATCAAGGTGTTGAAGTTGAGCATGTGAGAAACAACCATTTGGAGAGGCACTGAGGACTCATCTCAAAATGATTTGTAGGCACTCATCATAAATGGTGATGAGTCCAAGACACACAGACCTCTAGGTCTATCCTCTAGAATAAATTTTGTTGTCGTCGACAGAGGGAGACCAACAACTAACAAGGCAATGATGTTTCCTTGATAGGAGTGCGAGGTGTCGAACTGAAGTGTGGTAGTAATGATGGTAGAACTGACATACTTGTGGGGATGGGAAGTAACTGGGGTCATATAGTGGGTAGACTCAAACTTCCTTTGTTCAGAGCATGATGACATGGTTGACCTAGCAGCGTAGGGAACTGAATTGTAGGTGTGGGAATCATTGCTTTTAGGGACTGAAGGGTATGTATTGACTCGGGGGGGGGGGGGGGTCAAGCTGATTGGTGATGTCGAGGGATTCTCAGGGTGACATACTGCAGAATACTCTGAACAAAGGCGACCAAAATGGGGAAGCTGCCCTATGAGTAGACGTGATCTGTTGTGGCACCGAGAAGCACCATTGGGTCCTTCTTCGTAGTTTAAATGAGCTCCAAGAAGGTATAAAAGTGTGCTCTGAAATGGTACTGTCCTGTGGGTTTTGTGAGCCCAGGACTGTTCGTGCTCATTGGTGCTTTCATTTTTAAGGAGTCTGAAAGCGATAAGAAGACTCTGCAGTGGTTGTGACTACTGTCCTGTTGGTTTTACGAGCCCAGGATGGTGATTGCTCATGGTCGCTTTCATGTTTAGAGAGTCTGAAAGCAGTAAGGGGACTCCATTGGTGTTCTTTTTCGTGAGTTAGTCTCCAAGGCCCGAAAAAGCATAAAATGATGCAAATGGAGAACTCTTCTAGCCGATGTGACTAGAGTATTCCTTTTTCGTAATTAGTCTACAAGGTCCCGAAAAGGGGTAAACTTATACCAGGTAGATGCCCTTTCAGATATGTTTAGCGAGCATGAAAGGAAGCAAGGTCGCTCGGCGATCTTTTCATTGTTTTAGGAGTAAAAAAAGAGCTTAACAGAAACTCCCTAAGTGCCTTTTTCGTAAAAAGGGATTGCTCGGCCCCGAAAAAGGGATAAAATTATACCGAACAAAAAGGGATTGATGGGAGCGAGAAAAGGTCTCAAGCGTCATCATGTGTGCGGGATACTGGATCCAGTGACATAAAGATTGTCAAAAAGGGGCAACGACCATTGTGGCATGCAAACCGAGGTGATGGGTGGCATTTTGTTTTTTAAAATGCTTGAAAAATCTGGAGGTGAGAGCGAGAAATGATCTCTAGCATCATCACGAGCACGGAAAACTGAATCCGATGATATGAGGCATGTCAAAAACAGACGACGGCCGATGTGGCACACAAACCGAGGTGATAAGGGGGAATGGAAAAATGCCCAAAAAATCTGGGCGTGAGAGCAAGAAATAATCTCAAGCGTCATCACAAGCGTGGAAATATGAATTCGGCAGTGAAAATGGTGCGAAAAACGGAGGTCAGAAGGACTTCGGAATGGTCAAAGCAAATAACTAGGTTAAAAAATTGCTACAAATAAAGGTGAGCCCACCAAGCCAATGATGCAGTGGTGGGGAGAAATGATGACCCGCGGGGGGAAATACTATGTGTATAAAATCAACTCAAATATACAAGTGACACGTGACCTCAAAAAAGGTTGAGATCACGAATATGAAAAAGTGAGCAGGGTTAATGACCTACCCCCATGCTATGTGCATGGGGTTTGTGATTGTGGATCACATATGTGTTGGTTTGAATGATGGGCTCATTGAGGTGTTGAGATAGAGATGATGGGGAAGGTTCAAAATGATTGATCATGCCCCCTATCCCGGGGTCGAGGTAATCTATTATGCCCCCTAACTCAGAGGTGTCAATGTGGTGCAGATGTTGTCTCAGAGAGAGATCAATAGGGCATTGAGCAACTGTTGGCGGGGTGTTATACCATGAGGCTATGGGTCGTGGTGGCATACTGAAGTGATGATATGATGATGGGGGATTCCCTTTGTGGGGTGGATGCCCCCAGTATCTCCGACGAGGATCACGATGATGATGAGTAGGCAAGGTTTTGGGCCTGCCCCCATGTTGTGGACATGTGGTTTTCTGGTCGATTTGAAAGGGTTGAACCTGTGTGTCAAAGGGATCAATAGAAGGGGCTGACCGGACAGAGGGGTATCCAGTGGAAATCGTGTAAATGGTATTAATTTCTTCCGAAGAGGAAGATGGTGGGGGATGAAATTCCTCAATGAGAAGAGGGGATATCTCTAGGTCGACATTATTCAACTCGTACAGTGCTGCTCTGTAATCTGGGAGATCAGGGCAGTGATGTGAATAATGGCCGTAGATTCCGCATATTGCACAAGGATGGTTTGTGCGTAATGATTTATCACGAGGTTTGGGGTTTGAGTCGATTTTGACAACTGGGAAGTTGGGGTCATCGTCAAGCATTTGCATGTGTTCCTGTAATGCAGGTAACTGTGGACACCGATGGGTTGGATGGCCTAACTCATCACACAACGAGCATTTTGGAGGTGCACGAAATACGGGGGGAGGTTTAACTGCCTTGGGTGGGGGTACCGCAGTGTATGGTTGTGGGCCTCTGCCCCCAGTAGGCCTGATGAGTGAAGGGGGATTCATTGATGACGAAGGAGTAGTGATACCGGGAGGTGGTTGGGTAGAAGTAACAATGGGTTGCACCAGTTGCAGGATGACATTTGGTGTCGGTGGGGGAACGGGAGGCGAAATATACCACACGGGTAATCCCAATGTTAACCCGGGGAGACTGAGGGTAGCCATAACCGGAGTGCTTACTACACCTGAGGGGGGAATAGAAAGAGGATTGTGTGGATGGGTGTAACACCAATGTGACTAGGGACCAATGGTGGTTTAGGTAACAAGGACGATTGATTGTTGGGTGTTTGTGTATTGTGGGACAGGGTACATAGGTCAGATACTTTGGGCGCGGGTGACAGGGGTGGAATGGATTGGAATGTTGAGGTCATCAGTGTGTATGAGTAAAATCCGGATCCCACAGAGGAAACAAACGAGGTAGTTGCACCACAAATAGGTTGTTCAACCATGGGGAGAATATTTTTAGGTGCAATGGGGGCGGATTGCGTTTGGAGGTTGGCATCGGCAGTCGACATCATCAACAAATGGTGAGTACCTGAATCAAACATGGGTTGATCAGGGGATGCATAAGTGATATGTTGTGGTGGCACGTTGCCCTGAGGGGGAGCTAACGGCTGAGTGTTCACTACACCCTGGTTTGGAAAGGGGTTTTGCAGCACCAAGGGTTGATGTTGAGGTGGTGGAGGATTGGGTGGCGGATGAGGAGCCGCTTTCCCTTGACGATGGGCATCGTCGGTCCAGAGTTGCCGAGCTCGCTCCAAATGTGGGTAAGAATGCTTGTAATGACCATAGACCCCACAGATAGAATAGGGGTGGTTTGTTTTGAGGTTATTATTTCTAGGATGCTTGGGATTTCGATCCGGATTGCGGTTGGGAGGAGCAGCATTCTTATTCTGCAGAGGATTGGGAGGTGGAGGACCTTGCTGATGTTGTTGGTTATTACCGCAGTTACGACCTCTACCACGGTTTTGTTGTGCACCTTGGTTGCGCTGATTGTTTTGGTTCTGGGGCTGGTTGTGCTATGTGTACACTTTCCCTTGAGCAGTGGGAGGATTTTGGTTCGCCGCAGGTGCGGGAGCAGGTTGTGGTGGATAATACATCGGTGGGGTTGGAAGTGGACCAAATACTTGCTGGGGTTGTTGGTAACCCTGAGCTATTGGAGGTGTTGGGTTAGTTGTCGCAGCTTGCTGCGGGTAATACATTGGTTGAGGTGCAGCTGGGGGGGCGTATGCAGGTGGTGCATGACCAAAGCACTGAGGTGGACATGAAGGTCCATGGGTATGGTGGTGCTGTGCCATGGGAGCATAAGAACTGGTTGCTCCAGACTGAGATGTAGCCCACAAAAGGTCAGGACCATGGCTAGGATGTGTAATGGAAAAGGGTTGGGGATGCGAGGCCATAAGACCAATGATTCCATCAACAGCATGGGATGCCCCCGGCGCATCATGTTGGGATGACTCGCCCCAAGGGGCGTCTGGTAAAATGGTATATAGATAACCCGACTGGGCGTAAATGAGATCAAATTGTTGGGCTTTGAGGATGGCCTCTTCTTTAGACTGGGGTCTTTCGGATGCCACATCCTTCGCAATGAGAGGGAGAAGGGATTTTAGAAACCAATCTAGGAAGATACAGTCGTCTAACTTGATTTTGCAAAGGCTTCGGCATCGATGCCACTCATGAATGTGGTTAGTGATGTGGGTGGCCGTGTTCTGTCTGCAAGACAGTAAGATCTCAACGCCCACATCATAGCGGACAGGTAACTGGAATAACTGCAGGAAGGTCGAGGCAAGGGAGGTAAAGGTGGCATGCGTCCCATGGGGTTGCTCGATATACCACTTGGCTGCAGAGCCAGTGAAGGTGAGCTGTAACAGACAGAGGCAAACAGAGTCATCTACTATGGAGTTGGAGGAACACCATAGATGGAAGGACATGATATGGTTCTGGGGGTCTTCACCTGTCTTGCCCTCAAACTTAGGGATGTCGGAGGGGAGTTTGGTGGGCATGTGAGGCCACGCAAGATCGTGTCTGATAGGATCATTGGTGAGCCTGGCTAAGTCTGGCAAGTTCAGACTTGCCATGTACGGTAAGCTAGCAGATGTGGTGACTGGGACTGGGACATGCCTAGTCATGGTGGTATGATGTAGGGGTCCAATAGCGCCTAAAGGTATGTTAGGGATTGAAGGTATATGTCCTCCAATAGGTGTGGTCTGGTGTGGGCCAGCGCTTCCAAGTGCAACATGGGTTACACTTGGGTTAGGAATAGTAGTAGTGATTCCTGGAATCTGGGTTGTGGGAATCAGAGGGGGTGTGACCCCTATGTTGGGAATACCCATAACAGGTGGTGGCCCTGTGTTGGGGATTCCTATAACAGGAGGTGGCCCTATGTTGGGCATTCCTAAGGGTGGAGTGTTTCCCATATTAGGCATACCCAAGGGGGTGGTTGCTGCCATGGATGGCACCACAGTAGAAGGGTTTGTAGAAGTCTCTCCTATGGTGCTGGTAAAAAGTGGGTCAAAAGGTGTTCCAGCCATAAGGTTGGTTGGGAATAACGCAGTGGGGTTTTCGGATTCTGCCTTAGAATCAGAAGTGAAGTGAGGCGTGTCATAATCGGATGACCGTATGGTTGACCGATGATGTTTCGAGTCAAGGGATAAGGCTCGGCATCGGTGACGTGGCGAGCCAAGTAGACTGAACTCTGGGAGTTCTCCCTGAAGATGACGAGAGCGTCTAAAATTCTCATTGGTGAGAAAATAAGTTTTTGTGGAAAAATCTTATGTGTAAAATGGTAATGTATAAAAAACTCAAAACCCTAATGCAACCAAGGGTGCAAGAAGGGGAGTGAAAAATGAAGGCTCTCAGGCCAAAAAATCAACCTCAAAAAAGGAACTTATTCTAGCAGCTGTGCTACAATAAGTGGAGGGATGCAAAAAATGGTCAAAGTACCAACATGCAAACAACTTCTAGAAAAAATAGGTGTAACTAGACCAAAGGTGGGTTGAATCATGCAAACACCTAACTAAAAGTATTGTGAATCAACAAACTATATTCTCTTCAAGGTGATGAAATCCAAGTCAGACAATATTGAGTGTTGAGTCAACGGCTAGATATCCCCCTACTGGGAGGGACACCGGGTAATCAATCCTAAAGTATGGCTACTAGGATACTCCATTCATGACACGTCGAGAAAAGGTAAATCTGTCATTTGGTCCTTGATCGCAAAATCCCAACACAGGGATATCCCGAGAACTGCGAATGGTAGCCCTTCGGTTACTGAATGGATTTCGGTATTCCACTCAGGCTTCCGGAACCATCCTCACGACTTCAACCCTCCTAGGGGGGAGGCCTTCCCATAAACTGGTTGTGACCGTGCCAATAAATACTAAGAGATTTTAGCTCCCTAAAGGACAACAACTATGTCTCAGATGTAATAACTGAGGGGTGTTATGGGAACACCTATCCCCTCAATACTACCTAGCTACAAAGTTCTTTTAGTGCTCCCGAAGTGGGGTTAAAAGTGGGTTGAATTTAGGGTAAGTTTCAAGGCTTAGTTTAAAATTAGTGTTTGAGTGGGTGCATGTGTGATATTTTAAACTGAAACTGAAAAAGTAAATGCTAAATATTCAAAGAACAAAGGATCTTTTGAAATAAAAAGCAAATATTATGACCTTTTCAATAAATGGAAATTAAATGCTTTTCAAGGACTATTCAAAAAACAAAGGATCTTTTGAAAATAGGAAAGCAAATAATAAAACTTCTTTGCGAAATAAATTGATTTCCTTTTAAAATTCTGCTATGGGCAAAAAATATGAAAGAAGTAAACAGTAAAATTTTTTAATCTAGATAAAATGCAATCAAGTTCTTCTTTCAATTTCTGAAAATATTTAAAAAGACTTTTTCACATGGGCATTTTAAATAGTAAAATTTTTCTATGGCTGTAAAATATGCAGAATTTCTAATACTGGAAAATGTGCTATGTGGGCAGAAAGTACAGTAAGAAACTAATTTTTTAAACGATTCGGTCGAATGAAAAAATTAGCATCGCGGGTTCTGACAAAAAAGCCTCGATGGACCGCGCGGGTTTCTGTCGCACAGTCGCGATGGGCAGCGCGGGTTTTGACCGCGAAGCCGCGATGTGCAGCGCGGGTTTTGACCGCAAAGCCGCGATGTGCAACGCAGGATTTTGTCGCACAGTCGCAATGTGCAGCGCGGAAAAGGTCCACGAAGCCGCGATGTGCAGCGTGCTAAATGGTCGCGAAGCCACGGTGAACCGCGTGGAAAAAGGCCGCATAGTCGCAACTGTTGGGAAAAAAGCCGCGAGGCGAAAGCCGTATGCGGATGCCGAAAAACGACGCCGAAAATTGAGAATTTCGGGCTGTTAATGGCTAAAAAATGGGCCAAGATTTAGAACAGCAATGGATCTGCTGTCTAGGGTGGCAGATCTATGAATTAAACTAACAAATACTATCAAAAAGTAAGATTTAAAGCAAAAGTGATATCTAAAGATTCAAAAACAGCGGAGTTTCCAAAAACTGTTGGGTTGGTTTTGCAACCAAGCTTAGTGCTATGGGCACCTGCTAACTAGTAGCAGCAGTTTCAATAGAAATAAATAACAATAAACTAAATCTAAACTAAACTAAACTAGCATGTGCATTTTTGAATTAAAAAACAAGAACAAGAAAATATAGAAAATAAATTTGTATTGAAAATGGGGGCAAGCAAGTGCTTGCAATAACAATACCTCCAAGTGATGAAGGTTGTTGAATAGCTCCAATGGTGAGCAGCTCCAATCTCCAATGGGTCCTTTCTCCAAGGTTGCTATAATGGCCAAATACTCAAGGGATATTTTGGCAGCATGAGGATAGGAAGATGGATGGATGTGAAATGAGGAGCCCCTACCACCTTTTTATAGGTTTTGGTGGTGGGGAATACCATTTGTGGTTTTGTGGAAACCAATGGTATTGACCAACATGGTTTAGGTACTCTTCCCTCCTTTTTCCTTTTTTGAATAAAATTAATATTTTTATTCCCTTTTTAATATTTTGGGAATTTTGGACCCTTTTTGAGGGTTTTTTGTGTTTTTTTAGGAAAAATAATCTTTTTGAGTGGGAAAAGGGTTGTACTAAGGTCTTTTGGTGACCTTTTGTTGGCTTTAGAGGCTCAGATGGTGGAAAAGTGGACAAATGGGTCATGTGACTAGGGAAATGAGCTAGTGAGCACTTTTTAGGTGTTAACAGTATGTATTTTCTCATGTTCAACTATAATAGGATCAATGTCCAACATTTATTTGTATGACCAACCAAACACATTCCGAATTTTTTTGAATAAAGCAGTATATTGCATGATTTCCTCTAGAGAGAAATCAACACCTATATTGATATTTTTAACGATGTTAGGCTTGATGGATATATCGATAAGAATGGTTTTTGAAATATTTTCCAAATTTCCTTTCAAAAGCTCATTGTGTGTTTGGATAGGACATTAGTATTTTTCCATATCATCACTAAGGTAAAAGTTTCCAAATTTGACCTCTAATGAATATTTCTAAGAAAGAAATGATGATTGATGATGCATTTCCTCCTAGGGTAGTTCAGAGATGTTCATGAATTCAAGGATAGCTTCATCTGATGAAAAAGTTTAGTCCAAGAGGTCATGAGTACTAGGAGTATTGATGGCCCATATGGTTGATGTGTATGGATCCTATTCCTCCTGTGGAGAAGGATTTTGATCCAAGTTTTCCGAATCCATTTGGATAGCTTGCTATGCCATTTCTACATAAAATAGGGGTATAATACTCATAGTGTCATCATGTTCCATAGAATTAGGTAACTTTCCATAATCATTTTGGACTAAGGTGTCCTCCTTCAAGACTCCCTTTGATGAAGTGGAGCCATGCACTGGAATGGCCTTAGAGATTTTTTTTAATGGAAAGTAGACTTATGATGTAATGGTGAAAGCTGGAGAGGTTTGAAGGGTAGATACTGGTGGTGGAAGTGTGAAGGTTCCCATGAGAGATGCATATTTGAACATTCCTACCCCAATATCTTGAATCATCATTTTTAAATGCCGTACAAAAGGTACATTCAAGTGGATACTAGTTTTAGGTGTGCATTAATCTAATTGATCGATTGTAACAATATTCCCTTTGTGGGGGAGATGAATTACTCGGAATACCGAAGATACTACTGTCGTCATTGCATGTATACAAATGTGTCCCGGTAGAAAATTGTAATCTATGGGCACATCCACTACCTCAACATTAACTTGGACTATTTTACCTCTCAGTTCAGCTGGGAAAGCCATGATAAGTCTATGAGGAGGGAAAGAATTTCCAACAAATGCTTTGAATATTTTGTGGGATGGTACTAAGGTGGGTGATCCCAATGCTTTCCAACATGATAATGACATGACACAATCGGATTCTCCTTCATCTACAAAATTCAAAAAATGTTCTTTCCGTGTGAGGCCTCTTTAATTTGGAATGTGATCCATGATAGAAGCGTACATGTTGACTTTTCTAAGTCAAATGTGATCAAATTAGTTTTAGGAGGATCAACAGCATTGAAACCAGACAAGAGTGCCTTCCTTTGGGTAGGAAAACTTTGAAAAACTTCCAAGGATAACATGGCACAAGGTGCTTGATCTAAATCTTCAACAACATTGTATTTTTTAGCAACTTGTGCATTTGGATTGTGGGTTGTTCTATGTAATACCCCCTTGGTGGGATGAGTTACTATGTCAATGGCAGGTTTCTCAATGGTGAGCGAACCATTTGGCTATGATCCTGATGGGTCTAAAACATTAGGTGGGGCATCGTAAGAACGAGTCCTAGTTTGAACATTTAACTCATGATCACACATGAATATGATAGAATTGGGGGGATTCCCCCTCATGGGTGGTTTTCCTGGTTTCCCCTTGGTGGAGGTACCGACATTGTAGCAAGCATTTGGTTTTACTGCAGGAGGGGTTGAGTGAATATGGTAAGTTGTTGTTGCCCTCCGCATTGAGTCAACATGTGATGAATGTCTTCCATGTAATGGCATTAATGAGTATGATGGTCTCCATGGAAAATATTACAAGGGTACTTGTTTTTTCATTTCTCCTACTTGTCCCCAACTGGATTATTCACCGTGGGTGCATCTCCCATTCAAGGATTAGCATTTTGCTTCTTCTCCCTCTTCTTCTTTTTTCCTTTTGGGTTTGGAGTTTGGATTGTAAGGATTTCAAAATTTTGGGTGGGAGTTGTGGATTGTTGTTTTTCCTGGCCAGCTTTGGTTTGCGAAGTCTGAATAAAAAATTGTCCCATTTGTTGGATAATATGTTCAAGTTGGTTGATGGAACTGGTTACACCATCAACATGAATTCCTTGTGGTGGCCTAGCTAGATCGGACGTAGGTCTTGCATCATCGGGAATTAAATAATAAAGTGTGCTCGATTATGAATAAATCAAGTCCATATGTTGGGAACTTTGAATGAGTTGTTCTTAGGTCATGGATCCTGACGTGGATACATATTTGGAAAGAGTAGGCAATAGGGATTTTATGAACAATTCTGCTAAGAATTGATCTGGTATTTCCACTTTGATAAGCCTTCGACATCTCCTCCACTCATGGATATGATCAAATATATGAGTAGAAGTGGATTGCGTAAGTGAATTCAATAATTTTGTACTCGTCTCATAGCCAATAGGAAATTGAAAATATGATAAAAATACCATGGATGAAGATGAAAAATATGTGAATGGTTGTGAGGAAACTCGATGTACCATTTTGCAATGGTCCTCATGTGGTTCCATTGAAACAACCATAACCTAATACTATCATCAACTAGGGAATTGGATGAACACCATAAATGGAATGCCATCACGTGATTTGATGGATCATCCCCTAATCGTACATCATATTTGGGTATGTATGAGGAAATTTTGGTTGGTATGGTTGACCACCCATTCAAATGTAGAACAGAGTCATTGGTGATCCGAGATAAATCCAGTAGATTAAATATGGCTAGAAATGGTGATCTAATAGGTGTTGTTGCAAATGATTGATGCACGAATGAATCTTGGTGGCTCTACAGTTTTTATCCTTGGGCTTGAAAATAATTCCATGGTGGATTTATCCCTTGTGGAGGTTGGGCCCAAAAATATTGGTTACTTCCTAGAAATTTCCCATTCCATAGTGGAATAGAAGTGATGGGTGGATTTCCCCCTTGCAAAGGTGGGCCCCAATAAGATTGGTTACTTTCTAGAACTCGACCACTCCATTGACTGTTCTCTTGGTTTTGATTCATGTTCCAAGGTTGATTTCCCCCTTGCAGTGATGGACCCAAAGAAGATTGGTTACTTGCTGAAACTTGGCCATTCCATTGAGGAATGAGGTTGATAGGTGGATTTCCCCCTGGAATGGTACTTGTTGGGTGTATCAGATTACCCCAAGGAATGTTTCTAGGACAATTTGGAGGAAAACCTCCTAAGAAATTTCCACCAATCTGTCAAGGATAACTCGAATTGGAATTTATGTTCCATGATCCATTATTTCCACCATGCATATTACCATTCCATTGTGAAAGGTTTCCATCAAAAGTAGAACCTGGAAAAATAGTTGGTATTACAGGAGGATTTTGATTGAATCATTGTTTTTTTTTACCTTGATTAGCGAAACCATATGGAAAACCCATGTTTGGTAAGGAACACCCACCAATAGGGATACCTGCAAACGGAGTGGATGTACTTCTAGAATTAGAACCTGGAACTGTACCAACGGGAACTGAAGTGCTAGTTGAACTTGTACTAGTGACATATATATTAACTATTGGGATTGGTGTTTAGGTCAAGGTGGAAGCATTTATACCTCATGCGTCTATTTGAGGTTGTGTTTGTGTGGTCCCTTGAACTCACGACGAAGCCATAGGGTCAAGTGTTGTATTTTGCATGTTATTCAAATGTCTGAAAAGAGTATTAATATGATCCAATGAATCACTAATATGAAGTACAATTGGGTCTAAAGTACCTATTAAGGTTGGGTTTATGTGAGTAGCTATGTTGTTTTCTAAGGTTTCAATTTCAAATGGAGCAATATCATCAATTGTTTTTGTATTTTGTTCGTGATGTAACAATGATTTTTCAGGATTTGTTTGATGTTGTTCTTCTCTATTAATATTAATTGAATTTAGAAGTAGTTCAGTCTCCAAGTCACTGGGATGTGGTTTTTTTATTTGAATCTGTGATTTAGTGGGGCCTTCAAACTCTGGTCACTCACCTTGCTACTACCTTGACCGGAAGATCAGGAGAATGACGACTTTAAAGTTTAGTGTTAGGATTTGTTTATTGTGATATATTAAAAAAATATTCAAACCATTCTAAAGGAAATAAAGAGTAAACAAAAATAAAAGTGTCCACTCAACTAAAAAAGGACCTATGAAAACAAGCAAGCAAACTACTTTTCCAAAGAACCGAAGTTTAGTGAAAATATGGATTAGAGGGCCTTCTTAAACTTGTAGCTCTTGAGGGGTCTAAAGCTTCAACAATTACTAACAACAAAGGTATGGTAAACAATTACACCACTATTCCAATCACCAAAGGCACAATTGGATCTATTTCAATCACCCTCCCAAGGAGCCGAAGATTCATTGTTTGTCTCAGGTATCACAAGTGTCCCCCACTCGCAATAGCCCATGTGATATCCTAGGAAAAACAACTAAGGTTACCAATTCACAACCGGAAGTGGAGTAGAACAGTTGTAAGTCTAGGAAAACTCACATAGACAAAATACTCCAAAAAGAGATTTCACCCTGAGGACTTGTTACTTAAATGGAATACTGTGAAGTGCTCATGTCCCACTAAACAAACAATAGGGGGGTACTTCCCTTACTTATCCATATTGACCTCATGCTTGGTGATTGTTTTAGATGCGCTTTCGCAACAAGCACTCGTTTTTACTTATGGATTTAACCTCTCACTAATCAATGCTCACTAGTGGATTTGGACCCAAAATCCGACGACAAAATCCGACGACCTCCGACGAAGAAGGACTATGTCATGGGATTTCACCTTAAAAATCTCAAAATTTGATGATCTTTTTAAAATTGATGGAAGGACACGTCGGATATCCAATGGATATGCCCATATCTGACGGTTCTGTGGATATCCTAGATCATATTATCCATTGGGATGTCGGATATCCGACATCCATTCTCCAACGGTAACTAGGTTCAAGACGTCAGATATCCAACGGAAGGTTGACTTTTAAAACTTATAAATATTGAAACATTCCGACATGTTTGCTATACAAGCGACGGTTTGCGGAAGTTTTTTTATTCGGTGGACTGTTTTTCATTATTTCCATTGTTTTTGAGATTCAAGCGACCGAAGTGTGGAGCTTCATTTTCTAAGATCGATAATATTCATTCAAGCTCTTTACGAGAAAATGTCAACTAGCAATATTCTTAATCCAGGCGAACAAAATAGACAATTGCTTGCTAGATTGTGGGAAGGAGTTGAAAAAAGGGGTGATAGGAAATGCTATTGTCCATGTACTCAATGTAGGGGCTTTAAGAGGAGAATAATTTTGATCACAACAGCCACAAAACATTTTAGGAAGCATGGGCACGCTGAGGGGGGACATGAATACCGTCCATTTGTAAGTTTTGCATTATATATGTTTTTATTTTGATTGCTTTTGTAAATTTATGTATTGATCGTGGTTTCAATAGATGGGGACTAACATGGACAATAAATATCATTTTAATATTAAATATTTATTATACTATTTCTTTTTCTTTTGTGCATGTTGAATCTAGGGTATAATAGAATAACTCATTTATTTGTTCGTTAGTGAGACTAACCCACTCACTGGGAAAGCACTTAACTCTCTAGATTTGTGACACTTTCTATCATGATAATAGAAATAATGACTATATTGGCATGTTGTAATTTCTCTTATATTTTTTCTACAGAAATTACCATAGCATCATTTATCTTACCTTAGTGGAGTATAGTATGAGAAATTTTGTGTTATATTTGAGTAGCTTTGCTCAGTAATTGGGTCAATTATTATGTATCTTGGATAGTTTGGATGCACCTATTTGACCAACAATTCAATAGGTCGTTGCTCTTTTCATCCCAACAGTACAAAATTTGTTACATTTTAAATGCATCACATAAATGTTTACATTTTGCGTTTGAAATTTTTACATTTTGCGGTTGAATTTATTATATTAACTTTTATCTATTGATGGTTTCATGTAATTATAAAGGAAAGACATCCTAGGGCACTTCGTCCGGAGGAAGTGCTTCCACAACAAGTACCGGAAGCTATGAATATTAATGGAGAACAATTTAATGATCACATTAATGAAGAAGATGATCATTCTGAAAACATAGTTGAGGATGATGTTACAAATAATTTGATCCATGATTCATTTAATGTTGGAATGGTCGACGTTGATCATGATGGTGATGATCATGAAAATGATGAACATTTTGATGATATTCATGATATACCTCTTCTTGATAAGGCATACGAACCCCTTTATGAGGGCTCCAAGACAAATCTTCTCTCTACTATATTATTGATAATGAACTTGAAGGTTATGAATGGTCTTTCAAACATATCAGTCACACAGATGTTAAGGTATGTAATATATTACATCACAGAATATATATGATTGTGTATAATTTTGTTG
The DNA here is from genome assembly GCA_027924585.1 of Larix kaempferi. NCBI lineage: Eukaryota > Viridiplantae > Streptophyta > Pinopsida > Pinales > Pinaceae > Larix > Larix kaempferi. Next base: position 9,300,981 of record BSBM01000841.1, read on the forward strand.
TTCATTCATATATAAGTCAAATTATTACGGATGAAATTTTTTCCATTAATATTATTTCTATATTATATTAACTAGATTTTTATTTTAGTTTGTTGTAGCATGATAGGTGAATATTTGTTACCACCGTCAAATATTTTACCTCGCACATATCGAGATTTATCTGCCATCATGAAAGAAATTGGAATGCAGTATGAAGCAATTCATGCATGCCCCGATGACCATGTTCTATATTACAATCAGCATGAATTTGCAATAGAATGTCTTGAATGTCATATTAGTAGATATCGCACAGATCAAGTAACTAAAAAGGTGCCTTGCAAGGTTCTACATTATATTCCCATTATTCCATGACTGCAACGACTGTTCAGGTGCAAAAACATAGCGCAGTTTATGGATTACCATGCACGGAACAGAAGTCAAGATGAAATTATTCGGATGCCTCCAGATGGGTCTACATTTAGAGATATGGAGGAAAAATGGCCCCACTTTAAAGAAGAACCTTGTAATATTAGGATTTCTTTGGCAGCAGATGGTGTTAATCCATTTGCAGAGATTAGATCTATTTACTCGGTGTGGCCTATTTTTGTTATCAACAACAATATTCCTCCATGGTTGACAATAAAGAGGGAGCACATAATGTTGTCGGTGATTGTTCCAGGTACGAACCCTGGATTTTTTTTTTTAAGTAGTTGTATCTCATTTGTCGTATATTTGTCACATAATGTCATATACATATTTAATGTTTTTCTATTGTGCAATATGGTTTAATATATGTAATCTAAATGGTACGTCTCATATTTATATTTTTTATATGTTCATATCAATCAGGTAAGTACCAAGTGAAAGATATGAATGTATATATCGAACCTCTTATTGACGAGCTACTAAAGTTATGGAATGGCATCACTATGTATGACATATCTAGACCAATACGACAAAGGCAATTTCAATTCCATGCAATGCTTGTATGGACAATACATGATGCCCCAGGGTTAACCCATTTCCGTGGTATGTAATTATAAGTTTCACTTTATTTGCAAAAAGTTATAAGAACTACTAGTTAATATACTACGCACGCATGTTTTTCTAAATAATCCAGTCATTTTGTATATAATTATAATTGATCACATAAATATTCCATCTCTTTATGTAGGTCTTCAGACAAAGGGAAAATTTGCATGTCCAGTTTGTGGTCCTAAGATCAAATCTCGTCATTCAAAAAGCTTAGCAAAGGAGGTGTTTGATGAGTATAGGCACTTCCTCTATAAGAATCACAGGTATTGAACTACCGTAAAACATATGTTCAATGGAAAGCAAGAAACTACATTAAAACCGCATAGAATGACACCTCACATATGGAAGTTGCAATATAATAGAAATCGTCAAGGTACGTATAATGAATCATCGTATATGATATGTTATATTGTATTTTTTATATTGTGTGGTTTTTACTGTAATTGATATTAAGTTATGTAATTTCATGATTGTCGTTCATGTGATCATGAAGGAATTAATGGGCTTCCATGAGGAATGAAAAGTTATCCTAGACAATTCAGTAGGTTGCCCTACTATGATCACCTACAAATTGCTCATCTATTTGATACAGTGCATATCGAAAAGAATGTGACCGAAACATTATGGCGAATATTGGATGGAAGGAGTGACAAAGAAAAAATTGTCAAAATTTGCAAAGACATTCAAGATAGCAACCATGCAATGAAATACGTCATTCAATTTCATAGCAATGGAGAGCAAATTAATATAAACTCACTTCCATGGATGTTAACGGACTAGCAAAGTAATGTTGTAAAAGAAGTCATTCAAAAAATTAAATTTCCCACCAGATTTTGTGCGAACATGAAGAATATCAAAACAAAGAAAGGTGATTTCGCGAGGGTGAAAACTCACGATTGGCATGTCTTCATGAAGGTAATTATTATGGTATAGATTTAATTATTATTTTTTTCCTATTACGGTGAATATGGTTGGTATATTTTTTATTTGTCTACTCTTTGTTGATAAAATGAAACTATTTGTATATTATTGTTACAGTATGTTCTACCTCTCTCTATCCCAGACAACTTCGACAACAATGTCAAGCAAATAATATATAGTCTCGGGAAATACATGAGGTAAGTGGCTATTTTTTCCATGCGCTTAGTGTTTGTTTAATTCAACATAGAACTTATATTTGATTTTCGTTCTGTAATTCATGATGTTACATAATATATTTTTTTCTTCTTTAATCTCTTGGTTTGGTTGTCATGTTACTTGTAGATGGTTGTCATCTAAAGAATTCCATAAAGAAGACATAAAGTATTGGAGGAGAGAAATTCCCCGTCTCATGTGTGAAATATAGAAGCATATACCTTCGGCATTTTTCAATGCATAAGAACACTACCTCATACACCAACTTGAGGAGATTGAACTGTGTGGACCTGTGCACTCAAGGTCCATGTGGATGGTTGAGAGGCACTTGAAATTTATGAAGGGTTTGGTCATACAACGAGCATATGCTGAGGGTTCTATGATGGAGGGATATATGGTATACCAAAACATGCTGTATATTAGTGAATATCTTCCTAAATTAGTAGAAAAGCTCAATTTACGTCGCATTTGTGACCCAAAATCCAATAAGAGTTTCGAAGAGGAGTACCCGAAGGGGAAAGGTAGATCAAGGAAGGTGAAAGGTTGTATAACACATTCTAATATTTAGTATTTTGCATAAATTTATACTGTAATATACTTTGTTAAGTTACTATATTACATTTGTATTGAATTTTAATTTTATTGTCATTAAAAAGTTGGTCAAGAGTGGGATGCAATTCATTTATACATCGCAAACAATCTTGACTGGATGAAGGTATGGATCGAACGATGTGAACAATCTGGTCATAGAATATCATGGGAAGGTGTGGCTTCATTGGTTAAAGTTGCACATCGCAATGGAGACACCATCTAACACAAATGGAAATCAATTTAGCAAGAGGTTTAAAAGATAAGAAGGTAAGCATATTAATCATCCACACTATTTTTTTTTTGTAAAAAATAATGTTGTTGTACGTCAAGCTGTTTTTTTCATTATATGGCATTATAAACATGCACTAGTTAATCTTAAATATTGGATCATTATGTAATCTTTTTCCTGTATGGCTTGTTGTAGGTAACATATCATAAGGCTATGTGGTGCAATGGATGTAGATATCGAATCAGAAAGTTGGATGAAAAAAAGAAAACATTTGATTGTGGGATATCTGCAATCTTTGAGGTGATCAATGTTTCTTCTAGAAGTGACAGACATCCAGAACTCTCTGAAAATCGATACTATGGGTATCTGGAAGACATTCTTCAGTGTGACTTTAACTCCTTCAAGGTATTTATGTTCGTTGTCAAATGGTATAGGTTTCGATTGAATCAACGTGATTCTAATAAAACAATAATTGAACATGATAATGGATTTACCATGGTAAATACAAGGTTGTTTGAGCCAAGAACAGAGCCCTATGTTCTTCCAACCCAATGTGAATAGGTATTTTACTCCGAGGTTCCAGGTAGAGCGGGTTGGTCATTTGCTGTGAGACACAATCCAAGGGGAAGACCGGTAAAGTATAACATAGATTAAGGTAATCAAGACATACTCAAAGAAGAAGACACCGTAGAAGATGATCATGATCAACATGAGTTAGATGATCATGTTCCTGAAGAAGATGTCGAAGACATTATTGAATCAAATGATTTATTAGACAATGTCCATGAAGATGATATCGACGATGACATGATGATCATAAATGACATTGACGACGAGGATTTAATGGGCAATCCTTACAATATTGAATCTAGATCATCAGATGATAGTACAGACGATGACTCTGTAACATCCCGAATTTTCATAAAAATTTAAAATTTTTAAAAACGACATTAAATACAAAATTTATAAATGCGGAAATAATAATTGTTTGATTACGACAACTTTAATTAGAAATTCATTAGTACTAAACATAATTTAATTTATGTTTTTAGCAGTAATGTGACAATGATAACTTTAACACATAATGACAAACATGATTATGGTAATAAATGCACTAACAGGTCATAACTGTGATGCGACACTTTTCTTTTGGAATGATACTGACAGTTTAAATTTTTATGATCAAGGGTGTCCTACAAGGTACCCTGGAGCTTACTTAGTTGCAATGCTAAAGCATTTGAATGTTCTATGAGTAGACGACAAGTAAGAAGTTCAATGACTGTATAGTTTTACAATACGTATATAATTCAATTCGACGTCGGTTAATAAATGTTGTGAATTCTTTTTGCTAAGACAAAGTAACTGCAGGTATGATGGTTTAGTACCGTTCCTAGTTTTATTGACGTTGTCTTACCTTTTTACAATCTTGAAAATAATGACGTCTAGAAGGTATACATGTTGTTTACAGTTGTTGTCGTAATCCCATAACATTGTTCTAGTTGGCTTTGGTTGTCGTCTTAAATAATTAATACTTATATAGTATTAATGTCGTGATTGTACCGCTAGCCAACAAAAGCACTAGTAATGAGGAATTAGGGTATAAGTACATAGTATTAGCATGTTTTAAGTGCTATTATCCAAACCTTGGGTTTATTTGAAATTTAAAGAAATGTAACTCTTATCTGTAATATATATAAAAAAAATGAGAACTGTGATTATTATCTTAATAATGTACCCCTTATGTATTACTATCCTAAGCAATAATTTAAGTCTTTAAAACTATTCACAATATGTATAAACGTTCACAATATTAAACTCACATGAAAATGGAGCTTTAATATGTGATTATATAAAGTATTAATATCCAAACTAATATATCAAAATTACAACCATAACTTAGAACTAACAACTATTATGCAAAAATCACGATAATGTTTTTAAATTTGTGAATATCAATTTGGAACTAAATCGTTTGAATGGATGGCACTGACATGAATTTATGTTGACAGGGTGGCGAGTTGATGGTTAATTAAATGGCTTAAGCCTCGAACTGTCGAGGAGATCGTAACTTCATCATGCATTAAAAGCTTGAGTCGAAACTCCAGCTAACAAAGGTTTTCCAACGGTCCATGTAACATGAATTCGATGTAATAGTTTCTGCAATTTCCACTGTATAATGGTTATGTGTTTTGAAACACCTCCGAACTGGATATTGATCGATCATATGTGTGCCAAAGTGTCATTTCCATGCTTGTACCGATGGATGGGGCATTAATTGCAGAAGTTGTTTATCCCAATGCCATCTTGCTGGCACTATTATGATCGTTGATAGTGATGAGTTTGGACCGTCCGATGCAACCCTAACCTTTGTCGTCGTTTTGGTTTATGAGATTTGAATGTTGTTTATTGTTCCATTTTTCCGGTTTGTGTAGCCGACAGGCTGCCAAATTCTAGGGTTAGTAAGCCTGTAAGAGGTTTCGACCTTGAGACCTGTAGCTTAGGGTTGAAGTTGCAGGTCCTCTCTCACTGTAATGGCATGGTGTTAAAAGATTGATTCTCTGGTTCGAGTTGTTATCGAGTTGAATATAGTTTAATCTTTTCATTTTATAATTTGAGTGAAATGCACATTGCTTGCAAAAGATAGAAGCACCCTGGTCTCGTCTACAACAAATATCTCGTCGTTCTTCTGGTGAATGCAAAGAACTTGGAATCCGGTTGTGCAGGTAAGCATTCTTGAAACGAATAGTGATTCTTTTGTTTGGAATTTTTGATTTTCAGTTTAAAATATAATTAATACAGTTATCAAATTCTAAGTTGTTGTTTTTGTTCAGTTGCAGGGTTCGAACACCAACTAACAAGGGTTTGGAAAGGAAAAGTGAGCTTCAATTCCTGGTAAGCTCTGGGTCTCAAACCCTTGTAGGTTCCTTTCGAATTTGGCTGATGTGTTTTCAGGAGGATGAGTAAGCAGTGTTTCACCATGCCTTGGCGTCGTCTGTCAGTTGAAAAACTTTGAAAAACTCTTTGTTATTCAAATGATGTTTGAATAGGGATACGTCCTTTGTTTGTTTGTATGATACTTAGTCTTAAACTTTTGATGATTAGCTTCGTTGAACTAGGAGTCATACTACTCGTCAATGATGAGGGTTTTTGGATTTGTTTAAAATGCTTAAACTTAGGAATGAACCCTGTGCAGTCTTTTTTTGGAAACATGTTGTAAACTTATGTTTCTAGGAACATTGATTTCTGTACGTTGATATCGTGACTTTCGAGCTAGGTCAGAGTCTTTAATCTTGTCGAATGATAACTCTGTAATGTGATGTTGAAATGGTTTTTACTTCATTTGAAATGGAAATGAACAGGGCCATACCCTAGTTCATGTTTTGTCTTTGAAAATGGAAGATATTCATTATATGTAACTTCAGAATAGCCCTTAAATGTAGCTAGTGTTTATACTGGAATTTAAATGTGGATATAATATGTGTTTAATGTTACCGTGGATAATGATAATGAAAACCTAAACCAATTATGATCTAGGGTTTTACAGTTGATACGATTCTATGTTTTAGTACTATATGCAGTACACCACTCAGATTGAATAATACATGCAATTTGTAATATAAAGAGATAAGTGTAAACAATATGGGTTTTACAATTCCTTTGTTTTCAGTTCTGATAATACTGGTATGAATATAGGAAATTATTCTATCAATAAGTTTTGTGATGAAAACCAAAGTGTGTGTGACATGTGTCATTACTGTAATTTGTGACTTATGATCATAGCTAGCACTTCTACTTATCGCAACAGCAATATTTGTTTCTAAATAAAATGTACAGAACTTTAAAATGCATTGATTCCTATGTAAATAATAGGGATAGGAGAAACACAATGAAATTGTACAGTAAACAATCTATATTTGTTTTCCATGAAAACAATGAAATATTCTACACTGTAATAGATACTATATAGTAATTACTACTGTTAATTATAGGGCAAAAAATGAAAACATAAATCAATAACTGTACTTTTCTATTCGAATCAGTGGCATTTTCCTATCTTCTCATCTATTTTTAATTTGCTTATCTACACTAGAGTATGATGCATAAAACATCATGTGGAAAAATGTAGATACCGGTTTATCAATTCAAAACATTATTGAAACTTTAACATGCAGACTTTCAACAGAATCAAAACACATTTCTTCTTCAAAACAAAGATTAATCAATGAATTAAAGTAGGAGATAGTAAAACCTGGAATAGTTTTGTAGGGGAACAAACAGCCCAAGAAGACTGTTCCACCCAACCAATTCCTGAAGACAGTTAAGTACTTTCCTTACGGTCATCGAGCCTATTCACTGAACCACTAGGAGGAAGAAACTTAGGAATTTAGGATCTCTTCTTGCAGTAGCAAATAACCTGTTAAATCTTCAAGAGATAGCAGTCCAAGGGACCTACTCCAGCACCTCTAGTTTTTCTTAGCAAAATACAGACTTATGATTGCACTCACAGTTAGCCTCCCTATTTGAATCTCTCAGTGATCATCTGATGCACATGAGGAAATATTTCTGCAGAAATATTGTGTAAGAGCTTCCTTCTCAATTCGAATTTTCCTTATGTAGGATGCCTAGGCCTTTTCAGTTGTTACTTGGTCATTAAATGAGCTACCTGCCCACTCCCACCACCTAGGGGATAATGCCACACTTTTAGGGGTAGTTGTCCCATAACCAAGAGCTAGTGGTGTGATGCAATTGCTTCCATATGTCCCATACCTTCCAACAGCTTCCATTCCTCCTAGTGGGTCAATGAACACTCATTTAACAGTCCCCTTGGGTGTTTGTCTCCTAATTAATTTATTTAAATAATAATAATCAATAATTACATTAATCCTTGATCAAAACTGATCATAATTACAAAACTTTGTAATTAAATTTAACATAAAGTATTTTGCAAATAAAATAATAATTTCTAAAATTTGGGTAGGTGACATACACCCCCCCTTAAGTCTCAACATCGTCCTCGATGTTGGCTAATCACTCCTTGAGTGTTCCTGAAACAAAGTTGGGTATGTTGCCTGCATACTAATCTCCAATTCCCAGGTTGCCTCTTCTGGGATAAGGTGCTTCCACTGCACCTTCACTTGCCCAATGGTGAATTCCGGAGAATAGTTTCCATCCTTCTGAGGATATAGTTCGGTTCCACCGGAAAATATCCGTCTTGTCCCACCTGTACATCATTCCATTTTACAACATGAGTAGTATCGTGTACATATTTCTTTAAAAATGATATATGAAAAACATTATGTAATTTTAAGTTTGGTGGCAAAGCTAGTTGGTATGCCACTGCTCCAACTTTAGACAATATTTCAAAAGGACCACAATAACTGGGTGCCAACTTGGAACAACTTCCCAATTTCAATGAACTCTTTTTTGGTCTTACCTTGAGGAATACATGTTCACCAACCTGGAACTCTTTATGAGTTCTTTTTAAATATGCTTGACTCTTTTTCCTATCTTGGGCAGCTTTTAAATGTCCTTGTACCTGTTTCACAATTAGTTCTAACTCCTGCAATAATTCAGGTCCTAAAACAACTCTATTTACTAGATCATTCCACGAAACAAGTGTATCACATTTCCTACCATAAAGAATTTCAAAAGGACTAAGTCTGGCCGATGCATGATAATGATTATTATAATCAAATTCTGCCAAGTGCAAGTAGTCTTCCCACTTACCAAGCTGATCCTTAACATATATTCTTAATAAATCTTCTAAAACTTGATTTACCATTTCTGTCTGTCCATCTGTTTGTTGATGAAATGTTGTACTGAATTTAAGGTTGTATTCAACCCCTTAAACAGTGACCTCCAGAAGTTTCCGGTAAAATTAGAGTCATGATCTGAAATTATTACTTTCGGTATCCCATGTAGTCGAAAAATCTGTTTCATAAAGATTTTTTCAATGTCTAGGGCTTTATGGGTAGTCTTCACAGGTATGAAATGTGCTGCTTTGCTGAGATTGTCCACTACCACCATTATAGAATCGTGTTGTTTCTGATTTTTAGGCAATCTAGTAATAATGTCTATGCTGATCACTTCCCATTTCCAACTTGGTATCGGTAATGGTTGCAACAATCCCGTAGGATGTTGGTGTTCAACCTTCACTTTTTGACAATCCAAACATTTATCTATGTACTCTGCTACTTCATCCTTCATTCTGGGGAAATAGTATTATTTTCTTAGCATAGTAATGGTCTTTTGATAACCTGGATAACCAGAATAATGACTTTTATGCATTTCATTTAATATCAGAAATTTTATTTCTGGTATGTCTGGTACATACAATCTGTTTTTATACAGTAATATTCCATTTTCCTTCATGCTGAAATCTGCCATAAATTTTCAGAACTGTTGTTTGTTGTCTTTTCCTTCATTTTTCTATATTCTTCATCTGTTTCACTCTTTTCAAGAATCTGATTTTCCAAATCAGTTGAATAAGTACTGATGGCTGAAATAAAATTTAGTTTTTCCTTACGACTCAAGGCATCTGCAACCTTGTTCTCCTTTCCCTTAATATGTTGAATTTTGAAATCATACTCACTTAAGAAAGTCAACCATCTAGCTTGTCTAGCGTTCAGGTTTGTCTGATCTAATAAATATTTCAAACCCATGTTATCTATCAATAACATAAATTTTCTGCCAATAAGGTGGTGACGCCACATTTTTAAGGCATGAATTACTGCCAATAACTCTAAATCATAGGTAGAGTAGTTCTTTTCATGTACTTTCATCTTTCTAGATTCATATGCCACCGCATGCCCTTCCTATGTCAGGACTCCACCGAGTCTGTCATTGCATGCGTCTGTACAAACTACAAAATCCTTGTTGGGGTCTGCTATCCTCAAGATAGGTTTTGTCGTCAATAATTCCTTTAATTTCTTAAAACTATCAGAACATTTCTAATCCCACACAAATTTCTTCCCTTTCTTCTGCAAGGAAGTTATGGGGTTGGCAATCTTTGAAAAATTTTCTATAAACTTTCTGTAATATCCATTAATTCCCATAAATGACCTTACATCCGACACATCCTTAGGAACCGGCCAGTCATTAATGGACCTTATCTTGTCGGGGTCAACCAAGATTCCTTCTTTCGAAATTATGTGTCCTAGATACTGAATTTTGTTGTAACGCCCCGTATTTGACTAGGCGTGTTTATAATTTAGACACCTTTCACTTTATTTGCTTGTTATCTGTTCGACTCAGGTAGACAGAGATGAACTATATTTTCGGCATGTTAGACACGATGACATGTTTCTACTATGTTTAGGATGTTATTACGCCCATGCTGAAACTACGGTTATGATGTTACTATATTCATGCAGTTATTAAGTTATGATTATCATGAGATTCATTGCTTTTCTGATGACAATATATGTTTTAGCATTTTCATTGATGAAATGTGAAATATATGGTGTTGTACGTGGGTGCTAACCTATGATGAAATTGATAGAACTGTTATATTCCATACATACTTGTGATGCGATAAAATTGTGACGTGAAATCAAATGATGTTGATGATATGGATCAATTGGTGATAGAATGGAATTGCTTGTTATAAACTGTGTATTTTGCATAGTACTAACCTACAGGACACAAGGGCTATGGGATAGCCGGATACTTGATCTGATATATGGATAAGAACCTATTCATGCAGTAAACCTTAGCAACCGAAATTGATGATACGATGACATGGACCGATAATCCCAATAGCAGCAGAGTATGATTTGATAAGAGTGTAGACCCGGTATGTTGAGAGGGATGGATGTGTTTCCAACCCTATGTTCCTATGATACCCGAGGTTGTGGGAGGGTCGTGTTGAGACACGCTCCCCATGTAGTTGTGATGACGATGGTCGGATTCCTGCTAGGGGAGGATAGGTCCGCTGTTCATCCAATGCTATCGCTCTCAAGTTCTATGTGGTTAGGTCGGTGAGTTCGACACCCACTTTTGTACTAGCAGAGGAAGGATAGGGAGGAAGTGGACGTAGGTTAGGATGGGAGGATAAGATAGTTAGTACTGTTGAGGGTTGGGTATTCGATGATCTTGAGTTAGTGGTAGTAGGTAGCTTTCCTTGCACCTAAATGATTGAACAAATGTGATCATAAAAATAATGAAATAAAATCTTAAAGGTTAACTGATAAAAATAACCGATGATGTTTTAATAATATTATGATGAATGTATACTTGTTCAGTTTGCATAAAGTATTATTGGTATTAGTTATCTATTATGCATAGGAAATATGACGTATGTTTATAGTACATGTCCGTCTTGTGCATACGCTGGCCACACATGCACATTATGCCCATGCGCGATAATATTGGTTTACAACATACTTATCAAGATTTAACAATGATATAAGTTATCATAGATAACTCAATTAAGTATTTAGTGAATGACTTAATTAGTAAAGGATTATCAAAGTTCTAATGTGTGAAATAAGTTAATTAGTCCTTGTATGTAAACATTGTAATGAACAATTAAAATAAGTGTCATTAATTGCAAGTATCCTCAAGTGAATGTGTCTTCAATAGGAAGTATGATAGTTAAATTCTAATACTAGAAGAGTGTGCTATATAATTGTTGATCATGATTAAATAAACCATTAAGTATATATTTCATTATTTACACCCAGAGGTACTATGTTGACACTTATCAATTAAACAAATAAATATTTTAATTACTATTCACAATTAATTTAATTACTATTATTATTAATTATTATTGTTATCAATATTATTAATTAATTAATAAACAATAATGATAATAATCCCTTTTATAAAGCATAGTGGATTGAACAATTTATTGAATAGATTATTCATTTAATTAATCGACATAATCATTCCGAGTGAATAAAAAGGAATTGTTTAAATAAATTATTGAATAATCCCACTGCTCGAGAGAAACTTGGATGATTTAAAATTATATATATAATCATCATTTTGCCTTGAAAAGGGTGTTGCATTAATGATTTGTACTTCCTAAAACCATGACAGCTAGGGCAGTGGAGTGATAAGGAAGTTATGAAGGAGGAATATTTCTATAAAGAGGAGATTTAACAAAGTAGTAGGTGGGATGGTGGGAGAAGTGTGAGGATTTGTAAGGAGAAGTGAAATATTCCGAGGAGGGGGATAACTCGAGGAATGGAGGAGGCAGAAAACTCCATTGAGGAGGGGGAAAACTCACTGAACAGTATGGTTATTGAACTAAGGACAAGGCTGCTATGGGGACTATCGGTCTGTGGGCTCGGGGGCTAGGAAATCCGTTGATTTCCTAGGGTCAGCAAGATAATAGCTGGTCGGCAGGGTGGACACATCAATTCAGGTTGCTAAGGGAACCTACAGAACCCACTACAGGAATCTTCTTACCTTACTGCAAATCTACGGGTCCAAGTATTTTACTGAGCTAGCTTAAATATAATGTATTTTCTTTATTTCAGATTATGCATGTTAAAAGGACAGAGTTAGAATGAAAAGTCTTAAGCTTATGTTTATTTTATTGTAGAGACATATAAACATATAGAAAACAGACATATAAACATTTAGAAAACAGAAACATAGACGGTGGATTCCTTTCTTTTAGAAAACCCTTAGGGAAAAAACTTGGTATTTACATAAAAATGGAATAGAGACCCAGTGCCTAGATAGGACACTGCATTTGTCCTTGTGGAATTCACACTTGCTAAACTTAACGTATAGTTGATGATCTCTCAGAACTTGTAAGATAATCCTTAAATGTTCATCATGCTCTTCTTTACTTTTAGAATACACCAAAATGTCATCTATAAACACAATAGCAAACTTGTCTAAGTATTTGTGGAGAATATTATTCATCAAACACATAAATACGGCTGGGGCATTAGTCAAGCCAAATGGCATGACTATGAACTCGTAATGTCCATACCGAGCTCTAAAAGCTGTCTTGAAAATATCTTCATCCTTAACCCGTATTTGATGATATCCTGATCTTAGATCAATCTTTGAAAATATCGTTGCTCCACGCAGCTGATCAAATATATCGTCTATGCGAGGAAACAAATAACGATTCTTGATCGTCATCTTATTAAGATGACTATAATCTATACACAGTCTTAAGGTTCCATCTTTCTTCTTAACAAAGATGTCAGGTGCTCCCCAAGGAGACACGTTGGGTCTTATATAATTCTTATCGATCAGTTCCTTCAACTGTGATTTCAATTCGTTTAATTCCAGTATATTCATTCTGTATGGAGCTTTAGAATTTGGTACTACTCCTGGTATTAACTCGATGGTAAAATCTAAATATCTTTTAGGAGGTAATCCTGGAATTTCCTTAGGAAATACATCCTTAAAATCTTTTAGGATAGGTATGTCCTCCAATTTCAGTTTGTCCTCTTTACCAATAAACTCATCATTTACTATGTTTACTGCAAACAACTGGCATCCTTTTTTAACTTCCCTCTTAAATTGCATGGCTGAAATCTGTCTAAGGGTTACCTTCCTTGGGATGCATTTTATTTCTACAGTTTTTCCTTCATCATTCAAACATGTAAAACGTTTTCCGTAACAGTCCAGAATGACATGATGTGATTCTAAAATATTCAACTATAATATCATAAGATCCTAAAGGTAGAATATTCAACTTGATTTGTGTTTGTAAATGAATCATAGATAAAGCACAACTTTCTATAAAATTTGATACTTTCCTCTTTGTTCCAGTTGCAAGTCTAACTAGCCAAGATTTACTAAACTTTTTTGTTTTCAACTTAAGACTTTTTACAATATCTGGTGATATATAACTTAAGCTAGCACCTAGTTAAATTAAAACAATAACAAGATGATTTTGTACCATACCTTCAATCTCTACCATGGAGATTTGATGATCTGCTTGCCTGTTGTCAAGTGTTGCATTAATTATGGGCATCTCCCTCGCCACGTCTCCAACAGTAGGTTCAGTTTGAATGGAGTTGATGTTGTTAGCCTTTCGCTTCCTTAAGGGACATTCTAATGCATAATGGGGACCTTGACATTCAAAACATTTGATAGGTGCCTTTGGCTCATTAGTTCTGGTATTATTAGGTGCATTTATGGGTGTTGTAGAATTCTGCTATTGATTGTTTCTGGAATTATTCCCTTGGAAATTCCAATTCTAAAAATTCTTCCTTTGGAACCCGGAATTTCCACTGAATCTGAAATTTTTCTTTTTCTGTTCAAATTTGTTGGGCTTATCATTTTTCCAGTTTGACATTACTTCTCTTTTTCGATTTGTGTCATAACAGAAAACTGTCTTTCTCATAGCCTCCTCCAAGGTTTTAGGATTGTCGTACTCGATTCTATCCTTAATATTGAAAGGTAGGCAGCTCAAGTATTTTTGAATTTTTGCTTTTCTTCTATGAGGTATGGCACATATCTCAGTAAGTTCAGAAATTTACTGTTCATTTCCCTCATGTTCATACCTCCCAACTTCAAATCATAGAACTCTTTGAATTTTTCTTCATAGTACTGTTTAGATAAATACTTCTTTTTAAAATACCGTTTAAAATTACTCTAGCTTACATCTTTATCTTTAATGCCCTTTACTCTTTTGATGTCCTACCACCAAATATCCATTTTTCCAGTCAAGTTATATATAGCCATTTTTTCCTTCAAGAACTCTGAATAGTTATAGATCTGGAAGTATTTCTTCATACCGGACAGCCAAGCTTCAGCTATCTCACCCTTCTCAGTTTCTCCATTGAAAGTTGGAGGTCTAATATCTTTGAACTCTCCATAAATCTGCTGATACTCCTTATGATTTTTCCTTCTGGGTTTGGAATCTCCTTCACTGCTATCATTGGTGTAGTTATGTTTCCTTTTGCGTACTTCAATAGCATCTCCTGATGAGGTTGAGCTGTCTTTCACCTCACTGGTTTTCATGTTCTGATTTTTATTAGCATGAGGCAGATCCTCAACTTTGGAGATATCTTCATTATCTCTTTCTTGCTGCTTAGTTGGGCACTGTTCAAACAACACTTGATTTAATTGTTCTTGTGCCTGTAGAATTCTTTCATTGTCTTGTTTCACAGATCTGATTTATGTCTTTACTTCATGGAAAGAACGTAACAATTCTGACGAATTGTTATTTAGTTCACCATGACCTTCTTCTACATAGTGTTTTCCCGAACTCTGGTTGTTTGGTTGAAATCTGTCGTCTATATGATCAGCTGAATTCTCCATACCTGTAGCTTAAAAATAATTTCTGGAATAACATGATAATTTAAATTTAAATTAGTAAAGTTTTTATGTTGTATTAATTTTTCTGCTACATGTTCTTGGACCTCTTTTAGTCCTAGAGTTCGAACATGAGCTCTAATACCACATGTAACATCCCAAATTTTCATAAAAATTTAAAATTTTAAAAAACGATGTTAAATACAAAATTTATAGATGCGAAAATAATAATTGTTTGATTACGAGTGCTTTAATTAAAAAGTCATTAGTACTAAACATAATTTAATTTCTATTTTTAGCAATAATGTGACAATGATAACTTTAAAACATAATGACGAACATGATTATGGTAATAAATGAACTAACTAGTCATAACTGTGATGCGACACTTTTCTTTTGGAATGATACTGACAGTTTAACTTTTTATGATCAAGGGCGTCCTATGAGGTACCCTGGAGCTTACTTAGTTGCAATGCTAAAGCATTTGAATGTTCTATGTGTAGACGACAAGTAAGAAGTTCAATGATTGTATAGTTTTACAATACATGTATAATTCAATTCGACGTCGGATAATAAATGTTGTGAATTCTTTTTGCGAAGACAAAGTAACTGCAGGTATGATGGTTTAGTACTGTTCCTAGTTTTCTTGACGTTGTCTTACCTTTTTACAATCTTGAAAATAATGACGTCTAGAAGGTATACATGTTGTTTACAGTTGTTGTCGTAATCCCATAACATTTTTCTAGTTGGCTTTGGTTGTCGTCTTAAACAATTAATACTTATATAGTGTTAATGTCGTGATTGTACCTCTAGCCAACAAAAACACTAGTAATGAGGAATTAGGGTATAACTACATAGTATTAGCATGTTTTAAGTGCTATTATCCAAACCTTAAACTCACATGAAAATGGAGCTTTAATATGTGATTATATAAAGTATTAATATCCAAACTAATATATTGAAATTACAACCATAACTTAGAACTAACAACTATTATGCAAAAATTACAATAATATTTTTAAATTTGTGAATATCAGTTTGGAACTAAATCGTTTGAATGGATGGCACTGACATGAATTTATGTCAATAGGGTGGTGAGTTGACGGTTCAGTAAATGGCTTAAGCCTCGAGCTATCAAGGAGATCGTAACTTGATCCTGCATTAAAAGCTTGAGTTGAAACTCCAGCTGACAAAGGTTTGCCAACGGTTCACGTAATATGAATTCGATGTAATAGTTTCTGCAATTGCCACTGTATAATGGTTATGTGTTTTGAAACACCTCCGAACTGGATATTGATCTATCCTCTGTTTTCCAAAGTGGCATTTCCATGCTTGTAATGATGGATGGGGCATTAATTGCAGAAGTTGTTCATCCCAATGTCATCTCGCTGGCACTATTATGATTGTTGATAGTGATGAGTTTGGACCTTCCGATGCAACCCTAACCTTTGTCGTCATTTTGGTTTATGAGATTTCAATGTTGTTTATTGTTCTATTGTTCTGGTCTGTGTGGCCGACATGCTCCCGAATTCTAGGGTTAGTAAGCCTGTAAGAGGTTTCTACCTCGAGACCTGTATCTTAGGGTTGAATTTGCAGGTCCTCGCTCACTGGAATGCTGTGGTGTTAAAAGATTGAGTCTCTGGTTCGAGTCGTTATCGAGTTGATAGTTTAAGCTTTTCGTTTTAGAATTTGAGTGAAATGCGCATTGCTTGCAAAAGATAGAAGTACCCTAGTCTCATCTACAACAAAGATCTCGTCGTTCTTCTGGTGAATGCAAATAACTTGGCCTCCGGTTGTGAAGGTAAGCGTTCTTGAAATGAATAGTGATTCTTTTGTTTGGAATTTTTTATTTTCAATTTAAAATATAATTAATAAAGTTATCAAATTCTAAGCTGTTGTTTTTGTTCAGTTGCAGGGTTCTAAGACCGACTAGCAAGGGTTTGGAAAGGAAAAGCGAGCTTCCATTCCTAGTAAGCTTCAGGTCTTAAACCCTCGTAGGTGCCTTTCGAATTTGGTTGATGTGTTTTCAGGAGGATGAGTAACCATTGTTTCACCATGCCTTGGCGTCGTCTGTCAGTTGAAAAAATTTGGAAAACTCTTTGTTATTCAAATGATGTTTGAACAGGGATACGGCCTTCATTTGCTTGTATGATACTTAGTCTTAAACTTTTTATGATTAGCTTCATTGTACTGGGAGTCATACTACTCGTCAATGCCGAGGGTTTTTCGATTTGTTTAAAATGTTTAAACTTAGGAATGAACCTTGTGCGGTCTTTGTTTGGAAACATGTTGTAAACTTATGTTTCTGGGAACATTGATTTCTCTATGTTGGTATCGTGACTTTCGAGCTACGTCAGAATCTTTAATCTTGTTGAATGATAACTCTGTAATGTGATGCTGAAATGGTTTTTACTTCATTTGAAATGGAAATGAACAGGGCCATACCCTAGTTCGTGTTTTGTCTTTGAAAATGGAAGATATTCATTATATGTAACTTCATAATAGCCCTTAAATGTAGCTAGTGTTTATAGTGGAATTTAAATGTGGATATAATATGTGTTTTATGTTACCGTGGATAATGATAATGAAAACCTAAAACAATTACGATCTAAGGTTTTACAATTGATACGATTCTATGTTTTAGTACTACATGCAGTACACCACTCAGATTGAATAATACATGCAATTTGTAATATAAAGAGATAAGTGTAAACAATATGGGTTTTACAATTCCTTTGTTTTCAGTTCTGATAATACTGATATGATTATAGGAAATTATTCTATCAATAAGTTTTGTGATGAAAACCATAATGTGTGTGACATTTGTGATTACTGTAATTTGTGACTTATGATCATAGCTAGCACTTCTAGTTATCGCAACAGCAATATTTGTTTCTAAATAAAATGTACAGAACTTAAAAATGCATTGATTCCTATGTTAATAATAGGGATAGGAAAAACACAATGAATTTGTACATTAAATAATCTATATTTGTTTTCCATGAAAACAATTAAATATTCTACACTGTAATAGATACTATATAGTAATTACTACTGTTAATTATAGGGAAGAAAATGAAAACATAAATCAATCATTGTACTTGTCTATTCAAATCAGTGGCAGTTTCCTATCTTCTCATCTATTTTTAATTTGTTTATCTATACTAGAGTACGATGCATAAAACAACATGTGGAAAAATGTAGATATTGGTTTATCAATTCAAATCATTATTGAAACTTTAACATGCAGACTTTCAACAGAATCAAAACACATTTCTTCTTCAAAACAGAGATTAATAAATGAATTAAAATAGGAGATAGTAAAACCTGGAATAGTTCTGTAGGGGAACAAACATCCCAAGAAGACTAATCCACCCAACCAATTCTGAACACACTCAAGTACTTTCCTTAGGACCCCTGAGCCTGTTCACTGAACCACCAGGAGGAAGAAACTTAGGAATTTAGGATCTCTTCTTGCAGTAGCAAATAACCTGTTAAATATTCAAGAGCTAGCAGTCCAAGGGACCTGTTCCAACAACTCTAGTTCTTCTTAGCAAAATAAAGACTTATGATTGCACTCACAGCTAGCCTCCCTATTCAAATCTCTCAGTGATCACCTGATGCACATGAGGAAATATTCCTGTAGAAATATTGTGTAAGAGCTGCCTGCTCAATTTGAATTTTCCTTATGTAGGATGCCTAGGCCTTTTCAGTTGTTACGTGGTCATTAAATGAGCTACCTGCCCACTCCCACCACTTGGGGGATAATGCCACATTTTTAGGGGTATTTGTCCCATAACCAACAGCTAGTGGTGTGATGCAATTGCTTCCATCTGTCCCATACCTTCCAACAGCTTCCATTCCTCCTAGTGGGTCAGTGAACACTCATTTAAAAGTCCCCTTGGGTGTTTTTCTCCTAATTAATTTATTTAAATAATAATAATCAGTAATTACATTCATCCTTGATCAAAACTGATCATAATTACAAAACTTTGTAATTAAATTTAACATAAAGTATTTTGCAAATAAAATAATAATTTCTTAAATTTGGGTAGGTGACAGACTCAGATGAAGAAGATGATGAAGACCATTGAAGTTTATGAGGTATGCAGTAATAATAAATTAACTGTTTCTTAGTGAGTTTCCATTTTCCAGTATGATATAATTCGAAACATTGCTTGTTATAGAGTATGTCAAAAAACACATTTAAAGTTTTTGTACATAGATATTTTAGTAGAAAATATTAAATTATTCTCGAAACAGAGAGAAGCTTAGTAAGGAAATGCACAATTATCAAGACTCAAACATAATCATCATCATTATCATCATCATCATCATCATCGTAATCATCATCATATTTTTCGTCTTCATTGACATCTTCATCATCTTGATCATCATCTTCATCATCGTCATCATCATCATCATCATCATCATCATCATCGTCGTCGTCATCATCATCGTCATCATCATCATCATCATCATCATGGCTGACAATAACCATTGCAATATCAAAAACATGGCTGACAATAACCATTGCAGCATCAAAAACATGGCTGGCAATAACCATTGCAGCATCAAAAACCATACCTATAGATTAAATAATGTGATGCATGGGGCCAACGTTGAAATTTTTTAAATATGTGTTGGCTTGGACTGAAATTTGGCATGGCTAGTCTAGACGCATGCATTGACGATGTGGGAGGGTTTCTCGACTCAAACATGGCTGACAATAACCATTGCAACATCAAAAACCATACCTATAGATTAAATAATGTGATACATGGGGCCAACGTTGAAATTTTTTAAATATGTGTTGGCTTGGACTGAAATTTGGCATGGTTAGTCTAGACGCATGCATTGACAATGTTGGAGGGTTTTCAGACTCAAACTTCGCTGATACTCACCATTGGAGCATCAAAAACCATACATATAGATTAAATAATGTCCTACATGGGGCCAACGTTGAAATTTCTTAAATATTTGTTGGCTTGGACTGAAATTTGGCATGGTTAGTCTAGACACATGCATTGACAGTGTGGGAGGGTTTCTAGACTCAAACATGGCTGAAAATAACCATTGCAGCATAAAAAACCATACCTATATATTAAATAATGTGATACATGGGACCAACATTGAAATTTTTTAAATATGTGTTGGCAAGGACTGAAATTTGGCGTGGTTAGTCTAGACGCATGAATTGACGGTGTGGGAGGGTTTCTAGACTCAAACATGGCTGAAAATAACCATTGCAGCATCAAAAAACATACCTATAGATTAAACAATGTGATACATGGGGCCAATGTTGAAATGTTTTAAATATGTGTTGGCTTGGATTGAAATTTGGCATGGTTAGTCTAGACGCATGCATCGATGGTGAGGGGGGGTTTTTGGACTCAAACTTGGCTGACACTCACCATTGCAGCATCAAAAACCATACCTATATATTAAATAATGTGATACATGGGGCCAACATTGAAATTTTTTAAATATGTGCTGGCTTGGACTGAAATTTGGCATGGTTAGTCTAGACGCATGCATTGACGGTGTGGGAGGGTTTTTGGACTCAAACTTGGCTGACACTCACCATTGGAGCATCAAAAACCATACCTATATATTTAATAATGTGCTACATGGGGCCAATGTTGAAATTTCTTAAATATTTGTTGGCTTGGACTCAAATTTGGCATGGTTAGTCTAGACGCATGCATTGACGGTGTGCGAGGGTTTCTAGACTCAAACATGACTGAAAATTACCATTGCAGCATCAAAAACCATACCTATAGATTAAATAATGTGATACATGGGACCAACGTTGAAATTTTTTAAATATGTGTTGGCTTGGACTGAAATTTGGCATGGTTAGACGCATGCATTGACGGTGTGGAAGGGTTTCTAGACTCAAACATGACTGACAATAACCATTGTAGCATCAAAAACCATACCTATAGATTAAATAATGTGCTACATGGTGCCAACATTGAAATTTCTTAAATATTTGCTGGCTTGGACTGAAATTTGGCATGGTTAGTCTAGACACATGCATTGACGGTGTGGGAGGGTTTCTAGACTCAAACATGACTGACAATTACCATTGCAGCATAAAAAACATATCTATAGATTAAATAATGTATCTTTTTTCTACTATAGGGTTTATCATTTGTTATTTCTCTTATATATTTTTTGCACTATCTTCATTTAAATCTCAATTGCTATCAAATTAGATAACAAACATTTTGGTCTCTTCATTAAGAAATATGGTAACATCATTGATGGAACTTATTTATTTGCTTTTCCATTCATGTTTACATCAAAATACCAAAATCAACGATTATGTCACAAAAAACCTTTTTGTTGCAGCATGGAGCATACACATTCGGTATATTAAGGGGTCTCTCCAACCCCCTAATACGACCTTTGAGTTTGATACCTACAATTGTGTGAAATGGAGAGAAATCAACATGTAGCAGGTTCCAAGCCACTAACAAACCTTTTGACATAACATTGGCATCCACACCACAACACTTCCATATGGGATTTAGTTTAAGAAAAAATTTACATGCATTATTGTTTTATTGTATGAATTACACTATGTTATGGTAGCTCCCGTTATTATATTGAATATAACCCTCTATACTCTATATGGAAGCTCCCGGTGTTATATTTCCATCCCCCAAGATAAAGACCTAACGATCACCAAAGATAGCACACCAAAGTTATAAGGTACTCAACTAACAAAGCCTAGATTGGGTAGTGGGAATATTGGTTGTGATACCCTCCACCCAAGTTCAAATCTAGTTCACGACATGTTATGGTGGACATTGGGGATACCCTTATTCTTCGCAAATAGCATGTGTCTATTATTTCCATGGATGTAGTCTATAACGCCAATAAACCACAATTAAAAAAAATACTAAACCATAAGGTACTAAGCAAATCCATCCCACTATTTGAAACTCCAAAGTTAGCTTTAAAAAATAAGCAACCTAGTTTCCATGAACAATTTAAAACCATGCACAATTTAAATAGTATTAAAGGAGTCTCAAACAACAATAGAATCTGCAATGATGTTTTTGATGGTACGAGTCATTTCCTTGTGAGGGATTTGAGAATATTTATAAAATCACGTTCTATAACAATGGGATGGGACTTAAGGTCTCTACCCAACTTCAAACCGGTAAAAGGGGCTTTATATTTAGTAACATAATTGGTTTGGTGTCCTCCTTCTCTATAAAGGATGCAACTAACTTTCTCTGATCATCTCTTATTAGACCTCTCCATCAACTCCCGGGTTTCCTAACACCTTAAAAAGTTCTTCTTAGTCCAATTTTGAAAAGGCTTATACCAACAGTTTTGTTCTTCTAATTCTTCTTATCAAAAGTTCTAATGGAATTCAAAGGCCCCAATTAATCCAATTCTTCTTATCAAAAGTTTTCATGCAATTCAAAGGCTGCAATTATGGTTTTAGATAATACTAATTACAATTCAAAGGCCCCAATTATGGTGTTAGAGAATATATTAATATTCTCTGGTATGAAAAGCCTTTTCATTTTACTTTGTAACAAACTCATCTCTTCTTTAACAAATTCAATGTGACAAAGATATTGGGAAATGTTGAATATGTTTTAACTCTATCCACTCCCATTAAATGTCTTCAGTCTTGTTATTTTTCTAGTTTCTACACATTTGCATTTGAATGGGTTGAAAATTGATAATAAAAAAACTTAGTATAAAAAAAATTAATATAAAACAATATATAATATAAAACACTATATAATATAAAAAAATACAAAATAAAATATTATATAATAAAAAAATAAGAAAATAAAACAAAATAAAAACAAACTATATATAATACAAAAAAAATCACTTACCATTTCACTTTCGATTCGACGCGCCCCCATTTCACCACGCCACCATTTCACTCTCAATTTGACACTAGGAGGAAGGAGTAGATCTACAACTCTATGAAACCTGAAGTGGAGAGTTGGAGGAGAGCATGATTTGATACCCCATTTCAATTCGAAGCGTGCGATCAGGAGAGGTGCTCTACAAAATCAATTTTCAAACCCTAAACAATTTCAATCCGACACAGAGGAGCTCGAGAAGGTAGATATGTCCTCGGTATGTCTAGAATTATATGTTTAATGCTTACATGTGATTGTCATATACAATGATATCTTTTCTAGGATTGCTTTTTTGTCTGCCTTTAGGACAATAGCGCACTGAGCCATGACCTTTATTAGGATATTATGCGCCCGCTAGCACTAGACCGTGACTTTTAGGGTTGAGTTGTGACCTATGTAATCCTGTTAGGCGTTCCGTGAAAGTTTTGTTGTAGGAAGCTATCACCTCTTCCCAACTTGTAGAGGGAAGTCGTGACTTGTCTAAGACTGTAGAAGGATGTCGTGACTTGCTTCAGCTTGTAGACGGTTGTCGAGACTAGTGTTGAGCCTATTAGGGCTGGTCCGTGACTATTGATTGTTGTAGAAATTTCTCCCTACGGATAGGTAGAAACTCTCTTAGGTTAAGGTAGTCTTTAACTGGCCCTAAACTAAGACAAAAAGATAGCAAATGATACCTTGAATTCCTAGATCTAAACAAACATCTTAATATTATATTGTTGAAGGAAATGGTAGAGATCTAACTGACCTTCGATTCAATTGCTTGTCCTTATGGTCACTCCAATTTCCATGTCCTCATGAATGAACCAGTCAGAATGAAACCAAGATACAAGCATAGACGATTCTCTAGCAACTTGAAATATGAGTTAGGATCTAAATCTATAGCGGATACAAATCATATGATTGAAACAAGATCAACATACATAATTTGGGAAACAAGACAAGTTATGTTTTATTACCAACTTGAAGTCACTTACAATGGTTGCTTGATGTCCAAGCCAACTCCCAGCTCCAAGTGCTTTCTCCTCTAGCTATCTCCACAAAGATTCAAGATCATAGGTTTGATGTCTCCAAGAGTCCTTCCCTTTGCTCATGGAAGGCCTCTCTCTTATAGTGTGTAGTAGGGTTAACCAACAAGAGAGAAGGATGGATCTTGGGAGTATTTAGTGGATCAGACCCACTAATCTGAGAAAGTGAGTTAGGATCAAATTAGGGATATCAATCCTCAAAAAATATCTTGAAAATCAAGATCCCGCAAGCCATGGAAAAAAGGATAAAAAAGGAGTACCACGCCCCTTCAACTGAGCATAGCGCGGTAGTACCGCGTGGTAGAGAAGAAGCATAGCGCGGTAGTGAGGACTACTTCTCCCTTAAGCTTGAGCAAGGTGTGGTACTATAGGTATATGAACTCTCAAGTGGGTTGATTCTTGACAGGACAAGTTTGTCTTCAAGGATCATTCATCATTTTTCTCTTCTGGGTGTTTTAAACAGTAGGGGAAGTGTTGTCAACTATTTTTATGGTGACGATGCGACAATGTGAAATATGGAGGTATAACAGATGCCCCCTAAAGTGTGAGTTCAAAAGGGACTGATGGCTGAAAGACTTTACAAATACTGTGCAGAGATAGCATCGAGGAGAGCAACAAGGAGCTAAAACAGAAACAAAATGTCAGATATACCATCGAGGTGGGAATCCCCATGCTCGGAAACAATTGACTCAAAGCATGGCTACCAACGAATACATTGCAGATACATGATTACTGAGATGATATAGACTGTAGAAAAATCATGGCTACTATGAACAAGCGTAGATCCATGATACAGTAATGACACATCCACGACCAATACAAAAGTGGATCTGTGTGACAATACAAAGGATATCTCCATCGCAACCTGGATGCAGTCAAAGTACAAAGGTGCATCCAAGGTCTTCTACTCAATTGAAAATGATACGAATCTAGCCATGTGATTACAAGGTGTTGAAGTCAAACATGGTAGAAACCATTTGATTACCGGTCAATGATGTGAACCGTTAACAAATGCGAGGGAAATCACCAATGATGACGATGATCCCCAAGGTATCTATAGTACCTCTCAACGAAATGCGAATGAATGAGTTGATGTCGAGCATCCGAGAGATCGTTCGATCAGAGGTCAATGATGTAAACCTACAGTCGAACACAAGGAAAAATGCCATTGAGGCATGCACGTACCACGTTACTAGTGGTTGATTCCGAAGTCCAATTCCCAGATAGTGATTTGGCGTCGACGAGAATAAAGTCGTCGAAGGTGGGCCATAAAGATTCCCACATCATCGACACAAAATTGGAATGAAAGATAGTATAGGACAATGAAACAATAGAACATGTACTGACACAGCGGAGGTATGACATAATGAATGACTCTGAACAATGCAACCCTTTGAACATATAACGGCATGTAACAGGACTTGGCGGTAGGGATTATTGATGGAAGAGGATAGACATCGAACGAGTAGGCTCATGGACAGAGAGATGACTCAGGATGATGACCATAACTCAGCGAGAATAAATACCCAACAATAGACAAGGGACAGATGCATTCCATGTTCAAAGGTGACGACTGACAAGCTGCCAACAAAATAAACTCGACTTGTTTCCCATTTTCCCCCAACATGATAGACGAGTACCTCTTTGTTGTTTTTCGAGCTTGAAGAGGATAACATATGCTTGGTATAGCTCATCTCATAGATGATTCCAATCTCACATGTTTTACGAATCTGAGAAAGGAGGGGTTCGTCCCAAAGTGGGTCCTTCGATGTCAAATTTTAACAAGTCCAAGGAAGGAAAAGTCGGTAGTTTTTCACTTTTAGAGAGCCTAAAAAACTTAAAGAAGGCTCCAAAGTGTACTTTTTCATAAATTTAGTCCCTTGATACCGAAAAAGTGTAAAACAATTCCCGAGATAACTCTCCCAGTCAAAAATTAACTGAGGTATACCTTTCTCATAAATAGTCTAGACGGGCCGAAAAAGGGGTAACCTATCACCGAATAGGCGACCTTTCAAATACTTTTACAAGTGTGAAAGAGACAAGATCACTTGGCAATCTTTTCAATTTTAGGGAGTCTGAAAAGAGCTTAACTATGGACTCCAATGGTCTTTTTCGTAATTTTTAATTATTCTGGTCCGAAAAAAGAATAAGATACAACCAGGATAATATTTTCCTCATCGTTTAACGAGCATGAGTAAATTTGACTAAGCTCGACACCGTTTACTTAAGTTTGACAAGCACGATACGGGTGTAAAAGCGCTTGGAATCTTTTTCAAGTTTTAATCTAGAGCACGAAAAAGATAAAGTCGGCTCGAAATGAAGGTCAAATAATAAATGAATGCCAGTGTGAACATTTTTAAAGGAGACCCTGTCAACAAATGCTCATGGAACCAGATATTAGTAATGTGAAATGGGTTTTAATTTAACCAGATAAAATAATGAGTAAAAAATAAGTGAAAATTTTATATAAGGGATAGGTAAATATGGAAAGTTACCATTTCACTTGTGCATTTTCCCAAAGAGGAGATTTTACCCATTGAGGAGCAAAAACTTCAAGAGTTCATATCTAGAGATCCAGAGCACCGTTTCAACAGCCGTCTGTGCCAGGTAAGAGCTTTAAAGCCCCTCTTTCATTTCATAAGTAAATAACTTGATTTCAGTAAGTAGAAGTTAATTTTTGGGAAGGCCCTAATGGGAAATTTTCGCCCTTAAGAGTACCATGCCCTCTCCCTATTGAGAAGCGTGGTACTGATGGATACTACTGCTCTATAGGGTTAAACAGGGGCACGGTACTGTGCAGTACTATGCAGTCGCATTGCCCCCAGGTGCGGTAGTGATGATTTTAAAGATCAAAAAAATGATTTTCCTCCAATTTTTAGCTAAGATCAAGTTATTAAATGATTACTGAATGTTTCCCATGACCTTTTGCAGGTGTTTGCAACTTGTTTGAGGAAAAATGGTTAGTTGGAAAGAAAGAGGGCATGAGGCGGATGATTTGTTGGCCGAAGATGACCAAGAAACCTTGACTGCACTGCGGGAATGTGGCTTGTTGAAATTCTTCAAGAACAAAGGTATCTGCAAGCAAGCCAAACTTCTCACCATATTATTCAAATGTGGGACCCTGACATTCAAGCTTTCCGAGTTGGAGAACACACCCTTGAGATTGAACTCGAGTACATTTATTTCCTCACAGGCCTCTCAAAGAGAGGAACCCGGGTAAGTTTTACTGGGTTCACGGCCTCAGAGGTGAGCACTGATGCTTTACTTGCTTGTTATTGTCGTCAAGGTTCAGGGAATAAAAGAGGTAAGGTGGTCATTAAGGACATTGTAAAACTTCCTTTAAAAACCATTTTGTTCACCATCACACGTGTAGCAGGGAGTATGGGTTCCCATCATGCGTCCTGTACACAGATGAATCTTGCAGTGGATTGCATGGCAGGAACACTATTCAATTGGTGTGAAGCAGTATTGACCAACCTGAATGAGCAAGTGAACAAGTGTATACTTAGAAGGAACTCTCAATTTGGGTACGGGAGCATTCTGGTCACCTTCTTTTTGGCGAGGGTGCCATTGTTGCACCCACAGCTGACCATGCCCGCCCATTCATCCACTGAGCCATGGGTGGCTCGATGGAGTGATTATGCAGGATGGCTCGGGGGGGCACATCGTTTGGCTTTCGGTGAAGACTTCTTCTCATGGCTCGAGGAATAGACCATGATGATCAATGAATACCCTTTTGCAATGGTGGACTTCCGTGAGGACATGGACTTGGCACTGCCGGAAGATGAGGATTGGGACAATATAGGTATGACCTTCATTAATGTGTGTTTTTTTATTTTTTGAATATATGATTTTTATTGATTTTTAGAATGTGTAAAAAATATTTTGATATATATACGTGTGCATGTCACATATCGTGGACCACAAAGACCTGCAGGGTACCCACCGTTACACTGTGGTGGTGTTGATTGCTGAACCGCTTTGGAGGAGGAATAAGATAAGGATGAGGTGGGAGGGGTCCTAGAGATAGAGAGGAACCTATAGGGTTTGACCCACGGGGTCTCGGCTATGAGCATGGACGACATCCCTTTGCATCTCCAGCGGCATACCGTAGGTGTTCCTAGGCGTATTGGCCGACTCCTCTGTAGGGTGGCTCGGGCTACAGTGTGTTATCACCAGCAGCATGAGGAATCTGAGGAGGAACATGATAGATCTCCCAGATCTCCTTAGATGGTAGCTTTTATCTTTTTGCGGGATGTACACGATATGTAGGCTTTGAGAGCCAAATTTTTGTATGGGACTAGGTCCCAAATTTTGTCTTTAAAACACAAACTTTATGTATTTTGAGAAAAAACACTTTTATATGCAGTGATATATACATGGACCTACGTTTATGACCTATTCATTTACAATGACTTGTGTGTTTATTTTATGATGTGTTTTTATGTATGGGAAAGATGCCAATCCAAAATGTAATTAGCTAATGAATCAACTATACAATTGAATTATCTTAGTATGTGTTGGTATGAAATAAAATTAAAAGATCGTTCCAAGAGGCGTACCCTTGACAGGACAAGTTTGTCTTCAAGGATCATTCATCATTTTTCTCTTCTGGGTGTTTTAAGCAGTAGGGGAAGTGTCGTCAACTATTTTTATGGTGACGATGCGACACTGTGAAATATGGAGGTATAACAGATGCCCCCTAAAGTGTGAGGTCAAAAGGGACTGATGGCCGAAAGACTTTACAAATACTATGTGGAGATAGCATCGAGGAGAGCAACAAGGAGCTGAAACAGAAACAAAATGTCAGATATACCATTGAGGTGGGCATCCCCATGCTTGGAAACAATTGACTCAAAGCATGGCTACCGACCAATACATTGCAGATCCATGATTACTGAGATGATATAGACTGTACAAAAATCATGGCTACTATGAACAAGCATAGATCCATGAGACAGTAATGACACATCCACGACCAATACAAGAGTGGATCTGTGTGACAATACAAAGGATATCTCCATCGCAACCTGGAGGCAATCAAAGTACAAAGGTGCATCCAGGGTCTTCTAATCAATCGCAAATGATACGAATCTAGCCATGTGATTACAAGGTGTTGAAGTCAAACATGGTAGAAACCATTTGATTACCGGTCAATGATGTGAACTGTTAACAAATGCGAGGGAAATCACCAATGATGATGATGATCCCCAAAGTATCTATAGTACATTTCAATGAAATGTGAATGAATGAGTTGATGTCGATCATCCACGAGATCGTTCGATCAGAGGTCAATGATGTAAACCTACTGTCGAACACGAGGAAACCTACTATTGAGGCATGCAGGTACCAAGGTACTAGTGGTTGATTCCGAAGTCCAATTCCCAGATAGTGATTTGGTGTCGACGGGAATAGACTCATCGAAGGTGGGCCATAATGATTCCCACATCATCAACATGAAATCGGAATGAAAGATAGTATAGGACAATGAAACGATAGAAAATGTACTGACACAACGGAGGTCTGACATAATGAATGACTCTGAACAATGCAACCCTTTGAACATATAACGGCATGTAACAGGACTTGGCAGCAGGGATTACTGATGGCAGAGGATAGACATCGAACGAGTAGGCTCGTGGCCAGAGAGACGACTCAGGATGATGACCATAACTCAGGGAGAATAGATACCCAACAATAGACAAGGGACAGACGCATGCCATGTTCAAAGGTGACGACTGACAAGCTGCCAACAAAATAAACTCGACTTGTTTCCCATTTTCCCCCAACATGATAGACGAGTACCTCTTTGTTGTTTTTCGAGCGTGAAGAGGATAACAGATGCTCAGTATAGCTCATCTCATAGATGATTCCAATCTCACATGTTTTACGAACCTGAGAAAGGAGGGATTTGTCCCAAAGTGGGTCCTTCGATGTCAAATTTTAACGAGTCCAAGGAAGAAAAACTCAGTAGTTTTTCACATTTAGAGAGCCTAAAAAACTTAAAGAAGGCTCCAAAGTGTACTTTTTCGTAAATTTAGTCCCTCGATACCGAAAAAGTGTAAAACAATTCCCGAGATAACTCTCCCAGTCAAAACTTAACTGAGGTATACCTTTCTCGTAAATAGTCTAGACGGGCCGAAAAAGGGGTAACCTATCACCGAATAGGCGACCTTTCAAATACTTTTACAAGTGTGAAAGAGACAAGATCACTTGGCAATATTTTCAATTTTAGGGAGTCTGAAAAGAGCTTAACTATGGACTCTAATGGTCTTTTTCGTAATTTTTAATTATTCTAGTCCGAAAATAGAATAAAATACAACCAGGATAATACTTTCCTCATCGTTTAACGAGCATGATTAAAGTTGACTAAGCTCGACACCGTTTACTTAAGTTTTACAAGCACGATACGGGTGTAAAAGCGCTTGGAATATTTTTCAAGTTTTAATCTAGAGCATGAAAAAGATAAAGTAGGCTCGAAATGAAGGTCAAATAATAAATGAACGCCAGTGTGAACATTTTTAAAGGAGACCCTGTCAACAAATGCTCATGGAACCAGATATTAGTAATGTGAAATGGGTTTTAATTTAACCAGATAAAATAATGTGTAAAAAATAAGTGAAAAATTTATATAAGGGATAGGTAAATATGGAAATTTACCATTTCACTTGTGCATTTGCCCAAAGAGGAGATTTTACCCATTGAGGAGCAAAAACTTCAAGAGTTCATATCTAGAGATCCGGAGCACCGTTTCAACAGCCGTCTGCGCCAGGTAAGAGCTTTAAAGCCCCTCTTTCATTTCATAGGTAAATAACTTGATTTCAGTAAGTAGAAGTTAATTTTTGGGAAGGCCCTAATGGGAAATTTTTTCCCTTAAGAGTACCGTGCCCTCTCCCTATCGGGAAGCACGGTACTGATGGATACTACTGCTCTGTACGGTTAAACACGGGTGCGGTACTGTGTAGTACCGTGCAGTCGCATTGCCCCCAAGCACAGTAGTGACAATTTTTAAGATCAAAAAATTGATTTTCCTCCAATTTTTAGCTGAGATCAAGTTATTAAATGATTACTGAATGTTTCCCATGACCTTTTGCAGGTGTTTGCAACTTGTTTGAGGCAAAATGGTCAATTAGAAAGAAAGAGAGCATGAGGCGGATGATTTTTTGACCGAAGATGACCAAGAAACCTTGACTGCACTGCGGGAATGTGGCTTGTTGAAATTCTTCAAGACCAAAGGTATCCGCAAGCAATCCAAACTTCTCACCCATATTATTCAAATGTGGGACCCCGACATTCAAGCTTTCTGAGTTGGAGAACACACCCTTGAGATTGAACTTGAGGACATTTATTTCCTCATAGACCTCTCAAAGAGAGGAGCCCGGGTGAGTTTTACTAGGTTCACGGCCTCAGAGGCGAGCACTGATGCTTTAATTGCTCATTATTTTTGTCAAGGTTTAGGGAAGAAAAGCGGTAAGGTGGTCATTAAGGACATTGTAAAACTTCCTTTAAAATTTGTTTTTTTCACCATCACACGTGCAACAGGGAGTACGGGTCCCCATCAGGCATCTCGTACACAGATGAATTTTGCAGTGGATTGCATGGCAGGAACACTATTCAACTGGTGTGAAGCAGTATTGACCAACCTGAAAGAGCAAGTGAACAAGTGTATACTTGGACAGAACTCTAATTTTGGGTATGGGAGCATTCTGGTCACCTTCTTTTTGGCGAGGGTGCCATTGTTGCGCCCACAGCTGACCATGCCCTCCCGTCCACCCACCGAGCCATGGATGGCTCGATGGAGTGAGTATGCAGGATGGCTTGGGGGGCCACAGCGTTTGGATTTCGTTGAAGACTTCTTCTCATGGCTCGAGGAACAGACCGTGATGATCGATGACTACCCTTACGCAGGGGTGGACTTCCGCGAGGACATGGACTTGGCACTGTCGGAAGATGAGGATTGGGACAATACAGGTATGACCTTCATTAATGTGTGTTTTTTAATTTTTTGAATATATGATTTTTATTGATTTTTAAAATGTGTAAAAAATATTTTGATATATATACGTGTGCATGTCGTAGATCGTGGACCACAAAGACCTGCAGGGTACTCGTCGTTACGCCTCGGTGGTGTTGATCGCCGAACCGCTTCGGACAAGGAAGAAGACGAGGATGAGGTGGGAGGGGTGCGGGAGATAGAGAGGTACCTACAGGGTTTGACCCATGGGGTCCCGGATATGAGGATGGACGACATCCCTTTGCATCTCCAGCGGCATACCATAGGTGTGCCTAGGCGTATTGGCCGACTCCTCCATAGGGTGGCTCGGGCTATAGTGTGTTATCACTAGCAGCATGAGGAATCTGAGGAGGAACATGATAGATCTCCCAGATCTCCTTAGATGGTAGCTTTTATCTTTTTGTGGCA
This sequence comes from Larix kaempferi, assembly GCA_027924585.1. NCBI lineage: Eukaryota > Viridiplantae > Streptophyta > Pinopsida > Pinales > Pinaceae > Larix > Larix kaempferi. The sequence goes on from BSBM01000841.1 coordinate 9,333,537, forward strand.
TGTACACGATATGTAGGCTTTGAGAGCCAAATTTTTGTATGGGACTAGGTCCCACATTTTGTCTTTAAAACACAAACTTTATGTATGTTGAGAAAAAACACTTTTATATGCAGTGATATATACATGGACCTACTTTTATGACCTATTCATTTACAATGAATTGTGTGTTTATTTTATGATGTGTTTTTATGTATGGGCAAGATGCCAATCCAAAATGTAATTAGATAATGAATCAACTATACAATTGAATTCTCTTGGTATGTGTTGGTATGAAATAAAATTAAAAGATCGTTCCAAGAGGCGTACCCTTCGAAATAAGCAAAGTAGGATAGGATCGTGAACTATGTAAACATGATTCATATGAGAAACCACGAGTTGGGAGTCTAGAAAGACTGATAAGGAGTCAATTCCAAGGGAAGCAACCTCCGTCAAGAGTCCGATGACTGCATGGTACTCTGCAATATTGTTGGTTGCGGGACCCAAACAATTGGCTCCTGAGGATAGGAACTCACCAGTGAAAGAATAGATTACCCATGCTGCGGAAGCGAGGTTCCGGGTATGTCAGCTTGTACCGTCGGCGAATCCGAAGTAGGCAGACATCTATGCATAAAGGCACAAGTCAAGGTAAGAATGGATACATAAGGTTCGTGTGTACACACAAAAAAAGATAAGTGAAAACAAGCTAGGTGCATTATGTACAAAAAGTATCTCATGCAGGATAACCCTACGCGTAGAAGCATTTGAGGTACAGCCCATTGCAGGGCCATGCCAATGGTGTTCCATCACAATCGACAAGTTCATAGGCTCCTTTCTCCAAGACACATTTTACAACAAAGGGGATGTACCACATAGATTCTAGCTTTCCTTATATAAGTTTATCGTGCATTTGATCATATGTGAGTACGAGATCACCTTCATTGAAAACTCGAGGTTGAACGGATTTGTCATACTATGCTTTGATGCATTTTTTGTGAGCTTCGTTGGCTAAAGCAGTGTCTCGACAAGTTTCATCTAGCTTGGCTAGGTATAGAAACCATTCCTCTTCGGAAGTGGTGTGGGGAAGTAGCTCTATGGCTATCTTAAGTGATGGAATTTCACATTCAATCAGTAAAATGGCTTCCAGGCCATACACCAGTTGGAATGGTGTGAACCCGGTATCACTTTTTACTGAGGTTCGGTATGCCCATAATGCTGAAAACAGAGCTGAGTGCTAGTTGGACTTATGAGTACCCACAATACGCTAAATCATTCAGTTCAAAACTTTGTTAATGGCTTCGACTTGGCCATTAGCTTGTGGGTAGTATGGGGTTGAGTTTTCATGACGAAAACCCAACTTGGCACTCAGTTCCTCAATCATATGGTTCCTAAAGTGGGAGCCATGATCGGTCACAATGGATTGTGGGACACCAAACCTAGCTATAATGTGATTGAATATGAATTGTACTGTTGTTTTGCCATCTTCAGCATAAGTAGGCATCACTTCAACCCATTTTGTGAAATAGTTGACAGCTACTATGACATAGCTATGCCCCCCGGCTGAAGTGGGCTTATAGTGCATGAAATCTATGCCCCATTTGGAAAAGGGGCCGACGGAAATAATAGGATGGAGTGGAGCAGGATGCGAGCATGTCTTACTATGAAAGAATTGACAAGGTGGACATTTCTTAACTGTTTCAATGCAGTCTTTGAAAATCGAGGGCTAGAAATATCCCGCTCGCAGTATCTTCTGGGTCGTAGCCATCCCAGAGAGATGACCACCACATGCTCCAGCGTGGCAGTCATTAAGAACGCGTTCTGCTTCATCTAAAGTCAAACAACGTCGAAGAACAGTATCGACACCATGCCAATAAAGGGTATCGTTGACTATGAGGTAGTACTTGGCATGATGTCGGATACGTCGACATTCATCGCGAGTGACGTCAGGGCAGAAACGTTGGGTTTGGAGATATAATAAAATATCCCCATACCATGGGTCAGATGTGCTAATGAGGAACAAGGATTCATTAGGAAGAGAATCGGTGGGCTCGGGTTGCTCGATAGCACAGGGCAAGTTACAAATCAACTCAGCAAAGACCAAAGACTTCTTGGACTTGGCTTTGGCAAATTCCAAGTCAAACTCTTGTAGGATGATGATCCAATGAGAATATTTTCCCCCAAGCACTTGACATGTGAGGATATAATACATTGGATTTAAATCCGCTATAACAGTGGTCCGGCGGAGTAGAATGTAATGACGCAACCTCTGGATAGCGAAAACTGTTGCCAGAGCCAGTTTTTCAACATGTGAATAACGAGTTTTGGAGTCCAGAAGACTCTTACTAAGATAGTATACCACATGTTCTATGCCGTTATTGTCTTCTTGGACTAGCACCATACCAATGGTGGAAATCGAATCTACGAGATAAAGAATGTAATCCCGTGTGTAATTGGGGGGTTGAATCACAGGATCTTTAGTTAAGGACGCCTTTAGATTATCACAGGAGCGTTGGGCTTCGTCGTCCCAGATGAAGGGAGTGTTCTTCTTGAGAAGCCTCATATAGTCTTTTGTTATTTCAGAAAAATTACAAATGAAACGGCGTAGAAAGTTTGCATGCCCTTGCAAACTTTGAATTTCTAGGATGTTCGTGGGGGAAGGCAGGGCTAAGATAGCTTCTACCTTCACAGGATCTAACCATATACCGCTTTTGGAGATTATGAATCCCAAAAATTTTCTAGCTTCAACGCAAAAGACGCAGTTATGTGGATTCAAACGGATATTGTAGCGACGGCACCTTTCAAAAATGGCACCTAAGTGATTAGGGTGGTCTTCCCAGGTTTGAGAATGAGCGGGAAGGTCATCAAGATACGGTTCTACAATATGTTTGATATCGTGAAATTTGGACATCACCCATTGGAAAGTTGCCCCAGCATTTTTGAGGCCAAAAGGTAACTTTCGATATGAAAAAATTCCCCATGGGCAGATAAAGGTTGTTTTATGCTGATCGACTGGGACGATATCGATCTAATTATAGCCGGAAAATCCATCCATGAATGAAAACATGACACTCCGGGCACAGTTATCGATGATTTGGTCGATGAATGGAGTTGGATAGTTGTCCTTTGGAAAAGCTTTGTTCAAGTCACAGTAATCGACACAGACTCTAATCGTTCCCTGTTTCTTAGCTACGGGAATGATATTAGATACCCATTCTGTCAATGGGATAGGATAGATAAAACTAGCATGCAAACGTTTTTCAACTTCTGCTTTGATAGGGGCTGCCTTACGAGGATGGATGGGTCAAAGTTTCTGCCGAATAGGTCGGGAACTAGGAAAGGTTGGAATCTCATGGACCACAATCGAGGGGTCTATTCCTAGAATTTCTTCATAACTCCAAGCAAAAACATTGCAGAAGGTTTTAAAGTAGGCAGTGTAGAACTCCATTTCAAGGGGAGTGCATGTCTTGCCAATATGAATGTTTTCCACAACACCAAGCTTCACTGAAATGTCAATGGGAGTGGTTTCCATAAGGTTGTCCAATTTTCCTTCGGAAAATACTTCATCGAGGGAAGTGGGAAACTTGGTTTGAACCATTCCAAGTGAAGGACTGGATTTTGTATCGGGATCAATCGTCTAAATGGTGGGGAACGAAGATCGATGATGGAAATCTCCCCATGGTGGCTCATCACCGCACATAACCTCCATAATTGATTCGTCAGTGGGAAAAATCAATGTGAGAGGATCGATAAGTGGTGGGGATGAATGAGTCTCAGACGAGAGCTATGCCATGGTATGATGGGTAGAACAATCGACCCAATCGGTGGCTAACTGGATCGCTTCGTACACTGCAAGGTTTCCATTTAATGGCATGGAGTTGCTGTAGTTTTCAATCTCAGTGGGACTCAGGATCACCCAAGAATCATTGGAAGGGGTGACATTTGATGATATCATGTTGACTGGTTGAACATGGGACCCCAGCTCTGGGAAAACTCCAATAAGGGAAGAATCTTTCATAATACCAATGCCAACGTCTTGGAACCGGTACCGAGGCTGATCCAATAACAGGACAGTGTTGGCGGAGTTCAGATGAGAGTTTGGGATACAGTAATCAAGCTGATCTATAGTGACAATTTTCCCTTCATGAGGAAATTGAACAATCCGGAAGATAGTAGATGCTATGGCCGTCATGGCGTAAAACCAGTTCCGACCAAGTAGAAGATTGTAATATAATGGAGCATCCACGACTTCGATGTGTACAGATACTGTTTTTCCCCACAATTCAACACCAATTGCAGGAATGAGTCCATAAGGTTGAAAACCGTGTCCGTCAAATGCCCTTAGAGTAGTGGGAGACGTCATGACTTCGGGTGAGCCTAAGGCTCTCCAACAATTCAAAGACATAATCGACGTGGAGGCTCCTTCATCTAAGACGGTGCGATGGATGTTATTTCCATGGATTCTTGTATGAACCTGGAAGGCTAACTGATGAGAAAGCTGAGGTTTGACATAATCCAAGTTAAACATAATGGTGTTTGAAGTATCTGGGTCCATTGCCCCCAGTGCTGAAAGTAAGGTTCTAGGCTGCGTAGGGTAGTGTTGAAGAACCTCGAGCATCGACATGGCGCAAGGTGCTTAAGCTAAATCCTCAACAATGTTGTAATTCTGGGCAGCTCGTGCATTGGGGTTAAATGTCACCTTTCGTATGGTTCCCTTGGGTGGGCATAGCACTGTTTCCATAAGCAGTCTCTCGATATGGAGATGGCCATTAGGGGGAGGAGTAGGAGACGGATCTTCAACAGGAGAATTGCCTTTGGATGTCTCTGACTGTTTGTTTGAACTTGGGGGGTTCTCATATGTCTTTGAACGAGTGGTTATGTGAATCTCCTCATTACTCATTATCAGTATTTCACGAGTTGCAGATGTCTCTCCGCGAGGTGGGTTGCTCGGGTTTCCCCCTTATGGGGTTTCTTGCGAAACCATTTGTTGTTGCTGCTGAGGGAAAGGGTCAATTAACACTGCCGGGTGAGAGGATCCTTTAACAAATTTGTTGACTTCATCCTTGTAGGGACAGTCACGCATGTAGTGATCGTCTTGACAAATCAGGCAAGGAAACTTAGCCTTCCGACGTGGTTTCGGGTCGTTGTGGGTGGGTCGTGGCTTGGGATTCTCCTGCTGGTTCTTTTTTGATTTACCACAATTGTTCTTCTTCTTTCCTCCGGATGGTTGTGACGTAGATTGAACTGCGTTCACTTCGGAGGAGATAGCAGAAGAAGTAGAATCTTTTGGAGCAGCCTAGGATAGAGCGGGGGAAGCAAAAGCTTGTTGTCTCGTCGAGTTCGTGGCAGGCTGGGCCTTGACTGAACCGACAATACCATCAATGGGGGGTTCAGTGGCAGGTTTCATTGGATCAGTGGTAACGCGGGTGGCATGGGGAAGAAGTTCGTGTAAAGTGTCGGATTGGGTATATACCAAATCCATGTACTAGGCTGCCAAGATGGCTTGCTCCTCCGTGATTGGCCCGTGCATAGCGATATCCCTGGCTATGGGAGGCAAGAATGACTTTGTGAACCAATTAGCAAGTAGTTGATCTAGAATGGGTGCCTTGATTAGCCTACGGCATCGACGCCACTCATGGATGTGATCCGAAATGTGCATAGAAGTGGTTTGACGCAATGAGGTTAACAGTTCTGATCCAGTCTCATACCGGATGGGGAGCTCGAAATGGGTCAGAAACTACATAGCCAAGGTGTTAAAATCATGGAAAGAGTGTTGTGGCAGCTCGATGTACCATTTTTTTGTCATGTCGGTAAGCGTACACTGGAAAAGCCGTAGTCGAATGGAGTCTTCCATCAATGAGTTGGATGAACACCAAAGATAGAAGGTCATTACATGGTTCTTGGGGTCTTCCCTGGGCTTAGCATTGAACTTAGGAATGTCCGATGGAAGTTTGGCTGGAATAGGTGGCCAGTGAGGTTCATGCCATAAAGGATTGTTAATGACCCTTGACAAATCAAGTATATCTAGCGTGGCCAAAAAGGGAAGTTGACGATTGGTCTGTGGGTATATGTAATAACCGTATGGTGCAAAGAAACCTAGGGGGCCCTGCATAGCATATTGTTGCATGTTATACCCATATGTGTTTCCCGCAGGGTACTGCTGGAAGTTCTGGGGGTAGTAGGCCATATGGTTAACCAGTTGTGTGTTGGAAGTCATTACCTGACTAGGAATCATGGTGGTAACCGGTTGTTGGATGTTCTGTTGAGTGGGGATTGTAGGCATGGTACCCTGGGGTTGTTGTATCCCAGGAATAGTTGCTACTCCTGGTTGGGGAAAGGTTCCCTGGAGTTGTTGTGTTCCAGGAATGTTACCACTGCTTTGAGTGAGTATAGGGTTTCCCGTAGCAGGGTTGGGGGGTGGCTGCGACAGTGGTGTCCATGGAATGTTGGTTCCACCTTGATGAAGATGTGGGAATTGAAGGGATGGGTTCCATGGAGTTGTTGCAATCGAAGGATAGGGGAGGCTGGAATTCAAGTTGGGGGGAATTTGAGATTGCCCCCCAGCTTGGTTCCAGTTTTCAAACAATTAGTACCCCCCACTCTATGGGATTTGAGATCCCCAAGAAGGAAGCATGCCTGACCAGGGATGTTGAAGATGAGGCCCGGTTGGAAAACCAGTATAAGGTTGTCCACTGCCAGGTGTGTTGTACATACCATACTGAGCAGATGTTGCTAGTTGGTAGGGCTGTTGGATGGTGCCGATGGGTTACCCTCCAACAGATGGGTTGGATGGCCCTATAAGAGGAGGTTGTTGACTAGGAATGGGGTTCCCAACAAAGGGTTGTCCTCTTGTAGGTTGGGTTGATGGCCCGATGGGAGGCTGTTGGTGACTAGGAGCGGGGTTTCCAACAAAGGATTTCCCTCCAGTAGGCTGGGTTGATGGCCTGCCAGGAGGGGGTTGGTTGTTGGGATTAGGGGTCGCAACAGTCGGTTGTCCACCTCCTGAAATGGTGTAGATAGTGGCCGAAGGTGAATCTGTAACACCCCCTTCCATCATCCAATGCAGGGAAGGAAACGTTAATCAACACACGGGCTTATGGCAGACTTAGCCCCAATAATCTTTACCCATAATTTTCTAACATTTTAAAAACTTCCATATGCAGATTCCTCTCAATTTAAACACAACGAAAATTAATCATTACGTATGCACACTATTTCTTCATACATTCAGCATACCCATATCATTCATACATGTAACAGTCATTAATTTCATTAAGCATGGACAATATATCATACTGCATAAAACATGATGCATTTCATTTCATTAACAGGAATAATTAATCCTTCAGATTGAATGCATTGCAAACACAGACTGTATATACATTAATTCACAGAATACTTATCTTGAATTGTAACAGTCCAAACGACTGGCTATGGAAGGGCAACGTTCCTCCCAACCGTAGACCTCTGTCTAACTTGTGTTCTTTCAGCTAAGAGGTCACCCCCGAGCTGGGATGTGTATCCACTAAGGAGGAACTAGCTAGTAGTACTCACGGCCATGGTTTCGGTCAAGCATCCAAGGAGATAGAGGAGGGTAACTTTAAGCCAGCGAGCTCAACCACAGAGCTACAGGCCTCTCAAGTGAGTTCAACAGTCAGGCACCCACATTACCTACCACATCCAACACAAGGAAGGTCCCCTTCTCTGTTACACAGTCCCTCAGGAAACTCTTCCCTCCAGTGCTCTTCAGGATGGGCATAGAAAGGTCCAGCTGCTGATCCTTGAGATCCTAGCCTTCATTGGGTTTATCAAGCACCCCCAACCTCTGCATAGTCATTCCCAACTTGATTTCTCACCATTCTTCTCACCAAATTCTCAAATCCGTCACTGGTTTTCTGAGCTGCAAAAACTTGGTTTTCCTATTGATTTTGGGGTAGCTAATGCTCCCAAATTCGCCCCAAGGTTCATGCTAATGGATCCCCCATTGGATTTCCTTGTCCCCTGCTAAATCTGGGCGTTTTTGGTCTTTCAAAATCTGGGTTCTCTCAAGGTCGCGATTTTCTGGTTTTCTCAGTGCTGGCACTCGTTTTTGGATGCAGAATGATGCTAGGTAGTTTCACAATCCAATGGGGTGAGAATTAAGCAACCTCCCATGAGGTTGAGTGACTTCTTGCCCAAGCAATCAGAGCCCATGCCCACCCATACGAATTTCAGGGCTGCCCATGCTCCATTGAAGCCATGGGCTGAAATCTCAACCACCTTCTTACACCAGGCATTAATGTCACCTAGGAAAGTCAATGGGTTCTCATAATGACAAATGGCAGCCTAGGGTTTAGTCCCATAGCCCCCTCACTACTCCCTAGTGGATACACGTGGCCCCTTCTCATTCGTTGCCTCCGTAGCCATTTTTTTTGGTATTTTATTTCCATATTAAACATTTACATCAATTTACAATATCCCATGGCTTAATAGCACGTGGGTAACAAAATATCAAGCGTGTCTAATTTAAATAAAATCCGAGCATAAACTAGCGGGGCCTTGGCCTTGAGCTCCATGCTAGGGAAACATACATCGTGTGTTTACAATATTTACATTAGAGCCAATATTTCCTAAGAGTCAAAATTGGGGTATTACAGAATCTCTGGTCAATATGGATGATCCAGCGGTATGACTTGGTGTTCTTCTAACACTAGTAAGGTAAGATAGTGTCGATTGGCCAATGACGCCGAAGGTGTTGTTTTGTGGAGGGGGTCTTCCATATATGATGGGTAGGGACGGAGAAAAAACTGGGTTATCCCTCATAGAATGTGCGCCAAACATGGGTGATGGCAGTAAATGTGGGGAATTTAACTAAGGGGTGTCGGGGGTTTCATCCATAGCATGTTCAACAATAGGAGGACCATCGAAGACTGGGTCCAGGTTCGTATCCTGCAAAGGGTTTTCGGGGTCCGACGGGTATAGAGGTATAGTAATGTCTGAAGGTACGGAGCCATCTGCATAGGAGTGATGAAACTCTATGCTAGACAGAATGTTGGGAGCCCAATAGTCAAGAGGACGGGTAGAAGGGGGATATCTAGAAGCCGTCGAGAGCATTTTCTCTGTATCACGTTTAAACTGTGTCGATGCTAATGGGGAATTCGCTAGGCTAACCATACTAGATTGGATGGAGGCCATGATCTCATGTCCCGAAGGGAGGTTGGGGAGAGATACGGTATGAGGTATGTTGCCGGAAGAACTGGTTTCCTGTGGATGAACACTAGATGGCGCCGTTGTAACAGGCGGAGGTTCCGCCTAGAAAGTGATAAAGCCATAGTTAGGTTCAAAAGGTGTATTAGGAAGTTGGGTTTCTTCGATAACTTCAACGTACCCGCCTGGGACTGGAATCAATCCATATATATCCTGGTCAGAACCTTTGGTGATGCCAACAAATCCTTCCGTGTCATCGTAGAAAGTTTCTGGTGGAAGGGAAGTGTTGACATTGGAGAGGAGGATGGCCTCCGGTCTATTATCTTGGGTTGTACTAGATTCAGTTGTTGTATTGTTGTCCACTGTGGCAGATATATATGGAATAACAGTGGGTGAAGTGACAGTGGGAGTCTTAGATGTACTAGTGGTTGCAGAAAAAGCAAGAGGTTCTAAGACCGTGCTGTGAGTAATAGTTATAGGCAGAACTGAAGATGTAGTGCGTATCGGCGGTGGAATGTTCCCTCGATCGGCACTGCGGCCAGAAGGGGCAGGAATACGTGATGCAGGTAGACCATAGGTCCATGGCGATGGTGGTGGTCGAGGGCTTTTGCCCTGTACTCTTCGTGATCTCCGTGGTGGTTCTGACATAATGGTAGGAATACGAAATCCGAGGGCAGTTTCGCAACAAAGAACTCAAAATCCCTAATGCAGCCGAGTGTGCAAAAGGGGAGCAAGGAAAAGCAAGGCTCGCAAGCCAAAAAATCAAGCTCTAAAATCTATACTGAGACTGGCATCCTAGTAAGCGAGCTAAGGAAAACAATGGCCAGAATGCCAACAAGCAATCACTAAAAAAGAAAAATGACCCTCTACTAAGATGAGATAACAAGCAAACTCCTAACTAAGAGCTGGAGACCTCAACATGTTGTATCCTTCGCAAGGTGATGAAATCCAAGTCGAACAATACAACGTGAGAGACCAATATGAGAAGGATATCCCTCTACTAAAAGGGATCCTGGGTAAAAGAGCCCTAGTAGAAAAGTTACTAAGCTACCTCGTTCATGACACGTTGGAAAAGGTTTTCGGCGCTTCTGCCTATCACCCTTTCAGTACTATGAATACAAGGAAGACAATGATCGATGTTTCCTTAGGGCTAAGTGGAGTGTGGCATTACATAGAGTCCATCCGGTTCTCAATCTCATGGCAGTTTAACCCCTGAAAGTTAAAAACAGTCAGGAGGCCCCTCCACAAACTGGTCTATGACCGTGTCAATAAATACTAGAGGATTTTAGTTCCCTAGAGGACAACAACTATGTCTCAGATGATAATGACAAGGGGGAATTATTTTGATTCCTATCCCCAGTGTCCTACCTAACTACCAAATTCTTTTGATTTCTTCGAGGTTAATGTTGGTTTAGTTAGGGAGATTAATTTTATTGGTTGTATTACTCAATCGGGTAAATAGACGTGAAACTTGGTGGTGTTGTGATGACCCAAACCATGCAAGTGAGAATGAATCGAAATAAGCCTTGTATTTGATGAAAACTAGATATGGAAGAGAGAGAGTTCTTCGATCATAAATGCATGAAACTTTCACAAACAACGAAAAACCACTTCAAAATAAATTTTTTGTTTTCTTTTTCTAAGTAAATCCAAACTGAAATAAACACTTCTTTCAAAATTTCACTGATTTGCAATTAGAATGCTTCAAAAAATGAGAATTTATGTGGCAAATTGAATGGTTCACTTCCTAATGCACAATAATACTGCTAGATCATTTCAATCCAAACAACACAAATGTTTGCCAATAACAATTTCCAATATAGGTTTTAATAACAATAATGGAAAGGATGATAGTTATAAGAACAATGTGATTATGAAAGATACACAATCCAGTAAAAAAGGACAATAGTAACAGTTTGGTTGTGATGAGAAGATCAAGCCAATGCAATCAGACTGAAGGGGTGACCCAATGTGAAAATAATTCCACTAACTCATAAAATAATCAACTTCACAGTGAGAAATAAACAAACCACAAAGACTATGCATTGAACTGGATAGTAATAAGCAACAGAAAACACCAAACTAAAGTAGAGAAAATAAAAAATGATTCAGGAAACCAAATAGGAAAGAAAAATTGAAAAAATGTAGACACTACCCGCGTGGGAAAAGCTGACTAAAACGAGATACTGGTACACTACCGCTCTAGTAAGAGTGATGGGTACGCAGTACTACCGCGCTGTATACAGTAGTGGGGGCGCGGTACTGTTGCAAAGGATGGAAAAAATGCAACTTTTGAAAAAGAAATTGAATTTTTCAAGTTTGTTGCAGACCCAAAGGACTCACTGATCACAGAGGGAGGAAAGATGTAGAGAGGAGGGGTGAATAAAGGTCAAAGAGACCAAAATTCAGTACTGGTTTGAAGAGAAAGAAAAATCACAATAAAAAATGACTGAAAGTGAGATAAATCAATCAAATGGGGTTGAAACCAGCGGAGTCGCCAGTTTTTGTTGTAGAAATTTCTCCCTACGGATAGGTAGAAACTCTCTTGGGTTAAGGTAGACTTTAACTGACCCTAAACTAAGACAAAAAGATAACAAATGCTACCTTGAATTCCTAGATCTAAACAAACATCTCAAGATTATATTGCTGAAAGAAACGGAAGAGATCTACCTGACCTTCGATTCAATTGCTCGTCCTTATGGTCTCTCCAATTTCCAAGTCCTCGCGAATGAACCTGTCAGAATAAAACCAAGATACAAGAATATACGATTCTCTAGCAACTTGAAATATGAGTTAGGATCTAAATCTATAGCAGATACAAATCATATGATTGAAACAAGATCAACATACATAATTTGGGAAACAAGACAAGTTATGTTTTATTACCAACTTGAAGTCACTTACAATGGTTGCTTGATGTCCAAGCCAACTCCCAGCTCCAAGTGCTTTCTCCTCTATCTATCTCCACAAATATTCAAGATCATAGGTTTGATGTCTCCAAGAGTCCTCCCCTTTTCTCATGGAAGGCCTCTCTCTTATAGTGTGTAGTAGGGTTAACCAACAAGAGAGAAGGATGGATCTTGGGAGTATTTAGTGGATCAGGCCCACTAATCTAAGAAAGTGAGTTAGGATCGAATCAGGGATACCAATCCTCAAAAAATCTCTTGAAAATCAAGATCCCACAAGCCATGGCAAAAAGGCTAAAAAGGAGTACTGTGCCCCTTCAACTAAGCATAGTGCGGTAGTACCACGTGGAAGAGAAGAAGCATAGCGCGGTAGTGAGGACTACTGCTCCCTTATGCTTGAGCAAGGCGTGGTAGTGTAGGTATATGAAGTCTCAGGTGGGTTTATTCTTGACAGGACAAGTTTGTCTTCAAGGATCATTCATCATTTTTCTCTTCTGGGTGTTTTAAGCAGTAGGGGAAGTGTCGTCAACTATTTTTATGGTGACGATGCAACACTGTGAAATATGGAGGTATAACATTGATGATTCTTCTTGGGCTTCCATAAGCTTATTTTGTTGGGCCGTGACCATGTTGACCCTGTATGGGCTATAGTGATTGTTCTGTGTTTTTCTATCCTTACTAGTACCTATCATGACTGTTTCAAGGCATGTTCAGTGGGTTGTGTCCTTGCTGGTGCTTATAGTGACCCTTGTTGACTATGTCGTGACCGTTCAAGGAGTGCCCTTTCTCATTCTCAACTCTTTGAGGTTGCTACTGCTATGTATCAAGGTGCCATTGACTGAGGGTGTATGGTTTAATACTTCCTCGTTGTTATTTGATTGTTGTATGATTGTCCTAAAGAGTGTTAAAGTTGAAAGAGATGAAAATTATGTTTAAATTTATCTTACCTTGTCACAACTGTACTTATTTTGTTTCTAGCATTGATTTAGGAATTTATTTATGCATTAAAGTATAAATATTTTAATTTTCTGCTCCAAACCCTAACCTAACCCAATTTTCAACTCATAGAACAAGCTGTAGCCTCTCCTGAGCAGACCTTAGTCCCAAAATAGTCCCGAAGTACTACTTTTTGTAAACTAAAACCATCATACTTTGAACTTTCCTCAAGTCTCGGCATGGAAGCAGCCTCCATCTCCGATTTTGAAATGAATGCCTCAACCTCCACCAAATTAAATGAATGCCACAAAAATTTGTTGTGAATTGGAGGGATGTTAAGTTAACCAACCAAACCGTGAATGCAAAAAGCAAGACCCTCTTGTTAGGTGGGTACACGCCTATAGATGATGATAGGATGGCATGCTCCCCACTATCCATTTATCTGCCATTTAGCCCTTATTCCTGTTAGATGGACACAATATATATATCAATTTGGAGTAAAGCCGGACCTTCCATACTTTGCATAGTTTCTCTCACTTTCTAGTAAACCTGAGACCTTCTCTTTTAAAAAACTTCACCACTTTCATTTAACTGCTGGAGAATCTAAAACCTACCACTCCAGGATTTCCTTATATATTTTTTCCTAGCATTTGATGGGAGGTTTTCCTTCAGTATTTTATAATTGCATAAGATGTACCTTTAGAGTTGTTTGCAATAACCCCCGAGCTATTACTTCATTTTATACATTGTATCCCTTCAGGCTGCCGCTCAGTAGTATCCCTTTGCTTCTTAGGGTATTGCAAAGTTTTACTTTATTTATTATTTTTCCTCTGTTTTACTTTTTGGCTTATCAGAGTATTAATGTCTTCTTGGATGTCTCGTTCCTTCACCATGCTGGCAGAATTGGAACTACACACACGGGCTCAACGAGTTTATCTATAATGTGGGCCTCTTCATTGTAACCAACTCCTTCTTTTTTTGCCTCATATTAAGGTAAATTACTAGCATATTGGATAGAAATCACATGATCTTTAAACACACCTTTAGGGCCATTCCCAGGATTGTTACATCGCAATCTTCCACCTTGTGAGCATCAGCATTATTTGGCCTGTAGGATCCATTTCAGTGACTCAGATCTACTTATATCCTTTAGAGATACTATTTTTCCTTATTTTTATTCCTACCTGCATGTTGCATCATTATAGCATGCATACCCGCGAGTTGCATCACTATAGCCCGCAGGTATCAAGTAAAATGGTAAGAATCACTAATTTATTACTTTTTACTCCCAGAAAGCGGTCATTGGGTGACCTTTGGCTCTCCATCTGCCCGAGTAATGCCTCGATGTGTCTTTTCACCTACCTTTGAGAGGACTATATATTGAGCCCATATGGCTTATGGACAGGAGGAGGAGGGAATAGCAAGAAAACTCTAGTGGATTTTTGCCCTATCTTGAGTCTACACTCATTGATCCTTGTAGTTGTGAACCCTTTATGTTCACCTTCCAAACTCCTATCTAGTTTGAGTTTTCCATTCATGGAGGATTGAAGTGGTGGAGGAACAAGTGGATTGATCCAGATCTTGGTTCAGATTGGTTTCCGGCAAGAGGTCGTATCACCTTGTACTTCTTCTTGCTAATTAATAGAAATACTCATATTCTCGTCCATCATGTTGTAAATGTTGTTTATTATACAATGGGTTACATTTGCTTGTGATATTATAGACCATTGTTATTGATAATGTTAATGCCATTTATATATTATATGTACTTGTTGGATATTGGCTGTCCAGACTAATTTGCAAATTTCAAGTGCATGGATTGAAAGCTCCAACGGGGATCTACATCAAACGTTTGGATTGAGGTTGGTTACATTTCTCCATTATCTTAACATTGTCATTTATAATAGCATTGTTTTGAGAATTGAGCTGATTTATGGTATTCAACTGTCTGTTGTGGTATTCCCAAGCCATAGTGAGTTTTCTCCAACACAGAAATGGCGACTCTGCTAGGGAAAACATCCATGTTTGGGAAATGTTTTGAGCATTAGTCCTTAATTAGAGTTGTTTTTTATCGAAGCTCTGTGGCACTGATTGGCCGTTAAGATACACCATAGAAAACTTGCTTTTTCTAAGCCCTTGGACTCTTTATTTTCCCATTTTCCTTTCCTCACCCGCGGGCTAGCTTAGCTCAGCTCGCGTATACCTACCTCTGTTTACTCTACTACTCGCGGGTACCCGCAGATATTCCTTCGACAGTAGCGTACAACTCCGGTTTTTGTTGTTTTATGGCTATTGGTTGTTGTTGGGTTGGCTTTGGTTGTTCCTAAGTCTTTGTTGGCCTCTTTCTTGACTGTTTCATGCCTTGGTTGTGACCAGAACTCTTCATTTCTCTTGGTTGAGCCTTCTTGGTTTTTTCCTTTTGAGCTCTTTCCTTCAGTTGAGTCTTGCTATTTAGGATCTGTTGGGTTGTCTTAGTGATCTTCTCAGCACTTCAGTGACTGAATAGTAGGATTTTGCTTGCATTTTTTCATTCCATCTATATTGAAAAAATACAAAAATATACATTTAGTATTTTGTATTTTCCTTCTTGTTTATAAGCGAAAATACAAAAATATTTTACTTTCATGTACTACATCTTGCATTGAGTGCTTGTTGCCTTCATTTAGGTTCTTCTTATGCATCGAAAAGATAAAATATTGCATCTTTATTTTGGAATTGTTGGTTGATTTTGCATATTAGTGACATTGTTTTATTGGATAGACGAGTCTAGGATTGGACGATTTTGCATACTATTGATTCTACACATCACTAGTTTCACGATCATATCCCTTGAGTAACCACAGCCACTAAAATTAACGCTTAATCTTAAAATTGATTAGACTGATTTTATTTATAAGGTACACCAACTAGTATAGGTTTAGAGTCTTGTAATAGATCATTGTGAGTTAACAATCCAAGACTACTAGACGAAACATTAGGTGTCTGACCAGGGAGTGGAGGAATCCATGGTATAGATCGGTGTTCTCAGGAAGCTCTACTTAAGCCATAGTTAAGCACGAGGTCACGGGAGGTTGGTTGGGGATATATCCCTCTAATACCAGCTGAATGTGGGAGATATATCCAGGATTTGTTCGTATCTGGGGGTACCGGAGGTTCATCCTCTTGTGCTTCGGGATTAGCTACCCTTCCCATACGACAGGTCCCACCTGCGACTCTCCCCCTAAGCATTGGTTATATTGCGGTGACCATAGTTTCCTTGCCTAGGTATCGCACAAGGTACTTGCAGTGGTTATGTTGTTTGTGTCTTGAGTCAAATAGGGATTGGACAGCACAGTTGTGTTTGTGCAGTGGACTTGACCCTGTACACGCAGTGAAGCCTGGGTGTCTCTATAACTGATTATGTTACCTCCGGCTATAGTTTGGGAGTCTCAAGCCTCTCCTTGGTGAGACATAACGGCTCTAGTGTCGAGAGCTCATTTAGCCACTCTGTTTGTATTCTCTTGGCTGTAGTTTCTCTAGGTGTGTGCTTTTGATTTACTGTTTTTGATTGATAGTTGGCCTTTAGGGGACGTTTTGATTATATATTCTCTCCAGAGATATCGTCGCACGAAGCTCTACTCTCCATCGGTCCCATCGGTTGGTTGGTTTAAAGCCAGCCGAGGTTTCACGCCATGTTGCTAGAGGACGCCGGAGGGCTCCCTCTGAGTCTTCAAATTCTTACGAGACTAACGTCCAAGACATTATGACTGCTACACATTCTGATACTGAGGAAAACTCTTTAGTTCCATCGAGTGAAGTTGAACACACTTCCGATCCCCATACCCCTCGTGAGGCGTGGGGAGGTGATCCACCTAAGACTCTACCTGGTTCTATTTGGCCTAATCCACTTGAACAAGATCCGTTTGATCCTTCGAATCTGGATAATTATCTTTACGGAATTCCCAACTTACCCGAGGACAAAGAACAGGATGATCCTTTCGTTCCTTCATTTCCACACAGTTATAGACACGGAATGCCAGAGTTACATGATGACACTAGTCCTACGATCAACCCCACCGCACTGTCTTTTGGTATGACTAGTCATAGTATTGTCAAACCTTCCACTATGTTTGGTAGTCACGCTGGCACCAGTCATGGTGTTAGCCATACTATACCCACTGGGGGCCCTACCCTCACTAGGGGCACTACGTTGTCCACTCACACACATAGTATGGGGACTGGTCATGTTCCTCCTAACCATGCCAATTTTGGAAGAAGACCACCTCCTAGGATTTCCCAACCTAATAGGAATGTTGTTCGGAACTCGACTCGCTATCCACCACCTAACACGCATGCCGCTACTCGTCAACCTAGGATCACTTTTATGGATGTTAATGCTCCTCCTAACCATGGGGGTGGACATATACCGCACACTTTTGCATCCACTGCCGCCACTAGTAATGCTAATGTAGGGGGTGGGAATATCTCCTATCCACATGGACATCATGACACCATCCCTGCTACTAGTCACACCAATGTTGGGTTCGGGAATACTTCTCATACTTATTGTCATCACACAACTCATCAAACTAATCCTAATGCTAGGGGTGGGAACATACCATACCATTATGGTCATTACAATACGGTTCCTGCTATGAATAGTACATATATGCCCCATACTCATGGTGGAAACCCTTACTACAACACAGTCTGTGCTGGCCACCAGTACAACCCACCACCCCAATATGGTACCCAAAACATGCATATACCTGCTTACTCTCAAATGGGATAGGCAGGAGGAGGTTATCAATCATATGGCCATGGGAAAGCTTATGGTCCGTCAGGTCCTTATCAGTTTAATCCTCATTGTCAAGCTTTTGGTCCATCTTATAACACGGTTCCGTTTAACCAACCTTTTATGCGAGCTTATAATCCATCTTTCCAGCCGCAGCTCCCCTTCCTTGCACGCTTGAATCTCCCAGATCTTTCGAAGCTCACGAATGATCCGGTGTGTCATGACCCTAGTTGGCCCCCAGTTCCTACCAAGCTTCCTTTGGACATTCCAAAGTTTGAAGGGAAAGGAGGTGAGGATCCGGGCGATCATGTCACAACGTTTCACCTTTGGTGCTCCTCCAACTCTTTGAATCATGATTCCATTAGATTACGACTATTTCAACGCACCCTCATGGGGGTAGCCGCGAAGTGGTATGTCGAGTTTCCTGGGAACACCTATAGGGGATTCAACGAGATTGCTTTGGTTTTCTTAGACCATTTCCAATTGCTGGTTCATTATGATACTAGTATTGAGTTGTTGTCCACCTTCCGTCATAATAAGGCCACACATATTTCTGACCACATTCAAGAGTGGCATCGATGGAAGAGATTAGTGAAAGCCAACATTCCTCCAGAGTTCCTGTTGGAATGGTTCCTCAAGTCTCTACTCCCATACATTGCTAAGGATGTTTTGATGTCTGGCATTGTGACTGAGGAACAAGTTATCTTGAGAGCAACATTCCACCCAACCATAGGTCTCTGTCCAGCCTGTATTATTTCAGCTGAGAGACAACCCCTGAGCTGGGATGTGTATCCACTAAGGAGGAACTAGACAGGATCACTCACAGCCATGATCGCACACACACAATCATGCTAAGCCAACGCACAGTTGGTTTTATCAAGCATGCAAGAGACAAATGAGGAGGATGCTAAGCCAGTGAGCTCAACCACGGAGCTACAGACATCTCAAGCTAAATTCAAGCAATCCAATACTCTGTTCAAACATTCACACTTGGATTTTCACAATTCGGTTACCAAATAACTCAATCCCGTAATTGGATTTCTGGGCTATCAAAACTGGGTTTTCCAATCGATTTCGGGGTATCTAATACGCTCAATTTGGCCCCAAGGTTCATATCTATGGATCCGGCATTGGATTTTACTGTCAATACCAAATTTTGGGTGTTTATGGCACTTCAAAACGTGGGTTCTTGCAAAGTTGTGATTTCTGGTTTTTCTCACTGTTGGGCATGTATAATGGATGAAAACTGATGTTGGGATGTTCCACAATGGAATGGGAATGAGGAAAAATGAATTCCCATTAGGTAGAGTGACTTGTGGGTCAAGAAAACAGATCCCATACTCTGCCATACGAATTTCAGGGCTACCCATGCTCCATTGAAGCCATGGACTGATTTCTTCAACAACTTTCTTACACAGAATTAAATGTCAGCAAGGGAAGTCAAATGGGTTCACAAGATGACATTTGGAATCCTATGGTTTAATCCCAAAACCCCCTCACCACTCCCTAGTGGATACACATGGCCCCTTCTCATTAGTCGCTTCCATAGCCAGTTTTGGTATTTTATTACATGATGTTTATTTACATCATTTTTACAATGTTCCACAGCTAAATAGCACATGGGTAACATAATATCTAATACTTTCCTTTTTAAATAAAATTCGAGCATCCACTAGTGGGGCCTTGGCCTTGAGCTCCATGCTGGGAAAACATACATCACATGTATACAATATTTACATTAAAAGCTAATATATCCTAAGGGTCAAAATGGGGTATTACAAACTAGCCCACTAAATCCATTGTTTTTCATTGAGTCTTCCAAGGGAGCGATGTTTTGTATCGCCAATCCTGGTTGGTACATTACAAGAGGTGTCTGGTTTTGTGAAGAATTGGACAAGGAGGAGTAATTTTATAAAAAGGATTAAATTTTTTATGGTAGGAGGCCATTCTCTTCTCCACATTGATATTGTTTTAGTCACTTTACTATCCAGGAAGTAGGACAATGGGCAAAGGAGGCTCTAGTGCATGAATGCCTTGAAGAAATTGTTAAGGTACAAGAGATGATTTGATAGACTTAAGGAAGAGGTGAATACCTTTCCTTGGGTAGCAATGATGATAGTGCCAAATAAAAGGGAACTTTATTAGAAGGAGAAATATAGTCGAGTCCTAAGTCAATAGATGAAGGAAACAAAGAAGTCAGCTAAGAAAAAGTATGCATTTGAGCTTAAATGGATCAAACTGGAAAGAAGAAAAAGTTGACTTGGAAGATTATTACATGTATTTTTGTATGGGAACTTAGGATGTTGTAGATCCTTCCTTGGGTACCTTTGAGGATTTTTGTCAAGATGACTTAGTATATTGAAGGTGACTAAAGTATTAGTGCGAACATGTTAATCTTAACAAGAGATATGGATTTCTTTGGCTAGCTCATCACACTTAGCAGAATTTGGCTAAGTTGTTGGAGCATTTGAGGGTGATTGTTGCAATGGCCATCTGCCACCTTCTTCTCATTTAAAGTTGTCTTGGGGTGGTTTATTGCCTAGGAAGATTGAAAATGGAGTCTAAGTATAGAATAAAAGGTGTTGAGGTCATTGAGGAAGTTGGAAGTGTTACTGTAAAAGGTGACATACTATTGAGAAATTTGGGAAATATGATGTACTAGAAGCAAGGAATTGATCACACACCAGGATGTGATCCATAACACATAAAATCATGCACAAACAAGATAGGCTAGATGGATTCCTCATTCTTGAAGAATAACAATTTAAGTGTTGGGTCTAGGTAGTGCACGAAGGAACTTACCCAGTAAGACTCTCAATTATAGTACAGTGGCATGGTTGAGGAATATGATCATGGAGCCTTAGTACATGAGTTATGTTCTCTTATACTTCATGAAGATTCACAAGTTGAGGGTTACACATTTGTTTGTTCAAAAGGATTTCATATATTAGAAGATGTCATTTAGACTCATGCACCAACCAAGGGGTTTTTTAAATCAACATATAGGCAATTCAAGAAGAGGCAACATATGGAAAATGTGATGAAAGTACATTTGTGATATTTTTGAGGCAAAGGTGGTCACCTTGCCTTCGTCTGGATAATTTGTGTAGAGAATACTGAATTGCAGAAGGAAGTGGTTAGTTTGAGCATGAGAATGTGCATTCTCATGACATGGATGAGATGGTTGGATTATATACCTAACTAGTTCAAGGCATGAGGGGTACACCAATTCACATATGCATGGCGGAATTGATTAAGTACATAAGTAGTAGTAAGTCAAAAGTGTGCAGCACTTGGATATTTGCACAACCTTCTTAGTGGAGGTTGGGTTGCCACAATAGCATAAGGCATTTGTAGTAGTAGTAGGACACAATCACAACAAAATGCAGAAACCATGTCATATTCATATAGGATACATCATGGATATATTTGGGCAAAGTTGCTTCATTTAAAGGAAACATTCGATAGTGAGCAGTTGCACATGTATTATATCGGTGATAGTGTGGAGTGGTTGGAGAATCCAACCAAAAATGAATGCATGATTTTGGGCAGCATACTTGGAGTAAAATGGGTTATTATATATGTTTTCAAGGAAACCAACAAATTTTTGAGGGGGAGGATGTAAGGCCCTAGCCTTGAGAGGCTTTGGGAACCTCTGTCACATGATCACCTTGGTACTCACTGGTTGACAAGAACATACATGACATGAGTCTGATGGCTAGAAGAGTCAGTTATGATGTGCAATGGACCATTGGTAAGGAACACAATGGACATCATGTTGAGTGCCCTTGCATGAGGCAAGGGACACCATAGACATTGGAAACTCACATTAATTGGATAGAACAAGATAATATTGGAGGGAACTTGGTGAAGCAGAGAAGGTTGTTTTGGTTAACCTCATATGTAGGAATCATTTGGTGATGCATGACAAACAAAGTGGAAAGAAGAATTGATTGGATTACATATGACTTGGGTAGACGCAATTTAGTGCACATTGGTTGCAAAAATGAACTAGATGTACTTGGTTGGATGCATGTCCACTAGGAGCAGTTGGATGCACATCATAAGGATGGATGTTGGATTAATGCACTTATTGGGAGAACCTTCTTGGGAACACTTGGGCACAAGGTAGTTTAGAACACTTGGAGGCACCTTTTTTAAATCACTTCCTAGGTACAGTTTTTGTGATGCGCTTTGGGCATGTTTGTGATGGGTGCACCTTCCATGCACACTTGTGATGGCCACAGTTACCAAACAAACCTGTGATGGATGCAGATGTGATGGGTACACCTACTAGGAACACTTGTAATAAACACAGATGCAATCGGCACACCTACTAGGAACACTTTTGATAGATGCAAATGTGATGGGAACACTTGTGGGAACATGGGTTTGAATGTACTTGCAATCACATGTCACATTAGGAACAACACTATTGGATATGGATGTCGACAAAAAATTCATGAAGGAATAGTGGAGTTGGATGCAGACAGTTGAGTCCACTTAGATTTACAGGGTCTTGGAAGAGTTTGGAAATACTCACATGTATAATGTATGCCACAAAGTGAATAAGACATTAGTTCAATCATCTTAGAAGTGATTCATTCACACATGTTCAAAGTGAGATCTGTAATTTTTTTATGTTATGGTTTTTCACAATAGGGAAAATTTGAACTGTCTAAGTGAAAAACAAAGAGGTGAACAAGACTTACAGTAGGTATACATGTGGTATCTTTTGGGGTTTATTTGTACAATATTGTTGGGAATTCGAAAAAGGATATTTTCCCTTATATTATTTGTACTTATTTAAAAGAGCAGCAGGTAGTTGGTTTTCCTCCCTTGTTGTATACCGTAAACATTATTTTCATAAATAAAGTTTAATTAATATACCTTGGGTGTTTCCTATACATGTGCTTTATGTTGGTTAACTATTGACATTGGATAAGTTTTGAATCTTGTTAAGTATAAGTATTGTTGGGTTGTTTTAAAGGTTGTGGTTGGATGCATGTTGGACTATTGAATGGGCTTGGTTGGGTTGAAATTAGATGCATTTGATGGTTTGTAGAGTAAGATGAAGTTGCATGAAATCTTTAGGTGAAGAGGTGTATTTTGGTTGTAGTAGGAGTAAGATATAAAATCCCCTATGACTAAGGAAAGGCAGTGTTTCATGACCTTAGGTGTCGAAGTGAAGTTGGAAATTAC
The DNA here is from genome assembly GCA_027924585.1 of Larix kaempferi. Taxonomy (NCBI): domain Eukaryota; kingdom Viridiplantae; phylum Streptophyta; class Pinopsida; order Pinales; family Pinaceae; genus Larix; species Larix kaempferi. The sequence continues at coordinate 9,356,514 of BSBM01000841.1, forward strand.
TAAATTCAAAGAAAAAATTTAGGGGCAAATTGTAGGTTTGTGACACTCTCAATCTCTATCTTCTCCTTCCCTTTTGTTTTGTGACTAAGGAACAAGCTATCTTGAAAGTCCAGCAGTTAGACCTACTTTATTCTGATGCACCGTGAACAAGACATGAGCCCACGTCAATTCCTAGACCACATGCCGATGGCATCGTGGGGTCCGCATGAACTCACCCTATAGACTTGGTAGCTAATCAAATGCAATATTTGTCACTAAACCAGTCTACTCCTGCACAGGTTCACACCATGTCCACTTCCACTCCATCGTCTGATGTACACAATGTGCAATCAACGAAACCGTCGGGTAACCAGCAACCTAGTGGTAAGAAAAAGGGGAGAAACTATCATAGGGGTGGAAACAATGGAAGTAATAACAATAGAAATCGTAATACTCCTCGTAAAGAGAATTCCAACCCTCCTCGGGAATGCGGTAATGCTGGCGAGGATCTTAAGCCTAGGTGTAAGGTGAAATTCCCTTGCAAGCTTTATGGGGAGGATCATCTTACTCACTTATGTCCTCGAATTGAAGAAGCATCGAAGCATTTGGCACAGAGCCCAGCTGTGTTGAAGGATCCCCTTCCTCATCATCAAAACATGGCTTTGCATGCTCCCACCACTAGTTACGGTACTAATGAAACGGCAACGTCTTCTTCCAATACTAGTGGTTATGGATGTGTGAATATGGTTCAGTTGGAGGTTTGTGTTGCTACTCATTAGCGCGATTATGGTGCACCACAACCTAATTTGGGGAGTGAGCCTCCCCCTCCTCCTGACAATTCCTTGCAAATCGAGAAGCCCTCCATTATGTTGTGAGTACCAAAAGGTGTTCTCAAGCGCTCTATGCATAATCCCAATGCTCAAGCCACCCAAAACTACTCCATCGTAGAAGATTTGGGCCAAATTCCATGTGCCATGTCAGCTCTTGAAGTTTTGCAAGCCTGTCCTTCAAAGAAGCATGCCCTTTTGAGTGCATTAGGAGTTCAGGATGGGGGAAATCCTAGTGTTATCAAGTTCGATACTATTGATGTCCAGCCTCGCTTACCTTACCACGTGGCTTTTCAAATCCAGGTGGTTTTCCTTCAGAGTTTTGTCAAACGTACTATGGTTGATGAAGGTGCTTCCGCGTCAGTAATGTCGTTAACTTGTTGGAAAGCTCTTGGCTCTCCTCCTCTACTCGCGTCTAGAACTACAATCACTGCATTCGATGGTAGATCTTTTATGCCGCATGGAATTATCCCTTCCCTTGTTGTCTCCTTAGGAGGTAAGTCTGTGCCTATTGAATTCGAAGTGGTTGATGCGCCCATTGACTACAACCTTTTAGTGGGTTGGAACTGGATGTATGCTATGAAGTTTGTCGCGTCTACTGTATTTAGAGATATCTTCTTTCCCCATGAAGGCAATATTGTGATGATCGATCAGCTGGATTTTGTTGGCACTCCTTCCGCAGCATCCATGGGATCTGTACTCCTGCAAGTTTCTAATTCTCAGTCGACAACTAGGAACATAGGTGTTGGAATGTACCCCTCATTGATGGGAACTTATAATCTTTCTACACCTATGAATTTTATTGGAACCATTACCGACAATGTGTCTCCTCCTGCAAATAATATGCTATTCCAGACCTCCTATTTAGATGATCCGTGGAATTTATCGTCCACGAGTTCCATGTCTGGAGACATTGTGCACATCGAGATGTCTATGCCTTTATCTGTAGTGGAGCTCTCTTACGATCATATCCAACAAACCACTACAGATCTGGATCTCTTTTCTTCCCAGATAGTCGAAGAAGATCCCGTTACGCTTCCAGTTTGGGCAGCCAACTCGTCTTGTTCCCATGATTTCCTTGATGATACTTTTTCGTCCGATGAAGCTATTATGGAAGCCATGTGTGGTGGTGAGAGACCTCGGGAAGATATGCACCATCACTCTTATTTCCTTCCCAAACTCGAGCTTGCTGAGCAAGAGGAGTTTAGGATGACTCTAGCAGAGATGGTTGGTCACCCTGTGGCTCTTTTGGAGTCGCATGATGTTTTTGCAGAGGGTAATATGGCCAATATTTCCCCAACCAGATAGATCAACATCTCTCACACTCTCAGAAAGATAGAGAACGTTTACATCGGTGCCGATTGCACTCCTGAGGAGATCACTATTTACATTGACTTGTTTACAGAACTCCGGGAAGCTTTCACCTGGTCATACGAGGAGATGCCAAAAATAGACCCCCGCATTGTTGAACACAAGATTAGAATGTATCCTGATGCTAAGCCAATTCGACAATGCTTACATGTTGTGAACCCTAGGAAGGCAGTTGCTATTAAGGCAGAGGTGGAGAAACTGCTTAAAGTTGGTTTCATCTACCCCATTCCCCTTATCGAATGGGTGTCAAACCTCGTTCCCCTTACCGAATCGGTGTCAAACCCCGTTCCTGTGGATAAGAAGTAGAGAATGATCCATGTATGCACTAATTTTAGAGACTTGAACCGTGCATGTCTGAAAGACAACTTTCCCACACCATTCATTGACCAAATATTGGATTCTTGTGTAGGAAGTGATATTTTTTCATTCATGGACGGCTTCTTGGGTTATAATCAGATTCAAATCAAACCCATGGACCAACATAATACGACATTTATTTGTCCATGGGGAACGTTTGCATATCGGAAAATTCCCTTCGGCCTTAAAAATGCTGGAGCTACTTTTCTGTGAGCCATGACCTATGCCTTTCATGATCTTAAGATGATTATGGAAGTTTTCTTGGATGATCTTGCTGGCCATTCTCGCAAGAGATTCGACCACCCCAAGCACCTCCGTATGATTCTAGAACGATGTATTCACTACAAAATTCAATTGAATCCAAACAAATGCATCTTCGCTGTTAGGACTGGTCGCCTTCTAGGATTCATAGTTTCGAGAGAGGGTATTAGAGTCGATCCTCTCAAAGTTGAGGCAATACTTCAGTTGCCTCCTCCACATAATTTGTTACAACTTTAGAGCCTCCAAGGGAGAGCTACTTTTCTGCATCGGTTTATAGCTAACTATGCTAGTATTACCAAAGGTTTCGCACGCTTATTGAAGAAAGACACACCTTTTATCTGGGATGAGCGAGCCCAACAATCTTTCGACGCCCTTAAGAAATCTTTGGTATTGGACCATGTGCTTAGTCCACCGGATTTCGCACAAGATTTCATTCTTTATGTGGCTGCGCCTCAAGAAACTATTGGAATCATCTTGGTTCAGGTAGTTGATGAGCTCATCGAGCATGTTATCTATTATCTCAGTTGAAATTTAGTAGAGGCTAAGATAAGGTACACTCACGTAGAAAAGCTGGCACTTGTGACTGTCCACGCAGTCCAGTGGTTACGACATTACATTTTGCTTCGAACAACCATAGTTGTAGCTCACATCAATCCATTTCATCTCATGCTATCACGACGCCTTATCGGGGGTAAGAATAATAAATGGATTGTAATCCTTCAGGAATTTGATCTTGATTTTTCTTTGGCAAAATCGATGAAATCATTGGTGTTCGTTGAGCTTATGTCGGACCTTCCATGACTTGATGAGGATGTCATTCATGAAGATTCCTTTGTGTATGAACACTTATTTCTTATCTCGTCCGAGGACCCTTGGTATGGGGATGTCATTGTATATCTCCTAACTTTGAAGTTTCCTCCACATTATTCACGAGATGAGTGATGGTGTGTGAGACATCATGCTAAAGATTATACTATCGTCGGTGATACTCTGTATCGCCATGGAAAGGATTCCATTCTCCGTCGTTGCTTGACACACGAAGAAGCGGAACGGGTACTTAATGATTTCCATGCGGGTGCGTGTGGCGGTCACTTATCCGGGCTTGCTACAACCCAGCGTATCATGCGAGCTAGTTAGTTTTGGCCTACCATCTTTAAAGATTGTATTAACGCTATGAAGAGATGTCACCCTTTCCAGGTGTTTTCTCGGAACATACACTTGCACCCAGCGCCCCTCCATCCAGCCGTCACTGTCGATCCCTTCACTAAGTGGGGGGTATATTTCATGGATTGCAAACCAGCTTCAGCTAGGGGGCATCACCATATTATCTTGGCCATGGATTATTTTTCCAAGTGGGATGAGGCCATGCCTACTGTAAAAGCCGACGGTACTACTGCAGCCCATTTCGTGTTCAACCAGATTATCACTCGATTCGGTATCTCGAAAGAGATTATCACTAACCATGGCCGTCACTTTCAAAACAAGATGATGGAGGATTTTTCTCTCAAGCTTGGGTTTCGCCAGGAACACTCATCTTCCTACTATCCTCAAGTGAATGGTCAGGTTGAAGCAGTAAATAAGTTTTTGAAGACCATTCTCCAATGTACAATCCAACAAAGCAAGACCAATTGGCATATCATGTTATATCCTGCTTTGTGGGCATATTGAACCACAGTTAAGACTTCCATCGGGTTCTCACCATTCCAGTTAGTTCATGGTGTGGAGTCACTTTTACCAATCGAATGCGAAATCCCTTCGCTCAAGCTAGCCATAGAGCTCCTCCCTGATACGACATATATTGAGCAACATTTAGTACACCTCGAGCAACTGGACGAGCAATGTCAAGATGTCATTGTAGCCATTGATGTTAACAAGCATCGTGTCAAGGTTCAATATGATAGGTTTGTCCATCCCCGAAAGTATGCTGAAGGTGACTTGGTACTTTTGTATGACCAAGCTAAAGAACCCCTGGGGACAGGAAATTTCAATCCCATGTAGCATGGTCCTTACACTGTGAGGCGTGTCCTCAAAAAAGGATCATATGAGTTAGAAGACTATGAGGGGACTGCCTTGAAGGAGACTAGAAATGGGCTCTACCTCAAGCGGTATTACGCTTGAACCTTTGGTTCAGGTTTATACTTTTGTACACTGTTGTATAGTTTTTATATACATAGTTTAGCTTGCCTTTTGGTTGTCGGGTCTGTTGATTAGCTTTTGTTTGATTGACAGATGTCAATGGGATCTCCTACATTCTTAGGTTTCACAGATGGTGCTAGACGACATACGCAGCAGCTTGCTTCTGTTGCCTGGTTTATCTTCTCACCTCACTACCTAGTTGTGTCCTCGGGAGGTGCTTGTCTCGGTCCTACATCTAATAATGTGGCTGAGTATAGTGTCGTTATTGAGCTACTTCGGGATGTTATTTCACATGACATCCATTCTTTAGAAGTCCACCTGGATTCACAACTAGTTGTGTCTCAGCTGAATGGGCAGTACCGTGTACGAGACCCTATGTTACTACGGAAATTCCTTAAGGTACGATTCTTGGAGAGACATTTTGTTTCAATTACATACATACATGTTCCGAGAATTGTTAATCATATATATGATGCATACGCTAACTATGTATTAGATTGGCATTTGTCACATTTATCATGAAGCACATAAATACAAATACATTCATACATTTGTACATACACACATATAGTAGAACCAAGAACCAAAGTTTTATATATATATAAATATGTCCAAAAATGGTAGTATCATACAAAACTAGAGCCCGTAGCCCTCAAAATATACATATCGATACAAAAATGAGACCCTGGGATATCTATTCCCTCCGAGGAGGCCTAGCTGCCGCCTCGACAGAATGTGTCTCATAGAAGTATTGTACTACATTGGCTACCTGCTGCAGTAGCCGCACCCACTCACCAGGAACACCCACTACTTGGGGCTGCATGGCCTCAAGTAGTCGGGCTACATCTATCTATGGTACTTGGGCAACCATCCATGATATGTTGCACCGCAATGTCTGAAGTGTGCACCCTGCTGCAGTATCTCCTGCCTCATCACCTCTACCCTGATGACCATGTCTAAGGAAGCCCTCGGGTCTCACGGGACCTTTATCTGCGAGCAAACAGTCAAACTTTAGCACTTGATACTACCACCAAAAAGATTTTTTGTATTTCAACTATAATCAAAAAATCCATAAAAATTTAATAAACACAAAACCAAAAGAGTGCTCACCGATGTCTCCGAAAGTTGTTCCTGGTGGGAGCGGCATGTCCCGATCCTGTCTGAAGTCTATCCCCACATAGGGATAGTCCTCTATAGTGATCACCTGCCATTTCCACCAATGGAAGAACTCCTCAGTATATGGTGACGCTAGATGGCCACCACCCTGTCGTGTCAATATCTCAGCCTACCAGTTCAAGGCTGGATCACGGAGGCTGTGAGGAGGGACATCCACCCTCGGACTAAGCCCCGGAACCCTCTCAAAGAAGAAGCTGCATAGGATGCTACCATACCCAAATTTTTTGTCCTTCCCCTCTTTGCATTCCGTTAATTGTGTCTTCATATACACCAACAGAGTAGTACACTAGCCGAATACCATAGGTTGCATGCATTGTGATGCATAGAACATCACTGGCCTGGATTCCTGGTGCAGAGCTTTGGATCCAATGATCGACACCAAGGTAGCCACAATGATCTTTGTGCTCATATATACTATGGCATTGGCAGGCACTTGACTTCCCACCGCTCGTGTGTTTGCGGGAAAATATCGCGCTATATAGTCTTGAACAGTGATCCCACCACCCACGGTTCGAGACCAAAGACTGGCCACCTCCCCTCTATGGGACAAACCGGTAATGAAGTAGATATCCTCCACTTACAGTGTAAGGGTTTTTCCATTGAGGATGAATTTTTGTGCATCCACATCCCAGTATTCTATCAGGCGATGGAGTAATAGGTTTTGGGCCCTTAAACCCCCTATACTCCAGAACTTATACAAACCACATGCTTGCAAGGCCTGTTGTGCTTGCACATCATTGCGTACGGCCTCATCAAATTGGTCATGCTCTCTCTCCCTCCACTCTCGAACCATCCTGGAGTGGAAAACAAACAAGTTTTGGTTAGTTTCATGATTAAAAACTTCTTCACGGCCATACCCATGGGCTAATTTGTATATAGTGGCAGGTACCGGCGATCAGTCTATTTTTTGACTCCACGTTTGGTGCCCTACCCGCAACCCGCATAGTTATATCCCACGAGTAGCGCCGAAGCCATCTAGGGCTTGGCCAAACTCAAAAACCCACCAATAAAAACTGAAATAAAAGCATTGAAATGAAAGGTATGGAAGTAACTACCAACCTGCTCCGAACAGTTTGTTGAACGGTCGCTTGTAGCTCCCAGGATCGGCAACTAAATTTTCAGGTAAAAACTAACCACAAACTCCAAATTGGTGAATACTGCAAATGAATTGTAATTTGGCAAATTTTATTACTATTTATAATTTTCTGGACCCACTTCTCTATAGTTTTTTTCCATTTCGAACCGTTATGAACTAATATCGTGTCATGGAGTAGTGTTTTTAATCAGATTTCCTCGACGAAAGTTGTTCTGAACCATTTCACACCTACGGCAAGTACGTTTCACATCTGGCATATAGGTTATATGCCATTTTCGCATGCATTATGCATTTGACCTATTGACCATTTTCATAAACCCTAGGTGCGATCCTGCTCCGTAACCGACACAGAACCTTCACACCGCTTTAGAAGTGTCGTTATGTGGCGGTAGGGATTTTCTGAACATGGGTACCCTAGTTAGAACCCCTTCATGCATTTTGGTGCCCATGCCGTTGTTTGTCCTTATGATTGGGAGTCCTTTGTAGTTACGCCATGACATTGTGATAAAGACTCATACTCTACTTTGTCTTATGTTGGCCATCTCCCTTAAGGACTCCCCTCAATTATATCATGTTGCGATTGCATTGCATCATCTTGCTTGCCGCTTGAGCCTTGTGTCGGCTCCCGCTTACTTAGTTGTTAGCCTAGTGCCTGAGCACTTTTTCCTGTCAAGCCCTGCAAAGCTTATATATTTTCCCTTCACAATTTGATCACCTTTTGACCCTAAGGGAACATACACCCGAGTGTCCACATCCTGCATGCACTTCCTTGCATTGAGCATAGATATGTTCCACTGCTTGGAACTAGTCTGCTAGCTATTTGAAACTCGTTCCCTCACCTATTGTACTATAAGCAATTTTATTCTTTTTCAAGTTTTTCCCAAATATGAAAAAGACCAAAAAAATCAAATATTCCAAAAAGCCGGACGAGATTATGGTCACTATTTCTTGTTGGCAGATGTTGTGTCGCCTTTGAATAGAGCATTCATTCCACTCTGTATATTATGGGTCGGGACTATAGTTGGGCCTTAGGAGCTATACTTGTTTCTTAGTTTACTCCACCAATTGGTTAAGCTTCTAGTCATTATGGAGCCCTCTGTAATGCCTTCTGCATTGCACAATTTATGTCAAGTCTATGCTGCCTGAGTCTATCCATATTCTCATGCTCTTGTTCAAAGGAAGTCCTAAAACCAGTATCGGCCACTCCTCAGATCTCTTGACTATTGCATGTCGGTCATCCTTATTGAGTCAGTCTGTTTTACTTGAGTTCTTTCAAATATTTCAGCATTGCTAGTACCTCGTGTTGGTTGATGGGGGATGCCTTAATTCCCTCGTTCCAGCGAGTCTCGTTTTGTCGACTTCAACCCATTTATTCTGGGATTTGAGGCTTAGAGTTCGGTTGAGTACCTTGAGGCTTGCAGTCATTAGTGGAAGGTTCTCTCGCCATCGACAGTTTTTGGAACACATCAATGTCCCCTGATCGATGGATTCATCCTAGTGTTCGACATCAACCCATTTATTCACACTCCGATGATTGTGCTGTGTTCCTTGATGCCCATTTTCATCATTGGTGGGTCATCTCGCATCTGTTAACGGTATACATCATTGACCGGTAATCAGACGATGTCTCGTCAGGTTCGACCCCAACTCCTTTATTCACTTGATGGGACTTGCACTATTGAAGACTTGTGTAGAAGACCCCAGGCGATTGTGGCATTCAGTATGCTACGTATGACTTTGACTTTACATCTGAGATATCACCTCTCAGATTTTAGCAGTTTGTACCTCCAGTTTGCACCAGTTGTTTCCTTTTCAGCAGGAGACCATATCTTACTGTAGAGGGATCACGACTATAATCACTTATGACATGTATCCATTATATACTGCATATTCATGGTCATTGTATCAGATTATTGTACTATATCGACATGTATTCAGAGATACTATTGTATTATGACGAGTGACCTTCTCTTTCCACTTGTGTCTCCATCACTCCACTTCTGAGTTTTATAATATATTCCGGCCATCGTAGCATCAGTCTCTGACCTCACACATTAGGGGGCATCTGTTACATCGCAATATTCCACCCTATTAGCATCATCATTATTTGGCCTGTAGGATCCATTTCAGTGACTCAGATTGTGATGCACCTGCAACAATTAATTAATAAAAATATGCGAAATAGCAGAAATGACAGAACTCGGAATCACTTTTATATTGATCACAGGCCACTTCGAGGGGGCAACCTCCTATGAGCAAGCTCAATACAAATAACTTCACGGTGCCTTCATAGGTCTCAACACACACTTATATAATAAGTCTAGGCACCAATACTATGGGTCAAAACCATGGGTCACTACAAACTATGGATTAACAATACTACGGGCGACTTACAAAGCATATGCGCCAACAACAATAACATAAACTATTGATTAACAAATACTATGGGACGACTTACAAAGCATATGCGTCCAACAACAATATACTAACAAAGTAAAGACATGGGTTCCTAACATCCCCTCCCCCTTAAAAAAAGCTTTGTCCTCAAAGCTTTAGATGTGTAAATTGTTGTTGAATCTGAAGGAGTGGTTCCCATGTAGCATCCTCTGGTTGCATGTCGTGCCACTGAATTAAGATCTCTGTGATAGAGCGAGAGTGAAGCTGACGAGTGCGCTGATTGAGGATGGCCTCCGGCTCCAAAAGGATGGATCCTTCATTATCCAGTTCGGGTAAAATCGTTTGTCCACTGATGTTGGTGCCAAGAACTTTCTTCAGACAAGAGACATGAAAGACTGGATGAATGCGGGAAGAAGGAGGAAGTTCCAATTTATAAGCAACGGACCCAATCTTCTGAAGAATCCGATATGTCCCATAGAACTTTGGAGCAAGCTTATGACGCCCTTTGAGTTTCAGGGAGGACTGCTTGTACGGATGGAGACAGAGAAAAACCATATCACCGACTTGAAAAGTGCACTCAGAACGGTGTTGATCAGCTTGTTGCTTCATGCGATTTCTTGCCATGTGAAGATTGTCCCTCAAAATGCGAAGAATCTGATCACGGTTTCGAAGGACCGTGTCAATTTCCTGAACTAGTGAACTGGTGGGGGTGTATGGAAGAAGAACTAGAGGTGCCTGACCATAGACTGCTTCATATGGGGTCATTTTAGAGGCAGTGTGGTAAGAGGTATTGTACCACCATTCAGTGAGAGGGAGCCACTTTGTCCACTGATGTTGTTGTTCAGAGGTGAAGCAACGAAGATAAGTTTCCAAGAATTTATTAATAATTTCAGTCTAACCATCTGTTTGTGGGTGATACCCTGAACTCATCTTCAGTTTGGTGCAAGTGTGGCGAAATAGTTCAGTCCAAAAATGACTAGTGAAAGTCGCATCACGATCTGAGACAATGGAAGAAGGGATGCCATGAAGACGAAAGATCTGGTCCAGGAAAATTTGAGCGACTGAAGAGGCTGTATAGGGATGGCTGAGAGAAATAAAATGACTATATTTGGAGAGGCGATCAACCACAATGAGAATCATTGTCTTCCCGCCATATTTAGGGATCCCTTCAATGAAATCCATAGAAATATTTGTCCAAATCCGTGTAGGTATGGGCAAGGGTTCGAGAAATCCTGAAAGGAGTGTTATTTCACCCTTATTGCGCTGGCAGGTATCACATTCGGCCACGATCTGTTGAATTGTCCTTTTCATGCCCTGCCAAAAGAAGTTACCCCGTGCCCGTTCATACGTTTTGAGGAACCCAGAATTCCCTGCCGATGGAGAAGCATGGAGTTCATAGAAGACAGCCTGTTGAAGATATGTGCTCTGGGAAATCACTAGACAACCCTTGTATCTCAGAGAAGCACCATCCCAATAGTAATGTGGTACAGCAGAAGGGTTGTTGGTCAAGCATTGGGTGATTTGAGATAAGGAAGAGTCATTGACATAACCCTGTTGAACAGATTGCAACCAATTTGGAACAGGCATAGAAATAGCTGAAAGAGAACCTTGGGCATCAAATGTGTGAGAAAGAGCATCTGCCACAATATTGTCTTTACCCTTCTTGTAAGTGATCTCATAGTCATAACTCATGAGTTTTCTAACCCGTTTCTATTGTGCCGGGGAGGAGACACGCTGTTCCACGAAATATTTCAGACTCTGGTGATCAGTCTTGATGCAAAAATGATTCCCTAATAGGTATGGGTGCCACTTCTGTACTGCATGCAAAATAGCCATCATTTCCTTCTCATAGGTAGAGGCAGCTAAATTCTTACCTGAAAGGGATTTGCTGGTGAATGCAATGGGGTGTTCATCTTGAAGGAGAACAACACCAAGTCCATTGCCGCAAGCATCACTCTCAATAGTGAAGGGCTTGGAAAAATCGGGCATATCTAGAACAGGTGTAGTACACATAGCTTGTTTTAGTTTGTCAAATGCACACTGAGCAGCATGTGTCCATGTAAAAGCATCCTTTTTCAATAGAGCAGTTAATGGAGCTGCAATCTTCCCATAATCCTTGACAAACTTGCGGTAGTAGCCAGTCAACCCCAAAAAACCACGAAGGCTCTTGAGTGTCTGAGGATGTGGCCAATTGTTCATGGCATCGATTTTGGCAGGATCCACGTGAACACCTTGTGCTGAGATAATGTGCCCGAGATACTCAACTTCCTTATGTCCAAAAACACATTTAGACTGCTTGGCATGGAGATGATGGTTAGAGAAAAGTTGCATGACAAGATCCAGATGCTGGAGATGTTCATCCCATGTTTTACTGTAGATGAGGATATCATCAAAGAATACCAGAATGAATTTTCGCAAGTAGGGTCGAAATATTTTATTCATTAATGCCTGGAATGTGGAAGGAGCATTAGTGAGGCCAAAGGGCATGACCAAAAACTCATAATGGCCATCATGTGTGCAGAAAGCTATTTTAGGGATATCATCCTCATGAACCCGAATTTGATGATACCCAAAACGAAGATCCAACTTGGAGAAAAAGTGAGCCCCATGAAGCTCATCAACAACAGGAATTGGAAACTTATCCTTGATGGTGAGGTGATTAAGTGCTCGGAAGTCAATGCAGAGGCGCCATGACCCATATTTTTTACGGACAAGAATAACTGGAGAAGAAAAGGAACTAGTGCTTGGGCAAATAATACCTTGCTTTAATAAGTCCCGAATGAGCATTTCAATCTCCATTTTTTGGTGAAATGGGTAGCAATAGGGCCTGATGTTAGGAGGAACGCTGCCAGGAAGGAGATGAATACGATGGTCTTCTGGCCTGGAAGGTGGCAATCCCACTGGTTCAACAAAAACACCTGTATATCGATCCAGAGTTTTTTTTTTTTTTTTGACTGGGTAGGAAAACAAAAACAGAAACTACTTCAGTAAAGGAAAATCTGGACTTGGGAAAAAATTTGAAGGTTAATTGGGGTTTGACTAGGTTTTGGACACTGTCAAATAGACAGGGAAGCAAAAATGAGGATTTCAAAAGCAGGGTGAAAGAATGGGAAAATTTGGCAGAGGGGAACAAAGAAGCAGAATTCAGAAAGGAACTCTATGGTAAAATTTGAAGCTGATTAGGTGAAATCTGGGGAATTTATGGAAAACCCTAAAAATAGACAAATGTGGGATTTCGGGCTTTGGGAAGGGGAATTGGGGATAGGGTCCTCAGAAATGAAATATGCAGAATGGGATGACAGGGGTTCCCCAAAAATTTCAAGGGAAACAGAGTGAAAACAAGGGAGATATGGAGAAAAAACTGATTTTTTTTTCCAAACTGGAGCGGCTACGGCTCGGAAGGGATCTGAAATGGCGCCAAATGGATTGAAAATGGCTGGATCTGGAATGGCTTGCAAAATGGATCTGAACGACTGGATCTAAAACAGTGCAGCAACGATCGACAACAGTTCAACTGAAAATAGATATGGACCCCAGGTATGTGCGGCTTCCTAACAGTTCAAGGGTTTCAATCGGCCACCAATGCTATCTAACGGCTTGCATATTGGGGCAGTACCCCTCACTCCACGGCTCAGGTAAAACTGATAACCACTTTGCCACAAACGACAGCTCTTGGTTTACCTCACAGGTGGGAACTAGTCAATCAGGTAGGGGTCATTGCCCTTTTCGCTAGCAGGTCCTCTCAATGGGCCAGCTACTTCAGGGTTCCTGTGGTACTCCTCACAATGAGTTTTAGGGATTATGCCCAAGTACTTCCCATAGTTAAGCGGATAGGGATTATTCCCAAATCCGAACCTACAATAGATGCGAAAAAAAATTTGGTAGAAATTTCACCCAGTGAGCCCAAGAAAGTGCTCTGATACCAGATGTGATGCACCTGCAACAATTAATTAATAAAAATATGCGAAATAGCAAAAATGACAGAACTCAGAATCACCTTTATATTGATCACAGGCCACTTCGAGGGGGAAACCTCCTATGAGCAAGCTCAATACAAATAACTTCACGATGCCTTCATAGGTCTCAACACACACTTATATACTAAGTCTAGGCGCCAGTACTATGGGTCAAAACCATGGGTCACTACAAACTATGGATCAACAATACTACGGGCGACTTACAAAGCATATGCGCCAACAACAATAATATAAACTATTGATCAACAAATACTACGGGATGACTTACAAAGCATATGCGTCCAACAACAATATACTAACAAAGTAAAGACATGGGTTCCTAACACAGATCTACTTATATCCTTCCAAGATACTATTTTTCCCTATTTTTATTCCTACCCGCATGTTGCATCATTATAGCATGCATACTCGTGAATTGCATCACTATATCCTGCGGGTATCAAATAAAATGGTAAAAATCACTAATTTATTACTTTTTACTCCCAGAAAGCGGTCATTGGGTGACCTTTGGCTCTCCATCTGCTCGAGTAATTCCTAGATGTGTCCATTCACCTACCTTTGAGAGGACTATATATTGAACACAGATGGCTTATGGACAGGAGAAGAAGTGAATAGAAAGAGAACTCTAGTGGATTTTTTCCCTATCTTGAGTCTACACTCATTGATCCTTGTAGTTGTGAACCCTTTATGTTCACCTTCCAAACTCCTATCTAGTTTGAGTTTTCCATTCATGGAGGATTGAAGTGGTGGAGGCACAAGTGGATTGATCCAGATCTTGGTTCAGATTGGTTGTCGGCAAGAGGTCGTATCACCTTGTACTTCTTCTTGTTAATTAATAGAAATACTCATGTTCTCGTCCATCATGTTGTAAATGTTGTTTATTATACATTGGGTTACATTTGCTTGTGATATTTTGGACCATTGTTATTGATAATGTTAATGCCATTTATATATTATATGTACTTGTTGGATATTGGCTATCAAGACTAATTTGCAGATTTCAAGTGCATGGATTGAAAGCTCCAACAGGGATCTACATCAAATGTTTGGATCGAGGTTGGTTACATTTATCCATTATCTTAACATTGTCATTTATAATAGCATTGTTTTGAGAATTGAGTTGATTTATAGTAGTCATCTGTCCGTTGTGGTATTCCCAAGCCATAGTGAGTTTTCTCCAACACAAGGATAAGCCTTAGCTTCATTGAAATGAAAGGAATATAAACCCTCAGCCAATTCCTCTAAGCATAACTTTTTTTCATAGTGATTCCCACATATGTAAAAGGAAACTACAATAAAAGCTTCTTCTTACCATGGATAAAACTACACCATCCCAATCACAGCCTACATAATTATACTATAAAGAACTTGTCACAAACAAACCTCAGCAGATTGTAGGGTTTACCTTCAAAACAATATATACTAATGTAGGTTATTCATAAAAATATTAAACCTTTCCATCTAAAAATTCCTCACCTGTAAAGTGAGGTACTAAGGCTATTTTCTAGTCAACATCTTTCTGAGTATTCCCACAAATGCATCTTGAACTTTATAGAAATGAAGTGGACCTTATGCATCCATAACACAGGGTACCATAACTGCATTAAATCTTGGTCGGAGTTTAATTCTAATTTGGTGGCAGCTTCTACAAAGTGTTACATAAAACCAAAGCGAAAGCTAAATATGAATACATGAAAAATCTCTTGGTTATTTTTCATTTAATTAGCTGAAGTGCTATTTCATACGAAATTATTTATCCCAATCAAAATTGTATCTTTATATATAGGATTTAGTAGCTAACATACGTAAACTACCTGAGCATTATAGCTGAGGATTCCTATCCAACAAGTCTACCATATAACCACGTCATTTCCTTGTAAGGGCCAGTCAATTCATATAATTTTACTTGGTAAACCTGTGGTATTTCAAATTTCGGATATACCACTTATTTAGAATGAAAAATCCTCCAGCATATGCTTCAAGGAAAGCATCTCTTCTGACATTTAAAACACTTAGTAGGCTCTTACAACTTCAACATTTATCTTAAAGTAATTGTGTCAAAGAACCTACACCTTCTCTGATTCATCCAATCTCACTATACGGTACTTTGGGTCCCAACGTTTTTCCCACCAATACACTATTTCTCGAAACTTCAAAACTTCAACCACACAACCAGTGTCACCAGGACAAAGCTCCAAGCTTTTCCCTCCCTCTATTTTGAAACAGATAGCTCTATGTACCATTTGTACGTAATAGACCGAAGGATAGATCCATAAAATTGAACTAAGGAGTTTTTATTATCGCCAATGAGATCTTGGGATGCATCCTTATTTCTAATACAACTTCGTAAAATGTAAACTAAATTTTGAGCACTTAGATAATCCCTAATGAAATACTTTACTCAATCTTCAACTTCATGCCTGGGATATGTACCCAATTATCACTTATTCTGTACTTACTGTTATGGACAACATGTATGGAGGGATATCAAACTTCATTTTAACTTGAGGAATTTATGGGTCAAAGGCACTATGGTTGAATGTTTACATGAGTTATTTTCTTGTCATGATCTTAGAGGCCACATATTGACCCCCTATTTGATTTGTTGGGGAGTTTGGTTGCTTCAAAATGATTTCATTCTAGAAGAAAAGTGAATCCCCACATTCAGTTTTTCAACTCCAGTGGTAGCTCCAATTAAATTATATTCCCTGATTGTAGTTTTGAAGGTTAGGTGTGTTATTAGTGAAGTAGCAGTGAATCTAGATATGACTTTGATTTTTTTTCATGGGGCCTTTCAAGGCCCCATAGAGTAGTGCAAGATCATGTTTTCTCTATATATCTCACATAGCCATTTCTTCATAGATAAATCCTACTTGGGGGCTAGGAAAAACAATATGGGTGAGTTCAATTTGCTCTTCTATCTTTTGAAATTTGTTGCATAATTGGGTCTCACCCAGATTCAATTCATAAGGTCTGCGTGTTAAATAACTCAGCAACAAATTAAAGATCAATCTGGTATGGATGTCAACCAAATCATCATCTTCTTTAAATTGCCCTAACTCTATAAATTAGATTGCCCTGATATGCGTAGGATTAGGTTGAAAACTATACTACGGCTAAAAATTGCCCTGTCTATAAATTAAATTGCCTTGTCTATAAATTGACATATCCTTCCATGTAGATTATAAAAATTGCAATTAGGTCAAGTTCTCCTTACATGGTTTGGATAAAATTGAAACCTTCAATTTTCGTACAATTAGAAAATTTTGGGCAATGTAGAATGTGAGTAATGAGAATGTATCAATCATTGCCATCATATGAGTTTTGACAGTAAGATTAATTGGCCCCATCCCATTATGAAGTAGAACCATGTGAGATGGATCCTATAACACCATTAGCATCATGATATAAGCAAAAGCGAAGTTCTGTTTTCCATCGAGGCTTCTTGAAGATGATAATTGCCAAAAAGTGGCCCCAGGGTACAAAGTAACGAAACATTTGATGGATTGGAAACGTATATATATAAAAGGAATAGAATTATATAGGCCTAAAATTGTGGTTGGTGCCATTGCGGTCAAATTTAAATCAACTTGTAAGCCGCCTCGATGGAAAATGGAACTTCAATTTTTCTTACCCATTTTTGTTGTTCTGGTTTAGGAAATATTTCAGGCTATTATGGTTTGTTTTAAAGTCTTCATCTTCTTAAAATTGGATTTCATTATATCATTCATCAGGGTTAGTAAATTCATAAAAGGTAAGCATGCATCATCATACTTCACACTTCAATCAAACCATCATGACTTGGATTGTGGCAATTTTAGTCTTCGACTAGGGTAGTATTGTAGCAGCTTTAACACTTAGAATATAGTAGCTTAAAATTTGGACTGTGGTGGCTTCATAAAAAAACAAGTTGTGGTATAGCTTCCCTAGTTGTGGTTACTATTTTTTTATTAAGCTCGTGAAGATTTATATGCAGTTTATTGTTTCTACTATCCCTGTGTTCTTGTGAAGAATGATTGAAGAATGTTATAAGTTTTCCTAGAGAATTATGAACATGGATATGTACAATTCCTTATATTTATTATCACTTTGTTTTATGTGATGAATTCATTTGCATGACTTGAGTATATATGAAGCTCTCCTTGAGGTCCCATGAATGAACTTGAACACTTGTTGCATTCATTTAATTTGAAAGAGTAGTTATAGTTTGAAATATCTCTCTCCTTACCTTAGCTAGCATTCATTGAAAGGAAAGGCTTATTTCATTCATATGCATTTGCATGGTTTGAAACAGTCATCACACCACGAGTTGCACTTCCATCACCCGACTGAGTAATACAACCATTAAAATTTAACTCGTTAACTCAACACACTTTAACCTCGCTTGAGGATAAAAAGAATTTGTTAGTTAGGTAGGACACCGAGGATAGGCATCCAAATAATTCCCCCTTGTCATTATCATCCGAGGCATAGTTGTTGTCCTCTAGGGTGCTAAAATCCTCTTGTACTTGTTGACACGGTCATCGACCAGTTTGTGGAGGGGCCTCCTGTTGTTTCAGGGGTTAAACCGCCGTGAGATCGAGAATCGAACGGACTTTGTGGAATGCCGCACTCCACTTAGCCCTAAGGCAACATCAATCATTGTCTTCCTTGTATTATCTGGCCACCACACTGGAGATACAAGGGTGATAAGGAAGAAGCGCCGAAAACCTTTTCCGACGTGTCATGAACGAGGTAACTTAGTGACTTTTCTACTAGGGCTCTTTTACCCAGGATCCCTTTCGGTAGAGGGATATCCTTCCATTATTGGTCTCTCATTTTGTATTGTTCGACTTGGAATTCATCACCTTGTGAAGGATACAACTTGTTGAGGTCTCCAGCTCATAGTTAGGAGGTTTTGCTTGATATTTCACATTTTTAGAGGGTTTTTTCTTTTTCGTGCTGCTTGTTGGCATTCTGGCCACTTTTGTTTCAGCTCGCTTATTGTGACACTGGTCTTAGTACAATGTTTTGAGCTTATCTGATGATGTGTGATGTCCTATTCTCCTAGGTCTTCGAGATGGTTGAGTTAGATGGTCTTCTCAAGGGAATTAACACCTCTTGATGGAGCCATTGATGCTTGACCTTAGGAGTAGTCTAGAGGACCACGTGATCACATCATCCGTCTGGACTTTTCCATTTACTGTGATGATGGTCTTTCAGGTTATATGGAACAATGGTACATTTGAGAGAGAGATGATTGGTACGTTGTACCCCACCTTGGTTGATTGTCTAATGATCCTTCCATTTTGTCGATAATATTTGTGTGGCGCCTTTCCTTTTACCTTTTGGTTCTTTTACTCATCTTGGTATATCTTTTGATTTGTACCACCTTTTATGTTTTTGGTCTTGTTGGTACTACAGTAGTTTGTACACATTTGAGGTAGACACCCTAATTTGTCCAAGTTTTTATGAATCTTTATACCTTTTGGTGGTCCTATTTGAGTTACAAGAGGTAGTTACAAGGAGATATTGCATATAAGAGGTAGTTATAAGGAGCTATTGCATATAAGAGGTAGTTACAAGGAGCTATTGCATATATTTGACATTATTTGACCTTCCATCTCTTTGGCATGTCAAATAACAGGTAGTTACAAGGAGCTATTACATATAAGAGGTAGTTACAAGGAGTTATTGCATATATTTGACATTATTTGACCTTCCATCTCTTTGGCATGTCAAATAACAGGTAGTTACAAGGATCTATTGCAATATATATTTGACCTTATTTGTACCTTCCCCACAATGGTTGATTTACTTTTGGACCTTACACCCTGTTGTTTATTGGTCTTGTTGTAGCTTGTCCTTTAATTTTGGTCATTTCATTTTTTTGTGGTACCTTGCCTCTCACCTTTTGGGTCTTTTACTGATCTTGAGTTATCTTTTGAATTGTACCGCCTTTTTTGTTTTTGGTCTTGTGGATCTAACTATGGTAGATTGTCCACATTTGAGGTACTACACCCCCTTAGTCCCAAGGGTTATGAGTCTAATTTATACCCACTCTTTTCTTTGTTACTTGTACCTTACTGGTTGGTTTTTTTACCCTTTGGTTGGTCCTTGTACCTTACTGGGGGCCGTGAGTCTCTTTGGCCTCAGTCATCTGGCTGTCAGCTAATATTTATTGTGATTGTACTGAGCCTTTTGACTGTCATTGACTTTCTTTGATTGACCGTACCAATATAGCCAGTCATCTCTCTCTCTCTATTTTGTACTAACCCTATAATAGGGTCACTTGGTTCCTAGAGTTGACTGGCCTCTAAGAGGCACAGTCATTTCTGAAAGTAACTCTTCTGAGTATATAATAGGAAACGTCTACAACCAGGTAATTAAATATCTGTTGGTTATAAGACTTAATTAGTAATCAAAGTGTTGGTAATCAAATACGTGGTAAATAATTTGAATTGAGTAGTTAAGGCTTGTCCTGTCATACAAAATTGTTGGTAATGAAATTATATTTGTTGGTAAAGAATTTTAAGAGTGGTGGAACTCGACCTCGACTGAACTTGTGAGGAAAATTATCTTGGATAATAAGTGTCCTGACAAAAAACTAAGTAGAACTATGACTTTATTTCTTGAACCATGACCTTATCATAACTATAACAAATTGCTCTAGAATTCCATTTGTGAGCTAAACAACACAATAAAATTCGTAACAACAAAAGGAGAGTTTGCAAGATGGGAAGCATTGTTCTGATGTTATAATTGTACTATTCATGAGCACATTTATGGGAAAGCAAAAAGCATTCTTGACTTTATAACAAGAGAATATTTGACACAAAAGTGTGCTGTTAATTTTTAAGAAGCGGGCCTAAAGCAAGCAAGCCTGAAACAAGTGAGCCTGGTGCAAGCGAGCATGAGGCAAGCGAGCGTAGAAGTTCAAAGTGGAATCCAGTGGGACCATAACCCACAAGTAAACATGAAAATCTTTGCTTGGACCGGAGGAAAAAATCATATATCATATCTATATTATCAATGATAATATGAGTTGGTTGGATTATATGCAAGACTGGAAACCTAGGTGGGAGTTGAGACATGCTGAAGTATTAGATGCTAACTTACAAGGATCTGATTCTTTTATTAGACTAGTGCTAGAACTTAGAAGAATGCCTATGGGATCTAGTATTGACATACCAGAGATGATTCATAACAACTACTTGAGAAAAGAAGTTGATTCAAGCATTTGGTTAACTCACCTATACCATGATCTTAACCTAATATCGACGGAGGGCTCTACACCTCACCGCAGGCTACGACTAGAACAACAATACTACTATATTAACGGGATACGTTCTTTGGAAGCATGGCCACATCAAGATGCTAGTCTCCAGTTTCCAATTACTACACACACTTATGAAAAATATAAAAAATTATGGTGGAAATTCTTGAGAAAATAAAATAAAGATAGAACATATTATACCATGCTAAAGTTTGGACCTCAAATGACACATATCCATGAGGATCCTGCATGGTTCGCCCCTGATTGGACTAGAGACTGGTGGTGGTCATTCGGCATCAACCTGACAACATTAGATCCAGGTGCTATTTATAATCTAAAATGGGAAGTTGGAGAATCTCTCGAACAGGTCAAAGATATTTTGCAGACAAAGCTTATTGAGGCTCAAATCCTTCGGTAATACGTTAAAAATGAATGATAGTGCCTTGTCAAAATCCACATAGACATCCACATGCATGAGAATAGAAGCGTGGTTCTGAGGTCTATTTATTCAAAGGCATGGGTTGTTGAATCCAACGTCTTTCGAGAATTGTATGGTCCCCCATACTCCAATGAGTTGTAAATATCTCAAAAGTATTTGGCTATGAGTAGGGCCTGTCCATTCAACTTGTCAAAAAGATTGAAAAAAATTCTTTGTAACTATGTCATGATAATATAAAGAAAGCCCTAGTTTTCTCTCTATCAATATGATTGAAAATATATGTTATGTATTAAATACCCTAAGTCAATATTACAAGTAATTGTCCAAAGGCAGCATTAGTTGGGAGTATGACTGAAAGCTACCATTTTTCAAAACAGCTTACATGTTTACGGTTTCGTTTTTGCTTGATTCAATTATTTTCATTCATCTAAGAAGACCATGCTTGAATAATATTATACAAGTTCCACAACATTGTATAAAATATTGTTTTTGAAGATTTGTGAACACTTATTAACCACTTAAAAGATCTTACTTTTGAAAGTCTTAAAAACTTTTAGACGTTTTCCATAATGGTTAGTGATTTTTATTTTATATTCTTATTGCTAAATATAAATATCTTACTAAATGTGACTGGAATTCAATTACCGAGTTGATGAACCCAAACTGATGGGATGAGAGAGACTTTAGGGCAATGACGACACATCTGATAATTGGATGGTTTGATATGGGATTCAAGACCCAAAGGAGCAATAAAAGAAAGCTCATAATTGAATGAATTTGTACTCATAAGAAAGATAAAGTGATCGTCTTCCTCATCGCTTGAATGCATACATGTTGAGAAAGGGAATGAGGATAAAGTAACATTATAAAAGGCGCGACACATCACCTTTTAAGAGGCGCTAAGCCTTGCAGTCGTATCTAAAAAAATTTCCCATGTTGCAGGTAGAACCAAACAGGTATTTGTCAGATTTGTCTTCCTCAAGTGAGGGGAGTTTAGTAAGGCTAGAGGAAAGTTAGACATCCAGTAGGTCTAGAAGAGTTGTATATTCAACTAGATGTCAAAAGACCATAAGAAAATTTGAGAAATGTAATGAATTTTTTCACGATCAAGGGGGGTCATGTTCCTATGGTGATGAGACAAAAGACGACCTCGAGGTGCCCTTGAGGTACAGACATTTAGTGAAACAATGGGTACCCAAGGATCTTCCTCAACCGAACACAGATTTTTGTGTGAATGATAGGATATATCGAATAGCACCGTCGTCAATATATGGTTTTGGGTTGTTCAGTATGGATGGCATAAGGGTCCCTTACAACACATGTACAGAATTGATGGAGTATGTTGGACCCTGTTACAGCTACAAAGATTGGATGCGCCTGGTCCAATTTACAAAAAGTATGCGTAGCTATGGATTGTCAACAAACTATTTACAGTTGAAAGACAAAAATAAAAAAGGCGCAACGTTGTACATGGACGGAAGGCCAAAGGCCACATGGAATATTGCGGGGTTTATAAACAGTACACAACCATGGTCTACAATTAAGCAACCATACTACGAATTTAAGGGGCGTGAAGGAAACTGTGTTTTTGTAGTTGCCATTAAATCAATATCTGCAGGGGAAGAGTTTCTTATTAATTACAATTTGAACCGAGTAGATACAAAAAAGGCTACTATGGGAGTGGTTGATATAACAATTTACCCAACCTTTTATTAATGAATTTAACATATTAAGGATTTGTTCGTCGGTTTATTTCATTTAAAATTTTCCCCATTTACTTCGCATGCTAGTGATCAGGATAAAGCACCACCAGTAGATGGTCGGAGGAGTACATTTTCCTCAAGGGATCAGGTATACATATTTGTAATAGTGCAAATATAATAAGAAAAAATAGTTGACTTTCACTATGTTTAGGTGACTTTCACTATGTTTTTTATTTAGGTATTTGTAAGGGGAAACTCCCAGTTATTAGCAAATCAGGGAAAGTCACCTATGAGTATCGATTCGAGGAGTGGATGACGATCCTCTACGTTGTAGGTATAATCCATTGGAATTGTTCATATAATTTTAGGAATCCATCATGATATAACTCAATATTCTTTTATATTTTTTGTTTCGGCCCAATGAATCGTTGTATGAAACAACATCAAAAGCATGTCCAGTAGATCCTGAAGTGGCTGAGATCCTTAAAGATGATAGACAAACTAGTGAAGACACAAACCGGTTTACCATGATAGACAAATTGTTGGAAAAATATACTGCGGAACTCGTTTCTCTGCTTATCAAGTTTCCACAGACAAGCGAGAAACTGGCAAGGATTGAATTGTTGGAACGAAAATCTGAATCCTTGGAAGTAAGTTGAGGAATCTTGATTCATAAAATAATTCATTTATAATGTATAATTTTCTCTTTTATATGATAGTACTGAACGTGTAAGACGTGGTTTGTATTTACAAAATTATCGAAAAACACACAATAGTGGTGGAGGAGATGTTGGCCGCAACGAGGCTCGTGGAGAGACGTGGCATCATGAGCAAACGATTCCATGTACTACATTGACTCCTTCGCCATTGTTGTCGACTGAAGAGTCGGCAACACGTACTGACACACCACGGACCCCAACTGTGAGCGCACCGGCCTCTAGTGACCAACGCACACTGGATCGTCCATCGGAAGAGGTCGACAACGAGAATCTTGGTAATATTGATATCGACCTAGTTGCATTTCCAGGATCTTCCCGTGTCACTAGCATGGGAACAATGGAGGTAACATTTTTGGTCAACGCCGATCTTGTCCCAATAAAGATCGATAAGGTCCCAGGTAATTAATATACATTGATCAAGTTACTGTTTATAACTTCATTGTAATATGCCGATAAAACATTTTCTTTCAACTAATTATGATCATGGCATGATTGTTTTGCAAGAAATGATGTTTTCTATAAACAAATGAATGATGCGTGCTTGGATATATTCGAGCCCACCATCTGAGAAAGGTGGGATAAACAACGGAAATGTTTAAAAGATGAACTCATGCATCGGTTGGTTGGCCTGTTCGGTGACAAAACCTTTAATAAAGTCGAGGTCATGAAAAAGGCTTGTCAACATGTGAAGGTTGTACAAGACCAATATAGGACACACCTTGAAAAAAACCCTAAGTATGAGCGCCCTCCAATGATTTCACCAATGGAGTGGAGAACTCTAGTGGATGATGGAAGGGAGAGGGCTCAGATAAGAGAAGGAAAGATAACACCAGGCACAGGGAGGTATGCAATACTTTCCGCAATGTAATTCAAAACCTTATTATTATTGGATATTTTTGTATCAAACTTGGAACATATAACGTATTTCAACACCTGCATAGGCTGCCAGACACATCAAAGGAAACAAAGGAAAGAGTTGAAAAAATAGGTCAGCACAAGCTTGCGCTTGGTGGTTATTCCAATTTCGCGGCACGATTTGTAAGTTTCAAAAAAACAATAATGCATGCAAATAATAAATTGCAAATTTTTTTTCATTTTATTGCACCGAAAAATGTTAATTAATCACGTTATGCAAATATGCAGGCCGAACGATTCAATGAATAGCCCACTGAGGAAGACATGAAGCTTGGCTTCAAGGAAGGCTTTGGAGTTGTTGTTGAACAACGAAAAAGCTTGTCTGGCCAAACACAGTTTTCTAGTACCAATCCATCTGGTGCACAAGTAAATAGAATCTATATAATTTATTGAATATTAACCGCTTGTGCAATCTATTCATTATAAATACTTGAAAAACAATATTGACTCTGTTTTGAGCAGGAAAGCAATGATCCCCCTAATGTCGAGGAGGGAGAACAACAAATCGAAGATCATGCTTCTAATCCTGGTAATGAATTTATTAAAATGCTAAAATTTTATGAATATTAATTGTAGTTCACCATATTTCAACTGCAGAGCATGTAGAGGGTGAAACTGTATAGGTTGAGCCTGGACAAGAACATGAACTACATGATGTGGCCACACCAGGTAAAAAAACACCTTTGTAATGTTTTTTTTAAATGAAATACTTTTCATTACAATATCAAAATACAACGATGTAACATTTTCACATTGTTGCAGAAAATCCGAACCCCTTACCGCAGACATCACCACAAGCGCGTGATGAAGAACCAAGAACTGGAACAGAAAGTCTAGGGGTAGATGCTCCTCTTAGAGATTATTTACCATTTATAAAGAGAAAAAAAGCTGCTAGTAAAAAGAAGTGACTTGAAAAATGTACTCATCTAATTATTTTTTATTACAATATATCGTCCATGATTTTTGGCCTAATGAATGAATTAATGGTTTAATGATTCAGTGTAGTAAACTGTTACCTTTATTGAATGTCAGTTTTTATTGAATGAATGTGTTGACTGAATAAATGAATGAATGGTTTATTGAATGTTATCTTTTAATGTATGAATGTGTCGATTGAATGAAACAATGGTTTAATGAATGTTAGGCTTTATTGAATGAATGGTAGATGAAATTTCATGATGAAATATGGATGAATTTGCACGTATTTGTTTTTTTCAAGTACATGCATTGGGTATGGGGAATTGAGAGTGATGTGAGGGGGGGAGGGGCCATAAGAGCTTCCACCTTAATGTGGTTGGACCTGTTCAGTAGAGAATATTAAATTATTCTCGAAACAGAGAGGAGCTCAATGAATGGCTACGAAGCTGGCTTTCTACAACCCACTAGCATGTCATCTAAATTTTGACAATTTCTTGGAGCATGTTGTGATGTTTGGTTGCTCATCATAACCAATTTCGAGTTTTCACAACTTCAAAGGTTGAGTAAATGATGCACTAGAATCAATATCCTTAACCTTCTCTTTAATTTCATTGGAATCTGTATCCTTAACCTCACATTGAACCCTTCCAAAATGGTTTATTTACCATTGAAGCCTGGCTTTTGAAGCATGATATTTGCAACTAATCTAGCATACACCAAAAAAAATTAGAAACATGTTGATTGTTGTCAATGTTCATCATTTTTTATGGCTGCAACTTAACTGAGGATATTCGAACCTGCGACCTATGTCTAGTCCCAAGGCTAACACCTTCAAGCTTGAAGTGCAACTGACAATGGGAGGCCACCTTCAACCAACTTGATTCATTCTGCATGCATTTCATAGTGGGAGACGACAGGCTACCACCTTGCTTGATTCATTATGCATGCATTTCACTATGAAATAGTCTCAAATCCCCTCTGCGCTTTCCCTAAATTAGTTTCTCGATTCAGCATGACCCACGCTTGTCATCCGAAGAGTGTTTCCAGCGGTCTAGAGTTTCATCCTGGAAACGGTGACAATTCATGGTATTATGTTTCCCTTCGGATGCAATATGACAAACTCAAAGCTCTCATATGAAGGTTTGTCTGATAAATGTGATGGTTTCGGTTTCTCGATTAAGCATGACCCAAACAGTCACATTTGTCAGACAAACCTTCGCAGTGGACTATGAGTTTTCCATATTGCAGCTGAAGGGAAACATAATACCATGAATCGTCACCGTTGCAAAGATGAAACTCAAGACCATTGGAAACACTCCTTGGATGGAGAGCATGGGTCATATTGAATTGAGACACTAATTCAAGAAAAATGCAGTGAATCTGAGATCGTTGCATAGTGAAATGCATGCAAAATGAATGAAGAGTACTGGGTGTAGACAGAAATTATTGTGGGACTTTGTATGAGAGTAAATGGTGATGGTAATTTATTGACAAGGTCAGGCTTGAAGTTGGTAGCCTTGGGACTAAACATAGGTCGCAGGTTCGAATCTCCTTAGTTTAGTTCGTACCTGATTATTCTTTCGATGCAAATTATAGATTTTATTTATTTCCTTTTGTCAACTTTACGTATCCCTTTACGTGTTTTCTTTATTTTCCCTTTTTAACATTATGTATCCCCTTGTGATAATCGAAATTGTTAATAATGAGTCACTCGAGAATGAACGTAAAGAGGATTTCCACGGAAATATGTTCCATCCAAACCTATCAAGTGTACTTTTAGGTCAAAAATATTCTTGTAACAAAGCGATGAAAGATCTTAGAAGCAAATGTAACAAAGCCCTGAAAGAAGTTCGCGTAACATAGTGGTTTGTGTTTGCAGGAATCCTTCCTTTTATCCACACTATTTTCTTTTGTTGCACTTTCAAATTCATCTGCAATGATATCAACACACTACACATTATGGGAATAAGATGTTCACATTTGCATCTTCCACTACTACATCTAATTAAATATCATGTCCTTGCAACTCCACCATTGTAACACCACTCTCTTCTATAGTGTCATCTTCTACAACAACACCACTCACTACTGCAACATATATCCATTACAACTTTTCCATTGTTTATTGTGTTTCTTGTACAAGCTTGGCCTTTACCCCCAATATTTTCCTTATTGTATTTTGCTACAATCAATTCTTCTACACCTTTACTTGACTTGATAGCTTGAATATTAAATAATGCTAAGTATGGTTTTAGCTTGGAGTGAACACTTAGAGTTGTCGTTTCAAGTTTGATAATAAAAGCCACCTTTTAAACAATGGACTATTATAATAATTAGAAAATATTTTCAACTTTATTATGAAGGTAAAGTTAAATTATTATATTAAAATCATATATAATTTATAAATGATTTTATAATAATAATTTAAACTTATTTGGCAAAATATTTTCAACTTTATTATAAAGGTAAAGTTAAATTATTATATTAAAATCATATATAATTTATAAATGATTTTATAATAATAATTTAAACTTATTTGGCTTTGAACAAGAATGAGGCATGGGACAACTTCAGGCATGGTACAACTTGGCATTTGCAATGAAGTAGGAAGGCTATAATAGACCTTAATTTGGACAATGAAAGTGTCAAGCACTCTATATGCAGATAAATTGTTACCAATACACACAGAGCATATGAAATTTATTGTCAACCCAAGAAAGTCTTTTTATTTCAAAGGATAAGTGCACAATATATGCTTAAACACCAAACCATTAGAAGTAAATACTTTTATCTTCTATCATCCATGTTCATCCCAAAAATCTATGCAATCCCAATTGCCTTCTAACTGCTACACTTCAATTCCTCTCTATCATGCATCAATAAGAAATGGTATCAGATCTAATTAACAATTGCAAGAAAGAAATCTCATTCGTATTCTAGAACAATCACTTGTCTAATCTAATCACTCTGAAAATCATAAAGCATAAACTGAACATTGATCTAGAAATCCAATTGCAAAAGATTGAGTCAACTATTCTAAGAAATTGAATTGCAGAATGGAGATAAAAAACACACAACAGGAAAGATAAATTGTAAGGGCTCGTGGGATCACAACTTAGCTGTAAGATGAACACGGCTGTGTATAACTGCAATTGAAATGCATAAAGCAAACCTTACTCAGTCGACTGTTATTCTACACTATTCACCAATCTCACAGAAATATAATCTTTTACTGAAAATCCACACAATAACTACTACTGCTGCGTACAAAAGGAATATCTTGAACAAAGCATCACACAACAATAAATCAAAGAGTCCTAAATTAACTCAGCAATATCTGTGGAAGACGGGCCCATCCTTCACACAGAGACGCTGGCTGAACAACACAAACTCCTTTAGCTCAGAAGTAACCCCTTATATTAACAGAAGAATGATTACACAGTTTTGCTCGGCTGCTAATACAATGAATTAATTGTCTGCTGTTAAACCCCTGGGTCGAGGCAACTCCCCATATTTATACAAATCATAACATCAAGCTCTATAATCGGGCAGCCATGAAGATCTCTGATCTTCAAGTGCCCTAAATAACTAGCTGTTACAATACGTGGGCAGAGCAGAGACATCAAAATATGAGAGAGTTATCAATTGACCCAAGAGTAGCGGTCCTTCCAAATCTCAGCTAGACTCGAGCAACAACATACTCAAAATAGCGAATTCTGTTACAGCTGCCCTGTCACAGCTATGCCTTAATTGATAATTCGAGCCCCAAGGATCCCTTTACAAGCAACGAACATCACTTCCTTCATGACTTGTTCAGCCCCGATATTCCTGCAGTCCATTTATCTCAACTACCTTAATAAATCGTAACATGTTAGCACAATTGAGGGATGCACAGCTTTTAATTATCACAATCATAAGCATTAATAAAATAAAACAATGATCAGCCATACCTTGGTAATTTGGGGAATAAGGTAAGGACAATAGGTCTGATTGCCATGATAAATGGTGTAGGACAGGGGCAGGAAAGATGATTAATGATGATTAAAAAGGGCCAATTCTGGGCTCAACAGAAAGGAAATGGTCGTTTAAACATGACTTCACAAAGTTCAAGACTCCAAGGGTGTACTAGAAAAGAAAAAGAGGAATTGTAGCAACATACACTTCCAAACAATATTTTTTTTTTTTTAATTTTCCATAGGTGTCGGATAACCGACGGTCATAGCAAAGACAACCGACGACTTTTCCATAGATACGATGGCCAACGACATCGGTGCTCAGTCATTTTCAAGTGGGATAGGCATCGATTTTCCGACCTCCACAGTGCACAAAACCGACGACTTTGCCATAGATCCGACGACAAAAGACGTCAGTGCTCAGCCATTTTCAGTTGTGAGAGGCGTCGATTATCCAACCTCCACAGTGAAAAATACTGACGACTATGCCATAGATCTGACGGAAAAAGATGTCGAATCCAAGCCATTTTCAGTTGTGAGGGGCGTCGGTTTTTCGACCGCCACAGTGAAAAATAACGACGACTATGCCATAGATCCGACGGAAAAAAACGTCAGATCCAATCCCTTTTTAGTTATGAGGGGCATCGATTATCCGATCACCAGAGGTGTCAAATAACCGACAAAGTCCGAGCCATCGGTTTTAATCCGAAATTGGACCGACATTAAAAAAATACTGCGGTTGTCGGATAGTCAACCACAAAATGTAGAAAATCTGACTTTTTGGCCGTTGGATTTTGGGTCAAAAAAACCTAGTGGCTAGATTCAGGATTTTGTGGCCTTGGAGTGTTACACTCCAATTGTAATCCAAGGACCTAGCATAATCTTGTTGGTGATATGGAAATCAAATATTTGGTAGTTTTAAATTAATAGCTCATTTTAAAGGTGATTTTCTTAGTTTCATAGGGATGATGGTGTCACTGGTGGTGTTTGTGACTCAACGTATTGAACCAAACAATGCACAAATGCTCACTATTCTATCCTTTAATTCAATGAAATATCAATGTTATAGTAGAGTAAAGGGTTCTTTGTAAATCCTTCAAACATGCAAGTGTTGCAAACTTATCAAAATGGAACCATTATTTTAAACTGAAAAGGAAAAATTTCACAAAATGACGTTTTAATGTAAAACATTTCTACTTTTCGCTTTTCAACAAGTTTTTTTTAAAGTAAGGGTTCAAGATGTTGGTTTCAATCTGTGAAATGTATCCAAATTAGTTCAAATCTACTTAATTGGAAACTCAATAATGAATGAGAAATGTTTCAATTGTTTTTGGTTTCAAAAAGTCTCTCAAACATGGGAGTATGGTTCTCATTTGGTTTAAAAATTGCACTATGTCCTTTCCAAATGTCAGATTAAGTGTTCCAAATAAAGTGAAGTTTTCTATGTCTTGAAAAGGTGATACAAATATTTTAATAAATATTTGAAGATTTGAAGCAGATTTTTTTTGTAAGTAAGCATGATATTATATTAATGAAAACACAGATTACAAAAGATCAATTACATCTAGTCATATCATGGAAAGCATATCTTAAAACCCAAACCCGTGTACCTCCCTGTACCAACCCCCTTAAGAATTATGACATTCTAGCCCTTCTTGTCACCTTTCCAAAACATCAGAACATACATAGAAGAACCAGATTGCTCGATTCTATCATTTATTACAACAAAACTAAATCCCAAAACCATACATAAACACATAGAATGTGATGTAGAAACATAACATAGAAAATCTACCCATACCCTCAAAATCCATGTGGAATAGTTGGGAATCGAGGAAAAGCAACGTGGGATCCAATCACAAAACTACCAACTAGAGTAGAGGAGGGTAGAGGATGACGAAACCCTAGTACATTCATTATGGCGTCGATCTTATGGTTCATTTCACTGGTATCAGGATGATGCTCCTTCCAATTTTGGGTAGGAACCTCATCACCTTGCGCCTTCTATTTCCTTTCCACGGAACATGTCCCATAATATTATTCATCACCCAATATAGGGCTACAATTCGCTCATAAATACTGAGATGGGTTGCATTTTTTCCAGGATCCATAACCCAATCCTCCAACACCTTGATCTCTCTCTACAATTTATCCTCATCCAGGTCCTCCCAAAGGCCCACCCATACCACCTCTAGTTCATTCTAAACCTCATACAGAAGCCCCAATTTGAATATATGATATTGCCAAGCTGTGCACTTCTAAGAACAGGTGATGTGTCGAATCTCACCAGAGGGATTCTCCTTGGTCACCCTCTACATCTTGGCTATGCTACCCCTTTCCACTTCTTCCTTCCCCTCCATAATATACCAAACACTGACAATGTGTCCTCCTTTCAAAAGAAAACCTAGAGATTACATGCAAGGAGGATAATCGTAATGACAAAGAGGATGGCCACATTTCCTGGATTTAAATAGAAATTTTCCACAATCCTCCATGATTATCTTTGTACCCCTTCTAATTTCAACCACCCAAGCTCTGGTACCTTTCAAATTTATTGCGAATGGATTTCCTAATCCACCACCTTCAATGCTCATCAATTATCCTACAACAGTTCTTTTCTAGATTAATGATTATTGTACTTCCTTTATTACATTTAAAACCTCTATACTCTCATTTGTACCTTCACATATTTTGAATTGGCTTGCTGGTGGGTGTTTCTCCACACCACGTTGCCACTTACAGGCCCTACTGATGTCCACATGCCATTCTCTCCTGATGAAACATATCCTGAGCAAGTTGGGCTTCACACCACTCTCTAAATGTCCCATCATTTAATTCTTCCCATGTACCTACCATAAATATCATTCGGGACCTGTTGACATAAACCCAGTCGATGGGGGTTCCTCACACTGTCGATGTTAATTTTTTAGCATTAATTAAACATACTCTAGGATCTTTACTGAGAGAATAACATGTACAGCATATCAAGTATAACAATGCATATCAATCACACCAAGCAATGACATGAGACAATAGACACACAAAGTTTCACTAGGGAAAACCATAAAAGTGAAAAACCCCACAACTTCCTCAGAGATAGAAAGAGCAATGATACAACCCAAGTACACAGCGATAGTCCTCCTAGCAGCTGAACCTCCTCCTTCACTAGTGCACCACTTTCCGAGTAGTGTAGAAGTGAATAATGAGATGATCAAATAGAGTGCCTCCCACACTCTATTTATACATGACCTGACCTACCTAATAACCTAGCAGGGCTGACTTGTCTAACTCAATCTAATAACCCATGGTTATACTAATCAGGGCCGACCCCACACTTGGTGGTCTAATAACCCATCACTTGCAAGTTGCGACACTTGTCCATACAAATGATGACACTTCTGTATAGAGGAATAATAACATCTCTATAGGAGTACAATATACATAGGTGAAATACATTCCGAAGTTACAATAACATCAACAGTCCCTCTTAACTAGGAAGGTATTTCTCGACACAGATCTACTAGCACAAGTCTTCTTCTCTGGATCAAAGTCATCGAATAATCATCCTTGAATCATTGTCATCATCACTACTACTGCTATCTCAATCAATCTCCAATCTAATCATCATAGGAAGTTCTACAGAGCCAGTCCTTTTTCATACTGGATGTAGGCCCACCACCTATAGGTCTTCATTATCACTGGCCATATCGTGGAATCCTCGGGACTTATTACGTGCATCAACAAAACCTCGAAAGAGAATCCCAAGATTGATTACAAGCTTACTGCTCAACCTATCGGATCTCCCAGGATATTTTACATGTTGACCTTCACAAAACCTACTCAAAGCGTCCCAAGATGTTACGAGCACACCACTCTACCTATCTAGATCTTGATAGAGCATCCCAGGTTGTTACGAGCACACTGCTCTACCTGTTCGAATTTTAAAGGATCTTTTCTATGTGAACTTTCACAAAACCTACTCAAAGCATCCCAAGATGTTACGAGAACACCGCTCAACCTGTCCAGATCTCAATAGAGCATCCTAGGCTATTACAAGCACACCGCTCTACCTGTCCGAATTTTAAAGGATCTTTTCTATGCGAAACTGTAGCAAAACCTACTCAGATAATCCTAGGATGTTACGAGCACACCGCTCTACCTGTACGGATCTCGATAGAGCATCCCAGGCTGTTATGAGCACACCGCTCTACCTATCCATATTTTAAAGGACCTTTTCTATGCTACCTGCATAACCTGTCCACGACCACAGAGTATCAACCTGATACTCAACACACATCATCTTGATGTATACATGATCAATCTGATCATCATCACTACATCGTCCTGATGCATGTCATTTGGGGAAACATCCTGAAGCTCATCATCTGTGATCATAATGATGCATGTCATCTGGAGAAACATCCTGAAGCTCGTCATCTGTGACCATCCTGATCATCATCATAGCATCATCCTGATTCTCATCATACATGATCAACCTGATCATACCATGCATCCACCTGATGCATACAATGTATCTTCCTAATACATATAATCATACATGATCTACCTTATCATACAAGTATCCACCCGATACATATACAAATATATGATCCACTTGATCATAGAATGTATCCACCTGATACATATACAAATACATGATCCACCTGATCATACAATGTATCCACCTAATACATACACAAATACATGATCTGTTAACACCCAAAAAGTTCTCACTACCTCATCTACCCATTACATGACTCATTTGTCCATATTTCCTACCATATTTACCTTCAGAACCCTAAAATCCCATTAAAAAGCCTCCAAAAGGCTAAAAACCCCATTTTCCCCCCAAAATTCCTCCAAAATAGCAAAAACCCTCTAAAAAGAGAATAAAAAATATAAAATAATGAGAAACAAGAGGAAAAAGGAGGAAAAACCCCTATACAGCTGACCTAAACCATATGGTTCCCAAAACCATGGGCCAGCACTCCACCACCAAAAACCTATAAATAGGTGATGGAGACCCCTCATTTCATATCCACAATCAAGTATACCCTTACTCTGCCAAAATCTCTCTTGAAACCCTAGCTCACCCTTGAGCTACTTTCACCATTAAGAGCCCCTTTTGGCCCATTTCCACCATTGGAGAAAGAGAAGGAGCAAAATTGGAGTTTGGAGCAACCCTCTTGGATCATTACAAGAACTTCACCAACCTCTACACTTGAGGTAAAATTTTAATACAAAAGAAAAACATTTATTATTTCTTGTCTCTTATGTTTCATGCACATGTTTAGAATAATTTCCATTTCAATGTATTATCTTTTAATTACTGTTTATTGAACTGCTACTAAGGAGTCCCTTCTCCTTAGTAGGTGCTCATTTGCACAAGCTAGGGTGAAAACCCTAGCTACATGATCCACCTGATCATACAATGTATCCACCTTATACATACATAAATACATGATCTACCTGATCATACAATGTATCTACCTGATACATATACAAGAATACATGATCCACCTGATACATACATAAATACATAATCCACCTGATCATATCAAGCATCCAACATGATTCATATACAAATGCATGATCCACCTGATCATATCAAGCATCCAACATGATGCATATACAAATACATGATCAAACTGATCAAAGCATCCAACTGATGCATATACAAAGCAGTAACTGGAGCATCATACTCATGCTCATCATCCAATGCTTACATCCACATCCATGGGAAGGATCCTCCTCTTACCATGCTTGGAATGTCTCCTGTAAATGTGTCCATCACTTATTCCTCGAAGTGTCATCAATCTGAAGAACGCCAAGCCTCTCTTTGAAGTACTAAAACTTCACTCTGGCTAGTGGTTTCATCAACATATCTGCAACCTGCTCATCCCTGGAAACATACAGGAGCTTGACTGCTCCTCTCTGCACCATATCCCTAATATAGTGATATTTGATCTTAATGTGCTTCGACCTGTTGTGAAACACCGGGTTCTTATACAACTTCACACAACTCTGGTTATCACAAAAGATACTAGTAGCCTCCATCGAGATATCAAATAACTCAAACAGTAGCTTCCGGAGCCATACTGCCTCAAAACTAGTCGAGCAAGCTGCAACATACTCTGCCTTGGCTGTACTCAGTGCTACGCAGGACTTCTTCCTGCTAAACCAAGAGATCACACCTAATCCCATACTAAAGCAACACCCAAATGTGCTCTTCCTATCTGCAGCACTGCCTGCCCAATCTGAATCAACATAACCCTGCAGGTTAAAATTTTGATTCACATAATACTTGATCCCATAATCAATTGTACCCTTCAGGTACCTCAGAATATGCTTTACATCAACCAGGTGAACACCTCTGGGATCCATCAGGAACTGGCTCAATGTGTTCACCGCAAAGCAAATATCTGTTCTAGTGTTCGCCAGGTACATCAAGGACCCAATCATCTGATGATACACTATGACATCAACCGGATCAAATGAAGCATGACACAAAAGCTTCATGTTCGATGCCATAGGTGTGGCCATGGCCTTGCAGTCCATCATCCTGAACCTCTTCAGGATCTCTACTGCATACTTCCCTTGTCCAAGGAAGATTCCATCTGCACTCTGCCACACATCCATGCCCAGGAAATAGTGCATCATCCCCAAGTCCTTCATCTCGAACTCGGAAGCAAGCTTCCTCTTGTTATCGACAATCAACCCATCCTCACCTTTTAATAATAGGTCATCCAAATACAATAGTAGTATCACTAGATTGCCTTCCTCAACCTTGTAGTAAAGGTTGGAATCTGCTTTCTTCTTGGTAAAGCCCAAACTGGATAGAAATTTGTCTATCCTACCATACCAAGTCCTAGGAGCTTGCTTCAAGCCATACAAGTATTTCTTCAATTTGCACACATGAGTCCCTCCGTCATGTGTCTCAAAACCGAGTGGTTGCTCCACATATACTTCCACTTCAACTACACCATTCAAGAAAGCTGTCTTGACATCCATTTGGTGTATCTTCCATTTCATCACTCTAGCCAGAGTAAGTACTGATCTGATGGAATTGTATCTGGCTACAGGAGAAAAGGTCTCTTCATAGTCTATTCTCTCTTTCTAGGAGAAGCCACGAGCTACAAATCTATGCTACCAACTGTTGCATGCTTGATCTTATAGATTCACTTGGAAGTCACAACAGAGTTCCCTTCAGGTCTTGGGACTACATCCCAAACATCGTTCTTTATGATCGACTAGTACTCCTCGATCATGGCATTCTTCCATTACTGCATCCCGTATCCTGGGAACTTCAAATTCTTCAATATATTCAATAGATAGATTTCTTTAAACTTCGTTGTTGGAACAAATGTTGTAGTCCTTCTTTTGTAGGTGATTGTATACGATCTTTCCTACAAGACAAGTTAAATTGCATGATTAGAAACATCTTATAGTTTTCAGAACAAATTCTTACACAGAAAGAAATATGTCATACAGTCATGCAATTAATTTAGCTAGTGCTTCAATACAACATTTATCCATATCCCGTAACTTTCTAGATGCCTTCCAATCTCTACCAAAACATTGTTAAGAGTGTGCACAACTCCCAGCATGTCAGCAAAGAGGTTTCATTCTAGATAAGTAGCAATGGAATGTTGTATAGTGCCATAGGCCACTTACCCATTACATGCATATTAGAAGTATATTGTTCATTAACGCAATTATTCTAATATGCATAATACACAACCTAAGTCTAGGAACATTGGTATATACATATTTGAACAATATTATTTAAACAATCAAATATACAATAAATGACAATTCAAATACTTATCTTTGTTTGTTTGTTGGGTGGACTCCCTCTCAATCTTTGCTTCCTTGTAGGAACTACTGGAGTGTGCTCCCTCTTGATCTTTGTTTCCTAGATTACCTGTCCTTGAACTTATATCCATCCTTGATCACTATGCATGCTTACTAGTATCATCATTGTGTTATCCTCGAGATCTTATACATAATCATACATTCATACACAATAATCTTAAACATGTATAGTCATGATCATTTCAAACATAGATAATAAGCAGTAGTATTCAAGGTTTATATAGGACTTTTCCGGTTAGTCATATCATTAATCAAATTAAGGAACATAATATGCATAAACCCTAGATTACTCAAACTTGTAACTTCATGAGTAATCATTATCAATCATACAAAAGTATAAGATCCTTACATAGGGTCGGATTCTAACTTGATATAGGAAAAACATACCTGGTCATCATATTTGATAGTTATGTCTAGCAATGTTTTTGTTGTTCTCTTCAATGACCTACATAACTCATAATTTAACCATTGTAGAACCAAATTATACATACCTCTATGTGATCCATGACTATGGATGAGTCTTTGTCTTCATGTCATCATGGTCTTGATATAGAGCTTGATTTGTACCTTACATGTTAGCGAATAACATTCTTCTCATACAACACCATAGTGCATTAGTACAAACATAATACAATCATAAGTGTCATAGCCCTAATCAATGAATGTCTTCTATCATGTATTCATACTTTTACTAGGGTGATAAGACAAGTCTAAAATTAAACAAGATTGTTACTAAACTCAATAACATGAGGACAATCATATTATAAACTTAATCATGAACAGATTTCAAAACATACATGTAAGTAATACCTTTCAGATTGCTTGTAGTAGTTGTTGTTGTTGTTCCTTTTGTTCTTAGGACAATCTGAGGAAAAGTGTCATTTCCTTGGTATGTGCTATGAGAGCTTGATCTTCATTCCCCATCTTCTCTTCTCAAGCTACAATCTGAGCTTCTTCCTTTGAGCATTCTTCCAACAGCTTACTGAAAGAGATAAGTTTCTTCCTAGCACAAATTCCTTGGATGAAGGAATCCCATGACCTAGGAAGGACATTAAGAGTGGTCATTACCACTTCTCCATTCTCTATAACTTCTCCCACAGCTTCAAGTTGTTCTTTTATCTCGGAGACCCTTGAGAAATAAGATTGCATGGTCTCCGCATTTTGGGACTTGATATTCTTCAATTGATTCCTCAAGGTCATCTTCCAATTTATATTCTTCCCTTCAAATAGCTTGGTCAAGGAATCAAGCATCTCCTTAGGTGTCTTTAGAGATCACATATGTGGCATGAGATGGTTTTTATAGAATCAACAATGAGCCTTTTAGCCTTTACTAAGTTCCTCTTGTGTAAGGCCTTAGTCTCTTCTCCCTCTGGGACAGGAACCCCTTCACTTATGTAGGTGTCCAACTCACTCTCTTCTAGAATTAACCCAATCCTATACTTCCATGCTCGGAGGTTATCCTCAAGGTTGGTGTGGTGAGGCATATTAAAGAGTACTTCAAATGAAATAGAAAAGATTTAGGTCTTACCACCTGATTTGCAGAAATCTGAATCTGGACCTAGATTAGGGTTTGTCAGAGAAACCGTAAAAAAAAAAAAACTTTGAATTTCAAACTTTTGAAAGGATAGAAAGATGCGCCTTGATGAGTTGATCAAGATGGTATATTCAGAATTTGAAAACTGCAAAGTTTCACCCCTCAAATTTGCTTTTCAAACTTTTGGATTCACTAAGGAGGACCCTGAATTAGGGTTTGATTTTCCAGGAGCTTCACCCAACCAAAAAGTTTGATCCAAGGCTCTAAACTTCGGTTTTTCCTAGGAGATTCCATCCATGGTCTCAGAATTCAGAAATTCCTATTTTTGTGGAAACCCTAATTTTTAGGGCCAAAAATGAAAGTGCCCAAAATTGAATTCTGATTGGATAGAAAGATGCACCTTGTTGAGGAGAGTCAAAATACCCTACTTCCTTTCAATATATGTGGAGATAAACCCAATAAACAAGAAGCCCTAGCTTCCGCAACTGCACAGTGTCTTCTTCTCAGGTTAGCTCTGATACCATGTTAATTTTTTAGCATTAATTCAACATACTCTAGGATCTTTACTGAGAGAATAACATGTACAGCATATCAAGTATAACATTGCATATCAATCACACCAAGCAATGACATGAGACAATAGACACACAGAGTTTCACTGGGGAAAACCATAAAGGTGAAAAACCCCACAACTTCCTCAAAGATAGAAAGAGCAATGATACAACCCAAGTACACATAGATAGTCCCCCTAGTAGTTGAACCTCTTCCTTCACTAGTGCGCCACTTTCTGAGTAGCATAGAAGTGAATAATGAGATGATCAAATAGAGTGCCTCCCACACTCTATTTATACATGACCTAACCTACCTAATAACCTAGCAGGGCCGACTTGTCTAACTCAGTCTAATAACCCATAGTTATACTAATCAGGGCTGACCCCACACTTGGTGGTCTAATAACCCATCACTTGCAAGTTGTGACACTTGCGACACTTGTTAATACAAATGACGACACTTTCGTATAGAGGAATAATAACATATCTATAGGAGTATAATATACAAAGGTGATGTTATGTAGAATTCTGTCCTACGGATAAGCCAAAACTCTCTTAACTTTAAAGCAGACTTTAAACTAACTCTAAATCAAGAAACAAGTCAAAACAAATGCTACCTTGAATCCCTAGATCTAAAAAACGTCTCAAGATTAAAATGCTAGAAAGAGTAGAAGGAGGTTAACTGACCTTCTATCCAAACGCTTGTCTTTGTAGTTGCTCCAATCTCCAAGCCCTCACAAATGAACCTGTCAAAATGGAACCAAGACACAAGAATGCACTATTCTCTAGCAACTTGAAACATGAGTTGGAATCTAAATCTATGAAAGATACAAATCATATCATTAAAACAGAATTAATACAAATGATTTGGGGAAACAAGACAAGTTATTCCATTACAACTTGAAGAATACTTACAAAAGGTGCTTGATGTCCAAGCCAATCTTCTAGCTCCAAGTGTCTTCTCCTCTAGCTATCTCCACAATGTTGTAAGACCATAAGTTTGGTACTCTCAAGAGTCCTCCCCTTTCCCAATGGAATGCCTCTCTTTTATAGTGAATGGTGAGGTTAACCAACAAGAGAGATGGGTGGATCTAGGGAGAGATAAGTGGATCAGGGTTTCTAATCGAAGGAAATGAGTTGAGATCGAATCAGGGACCCCAATCTTCCATTATCTTCAAAAATCCAAAATCCCACAAGCCAAGGGAAAAAGGCTAATAAAAGACTACCGCGCTCTGTAGTATTAACACAACGCGGTACTACCACGTTTTGGGGAAAAAGCATAGCGCGGTAGTGTCTAGTACCGCGTTTTGATAAATGAGCAAGGCACGGTAGTGTGTGTAGATAAAGTCTTAGGTGGGTCAGAACTTGTCAGGGTAGATTGACCTTCAAGATTGACTCATCATCTGTCTCTTCTGGATGGTTTAAAACAATAGGGAAATTGTCGTCGACTCGTTTTGTGATGGAGATGTGACACTGTGAAACATGGAGGTATAACAGATGCCCCCTAAAGTGTGAGGTCAGAAGGGACTGATGGCCGAAAGACTTTACGAATAGAGTGTGCAGAGATAGCATCGAGGAGAGCGACACTGAGCTGGAACAGAAACAAAGTGTTAGATATACCACCGAGGCGGGCATCCCCATGCTCGGAAACAAATGACTCAAAGCATGGCTGCCGACCAATACATTGCAGATCCATGAGTCCTGAGATGATGTAAACTGTGGACAGATCATGGCTACTATGAACAATCGTAGATCCATGAGACAATAATGACACAGCCACGACCAATACAATAAGTGGATCTGTGTGACAATACAAATGACATCTCCATCGCAACCTGGACGCAATCAAAATATAGAGGTGCGCCCAGGGTCTTCTACCCGATCGCAAAAGATACGAATCTAGCCATGTGATTACAAGGTGTTGAAGTCGAACATGGTAGAAACCATTTGATTACCGGTCAATGATGTGAACCATTAACAAATGCGAGGGAGATCACTAATGATGACGATGATTCCCAAGGTATCAATAGTACATCTCAACGAAATGCGAATAAATGAGTTGATGTCGAGCATCCGAGAGATCGCTTGATCAGAGGTCAATGATGTGAACCTACTGTCAAACACGAGGAAACCTGCCATTGAGGAATGCAGGTACCAAGGTACTAGTGGTTGATCTCTAAGTCTAATTCCCGGATAGTGATTTGGTGTCGACAGGAATAAACTCGTCGAAGGTGGGCCATAATGATTCCCACGTCATCGACACGAGATCGGCACAGACGATGAGATGATGAAACAATGGAGTATGTACTGACACAGCGGAGGCCTGACACAATGAACGACTCGAAACAATGCAACCCTTTGAACATATAACGGCATGTAACAAGACTTGGCAGCAGGGATTATTGACAAAATAGAGGATAGACACCGGATGAGTGGACTCGTGGCCAGGGAGACGACTCATGATGATGACCATGACTCAATGAAAAATCGATACCCAATATAGACAAGAGACAGACACATGCCATGTTCAAAGGTAACGACTGACAAGCTGCCATAAATAAACTCGACTTATCCCCCCATATTTCCCCGACATTATGGATGAGTACCTCTTTCTTGTTTTGCAAGCTTGAAGAGGATAACAAATGCTCGGTGTAGCTCATCTCATGGATGAGTCCAATCTCACATGTTTTACGAACCTGAGAAAGGAGGGGTTCGTCCCAAAGTGGGTCCTTCGATGTTAACATTTTAACGAGTCCAAGGAAGGAAAAATCGGTAGTTTTTCATATTTAGAGAGCCTGAAAAACTTAAAGGAAGCTCCATAATGTACTTTTTCGTAAAATTTAGTCCCTCGATCCCAAAAAAGTGTAAAACAATTCCCGAGAGAACTCTCCCAGCCGAGATTGACTGAGGTATACCTTTCTCGTAAATAGTCTAGACGGGCCGAAAAAGGGGTAACCTATCACCGAATAGACGACCTTTCAAATACTTTTACAAGTGTGAAAGAGTCAAGATCACTTGGCAATCTTTTCAATTTTAGGGAGTCTGAAAAGAGCTTAACTATGGACTCCTATGGTGTTTTTCGTAATTTTTGATTATTCTGGTTCGAAAAAAGAATAAAATACAACCAGGATAATACTTTCCTCATCGTTTAACGAGCATGAGTAAAGTTGACCGTACTC
This sequence comes from Larix kaempferi, assembly GCA_027924585.1. Lineage (NCBI taxonomy): Eukaryota > Viridiplantae > Streptophyta > Pinopsida > Pinales > Pinaceae > Larix > Larix kaempferi. The sequence continues at coordinate 9,399,132 of BSBM01000841.1, forward strand.
GACACCATTTACTTGAGTTTGACAAGCACGACACGGGTGTAAAAGCGCTTGGAATCTTTTTCAAGTTTTAAATCCAGAGCACGAAAAAGATAAAGTATGCTCAAAATGAAAGTCAAATCATGAATAAACACCAGTGTGAATGTATCGCATTTTTATCGAGGATCCTGTCAATAAATGCTCAAAAACTGGACATTAGCAATGTGAACAAGGGTTTATTTTAACTATTTAAAATAATAATGAAAAAAGATATTTGAAAATGCTATATAAGGAATAGTTAAAAATAGAAATTACTATTCATTTGTGTTTTTTACCCAAAGGAGAAATTTTCACCTATTTAGGAGCAAGATTTCAAGGATCCATACCGGGAGTTCTAGGACACCATTTCGACAGTCGTCTGTGCCAGGTAAGAGTTCTTGAGCCCCTCTTTCATTTTATGTAAGAAATTTTTTCTTTCACCAGGAAAAATTTGATTTTTGAGCGAGCCCTTTTGGGCAAGAATCGCCCTTCACACTACCGCGTGGGGTCTCTATCGAAAAATGCGGTACTGTATAACAGTACCGCGCTGGATCTCCAAACCGAGGCATGGTAGTGTGGACTGCCGTGCGGTAGAATGTCTCTCAGACGCGGTAGAGGCAAATTTTTAGTTCAAGAAATCAAATTTTGTCCAATTTTCTGCTGGAAGTAAGTTGCTAAATAGTTACTAACTGCTTTGCTTGATCTTTTGCAGGGTTTTGCAACTTATTTGGAGCAAAATGGTAAGCTGGAAAGAAAGAGAGCACGAAGCGGATGATTTTGCAGCTGAAAATGACTTACCAACCGTGACTGCATTGTGAGAATGTGGTTTGCTAAAGTTCTTTAAAACCAAAGGGATTCGTCAGAAACCCAGGCTTCTCACTCATCTCATCCAACTGTGGGACCCTGACATTCGAGCTTTCTGAGTAGGAGAGCATGTCCTCGAAATTCAACTTGAGGATATTTATTTCCTCACGGGCCTCTCGAAAAGAGGGGCCCGGGTGAACTTTACTGGATACTCAGCTTCATAATCAAGTACAGATGAGTTGATTTCTCGGTATTGCCATCAGGGTTCAAGTAAGAAGAGTGGGAAGGTGGCCATAAAGGAGGTCATAGAACTTCCGGTAAAAACCGTGCTATTCACTATCACGCGTGCAGCAGGAAGCGTGAGTCCACATCAGGCATCCCGCACACAAGTGAATCTCGCAGCAGAGTGCATGGGAGGAACAGTTTTCAACTGGTGTGAGGCAGTGTTGTCCAATCTGAAAGAACAAGTGCACAAGTGTAGGACTAGGAAAAATTCCCAATTTGGCTATGGGAGCATCCTGGTCACTTTCATTTTGGCGAGGGTGCCACTACTGCGCCCACAGATCTCTATGCGCCCTCGTCCACCTACCGAGCCATGGATGGCTCGATGGAGTGACTACGCCGGACGCCTCAGGGGAACTCAGCGGCTAGCCTTTGGCGAGGACTTATTCTCCTGGCTAGAGGAGCAGATAGTTATGATTGATGACTATCCCTACTCAGGGGTAGATTTTCGTGAGGACATCGACTTGGCATTGCCAGAGGATGATGACTGGGACGACTCTGGTATGACCTTCATGGATATGTATTTTTTTTTTTTTTGAATATTTAATTTTTATTACTTTTTTAGAATGTGTAAAAGATGTCTAATGTATGTTCGCATGCATGTTACAGACCGTGGACCACAGAGACCAGCTGGGTACTCGCCACTACGTCGTGGTGGTGTTGACCGTCAAGCCGTTCCTGACGAGGAGGAGGATGAAGACGAGGCAGGAGGAGTTCAGGACATTGAGAGGAACTTGCAGGGATTGACTCATGGTATCCCTGCCATGCGGATGGATGACGTCCCTTACCACCTCCAGCGGCATACCGTAGGTGTGCCTGGTCGTATCAGTCGACTTCTTCGCAAGGTGGTTCGAGCTATAGTATGTTACCACCAGCAGCGGGAGGAGTCCGATGAGGGACGTGATAGGCCTCCTAGATCTCCATAGATGGTCTTTTGATCTTTTTGCGGCATGTACACGATATGTAGGCTTTGAGGGCCAAATTTTGTATATCGGATTTGATCCCCAATTTTGTCTTTGACACAAACTTTATGTATTTTTGAAAAAACACTCTTATATACAGTGATATGGACCTATTTATGATCTAAATATTTACAATGACTTGTGCATTTTTTATTTTTTATGCTGTGTTTATGTGTGGGCAAGATGCCAATCCAAAATGTAATTAGCCAATGAATCAGCAATACAATTGAATTCTCTCGGTATGTGTTGATATGTGATAAAATTAAATGACCGTTCCAAGAGGCGTACTCTTCGAAATAAACGAAGTAGTGTAGGATCGCGAACTGTGTAAACATGGTTTAGATGAGAAACCACGAGTTGGGAGTCTAAAAAGACTGATAAGGAGTCAATCCCAAGTGAAGCAACCTCCGTCAAGAGACCAATGACTGCATGGTACTCCGCGATATTGTTGGTTGCAGGACCTAAAAAATTGGCTCCTGAAGAAATCAACTCGCCAGTGGGGGAATAGATTACCCATGCTGCGGAAGTGAGATTCCGGGTATGTCGGCTTGCACCGTCGGCGAATCCAAAGTAGGAAGACATCTGCGCATAAAGTCACGAGTCAAAGTAAGAGTGGATACATGAGGTCCACGCACACACCAAAAAGAAAGCAAAAGCAAACTAAGTACATTATGTACAATAAGTAACCCGCGTAGGGTAACCTCATACGTAAAAACATTTGAGGTATAGCCCGTTGCAAGGCCGTGCCAATGGCGTACCATCACAATCGATTAGTTCATAGGCTCCTTTTTCTAAGACACGTTTTACAATGAAGGGGTCGTACCACATAGATTCAAGTTTACCTTTTCCAAGCTTATCATGCATCTGATCATATGTAAGTACGAGGTCACCCTCATTGAAGATCCGAGGTTGAACGGATTTGTCGTATTGATCTTTGACGCGTTTTTTGTGGGCTTCATTAGCCAAAGCAGCGTCGCGGCGGGTTTCATCTAGCTTAGCTAGGTATAGAAACCATTCCTCTTCGGAAGTAGTGTGTGGAAGTAGCTCTATGGCTATATTGAGTGATCGAATTTCACATTCAATCGGCAGAATGGCTTCTAGGCCATACACCAGTTGGAATGGTGTAAACCCGGTAGCACTTTTCACTGAGGTTCGGTATGCCCACAGTGCTGAGAACAGAGCTGAGTGCCAATTGGATTTCTGGGTACCCACAATGCGCTGAATCATTCGTTTCAGGACTTTATTAATGGCTTCAACTTGGCCATTAGCTTGTGGGTAATACGGGGTTGAGTTTTCATGGCGAAAACCCAGTTTGGCACTTAGTTCTTCGATCATATGGTTCCTAAAATGGGAACCATGATCGGTCACAATAGACTATGGGACACCGAATCTAGCTATAATATGATTGAATATGAACTGCGCTGCTGTTTTGCCGTCCTCAGCATATGTAGGCATTGCTTCAGCCCATTTTGTAAAATAGTCGACAGCTACTATGACATAGCTATGCCCCCCGGCTGAAGTGGGCTTACAGTGCATGAAATCTTTGCCCCATTTGGAAAAAGGGCCGACGGCAATAACAGGATGGAGGGGAGCAGGGTGCGAGCGTGCTTTACTATGAAAGAATTGGCATGGCGGACACTTCTTTACTGTTTCAATGCAGTCTTTGAAAATTGAGGGCCAGAAGTATCCTGCTCGCAGTATTTTCTGGGCCGTAGCCATCCCAGAGAGATGACCACCACATGCTCCGGCGTGGCAGTCATTAAGTACGCGTTCTGCCTCATGTAAGGCCAAACAACGTCGGAGAATGGTGTCAACACCGCGTCGATAAAGAGTATCGTTGACTATGAGGTAGTATTTTGCGTGATGTCGGATGCGTCGTCGTTCATCGCAAGTGAGATCGGGATGGAAGCGTTGGGTTTGGAGATATAAAAGAATATCCCCATACCATGGATCAGACGTGCTAATGAGGAACAATGATTCGTCGGGAAGAGAATCAATGGGCTCGGATTGCTCAGTAGCACGAGGCAAGTTACAAATTAATTCCGCGAAGACCAAAGACTTCTTGGACTTAGCCTTGACAAACTCCAAGTCAAACTCCTGAAGGATGACAATCCAACGAGAGTATTTGCCCCCAAGCACTTGACGTGTGAGGATGTAATACATTGGGTTGAAGTCGGCTATAACAGTGGTCCGGCGGAGTAAGATGTAGTGACGGAATCTCTGGACAGCAAATACTGTTGCCAGAGCTAGCTTTTCAACATGTGAATATCGATATTCAAAGTCAAGAAGACTCTTACTGAGGTAGTATACCACATGTTCTATACCATTTTGGTCTTCCTGGACTAGCACCATACCAATGGTGGAAGTCGAGGCTGCGAGATACAGAATGTAGTCCCGTGTGTAATCGGGGGGTTGAATCACAGGATCTTTGGTTAAGGCTACCTTTAAATTGTCAAAGGAGCGTTGGGCTTCGTCATCCCAGATAAAGGGAACATTCTTCTTGAGGAGCCGCATGTAGCCTTTTGTTATCTCGGACAGATTGCAGATAAAACGGCGTAGAAATTTTGCATGGCCTTGCAAACATTGAAGTTCTGGAATATTGGTAGGTGAAGGTAGGGCTAAAATAGCTGCTACCTTTGCAGGATCTAAACGTATCCCGCCTTTGGAGACTATGAAGCCCAACAGTTTTCCGGATTCTACACAAAAAACGAACTTATGCGGGTTCAAACGTATATTATAGCGCCGACACCTTTCGAAAATGGCACTCAAGTGGTCTGGATGGTCTTCCCGAGTCCGAGAATGAGCGGGAAGATCATCAAGATATGGCTCTACAATATGTTTGATGTCATGAAATGCGTAGGACATCGCCCGTTGGAAAGTTGCCCTGGCATTTTTCAGGCCAAAAGGTAACTTTCGATATGCAAAGATCCCCCAAGGGAAGATAAAGGCCGTTTTGTGCTGGTCGGCTGGGAGGATATCGATCTGATTATAGCCAGAGAAGCCATCCATAAATGAAAAGATAACACTTCTGGCACAGTTATCGATGATCTGGTCGATAAACGGAGTTGGGTAGTTGTCCTTGGGACAAGCCTTGTTCAAATCACGGTAATCAACACAGACTCTAATCGTTCCCTGTTTCTTGGCTACGGGAATGATGTTGGATACCCATTCTGTCAATGGGACAGGATAGATAAAACCAGCACGCAAAAGTTTTTCAACTTCTGCTTTAATGGCGGCTGCCTTACGAGGATGAACGGGTCGAAGCTTTTGCCGAACAGGTCGGGCGCCAGGGAAAGTTGGAATTTCGTGGAACACGATCGAGGGGTCAATTCCTGGCATCTCTTCATAGCTCCAAGCAAAAACATCGCGGAAAGTTTTAAAGTAGGCACTATAGAACTCCGTTTTGAGGGGAGTACATGTTTTGCCAATGTGTACGTTTTCCACGATACCAGGCTTTATTGAAATATCAATGGGAGTGGTTTCCATAAGATTGGCCAAGTTTCCTTCGGAAAATACCTCATCGAGGGAAGTGGGGAACTTGGTTTGAACCATCCCAATTGAAGCACTGGGTTTGGTATCAGGCTCAAGTGACTGAATGGTGGGGAATGAAGATCGATGATGAAAATATCCCCCTGGTGGCTCATCACCGCACATAACCTCCATGATTGATTCGTCAGTGGGAAAAATCAAGTTGAGAGGATCAAAAAATGGCGGGTGTGGATGAGTTTCAGCCGAGAGCTGTGCCATGGTGTGATCAGTAGAACAATCGACCCAATCTGTGGCTGATTGGATCGCGTCATATTCTGCAAGGTTTTTGTTCAAAGGCATGGAATTGCCATAGCCTTGAATCTGAGTGGGACTCGGAATCACCCATGAATCATCGGAAGGGGTGACATGCGATGAAATCATGTTGACTGGTTGAAGATGGGTTCCCAGCTCTGGAAAAACTCCAATGAGGGAAGAATCCTTCATGAGACCAACACCTATGTCTTGGAACCGGTACCGAGGTTGATCCAATAACGGGATGGTATTGGTGGAGTTGGGATGGGAGTCTGGGATACAGTAATCCAGTTGATCAACAGTGACAATTTTCCCTTCATGAGGAAATTGTACAATCCGGAAGACTGTAGATGCTATGGCGGTCATGGCATAGAACCAGTTCCGACCAAGTAGGAGATTGTAATCCAAAGGTGCATCTACGACTTCGATGTGTACGGATACTGTTTTGCCCCCCAGTTCAACACCGATTGAGGGAATGAGTCCATATGGTTGAAAATCATGTCCATCAAATGCCCTGAGAGTAGTAGGAGAAGTTGTGACCTCGGGTGAGCCTAAGGCTCTCCAGCAGTTCAAAGACATAATCGACGTGGAAGCACCCTCATCTAACACAGTGCGATGGATGACATTTCCACGGATTTTTGTATGCACCTGAAAGGCTAGCTGGTGAGAAATCCTAGGTTTAGCGTGCTCCAAGTTAAACATGATGGAGTTCGAAGTATCTGGGTCCATTGCCCCCAGTGCTGAAAGTAGGGTTCTACGCTGCGTGGGGCAGTGTTGGAGAACCTCGAGAGTCGACATGGCGCAAGGTGCTTGAGCCAAATCCTCAACAATGTTGTAGTTTTGGGCAGCTCGCGCATTAGGATTGAATGTCGCCTTTCGAATAGTGCCCTTGGGTGGGCGTAGCACTGTGTCCGTCAACGGCCTCTCAATATGGAGATGACCGGTAGGAGGGGAAATAGAAATCAGATCTTCAACGGGAGATTTTCCTTTGGCTATCTCCGATTGTTTGTTTGAACTTGGGGGGTTGTCATACGTCTTTGAACGAGTGGTGATATTAATCTCCTCATTACTTGTCATTAGGATTTCGCGGTTTGTGGACGTCTCTCCGCGGGTGGGATTGGTCGGGTTTCCCCCTTGTGGGGTTTCTTGGGCAACCATCTGCTGTTGCTGTTGTGGGAAAGGGTCAGTTAACACTGCCGGGCGAGAGGATCCTTTAACGAACTTGTTGACCTCGTCCTTGTAGGGACAGTCACGCGTATAATGATCATCTTGACAAATCAAGCAGGGAAACTTAGCTTTCCGACGTGGTTTCTGGTCATTCTGGGTAGGTTGTGGCTTGGGGTTCTCCTGCTGGTTCTTCTTGGGTTTGCCATGATTGTTTTTCTTCTTTCCTCCGGATGGTTGTGACGTAGATTGAACTGCGTTCACTTCGGAGGAGACAGCAGGAGAAGTGGAAGCTTTTGAAGCGGCCTGGGTAAAAGCGGGGGAAGCAGAAGCTTGTTGTCTCGTCGAGTTGGTAGCAGGCTGAGCCTTGACTGAACCAACAATACCATCAATGGGTGGTTCAGTAGTAGGCTTTGTTGGATCAGTGTGAATGCGGGAGGCATGTGGAAGAAGTTCATGTAAAGTACCGGATTGAGTATATACTAAATCCATGTACTGTGCTGTCGAGATGGCTTGTTCTTCTGTAACCGGCCCGCGCATAGCGATGTCTCTGGCTATGGGAGGTAAAAAGGATTTTGTGAACCAATCAGCAAGTAGCTGATCGGGAATAGGTGCCTTAATTAACCTACGGCGTCTTCGCCACTCGTGGATGTGATCCGAAATATGTGTAGAAGTGGTTTGACGCAGTGAAGTTAGCAGTTCTGTTCCAGTCTCATACCGGATGGGGAGCTGGAAATGTGTCAGAAACTGCATAGCCAAAGTGTTGAAATCACGAAAAGAGTGTTGTGGCAGCTCGATGTACCATTTTGCTTCCGTTCTGGTAAGCGTGCGTTGGAAGAGCCGAAGTCGGATGGAATCATCCATCAAGGAGTTGGATGAACACCAAAGATGGAAGGTCATCACGTGGTTCTTGGGGTCTTCCCCGGGCTTAGCATCGAACTTGGGAATGTCCGATGGTAGTTTGGCTGGAATAGGTGGCCAATGAGGTTCATGCCATATAGGATCGTTGATAAGCCTCAACAAATCAGGTAAGTCAAGTGTGGCCAAAAAGGGAAGTTGACGGTTGGTCTGCGGGTATGAGTAATAACCATTTGGTGCAGAGAACCCTGGAGGGCCCTGCATAGCATACTGTTGTGTGTTATACCCATATGAGTTTCCCGCGGGGTACTGCTGGAAGTTCTGCGGATAGTAAGCCATCTGGTTAACCAGTTGATTGTAGGCAACCGGTTGGTAAGTGTTCTGCTGAGTGGGTATGGTACCCTGGGGTTGTTGATACCCAGGAATGGTTGCTGTTCCTTGTTGGGGAAAAGTTCCTTGGAATTGTTGTGTTCCAGGGATGTTGCCACTATACTGTGTAAGTGGAGGATTTCCCATAGCAGGATTGGGGGGTGGCTGCGATGGTGGTGTCCATGGAAGGCTCATTCCTGCTTGAGGAGCGAGTGGGAATTGAAGTGATGGGTTCCATGGAGTTGTAGCAGCTAAAGGGTAAGGGAAGCCAAAATTCAAGTTGGGGGAAATCTGAGATTGCCCCCCAGCTTGGTTCCAGTTTCCAAAAAGTGAGTACCCCCCAGTCTGTGGGATTTGAGGATCCCAAGAAGGAAGCATGCCTGGCAGGGGTTGTTGAGAGTAAGGCCCAGTTGGAACACTGGAATAAGGTTGCCCACTGCCAGGTGGATTGTACATACCGAACTGAGTAGACGCTGCTGGTTGGGAAGCTTGTTGGATCGAGCCAATAGGTTGTCCGCCAGTAGGTAGGTTGGATGGTCCTATATGAGGAGGCTGTAGACTGGGAATGGGGTTCCCAGCAAAAGATTTTCCTCCAACTGGTTGGGTTGATGGCCCACCAGTTGGAGGTTGTTGACTTGGAACAAGGTTCCCAACAAAAGGTTGTCCACCAACTGGTTGGGTTGATGGCCCACCAGGGGGAATTTGGTAGTTAGAGTTGGGGACCACTGTAGTCGGTTGTCCACCTCCTGAAATAGTGTAAATAGTGGCCGAAGGTGATCCTCCGGTCCAACCGGAAGATCCAGCAATGTGACTAAGCGTTCTTCCACCGCCGGTCAAATATGATAATGTGGATTGGCCAACGGCACCAAAGGTACCGATTTGCAGAGGAGGTCATCCATATCAAACAGGTGAGGACAAGGAAAAAACTGGGTTATCCCTCATAGAATGTGCACCAAAGATAGGTGATGACAAAAAATGCGGGGAATTTAGCCCAGGGGTATCGGCATCGTCCATAACGTGTTCAATGGTAGGAGGACCCTCGAAAACTGGGTCCGAGTTCATGTCCTGGAAAAGGTTTTGGGGATCCGGTAGGAACCTAGGTATGGTAACGTCTGAAGGTCCGGCGCCGTCTGCAAAGGAGTGTCGAAACTCCGTGCTAGACAGGATGTTGGGATCCCTATAGTCAGAAGGACGAGTATCAGGGGGGTATTGAGAAGTTGAGGAGAGCATTTGCTCTGTGCTGCGTCTAAACCTTGCCGATGCTAACGGAGAGTTCGCTAGGCTAACCATACTAGACTGGATGGAAGCCATGATTTCGTGTCCCGGAGGGAGGTTGGGTAGAGTTATAGTATGAGGTACGTTGCTAGAAGAACTTGTCTCCTGAGGATGAACACTGGGTGACGTAGTAATAACAGGCGGAGGGTCCGCCTGGGAAGTGATGAAACCATAATCAAGTTCAAAGGGTGTGTCAGGAAGTCGAGTATCTTCAACGATTTAAACGTACCCTCCTGGGACTGAAATCAAGCCAGGTATGTCCTGGTCGGACCCTTCTGTGGTGCCAACAGATCCATCTGTATCATTGTGAAAAGTGTCTGATGGACGGGAAGTGCTGACATCCAGTAGAAGGATGACCTCGGGTCTAGTACTTTGGGTTGTACTAGGTTCAGTTGCGGTAACTATGTCTACTGTGACAGATAAATCCGGAATGACAGTGGGTGAGGTGACAGTGGAAGTCTCATACATGCTAGTGGTTGCAGAAGCTGCAATAGATTCTGAGACCATGCTGTGTGTGGCAGTTACGGGCGTAACTGAAGATGTTGTACGTATCGGTGTTGGAATTTTTCCTCGACCAGCACCGCGGCCAGGAGGAGCAGGAATGCGTGATGCAGGCGGACCAGAAGTCCGTGGCAGTGGTGGTGGTGGAGGGCTTAGGCCCTGTTGTCTTCGTGATCTTCGTGGTTGATATGACATGATGACAGGAAAATGAAAATCGGGGGCAGTATCGAAAACAAAGAACTCAAAAACTCTAATGCAGCCGAGTGTGCAGAAGAGGAGCTAGAAAAAGCAAGGCTCACAGGCCAAAAAAGTAAGCTCTAAAATCTATATTGAGACTGCTGTCTCAATAAGCGAGCTGATGCAAAAAATGGCCAGAATGCCAACAAGCAGTCCCTACAAAGAAAAAATGACCCTCTATGAAGATGAGATGCCAAGCAAACTCCTAACTAAGAGCTGGAGACCTCAACAAGCTGTATCCTTCACAAGGTGATGAAATCCAAGTTGAACAATACAACATGAGAGACCGATATAAGAAGGATATCCCTCTACCGAAAGGGATCCTGGGTAAAAGAGCCCTAGTAGAATAGATACTAAGCTACCTCGTTCATGACACGTCGGAAAAGGTTTTGGGCACTTCAGCCTTCCGAAGAAGACAACGATCGATGTTTCCTTAGGGCTAAGTGGAGTGCGGTATTCCACAGAGTCCATCCGGTTCTCAATCTCGCGGCCGTTTTAACCCCTGAAAGTTAAAAACAGTCAGGAGGCCCCTCCACAAACTAGCTGTGACTGTGTCAATAAGTACTAGAGGATTTTAGTTCCCTAAAGACAACGACTTTGTCTCAGATGAAAATGACAAGGGGGAATTATTTTGATGCCTATCCCCGGTGTCCTACCTAACTACAAAATTCTTTTGATTTCCTCAAGTGAGGTTAAAGTTGGTTTAATTAGGGTGATTAATTTTAGTGGCTATCTTACTCAATCAGGTAGTGGACGTGAAACTTGATGGTGTTATGATGACTCAAACCATGCAAATGAGAATGAATAAAAAATAAGCCTTTGTCTTCGATGAAATCTAGCTAAGGTAAAGATAGAGGTTCTTCGATCAAATATGCATGAAATTTTTCACAAGCTAACATCAAAGCAAGAGATTTTTTCTTTTTGATTTATAAACAAAGCCAAACTGAAGTAAACACTCTTTTCAATGTACTGATTCTACAATCTACAATGCTTCTACAATGAGAATTTATGTGGCAAAATCAATGGTTCATTTCCCTATGCAAAATACTACTAGACTTTTTCAATTTAAACAACAAAATTGCTCTCAAATGATAACTTTTTGATTACTGGAAATGATAGAAATAATATGACTGTAAAAGCTACAGGGTTCAGTAATAGAGAACAGTGGTGTTGAGTTGGTTATGGTGAAAAAATCAAGTGAATGCAATCAAACTGGAAAAATGACCAATATTTCAAAAATGCCACTAATTCAATCAACAATTAAGCTCACAAACTGGGTAATAAGCACACCATGCAGACTGGAAATTGACCAGGATGCTAACAGGAAATAGTAGATACTACCTAAGGCAGAGAGAGACTCAGGAAACCAAGCAAAGATAAAAAAATTTAAAAACTTGCAAACACTACCACGGGTAAAGGTCTGACTGGAGAGCGGCACTGTGACAGTACCGCTCTGGTACTAAGGAATAGAACGCGGTACTACCGTGCTGGAGGTAGTTCAGGGGGCGCGGTACTGTGACAAGGTAAGGAAAAAGCGCAACTTGAGAAAAGAAAATGAAATTTTCAGGGTTGTTGCTGACCCAGGGGACTCAGTGATCAAATAGGGAGAATAATACAGCGAGGAGGGGTGAATAAAGGTCAAAAAGGACCAAGATTCAAACTGGTTTGAAGTGCAACAAAAACTCACAATCAAAAGATAAATGATAGTGAACTGAATCAATCAAGCAGTAATCAAAACCAGCGGAGTCGCCATTCTTGTTATGTAGAATTCTGTCCTACGGATAAGCCAAAACTCTCTTAACTTTAAAGCAGAATTTAAACTAACTCTAAAGCAAGAAACAAGTCAAAACAAATGCTACCTTGAATCCCTAGATCTAACAAATGTCTCAAGATTAAAATGCTAGAAAGAGTAGAAGGAGTTTAACTGACCTTCTATCCAAACGCTTGTCTTTGTAGTTGCTCCAATCTCCAAGCCCTCACAAATGAACCTATCAAAATGGAACCAAGACACAAGAATGCACTATTCTCTAGCAACTTGAAACATGAGTTGGAATCTAAATCTATGAAAGATACAAATCATATCATTAAAACAGAATTAATACAAATGATTTGGGGAAACAAGACAAGTTATTCCATTACAACTTGAAGAATACTTACAAAAGGTGCTTGATGTCCAAGCCAATCTTCTAGATCCAAGTGTCTTCTCCTCTAGCTATCTCCACAATGCTATAATACCATAAGTTTGGTACTCTCAAGAGTCCTCCCCTTTCCCAATGGAATGCCTCTCTTTTATAGTGAATGGTGAGGTTAACCAACAAGAGAGATGGGTGGATCTAGGGAGAGATAAGTGGATCAGGGTTTCTAATCGAAGGAAATGAGTTGAGATCGAATCAGGGACCCCAATCTTCCATTATCTTCGAAAATCCAAAATCCCACAAGCCAAGGGAAAAAGGCTAATAAAAGAGTACCGCGCTCTGCAGTATTAGCACAACGCGGTACTGCCGCGTTTTGGGGAAAAAGCATAGTGCGGTAGTGTCTAGTACCGCGTTTTGATAAATGAGCAAGGCGCGGTAGTGTGTGTAGATAAAGTCTTAGGTGGTTCAGAACTTGTCAGGGTAGATTGACCTTCAAGGTTGACTCATCATCTGTCTCTTCTGGATGGTTTAAAACAGTAGGGAAAGTGTCGTCAACTCGTTTTGTGATGGAGATGCGACACTATGAAACATGGAGGTATAACAGGTGAAATACATTCCGAAGTTACAATTACATCTACATTAGACACCCAAACCACCACGATCTCCCTGAGTGTCACATCCCCTCCCATCTATCCAATGCAAGGAAAGGAACATGGCACTAAAATATGGGATTTTAGAAATCTTATCCCCATTCATTAGATTCATACAACTAAATCAAAAGTGTGCATATGAAAAAAAAAAAAAAACATGCACATCGGAAATAAACCTCATCCACACACATTCCATATGCATTCAACATATCAAACATAGTCATCAATTTAAAACATTGCAAAAGTAAAACACAATAGAATAGAATACTCATCTTGATGTAATGTTGTCCCAAGCAACTAGCTATGTCGCTGCAATGTTCCACCCAACCATAGGTCTCTACCCAGACTGTATTATTTCAGAACTGAGAGACCAGCCCCGAGATGGGCATGATATATACAAGGAAATTGGGACTCTCAAGCTCAGCTCGGCCCAAGCAATGGATACCCATCTCAACCCCAGTAATGGATACCCATCTCAACCCCAGCATTCTTTAACACACAAAACTCAGATATGGGCTTGGAAACACATTTTCAGCAATGGGACTTAGAAACTAGATGGACATGGGTTTTCCCAAAACGTGGGCACACCAAAAATGAATTGTGGGAAGAGGGAATCAACCCCAGGGAAGAAAAATGATTTCTTCCACAGATGTATGAGCATACAGTGGGCCAAAACGACCTCTATAAAACCTCAAAATTGATTTATTCTCTTCCCCACTATTAACCAAAACAAAAATTCCCTTACCAGCTAGGAACATGGAGGAAGACGCCCAATAAGCTCCAAACTCGTGAGGGAGAAAAAATGATTGGTGAATCATGGCTTGGGGAGCAATTCATGGCTCTTTTCTTGCCCAAGAAGCCAAACACGATTTTCCATGAAGGGTGGCTTGCCCATACCCGAATTGGTACAACCATACCTCTCCATTCCTATTTAACGGACAATCCACTCGAGCAGACACGAGCCAGATCTCCCTAGTTCAAGTGAATCTAGAACAAATAGAACAAAATACAAAATTGATTTCCTAGATCTAGTTACAGATCGAGTACTTAGATATCATACCTTTCAGATCGCGGATCCTTCTCCTTGTTGTTGCTCCAAGTCTCGTGGTCGTCAGATCTCCAGCTGCAAGACCTGTTAAGACAATATGGAAATGATACAAGCAGTACAAGATAGCTAAATAATAACTGATCTAAACTAACAGTTGAGGAATAAATTTCTAAACATCATCAATGAGACAAAATTCATGGAAAGAAATTATATTAATTGTATTAAAAGGTGGGAATACATAAAAAGGATGAAGCTACAACCAAAGCCTCAACGTCGCATCCTCCATCCAATATGTCCAAGCCAAGCCTCCAAGGTGGTACAATCTTCCCAATCACCAATATGGATTCTATCAGCATAAGGATACCATAGACCTTCCCCCCATCTCATGGAGAGAGTGGGTGTTTATATAGAGCTAAAGAGATAGGGTAGGTTGAGGATTAGGGGGAGATGGTTACGGGATCCTCCCATAAGGTTAGGAACTGAAATGCCACCTCACCTAGAGCTTAGGGATAGGCCTCCACCTCAACAAACTTCTAGAGAGACCTCAAGACTCCTCAAAATAGCATTCAACCAACTTTGTCGCACCCTAGTAGAGGACACAGAGAGACAAAGGGGATCGTCGCACTTTATCTGAGGACAACCTGTGACAGTGTCTCACTCTAGCTGACCAAGAACTGCGACATTGCACCCTAGATGAAGGAGAAGTGTGATAGCCTACTCAAAGAGGTCAATGAGGAAGGGAAATCTTCTCAGTTGGATGTGTTTTATCCCAGAATGAGTTCAGGGGTCAGAGCAAAGAGTTTACACAATGGTCAATATGACGACATTATCACAATGGTCATGATGACGACACTTGGTCATAATGACGATACTCGCAACGGTCATGGTGATGACACTTGCAACACTTGCGACACTTGCACAAGTGTGATGACATTTTGGTGTAACAGAATTCCCCCCAAAGCATGAAGCTGACGGAATGAGACAGGTGAAATGCTTTGTAATAAGAAAAATGGCAAGGACTTGCTGGTTGGAAGGACCTGTTGCAGAAATGACTTGATATCCACAACTCTCACAAAACATGGTTGTCGACCAATATACTACAGATCCATGGTAGTAATGACCAACTGAACACAATCATGGCTACTAGACACAATCGTAGATCCATGATGAGATGATAACACAGCCATGACCAATACAAAAGTTGATCCGTGTAACTCTGAACCGAAAACATAGCCACGACCAATACAAAGTGGATCTGTGCGTCTCAAACAATCTCCATTGAAACCCGGGTAGAAAATAACTTCCCCAGGGTCTTCAAGCTAAACCTGCCATGATACAAATCTATCCATGTGATTACAATGTTTTGGAGTCAAACATGGTAGAAACCACTTGATTATCGGTCATTAATGTATACCATTAACAAGTGTGAAGGAAATCACCATTAATGTGAATGATCCCCAAGGTATCATAGTACATACCATCATGCATGAATCAATGAGCTGAAGTCAAATGCCTAATGGGATCTTTCAATCAAGAGTCAATGAGGTAAAATCATGTTGAAAGCGAGGTAACCTGCCATTGAGGCATGCAGGCCCAAGGTACTTGGTTGGTTTCTAAGTTCAATCCTTGGATGATGTTTTGAAGTCGAAGAGGATGAACCCATCGAAGGAGGGCCATGATGAATCCCCCATCATCGACACAAAACACGACAAAGGATGTTTAGTGTAGATCAGATGGTAGAATAATGTGCAAGACTGACTCAAGGTAGACCAACATGATCGAAGGTATACTGACTGCAGATGATGAGTAATAAATGTCTCTTGAACATGGGCATGGCGTGACTTGGCAGTATTGACATGACGAGAATGACACCAACCCTTAATGAAACTGATGTGGAATCATTCTTTGGAGGACCCAAAGGAGTGACAAGACTCATGGAATTGATAGGACTCGAAGACAAACAGATTACCCAAGTACTAGATGCAAATGCAAACGAGTGCCATGTTCAAGAGTGACTATGTACTGCCATAAATAAAGTGTAACAAAAAAACTTTCATTTTTCCCCATCGTGATTGATGAGTACCTCATGTGTTTTTGACGAGCTTGATGAGGGTAACCAGATGCTCGGTATAGCTCATCTCATAGATGAGTCTAATCCCAAATGTTTTACGAACCTAGGAAATGAGGGGCTCATCCCAAAATGGGCCCTTCGATGTTTGAATTTTAATGAGTCCAAATAAGGAAAACTCGGCTTCATTTCACGTTTAGAGAGTCTGAAAATAACTAAAGGAGACTCCAAAAGGTCATTTTTCGTAAAGTTAGTCCCTTCGACCAGAAAAGGGTAAAACAACGCGAGAGAGAACTCTTTCAACCATGGTTGGTTGGAATATTCCTTTTTTGTAAATAGTACTTCTTGGTCCGAAAAAGGGGTAAACTAGCACCAGAAAGATGATCATTCAAATGCTTTTACAAGCGTGAAAGCATCAAGTTTGCTTGGCAATATTTTTCTATTTAGGGAGTCTGAAAAGAGCTTAAAAGGACTCCATGAACAACTTTGTCATGGTTGATGACCAAGTACAACAAAGGAAAAAGTAAGCTCGACACAATTCCTTTTCCGTAAATAGTCTAGCGAGGCCGGATAAAGTGATAAACCTCTACTCGTTAAACACATCTTTTTACCCAAAATTTTAATGAGCATGATAATGGTATCAAAAGCACTCGGAATCTTTTTCATATTTGAACAAGAGCATGAAAAAGTAAAAAGTAAGCTCAAACCACTTTTCATGTTTTTAACTAGAGCATGAAAAAGTGAAAAGTAAGCTCAAACCACTTTTCATAGTTCAACCAGAGCATGAAAAAAGTGAAAAGTAAGCTCAAATGCCATCTTACTGTTTTTAACGAGCTCGAAGATAGGTTGGAAGAATGCACATGATGCCTGCTTCAGTTTTTTAACGAGCTTGTAACAGAAAATGAACTATGCTCAGGAAAATTTTCATGGTTTAATGAGCTCAAAACCTAAAAAAGGAAAGTATGCTCGAAAATGTTCCCAATGGTGAACTTTTCCCAAACATGGCATCCAGAGGTTGGTGTGTGCCCCCAGCATGATTGCTGAAAGTAAGTGACTTATCTCCAACGTGGTGTGGAGAGGCAATCGAGTTGACTTCAACGTAACTTTTAGAGGTTGAATACATGCCCCCAAGCTTCATTTCATTCGCCTAAGGCATAGTCAGGTGAAAATAAGGTTTAGGTACTAAGTCTACGAGGAGGCTCGACTCAAAGGGAATGGATATGTTTCATTTTTTAACGAGCTTGACACCAGAATAGAAATCTTCTAAAATACTTGTTTCATTTTTTAAAGAGCTTGACATAGAAAGGGAGCTATGCTCATGAAGTTGGTTTCATTTTTATGCAAGCTTGAAACCAAAGATAAACTATTTTTGGGGGTTCTATTCTATTTTTTAACGAGCTTGGAATCAAAGACCAATCTGTGCTCAAACTACCGGTTTCATTTTTTAACGAGCTTGAAGCCAAAGGTAAACTCTGCTCGCATTTAAGGCCCATTGATGGGTTCCTTCCCAACATGATGCTCAGAGGTCGGTAAACGCCCCTAGCATGATTGCTAGTGGCTTAACATGGTGGTGATCCCTCAACATGATTGTTGACGGTACGACATGTGGCATGCCCCCCAAGCTTCATTTTGTCTGAAAATGTTGCTTGCTAACCCAACTACCAACCTGGATACTAATATGAAAATTTCCACCAAGGGGGGGAAACGAGAAGCCGATGAAATGAAAGTTCAAGTTCTAACTCTAGAGAGAGACTCGAACTGATGGGAGGGAGATCTATTTCATTTTTACACAAGCTTGAAATAGACAATAACTATGCTTTAGGGGGGCCATCTTATTTTTTAATGAGCTTGAAATGGAATAAAACTATGCTCAAGTGGATGGTCTCATTTTTATGCAAGCTTGAAACTAAAGGGAAACTATGCTAGAGTGTTCGGTTTAATTTTTTAACGAGCTTGAAATATAACATAAACTGTGCTCGTACTCCCCATCCTCAGGTGGAAGAAACCACTAAAACATGAGGAACATTCAAGGAAGTCTAATGACTAGCATTCATGAGATGATTGGGTGTCATGAAGGAAAGTTGATCAACGGTCACAATCCTCCCATCGTAGGGAAAATACATCACTCGAAAGAGTGTGGACATGATGGCTTTCATAGCATAGACATAATCACTTCCAAGGAGTAGATTGAAATCTAAAGGGCCTTGGACAACCATGACATCAACATAAACACTTTTACCTCTCAACGTGATAGGTAATTGTAGGAGAATCCCTAAAGGTCTGGTAGGCCTTCTATTAAAATCCAAAATCTATTCATTTACTGGCACAAGCTGAGGGGAACCTATAGCTTGCCAAGTAGTTGAGGATAAAATTATAACAGAATCTCCCTCATCAACTATCGTACGAAAGATTTCTTTATCGAAAACTCCTATAAATATTTGAAAAGGAAGACGAGATTCTGTTAGACCATTCCAATAAAAGGAAATGAGCTCAGTACTTGGGGGGGTCCTGTAGGAATGGACAGGGTCTCCCCTTTCCTAGGACATTCTGAACTAACTAGGAAAACATCAGTATTTTCTAATTCACTCTCACTTGGAAGATAAGAATGAGACGAAGATTGTGTCATGGTGACTGCTTCAGTCTAGACTTTCTCCAATGAAAAAGCGGGATCAAGTGGAGATGACATCTACTTGATCACTTCACTTTCAAAAAGAAGAGTGGGATCGATTACAGATGAAACTGAATCAATCACTTGGTCAAATAGCAGGGGGTCGAGGGACAACTTACTATCGCTTGTTGGAATCACTTGTTGAGAACTAGTAATATCTTCCAACCACCGTGAAGCTTCATCCATGCTTGGACAAAGGTAAGTACGATGCATGCCCTTGCATAGCCAGCAAGGGTCTACAACTCTACCCTTCCAAACCTTCACCAATGGGTCACTGGTCAAGGGAGTATCATCAACATGATGGTCATAGGTTGATGATACAAGTGGTTTGGGTTTTTTAGACCACACTTCTGACACACGGGAAAGACTGGGACAATCCTTGAGAAGGTGATCACCCTTGCAAATTTTGCAAGGGAACTTGGGCTTACGAGGTGTTCTCATAGAATGAGTGCCATCAGAGGTGGATGGTTGATGCTTGGTCTCTTCCTTATCCTTCTTCTTCTTAATCTTCCTTTTCTTCTTCTTCTTCTCACCCTCCTTCTTACTAACATCAGATTTTTCAGTAGGAGAAGAAGAAGAGATGGAAGCCGATTCAAATTTCGACGGAGAAGGAGAAGGGTCACCATGAGATTGATGCTCATGTGGTGAAGGACCTAGGTTTGACACAGTTGGTGCACTTGGTGTAACTGGATTGGAGAATAACCATACTAGTAATATTATCGTCAATCCAGGAAGACTCAAAGTAGCCATAAAGGGAGGACCAACAGTTCCACAAGGGGGAATAACAAATGGCATACCTTGGAAAGGGGCCTCTTGGTTGGAAGTCCCAAAAGAATCTTCCATATCTCAACTTCCTAAGAGTCTCTAAAGTACTACACAAATCAAACACTACTCAACTCTAAAAGCAACAAGCAAACTGTGTGAATAGGAGTGGATTCAAAGTTTGGAACCTCATAGGATTGTCAAAACATCACAAATCGCTATATACCGCAGGGTCCAATAGTAAAATGTGACAAGGAGGATTGGGACCATACCCTTGCCGGAATACGCAACTACCTGGACAGTACGTGCATAGTAATCTCCCCGAGTGTTGTTCTCAGTGTATTTCAATGTTGAGACATCTAAATGGATAACTCAAATGGTATCAGGATTCCTAGTGGTGTCTCCCGATATACACAAGGTACATGGGAGCTCAAATCCGTAGTGGTGTTGTCTAATGCACAACCATTCGACAAGATACCTCACGATATACTACCGAGTACATGAAAAACCTTTCGATATACACCAAGTACTTAAAGGACTTGGTGGGTACGTGAAAGAGCTTCGATATACCAATAAGTATGTGGAACACTACAATACCCCTGGAATACAGTGCTAAAAAATAACGACAGCTGCCACACTTAAAGGTGTCGGAACACGTCTCTAACTTACACACAAGTACTAAATTATTTTAACCTAAGCTAGCGTTAATTTTATCTTGCACGGTTAGGTGGATACATGAGGTGAGTAGATAAATGTAAACATAATGCAATCCTCAACTACATGATAATGCACATTTTCCTTTGTCTTTCGATGAAACCTACTTATGTTGATGTATATGTAACTTCGGAATGTATTTCATCTATGTATTTTATATATATTTATTGTACCCTTATAAAATATGTGTTATTCCTCTATAAGGAAGTGTCTTCATGTGGATTGACAAGTGTCGCAAGTGTGTGTACTTGCCGATGGGTTATTAGACCACCATGTGTGGGGTTGGCCCTGAAATATATATTATATTGTGGATGTATCTAGATAGACAAGTCGGCCCCATAGTGTAACTGGGAAAATAGGTTAAGTATAAATAGAGATCAGGAGATCTCTATTTGGATCATTTGGAAAGTCACGCTTCTCTCACTCAGAAATTGGCGCACTAGTGAGGAGGAGGATCATCTTCTCTAGGAGACTATCTCAAGTGTATTTTGGTTGTACTTTGGTTGATCCATTGCTCTCTCTATCTCTGAGGAAGTTGTGGGGTTTTTCACCTTAGGGTTTTCCCCACGGAAACTCTGTGTCTCTTGTCTCTCATGCTTTTGATTCTTGTGATGCTTGTCATGCTTATTGTGATTGTTATGCATTGATATATTGTATATGTTATTCTCTCAGTAAAGATCCAAGAGTATTGTGAATTAATGCTCAAATTTCAACATGGTATCAGAGCTAACTTGAGAAAAAGACATTTTGCAGTGACGAAAACTTGAGTTTCTTGTTTATTGGGTTTCTCTCCACACTTTTTGGAAAAGAAGTATAGTAGATTAACTCTACTCATCAAGGAGAATCTATTTGTCCAATCAGAATTCAATTCTAAGCTTTTTCAGATTTGGCCCTAAAAATTCGGGTTTCCACAAAAATAGGAATTTCTGAAATCTAAAGCCATAGGTGGAAGCTCCTTGCAAAAATCAAAGTTTAGATCTTTGGATCGAGATTTTTGGCTGGGTAGATCTTCAGGAAACTCAAACCCTAATTCAGGGCTCTCCCTAGTGAACCTGGGAGGACAAAAAGGCAAATCTGAAGGGTAAAGCTTTGTTGATGTCAAATTCTGAATACACCAGGCTGATCAGCTCATCAAGGCACATCTTTCTATCCTTTCAGAAAGTTGAAATTCACATTTTTAATTTTTAGGGTTTTTTCGACAAACCCTAATCTGGGACCAGATCCAGTTTTCAGCATTTCAAGTGGTAAGACCTAAATCTTTTCTATTTCCATTTGAAGTACTCTTTAAGATGTGTCACCACACCAAGCTTGAGGATAAGCTTGAAGGGGTTGATAACTTCCGAGCTTTGAAGTATAGGATTGGGTTAATCCTAGAAGAGAATGAGTTGGACTCATATATAAAAGAAGACATCCCTATCCCAGAGGATGAAGAGGCTAAGGTATTGCATAAGAAGAACTTGGTCAAGGCAAAGAGAATCATTGCTGATTCTATCAAAGACCATCTCATACCCCATGTGTCTTCTCTAAAGACACCCAAGGCTATGTTTGACTCCTTGACCAAGCTATTTGAAGGAAAGAACATAAATCGAAAGATGACCCTGCAGAATCAATTGAAAGGGGTCAATATGTTGAATGGAGAAACCATTCAATCCTATTTCTCCAAGGTCTCTCAGATCAAGGAACAACTTGAAGCTGTAGATGAAATGATGGAGAATGGTGAAATTGTTATGACTACTTTGAATGGCCTACCTAGGTCATGGGACTCTTTTATCCAGGGGATCTGTGCTAGAAAGAAGTTAATCTCCTTCAGCAAATTATGGGAGGAATGTTCTCAAGAAGAAGCAAGGCTTGTGGCAAGATAAGAGAAGATGGGAAATGAATATCAAGCTCTCACAGCTCACACTAAGAAGGGCAAGTTCAATAGGGATCCATCCCATCACAAGAAGAAATCTTCTCATCATTTTCACAAAGACAAGAAAGATCTAAGGTGTTTCACTTGTAATGAGAAGGGTCACTTTGTTTCAGAATGTCCCAAGAACAAAAGGGACAAACACAACAACAACAACTCCAGCAAGAATAAGAAGGGTAACAAAAG
This sequence comes from Larix kaempferi, assembly GCA_027924585.1. Taxonomy (NCBI): domain Eukaryota; kingdom Viridiplantae; phylum Streptophyta; class Pinopsida; order Pinales; family Pinaceae; genus Larix; species Larix kaempferi. The sequence continues at coordinate 9,421,519 of BSBM01000841.1, forward strand.
AATGTACCATGCTCATGCTGCTGAAGATGATGAACCTCCAAAGAAGAAGGCTAAGGCAGAAAGTGATGATAGTAATGATGACTCATCAAGTGAAGAAGAGTATGTTCTAATCTCTGCTCTCACAGGTATTATCTCCCATGGTTGTAATGATTGGTTAATTGACAATGGGGCTTCCAAACACATGACTGGGAGGTTTGTATAAATTAAAAGGACAACCTGAACATGCCATGGTGCATGAATCCATGGAACCAAGTGAATTTTGGCATAGAAGACTTGCTCATATGCACTATAGGGCACTTTCATTTGCAAGCAAGGCTGTAGAGGGTCTTCCTGAAATTAAGACCAAACATGAAGGTGTTTGGAAAGGATGTGCAAAAGGTAAGATTATTAAGAAGGCTTTCCCAAGCAGTGAAAGCAAGGCAAAAGATATCCTGGAAATCATCCACTTAGATGTATGTGGTCCTATGTCATCCAGTTCTCTAAGTGGGTATGTTTACTATGTCTCATTTATTGATGACTTCTCCAGGAAGACTTGGGTATACTTCTTGAAGAACAAAGATGAGGTGTTTGATAAGTTCAAGGAATTCAAAACCTTGATGGAGAATCAAACTGACAAGAAGATCAAAACATTCAGATACGACAATGGTGGAGAATTCACCTCAGGTGACTTCAAGAATATTTGTAGTGATTCAGGGATTAAGAGGGAGTTGAATGCTCCTTATAATCCTCAACATAATGGAGTTGCAGAAAGGAAGAATAGAACAATCATGGAAGCAGTAAGGGCAATGTTGCATGACCAGGATCTACCTATGCATCTATGGGAAAAAGCAGCTAGAACAGCTGTATATGTGCAGAACAGAACACCCCACAAGATATTGGACAACAAGACACCAGAAGAGGTCTTTTCTGGTAAGAAACCGGAAGTTAGCCATCTCCAAATATTTGGTTGTCCAGTATATACTCATGTCCCAAAGGAAAAGAGGACCAAACTAGATCCTTCAGGAAAGAAGGGTATCTTTGTGGGTTACAGTGAAAGCTCGAAGGCTTACAGAATATACTTTCCAAGGTTCAAGAAGATTGATGTCAGCAGGGATGTAACATTTGATGAAAAATCATCATTCATCAAATCAAGGAAGGCACCTATCGAAGTTTATGAAGAACCTAAGGAAACTAGATTTCAAGACACTACCATGACAGAAGCAATTCCGGAAGTTGTTCGTGAGTTTGAAGATCCGTAAGAACCTGTAGATCCACCCCGTGAGGATAACTCTCACAAGAGGAAACCTGCATGGGCTAGACAGCTCATTCAAGATGTAGAAAGATTTGGCATTCCAGAAGAAGAACACAGAGCAAAGAAGATAACCAAATCACATACCAGCTATGTTGCTTTACTCTGTGACATTATGAACAAAGAACCTTCCAGTTATGAAGAAGCAGCAGAAAAGAAAGAATGGAAGGATGCCATGGTTGAGGAATACCAATCAATAATGAAGAATGATGTTTGGGATGTTGTCCCAAGACCTAAAGAGAAGTCTGTTGTGAATTCTAAATGGATCTACAAAATCAAACATGCTACAGATGGCAGTGTAGAGAAATACAAAGCAAGATTCGTAGATCGTGGCTTATCTCAGAAAGAGAGAATAGATTATGAAAAAAAATTTGTACCTGTAGCCAGGTATACTTCCATCAGAACAGTACTTGCCCTGGCTGCAGCAATGAAATGGAAAATACACCAGATGGATGTCAAGACTGCTTTCTTGAATGGTGTAGTTGAAGAGGAAGTAAATGTGGAGTAGCCACTCGGTTTTGAAATACATGACAGGGAGTCATATGTGTGCAGATTGAAGAAATCCTTGTATGGCTTGAAACAAGCTCCCAGAACCTAGTATGGTAGGATGGACAGTTTCCTATCAAGTTTGGGCTTTACCAAGAGTAAAGCGGATTCCAACCTCTACTATAAGGTTGAGGAAGGAAATCCTGTGATTCTACTTCTGTAAGTGGATGACTTATTTGTAACAGGAGATGACAGATTGATTGCAGATACTAAGAGGAAGCTTGCTGCTGAGTTTGATATGGAAGATTTGGGAATGATGCATTATTTCCTAGGTATGGAGGTGTGGCAGAATTCAAGTGGGATCTTCCTTGGTCAAGGGAAGTACACAGTAGATATCTTGAAGATATTTGGGATGATGGATTGCAAGGCCATGGCCACACCCATGGCATCAAATCTAAAGCTTCTATGTGATGCTTCATCTGAGCCGGTTGATGTCTCTATGTATCATCAGATGATTGGTTCCTTGATGTACCTAACGAACACAAGACCAAATATTTGCTTTGAAGTGAACACATTGAGCCAGTTCCTGACGGATCCGAGGAGTGTTCACCTGGTTGCTGTAAAGCATGTCCTGAGGTACCTAAAGGGTACAGTGGATTATGGGCTCAAGTATGAAGCGAATCAAAATTTTAACCTGCAGGGTTATGTTGATTCAGATTGGGCTGGAAGTGCTGCAGATAGGAAGAGCACATCTGGGTGCTGCTTCAGTATGGGATCAGGTGTGATTTCTTGGTTTAGTAGGAAGCAGTCCTGCATAGCATTGAGTACAGCTGAGGCAGAGTATGTTGGATCATGTTCAGCTAGTTGTGAGGTAGTATGGCTATGAAAGCTACTGTCGGAGTTATTTGATCTCCCATTGGATGCTACTGGTATCTTTTGTGATAACCAGAGTTGTGTGAAGTTGTCCGAGAACCCAGTGTTTCATGACAGGTCGAAACACATAGAGATAAAATATCACTATATCAGGGATATGGTGCAGAGAGGAGCTATGAAGCTACTGTATGTTGCAACAGATGAGGAGATTGCAGATATGCTGACAAAGCCACTAGCCAGGGTAAAGTTCGAGTACTTCAGGGAGAGGCTTGGTGTTCTTCAGATCGACGACACTTCAAGGAAGAAGTCATGGACACATTTTCTGAAGTCATTCCAAGCATGTTGGAAGGAGGATCCTTCACATGGTTGTGGATGTAAGCAATGGGTAATGAGCATCAGGACGATGCTCTAGTTACTGCTCTGTATATGCATCATGTTGGATGCTGGATATGATTAGTTGGATCATTTATATTTGTACGTATGTACGCATCGTGTTGATGCTGGATATGATCAATTGGATCATTTATATTTATGTGTATCATCATGTTGGATGTTGGATATGATCGGTTGGATCATTTGTATGTATTTGTATATGCATCATGTTGGATGCTGGATATGATCGGTTGGATCATTTGTATGTATTTGTATATGCATCATGTTGGATGCTTGGACCATGTATCTGTATATGTATCAGGTGGATACATTGTATGATCAGGTAGATCATGTATGTGGATATGTATCATGTATTTGTATTTGTATCAGGTAGATACACTATATGATCAGATGGCTCATGTATAATGATATGTATCAGGTAGATACTTGGTGTGCATCAGGTGGATGCATTGTATGATCGGGCTGATCATGATGATGAGCTTCAGGATGTTTCTCCAGATGATATGTACCAGGTTGGTACAAGTGATGATGATCAGTATGATCATCGGAATCAAGATGATTCCTCGTGCGATGATGATCCATTGGATCATGAGTATCAGGTTGATACTTGGAGGTCAGAGATGATATGTGGCAGGTTGTGCAAATAGCATGTAATCAGTCCTAGGAGATCTTGTCAGTCGTGCTGCGACACATAAATGTTCCTGGGGTACTCTTTCCGGTATTGCTATGTAGTATGTAATCAGTCCTCAGATATACGATAGGTTGAGCTGTGTGCTCGTAATCAGTCCTGGAATGAGGTATTACTACGGAGACATGTAATCAATCCTGGAGATTCGATAGGTTGAGCTGTGTGCTCGTAATTAGTCTTGGAATGCTCTTTAGAGATCTTGTCAGTCGTGTTGCGGCACATAAATGTTCCTGTGATACTCTTCAAATGTTTTTTCTATCCACATGTAATCAGTCCTGGAGATCCTAGAGGTTGAGCTGTATGCTCGTAATAAGTCCTGGGATGCTCTTTAGAGATCTTGCCGGTCGTGCTGCGTCACATAAATGTTCCTGGGATGCTCTTTAAAGGTATTGTGGAGTAGATGCATGTAATCAGTCCTAGGAGATCCTGCCAGTCATGATTAGGCACATAAATGTTCCTGGGATACTCTTTCCCGTATTGCATCCGCACATAAAATTAGTCCTGAGAGGCCACCTCTATCAGACCGTTCGCACAGATGATGAATACCTACAGGTGGTGGGCCTACATCCAGTATGAAAAAGGACTGGCTCTGTAGAACTTCCTATGATGAGTAGAGTCAGAGATTGGTTGAGATAGCAGCAGCAGTGATGATGATGATGACAATGTTCCCGAGAAGAAGACTTGTCTAGCAGAACTATGTCGAGAAATACCTTCCTAGTTAAGAGGGAGTGTTGATGTATATGTAACTTCAAAATGTATTTCATCTATGTATTTTATATATATTTATTGTACCCTTATAAGAGATGTTTTATTCCTCTATAAGGAAGTGTTGTCATGTGGATTGATAAGTGTCGCAAGTGTGTGTACTTGTCGATGGGTTATTAGACCACCATGTGTGGGGTCAGCCCTGAAATATATATTATATTGTGGATGTATCTAGATAGACAAGTCAGCCCCATAGTGTAACTGGGCAAACATGTTAAGTATAAATAGAGATCAAGAGATCTCTATTTGGATCATTCAGAAATTCACACTTCTCTCACTCAGAAAGTGGTGCACTAGTGAGGAGGAGGATCATCTGCTCTAGGAGACTATCTCAAGTGTATTTTGGTTGTACTTTGGTTGAGCCATTTCTCTCTCTATCTCTGAGGAAGTTGTGGGGTTTTTCACCTTAGGGTTTTCCCCATGGAAACTCTGTGTCTCTTATCTCTCATGCTTTAGATTCTTGTGATGCTTGTCATGCTTATTGTGATTGTTATGCATTGATATAATGTATATGTTACTCTCTCAGTAAAGATCCAAGAGTATTGTGAATTAATGCTCAAATTTTAACAACTTAAGGTAAGGAGATATATTTTTCTCTTTTATAATCAAAATGACCTTAAGCAGTAATGAAATTAAGAATTCCTACCTAGAATGCAATAACTCTAACTTTCCGCAATAATAAGCCAAAAAGCGCAAAGAAAATGAAAGATGCAACGAATCTTGACAATGTATAAGACAAAATAATGAAGCACTTTCAATTTTCAAATGCATGTATCAAAAATGGAACTTGATAACTAAACGATTTTTATATCTATATACAGAAAGTGAGAGAATATCTACAACACTCTAATCATTCAGAAACTCCCAAAGAAAAATGACAAGCACCCAAACAACTCAAAGGTACTCAAGAAAGGCTCAAAATCTACCGAATGCAATAATTATAACTCATTTCCTATCTTTTTACACTTGAAAAAGACACATTTAAGCTACGGAAAGAAGGATTCCACAAACGTTTCCAATCAAATGCAAGACAAATAAAAGCACTTAATAATCATGTCTAACTCAAATGTACACAAAACTGCAACAAGCCTTTTCTTCTTCCTATGAGTGTAAGACCAAAAATGCCAAATGATCAAATTAAAGCAAGAAGAATACTTATGTTTTCCAATTTCATGAATATAGCAAAAGAGTGACAAAATCAAGCTTTTCTTTGAACTAAAGTGGAGACAAAGAATCAATCTTCCAAACAATCATTAGATAGGGTGTAAAGGAAATAAGATGTACAACCCAAGAGAGAGAGGCTAAAAAAGACATGGATATCCCACACTCTTCATGTCTTTAAAACAAACCAATCACGCCAAACCAAAAATGATCTCAAAAACTTGAGATGGGTCAAAACGAATAAAGGATGCATGATTCATGGCCCCCCCAGCCATGAGGGGGAATTTGTTTTCAAAAATAGAAGCCATTTCACTTTAAAATGTAAGCAAAACACTAGTTTTGACTCAAAGAGCCAAACATGAATCCAAATCTCAAAAGACCCAAAATCAACTGGATGCAAGCAAAACCAAAATATGTATGTGAACGAGGTCTGGAAACTGATCCAATGTAATGACCAGATCAGGTAAGGAGAGAAGGGAATGCAAGGGTGAGTGGATGCAGGCGGGGGACACCAAAGTGTCCACCACTGCCAAATCTCAGACTTGTCCAAGATGGGACCCAAAACCAACCCAAAAATAACCAAACACTCAATCACACAAAGAAAAAATGGGGTCTCTGGCTGGATCTTGCAGCATAGAGGGAGTTCATACATCAAACCAAAACTCAAATTAAGAATGGAGAAGGGATGCCTACATAGAAAAAATGACAGATTGGCGCACTCTGTGCTTGTACACAGTGCGACGTCACAGTTCACCAATGCGGGAGGTACAACGATGTCGTAGTATAACAATGGGAGGGTTGCGACGAGAAGCCACCAGACAACAAAAAGAGATAATAATAAAAAATACATAGTGTCGCTCTGTGTACACTGACCAAGTGCGACAGGCGAGATATAAGTTAAAAAATGAACCAATTATCCAGATAATGAGCAATGAAATGGTCTGAAAATGAGAAGTACAAACTCAAAGGAAGGTAATCAGACTCTTTAAAGTGAATATCTGATGGTGAAACCAGCTTAGGAGGATAAATGACAAAATGATATGGCTTGTAAAGGGATCAACTGAAAACAACAAACAATTGACACTACAAAGCAATGTTCTTTCCCCAGTATGGTCGCCAGATTTGTTTAACGGACAATCCACTTGAGCGGACGCAAGCCAGATCTCCCTAGTTCAAGTGAATCTAGAACAAATAGAACTGAATACAAAAATCATTTCCTATATCTAGTTACAGATCAAGTACCTAGATATCATACCTTTCATATCACGGATCCTTCTCCTTGTTGTTGCTCCAAGTCTCGTGGTCGTCAGATCTCCAGCTACAAGACCTATCAAGACAATATGGAAACAATACAAGCAGTACAATATATCTAAACAATAACTGATCTAAACTAACAGTTGAGGAAGAAAGTTCTAAACATAATCAAAGACAACATTTATGGAAAGAGATTATATTAATTGTATTAAAAGGTGGGAATACATAAAAAGGATGAAGCTACAACCAAATCCTCAACGTCACATCCTCCATCCAACATGTCCAAGCCAAGCCTCCAAGGTAGTACAAGCTTCCTAGTCACCAATATGGATTCTATTAGCATGAGGATACCATAGACCTTCCCCCCATCTCATGGAGAGAGTGGGTGTTTATATAGGGCTAAAGAGATAGGGTAGGTTGAGGATTAGGGGGAGATGGTTAAGAGATCCTCCCACAAGGTTAGGAACCGAAATGTCACCTCACCTAGAGCCTAGGGATAGGCCTTCACCTCAAAAAACTTCTAGAGAGACCTTGAGACTCCTCAAAATAGCATTCAACCAACTTCATCGCACCCTGGTAGAGGACACAGAGAGACAAAGGGGGTCATCGCACTTTGTCTGAGGACAACCTGTGACAGTGTCTCACCCTAGCTGACCAAGAACTACGATGTTTCACCGTAGATGAAGGAGAAGTACGAAAAACCTACTCAAAGAGGTCAACTAGGCAGGGAAATCTTCTCAGTTGTATTTTTTTTTAGCCCAGAATGAGTTCAGGGGTCAAATCAAAGAGTTTACACGATGGTCAAGATGACGACATTATCACAATGGTCATGATGATGACACTTGGTCATAATGACGATACTTGAAACGGTCATGGTGACAACAATAAGTCATGATGAAGACACTTGCGACACTTGCACAAGGGTGATGACATTTTGGTGTAACAATTTTCCAAGGCATTAACTACCTCAACCAACTTTTGGGAGAGTAAATGATTGGATACAAAAGTCAGCATGGGTAGTTGAGGGTTCATAGGTTCTATCATTGACACTTGGCTTGACTTGATTGGCTCAAGGGTTTGAATATTTTCCTCCCAATTCATTATAAATATGATTCCCCCATCTCTTGTTGCATTGCATAGCTAGTTGTGGGTATTTATATTAAAATGCACATTTACAATCCCCATGGTTCACTAGCACATGGGTAGCATAGTATCCAATACTTGCCTCTTCAAGGTCGAGCATTCACTAGCGGGGCCTTGGCCTTGAGCTCCACGCTAGGAATCATACATAATATGCATACAATATTTACATTATAGCCCAAAATATTACAACGGTTGAAATGGGGACATGACACTAAGCACCGGCCCAGACAGGTTTTACCCTATCCAGCAATACCTATGGAACAGATGAAGTCTCACCCGAGATGTTCAAGGGATAGCTGACAAAACCACATTTCCGCCAAATGAAGGAGGACTTTGTGCATTAACTCATTGACTTATTGCAGCATTGCATAACATATCTAACCATTCAACTTAGGCATTAAACATAGCATCATTCAACAAATCTTATCATTGACAGAACCACCAATGCGCAATAGATATAACAGTAAAACATTACTTGCAGTAAGAAAATATCGCATCATTCATAGATGTGAAAATCCTCACAATAGATCTAAGAGCTGATTTATACCTCACAATGAAATAATTTAGGAATAAGATTAAGAGTGGCCAATGTAGTAAAATGAGCAACAGAATAATAATACAGTAGAACTCAGATAGAAGCAAAATAACTTCACACACATTAATTTATTAATCACAGTATGGACAAATAAGTAGTACAATGCATGAGGATTCGAATGCCAAGGTGGCAGTTCAAATTAGCCTTCATGGAGTGATCAAAATATCACTGGAGTTTCATCAGAGCATAACTGGAAGTCTATCTCATCATCAGTGGAGTCATCAATGCTCAAGTAACTGTCAACCATCAGTCAAACTGAGTCTAACTGAGTGTGGTAAGTGTAATTGAGTGTAACTAGAACTAACTGAATGAAGGAGGCTCAGTGGAGGGTGCATGAGGAGCTAACTGGAGTCAGAATGGGTAGCAAAGTCTCACTGGAGGTCCATCGGAGTGATACAGTCAGTTGAGAGTCAGTCTAGCCTTAAATCTAGGAAAGAACTGATGATAACTCAATTAACTGAAGTGCAACTGAGTGGTAGGTGAGAGAGGATGAGTGGCTTCCTTAAAACAAGGAGGAAGGGTACACTAAGCTCCAGGAGGGATAAAACAGATCTAAGAGAATCTCTCGGGGGCTGGATAACTAAGACTAGGTTCTGGGATTGATGATTGGGATGCATGCAATTGCATGCATGCATGTTGCATGCAAAAATGCATGCAAGACTGTAAATGAAAATAATGAAAATGTTGGTAGGACTAGGATGGAGTATAGGAATATCGTAACACCCCCCCTTAATCCATCTCGGGCCCTGGTAACTGAGACGAAAGGTCACCCAATACAATGAATAATAACAGTCAATAAATCAAGGAAATGAGGAAAACCTCATGGGAAAAATACCCCCCTCAAAATAGACTGTAAGGCACACACAAAAATAAATGATCCAAACTCAAGTAGGTGTGATGCTTGGTCATATGTCTGGAGATATGTTGTTCTTGGGAAGAAGTGGATCATGCTCAAAAGGCATGTGCTTGTACTTGCTCTTCAGATCGAATGTGATGAGAACAAATCCAAAAATATGAGGATGATCCTTGAACCTGTGATTCGAATTAGATGAGGTAGGATCAAATCTATGAATGTGCAGATTGTCTTTTATCTTGTCCTTCGAACCATCATGGGTGAGATTATACCAAAAAGAACCATCAAATAACAGTGATTGCTTGGAATCCAAATCAGCTCCAAGACTTGATAAATGGTTTCTTGAGATCTCCTTTGAACCAGCAGGGGTGAGATCAAAACCATCATATCCATGATAAATTATCCCAAGTAGTGATTGCTTGGATTTTAAATCAGCTCCAAGACTTGAAACATGGTTTCTTGAGATCTCCTTTGAACCATTAGAGGTGAGATCAAAACTAGTAAGTGCATGAGAAATTATCCCAAGCAAATGCCAATGGCCACTATCTTCAATAACCTTCTGAAATCATGAAATAATGATCATATAGTAGTAGATAAGAGGTGAGCAATCAAGGAGAGTGAATGCATTACCTCCAATGGCTAATTTTACCTCCGAAACATTCAATAGATCATGATGCAAATCAACAAACTCTGGTGCAAGAGAGGATTTAGGACCTTCAGCAATTTTTAGAGTGTGAGCTGGCTCAGAATTTGAAATAGAATAAATTTGGAGCATGAGTGTAGAATTTGCAAGTTGTTCTTCTTTGTGGACAACTTCAATATGAGATATGTTTTATACTGATTCATGATCAATGAGATCATCAAGGAGGGCGAATGCAACAATGCACTTGCTCTCAAAAGGGTTTGAACCAATCCCTTCATTCTGTCTGCCAAATCTTTCATCCAGGTGGGCCCATATCTCTTTTGGAGATTCAACATCAAGGGAGTGGAATACCATGCATCGAGACATAGCATACAGCATGGTTGCAATAGCTCTTTTACCTTCATTTAACCAGTCATTCTCTTCTTCAGAGGATTCAAACTCTCTTTCAAAACAATAATCAAAGAGATCATGTCTCTTCAAATATGCTATCATTTTTTGTCTCCATTCATCATAGTCGAATAGATAAAGAGGAGGGATTTCTTCCGAAAACAAGGAAGCTGTAGAAGACCTGCAAAAACAATAGAAAATATCTGCAACTACTACTGTTGCAAAAGTGCAGAAACTGCTGCAACTGCTGCACTCGAAATCTGGATAATAACCTGCAACAAACTCTCAGGAATGGAGATAAACAATACTCTCAACATGCTCTGATACCATGTGAAAATCCTCACAGCAGATCTAAGAGCTGATGTATGTTAACACCCAAAAAGTGCTCACTAGCTCATTCCCTTATTCACATGACCCATTTGTCCACTTTTCCGCCATTTGAGCCCCTAAAGCCATCGAACGGTCACCAAAAAGACCATAATACCCCTTTTTCCCCTCACAATATGTATTTTTTCCTCAAAAAACCCTCAAAAAGGGTCCAAAATTCCCAAAAAATATTAAAAGGGAATAAAAATATTCAAAATATTCAAAAAAGGAAAAAGAGGGAAAATGAGACCTAAACCATGTTGGTTAATACCATTGGTTTCCTCAAAACCATAATGGTATTCCCCATCACCAAAAACTATAAAAAGGTGATAGGGGCTCCTCACTTTCCATCCACATTTCATCCTATCCTTATGCTGCCAAATTCCCTTTGAGAGCCATTGCCTCCCATTTCGAGTTTGAAGAATCCCATTGAAGCTTTGGAGCAGAAGAGACCATTGGATACTAGAGCTTCTCAACCTTGGAGTTTCTCAACACCCATCATCCTCACCATTTGAGGTAATACAAAAACAAATTCTTTTAAATCTCTTGTATTATTTGCTTATTGTTATCAATCTAGTTCTTTATTTTTCTTATACATGTTAATGTTAGATTAGATTCAGTCTATTGTTATTTTCTTTTCATTCGAGACTGCTATTACAAGTTAATAGGTGCATCCTTGCACATGCTTGGTTGAAAAACCAAGCAACAGTTTTTGGCGACTCCGCTGGTATTCAAATTTTTGAATCTTAAAACTTTAGCTTTAGATATTCATTTTTTACTAGTTTTTACCATTCCAATTTGCAGATCTGCCATACTAGACAGCATATTCATTGCTGCCCTAGCTTTTGGCCCTTTTTGTAGCCTTTAACAACCCAAAATTTCACTTTTCGGTTTCATTTCCGGCGACCATTTTTCCGTTTTCGCATCGCGCCTTTTTGCCCGACAATCATGCGGCTCATCACAGCCTTGTGCCCTTTTTTTGGGCTACTCATCGCAGCCTTGCGCCCTTTTTCCGCGATGCTTATCACGGCTTCGCGGCTTTTTTCCGCACTGCACATCGCGGCTTCGCAGCTTTTTCCCACGCTGCACATCGCGGCTTAGCGGGTTTTTTCCGCGCTGCACATCGTGCCTGTGCACCTTAAACCTGTGATGCACATCGTGGATTTTACCCATAAACCAGTGATGCCGCTGTTTTTCATGAGGCCCAATTTTAAAAACAAAAATTGCTGCATTTTTTCCCATTTAGTCTATTTCGTCCAACATTATTTTTTCTGCAATTTTTTCCAGCATTTTATTTTAATCATTGCAGCAATAGTAAATCATTTTCTATTACATGTGCTCAATTAAAATCTTTTTAAAAAAATTCAACAAGTGAAAGAAAGGTTTTTTAGCACTTTGTTTAGATCATAGATTTCACTTCTTTGCAAATTTCGAAACATCTTTCCGATTTGCTCAATAGTTTTTCCCAAGCAAGTGCTTAGAAATCCATTTATTTCTTGCAAATTTTATGATATTTTCTTTTCTTTAAAAAAAAAATATTTATGACACGTTGTGTCCAAAGGACACCCTCAGATTCATTGTACTTTGTGATTTATGATCAGTACACGTTAGGGTTTCTGCCTCTTTCATATCTCAGTCAAAATCAGGTGACCTTGGAAAAAAGGTCATAACTTGGGCTAGGAAGCTCCAAATAAAATTTCGCAAAAAGTGACAGGTAGTACACAGACTGTACTATCTTAGGAAACGTTTTCAGAGGCCGAAGTTGAACCAGTGACACTTGGCACGCCATACAAGTTCGCTCTCCTGTTTTATCCCATAAACAGGTCACGTTGCAACACTTGGCATAACTCTCTCTCAGAAAATCCAATTGAGGTCAGACCTATTGCGATGGAAATATGACAGGTCAGGCTACCACAAAAAGAGTTTTCAGACCCTGTGGAGTGAAAAGTTCAGAGTTATAGCAGAAACAATCAGGTACATATTTCTTTCAAAACAGAATTATTTTTGGAGCACCTTCATTCATGGCTTCCGGAATTTAGGGTTTCGGAGAAAGTTAGAATTTTTGGAATCAGAATCCACGGCTGAATGCTACTCAGGAAAATCGAAATTTAGAGACCAAGATTGAATTTTTTGGTTGGGTAGAAGACCGGGCTTGATCAAACCCCAGTTCGGGATTTTGATCGGAAAGATGGAAAATTAGGGCTTCAACAAAAGTTGGAATTTTTTGAAGTCTGTAACCACGGCTGGAAGCTCCTCAGAAAAATAAGAGTTTAGAGCCTTGGATCGAACCTTTTGATTGGACAAAAGGGTGGGCTTCATCAAACCCTAGTTTGGGTTCCTGTCTAGAAGATCCATAAGTTTCGAAGGCAATTTTGAGGGGTCAATTTTTGGAGATTTCAAAATTGAAGTATGCTAGCAAGACACATCCTTCCATCCATTCAGAAGTGTGAAATTCAAAGATTGAATTTTTAGGGTTTCTCTAGCAAACCCTAATCAAGCTCCAGATCAAGTTTCAGGGGGAGTTGAGGCTAAGGCCTTACATAAGAAGACTACAAGAAGTCTCGACATGTATGTCTTAAGGAGATACAGGTATGTCTTGAAATTTGATTCCTTATAAAGTTCATAATATGTCTGTCTTCATATTATTTATTAGTGCAATCTTGATTAATGTTAGAATTGTCGTATCACCCTAGTAACAGTATGAATGCATGTGAATGATAGAATACAATCATTGATTAGGGCTATATGATTGTACTAATGCATTGTGGTGTTGTATGAGGTTGATGTTGTCTACTAACAAGATACAGGTACATCACGAAAGACAAATCAAGTTCCATGACCATGATAACATGAAGACAAAGACTCATCCATAATCTTTGATCACATAGAAGTTCTACTTACGAGGTATGTATGACTTTGTTCTATTATGCTTAGCCTATGAGATATGCAGGTTCCAGCATAGGATCTCTAAATCATTGAAGAGAACAAAGAAGATATTGATTAGGTATGTTAGACATAACTAAGCAGGTATACTAATCCATGTATGTTTTCCTATGTCATGTTAGAATCTTACCTTGTGTTAGGATCCCTTATATAAGTATACTTGTTATGATTGGTTATGCTTATTCATAAAGTTAGTAATCAAGGGTTTATGCATATTATGTCTCTTATCTTGGTTGATAATTTAACTAACTAGATCAAACAAGAATATGCATGAGTAAAAGAAGACTTCCCTGAAACCTTGAATATTATCTATAATCATGACTATACATTTTCAAGATTATTTAGAACTATAATGTTTTGATAACATTGAGGATATACTAATGAATGTATGTTTGTGTATGAGATCATGAGGATGACACTTGAGCATGCACAGTGGTACAAAATGAATAGAAGTTCAAAAGACATACAGAAGATCAAGCGGGAGGCAACCACACAAACATAAAAGATAAGTATTTGAGTTGTTATTTGAAATAGTAAATGATATTGCCTATAATAGGTTGTATGCATATTTGTATTCCTAGAATATATGATGCTGAGTATAAACATTCATAGAGCAGTATACTACTAATATGCATATGATTGGTAAGTTGGACAAACATTCCATTGTTGCTTGTCTAGAATGAAACCTCTTTGCTGACATGGTGAGAGCTGTGTACACTCTCGATAGTATGTTCTGGTAGAGATGGAAGGCATCTAGATAGCCACTGTATGCATATAGTATATGGGAAAGTGTTGTGCCAAAGTAATGGTCAAAATAGTTGCATAACTATGTAAATGATATCTGTATGCATAATAGGTTATCATGATTTGATGATTATGAAGTATTACTAATCATGTACTTAATTTTGATTTGTAGGAAAGATCATGATGAATGATGAACACTGAACAAGCGATGGATGTTCAACAAAAGGATTTACAAATCAAACACACTATAGAAGGCTTGTGGCTAGAAGATTCTCTTAGAAAGAGGAAGAGAATCATGATGAGATGTTTGTTCCAAGTTTCTAGATAAGACCATTCTCTTAATGATGTAATTAAAGAAGAAGTGTGAATCAGGTTCTGTATGGGTTCCTAGGATCGATAATCAATTGATAAGCTTAATGATCACCATGTGTGATGTGGATCTCAACCTTTGCTACAAGGTTGAATATGGTTTCTATACACAGATGACATGGATGCAAGAAGGAACTCACCACAGAGTTCGAATGATATTAAGGCTCATATCAGTAGACCCATCTAACGAGAGATGGCACAGATAGATATGCAAAAGATCATTCAATGCAGAATGTGAATGATGTTCAGTCACAAAGGGAGAATTGACAGTTTCTTGATAAGCTTGGGCTTTACCAAAAGTAAATTTGTTCCTAACCTTTACCTTAAGGTTGTGGATGATGAACCTATCATACCATTATTGTATGACGATGATCTCTTTCTGACAAGGAATGAGAAACAGATCATGAAAAGAAAGAAGAAGATGGCTGCAGAAATGAAAATGAAAGATCTCAGATTGATGCTTCCTAGGTCTAGAAGTATGGCAAGGCTTAGAAGGAATCTTTCTCAACCAGGGAAAATATGCCGATAAATATTAAAAGGACTTGACGTGTTGGAACGACCACTCTCAAGGATTCCAACTTGAAGCTGTTAGTGGATGACTCATCAGAGTTAGTGGATATAACTCTGTACAGAAAACAATTATTGGGTCATTGATGTATCTAACGAATACTAGGTCAGATATATGCTTTGCTGTGAAACACCTTGAGACAGTATCTAGTGGAACCTAGACAAGTTCACCTGATAGCTGCAAAGCATGTGATGAGGTACCTAAAGGATACGATAGAATTTGATCTATGTTATCTTGGAGATCATGACTTCAGATGGCTACACAGATTGTGATTGAGCAGAAAATGTATCAGATAGGAAGAGCACATCGAGAATATGTTATTGTCTGGGATCAGCCATGATCTCGTGGTTTAGCAGGAAGCAATCTAGTGTGGCTCTCAGCACAAGCGGAATATATGGCTGCTTGCTCTGCTAGTTGTGAAGCGGTATGGATTTAGAATTGTTTGACACAAAAATGGACCCAACTGTGATCCTATGTGACAAACAGAGTTGTACCAAAATGGCAGAGAATCTAGTATTCCATGATAAGTCAAAGCACATAGAGATCTGACATTTCTATATACAAGATATGGTGCAGAAAAGAATTAAAGTTCAAATTTGTAACAAGTTGACAATGTACTAACCAAACCTCTACTGATCCGATGTACTAACCAATCCTTTACCTCAAGTAAAGTTTTTCGAGACAAACTTAAAATAGTTCAGAAGGACACTCCTCGAAAGGGGGAGCGATGTGATCACTTATCATGAGATTGCCCGCATCGACAGTGAGGTCGATGGTGTGGATACCTATATTGGTGATGCCGACAGAGAGGTTGGTGGATGGTCCTTAGACAGGATCTAAGGTGACAAGGGGATTGCATCATCCTTGAACACATGTTCTAAAAGGAACCATAGACAGGTGTCTTCGAGAAAGAAGGGGGATTGGATCATCCCTGGACTTCAGTCCTAAAGAGAGCCATAGACGTATGTCTTCGAGAATGAATTCCTTGGTGGACATGAGGGGATTGGATCATCCCTGGACTTCATTCCTAAAGAGAGCTGTAGACAGATGTCTTCGAGAATGAAGTCCTTCGTGGACATGTGAGGATTGAATCATCCTTGGATTTCAGTCCTAAAGTGAGCCGTAGACAGGTGTCTCCAAGAAAGAAGAGGGATTGCATCATCCTCGAACACATGTTCTAAAAGGAGCCATAGACAGGTGTCTCCGAGAAAGAAGAGGAATTGCATCATCCTTGAACACATGTTCTAAAAGGAGCCGTAGACAGATGTCTTCGAGAATGAAGTCCTTCGTGGACATGTGAGGATTGAATCATCCTTGGATTTCATTCCTAAAGTGAGCCGTAGACAGATGTCTCCGAGAAAGAAGAGGGATTGTATCATCCTTGAACACATGTTCTAAAAGAGAGCCGTAGACATGATGTCCCCGAAAATAAAGTCCTAAATGAACAGGTGGGAGATTGTATCATCCCCGGACTCTGGTCCCAGAATTGAGCTGTAGACTGGGTCTCCGATAATGAAGTCCTGAATGAATAGGTAGGGGATTGTATCTTCCCCAGACTTAGGTCCCAGAATTGAGTCATAGACTGGGTCTCCGATAATGAAGTCCTGAATGATCAGGTAGGGGATTGTATCTTCCCCGGACTTAGGTCCTAGAATTGAGTCGTAGACTAGGTCTCCGATAATGAAGTCCTGAATGAACAGGTAGGGGATTGTATCTTCCCCGGACTTAGGTCCCAGAATTGAGCCGTAGACTGGGTCTTCAATAATGAAGTCCTAAATGAAAAGGTAGGGGATTGTATCTTCCCTAGAATTAGGTCCCAGAATTGAGCCGTAGACTGGGTCTCCGATAATGAAGTCCTGAATGAATAGGTAGGGGATTGTATCTTCCCCGGACTTAGGTCCTAGAATTGAGCCGTAGACTGGGTCTCCGATAATGAAGTCATGAATGAACAGGTAGGGGATTGTATCTTCCCTGGACTTAGGTCCCAGAATTGAGCCGTAGACTGGGTCTCTGATAATGAAGTCCTGAATGAACAGGTAGGGGATTGTATCTTCCCCGGACTTAGGTCCCAGAATTGATCCATAGACTAATGTCTCTGAGAATTGAAGATAGGACTGCATCATCCCTGGACCTCGGTTCAAAATGTACGTGATGGGATTGCATCATCCCTAGAAATGAGACTTGTCTTAAAGGTACGTGTGAGGACTGCATCGTCCATGAACTGGGTTCAAAATGTACGTGATGGGATTGCATCGTCCCTAGACATGAGACTTGTCTTAAAGTGATAAGGATTGATCATCCTGGAACTTGATTTGGATTGTATCATCCATGGACCTATGTCCTAAAGAGAGCGGGATTGATCATCTTGTAATATGATCTTGTGTGTTGCAGAGTATGCTGCTATGTATTGATGATAGATGTATTAGTGAGAATACATGCTTTTGATGATAGATGTATTAGTGAGAATACATGCTTTTGATGATAGATGTATTAGTGAGAATACATGCTTTTGATAATAGATGTATCAGTGAGAATACATGTTGTTGATGATATATGTATTAGTAAGAATACATGTTTTGATGATAGATGTATTGGTGTGGATACTAATATAGATAATCCAGATGCTGTAGATCGAGATGATCCAGATGTTGTAGATCGAGATGATCCAGATGTTGTAGATCGAGATGATACAGATGCTGTATATCGAGATGATCCAGATGTTGTAGATCGAGATGATCCAGATGCTATAGATCTTGATGATCCTGATGCTGTAGATCGAGATGATCCTGATGTTGTAGATCGAGATGATCCAGATGCTGTAGATCGAGATGATCCAGATGCTGTAGATCGAGATGATCCAGATGATGTAGATCGTGATGATCCAGATACTGTAGATCGAGATGATCCAGATGCTGTAGATCAAGATGATCCATATGTTGTAGATCGAGCTGATCCAGATGCTGTAGATCGAGATGATCCAAATGTTATAGATCGAGATGATCCAGATGCTGTAGATCGAGATGATCCAAATGCTATAGATCGAGATGATCCAGATGCTGTAGATCGAGATGATCCCGATGCTGATGATCGTATGATGACGATGCTGATGATCGTGAGGATCCAGATGCTGATGTTGTTGTAGCTGTTCGAGTGCTGCAGAAGATAAAGACTCAGTACTGAAGATGTTGATGTTCCAGTATTGAAGATGTTCTAGTAACTGCTTGTTACTGATGATGTTGAGAAAGCTTCCAATGATTTATAGATGTATCATGTATGGTGTTGATGACTCCTTGCTCATGCAGATGCTGTTATAATATCCTTCTCGTTAAGGGGGAGTGTTGAGATATTGTAACTTCAAAGAATATTATATTTGTACTTTATTATTCTCGAGATGTTTCATTCCTCCTTGAAGATCTTATTGTATATCCGGAGATGTTTATTCCTCCGTCGGAATGTGGTAACTTGGGTTATTAGACTTCCCTAGTGGGGGTCGGCCCTGTATGTGTTATGTGGGTCAAAGGGTTATTAGACCACCCTAGAGGGGTCGGCCCAGTCAATTGTAGTGGGGTATTTAACCCAATGGTTAAATACGAGCCTACATGATTTGTGTAAAAGACAAGTCGGAGTAGTGTATAGATAGAGGAGATGTATTCCTCATTTGACACACACTCACTCACTTGAGAGTGGCGCACTTGTGGAGGAGAGGCCTGCTATGGAGAAGGAGGAGCTTATGCTCAGGGTTACATCTTTGTATATTGCTGGTCATCTATATTGAGGAAGCTTTGCTGGGTTTTCTACCCCATGAGGGTTTCCCAGGATAAATTTGTGTCTCTTGTGCTTATGCTGTGCTTGTTGTTTCTTCAATGATCCTGTATATGCTATTATTGTGAAATGGAATGCAATGTTGTTATTTTCTGTCTTAGCATATTAAATATTAACACATCTAAGACATAGTGGTTGACATTTAGGGTACCAAAAATCCCTTATTATTTGTTGACACGGTTATACACCAATTTATCGGGAAGGCCTCTCCCTTAGGAGGGTTGAAGTAGCCAGACTGGTTCCGGAAGTCTGAGTGGGATACCGCTATCCATTCAGTAACTGAAGGATACCTTTTGTGGTTCTCGTTGTACCACCCTTATGGGAGTACAACAGCGATAGAACAAAACTACAGATTCACCCAACTGAACGTGTCATGAACGGGGTATCTTAGTGGCCAATTTTTAGGATTGTCTACCCAATGTCCCTCCCAGTAGGGGGATATCTAGCCTTTGATTCCACATTTTATATTGTCTGACTTGGATTTCATCACCTTGCAGAGAGTCATAATACCACTTTTAGTTAGGCGTTTGCATGCTCTGCTACCCCCCTTGGTCTAGTGAGCACCACTTTTTGCTAGGAGCCGCTTGATTTTTGGTATTCTGACCACTTTTCTTGATTACTCCACTTACTATAGCACAGTTGTTATAGTAAGTGCTTTTTAGGTTGGTTGTTGGCCTGAGAGCCATTGCTTTTTCACACTCCCCTCCTGCACACATCGTTGCACTAGGGTCTTGAGTTTTTTTATCTCACCACCATCCATTGGAATTTCTAGACATCTCTCACCATTGAGAACTTAAGATGATCCCAGCATTTTCAAGGTGAACCCCCTCAATTCGATACACTTGACTCTACATGTCATAGACGTAGAGCGTTATCCCTTGAATCCACATGTCATCGACATATAACCCAATCATCCGATTCTGACGCACCTCATTTCACATTTGATTCTGAGGCTGAATCCGAACACCCTACTGAGACATCACCAACCAACCCCATGGTTGGATCACAAGATGACCCCCTTTTCACTAGTGTTGTTGGGGCTACATCAACAACCCCCGCTACTACCGTGACAACCACGGTAGCTACAACCCCCTTAGGCATGCCTAATATGGGGGCCACACCCACTTTAGGCATGCCCAACATAGGACCAACACCTATATTGGGTATGCCCAACATGGGGGTCACCCCCTCCCTCATCGCCACTACCCAGATCCCAGTGATTACTGGAACCATTCCTAACCCATCTACAACCCATATCACACTTGGGATCGCAGGACCCTCCCACACCACATTGACTGGAGGACACATCCCTTTCACACCTAGCATACCCTTAGGGGGCACTGGACCAATCCATAATGCTACCATTAGCAATTATGCCCCAGTGACCATGCCACACCCATTTTCTAGTCTGCCATACATGGCTAGTCTAAACTTACCAAACCTGGCAAGGTTAACCAATGACCCTATTAGACACGACCCTGTGTGGCCCCCCATGCCCACAAAACTCCCCTCAGACATCCCCAAGTTTGAAGGAAAAGCTGGGGAAGACCCCCAAAACCACATCATGTCATTTCACCTATGGTGTTCCTCAAACTCCATAGTAGATGATTCTATTCGACTCAGAATTTTACAAAGAAATTTCACTGGATCTGCACCCAAGTGGTGCATTGAGCAGCCGCATGGGACACACCCCACTTTTACATCCCTCGCCTCAATGTTCCTTCAATTTTTTCAATTACCTATACGTTATGATGCAGGAGTGGAAATACTTTTGGCTTGTAGACAGAACACCGCTAAACACATCACTGATCATATCCATGAGTGTCGTAAGCGCCGTAGCCTTTGCAAGATGAAGCTTGACGACCATATCTTCTTAGATTGGTTCCTCAAATCACTCCTCCCCCTCATAGCCAAAGATGTAGCTTCTAAACGACCCCAGTCGGAAGAAGAAGCCATCTTAAAAGCCCAGTAGTTCAACCTCATATATGCCCAGTCAGGATATCTATACACCATTTTACCTGATGCCCCACGTGGCAATCCATCCTGCCATGACACACCAAGGGCATCCCATGCCGCTGACGGTATTATTGGCCAAGTTATGGTGCAAAACAAACCTTTTACCATGATGAGTACAAACAATGCCCCAGACATTTCTAGGGCTACATCTCATTATGGAGCTACAACTTTGTATGATCCAATAATACAAACCCACCACACTCATGGACCATCATGTCCACCATAGTGTTATGGGAAAGCACTATCTGCTTATGCACCATCTCCATATTATAACTAGTAGGCCCATCAGACTCTGATTCAACCACAAGCCCAAGTGGCTTCTTATCCTCAATAGGCAGCACCTCTTGCTCCAACACTTCCAGCAGCTCAAGGTTACCCACAACCACAACAAGCAACGGGTCCACCTCATAACCCTCCTGCTTACTACCCACCGCAACCTACTCCAGAGCCTCCACGACCTTAAAATCCACCTACTTCCCAAGGGTATGTGCATGCACAGCAAAACCAACCTCAAAACCAGAACAACCAACGTAACCAAGGAAGTTAACAAAACCATGGAAGAGGACTTAACCACGGAAACAACCAACAACACAACCAAGGTGGACCACCACCTAATCCCCCAAATAATAATAACACTGCTCCCCCCAACCAAAACCCTGACCGTCCATCGAAACAAGCCAAAAATAATAACTTGAGAACAAACCATCCATGTTCAATATGTGGAGTCTACGGCCATTACACACATAATTGTCCCCATTTAGATCGAGCGCGTCAACTCTAGACCGACGACGCCCAATGACAGGGACATGCTGCTCAACCAGCACCTCCTCCTCATCCACAACCCATGATATTGCAAAATCCCCTACCAAACCAAGGCATGGTAAACACTCATCCAAATGATCCCCCTCAAGGATCCACTGCAACACAACAGCAAATCACATATGCGATAGCCGATTACCAGCATACAGAGTCCAATACTCACCATTTGCTAATGATTTCATCAATGAGGTCAATCTTCAAACCCATCAAAATCAATACGGCTCAGCCCCTGAGGCCACGTCTACCGATCCATCTTTGAGTAGTCTCCCAACTGATCAACCACTTCGCATACCCAATATGCCCATGGACGGGGTTCCAAAAGCACCTCGTTTCCCTCTGAGACAAATTAACAATAACCCTAATGCTCATGCAGCTTCCAACTATAACATTGTAGAGGATTTAGCTCAATCCCCCACCGCTATGTCTGCTCTAGAAATCCTAAAAAATTGTCCTACACAGAGAAAATTGTTGTTATCTGCCATCGGTGCCATAGAACCTAACGACTCCAACATGATGGCTTTTGACTTAGACCAAGCCGAACCCCGTCTGCGATCATCTCTAGCTTTTCAAGTTTCTGTGTCCATTCGCAACCTCATCGTTCATCGATGCATAAAGTATGAAGGTGACTCCACCTACGTTATGTCGACTTTCGTATGGCAGAAACTTGGATCCCCAATGCTACAACCATCAACTACCACATTAGGAGCTTACAATGGACATGCATCTCAACCTCAAGGTTTGTTAGTGAACGTACCCATACAGCTTGGGGGAAAATTGGTTCTCATATATATAGAAGTCATTAATGCCCAACTTGATTACAATCTCCTTCTAGGACGAAGCTACATGTATAAAATGAAAGCTATCGCTTCTTCAGTTTTCTACCTCATGATGTTCCCCCATGAAGGACGCGTAGTCAAAATCGACCAGATTACATACTATGATCCCAATTCCCCCACAGTGCCAGAAAATGTTCTTCCCATGATCGAACAACCCATTCAGAATGCACCCACATCGTTCGTCTCCTTAGTCGAACCCGGGATATATTCAGATAATCCCATGACCACCACTTTCCCTTCTATCCCAACCCCTCTCCTAGTAACTAAAGTATCTGATTTGTGCACCTTATCGCACAATGAACAACAACATCCTCAGCAACCTCAACCACCGCCACAAGCACCTATCGTGCCTAGTCATATCGGAACAACACCGATTCATACTATCCCATTATTGTTCCCATTTTCAGGAGTTGTCAGCATGCCAATAATGGCTACACTCAACCTTCCAGGTTTAACTTTAGGACTACCTGTATGGTACTTACCTATCCCAAATCCCCCACCGACTCCAACCGTTGTTCTACAACCGGTACAACCCATGAATATGTCGAACCATCCACCACCTGGAATACCAAACCCCCAAAATCACCCACCACTAGGTGTTTCGAACCCCCAAAACCGACAACCTCTAACAGGGGGCACCTAGTTATGTCCCCCCTCAATCCCGCCACATTGGGGGCAGAGGTCCACAAACCTACAACACTGCACCCACAACTCGCACCCCCCAAGTGACTCCCAAATTAGC
The DNA here is from genome assembly GCA_027924585.1 of Larix kaempferi. NCBI lineage: Eukaryota > Viridiplantae > Streptophyta > Pinopsida > Pinales > Pinaceae > Larix > Larix kaempferi. The sequence goes on from BSBM01000841.1 coordinate 9,445,273, forward strand.
TAAGAATCTCCCAACCTGTGTGCTCCCTAAGTGCTCCTTGTGCAACGATATTAGCCACACTACCCATCTATGTCCACAACTACCGGCACTTCAAGAACACATGAATATGTTAGATGACGACACCAACGTTCCAGTAGTCAAACTAGAACTCCCCCCTCAGCCTCGTGATAAATCATTGCACACAAACCATCCTTGTGCAATATGCGACATCTACGGCCATTATTCACATCACTGCATGATCTCCCAGATTATAGAGAAAACTATATGAGTTGAATAATGCCGACCTAGAGATATCCCCACCACTTATCGAGGAAATATTTACCCCAGAATCTTCCCATTCAGAATAAATTAATACCATTTATATGATTTCAACTACCTATAAACCCGAACCAATTAATTTAATGGAACACTACTTCTGTATCAATGAAGAAATCTTAGAAACACTCACTGCACCGGACTATCCTTGGGATGATATGCACCATCGATCATACTTCCTCCCTGAGGTGTCTACGTCCACTGCAGCAAACCAACTATCTGTTGAATCTAAGGAATTCTTACCAACCAAGGTCGATTGGTTCAAAGATCCAATACCAGCTCCAGATGCCTTCGAGGAAGGTAACGTGGCTAACATTTCGCCCATTATAAAAATCGACATCTCCACCACCCCCGGAAAACCTGAGCTTATCTCTTTGGGCACTTCATGCACTGAGAAAGAAACTCTTCCAAGAATTTCGAGATGTCTTCGCCTGGTCTTATACCGAGATGCCTAGTCTTGATCCTACCATCGTAGAACATCACATAGATACTTGTCCCAACATATCACCAGTCCACCAGAAACAACGTCCCATTCACCCATCCAAGCTTACACCCGTCAAAGCAGAAATTGAGAAGCTTCGAGTAGTAGGCTTCATATACCCTATTGCATACACCACCTGGGTTTCAAACCCAGTACCAGTCAATAAGAAATTCGGCACCATCCACGTATGTACTGACTTTTGTGACCTCAACCTAGATTGTCCCAAAAAAAAATTCCCCACACCATTTATTGACCAGCTAATCGATGACTGTGCAGGGCATGAGGTACTTTCTTTTATGGAAGGTTTCTCCAGATACAACCAAATCAAAATCCGTAAAGAGGATCAATACAAGACTGCTTTTACAATCCCATGGGGCACTTTCTCCTATCGCGTCATGCATTTCGGTCTCAAGAATGCGGGAGCCACTTTCCAACGTGCCATGACTTATTGCTTTCACAATCTGCATAAAATCATATTAGTTTATCTAAATGACCTCATCGCTCAATCTAAGAAACAATCTGACCATTTAGATGATCTTCGACAAGTTTTCTTGCGTTGTCGAAAATACAACATCTGCTTGAACCCACTCAAGTGTGTCTTTCGCATTCCAGTAGGTCGCCTACTGGGGTTTGTCATTTCAGAAAAAGGGATCACCATTGACCCTCTAAAATTTCAATCCATAGTGGACCTACCATCACCACGTACTTTAAGACAGCTTCAAAGCCTCCAAGGGAAGTCCAACTTCCTTCGTCGTTTTGTCCCAGACTATGCCACCACTGTACATGGTTTCCTCTGTTTGCTACGTCTTCATACCCGCTTTGTATGGGACAACCTAGCAGAAGGAGCTTTCACAGATCTGAAAAAAGCACTTACAAGCGCCCCCCCTTGATTTCTCCACTAGATTTCACAAGAGACTTTACCCTTTACATTTCAGCATCAAATTACGCCGTCTCTGGAGTTCTCGTCCAAGAAGACTCCGCTCGCCAAGAGCATGTCATTTACTATGTGAGCCAAACTTTATCAGGCCCACCATTACGCTACCCACATGAAGAAAAAATGGCCCTTGCCGTCGTCTTTTCTGTACAAAAGATTCGACATTATATTCTCCTCGGCCATACCACAGTTGTGGAAAATTCCGACCCAATGGTCTATCTCTTGAATCGTCACCTTCTACAAGGCCATGTTTCCAAATGGGTGATTATCTTACAAAAATATGACCTAACTTTTAAAAACCCGAAGAGAACCAAAGCATTAGCACTTGCTCAACTCATTATGGACTTACCATCATCGTCATTATCACCAACTATTCATACTGATATAATCGACGAACATTTGTTCATCTTCTCGTCTAACGACCCTTGGTATGGCGACATTTTGGTATACCTCCGCACACAGAAATTTTGACCCAACATCGACCGTGACGGACGCCATCACATCCGGCACCATGCCCCCCGTTATATCGTCTTGGGTGATGTCCTCTATCGACGTGGCATCGAAACAATCTTATGACAATGCCTTTCCCAAGACAAAGCAGAACAAGTCCTTAATGACTGTCATAGCGGTGCCTGCGGTGGCCATTTCTCCGAAATGGCCACCGCCCAAAATTTAATCTGCGCAGGTTATTTTTGGCCATTATTTGTTAGGATATTTAGACACTTAGGAGTTAGTTAAGATCAACTTGTGTAATATATCCGTTAGGGATAGTGTGTTTCTTTAGTATGCATTAGTATGCATTTGTAAATACTTAATCCGACGGTCACGATATGTTTCCGACATAGAGTGATCCGACGGCTCAACTTCTCTTAGGTCAAACCTAACCTTGATCCGTGGCTTAACACCCGATTGGTCCATGATCTCTATTTAAAGAGCATGGAGGGTCATTGTTTAGTTGATCGATTATGAGAAGCTCATTTGTAACTTTCTTTCTTTGCATAATAAATTGTCCCGTAGAAGCTATTTGGCCGGGGCCGTGGAGTGTTTCCCTCAAGGGGGTTTAAACCACGTCAAAACATCGGTGTGTTGATCTGTGATCTGTTTGTGTGAAGTGGTTGCTCTTGGTGTTCGGTCCTTTGGTAGTACCCTGTGTACCCGAACATGGTATCAGAGCTTTTATGAAGTGCCGCTTCCGGTTATGATCTAGATCTTGAACTGTTGTTGCCGAAACTCGAAAGGGTTTCTAGTTCTGATATTTCTGTGCATTTCTGGGCTGTGGGAGGTGTTCCATTGCGTCCGGAGCGTCGTTTCCATTGGGAAATAGTTTTCGTTTGATCGAAAACGGTTCCCGGTTGCTCCAGAAACACGTTTTTCATCAGATCTGAAGGTATAATGTTACAGTGACGCATTTTTTTTATTTCGTTTTTTGAAAAGAAAAATCTCATATTTCATATTTTTTACTGTTAGATTTTTTTTGGTTCGGTTTGTTGCTTTTCCGTCTGCGTATGCTCTTTGCCGTGCACCTTGAGCGATCTCGGCAAATCAGAAACAGAAAGGAAAAGGGTTTTTCTCGGCTGCGTATGCTCTTTGCCGTGCACCTTGCGCGATCTCGGCAAATCAGAAACAGAGAGAAAACGTAAACTTTCCGGACAAGCTAACAAGATCTAAGTCCACAAGTGTGGAAAAGTTTTTTTTGTTTCGATTTGTGGTCTGTTTTGCAGGAAAAAGGGCAAGCACGCAAACCGAGCAAGAACAGTAAAAAAAAAAAAAAAAAAAAAAAAAAAAAAAAAAAAAAAAAAAAAAAAAAAAAAAAAAAAAACCCCCTTCCTCATTTCCATATTTTACATACCTTTTAAACTAGCTCACTTGGTTCAAAGTTGCTTTATTCCTTAATAGGTCTTGAGTTCAAGTCTTAGGAAGTTTCTTTTAAAAAGAAAAGTGCATACAATTTCTATTTTCAAGTTACTTTATTGTAAAAGTGCATCTCACTTAAATAATAAAAAATAAAAATACAAGTGAGTCACTTAAGTTTTTTATTGTTGCACTATTTAAAAGTAAATCATTGTAAAAGTGAAATCACTTATTTTACAAAAGTGATTCACTTAAAGCAACTTTTTTGTAAAGTGATTGTCAAAAGGTTCATCTTGGGAAGAGGGGGGTTCTTTTTTTAGCTGGACGTTCTCTAGCTGCCACGTCACTATTGGGGACATCTTCAACAGTTTCTTTGTTCAAGCATAACTTCATCATACAGAGTCAGTTTTCAGTGCCGTTTTTTTTGAAACCGCCTATTTTTTCGAGCTCTTCACATCCAGACTATTGGTTTTTGCTTTTACAGCCATTAATTTACAAATATGGCCGCCCATTGTGATATTCTACTTAACAGTTCCAACTATTTCTCATGGAAATCTCGTATGGAGGATGTTCTACGAAGTAGGGGACTTTTCAGAATTACCACAGGGAAAGAAAAAGAACCCACTGATGATGATAAGAAAATAAAATGGGCAAATAGATGTGATGAAGCTCGTGGATTGATTGGGATGTCAATCTCTACTGATTTGCGATTCCACATATCTGGAATTGATGAACCTAATACTGCTTGGGACAAGTTGGAAACTGTGTTTGGTAAACACAATGAAATTCGAGGTCACCAACTCGAAAATGAGTTGATTTCTTTAAATCCAAGTGACTTTTCATGCATTCAAGATTATTTATCTAAGTACAAAACTCTCAAGCTTTTATGTGCAGAATGTAAGATTGAGAGGGAAGACAAACAGTGCATTTATCATATTCTTTCCAAACTTGGACCTGCATATTCTGTTTTTGTATCTACATTTTACTCCATGAAAGCATCATTGAATGCAGCTAGCTATCAAGAGCCTAGTCTTGAATCCTTTTGTGATTCTTTGATTAGGGAACAAGATAAACTCATTCATCTTGGAATAATCAACAATGCAGATACATCTGGGAAAGCATTATTGTCCCAACAGAAAGAAAAGTCCAAGCCTCCCAAGAAACAAAATTTTCGCAATAATAAGTCAAACAAGGGTCCAAAACCCTCTCAGTCAGCTCCTTCTTTAAAAAATGACAAAGGATCCAAGCAAAAAGGCAAGAAGACTGAGCGTCATTGCAACTATTGCGGGAAAGATAATCATGATGAATCTAAGTGTTTCAAGAAGATGGCAGCCTTGGAAGCAGCAATGAAGAAGCACCACATCAGCCTAGATTCGCCATCAGAATCTACCTCTCATGGACATGCACTTTGTGCTTCTGGTTATTCTTATAATGCATCTTCTTCTTCTACTTCAAATGAATGGCTCATTGATTCTGGAGCATCTTATCATATGGCTAAGGATCAAGCCATCTTTTCTACTATGCATGAATGTAACACCAAACAAATATTTGTTGGTGATGATAGATCTCTAAATGTTGTAGGAGCTGGAACAGTTCCAGTAGATAATGGTCATTTTAGTGATGTACTATGTGTTCCAAGAATTTCCTGCAATTTGTTATCAGTCTATCAGATCACTCATTCTGGTGAAGGTAAAACTGTGACCTTTACACCTCACCAAGTTGTAATCAAGGATTTTAAAGATCCTCAACAGATTCTAGCTACCGGAATTGTTGATGATATTACCAGGTTGTACAAGTTTAACAACTTTGGGTCATCACCTTTCCCTTCAGTTTTTGTTGCTCATAGTGATAACTTGAGCAAACTTTGGCATGAGCGATTTGGTCACTTAAATTATCGCTCATTGCAACAACTATGTAAAGAAAATATGGTGACAGGTCTTCCGATGGTATCTTGCAGAGATGGTGTTTGTTCCGGTTGTGTACTTGGAAAACATCATCGGGACAGTTTTGACAAACGTGCCTCTTGGCACGCCTCGGTTCCCTTGGAGCTTGTGCATAGTGACTTGTGTGGTCCTCTTCCATCTGCTTCCTTTTCTGGTTTCAAGTATTTCTTAACTTTCATTGATGATTACACCAGACGCACTTGGGTTTATTTCCTAAAACTTAAGAGCGAAGTATTTAACATGTTCTTGGCCTACAAGGCCCTTGTTGAAAAACAATCTGGTCATCAAATTATTAAGTTAAGATCTGACAATGGAGGAGAATATGTTAACAAACAGTTCACTACTTTCTGCACTGAACAAGGAATCCAACAACAGCACACTGTTCCATATACACCACAACAAAATGGTGTAGCTGAGCGGAAGAACCGCACTTTAAAAGAAATGGCTAATTGTATGATCCAATCTAAGGGACTAAGTCTTCAATTTTGGGCTGAAGCCATTAATTGTGCAAATTACATAGTTAATCGCACCCCCACTAAAGCATTACAAGGTATAACACCGGAAGAAGCATGGAGTAAAACTAAACCTGATGTAAGTCACTTCCGTGTATTTGGTAGTGAAGCATGGGCTCACATTCCGGATGAAAAACGGAAAGCATTGCAGCCTAAAAGTGAAAAGTGCATATTTGTTGGATATTCTGAAGATGTAAAAGGTTATAGACTTCTTCAACCACATTCTCATGCTATAATCATTAGAAGAGATGTTAAATTTGATGAAAATCTCTTGGCCTGCGAGCCTAACTCGGCGAGTGTGCCATCTTTGGCCTGCGAGCCTGATTCGGCGTTTGTGCCTTCTTCTTCTTCTTCCAACTTCCTTGACAGGTTTCCAACTCCAGTTTCTGATAATGACAGTGATGATGAAAATCCACCTCCGCCTGCTCATGTTCCTCCAGTTGCACCAGCACAAGTACTTCCTCGATGGGTCCGTTCAACATGTGAAGCAGCTGGTGATCTTGCCGGTGATCCCAGAGATCAACGCCGAACACGTTCTCAGTTTCAGCGAGCCTCTTCTCTTTTGGCTCAAGTTTCCGAGAATCATGATCCAGAGACTTTTGCAGAAGCTTCAGGGAATCCAGATTGGGATGCAGCCATGGATGAAGAATATCGTTCCTTAATGGCGAACGATACTTGGGATCTTGTACCTCTTCCAAAAGGAAGAAAACTTGTCAGATGTAAATGGGTCTACAGAACTAAGTATGCATCAGATGGAAGTGTTGAAAGACTTAAGGCAAGATTAGTTGCCAAAGGTTTTTCTCAAGTTGAAGGGATTGACTACAATGAAACCTTTGCTCCCGTCGCCAAAATGAACTCCATCCGCCTTGTTCTTTCCCTTGCAGCCTTACACAACTGGGAAGTCCATCAAATGGATGTCAAGTCTGCCTTCTTACATGGTGATTTACAGGAGGAAATTTACATGGAACAACCTCCTGGCTATGTTCAGAATAACTCTAGCCTTGTCTGTCGCCTTAAGAAATCCTTATATGGCCTTAAGCAAGCTCCTAGAGCTTGGTATGCCAAAATGGATAACTTTCTCCTTGACACAGGTTTTTCTAGATGCCATTCTGACCCCAATGTCTATACCAAGAAAGTAGGAAACCATCTCATCATACTTGTTCTATATGTTGATGACCTTATTCTTACTGGTAGTGACCCTAAGCTTATAACCCATGTGAAATCTAGTCTTAAACAAACTTTTGAAATGTCAGACTTAGGACATTTGTATTATTTTCTTGGTCTCCAAGTTCTGCAAACCAAAGAAGGAATCTTTCTTTCTCAGTCTAAGTATGCTTGTGACCTTCTTCGTCGCTTTCACATGGAAGATTGTACACCAGCCCCTTCTCCCTTCCAGTCTGGAGTCAAACTTTCTGCCACTTGTACTTCACCTGAAGTCGATGCCACCTTGTATCGTCAGCTTGTTGGTTGTCTCTTATACTTGACTCATTCCCGTCCTGACCTTTCCTTTGCCGTCGGTAGAGTTGCCCGTTATATGCAGACACCTCATGAAAGTCACTGGAAAGCAGCTAAAAGAATACTTCGATATATTCGAGGTACAGTTCAGTTTGGGATTCATTACAGTACAGGGGGGAAACCTTTGTTGGTTGGTTTCACTGATTCAGATTGGGCCGGCGATCCTGATGATCGAAAGTCTACTGCAGGTTATGTTTTCAGTCTGGGATCTGGACCTATTACTTGGGCTTGTAAGAAACAACAAGCTCTTGCTCTTTCTTCAGCAGAGGCAGAATATCGAGCAGCAGTTAATGCCAGTCAGGAAGCTTTATGGCTTCGACAGATCCTTTCAGAGTTTGGATTCGAGCAGCAGCAGCCTACTCCACTTTGGTGCGATAATCAAAGTGCCATCAAGCTTGCCAAAGATCCAGTTCTACATCAACGCAGCAAACACATTGAGCTACACATGCACTTCATCAGAAATCTTGTTCATGATCGTGTTCTTGAAGTGCTCTTTTGCCCTACAGATGATCAAGTTGCAGACATCTTCACCAAGTCTCTTACAGAAGCGAAGTTTTCTAAACTTCGATCTATGTTAGGAGTTCAGGAACTTGTCATTAAGGGGGGATAGGCTCTAATGCCTCCTTCCTTCTCCTAATAGTGTCACTTTTGTAAATCCTTCAATCCTATCCCAAGTTGTTCTTAAGGGGGGATGTTAGGATATTTAGACACTTAGGAGTTAGTTAAGATCAACTTGTGTAATATATCCGTTAGGGATAGTGTGTTTCTTTAGTATGCATTAGTATGCATTTGTAAATACTTAATCCGACGGTCACGATATGTTTCCGACATAGAGTGATCCGACGGCTCAACTTCTCTTAGGTCAAACCTAACCTTGATCCGTGGCTTAACACCCGATTGGTCCATGATCTCTATTTAAAGAGCATGGAGGGTCATTGTTTAGTTGATCGATTATGAGAAGCTCATTTGTAACTTTCTTTCTTTGCATAATAAATTGTCCCGTAGAAGCTATTTGGCCGGGGCCGTGGAGTGTTTCCCTCAAGGGGGTTTAAACCACGTCAAAACATCGGTGTGTTGATCTGTGATCTGTTTGTGTGAAGTGGTTGCTCTTGGTGTTCGGTCCTTTGGTAGTACCCTGTGTACCCGAACATTATTATTCACTGATTGTATCACAACAGTCAAACACTACCAAAACTACCAGCTCTTTGCCCCAAAGGCAAGAAACCCCCCCACCCCCCTTCATCCAGTCGTCACCACTGGACCATTTTGCAAATGGGCCATCGACTTCATGGATTGCAATCCCACATCAGCCGGTGGCCACAAACACATTATTGTGGTTGTTGATTACTTTACCAAATGGGCGGAATCCATGCCTACTTACAATTGCAAAGCCGACACTGCAACCCGTTTTTTTCTCAACCATGTTATTGCTCGTTTCGGAGTACCAAAAAAACTTGTCTCAGACCACGGCTCTCACTTCAAATACTCCGTTTCGAGAGAATTGTCCATACTCCTTAAGTTTGAACATCATTTCTCCTCCGCCTACTACCCCCAAGTGTTATGTGGAATTCTACCCTACGGATAAGTCAGAAATCCCTTAGACTAAAGCAGACTTAAATTAACTCTAGGCTAAGAACAGACAAAACAAATGCAACCTCGAATCCCTAGATCCAACAAACATCTCAGAATTAAAATGCTGAAGAGAATAGAAAGGAGTTTAACTGACCTTGTATCCAAGCGCTTGTTTTTTTTGATATTTGCTCCAAGCTCCAAGTCCTCACAAGTAAACCTGTTAACAATGGAACCAAAACACAAGCATGTACTATTCTCTAGCAATCTGAAAACATGGGTTAGGATCTAAATCTATGAGAGATACAAATCATATCATTAAAACAATATTAACACAAATGATTTGGGGAAACAAGACAAGTTATTCCATTACAACTTGAAGATTACTTACAAAGGGTGCTTGATGCCCAAGCCAATCCTCCAACTCCAAGTGTCTTCTCCTCTTAGCTATCTCCACAATGCTGCAAGACCATAAGTTTGGTGCTCTCAAGAGTCCTCCTCTTCCCAATGGCATGCCTCTCTTTTATAGTGAATGGTGAGGTTAACCAACAAGAGAGATGAGTGGATCTAAGGAGGGATAAGTGGATCAGGGTTTCTAATCGAAGGAGGTAAGTTGGGATCGAATCAAGGAACCCAATCTTCCATCATCTTCGAAAATCCAAGATCCCACAAGCCAAGGGCAAAAACTATTAAAAGGGTGCCGCGCTTTGCCAATGCTACAGAGCGCGGCACTGTGCCGCGTTTTGTCAAGTTAGCAAGGCGCGGTAGTGTGTAAAAATAAAGTCCAAGGTGGGTCAAAACTTGCCAGGGTGGATTTACCTTTAAGGTTGACTCATCATCTGTCTCTTCTGGATGGTTCAAAACAGTAGGGAAAGTGTCGTCGAGATGTGTTGTGATGGGGATGCAACACTGTGAAACATAGAGGTATAACAGATGCCCCCTAAAGTGTGAGGTCAGAAGGGACTGATGGCCGAAAGAATTTACGAATAAAATGTGCAGAGATAGCATCGAGGAGAGCGACACGGAGCTGAAATGGAAACAAAGTGTTAGATATACCACCGAGGCGGGCATTCCCATGCTCGGAAACAAACGACTCAAAGCATGGCTGCCGACCAATACATTGCAGATCCATGAGTACTGAGATAATGTAAACTGTGGACAGATCATGGCTACTATGAACAATCGTAGATCCATGAGACAGTAACGACACAGCCACGACCAATACAATAAGTGGATCTGTGTGACAATACAAGAGACATCTCCATCGCAGCCTGGACGCAGTCAAGATACAGTGATGCACCCAGGGTCATCTACCCGATCGCATAAAGATACGAATCTAACCATGTGATTACAAGATGTTGAAGTCGAACATGGAAGAAACCATTTGATTACCGGTCAATGATGAGGACCGTTAACAAATGCGAGGGAGATCACCAATAATGACAATGATTCCCAAGGTATCAATAGTACATCTCAACGAAATGCGAATAAATGAGTTGATGTCGAGCATCCGAGAGATTGCTTGATCAGAGGTCAATGATGTGAACCTGCTGTCAAACACGAGGAAACCTGCCATTGAGGCATGCAGGTACCAAGGTACTAATGGTTGATTTCTAAGTCCAATTCCTGGATAGTGATTTGGAGTCGACAGGAACAGACTTGTCGAAGGTGGACCATGATGATTCCAACATCATCGACACAAAATCGGCACATGTGATAGGATGATGAAGTAATGGGATATGTACTGACACAGCGGAGGCCTGACACAGTGAATGACTCGATACAATGCAACCCTTTGAACATGTAACGGCATGTAACAAGACTTGGCAGCAAGAATTATTGATAAAATAGAGGATAGACGTCAGATGAGTGGACTCGTGGCTAGGGAGACAACCCATGATGATGACTATGACTCAATGAAAAACGGACACCCAAATATAGACAAGAGATGGACACATGCCATGTTCAAAGGTAACGACTAACAAGCTGCCATAGATAAACTTGACTTGTTCCCCCATATTTCCCCGACATGATGGACGAGTACCTCTTTCTTGTTTTACGAGCTTGAAGAGGATAACAGATGCTCGGTGTAGCTCATCTTGTGGATGAGTCCAATCTCACATATTTTACGAACCTGAGAAAGGAGGGGTTCGTCCCAAAGTGGGTCCTTCGATGTTAATATTTTAATGAGTCCAAGGAAGGAAAACTCGGTAGTTTTTCATATTTAGAGAGCCTAAAAAACTTAAAGGAAGCTCCATAATGTACTTTTTCGTAAAATTTAGTCTCTCGATCCCGAAAAAGTGTAAAACGATTCCCGAGAGAACTCTCCCAGCCGAGATTGACTGAGGTATACCTTTCTCGTAAATAGTCTAGACGGGCCGAAAAAGGGGTAACCTATCACCGAATAGACGACCTTTCAAATACTTTTACAAGTGTGAAAGAGTCAAGATCACTTGGCAATCTTTTCAATTTTAAGGAGTCTGAAAAGAGCTTAACTATGGACTCCCGTGGTCTTTTTCGTAAAAATTAATTATTCTGGCCCGAAAGAAGAATAAAATACAACCAGGATAATACTTTCCTCATCGTTTAACGAGCATGAGTAAAGCTGACTGTACTCGACACCGTTTACTTGCGTTTGACAAGCACGACACGGGTGTGAAAGCGCTTGGAATCTTTTTCAAGTTTTAAATCCAGAGCACGAAAAAGATAAAGTGGGCTCAATATGAAAGTCAAACTACGAACAAATACCAGTATGAAGGCATCCCATTTTACCGCAGATCCTGTCAATAAATGCTCAAAAATCGGGCATTAGTAATATGAATAAGGGTTTATTAATTTTGAAATAGTAATTAATTAATTAAAAAATGTGAAAAAATGCTATATAAAGCATGGTAAAAATAGAAATTACCATTCATTTGTGATTTTTACCCAAAGGAGACATTTTTACCCATTTTGGAGCAAAATTTCAAGGATCGATACCGAGAGTTCTGGGACACCATTTCGACCGCCGTCTGTGCCAGGTAAGAGTGCTTGAACTCCTCTTTCATTTCATGCAAGAAATTTTCACTTTCACCAGGGAAAAATTAATTTTTTTGGCAAGCCCTTTTGGCAAGAATCGTCTGCCGTACTGCCGCGTGGGGCCCCTATCGTGAAACGCGGCACTGTTCAACAGTGCCGCGCTGTAACCTCAAAATGAGGCGCGGCACTGTGGACTGCCGCGCGGCAGGGTGCCCTCCAGGTGCGGCACGTGCGAAAATTAAGTTTGAAAAATCAATTTTTCCTCAAATTTTTGCTAGAATCAAGTTGTTAAATGGTCACTAATTACTTTGTTTACCTTTTTGCAGGGATTTGCAACTTGTTTGAGGCAAAATGGTGAGTTGGAAAGAGAGGGAGCATGAAATGGATGATTTTAGGGCCGAAAATGACTTACCCACCGTGACTGCATTGAGAGAATGTGGTTTGCTAAAGTTTTTCAAGACTAAAGGGATCCGCCAACAACCTAAGCTTCTTACTCACCTTGTCCAATTGTGGGACCCCGATATCGAAGCTTTCCGAGTGGGAGAGCATGTGCTTGAAATCCAACTTGAAGACATCTACTTTCTCACGGGTCTCTCGAAAAGAGGGGCCCGGCCGAATCTTACCGGGTACAGTGCTTCAGACTCAAGCACGGATGATTTGATTGCTCGATATTGTCAGGCGGGTTCGAGTAAGAAGAGTGGGAAAGTGGCCATAAAAGAGGTCACACATCTTCCTTTCAAAACTTTGCTATTCACTATTACACGTGCAGCAGGAAGCGTGAGTCCACATCAGGCAACCCGCACGCAGGTAAATCTCGCAGCCGAGTGCATGGGAGGGACAGTCTTCAACTGGTGTGAGGCAGTGCTGTCCCATATGAAGGAACAGGTGCACAAATGTAGAACTGGGAAAAATACCCAGTTTGGCTATGGGAGTATCTTGGTCACTTTCTTCCTGGCAAGGGTGCCATTACTGCGTCCGCAGATATCTATGCATCCTCGCCCACCTACTGAGCCATGGATGGCTCGATGGAGCGACTATGCCGGGCGCCTTGGAGGGCCTCAGCGGCTAGCTTTTGGAGAGGACTTCTTCTCTTGGCTAGAGGAGCAGATAGTCATGATCGACGACTATCCCTATTCAGGGGTAGATTTCCGCGAGGATATTGACTTGGCTTTGCCAGAAGATGATGACTGGGACAACTCTGGTATGACCTTCATGGATATGTATTTTTCTTTTTGAATATTTAATTTTTAATGCTTTTTTAGAATGTGTAAAAGACTTCTAATGTATATTCGTATGCATGTTGCAGACCGTGGACCACAACGACCAGCTGGATATTCACCACTATGTCGTGGCGGTGTAGATCGTCAAGCTGATCCTGTCGAAGAAGAAGATGAAGATGAGGCAGGAGGTGTGCGGGATATTGAGAGGAACCTGCAGGGATTGACCCATGGGATCCCTGCTATGCGGATGGACGATGTCCCCTACCACCTCTAGAGGCATACTGTGGGTGTGCCTGGACGTATTAGTCGACTTCTTCGCAAGGTGGTTCGAGCCGTGATGTGTTACCACCATCAGCGGGAGGAGTCCGATGAGGGACACGATAGGTCCCCTAGATCTCCATAGATGGTCTTTCGATCTTTTTGCGGCATGTACACGATATGTAGGCTTTGAGGGCCAATTTTTGTATATGGGATTTGATCCCCAATTTTGTCTTTGACACAAACTTTATGTATTTTTGGAAAAAACACTTTTATATATAGTGATATGGACCTATTTATGATCTAAATATTTACAATGACTCGTGCGTTTATTTATCTTTTATGATGTGTTTATGTATGGGCAAGATGCCAGTCCAAAACGTAATTGGCCAATGAATCGGCAATATAATTGAATTCTCTCGGTATATGTTGATATATGATAAAATCAAATGACCGTTCCAAGAGACGTACTCTTCGAAATAACCGAAGCAATGTAGGGTCGCGAACTGTGTAAACACGGTTTAGATGAGAGACCACGAGTTGGGAGTCTAAAAAGACCGATAAGGAGTTAATCCCGAATGAAGCAACCTCTGTCAAGAGACCAATGACTGCATGGTACTCTGCGATATTGTTGGTTGCGGGACCTAAACAAATAGCTCCTGAATAAAACAACTCGCCAGTGGGGGAATAAATTACCCATGCTGCGGAAGCGAGATTCCGGGTATGTCGGCTTGCACCGTCAGCGAATCCAAAGTAGGTAGACATCTGCGCATAAAAGCACGAGTCAAAGTAAGAGTAGATACATAAGATCCACGCGCACACTAAAAATAAAGCAAAAAACAAACTAAGTACATTATGTACAAGAAGTAACCCGCGTGGGGTAACCTCATGCGTAGAAACGCTTGAGGTATAGCCCGTTGCGGGGCCGTGCCAATGGCGTACCATCACAGTCGACTAGTTCATAGGCTCCTTTTTCTAAGACACGTTTTATGATGAAGGGGCCGTACCACATAGATTCAAGCTTGCCTTTTCCAAGTTTGTCATGCATCTGATCATATGTAAGTACAAGGTCACCCTCATTAAAGATCCGAGGTTGAACGGATTTGTCATATTGAGATTTGACGCGTTTTTTGTGAGCTTCATTAGCCAAAGCGGCGTCGCGGCGGGTTTCATCTAGCTTGGCTAGGTATAGAAACCGTTCTTCTTCGGAAGTAGTGTGTGGAAGTAGCTCTATGGCTATCTTGAGTGATGGAATTTCACATTCAATCGGGAGAATGGCTTCCAGGCCGTACACCAATTGAAATGGTGTAAACCCAGTAGCACTTTTCACTGAGGTTCGGTATGCCCACAGTGCTGAGAATAGAGCTGAGTGCCAATTGGATTTTTGGGTACCCACAATGCGCTGAATCATTCGTTTCAGGACCTTATTGATGGCTTCAACTTGGCCATTGGCTTGTGGGTAATACGGGGTTGAGTTTTCATGGCGAAAACCCAGTTTGGCACTTAGTTCTTCGATCATATGATTCCTAAAATGGGAACCATGATCGGTCACAATAGACTGTGGGACACCGAATCTAGCTATGATATGATTGAATATGAACTGCGCTGCTGTTTTGCCGTCTTCAGCATACGTAGGCATCGCTTCAGCCCATTTTGTAAAATAGTCCACAGCTACTATGACATAGCTATGCCCCCCGGCTGAAGTGGGCTTACAGTGCATAAAATCAATGCCCCATTTGGAGAAAGGGCCGACGGCAATGACAGGATGGAGTGGAGCAGGATGCGAGCGTGCTTTGCTATGAAAGAATTGACATGGCGGACAATTCTTGACTGTTTCAATGCAGTCTTTGAAAATCGAAGGCCAGAAGTATCCCGCTCGTAATATTTTCTGGGCCGTAGCCATCCCAGAGAGATGACCACCACATGCTCCAGCGTGGCAGTCATTGAGAACGCGTTCCGCCTCATCTAAGGTCAAACAGCGTCGAAGGATAGTGTCAACACCACGCCGATACAAAGTATCGTTCACTATAAGGTAGTATTTTGCGTGATGTCTGATACGTCGTCGTTCATCGCGGTTGAGGTCGGGACGGAAGCGTTGGGTTTGGAGATATAAGAGAATATCCCCATACCACGGATCTGACGTGCTAATGAGGAACAATGATTCGTCGGGAAGAGAATCAATGGGCTCGGATTGCTCAGTAGCACGGGGCAAGTGACAAATTAACTCAGCAAAGACCATAGATTTCTTAGACTTGGCTTTGACAAATTCCAAGTCAAACTCTTGAAGGATGACAATCCAACGGGAGTACTTGCCCCCAAGCACTTGTCGTGTGAGGATATAGTACATCAGATTGAAATCAGCGATGACGGTGGTCCGGCGGAGTAAGATGTAGTGACGGAATCTCTGGACAGCAAACACTGTTGCCAGAGCCAGCTTTTCAACATGTGAGTAGCGAGTTTCAGAGTCGAGAAGACTCTTGCTGAGGTAGTACACCACATGTTCTATGCCGTTGTGATCTTCCTGGACCAACACCATGCCAATGGTGGAAATCGAGGCTGCGAGATAAAGGATATAGTCCTGTGTGTAATTGGGGGGTTGAATCACAGGATCTTTAGTTAAGGCTGCCTTTAAATTGTCAAAGGAGCGTTGGGCTTCATCATCCCATATGAAGGGAACATTCTTCTTGAGAAGCCGCATGTAGCCTTTTGTTATCTCAGACAGATTACAGATAAAACGGCGTAGAAAGTTTGCATGCCCTTGCAAACATTGAAGTTCTGGAATATTAGTAGGTGAAGGCAGGGCTATGATAGCTGCTACCTTTGCGGGATCTAGACGTATCCCGTCTTTGGAGACTATGAAGCCCAACAGTTTTCCGGCTTCTACACAGAAGACGCACTTATGCGGGTTCAAACGTATATTGTAGCGCCGGCACCTTTCGAAAATGGCACTCAAGTGATCTGGATGTTCTTCCCGAGTTCGAGAATGAGCGGGAAGGTCATCGAGATATGGCTCTACGATATGTTTGATGTCGTGAAATGCGTAGGACATCGCCCGTTGGAAAGTTGCCCCGGCATTTTTGAGGCCAAAAGGTAACTTTCGATATGCAAAGATCCCCCAAGGGCAGATAAAGGCTGTTTTGTGCTGGTCGGCTGGGAGGATATCGATCTGATTATAGCCAGAAAAGCCATCCATAAATGAAAAGATAACACTTCCGGCACAGTTATCGATGATCTGGTCGATAAACGGAGTTGGGTAGTTGTCTTTGGGACAAGCTTTGTTCAAATCACGGTAATCAACACAGACTCTGATCGTTCCCTGTTTCTTGGCTACAGGGACGATGTTGGATACCCATTCTGTCAATGGGACAGGATAGATAAAACCAACACGCAAAAGTTTTTCAACTTCTGCTTTAATGGCGGCTGCCTTACGAGGATGAACGGGTCGAAGCTTTTGCCGAACAGGTCGGGTGCCAGGGAAAGTTGGAATTTCGTGGACCACAATCGATGGGTCGATTCCTGGCATCTCTTCATAACTCCAAGCGAAAACATCGCGGAAAGTTTTAAAGTAGGCATTATAGAACTCCGTCTCGAGAGGAGTACATGTTTTGCCAATGTGTACATTTTCCACGATACCAGGCTTTACTGAAATGTCGATGGGAGTGGTTGCCATAAGATTGGCCAAGTTGCCCTCAGAAAATACTTCGTCAAGGGAAGTGGGGAACTTGGTTTGAACCATCCCAAGTGAAGCACTGGATTTGGTGTCAGGCTCAAGTGACTGAATGGTGGGGAATGAAGATCGATGATGAAAATCTCCCCATGGTGGCTCATTACCGCACATAACCTCTATGATTGATTCGTCGGTGGGAAAAATCAAGTTGAGAGGATCAAACAATGGTGGGCGTGTATGAGTTTCAGTCGAGAGCTGTGCCACTGTGTGATCAGTAGAACAGTCGACCCAATCTGTGGCTGATTGGATCGCGTCATAAGCTGCAAGGTTTCTGTTCAAAGGCATGGAATTGCCATAGCCTTGGATCTGAGTAGGACTCGGGATCACCCATGAATCATCGGACGGGGTGACATGTGATGAAATCATGTTGACTGGTTGAAGATGGGTTCCCAGCTCTGGAAAAACTCTAATGAGGGATGAATCCTTCATGAGACCAACACCTATGTCTTGGAACCGGTACCGTGGTTGATCCAATAACGGAACGGTATTGGCGGAGTTCGGATGGGAGTCTGGGATACAGTAATCCAATTGATCAATAGTGACAATTTTCCCTTCATGAGGAAATTGTACAATCCGGAAGACTGTAGATGCAATGGCAGTCATGGCATAGAACCAGTTCCGACCAAGTAGGAGGTTGTAATCCAAAGGTGCATCTACGACTTCGATGTGTACGGATACTGTTTTGCCCCCCAGTTCAACGCCGATTGAGGGGATGAGTCCATATGGTTGAAAACCATGTCCATCAAACGCTCTAAGAGTAGTGGGAGAAGTTGTGACCTCAGGCGAGCCGAGGGCTCTCCAGCAGTTCAAAGACATAATCGACGTGGAAGCACCCTCATCTAACACTGTGCGGTGGATAACATTTCCACGGATTTTCGTATGCACCTGGAAGGCTAACTGGTGAGAAAGCCTAGGTTTAGCGTGCTCCAAGTTAAACATGATGGAGTTTGAAGTATCTGGATCCAATGCCCCCAGTGCTGAAAGTAGGGTTCTACGCTGCGTGGGGCAGTGTTGGAGAACCTCGAGAGTTGACATAGCGCAAGGTGCTTGAGCCAAATCTTCAACAATGTTGTAGTTTTGGGCAGCTCGCGCATTCGGATTGAACGTCGCCTTTCGTATGGTGCCCTTGGGTGGGCGTAGCACTGTATCCATAAGTGGTCTCTCGATATGGAGGTGACCATTAGGGGGGGGAACAGGAATCGGATCTTCAACAGGAGACTTGCCTTTGGCTGTCTCCGATTGTTTGGTTGAACTTGGAGGATTGTCATACGTCTTTGAACGAGTGGTGATATTAATCTCCTCATTACTTGTCATTAGGATCTCGCGGTTTGTGGACGTCTCTCCACGGGAAGGATTGGTCGGGTTGCCCCCTTGTGGGGATTCTTGGGCAACCATTTGCTGTTGCTGTTGGGGGAAAGGGTCAGTTAGCACTGCCGGTCTAGAGGATCCTTTAACGAATTTATGGACCTCGTCCTTATAGGGACAGTCACGCGTATAATGATCATCTTGACAAATCAAGCAGGGAAACTTAGCTTTCCGACGTGGTTTTTGATCATTCTGGGTAGGTTGTGGTTTGGGGTTCTCCTGCTGGTTCTTCTTGGGTTTACCACGATTGTTTTTCTTCTTTCCTCCGGAGGGTTGTGATGTAGATTGGACTGCATTCACTTCAGAGGAGACAGCAGGAGAAGTGGAAGCTTTTGAAGCGGCCTGGGTAAAAGCGGGGGAAGCAGAAGCTTGTTGCCCCGTCGAGTTGGTAGCAGGCTGAGCCTTAACTGAACCAACGATACCATCAATGGGTGGTTCAGTAGTAGGCTTTGTAGGATCAGTGTGAATGCGGGAAGCATGTGGAAGAAGTTCGTGTAAAGTACCGGATTGAGTATATACTAAATCCATGTATTGTGCTGCCGAGATGGCTTGTTCTTCCGTAACAGGTCCGCGCATAGCAATATCTCTGGCTATGGGAGGCAAAAAGGATTTTGTAAACCAATCAGCAAGTAGCTGATCTGGAATAGGTGCCTTTATTAGCCTACGGCGTCTTCGCCACTCATGGATGTGATCCGAGATGTGTGTAGAAGTGGTTTGACGCAGTGAAGTTAGCAGTTCTGTTCCAGTCTCATATCGGATGGGAAGCTGGAAATGTGTCAGAAACTGCATAGCCAAAGTGTTGAAATCACGAAAAGAGTGTTGTGGCAGCTCGATGTACCATTTTGCTGCCGTTCCGGTAAGCGTACGTTGGAAGAGCCGAAGTCGGATGGAATCATCCATCAAGGAGTTTGATGAACACCAAAGATGGAAGGTCATCACGTGGTTCTTGGGGTCTTCCCCGGGCTTAGCATCGAACTTGGGAATGTCCGATGGTAGTTTGGCTAGGATAGGTGGCCAGTGAGGTTCATGCCATATAGGATCGTTAATAAGCCTCGACAAATCAGGTAGATCAAGTGTGGCCAAGAAGGGAAGCTGACGGTTGGTCTGCGGGTATGAGTAATAACCATGTGGTGCAGGGAACCCTGGAGGGCCTTGCATAGCATGCTGCTGTGTGTTATACCCATATGTGTTTCCCGCGGGATACTGCTGGAAGTTCTGCGGATAATAAGCCATCTGGTTAACCGGTTGATTGTAAGCAACTGGTTGGTAAGTGTTCTGTTGAGTGGGTATAGTACCCTGAGGCTGTTGATGCCCAGGATTGGTTGCTATTCCTTGTTGGGAAAAAGTTCCTTGGAATTTTTGTGTTCCAGGGATGTTGCCACCATACTGTGTAAGTGGAGGATTTCCCATAGCAGGGTTGGGGGGTGGCTGCGACGGTGGTGTCCATGGAATGCTCGTTCCTGCTTGAGGAACGAGTGGAAATTGAAGTGACGGGTTCCAAGGAGTTGTGGCAGCCGGAGGGTAAGGGAAGCCAGAATTCAAGTTGGGGGAAATCTGAGATTGCCCCCCAGCTTCGTTCCAGTTTCCGAAAAGTGAGTACCCCCCACTCTGTGGGATTTGATGATCCCAAGAAGGAAGCATACCTGACAGGGGTGGTTGAGAGTAAGGCCCGGTGGGAACACCGGAATAAGGTTGCCCACTGCCAGGTGGATTGTACATACCAAACTGAGTAGAAACTGCTGGTTGGGAAACTTGTTGGAGCGAGCCAATAGGTTGTCCGCCAGCAGTTAGGTTGGATGGCCCTATGTGAGGAGGCTGTAGACTGGGAAGTGGATTCCCAGCAAAAGGTTGTCCTCCGACTGGTTGGGTTGATGGCCCACCAGTTGGAGGTTGTTGACTAACGATGGGGTTCCCAACAAAAGGTTGCCCCCCAGCTGGTTGGGTTGATGGCCCACCAGGGAGGGTTTGTAAGTTGGAGTTAGGGACCATTGCAGTCGGTTGTCCGCCTCCTGAAATAGTATAAATGGTGGCCGAAGGTGATCCTCCGGTCGAAACGGAAGATCCAGCAGTATGACTAGGTGTTCTTCCGCCGCTAGCCAAATATGATAGCATGGATTGGCCAACGGCGCCAAAAGTACCGATTAGCGGAGGCGGTCGTCCGTATTAGACAGGTGAGGACGGAGAAAAAACTGGGTTATCCCTCATAGAATGTGCACCAAACATTGGTGATGACAGCAAATGTGGGGAATTTAGCCCAGGAGTATCAGCGTCGTCCATCACGTGTTCAATAATAGGAGGACCATCGAGAACTGGGTCCGAGTTCATATCCTGAAAAAGATTTTGGGGATCCGGCAGGAACCTAGGTGTAGTAAAGTCCGAAGGTCCTGAGCCGTCTGCAAAGGAATGATGAAATTCTGTGCTAGACGAAACGTTGGGATCCCTATAGTCAGAAGGACGAGAAACAGGGGGGTATCTAGACGCTGTCGAAAGCATTTGCTCTGTGTTGCGTCTAAATTGTGCCGATGCTAACGGAGAGTTCGCTAGGCTAACCATACTAGACTGGATGGAAGCCATAATTTCGTGTCCCGGTGGGATGTTGGGTAGATGAAAAGTGCGAGGTACGTTGCTAGAAGAACTTGTCTCCTGAGGATGAACACTGGGTGACGTAGTAATAACAGGCGGAAGTTCCGTCTGGGAAGTAATGAAGCCATAATCAGGTTCAAAAGGTGTGTCAGGTAGACGAGTATCTTCAACGATCTCAACGTAGCCGCCTGGGACTGAAATTAGGCCAGGTATGTCCTGGTCGGATCCTTCCGTGGTGCCAATAGATCCGTCTATATCATCGTGGAAAGTGTCTGATGGACGGGAAGTGTTGGCCTCCGGTAGAAGGATGACCTCTGGTCTAGTACTCTGGGTCGTGCTAGGTTCAGCTGCTGTAACTGTGCCCACTGTTACAGATAAATCTGGGATGACAGTGGGTGAGGTGACAGTGGAAGCCTCAGACATGCTAGTGGTCATAGAAGCTGCAATGGATTCTGAGACTGTGCTGTGTGTGGCAGTTACAGGCGTAACTGAAGATGTTGTACGTATCGGCGGTGGGATGTTGCCTCGACCAGCACCGCGGCCAGGAGGAGCAGGAATGCGTGATGCAGGCGGACCAGAAGTCCGTGGCGGTGGTGGTGGTGGAGGGCTTAGGCCCTGTTGTCTTCGTGATCTTCTTTGTTGATCTGACATGATGACAGGAAAATGAAAATCGGGGGCAGTACTATAAATAAAGAACTCAAAAACTCTAATGCAGCCGAGTGTGCAAAAGAGGAGCTAGAAAAAGCAAGGCTCACAGGCCAAAAAAGCAAGCTCTAAAATCTGTACTGAGACCGGTGTCTCAATAAGCGAGCTGATCAACAAAAATGGCCAGAATGCCAACAAGCAGTCCCTACAAAGAAAAAATGACCCTCTACAAAGATGAGACGCCAAGCAAACTCCTAACTAAGAGCTGGAGACCTCAACAGGCTGTATTCTTCGCAAGGTGATGAAATCCAAGTCGAACAATACAACATGAGAGACCGATATAAGAAGGATATCCCTCTACCGAAAGGGATCCTGGGTAAAAGAGCCCTAGTAGAATAGATACTAAGCCTCCTCGAATCCCTAGATCCAACAAACATCTCAGAATTAAAATGCTGAAGAGAATAGAAAGGAGTTTAACTGACCTTGTATCCAAGCGCTTGTTTTTTTTGATATTTGCTCCAAGCTCCAAGTCCTCACAAGTAAACCTGTTAACAATGGAACCAAAACACAAGCATGTACTATTCTCTAGCAATCTGAAAACATGGGTTAGGATCTAAATCTATGAGAGATACAAATCATATCATTAAAACAATATTAACACAAATGATTTGGGGAAACAAGACAAGTTATTCCATTACAACTTGAAGATTACTTACAAAGGGTGCTTGATGCCCAAGCCAATCCTCCAACTCCAAGTGTCTTCTCCTCTTAGCTATCTCCACAATGCTGCAAGACCATAAGTTTGGTGCTCTCAAGAGTCCTCCTCTTCCCAATGGCATGCCTCTCTTTTATAGTGAATGGTGAGGTTAACCAACAAGAGAGATGAGTGGATCTAAGGAGGGATAAGTGGATCAGGGTTTCTAATCGAAGGAGGTAAGTTGGGATCGAATCAAGGAACCCAATCTTCCATCATCTTCGAAAATCCAAGATCCCACAAGCCAAGGGCAAAAACTATTAAAAGGGTGCCGCGCTTTGCCAATGCTACAGAGCGCGGCACTGTGCCGCGTTTTGTCAAGTTAGCAAGGCGCGGTAGTGTGTAAAAATAAAGTCCAAGGTGGGTCAAAACTTGCCAGGGTGGATTTACCTTTAAGGTTGACTCATCATCTGTCTCTTCTGGATGGTTCAAAACAGTAGGGAAAGTGTCGTCGAGATGTGTTGTGATGGGGATGCGACACTGTGAAACATAGAGGTATAACACCAAGGGAACGGCCAAGTCAAATTTGTTAACAAAATTTTGAAGACCATCCTCCAACGCACTGTCGACAAACATAAATCCAATTGGCATCACATGATTTTTCCTTCATTATGGGCTTATTGCACGTCGACCAAAACTGCCACCGGATTTACCCCATTCCATTTAGTTCATGGCGTGGAATCCCATTGAATGCCAGATACCAACATTACAAATTTCCATAGAACTTCTCCCCGATACGTCACTAATTGAAGAATGTCTACTTCTTTTAGAGCGGGCCAATGAAGATCGCCGCGCAGCTCTCCAAACAATTGAAGTCGCAAAGAACAAATCTAAACTCCATTCCGATAAATATGTTCACCCACGAGCATTTAGTGAAGTTGGCTTGGTCCTCGTTTACGATCAAGCCCATGAAAAAACAGGCAAAGGAAAGTTCCAATCTATGTGGCAAGGCCCATATATCATACACACTTGCCTTGAACATGGAGCATACATTTTGACCGATTCAGAAGGAAATCCCATGCACAACCCCCGTAACGGGTTGTACCTCAAAAGATTCTACCCAAAAAAACTCCTGGACACCATAGTCCATATTGTACAGTTTTTTTATTTTTTCAGTGTAAATTTTTGAAATCTTACATTTCAATTCTTTCCTGCATGAACACAGATGGATCCTATTCCACTCTACCACATCATCTTTGCCAATGGTGCAAGTCATTGGCATCCAAATCTCACGTCAGCATCTTGGGTAATTTATTCCCCTTCACATGAGTTGATCCACCTCGACGGAGTGTGCATAGGTGTTGCCACCAACAACCAAGTTGAGTACGATGTTGTGTCCGGTCTCCTCGTCGCTGCTCTCCAAATGGGCATAAGTCACCTTCGTGTTTTCTTGAACTCCCAGCTCCTTGTTTCCAAACTCAACAACTGTTATCAGGTAAGCGATCCCTGTCTATTTAGAAAATTCCTATGCACAAAACAAATGATTCGACATTTTGAATCCATATCTTTCACTCATTTCCCAAGAAATCATAACACTGTAGTAGACAAAATGGCTAACAACATTCTAGATTGGCACGTCAACCAAAACATGTAGGACATCACGACATGCATCACATAGGCATGATAAAATTATCAAAACATTGCATCCACGTGCATAAAATATGCCTCCACGGGCGTACAAAAAATCTAAACATTGCATCCACGTGCATAAAATATGCCTCCACGGGCATACAAAGAAGTAAAACATTGCTTCCACGTGCATAACATATGCCTCCACGGACGTACAAAGAAGTAAAACATTGCATCCACGTGCATAAGATATGCCTCCATTGAAGTAAAAAAAATCAAACATGCCTCCACGGGAAAACAAACAAACTACAATTGCATCCGTGTGCAACAAAATGTAATCAAGACAAGATGTGCATCCATGTGCATACACGACTATATACCAAAACATATATATATATATATATATATCATCGTAAAATTCATAATGTCAGGAGTGCCCTCAACACCCAAAATATACAATAAATACACTAGTCGTACAAATTGTGTATCAACAAAATCATCCCCATATGCTCGTCAGCATTTGGGGGCAGGTATAAGATCACCTAACATCATGATCACTGGGATCCTCTAGCCATCACAATAGCTACTCTGAGCAGGATAGACTGCCACTCACAGGGAGCATTGAAACAACGCTTGATAGTAGGCTGGTCCAAATCCCTCCAACCCTCCTCTGGTGCTCCCACTAAAAGCCCCTCTAAAGTCTTATGTATTCCCTCAAGGGCATCATCTCGAGGAGGTGTTGCCGCTACAGGTGGAGGTTCCACCACCATCATCCGTCCCCAATGGCCTATATGATCAGCTGGTGGCCTCGGACCAATATCTGCACAATCACACAAGTGAACCAAGTCAATATCATATAAATATCTCTAGCTATACTCATAACAAAAACATCTAAACATGATATAACAGAGAACCAAAAAAAAAGAAATACCATCTAGATCCCAGGCTTGTCCCTAAGCCCGAGGCATCTCAGGATCTCCTCGGAAGTCCATACCAGCATATGGATAATCATCAATAAGTAGGGGCATCTGCTCCCACTGATCATACATATCCGCCTAAAAGAACCGTCGAATACCACCACCACCTCGGGGAATCATCTCCCCCCACCACACCATCCACGGCTCACTCCGAAACCCCTCCCTAACCGGCACACATGGCCGCAAGGTAGGTACCCGCTCAAAAAAGAAACAATAGAGGAAGGAGGCATAGCTAAACTCCCCTCCCTCTCGATTGACCTTGTCCAGCTCTCGCCGAACACAAGCCAAAAACATCTGACCCCAGGAAAAGTAGGTCCCTCTCAACACACGGTCTACCATCATCATTTTCACCCTAGACAAACGATGTGGTGCTTGTGCACCAAGCACCTGTAGAACACAAGCCCCGACTGCCTGCATCTTCGGCTCCCGCAGGTCCAAAATAATCAGTCCATTGTTCTGTGTATCAACCCCAGGAACACAGAATCTCTCTAGTATATCCTAGATGTTCAAACCAGCTGGAATCCTCGGCTGCAACTCCCCGATCTCCCCCAAATGGGGCAAGCTAGTAAGGAAATAAACATCAGTCAAAGTGATCTCTAGTCGCTCGCCCTACACCATGAATGCACCCTCTGCTGGAACCCAGAAATCCACCAATTTGTTTATCAGATCTCTAATTGAATGCATAAGAGGAACCTGAGTGAACTTTAGTAGCCCACCCTCAGCCAAGGCCACCCACACACCCAAGTCATCATGAATCCGACCCATCAATCCCACATCAATCTCTCTCTCCCGCCACGACACTAATGGCCTCCTCAGCATCCTGCCAAAAAACAAAGGAAAATTTTTTAGAAACAATTTTTTTTCTCAAAAACCCCATCACGAATTTAGGGCTCTTAGCTACAATGGACATCGTGACTTTCAGCTTCAAAGTTGTGATGCACATTGCGGGTATCAACCCCACAGTCGCGATGGGCATCGCGGCTTTCACCCTCCACAACCGCGATGAACATCGTGACTATCAGCCCCGAAAGCCGCGATGAACATCACGACTGTCGGCCCCCATAGCCGCGATGCACATCACAGCTATCAAGCCCATACTTGTGATGTGCATTGCGGAAAATGAGCCGAAACCCACGATATTCCACGTTGGGAAGCCATTGTGGAATTACACAGCCTTCAGGGCCCCGACGCTAAATAGAAAGGAAATAATTTAAAAGGATAAGGCACATAGGCTTACCTAAAACTCACAGAATGAAAAACCAACGGACGAATCTCCCACAAATCAATAAAATGATCTGACCACCTCAAATTACTCTGTGAAACTCAACGGTGAAAATGACACTTGTCACATTGGGCCCACTTGCTATTTATAGAAATTTCACAATTTTCAATCAACCATTTCGGCATCATACGATGTCCGTCTTTCAAACCGTTGGTACCGTTGGAATTAGCGTAGTGAGAACTTCACGATAGTCCACTTCTTATTCCACCAGGTCCCTTTTTTGGGCATTTTTTCCATGCCCCTCATCACCTCGATTTGCGTGCCACATCGACCATGGTCCATTTTTGACAAGTTTTATATCACCAGATTCAGTTTTCCACGCTCGTGATGATGCTTGAGATCATTTCTCACTCTCACCACCATATTTTTTGGGAAATTTTTCCCATGCCCCTCGTCACGTCGATTTGCGTGCCACATCGACCGTGATCCATTTTTGACGAGTTTTATATCAAAGGATTCAGTTTTTCGCGCTCGTGATGATGCTTGAGGTCATTTCTCGCTCTCACCACCATATTTTTCGGACATTTTTTCCCATGCCCCTCGTCACCTCGATTTGCATGCCACATCGGTCATGATCCATTTTTGATGAGTTTTATATCAACAGATTCAATTTTCCACGCTCGTGATGATCCTTGAGGTCATTTCTCACTCTCACCACCAGATGTTTCAAGCATTTTTTCCCATGCCCCTCGTCGCCTCGATTTGCATGCCACATCGGCCGTGATCCATTTTTGACGATCTTTATGTCATTGGATTCAGTTTTTTGTGCTCATGACGATGCTCGAGATCATTTCTTGCTCTCTCCAATACCTTCTTGTTCGGTATAATTTTATCCCTTTTTTGGGCCGAGAAATTCTTTTATGAAAAAGGCACTTAGGGAGTTTCTGTTAAGCTATTTTCTGACTCCTAAAACAATGAAAAGATCACCGAGCAACCTTGATTCCTTTCATGCTCATTAAAAGTATCTGAAAGGGCGTCTACCCGATATAAGTTTACCCCTTTTTCGGACCTTGTAGAGTAATTATGAAAAAGGAATACTCTAGTCACATTGCCTAGAAGAGTTCTCCATCTGCATCATTTTATCCTTTTTCGGGCCTTGGAGACTAACATATGAAAAAGAACACCAATGGAGTCTACTTATCGCTTTCAGACTCTCAAAAAATGAAAGCAACCACGAGCAATCACCGTCTTGGACTCGTACAAATCCACAGGACGGTACTCCTCCACCAATTCAGAGTCTTCTTATCATTTTTAGACTCCTTAAAAATGAAAGCACTCACGAGCATGAATAGTCCTGGGCTCACATAAATCCACAGGATAGTACTATTTTAGAGCACACTTTTATCCCTTCTTGGAGCTCATTAAAACTATGAAGAAGGAACCAACGGTGCTTTTCGGTACCACAACAGATCATGTCTACTCATAAGGCAGCTTCCCCATTATGGTCGCCTTTGTTTAGAGTATTCTGCAGTATGTCACCTTGAGAGTCCCCCAATAGCATCCATCAGCTTGTCCCCCCCATAGTTACTCCAGTCTATAATACATATCCCTGATCCCTTAAAGCTATGGTCCTCACACCTAAAAGTCAGTTTCCTATGCTACCAGGTCAACCATGTCATTATGCTCTAAACAAAGGAAGTTTGAGTCCACCGACTCTATGACCCCAGTTTTTTCCACATCCCCACAGTATGTCAGTCCTACTATCACAGTTTCGTTGTACACCTCGCACTCCTATCAAGGAAACATCATTGCCTTGGTAGTTTTCGATCTCCCTCTGTCGACCCCAACCAAATCTATTCCAGAGGATAGACCCAGAGGTCCCTGTTCCTTGGACTCATCACCATTAGTGATGAGTGCCTACGGATCATTTTGAAAGGAGTCCTTAGTGCCTCTCCAAATGATTGTTTCTCACATGCTCAACTTCAACACCTTGATCACATCGTTGAGACTCATACAATGTATCGGTCCTTTTAGTTTTTTGTTGAAGACCCTGGATATCACCTAACTCTACCACATTTGAGAGTCTAATTGAGGAAACAACCGATTACACATTCATATGGATATTCGGGTTGCGCTTGGCGACAATTTACAGATGTATGGCATTTTTATACTCCCTCGAGTATACAGTTACATATACACCTCAGAATTGACTCACAGTTATTGAGTCCTTACAGATGTTGGACACCTTTAGTTTCAGCAGTTCATCAACCCTTCTGATACCTTATTTAGAACGGTTGTTGCTTTATTCCAGTGTATCAGTTATTGAGATCAGTCATGTCATGATCATGAGTACGTCCCAACATTGTGTCCCCTCTAGACCATTATGATGTACCAACAATTTTTTATGTATTATTCAGGTCCCCCTTCTTGGGCCTAACTATTATGTATATATGTTGATACAAGCATGGGTATGCCCGCCTCATCCATAATTAGAGATTATTCCTCATTCATTTTGAGGCCATGTATTTTTTCAGTTTTTGCAGCTTCCAAGGGGTCGTTGTTCTAGTCTCCAATCAGTCTCTTCTCTTCTCTATAGCCCAGGAAAAAGACAAAAGAACTATGATGTCTATCGGCCATACGATGAGCTCCTTCCCTCACACATCAGGGGGAAATCTGTTAACACCCAAAAAGCGCTCACTAGCTCATTCCCTTATTCACCGACCCATTTTTCCACTTTTCGACCATTTGATCCCCTAAAGCCATCAAAAGGTCACCAAAAAGACCATTAAACCCCTTTTTCCCCTCAAAATATTTATTTTTTCCTCAAAAAACCCTAAAAAAGGGTCCAAAATTCCCAAAAAATATTAAAAGGGAATAAAAATATTCAAAATATTCAAAAAAGGAAAAAGAGGGAAAAAGAGACCTAAACCATGTTGGTTAATACCATTGGTTTCCTCCAAACCATAATGGTATTCCCCATCACAAAAAACTATAAAAAGGTGATATGGGCTCCTCACTTTCCATCCACATTTCATCCTATCCTTATGCTGCCAAATTCCCTTTGAGAGCCATTGCCTCCCATTTCAAGTTTGAAGAATCCCATTGAAGCTTTGGAGAAGAAGAAACCATTGGATACTGGAGCTTCTCAACCTTGGAGTTTCTCAACACCCATCATCCTCACCATTTGAGGTAATACAAAAACAAATTATTTTAAATCTCTTGTCTTATTTGCTTATTGTTATCAATCCAGTTCTTTATTTTTCTTATACATGTTAATGTTAGATTAGATTCAGTCTATTGTTATTTTCTTTTCATTCGAGACTGCTATTACAAGTTAATAGGTGCATCCTTGCACATGCTTGGTTGAAAAACCAAGCAACAATGTATACCTCACAAAAAATAATTTAGGAATAACTCAATTAACTGAAGTGCAACTGAATGTTAGGTGAGAGAGGACGAGTGGCTTCCTTAAAACAAGGAGGAAGGGCGCACTAAGCTCTAGTAGGGCTAAAAATGATATGAGAGAAGCTCTCGGGGGCTGGCTAACTAAGGCTAGGTGCTGGGACTGATGACTGGGATGAATGCATGCAGAATGCATGCTGCATGCAGAAATGCATGCAAGACTGTAAAAGCAAATAATGAAAATGCTGGTAGGACTAGGATGGAGTATAGGAATATCGTCACAACAAATTCATATCGCATAATGCATTTATCACAAGGAAACATGAAAGACACAATGATTCTGCTCAAAATTATGCCATATCATATTCATCTTCGCAATAAAACACAGATACAACAAGATAATCCTTTTGTCGCATACCCAGCAAATAGACTCATATCAATATCCAAAACATCCCGCAATATCAATTCTCTGGATAAAGATAAGATCTTCGATGATGTCTTTTGCACTTATAGTCAACATCTATTTATAGGCTTGCGCCTTTACATTCATTTTCCATTTAACCGACCGCCTAACTACTTCTTAACAAATTCTACAAAACGATGACCCAAAACCCGCATATTGCGGTCCAAATAACCCAAAATACATAAAATACTATCAACTTGCGCACTGCTTTCCTCCTTTAATTGTATCTTCGGCCTTGTGCAGCATCCGTGATGATGCGAAGCTGACTCATCAAAACCACTTGCCAACATTCCCCCAGCACAATCTTGTGGCTCACCCTCGAGCCATGTCAGCTGGACATGGTGTGCTCGGTGATCTTCAGCCTGAAGTCCTCGTACTATCGATCAATCTCCCTGAACTGCTCCTTCACTGCCGCAGCCACCGCCTGACTCTCTGTCACGTCCTTCTTGGATGGATGTTGACTCAGCTTACCAGCAACTTGCCGGTGACCCTCCTGCACAACCTGCTGTGCAGAAACTTCCTTGAGTGAAAAATGATCTCCAATCTATTGGAACTCATCTAGCTGTGTGTTGCGCTTATTCTAGCGCTCTTATGCCTTTGCGACACACTGCTACAACTCTTTCAATTCTGCTGATTTGGTGACCTGAACAGCTGGTGGAAGTGTTCTCATCGACATCTTCAGTGTGCAAGCTTCCCTTTCGCCTCTTTTCGCATCTTGGTCATCTATTCTAATTGCTCATCATCGACTATGATACCCCAAAAATGCATAGTTTTTACATTGATATTTGTCACCGCTTGCTCCATCTCGCCCAGCTGTGTCTCCAACTCCTCTATGGATCGTTTCCTTTCAGCTACTTGCTCCAGCGGTGTGCTTGGTTGTACCATAGCTTGTAAGTCGTCATTGTCTCACTGCAATTGGCAAATGACGGCCCCTAGTCCCTGCACTCTTTCAACTGCATCCAACGTTGCAGTGGGCTCCAACACATATTGACAAGCCTTAGCGACGGCCACTTCCAGCCACACACTACCATCCCAAATGGTGGCTTTATCCACTGTTAAACGGTCTTGCTCCTTTTTCAACTTTGTTATTGCACTAGCCTTCTTGGAAATCAACTGCTCTTGCTTGTTCTCCAGTTCATCGACCAACTCCCATTCCACTACTGCCTTCCCTTTTAGTTCATATAATTCTTTACAGGCTGCTGCCTCGTTCTCCTGTGATCGCAAGAACTGACCATTGGCATCCTACTCCTTGTCCACCATTTCCTGGCTAGCATCCTTCTGTAGCGACACCAACGTCTGCAAGGAAAGCATGTTAATTTTGATGGACAATCCTTCTAACTGCTGCAATGAAGCCTTGAGAGCCTCATTGTCAGTTGGAATCGCAGTCAGGAGAATTTGCACATTTTGAGCCCACCTCCTTGTGTTGATTGCACCAACTGTCTGCATAGTTGCTACCTTCAGTGAAACAAGATCGACTAGGGAATCAAGTTGAGCTTTTACCTTGTTGAAACCTTCCACCGCATGTGCCTTCATTGCATTAGCTGTTGCATTTGTTAAGGCCAAAATAAGTCGTTCCAACTGTGCTTCCATCGCTTGGTTTGCACCACTGGTCATACCTCGCTCATAACGTGCCTTTGTTCTACCTTCCTTAATCTCGCGCACTTCATCCTCTTCAGTCGGCGTTTTCGTTGATTCCTGATCTGAGTCATGGTGACTCTGTTAGTCCTACATGGGTAGTGGATCAACTGGGCCTACCATTGGTGGTCCTGCCGAGATATCCGCTAGACTAACTAGTTCCATCCATTCGAATGGCCAATCCTCGAATATTTCATCCAATTCCTCGTTAGACAGTTTGTACTGTGTCAGCAACCATTGCTTTGCTGGGTCGCACCATGCTTGCACATGAATGGCATGAGACCTAATCTCAAATGGAGCAATTTGTTTGTATTTTTTTGTGGCTTCCTCAGATAGGCGAGGTACTCTCATTGTTGCTGCCTGTAGTGCCTCCCACTAGAGCCAAAACTGCAATGTGCAATCCTTAAGGCGCTCGAGTTCTTGCATCCACCACAGATTCTGATAGTGCGCACCCTTACGGTCTTTTGTGACATCAAATTCCATCCCTTGGTAATTGTTAGGCTCCATCCATGCTACAAGCGTGATCAAAATCAAGAGCTAGATGTACATGAATGCTTCCTTCCCATCTTGGAAAGCTACCGCATCCTCTACCAACTGGTTCAACAAGAAGAGTGACCAATTCATCTGTATGCCTTCCATGCACTATTTCACACACGCCACGACCCCCGAATTACACTAGTTGGGATGATTTTTCTGAACAACTTTGCAACACAGAATCCTCATTCCGGTGTGGACCGCCCTATCATTAATACTATTAGTGCGGTAGACGCGGCCGTCGCGTTCCAATCCATAGCATTGTAGCAACCGCACTGCCAACTTTTTATCATTCTCCTTTCCTCTGAAGTATTGCGAAGGGTCCAGCCCATCCTTCAACAATCCGGTGATATCAGAAATCAAATCTATGGTGACTGTAACTGGTTTGTCCAACCATAATGTGCCGAATCATTCCCTCAATCATCATTACCAAATCAAACCACTCATCATGACCAAATCATGCCTTAATTACTCGAATCCGTCGTTGATCCTATCAATCCAACAACCGGAATTGTCATTAATGCCTATCATTTCAACAAGCATCACTAATTAACTATCTTTAACTTCCTTCATTTATTGCTGATTTGACAAGGTCACATCCCTACAGTCGTCGCAGCATGGTCTCTTAACTGCGATACCTTCTCTTCCACTTGCGCATTATGTTCCTGCTGGTGTGCCATCCTACCACCTAGCATCCTACATTTTTTTTTATTTTTTTATTTTTCCCACAGTGTAGTTAGTCATTGCACGGCTTCGAGCCCATCCTATAGGGATTCATCCTGCTACCATTCACTAGCTTGGGTAGCAGTGCTCGATCTAACTATCACAGCTATACTGTGCATCCTGAATTAATAGAACCAACGAGATAAGGTCCCAGCCAATGCATCTGTAACTTTCCATGATGATTCATAAACTTGTTGTCGTACAACAACACCAAGTCACCCTGCCGAAACTGTTTATTTTTTATATGAGGATCATGCCAATATTTTTTTCGATCCTTCTCCACACGCTGGTGAAAACTTGTGATAAAGCGGTCTTCCTCAAGCTGCACCAGCTGCTCCAAACGTTCTGCTAATGTTGCTTCACCATTCATGCCTGTCGCTGCCTCTATGTGCAAGCTCGGAACAATGTACTCCATAGGAATAACTGCCTCTTTCACATATACCAATTTGAACGGTGTATGTCCCGTCAATCTTTTGGAAGTGGTGCGATATGCCCACAATATTGCTGGAATCTTCAAATCCGAGTCATCGCGGTTCACATTACAAACCTTGGTAAGCGCATGCTCCAACACTTTGTTGAAGGCATCCACTGTCCCATTTTTCTGTGGATGGTACAGGGTACTCTTATTATGTTGTATTTGAAGTTCTTCTTTCAATGCACTGACAGTGCGATTGATGAAATGAATTCCTGGTCACTCATCAATATATTCAGGAATCCAAATCGAGTAACAATGTTATCAAACAAGAACCGTTTTGTTGTCATGGCAATGCAATCTACAATAGGTGCGGCCTCTTCCCGCCTCGTCAAATAATCAGTCGCGGTAATGATGTACCATGCACCAGTCCGCTTCCCAGGTGGGTGGATTGGTCCCACAAAATCCGTAGCCCATTTATCAAATGGTTGCAATGTCACTTGAGGTATCAACGGCATCTCGTCCCACAGTGATGGTTTTCCCATTTGTTGACAAACATCATAGGTTCGCGCATAATCCATCACATCGTTATGAAGAGTAGGCCTCCAAATCCCTGCGTGAAGCACCTTCCTGGCAGTAGCACAACTGCCATAGTGTCCCCCAGGCACACCCGCATGTACCTTTTCCAATATCTGCCCTTGCACCTGAGGCAGGACATAGGGCCTCAATATCTCATCTGGTCCTAGATTATAAAGATGGTCGAAAATCGACTGAAAGTCCACGACCTTAACCACCAACTGCTTCTTCTGACTGGTGGTAAACTCCTTTGGTGCGGTTCCTGTCACCAGAAACTAAATTACTTCTTCATAGTAGTCGTCATCTACCTCAACTCAGAATAGTTGCGCATCTGGAAATCCATCTTCAATGTTGGTTGGTTCCTCCCCTGTCTCAATCCATGGCAAGTGATTTGGCCCTACATTAAAGCGACCTTCCTTGACAATGACCTCAAAATCAAACTCCTGAAAGAGAAGTATCTAGCGGCATATCTCCTACCCCAACACATGCTTATTGACCAAATATTTCAAAGAAGAATGATTCGTGAACATCTTGAAGTGACTGCCCAACAAGTAATTCCAAAACTTCTGCAGTGCGTATACCATCACCAAGCATTCCCTCTCTGTCATGGTATAATTTTTCTCCGCAAATGACAGCTTCCGACTCGTGAAAGAAATGGGATGGTCGAGATATCCCTCTCATGGTTGTGCAAGCATTACTCCCAGCACAATTGACGATGCATCTACATGGACGTGGAATTCCTTGCTCTAGTCTGGAAATACCAATATGGGTGCAGAATCCATTTTAGCCTT
Source organism: Larix kaempferi (assembly GCA_027924585.1). NCBI lineage: Eukaryota > Viridiplantae > Streptophyta > Pinopsida > Pinales > Pinaceae > Larix > Larix kaempferi. The sequence continues at coordinate 9,480,267 of BSBM01000841.1, forward strand.
TAGCATCTCGAAGCTTACTTAACATTCTGGGCTCCAAAAGAATAATGCATCCTTCTTCAGCAACCTCTCCATAGGAATCGTGATCGCGGAATAACCGTGGATGAAATTGCGATAATACCGCGTGTGCCCCAGCATTACTTGCAACTGCTTGACATTAGTAGGCGGTGTTAAGCTCACAATAAGCACAATATTTGTTGGGTCAACCAACAATCCCTGCTTGCAAACAATGTGATCCAACAATACCCCAAATGGTGCACAGAAAATGCACTTCTTCAAGTTCAGCGATATCTGATGCTATCTATAGCACTCCAACATTAGTCGTAGGTTTTCCTGATGATTGCTGATCAATCCATAAACTGCCCAATCATCCATATAGACTTGCAAAAAATTCTGAATAAAATCTCCGAATGCAGCGACAACAACCCGGGAGAATACCGTAGGTGCATTCTTTAGCCAAAATGGCATCACAGTGTACTGGAAACAATCCGATTCAGTTACAAACGTCATCTTGTAGCGATCCTCTTTCATGATCATGATCTGGTCATACCCGAAAAATCCATCTATGAAGGAATACATTTCTTGACTGCCCACTCCTTCCAATACCTCATCAGTGAATGGTGTCGGAAATAGATCATGCATACATGCGTCATTCAACTTCCGCAAGTCAACACAAATCCACACTTCACCCATCTTCTTATCTTGCACCACCATAGGACTGATAAATTATGATTCCTTGACTGGTTCAATTTTTCTCACATCCAGTATTTTTTCAAGTTCAGCTTTGACCCTTTCCTTGTGTCGTGGATTCAACCGATGCGGTCATTGTCTTACTAGTTTCGCATCGGGCTTCAACGGAATCTTCATCTCCCCTAGATCGCCCAGGATTCCTTTCATTTCAAAAAAAATCATAGGGAATAAGTCTTGGAATTCATGCAATAGGTATGTGACCTTCGCCATCATCTCTTCATCCCAGTAGTCCCCGAAATTTTCAAACTTTGCGCTCTTTTTTGGCCCAATGTTGACCTTCTTGAGTTTTAACGGTTGATTTATAAAACCTGTTGGTACGTCTGGTGCTGCGACACCCCGAATCCCTTCTGTTTCTGTAACATTGACATTCCACGGGTCATCTTCATCCTCTAGACCTCCAGTGATGTTATAACAATCCATCATCGACTGCATCTGACAATGCGTATGCAAGTCTACGGGATATGCCACTCGAACGACCTTCAGAATAACGTCGCAGATGAGCTACAAAGCATTATGAACATCTGGGTTGGCATCCATGAAACTGAAGGTATGAGTAAAGAAAAATGTCAACTCTAACCAAGTGGTAATATCCCCTCACAACTCAGCTATGGCATACCAAGATCGCTGCATTTCGTCCAAAGTTTGGACAAAGGTGTGGACCCATTCATCCTTTGGTCACGATACCCATAGAGTCTGACATTCCATCAGATGACTTTCGAGGTCATTCCGCCCATCGTACCTTCCAGTGTGGTATACTTATGTGTTGCCAAAGAGAACCGTCATCAACCTTCGACACTGTGACCATCCAGTAATCAACTTCTTATGGATCTCCCACCACCGTGCTGGAGTAGCCTTCAACGCCTCCTCCAATGCCAGCAACCTATGTGGTTTTGACACATTAGCTTCAAATGCAACTAAAAATTCAAACAACCTGGGTAGTCCTTTGTTAATCGGCAAGTCAACAGTCTCAATCGTGACACAACACAGTGACTGTGTGATCAACCCACACTTTCTGAACGACACCTCATGCAAGCGGTTTTTCCAGTTCTCTAAAGCATCATCCGAGTCGGAAGATGCAGAGCTAGAGTTGCACCAACCAAGTTCTCCACTAGCAGTCGAATGTATGTAGTCTTCTAAAATGTTATATGCATGATCCCATCCTATTACAACTTCATCCTTGACAGGTTCAACATACCGTCGCCCTACAGTCGGATCCAACGAAGCGATGACGCGAAGGTCCTGATTTTCAAAGTTCATCACCCGCTTCTTGAAATTGATCACTGCCATACTGTCATTATCCCATCCAATCCCCAGTAACGCAGGATAGGAGCTTCCACCTTTGACAACCTCAATGACATCAAAATCTGCATACATTTTCATTCCCTCGATATCCACAACAAGGTGCAGAACTCTCCCATTTGGTGTGACTTTGTCCTGATTATCCAATCACAACTGTACAGGAGACCAGCTCAGCAATGGGCTACCCATCTTTTTCCATGCCTGCTTTGTGAGAATGTTTACGTTTGAGCCGAGATACAGAATGACTGAATCTACTTCGTAATCCCCAATCTGGATATTCATGCGCATTTCTTTGTCTGTTTTCTTCCTCTGTAAGGAGTTCATCGTGGACTCCTTCCTTCCCTTAGCCAGTAGATGCAACAAATTCTCAATTTCGGAAAGAGCATCGATATCTCTTGCCAGTGATAAGCATCTTTCCAAGAAGTACTGCAGGGTACCATACTGACATGATGGTCCTGCTTCCGAAGTTGAATCAAAAGCAATGGGCATGTCATAAACAATTGTCTTACCCAGATTTCATCCCATCGCATGACATGCTTCGAAAAATGTGTCTCGCTCGGAATCAATATCGAACTGCACCTTCTTCTTCCCATCCAACCAGATGAGTGGATGCGGACCATCTTCACCTGTCATCGCACCTCCGAGAGTGATAACGGCAACATCAACATCTTGCATCCTCGATTCTGCTGAAATCATCCCGATAGTGGGTCCTTGATTCTGGTTCGGCAGGGGGTTCGCAGGTTGATTCACATTCTGATTGGCATTCCGATTCCAACGCTGGTTCTAGTTCTACGGCTGATTATGATTTGGAAACTGGTTATGATTCTGCAACTACGGTATATTTATTTCCTGCCATTGCCTAATCAACTGCGAACAGTTTTCAACAATGTGATCAACAACAAAACAATACATTCACTATGTCTACAACTATGGGAAATATCTCTGATAATTCCCCAATACCCCACAATTGTAGAATTGGATAGGTCCACAACCTCGTCCTCCTCCGCGACCAAAGCCTCCACCTCATCCTCCCCGGAATCCTCTGTGGAATCCCCCTTGCTGCTGATATTGAGGTTGATTAAACTGTTGCTGCATGGGATTTAGTTGCAGCTGAACACACTACCCTAGCTAAACACATGGTGCTGGAAAAACGTACTACGGCTGCTAAATGTACCATGGCTATTGTGGAGCCATCTGCATCTGATTATACTGTGGCACAAACTGTTGTTGTGGTTGCGGTACAAACTGCATCTGCGATTGAGGTGGCGGCTAGGATGTTGATGTATTTGTAACTTCAGAAGATATTCACTTGTATATTGTATGCATTGCATTTGTATTTTATTGTATCCCCAATGGAGATGTATTATTCCTCCGATTGGAAGTGTCTTCATTTGTACTTGCAAGTGTTGCATGTTATATTGTAAGTTTCATAACTTATATTTTATGGGTTATTATACCACCTTGGTGGGGTCGGCCCTATATGAGTCATGCGGATTAAAGGGTTATTATACCACCCTAGTGGGGTCGGCCCAATCAACATTATATTAAGTGGTTAAGTTTGGGCCGACCTAGTTGATTAAAGGTCAAGTGAAAGTAAAAGTATAAATAGAGAGTGTGACTCTCTCATTTGACACATATTCTCATTCACTCACTTCGCATTAGTGAGAGAGAGGAGGAGTGCACACAAGTGGAGGAGGAGTAGCTGCTGCAGACATTTATCTTTTGGGGATTCATCTTGGTGATCTTTGTATTGGTGCTTATTCTATCTCTGAGGAAGTTGAGGAGTTTTTCACCTTCTTGGTTTTCCCCGGTGAAATGTTTTGTGTCTCTTGTCTCTTGTCTCTTATGTTTGATATGTTCTACATGTTGTTCTCTCAATTAAGATCCTATATCATATTGAATTAAATGATGAAAATCTAACATGGTATCAGAGCTAGCCTGAAGGAAGGCATGGTATGGCATTTATGACACTTGTTGCACTTGCGAGAAATTGGAAGCTAGGGCTTGGTATAGAAAAAACCATTCATTGTGGAACTTTCTCAATAAATCCACTTCGATGAAGGTTCAAGTTCTGAAACTTGTACAGGTCAAAGAGAACATCCCCATGTACCTTTTGTCTAAAGCACAACATCTAATTCATTGTACTTTTTGTTTTATGATCCGTACAATTTAGGGTTTCTGCCTCTTCCAGATCTCAGTCATAAACAGGTGATCTAGAAAAAAAGGTCACAGCATGGGATAGGAAGCTCCAAATTTAATTCTGTAAAAATTGACAGTAAGAGCACGGATTTTAGTTTCAGAGGTCCAGGTTTCATAGGCCGAAGTTGAAACAGTGACACGTGGCGCTCCGTACAAATTCGCTATATTGTTTAATCCCATAAACAGGTCACGTTACAACATTTGGAATATCACTCTCTCAGAAAATAAATTTGAGGTCAAACCTATGGAATTGTAAATATAACAGGTCAGACTACCACAGTCTAAATTTTCAGACCTTGTGGATCCGAAATTCTAGAGATGCACCAGAAGCAATAAGGAACATATTTCTATGAAATAGAATTGGATTCTGAGCATTCTCATTTTTGGCTTGTCACTGTTGTGGGAAATTAGGGGTTTTGACAGAAGTGGAATTTTGGAGTGATCTTAGCATAGGATTACTTTCCTTGGCAAAATCAAAATTTAGAGACTAAGTTCAAAGTTTTTGGTTGGGTAGAACCCCAGGCATTATCAAACCCTAGTTCTGGATCTTGATCGGAAAGGTGGAAAATTAGGGTTTCTACAAAAGGTTAAGTTTTGGAATCTGTGACCACGTCTAGATGCTCCTCAAAAAAATCGAAGTTTGGAGCAGAAGATCGAACCTTTTGGCTGGGCAGAACCCCAGGCATTATCAAACCCTAGTTCAGTATTTTGACCAGAAGATCCGAAAGTTTCAAAGGCAATTTTGAGGGGTCAAATTTTGGAGATTTCAAAATTGAAGTATACTAGCTTGATCAGCTAGCAAGGCGCATCTTTTCATCCAATCAGAAGTTTGAAATTCAAAGTTTGAATTTTTAGGGTTTCTCTAACAAACCCTAATCCAACTCCAGATCCAGTTTCAGCAAATTAAAGTGGATTTGGTTAATCATAGAAGAGAATGAATTGGACACTTGCATAAGTGAAGAAGTTCCAGTTCCAGAGGGAGATGAGGCTAAGGCCTTACATAAGAAGGCTACAAGAAATACCGACATGTATGACTTGAAGAGATACATGTATGTTTGGAAATCTATTGATGATTAAGTTTATGATATGTTTGTCTTCATATTATTGTTATTAGTACAATCTTGATTAATTTTAGACTTGTCTTATCACCCTGGTAAAAGTATGAATGCATGTGAATACATTCATTGATTAGGGGTATGACACTTATGATTGTACTAATACATTGTGTTGTTGTATGAGGATGATGTTGTCCACTAACATGAAGGGTACATCAAGAAAGACAAATCAATTTCTAGATCAAGAACATATGACCATGGTGACATGAATACAAAGACTCATCCATAGTCATGGATCACATAGAAGCTCCACTTACAAGGTATGCATAACTTGGTTCTACAATTACTAACTTATGAGATATGCAGGTTGGTAGCACAAGGTCTCTAAGAGAACAAAGAAGACATTGTTTGGGTATGTTAGACAAGCATGATAATCCAGGTATGTTTTCCTATATCGAGTTAGAATCCTACTTTGTGTTAGGATCTCATATAAGTATATTTTGTATGATTAATAATCATCATTCATGAAGTTATAGGTTTGATTAATCATGGGTTTATGCATATTATACTTCTTACTTTGATTGATGATATGGCAAACCAGAAGAGTCCTATGGTCATATAAGAATATGCGTGAGTAAAAGAAGTCCTCCCTGAAACCTTGAATACTAACGCTTGTGATAAATTACCTGTGTATGAAATGATCATGACCATACATATTTAAGATTATTTAGAATCATATGTTTTGATAGTATTGAGATTATACTAATGTATGTATGATTATGTATGAGATCTTGAGGATGACTCAATGATGACACTAGTGCACACTTAAGCATGCATAGTGGTCCAGGATGGACATAATCAAGGAAGCAAAGATTGAGAGGGAGTTCACCCTACAACTAAACAAAGATAAGTATTTGAATTGTAATTCATTATATATATGATTACTTAAATTATGTTTTCCAGTCATACTTATGTTCCTAGATTTAGGATGTATATTATTCATATTAGTAAAGTTACATCAATGAACAAGATACTACTAATATGCAAGTAATGGGTAAGTGGCCTATGGTACTGTACAACATTCCATTGCTACTTATCTATAATGAAACCTCCTTGCTGACATGTTGGGAGTTGTGCACACTCTTAACAAATGTTCTGGTAGAGATGGAAGGCATCTAGAAAGTTACAAGATATGGATAAATGTTGTATTGAAGCATTGCCTTAAGATAATTGCATGACTGTATGACATATATATTTATGTGAGATGTTTCTAATCATGAAATTGAACTTATCTTGTACGAAAGACCATGTACCATCACCTACAAGAGAGACTTGTTTCGAAGAACAATAAACGAAGACTCAACAACGACATTTGTTCCAGTGACGAAGTTCAAGAAAACTACCTATTGAAGATATTGAAGAATCTAAAGTTCCCAGGATCTGGGATGCAGTAATGGAAGGATGCCATGATCGAAGAATACCAATTGATCATGAAGAATGATGTTTGGGATGTGGTCCAAGACCAGAAGGGAATTCTGTTGTGACTTCCAAGTAGATATACAAGATCAAGCATGCTACAGATAGTAGCATAGAGAAATACAAGGCAAGTGATGAAGTGGAAGATACACCAAATGGATGCCAAGACAACTTTCTTGAATGGTGTAGTCAAAGAGGAAGTGGAGCATCCACTCGGATTTGAGACACACAATAGGGAGTCGCATGTGTGCAAATTGAAGAAATCCTTGTATGACTTGAAGTAAGCACCCAGGACATGGTATGATAGGATAGACAACTTCCTGTCCATTTTGGGCTTTACCAAGAGTAAAGCGGATTCCAACCTTTACTACAAGGTTGAGGAAGAAAATCCAGTGATACTCCTACTGTATGTGGATGACCTGTTTGTGACAAGTGAGGATAGGTTGATTGCCGACATGAAGAGGAAGCTTGCTGCCGAGTTCAAGATGAAGGACTTGGGTATGATGCATTACTTTCTAGGTATGGAGGTGTGGAAAAGTGTAGATGGAATCTTACATAAACAAGGGAAGTATGCAATAGAGATCCTGAAGCGGTTCAGGATGATGGACTGCAAGGCCATGGCCACACCTATGGAATCGAACTTGAATCCATTGAGTGATGCTTCATCCCAGTCGGTTGATGCCATGGTGTATCGTCAGATTATTGGGTCCTTGATGTTCCTGACGAACATGAGACCAGATATTTGCTTTGCAGTGAACACCTTGAGCCAATTCCTGACGGATCCTAGACATGTTCACCTGATTGCTGTAAAGCATATTCTGAGGTACTTCAAGGGTATGATTGATTATGGGCTCAAGTATGATGCGAATCAAAAGTTTAACCTAGAGGGTTATGTTGATTCAGATTGGTCAGGCAGTGTTGCAGATAGGAAGAGCACTTCGGGGTGTTGCTTCAGTATGAGATCAGGTGTGATGTCTTGGTTTAGAAGGAATTGATCCTACGTAGCACTGAGTACAGCCGAAGCAAAGTATGTCGCATCTTGTTCGAGTAGTTGTGAGGAAATATGGCTAAGGAAGCTACTGTCTGATTTATTTGATCTCTATTTGAATGCTACTTGTATCTATTGTGACAACTAGAGTTGTGTGAAGTTGTCAGAGAACCTGGTGTTCCATGAAAAGTTGAAGCATATCGAGATCAAATATCACTATATCAGGGATATGGTGCAGAGAGGAGCAGTGAAGCTCCTGTATGTTGCGATGGATGAGTAGATTGCAGATGTGTTGACCAAACCACTAGCCATAGTGAAGTTCGAGTACTTCAGAAAAAGGATTGGTGTACTTCAGATCGAGGTTCCTTCCAAGGGGAGGTGATGAATCCAGAAGACGTAGATGCACATGAGATTTTCTGACATGATTGTAGATTTTTTCTCCCATGGTCGTGATGTAATTGATGAGACATTCTCACATGGTGGTAGATGTGTTCTCCCATGGTGCAGATGTAAGGGATGGAGCCATTCTCACATGGTGGTAGATGTGTTCTCCCATGGTGTAGATGTAAGGGCTGAAGCCATTTTTCACATGGTGGTAGATGTGTTCTCTCATGGTGAAAAATTAAGGGCTGGAGCCTTCCCCGAATGGTGGTAGATGTGTTCTCCCATTTTGGTGGTGTAAGTGTTGTATGATGTGCATCTGGATTGTGCTCCGTGGATGATGAGATGATCTGAAGAGGATGATCATGTGTGATGAGCATCAGGACGATGCTCCCATTACTGCTATTAATGATGATCAAGATGATCATTTGTGATGAGCATCAGGACGATGCTCCAGATTTTATGCATCAGGATGATGTTGTGACGATGATCAAGATGATCATGCGATGATGATATGCATCAGGACGATGTTGTGACGATGATCAGGATGATCATGCGATGATGATGTACTGTGTGATGATGATTAGTATGATCATGAGTATCAGGATGATACTCCACAGCCATGGATAGTTTGTGTAGATAGCATAGAAAAGATCCTTGGAGATCCGATAGTCTGAGCTCGGATACTCTTTTGAGGTTTTTCTATAGGTTGATCGTGGACAGATTGTGCAAGTAGCATAGAAAAGATCCTGGGAGATCTGATAGTCTTAGCTCAGATACTCTTTCGAGTTTTTTCTACAGGTAGCATAGAAAAGATTTGGGAGATCCAATAGTCTGAGCTCGGATACTCTTTCGAGGTTTTTCTACAGGAGGCATGTAATCAGTCCTGGAGATCTGATAGGTTGAGCTGTGTGCTCGTAAAAGTCCTGGGATGATCTTTAGAGATATTGCAGGTTGCAAGACACTCTTTTAAGGTTTTTCCTGACCACATATAAAAGGTCCTGGGAGATTCGATAGTCTGATCTCTGATTCTCTTTCGAGGTTTTGTGGTGGTCACATGTAAAAGATCCTGGGAGATCCAATAGTTTGAGCTCGGATGCTCTTTTGAGGTTTTGTTGGCACACATTCGACAGGATGGCCTGAGATGTTGAATACCTACAGGAGGCTAGGCCTACAACCAGCATGAAAAAGTGTTGGCTCTATAGAAATCCCTATGATGAGAAGAATTGAGATATAGCCCAGTGATTGGGATTACCAGTACAGCAGCAGTGACGATGATCCAGCTCCAGTATTGAAGACTTGTGTCTATATGTATTGATGACTTGTGTCAAGAGAATACCTTCCTAGTTAAGAGGGAGTGTTGATGTATTTGTAACTTCAAAAGATATTCACTTGTATATTGTATGTATTACATTTTTACTTTATTATATCCCCAACGGAGATGTATTATTCCTCTGATTGGAAGTGTTGTCATTTGTACTTGCAAGTGTCGCAAGTTATATTGTAAGTTTCGTAACTTATATTTGATGGGTTATTAGAACATCTTGGTGGGGTCAGCCCTGTATTAGTCATGTGGGTTAAAGGGTTATTATACCACCCTAGTGGGGTCGGCCCAATCAGCATTATATTAAGTGGTTAATTTGGGGCCGACCTAGTTGAGTAAAGGTCAAGTGAAAGTGAAAGTATAAATAGAGAGTGTGACTCTCATTTGACACATATTCTCATTCACTCACTTCGCATTAGTGAGAGAGAGTAGGAGTGCGCAGAAGTGGAGGAGGAGTAGATGTTGCAGACATTTATCTTTTGGGGATTCATCTTTTGGGGATTCATCTTGGTGATCTTTGTATTGGTGCTTATTCTATCTCTGAGGAAGTTGCGAGGTTTTCACCTTCTTTGTTTTCCCTGGTGAAATGCTTTGTGTCTCTTGTCTCTTATATCTTATGTTTTATATGTTGTACATCTTTTTCTCTCAATTAGGATCCTAGATCATATTGAATTAAATGATGAAAATCTAACATGGGCCACCTGTGGCTCTGGTTGCGGTTGCGGTTTCTTTATTGCACGTTGGTCATCCTTCACATAGTAGGAGCCATACGTTCTTTCTTGCAGTAAGACATATGCATGGTATTCCTTATATTCATGTCCCACAGACTTGCAGAATGTACAATACAAATTCATCATCTTTGTGACAATCTTCTACATGTATTGACACTCCTCGTGTTCATGCCCATAAACTTGACAAATACGTCACCATGGCATACCTCCGCCACTTAATGCATTTGACACTCCTGATACCAGGTAGTTGCAAAAAGCTGGGCAGTTATCCCTAGTGTGTCCCTCTACGTGACATCGAGTACACCAGACCTCTTCACGGTGCTCTTTTCCATTCTTGAGATCTTTCAACTGAATTGTCAGGTTTGCTAGTTGCGTCTGGATCTGAGACATGCCAGTTGCATTCTCGCCAACAGGTGAAGCTTCTAGCCTCATCGTATTGTCCAGAGCCTCACTCAGTGTCCCAATGTTTTGCTGCATCAACGGGAGCCAAATATGAGGTAGCAATGACGCAATGAACCATTCCTTATGCTGGACATCACTCATGTCAAAATTGATTCTTGCCATTAACGTTTTGAATCTTTGGTCAAAATCCCAGACAGTTTCATTTGGATACTACTTAATCTCCTTCAGTTCTATAATATATTGTGCTTCAGATTTTGGTTTTCTAAACTCTGCAATTAAACCTTTTCTAACTTCATCCAATTTCTTCTCTGGACTGCCTGCAGGAACTTGCACAAACTTCATAAACCAGTCTAGTGCGCGACCTTGAAGAGTCATCGCCAATTGACCTTTCTTGGCATCATCATCCGTAATTTGATTGATAGTCCATACTGCTTCATATAAGAACCAGTATTGCTCTAGGTTGTCTATTCCATTTCCATGGAACAATAGTAACTTCGCATCTTCACCCGCCATCCTGGGATTCCTTCATATAATCGTTGATCCACTAGTAATTGAACGCTATTGACACGATGAACACGATGTTGTCAAAGTTGTATTTCTTTCTAGTTGTGATATAGTGGGCGGAGGTGTTGGTACGTTGCTGCTGGGGGTTGGTCCTACCTCTATCCTAGGGGTAGCCTGGTTTTCCTTATCGGCACTGTGAGGGTGCTTCGTCCCATGTGGTCTTCCTTCGCGGCTTTGTGTTTCTATCATAGCAGAACCTTCTCCTATCCTCTCCCTCTTCTCTTGTTGAAACCGTGCTCCTCCCCTCGTAATACCACTCTCTTCTCCTATCCTCTCCCTCTTCTCTTCTCGTCCTAACTTGCACCCATCTACCTCGTATCATTCCATTCACCTCTCCCCTTCTGCCGCGGTATCCACAACCTCCTCTTACCAGGGCTCTACTGATCGAGGTGCATCTTCAGTATGCCCTTTTCACAGATGAGCATCTTAATGGACAATTGTAGAAACAACAAGAACCTGCTTCTCGGTCCATTGAAAAATTCCCTTTCAGCTTCGCTATAAGACTTTGTCATATCAACTGCAAACTCGATGATATTACCTTCCAATATACTGTCGACCCAGACCTCAAAATCCTACGATGCTTTGTTATCTACCTCTTGTAGCTCCTGGATCAGTTTTGGGGTCCAAGATGTCAACTCACCACCTTGGAATTTTCTCTTTTGAAAGGTCAATTTCGATAACCATTCATACAGGATGATTGTGAATTCCCAGAAAAAATATTCATGTGGACTGTCGTGTATGTACTTTTCCAACCACCGATCCGTCGACAACCCAGGGTTCTGATTTTCTTTCCTAGTGAAATCTTGCAACTTTAGGTTGAACCAATCTTGAATTTATGGTCTCGTCGAATGCCACAACATGTCCTCCCTCCACTTCGCGCTAGGGTCTCGGCAATGGAACCATTTGTTGACACAAACCCAGTCGACAGGGGTTCCTCACACTGTCGACACCCAAACCACCATGATCTCCCTGATCACCGGCCCAGACAGGTTTTACCCTATCTAGCAACACCTGCAGAGTAGATGAAGTCTTAGCCGAGATGTTCAAGAGAGAGATGACGGAACCACGTTTCTTCCGAATGAAGGAGGACCTTGTGCATTAACTCATCGACTTATCGCATCATTGCATAACAAATCTAACCATTCAATGTAGGCATTAAACATAGCATCATTCAACAGATCTCATCATTGATAGAACCACCAATGCGCAATAGAACTGTAAAACATTACTTGCAGCAACAAAACATCGCATCATTCACAGATTCATATCGCATAATGCATTTATCAGAAGGAAACAGGAAAGACACAATGATTATGCTCAAAATTTTGTAATATCATATTAATCTTCACAACAAAACACAGATACAACAAGGTAATCCTTCTGTCACATACCCAGCAAACAGACTCAGATCAATATCCAAAACATCCCGCAATAGCAATTCTCCGGATAAAGATAAGAGTTTTGATGATGTCTTTTGCACTTACAGTCAACATCTATTTATAGGCTTGTGCCTTTACATTCATTGTCCACTTAACCGACCGCTTAAGTACTTCTTAACAAATTCTACAAAAAGATGACCCAAAACCCGCATATTGCGGTCCAAATGACCCAAAATACATAAAATACTATTGACTTGTGCTCTGCTTTCCTCCTTTCTTGGTATCTTCGGCATTGTGCATCATCTGCGATGCTGTGAACTTGACTCATCCAAACGTCCTTCCAACAGGACCAGGTCCCTATGTTTTCTAGTAATTCCGCCATGCTATTATCGTCTCTCTTGATGTGGTTGAAGGAAATGAACCATAGGGCCAGAAGGAGGCTAGACAACCATTCTAGCCGACATTCTAACTGTGATGCACCTGCAACAATTAATTAACAAGAATATGCGAAATAGCAGAAATGACAGAACTCATAATCACTTTTATATTGATCACAGGCCACTTCAAGGGGGCAACCTCCTTTGAGCAAGCTCAATACAAATAACTTCACGGTGCCTTCATAGGTCTCGACACACACTTATATACTAATTCTAAGCGCCAATACTATGGTTCAAAACCATGGGACGTTACAAACTATGGATCACAATACTACGGGTGACTTACAAAGCATATGCGCCAACAACAATAACACAAACTATTGATCAACAAATACTACGGGACGACTTACAAAGCATATGCGTCCAACAACAACATACTAACAACGTAAAGACATGGGTTCCTAACATCCCCTCCCCCTTAAAAAAAGCTTTGTCCTCAAAGTTTTAGATGTGGAAATTGTTGTTGAATCTGAAGGAGTGGTTCCCATGTAGCATCCTCTGGTTGCATGCCGTGCCACTAAATTAAGACCTCTGTGATAGAGCGAGAGCGAAGCTGATGCGTGCGCCGATTGAGGATGGCCTCTGGCTCCAAAAGGATGGATCCTTCATTATCCAGTTCGGGTAAAATCGTTTGTCCACTGATGTTGGTGCCAAGAACTTTCTTCAAACAAGAGACATGAAATACTGGATGAATGCGGGAAGAAGGAGGAAGTTCCAATTTATAAGCAATGGACCCAATCTTCTGAAGAATCCGATATGGCCCATAGAACTTTGGAGCGAGCTCATGACGCCCTTTGAGTTTCAAGGATGATTGTTTGTACGACTGGAGACGAATAAAAACCATATCGCCGACTTGAAAGTGTGCTCAGAACGGTGCTGATCAGCTTGTTGCTTCATGCGATTTCTTGCCATGTGAAGATTGTCCCGAAAAATGAGAAGAATCTGATCGCGGTTTCGAAGGACCATGTCAACTTCCTAAACTGGTGAAATGGTGGGGGTGTATGGAAGAAGAGCTGGAGGTTCCTGACCATAGACTGCTTCATATGGGGTCATTTTAGAGGCAGTGTGGTAAGAGGTATTGTACCACCATTCAGTGAGAGGGAGCCATTTTTCCCACTGATGTTGTTGTTCCGAGGTGAAGCAACGAAGATAAGTTTCCAAGCATTTATTGACAATTTTAGTCTGACCATCTGTTTGTGGGTGATACCCTGAACTCATCTTCAGTTTGGTGCCAGTGTGGCGAAATAGTTCTGTCCAAAAATGACTGGTGAAAGTCGCATCACGATCCGAGACAATGGAAGAAGGGATGCCATGAAGACGAAAGATCTGGTCCAGAAAAATTTGAACGACGGAGGAGGCTGTATAGGGATGGATGAGCACACAAAAATGACTATATTTGGAGAGGCGATCAACCACAACGAGAATCACTGTCTTCCCACCAGATTTAGGGAGCCCTTCAACGAAATCCATAGAAATATCTGTCCAAATCCGTGTAGGTATGGGCAAGGGTTCAAGCAATCCTAGAAGGAGTGTTGTTTCACCCTTATTGCGCTGGCAGGTATCACATTCGGCCACCATCTATTGAATTGTCCTTTTCATGCCCTGCCAAAAGAAGTTACGCCGTGCTCATTCATACATTTTGAGGAACCCAGAGTGCCCTGCCGATGGAGAAGCATGGAGTTCATAGAAAACAGCCTGTTGAAGATCTGTGCTCTGGGGAAGCACCAGACGACCCTTGTATCACAGAGAAGAACCATCCCAAGAGTAACGTGGTATAGCAGAAGGGTTGTTGGTCAAGCGTTGGATGATTTGAGATAAGGAGGAGTCATTGACATAACCCTATTGAACATAGTGCAACCAATTTGGAACAGGCATAGAAATAGCTGAAAGAGAACCTTGGGCATCAAATGTGCGAGAAAGAGCATCTGCCACAATATTGTCTTTACCCTTCTTGTAAGTGATCTCATAGTCATAACCCATGAGTTTGCTAACCCATTTCTGTTGTGCCGGGGAGGAGACACGCTGGTCCAAGAAATATTTCAGACTCTGGTGATCAGTCTTGATGCAGAAATGATTACCTAATAGGTATGGGCCCCACTTCTGACTGCATGAAAAATAGCCATCATTTCCTTCTCATAGGTAGAGGCAGCTAAATTCTTACCTGAAAGGGCTTTGCTGGTGAACGCAATGGGGTGTTCATCTTCAAGGAGAACAGCACCAAGTCCATTGTCGCAAGCATCACTCTCAATAGTAAAGGGCTTAGAAAAATCGGGCATAGCTAGCACAGGTGTAGTACACATAGCTTGTTTTAGTTTGTCAAATGCACACTGAGTAGCAGGTGTCCATGTGAAGGCATCTTTTTTCAATAGAGCAGTTAATGGAGCTGCAATATTCCCATAATCCTTGACAAACTTGCGGTAGTAGCTAGTCAACCCCAAAAAACCACGAAGGCTCTTGAGTGTCTGAGGATGCGGCCAATTGTTCATGGCATCGATTTTGGCAAGATCCACGCGAACCCCTTGTGCTGAGATAATGTGCCCGAGATACTCAACTTCCTTCTGTCCAAAAACACATTTAGACTGCTTGGAATGGAGATGATGGTCAGAGAAAAGTTGCATGACAAGATCCAAATGCTGGAGATGTTCATCCCATGTTTTACTATAGATGAGGATATCATCAAAGAATACCAGAATGAATTTCCGCAAGTGGGTCGAAATATTTTATTCATTAAGGCCTGGAATGTGGAAGGAGCATTAGTGAGGCCAAAGGGCATGACCAAAAACTCATAATGGCCATCATGTATGTGGAAAGCTGTTTTAGGGATATCATCCTCATGAACCCGAATTTGATGATACCCAGAACGAAGATCTAACTAGGAGAAAAAGTGAGCCCTATGAAGCTCATCAAGAAGCTCATCAACAACAGGAATTGGAAACTTATCCTTGATGGTGAGGTGATTAAGTGCTCAGAAGTCAATGCACAGGCGCCATGACCCATCTTTTTTGCGGACAAGAATAACTGGAGAAGAAAAGGAACTAGTGCTTGGGCGAATAATACCTTTCTTCAATAAGTCCCGAACGAGCATTTCAATCTCTGTTTTTTGGTGAAATGGGCAGCGATAGGGCCTGATGTTGGGAGGAAAGCTGCCAGGAAGGATCTGAATACGATGGTCTTCTAGCCTGGAAGGTGGCAATCCCACTGGTTCAGCAAAGACACCTGTATATCGATCCAGAATTTGTTGTAGATCCAAAGGAGTAGTGGAGACTGCTGATGGTTGCATCTGGATGGAATGGATCTGAGCGATGACACCATGTGAATTCTTCTTGAGGATTTTTTCCATGCGATGTGAACTGATGATGCTGAGAGAACCTGGTTGTAATCCTGTTAATGTGTGTTTTTGTCCATTGAGGGAAACCTGCATCCAAAGTTCAGCAAAATCCCATAAGATAGGGCCAAGTGTGCCCAAAACCACATCACCAAGGAAATTTTTAAGGGCGAAATTTCGCCAATTGGCTATTTTTCAGGGTTTGTTTCAAAAAATAAAGTCGCTATTTGGTCATTTTTAGTCTCTAATATCGCCTATATTTACATAAAATATGTTTTTTTACCGTAATACTCGCCAAAATTTACGCATTTCAGTAGTAAATTGTATGTTTCATATTTAATATTCGCCTACTTATCTACATACATGTTTTTTTCAATCCAAAATAATCGCCTAGGATACTATACTTAAGTATAATGTTAGATTCCTTAAAAAATACCCTACACATCACATCCGCCTAAGGGAAAGGCAAACATGTTAGAGTGCAAGGTATAATCTACCATAGAGATACACACATTTCAACACTTCCCTTTGCAAGGTAAGGTGCCCCCATTGGAAACCATGACTTCAAAGTTGGAGCAAGGATGGATAAAACAATCAGCTTGTTTGGCGATCCGAGGGTCAATGAAATTATGAGTGCTCCCAGAATCAATGAGTATTGTAAGAGGAAGCTTCTTGAAGTAACCCCTGACCCACATTGTTTGGGGGGTGGTGATTCCAGCTAAAGCATGGAGATATATCTCTGGCTAGTCATCCTGAGACGGAGGGTCAATAGGCGGTTCCTGAATGTCGACCGTAGCATCCAGTGTTTCTGGATCTTCGTCACCAATTTCAGAGGCAGGCGGAGACTCCACATCCAAGAGATAAAGCTTTTGCTGAACACATCTATGTCCCTGAGTGAATTTCTCATCACAATTATAGCAAAGCCCCTTTTCTCTACGTGCTTGCATCTCTGTTTCCGACAAACGCTTGATAGGAGTCGGTCAAGGAGCCTGCGGTATAGGTGGTCGCTGAGAACCCATATTTCGGAAGGGAACAAAAGTGGGCTTGGAGCGTTGTTGGGCTGCAATCTTGTCTTCGGCCAACTTAGCTAACCCTAGTGCCTCCATCATTGTGTTGGGACAGAACATTTTGACCTCAAAGCGGATGGCATCCTTTAGACCACTGATAAAACAACTCTGGTAAAATTCATCAGACAATCCTTCGGTGTGGTTGGCTAGATTCTCAAATTCAGTTTGATACTCTCTCACAGTGCTAGTTTGGCGAAGTTTAGTGAGGACTCCTGTGAAGTCATCAAAAGCACTAGGACCAAATCGTTGCAAAAGGAGATGGAAAAAGTATGGCCATTTGGGTTCTGGATGAGCCTTGATGTACCAACGGTACCATTGAAGAGCTTCCTGTTCCAAATGAAAGGATGCCAATGGAACTTTGTTGTCATCAAAAGTATTATGCAGACTGAAATACTACTCTGCATGATAGATCCATCCAGTTGGATCGGTACCATTGAAGCGAGGAAAATCAAGCTTCGGACCATGGAAATTGCTGGAAGAAGAGAACCCATTGTCTGTTGAAGACTCAGACTGTCGTTTGTTGTTCATAACTGAATGTTCAAGATGGAGACCGAGAAATTTTTCATACAGATCCTAGAGTTTGGCTTGGATGGTTGCAAGTGCGTCCTCCATGGTTTTTGATCCTGCACGAGTGACAACCATAACCAGGTTTTTTTTTTTTTTTTTCTCGGTTGACTGGGTAGGAAAACAAAAACAGAAGCTACTTTAGTAAAGGAAAATCTGCACTTAGGAAAAAATCAGAAGGGTAATTGGGGTTTGACTAGGTTTTGGACACTGTTGGGTAGACAGGGAAGCAAAAATGAGGATTTCTGAAGCGGGGTGCAAGAATGGAAAAATTTGGCAGAGGGGAACAAAGAAGCAGAATTCAGAAAGGAACTCTATGGTAAAATTTGAAGGTGATTGGGTGAAATCTGAGGAAGTTATGGAAAACCCTAAAAATAGACAAATGTGGGATTTCGGGCTTTGGGAAGGGGAATTGGGGATAGGGTCCTCGGGAATGAAATATGCATAATGGGATGACAGGGGTTCCCCAAAAATTTCAAGGGAAACAGAGTGAAAATAAGGGAGATATGGAGAAAAACCTGAGCGGCTACAGCTCAAAAGGGATCTGGAACAGCGCCAAATGGATTGAAAACGGTTGAATCTGGAATGGCTTGCAAAATGGATCTGAAACGGCGCAGCAATGATTGACAATAGTTCAGCTGAAAGTAGATATGGACCCTAGGTATGTGCGGCTTCCTAACAGTTCAGGGGTTTCACTCGGCCACCAATGCTGTCTGACGGCTTGCGTATTGGGGCAGTACCCCTCACTCCACGGCTCAGGTAAAACTGATAACCGCTTTGCCACAAACAACATCTCTTGGTTTACCTCACAGGTGGGAACTAGTCAATCAGGTAGGGGTCGTTGCCCTTTTCGCTGGCAGGTCCTCTCAATGGGCCAGCTACTTCAGGGTTCCTATGGTACTCCTCAAAATGAGTTTTAGGGCTTATGCCCAAGTACTTCCCACAGTTAAGCGGATAGGGATTATTCCCAAAATCCGAACCTGCAACAGATGCGAAAAAAATTTGGCATAAATTTCACCTAGCGAGCCCAAGAAAGTGCTCTGATACCAGATGTGATGCACCTGCAACAATTAATTAACAAGAATACACGAAATAGCAGAAATGACAGAACTCAGAATCACTTTTATATTGATCACAGGCCACTTCGAGGGGGAAACCTCCTTTGAGCAAGCTCAATACAAATAACTTCACGGTGCCTTCATAGGTCTCGACACACATTTATATACTAATTCTAGGTGCCAATACTATGGGTCAAAACCATGGGCCGTTACAAACTATGGATCACAATACTACGAGCGACTTACAAAGCATATGCGCCAACAACAATAACACAAACTATTGATCAACAAATACTATAGGACGACTTACAAAGCATATGCGTCCAACAACAACATACTAACAAGGTAAAGACATGGGTTCCTAACACTAACCTCCAGTTTGTCAAAAATTTTGAGCAAGGAGTTCCATTGTGAATACAAATCACCATATCCAAAATCACCTTAGAGTCGCCTTCCACTATTAGAGAGGTCCAGTTTCTCTTGTGGGCCAAGAGAAAATCATGGATCAAACCTTCCACTTATGTTGCATTATTTGAGTCCATCCCAATGTATCCCATGCAGAAACTCAACATTCAGCTAGTGTGATCTTTGACAATTCCATCGAACCCCACAGGACCTGGATTCCCCTTGGATGCCCCATTAAAATTTAGTTTGAAGAAGTTGGTTGGGGGAGCCAAATAATGGTTTGGGATGGAGGTATCCAAGTGGTGAAGCTTAGGATCATCGAAACATTGCAGTGGTTCATAAATCCCCTAGTATTGCAAAATGAAGGATTCAATGCCCAGAGCGTTCCAATCCATCACCTCCCATCAATGCATTCTGATGGATTCCAACATTCTAGATTTGATGGTGTTCTAGAACCTTTCCTCAGAATTTGATTTCCCCTTGAAAGTATTAGCATTCCATTCTCACCAAATATCCTAAACCAAGAAACACGCGAAAATTTGCTACATCTGATTAACAATGGGGTTTTGTGTCCATTTACTGAGAGTTAGGTCGAGGTTACCCATTTGCCGATTGGACCTCCTGAAGGAAGCAGGCCCTACCAAAAACTGTGCAAAGGAGCGCAGGTCCAAGAGGTGATCCAGTGTTTCATCATCATTTGTGCACAAGCAGCACTGGTAAGGTCCATTTATCCCTATTTTCAGAAGGTTATCTCTTGTTAAAATTCGTTGCTTTATCAGAATCCAGTCAAAAGTAGAAATTTTTGGCCATAACTGGGATGACCCAAAATTCTTCCATACTGTCTCTTGCAGGGGATTGTTAAACCAAGTCCAGATCTCATAGGCCTCCTTCATCGAAAAAATATCCTTTGGGTTTGAAGCCCCATCGGGGGCTTGTTGTACCCATCCTTGATTTGTATGTGCCTATCTTTAAGTGCTTCCTTTATTATGGACACTTCCTCCTGAGGGCCTATCCATTACCACTAGTCTTCATGAGTCCAACCCTGAAATTCAGCATTTCCATCAGTATCTCTCTAGAAGTCCTTGACCTTTATCTTCCCCTGCTTTGCACATTCCTATTAGAGCTAAGGTGCATCCAAGGATTTCTCGCGTTTCGGTAGTTGTTTCTAGGATTCTTACCAAAATAGGGCCAATTCACCATTTCTGATTTCCCAGAAACTATTCTCTTGGACAATATTTCTCCCCAGATTCGCCATTTTCCATATGTGGGAACCCTACCTATTCTCTGCATAGCGTATGAGGTCCTTTCTATCCCATCCCAAAGCATATTTACAGTGCCATAGTCTCTCCTATAGTTAAATATTATGAGTGACCCATTTCCACTAGATTTTGGCACTGCAAGCCACATTCATCTTTTCTAGATCCCTTAACCCCATCCCCCCATGAATTTTTGGATCCCAGATAGTCTCCCAACTCACAAAGCCCCATTTTCTCTGTTCACTGGCCCCACTTCAAAGAAAATTCCATTGAATGTTACAGATTTCTTTCAAGACATATTTGGGGGCCTCCATTGTAGAGAATAGGTAGAGTAGCAATGCTTGGAAAACGGATTTAACCAAAACCAACTTGCTAGCAAGTTTGAGGGACCTAAAGGTCCAACTTGTCATGATTTTCTTCATTCTATTCAAAAGTTCCATCCATGATTCTTTTTGAACAATTGAGTCCACTAGAGGTGATTCTAAATATTTGGATGGAAGGGAGCTCTCTTGAAAACCAAGGATAGGCTAGATATTGAGTCTGGTAACCCAAGGAGTACTAAAGAAGAACATTTGGGACTTCTGCTCATTGACTTCGAGTCCCAAGAAATCCCTGAATCGCTAGAGGAAACATTTGATATCCCTCGCCTCCTGAACCGAAGGGTTTCCCATGAGCATAGTATCATCCACAAATTGTTGATAGGATTAAAAATATTCCATTGGGTGGACTTGTAGCCCCCTGGGCTCCCATATGGCATGCAGAGCCTTGATGTATCTTCCCAGTACCTCTCCAATAATAACATAGATAAATGGGGACAGTGGATCCCCTTTCCTTATTCCCCTAGTTGGTTTAATAAGGCTCGTTGGAACTCCATTCACTAGGATGGAGAATAGGGTCGAGGTGATAAGACTCATGATCCATCCAATCCAATCTTACTTGTATCCAAATTCCCTCAACATCTCATGGATGTATTTTGAATTAAGCCTATCATAGGACTTTGCAATATCTAATTTAAACATCATCCATGGGATCTTCTCTGTTTTGAGGGAATGGATTACTTCATGAACAATAATTATATTGCCCATTATCTAGTGACCTTCTACAAATCGAGATTGCTCTTGAGTGATTAAGCAGAGGATAATGGGTTTAAACCGATTAGCGAACACCTTGGTCACAATTTTGTAAATAGCATTGCACAGGGCGAAATGCCAGAACATTCTAGGAGTGTTAACTCCCTCGATTTTAGGGATTAGAGTGAGGAATGGAGCGTTAAAGGATGGAAGGATATGTTGCGATCGTTTGGAGTCTTCCACAATTTTCCACAATTCATTCTTAATTAACTCCAAGAAGTGATGGAAACAATTTACCGTAAACCCATCAGGCCCCCGTAAACCCATTAGGCCCTAGGGCCTTACCATCTTCCATTTGCTCTATAGCTTCTTCTACTTCCATCAGTGTCACTGGTTTCATTAGGAGCTCATTTTGGTCGTTCATAACCAGCGAGGGGATATGTTGGGTTATCCTATCAATGTCCCTTCATCTGTCTAGGTTGGGATCCAACCACTTATACTATGAAACGAGAACTCGACACAGTTCTTGTTTTTCTCTCTCCTAATTTTAGTAGCTATTTTTACCTCCATTTCAAAAAGGGTTGATACCAGTATCACACATTTTCATTTTGAGGCAATTTGGGGGCCTTTGAATTATCTTTGTCGTAAACTATTTTCAATTTTTATTTTCAAGTGTGTTTTTAGAAATTTAACAAAATAACATACATTTTTAAGCAATTTATAATGAAAAACATATACATTTTGCAATTTTTTCTATAAAATAATACATTTTTATGGACAAAATAAGACATTTTTTTTGACAAAATTGTAAAAAATCCAGAAAATAAAGACATTTAAAACCATTTTCAATTAATTTTAAGAGTTTTTTTGTATAAAAATGATACTATTTCATATTATTTTCCAAAAAGTGACGATTAATAAAAAATTAAAACCTACCCCCTAACCCCCCATAAACTATATAATAATTTTTTTTTTAAATAAGTAAAACCTAACCCCGCCTCCCTTCACCCTTAAAATTATAACAAAATCTAAAAGAAAAAAGAAAAATAAATAAAAATCAAATTTTTATATATATATATATATAACAAAATTAAAATAACAAAAAAATTATAACAAATTTCAACTTAAAATTAAAAATTTCAATTAAAAAATAAAATACAGATTTAAAAACTTAAAAATAAAGCAAAAAAAATTTTTAAAAAAAAATTATATATATATATATATATATATATATATATAACTGAGGGGTAGCATCAGTTAGGTATATATTTTTTAATTTTGTTTTCATTTTATTTTTAAGTTTTTAAATTTGTATTTTATTTTTTATTTTTTTAATTGAAATTTTTATATTTAAGTTGAAATTTGTTATTTTTTTTTGGTTATATATATATATATATATATATATATATGTTTGTTTAAATTTGATTTTTATTTTTTTATATAAATTCTTAAATTTTTTGAATTTTGTTATAATTTTAAGGGGGAAGGGATGGGCGGGTTAGGTTTAAATTTTATTGTTTTTGTTTTATATGCAAGTTTCAAAAAACTTGTAATTTATCTCTTGAATTTTTTTTTCCCATTTAGGGGTTGATTTTAAATTTTTTGTAAACAACAGTATGGGATGTTTAGGCCATGGCTCTATTTTTTACTCTGAAAAAAAAACGTGTATACTAGTATCAACACTTTTCTATTTTGGGGGGTTTTTTGGTATTTTTTTGCAAAAATCATAACTTTTATGGCTAGAGTTCTTGTTCATAGTATAAAGTTCTCGTTTCATAGTATATGTGGTTAACCTTCATGATGTCCTAAAAGAAGTGACAGAGTTCTCCCTCAATTTCCTCCCTGGTTTCCAACTTCTTGTCATTCTTATTTATGAGCGTAAGGATCTTATTTTGGATCCAATGTTGAATTGACGACCTGTGGAAAAACTTTGTATTTAGTTCACTTTCATTTATCCTGGTTACCCTAGATTTATTTTTCGATAGGTTCTCCTCTTGACTTTCTCTTTCCATCATCTTAGATGTCGTTCGAGTTTCTTCTTCATGGAGTTCAACTGAGTAGCCTTTTGTCATTCCCTACACTTGAATCTCTTCTAATCTCCTTTCCAATTTATTTTTATTGGAGAAGATATTTCCAAACTCTTCTTTATTCCATTTCTCGATTCCCTCTTTAAGAGATTTGAGCTTTTGTTGAAACTAGTACATACTTTGTCCATCCCCACGGTCCAATTCTGTCCACCACTGATGCACTTTATCTATGAATTCGGGGTGGCTGAGCCAAAATTATTCATAGTGAAAAGGGTTTTTGAATTGATATCCTAATCCACTCCACCAAAAAAATACATGCCAGTGATCTGGACCCGCATACGGGAGAATTATGGTCAACATGTCACTTCCAATATCCATGATTGATTCTAACACTAGGAAATGATCGAGATGGGAAGAAATGTGATGATCACCAATCCTCTTGTTATTCTAGGTGAATATGTTGTTTCCCATAACAATGTATACAAGCTTCAAATCCTCAATGGTTTCCCTAAAGAGGATTTTTTCATCCTTTGATCTCCTTATCCCCCCTTTCTTCTCGTCCAAGGATGTGACTAAGTTGAAATCCCCTCCTAGTAACTAGTGTCTTCACTCGTGTAATACCCCATTTTTCCCTTGATGTATTTGGATTTGATGTAAATACTGTGTATGTACAGTGTATGTATTTTCCCCAGTGTGGAGCTCAAGGCCAAGGCCCCACTATTGGATTATTAAGTTTATTGCTTAGGAAAATATTTGGACAGTTTGATTATTCATGGGTTGATTAAGCCATGAAGGAATGTAAATGATGTAATTATTACTGAACAAATAAAATAACCAAGAAGCTGGCTAAGTGGGCAACGAATGAGAAGGGGCCAAGTGTATCCACTAGGGAGAGGTGAAGGGGTTTGGGATTGGTTTCCCATATTTCCACATGTATGACTGGGAAGCCATTTGAACTCCCTGCTGAAATTAATAAAACTGTAGTGGGTGGTTGAGAACCCTGATGGCTGAGGCCCCTACAGTATGGATCATTCCTGCAATTTCGTATGGAAAGGAATGGCTCTGATCACTTGAACAAGACGACACTCAATTGCCTGGGAGAACTCGCTGAACCTGTTTGACTATTTGGGAGGAGTATTCATAGATTCATTCATCTACATAGACATTCCTCACCCCTCACTCACTCACTCACTCACTCGCCCCTGCACGCGCTTGCAATTCACGAGCTATCGACCCTCGAAGAGAATTCATTCTTGTATTTCCTATATGCACCAAACCAATCTGGGAAAAGGAAATATGAGGCTAATCATGCTTCCTATGTGGGAGAAAAATCCTGAGAGTTAATAACCGTAACCACCTTGTGTGCAAACCACAGTTATAGGGACAGAGTGGTATTGATATAATATGTTGCAAAGTGGTATTGGCAGAGCGGCTGTGAGGAAACCCCAAGGCTATTAAGGAATCAGTTGTTGAACTGTGGGAGAGAGTTGGGTGGCTTGATAAACCCAATGAAGGCTATAGTCTCAATGAACTAGTGACTGGACCTTTCTATGGCCATCCTGGAATAGCACTGGAAGGGAATATGCCTTTAGAGACCGTGTAACAGTGATGTAGGTCTTCCTTGTGTTGGATGTGGTAGTTATTGTGAGTGCCAAGTCAACTGAGTGTTGAGATGCCTGTAGCTCTGTGGTTGAGCTCACTAGATTAGCAACGCCTTCCCTGTTTTCCCTGAATTGCTTGATAACCACTGTAGGTTGGCTTAGCTTGGGTAGGATCCCTGGAAGGCTTGATAAACCCAACTACAGACTGTTTTAGCATGAAAATGGAGCCCTGACTGTGAGAGAACCTATTATCCCTCCTTAGTGGATACACTGCCCAGCTCGGGGGCAATCTCTCAGCTGAAATAGTATAGGCTGGATAGAGATCTAAGGTTGGGTGGAACGTTGCTCTCACTTATCCAGTTGCTTCGGAATTGAAAAATAAGTATTTATGTTATAGTAAATGATGTTATTTCATTGTTGTGATGAATGCTTGTGTATAATTATGGAACTGTGGAATGTTTGAATATGAATTATATTGACATGAATTCATATATAGGCCTGATTAAGTGGTTGATTTCACTGTTGTATGTATATCTCATATTGCACGAACTCAATGCCTTGCAATTCTTGCATATGATAGATGTGTTGATTAAACTTGTTTAATGGATCCTACATGTTATAATGAATGATAGTGTTTCATTATTTTGTAATGAATGTTTATGTATATCTAACCTATGAATGAGATGTATACTTACACCTGACCCCTGGGAAGAAGGGAAGCCCTGGAAGGAGTTTCAGAAACCTGTGTGGGTCAGATGGAAGGGAAGATATTGGAAGATAGAAGGTGGGAACTGTCTAAGTGGGATATAGACAGAACTTCAGAGAATAAAATGGGAAGGTTACATTCCTCACCTAATCAGGTGGATCCTATCATTGAATAGGGATCTCTAAGAGCTTTCCAATGGTACCAACCTTTCCCCATTTGGATGTTGGAGGAAGAAGTTATGCCCCTTTGAAGAATTGATGAAATTTCCTTACAGAGGCAGGGTTCTGCACGCATAGTTCTGCAATTACGGGTTGCAGGTTGCCGAATCACCAAGTTCAAAAATTTAAGTATTTTGGGTTTATGCAATCCTGCATTCGCAATTGTAGGATTTGGGTTGCGGGATCAGTTGTTTGTGGGTTCCGGGATCGTCAAGCACATGTTTTCATATTTTGGGTTTCCGCAATTCTGCATCCGCAATTGTGGGTTGTGGAATCAACTGTTTGCGGGTTGCAGAATCGCCAAGTGCATGTTTTTTTTTTATTTTGGGTTTCCTCATTCCCACATCCACAATTGCGGGATGCAGATTATGGGATTCGCTGTTGTGGAATGAAGGTTGCGGGTTTGCAGCTGCGGTTTGCGGATTGCGGATTTGAGCTCTCCCGACTATGTGTATGGCACTCAGTCGATGATTTGGGAGAAAAAAGAAATATGGATCATGGTCTCCAATGGCCAGGTAGGTCAGTGGGGATGTGACACCTCAAACCATCAGTGGATCCCTCTCAATGATTTAACAAATCCTAATTTATGTTGGGGCAAGTGGGGGCCATAAACATTAGCGAGGACCCCGCTGATTAGGTAACCAATCACTTGGAATTCAACCGATATGGATTGGGGGTAGGCCATGAACCCTATTAGAGAGACCATGCCTAGGTCCCAAAGGATACCTATCACACCTGCAGATCCCCAAGCGTCAATCCCCACCCCATCATATCCCCTCCATGCTTTTCTTCCTACCTCGCGGAGATGTGTCTAAGAGCATTTGGTTTCTTGCAGGAATGTTGTTGCAGGTTTCTCTTTCTGAAATGTTTCCTCAATATTCTAACTTTCTGAGGGTTTTTTAACCCCATGATATTCCAGGTTATAACATTCATTGAAAAAGAAAAAATTAAAGACCCAGAGAAAACCTAATTGTAGGGTACTGACCTGATTCCACCAACTTGAGTCTAACTGCTACAATTCGTTGTCGATTCAATTTCCTCCTTGGTTTCTTTGATATATCCACATTTTTTTATTTTTTATCCTTCTGAGGCCTGGGGACAATCCCTAGGGGCCTCATGGATCGGTATTTAATGATCGCCTCTTGAAGAAGGGACACCTTCTCTTGGGGCACATATCCCTTTTCCTCATATTCACATGCTTGTTAGATTCCATGTATAGCTATTTCCCCTATGTCCATGTCCTCTCCTTCATCTTCTACTTCCATATCCTTTTGGATCAAGATCTTCTCTTCCTCACCTTTATTGTGATTTCCTTCATTTTCCTGCCTTGTTGTCTTTGGGATTGGACTCCTCTGCTTCTCAAAAAGGGGGATTTGCTCCATATCATTCTTGGTCTGGTCATCTAAAACTATGAATTGGTTAGAAACTCTGGGATTTTTGTGCACTTAAGGGGATTCTTGTATTTGTCCTCCCCTCTTTTGAGAATTCCCTTTTGAGAACTCTTGGTCATCAAAATCCTCGGAATTTTTAGGATGAGGGGAGTGGTTTTTTTGTGAGAATTGGTGCACCATACTTGAACGGACTATTTACAAGAACAAAATAAAAAAAATTCACATGTGTGTTTATCAGTGCTATATTTGTTTTTAAGCACCAGCAATTAAACATCATGTTTGTAAATTTAATGCATCGATGCATTATTACAACAACCTGCACCGTTAAATTCATAAGCATTATTTTATAAAGTTAAAATATGAAAAAAAGAATAATATAGTCGATATTACCAGTGCATTGTATTTAAAAACACACCGGTGTGTTTGAGCAACTAGAATGCGCTGAAAATTCCATAAGTGTTTTCAACAAAAAATAAAAATAAAAACTTACAGGGACAATAGGATTTCAGATTGGGCCCAAGAAGTGCTCCCAAGGGAAACACTTTATATATAAAAACACAAACCCTTAAATCTAAAATCGTTGAAAAGAAAAATCATAATTCTTAAACAATAGAGGTATTTAAATCGTAATGTAAAATTTTGCAGCCACATAAAACAAAAGCAATCAACAAGAAAACCAAGGTTCCAATGTTGAAGGTATATATATATATTATGAATTCATTTAAAATTTAAATAGGAAAATAAATAAATCATGCATTATGATCAATAGTACAAATTTACATACTTCAAATTTCTAATATGTAGGGTTTTCTTTGATTAATCATACCTTACAAATTTCGATATCTTAAATACTTTGGTTGCTCCAAACTCCACCCCAGTAAGTCTCTCTTCTAGAACTCTCCCTTCAAAATTTCAACACAATAATGAAATAGTGATTAGGAGCTATTTTTTTTATAAACACTCTATAGAATTAGGTTTTGAAAATGAATTTCGTGCTCTTTTTTCAATTTATGAGAAAATAATTCGTGCGATTTTTTATTTTTAATTCTTGGGATTTAAGTGTGCGTGTTACACTGACACACTAATGCATCCAAGCATGAAACACATTATATCTATATTCTTTTAAATTTTCCTAGCATAACAGTGCACTGTAAAGATATGAATGCACTGATGTGATTCTATTTTAGAGATCCACTGTGGTGGCATACAATAGAAATTTTTAAAAAAATATATCATGTTGCACCGCGTTCTAAGAATATGGATGCACTATTGCGACTAATTACATAGCACACTGCCCCTAAGAATATTGAAAATTGCATTGATTTTTCCGACCAATTAAAAATTGCATTGATATCTATCCACTATCCAATATAGTGGATAATTTTGTTTCCAAATATTTTCGTGGAAGATACAACATGGTGTGTACTTGTATTTGCAGTACTAATGTCCTTTTTAGTTAGAATGCACTGGTGCAGTTATATTATTATTGTGCACCAATTTAATTAAAAAAACCTATGAATTTCTCTTTCAAATTAAAATGGTATATTCATGTCAAGTGTTCTTTTAGGATTCAACAAGAACAATTACAGTATTTCATAGTATACATATGGTGCTTAAACTCATATTATTCACACGAAATGGTTTCAAAACTATATTGGATGTAAGATTGTAATATGGTTCTGTTGATCCCCCGAAAATTGCAGCATCAAGCAGCAAGGGATTCTCCCTGATAAATAGTCCCAATTAGATTGTCCACCGTTTGGTGTGGGGAATCCGTCTGGTTAACGGTTCCGGCTACCGTAAGATTTAAAGATTCATGTTATTTACACCGGTTGCGGCCCAATCCACCATTTATATGTTTTAATTTTAAAGATGATATGCAAGTTCCCTAAGCTAAATGCAAGTAACTAATATAAATTAACCTAAAATAGTATAAGCAAATCTAATCTATCCTTGCAAGGAGAAAACGGTAAATATGAGCAATACGCTAAAAGAAACATCTAAAGATCATATAGATAGCCATTAAATCATAAAGATGCAATTTTAGCAGAAAATAACAGATATTAAAGATAGATTTAATTCACTGAATACATTCCATTACTCATTTATGAGAGACATCATTGTACAGAAAATAGAATTATCATTCATCACACAGAAATAATTCATAATAGTAAAGAAAGATCTCACAGTAGTATACGAATGCTACAAGAATAGTCCAACAAACATTTAGCACACATTTCCAGGCAAAAAACATCCTCTCCAGGCTTCCATTAGGCAAAATCCAGTATCTTGAAGCAAGGAGCAAAATAATTTGTACCAGCTAGAAAATTTCTTTCACCTGCAAAAAGCCCTTCTATCTTCTTCTGTTCTACTATTTATAAGTTTACAAATTGCTCCTTAAGCTGACAGGTGTGCCCTAAACTCTAGAACCTTCTAATTTTTCCTTTAGTGCATAGTTACAAAACCCACAGATTCGTGGAGAGCCTTCCATATAAGACAGAATCAGAACCAGCTGTCTTCTAAAGCATTTATACAATAAAGGAAATTCAGCCTTTTCTCACACTAAGACAAACAAGAATTTTGATGGTTTATCTATTTTATTTGGCTTCCTTTTGCTAGCTCGCTGACTCATCCCCACCAACTGGCTCGCTTGTGGATGTTTGGCCATCTACACTTTGGATATGGGTGGCCCATTAACTGAGCTTTTTCAAGATAATTTTACTTTGAACAGATATTGTTGCCTTTGCTGCAATCTCATGCTTGCGCAAATCTGATTTGACCTGTGCTGCTCCTTCTTCCTTGCAGACCTTCTATGCATGACAAACCTGCAGTGAGCGAGGTAGTACAAATAAGGAGTATGTAGAAATTAGCAAAAATTGCAAAGCTTCCTACAGATTTGTAAAAGAAATCATAACAAAGTTGGCTTTAACTAGATGACTTTCAAGCATTAGCAAAACAATTATGAAAAAATTCAGAATATGCCAATGACTTCAGAACATGAGAGGTTGTTTTAACAAAATGATCAACTAATTCATAGTTACAACTACCACTTCACAGTTGAAAATCATGAGAAACAATAGATGCAAATGCCAACAAGCTCTACAAGCTCCTGTGGGTTCGTTATTCTTGGAATGATGGTCAAGATCAGGGTTACTGAATTGATGAGCATGGGGCTTGAAACCTTGTGTATTAAAAACGGCACATGGCCTTATTGATGACCCTACCAACTCCGTGGTTACACATAAACCAAAAATAAATCTTCACGCCCAAGGCGGCGATCACAAGATTAAGCTCTGTGCTAAGGCGGTGAGTGTAACACTAAGTCCGGCGCCAAAGCGGTGATTGTAACTTTATGCTCCGCGCCTGTAGCGGCAGTCTAAGTGTTAGTCTTTGCGCTGGTGGACGGCACCAAGATTTGCATCAGGGCTGCATCCAAGGATGAGGTGCGGCTATGATGGCGGGCGCTATAGGGATAAGTTTTGCGCATCGACGGAGGATTTAGATGCAACATTTGCACAGATGAATAGGGCGCTATGGAGTCGCAGAAAACAGACTTAAAGGATCCTCACGTCGGTGTTCCTTTTAAAGATAAATCCTGCACCATAACAAGCTTTCAAGTGCGCTAAAGGTTAAACTCTGTGCCGGAGCATCTGAAATTGTTGGTAGAATTTTTCCCTACGGATAAGTCAAAATTCTCTTAACTTAAAGCAGATTCCTAACTGACTCTAAGGTAAGAACAAAACAAAACAAATGCTACCTTGAAATTCCTGAACTAACTTTCACAACAAGATTACATGTATTTAGAAAGAATGAAAGATATGACTCACCTTTCAATCCGACGTTTGTCGCGCTTCTAGCTCTTGATCCAAAGCCCCAATGAAGAACCTGTTGAGATCAAACAAAGAACAAGCATACAAGCTTCCAAATACCTTGAAGTAAAGATTAGATTCAAATCTAGATTGGATACATTCCATGCTAAAGACTTGTACAATACACATGAAATGGGAAAAACAAGATAAGTTATCTTTATTACAAACTTGAAGAATGCTTACAAAGGTTGCTTGATGTTCAAGCTAATCCTCCAGCTCCAAGTGCTTTTCTCCTCTAGCTATCTCCACAATGCTGCAAGATCATAAGTTTGGTACTTCTAAGAGTCCTCCTTTTTCCCATGGAATACCTCTCCTTTATAGTGTATGGTAGGGTTAACCAACAAGAGAGATGGGTGGATCTAGGGAGAGATAAGTGGATCAGGGTTTCTAATCTCAGAAAATGAGTTGAGATCGAATCAGGGATCCCAATCCTCCAATATCTCTCGAAAATCTAAAATCCCACAAGCCATGGAAAAAATGCTATAAAAAGAGTACCGCGCCCTGCAATTTGACCATAACGTGGTAGTACTGCATGGCAGAGACAAAGCATAGCGCGGTAGTGTGGAATACCGCGCACCTATAAATGAGCAAGACGCGATAGTTAGGGTAAATAAAGTCTTAGCTGGGTGAAAACTTGTCAGGGTAAGTTTACCTTCAAGGTTCACTCATCATATTTCTCTTCTGAGTGGTTTAAAGCAGTAGGGGGAGTGTTGTCAGCTCTTTTTGTGGTGGAGATGCGACACTGTGGAATATAGAGGTATAATAGATGCCCCCTAAAGTGTGAGGTCAGAAGGGACTGATGGCCGAAAGACTTTACAAATATAGTGTGCAGAGATAGCATCGAGGAGAGCGACAAGGAGCTGAAACAGAAACAAAGTGTTAGATATACCACCGAGGCGGGCATCCCCATGCTCAGAAACAAATGACTCAAAGCATGGCTGCCGACCAATACATTGCAAATCCATGAGTACTGAGATGATATAGACTGTGGACAGACCATGGCTACTATGAACAAGCGTAGATCCATGAGACAATAATGACATAGCCACGACCAATACAATAAGTGGATCTGTGTGACAATACAAAGGACATCTCCATCGCAACTTGGACGTAATCAAGATACTGAGGTACACCCAGGGTCTTCTACCCGATCGCAATAATGATACGAATCTAGCCATGTGATTACAAAGTGTTGAAGTCGAACATGGTAGAAACCATTTGATTACCGGTCAATGATGTGAACCGTTAACAAATGCAAGGGAAATCACCAATGATGAGGATGATCCCCAAGGTATCTGAAGTACATCTCAATGAAATGCGAATAGATGAGTTGATGTCGAGCATTCGAGAGATTGTTCGATCAGAGGTCAATGATGCAAACCTACTATTGAACATGAGGAAACCTGCCATTGAGGCATGCAGGTACCAAGGTACTAATGGTTGATTCCTAAGTCCAATTCCTGGATAGTGATTTGGTGTCGATGGGAATAGCCTCGTCGAAGGTGGGCCATAATGATTCCCACATCATCGACATGAAATCGCCACGAACGATAAGATGATGAAACAATGGAGTATGAACTGACACAGCGGAGGCCTGACACAATGAACGACTCTGAACAATGCAACCCTTTGAACACATAACGGCATGTAACAGTACTTGGCAGCAGGGATTATTGATAACAGAGGATATACACCGGATGAGTAGGCTCGTGGCCAGGGAGACGACTCAGGATGATGACCATAACTCAGTGAAAAATGGATACCCAATATAGACAAGAGACAGACACATGCCATGTTCAAAGGTAATGACTGACAAGCTGCCAAAAATAAACTTGACTTGTTCCCCATATTCCCCCGACATGATAGACGAGTACCTCTTTGTTGTTTTTCGAGCTTGAAGAGGATAATAGATGCTCGGTGTAGCTCCTCTTATAGATGAGTCCAATCTCACATGTTTTACGAACCTGAGAAAGGAGGGGTTCGTCCCAAAGTGGGTCCTTCGATGTTAATTTTTAACGAGTCCAAGGAAGGAAAACTCGGTAATTTTTTGCATTTAGAGAGCCTTAAAAACTTAAAGGAGGCTCCACAATGTACTTTTTGGTAAATTTAGTCCCTCGATCCCGAAAAAGTGTAAAACAATTCCCGAGAGAACTCTCCCAGTCAAGATTGACTGAGGTATACCTTTCTCGTAAATAGTCTAGACGGGCCGAAAAAGGGGTAACCTATCACCGAATAGACGAACTTTCAAATACTTTTACAAGTGTGAAAGAGTCAAGATCACTTGGCAATCTTTTGAATTTTAAGGAGTCTGAAAAGAGCTTAACTATGGACTCCAATGGTCTTTTTCATAATTTTTAATTATTCTGGTCCGAAAAAAAGAATAAAATACAACCAGGATAATACTTTTCTCATCGTTTTAACGAGCATGAGTAAAGCTGACCGAACTCAACACCATTTACTTGAGTTTGACAAGCACAACATGGGTGTGAAAAGCGCTTGGAATCTTTTTCAAGTTTTAAATCCAGAGCACGAAAAAGATAAAGTAGGCTCAAAATGAAGGTCAAACGATGGATAAACGCCAGTGTGAATATATCTCTTTTTAAAAGGAGATCCTGTCAATAAAGTGCTCATAAAACTGGATATTAGCAATGTGAAATGGATTTTTATTTTAACCATATAAAATAATAATTAAAAAATAGGTGAAAAGGATGGTTAAAAATAGAAATTTACCATTTCATTTGTGTTTTACCCAAACAGGAGATTTTATCCATTTGAAGAGCAAAAACTTCAAGGATCCATATCGGGAGTTTCAGGACACCGTTTCAACAACCGTCTGTGCCAGGTAAGAGCTCTCAAGCTTCTCTTTCATTTGATGTAGGAATCATTTGCTTTCAGTAAGAAAAATTGATTTTTTGGGCGAGCCCTATTGGGCAAAAATCGCCCTTCACAGTACCGCGTGGGGCCTATATCGGGAAGCGCAGTACTGTTCGACAGTACCGCGCTGTGTATTTAAGCCAAAATGCAGTACTGTGCAGTACCGCACGGCAAGGTCTTCCCCAGGCGCGATGAAGGCGAATTTTAGGATGAAAAAATCAAATTTTCTCAAATTTTTTATTGAAACTAAGTTGTTAAATGATTACTAAATGTTTCTCCTGACCTTTTGCAAAAGTTTGCAATTTGTTTGGATCAAAATGGTCAGTTGGAAAGAAAGAGAGCATGAAGTAGATGATTTGGCGGCCGAAAATGACCTACCTACCATGACTGCATTACGGGAGTGTAGTTTGTTGAAGTTCTTTAAGACCAAAGGAATTCATCAGCAAGCCAAAATTCTTACCCATCTTATCCAATTGTGGGACCCTGACATTCAAGCTTCCGAGTGGGAGAGCATGTTCTCGAAAATCAACTCGAGGACATTTATTTCCTCATGGGCCTCTCAAAAAGAGGGGCGTGGGTGAACTTTACTGGATACACAGCCTCAGAGATGAGCATAGATGCTCTGATTGCTCGGTATTGTCGTCAGGGTTCGAGTAAGAAAAGCAGCAAAGTGGTCATAAAAGATGTTATAGAACTCCCTGTAAAAACCATACTATTCACCATCACACATGCAGCAGGGAGTGTGGGTCCGCATCAGGCGTCCCGTACACAAATGAATCTCGCAGCGGAGTGTATGGAGGAAATAGTATTTAACTGGTGTGAAGCAGTGTTGGCCAATCTCAAAGAACAAGTGCACAAGTGTAGGGTTGGAGATAACTCCCAATTTGGTTATGGGAGTATCCTAGTCACCTTCTTTCTGACGAGGGTGCCATTGCTGCGTCCACAGATATCTATGCCCCGCCGTCCACCTACCGAGCCATGGATGGCTTGATGGAGTGATTATGCAGGGCGTCTTGGGGGACCTCAGCGCTTGGCATTTGGTGAGGATTTCTTCTCCTGGCTCAAGGAGCAGATAGTTATGATCGATGACTACCCCTATTCAGGGGTGGACTTCCGCGAGGACATCGACTTGGCACTTCCAGAGGATGAATATTGGGACAACTCAGGTATGACCTTCAAGGACATGTTTTTTCTTTTTTGAGTATATAATTTTTATTGCTTTTTAGAATGTGTAAAATACTTCTAATGTACGTTCGCATGCATGTCACAGATCGTGGACCATAGATACCAGTTGGGTATTCGCCCTTACGTCGCGGTGGTATTGATCGCCAAGCTGTTCCTGACAAGGAGGAGGACGAAGATGAAGCAGAAGGCGTTCGGGACATAGAGAGGAACTTACAGGGGTTGACTCATGGTATCCCTGCTATGAGGATGGATGGCGTCCCTTTACATCTCCAGCGGCATACTGTAGGTGTGCCTAGTCGTATTGGTCGACTTCTTCGTAGGGTGGCTCGAGCTGTAGTATGTTACCACCAGCAGCGGGAGGAGTCTAACGAGGGACATGATAGATCTCCCAGATCTCCATAGATGGTCTTTTTTTGTCTTTTGCGGCATGTATACGATATGTAGGCTTTGAGAGCCAAATGTTTGTATGGGATTTGGTCCCAAATTTTGTCTTTGACACAAACTTTATGTATTTTGGAAAAACACTCTTATATATAGTGATATGGACCTATTTTCATGATCTATTTATTTACAACGACTTGTGCGTTTTATCATTTATGATGTATTTATGTATGGGCAAGATGCTAATCCAAAATGTAATTAGCCAATGAATCGGCTATACAATTGAATTCTCTCGATATGTGTTGATATGTAATGAAATTAAATGATCGTTCCAAGAGGCATACTCTCCGAAATAAACGAAGTAGTATAGGATCGTGAACTGCGTAAACACGGTTTAGATGAGAAACCACGAGTTGGGAGTCTAAAAATACTGATATGGAGTCAATTCCGAGTGAAGAAACCTCCGTCAAGAGACCAATGACTGCATGGTACTCCGTGATATTGTTGGTTGCAGGACCTAAACAATTGGCTCCTGAAGAAATCAACTTGCCAGTGGGGGAATAGATTACCCATGCTGCGGAAGCGAGATTCCGGGTATGTCCGCTTGCACCATCAGCGAATCCGAAGTAGGCAGACATCTGTGCATAAAATCACGAGTCAAAGTAAGAGTGGATACATGAGGTCCAAGCGCACACCAAAAAATGAGTAAAATCAAACTAAGTACATTATGTACAACAAGTAACCCGCGTAGGGTAACCTTACACGTATAAGCGTTTGAGGTATAGCCCATTGCGGGGCCGTGCCAATGGCGTACCATCACAATCGATTAGTTCATAGGCTCCTTTTTCCAAAACACGTTTTACAACAAAAGGGTCATACCACATAGATTCAAGTTTTCTTTTTCCAAGCTTATCGTGCATTTGATCATATGTAAGTACGAGATCACCTTCATTGAAGATCCAAGGTTGAACAGATTTGTCATATTGAGCTTTGATGCATTTTTTGTGAGCTTCATTAGCTAAAGCAGTGTCACGGCGGGTTTCATCTAGCTTAGCTAGGTATAGAAACCGTTCCTCTTCAGAAGTGGTGTGTGGAAGTAGCTCTATGGCTATCTTAAGTGATGGAATTTCACGTTCAATCGGCAAAATGGCTTCTAGGCCATACACCAATTGGAATGGTGTAAACCCAGTAGCACTTTTCACTGAGGTTCGGTATGCCCATAGTGCTGAGAATAGAGCTGAGTGCCAGTTGGATTTCTGGGTACCCACAATACGCTGAATCATTCGTTTCAAGACTTTGTTAATGGCTTCAACTTGGCCATTAGCTTGTGGGTAATACGGGGTTGAGTTTTCATGGCGAAAACCCAGCTTGGCACTTAGTTCTTCGATCATATGGTTCCTGAAATGGGAGCCATGATCGGTCACAATGGATTGTGGGACACTGAATCTAGCTATAATATGGTTGAATATGAATTGCGCTGATGTTTTTCCATCCTCAGCATACGTAGGCATCGCTTCGGCCCATTTTGTAAAATAGTTGACAGCTACTATGACATAGCTATGCCCCCCAGCTGAAGTGGGCTTACAGTGCATGAAATCTATGCCCCATTTGGAAAAAGGGCTGACGGCAATAACAGGATGGAGTGGAGCAGGATGCGAGCGTGTTTTGCTATGAAAGAATTGACATGGCAGAGACTTATTGACTATTTCAATGCAGTCTTTGAAAATTGAGGGCCAGAAGTATCCTGCTCACAGTATTTTCTGGGCCGTAGCCATCCCAGAGAGATGACCACCACATGCTCCAGCGTGGCAGTCATTAAGAACGTGTTCCGCCTCATCTAAGGTCAAACAACGTCGAAGAACAGTGTCGACACCACGTCGATAAAGAGTATCATTGACTATGAGGTAGTATTTTGCGTGATGTCGGATGCGTCGCCGTTCATCACGAGTGAGGTCGGGATGGAAGCGTTGGGTTTGGAGATATAAAATAATATCCCCATACCATGGATCAGACGTGCTAATGAGGAACAACAATTCATCAGGAAGAGAATCGATGGGCTCGGGTTGCTCAGTAGCACGGGGCAAGTTACAAATCAACTCCGCGAAGACCAGAGACTTCTTGGATTTGGCTTTGACAAATTCCAAGTCAAACTCCTGAAGGATGACGATCCAACGAGAATATTTTCCCCCAAGCACTTGGCGCGTGAGGATATAATACATTGGATTGAAGTTGGCTATAACAGTGGTCCGACGGAGTAAGATGTAGTGACAGAATCTCTGGACAGCAAATACTGTTGCCAGAGCCAGTTTTTCAACATGTGAATAGCGAGATTCGGAGTCGAGAAGACTCTTACTGAGATAGTATACCACATGTTCTATGCCGTTTTCGTCTTCCTGGACTAGCACCATACCGATGGTGGAAGTCGAAGCTGCGAGATAAAGAATATAATCCCGTGTGTAATCGGGGGGTTGGATCACAGGATCTTTGGTTAAGGCTAGCTTTAGAGTTTCAAGGGAGCGTTGGGCTTCGTCATCCCAAATAAAGGGAACATTCTTCTTGAGAAGCCGCATGTATCCTTTTGTTATCTCGGACAGATTACAGATGAAACGGCATAGAAAGTTTGCATGCCCTTGCAAACATTGAAGTTCTAGAATGTTGGTGGGTGAAGGCAGGGCTAAGATAGCTGCTACCTTTGTAGGATCTAAACGTATCCCGCTTTTGGAGACTATGAATCCCAACAGTTTTCCGGCTTCTACACAGAAGATGCACTTATGCGGGTTCAAACGTATATTGTAGCGACGGCACCTTTCGAAAATGGAACTTAAGTGGTCTGGATGGTCTTCCCGGGTTCGAGAGTGAGCGGGAAGGTCATCAAGATATGGTTCTACAATATGTTTGATGTCGTGAAATGCGTATGACATCGCCCATTGAAAAGTTTGCCCCAGCATTTTTAAGGCCAAAAGGTAACTTTCGGTATGCAAAAATCCCCCAAGGGCAGATAAAGGTCCTTTTGTGCTGGTCGACTGGGAGGATATCGATCTGATTATAACCAGAAAATCCATCCATAAATGAAAAGATGATACTTCCGGCACAGTTATCGATGAACGGAGTTGGGTAGTTGTCCTTTGGACAAGCTTTGTTCAAATCACGGTAATCAACACAGACTCTAATCGTTCCTTGTTTCTTGGCTACGGGAATGATGTTGGATACCCATTTGGTCAATGGGACAGGATAGATAAAACCAGCACGCAAAAGCTTTTCAATTTCTTCTTTAATAGCGGCTGCCTTACGAGGATGGATGGGTTGAAGTTTTTGCCGAACAGGTCGGGTGCCAGGGAAAGTTGGGATTTTGTGGACCACGATCGAGGGGTCTATCCCTGGCATTTCTTCATAACTCCAAGCAAAAACATCGCGGAAAGTTTTGAAGTAGGCACTATAGAACTCCATTTCGAGGGGAGTACATGTTTTTCCGATATGTACGTTTTCCACGATACCAGGCTTCACTGAAATATCAATGGGAGTGGTTTCCATAAGATTAGCCAAGTTTCCTTTGGAAAATACCTCGTCAAGGGAAGTGGGGAACTTGGTTTGAACCATCCCAAGTGAAGTACTGGATTTTGTATCAGGCTCAAGTGGTTGAATGGTGGGGAATGAAGATCGATGATGAAAATCTCCCCATGGTGGCTCATCACCGCACATAACCTCCATAATTGATTCGTCAGTGGGAAAAATCAAATTGAGAGGATCGAAAAGTGGTGGGTATGGATCAGTCTCAGCCGAGAGCTATGCCACGGAATGATGAGTAGAACAGTCGACCCAATCGATGGCTGATTGGATCGCGTTATATGCTGCGAGGTTTCTGTTCAGAGGCATTGTTAACACCTAAAAAGTGCTCACTAGCTCATTCCCTTACTCACATGACCCATTTGTCCACTTTTCCACCATCTGAGCCTCTGAAACCAACAAAAGGTCACCAAAAGACCTTAGTACACCCCTTTTTCCATTAAAAAAGATTATTTTTCCAAGAAGATCATAAAAAACCCTCAAAAAGGGTCCAAATTCCCAAAAATATTAAAAAGGGAATTAAAATATTATTTTTATTCAAAAAAGGAAAAAGGAGGGAAAAGTACCTAAACCATGTTGGTCAATACCATTTGGTTTCCACAAAACCACAAATGGTATTCCTCACCACCAAAACCTATAAAAAGGTGGTAGGGGCTCCTCATTTCACATCCATCCATTATCTCATCCTTATGCTGCTGAAATCTCCCCTGAGCACTTTTAGCCATTGAAGCAACCTTGGAGAAGGAGACCTCTTGGAGTTTGGAGCTACTCATCTTGGGAGTTGCTCAACATCAACCTTCACCATTGAAGGTAATATCGCAAGCACTTGCTTGCCCCCCATTTTTCAATACAAAAAATTATTTCTTATGTTTCTTGTTCTTGATTTTTGAAATGTTTACATTATTTGCTTAGATTCTTGCTTAGATCCATGAATAGTATTGTTTATTTAGTTTATTGTTTTTATTTCTATTGAAACTGCTGCTACTAGTTAGCAGGTGCCCATAGCACTAAGCCTGGTTGCAACATCGTAGATGACCTAGCTCAATCTCCCGCAGCCATGTCTGCGTTAGAAGTCTTTAAGAACTGTCCTACGCAGCGCAAGACTTTACTTTCCGCCATTGGGGCGATTGACCCAAATGATTCAAAATTAATGACTTTTGATTTAGACCAGTCTGAACCACGGCTGCCTTCTACCATAGCAGTCCAAGTCTCCGTTTATATTCGGAATCTTGTCATCCATCGATGTATCATCGACGAGGGTGCCTCCACATGCGTCATGTCCACTTTTGTTTGGCAGAAGTTGGGATCCCCTGCTCTCCAGCAATCCACCACTGCATTGCGGGCCTACGACGGCCGGTCAGCTCAACCTCAAGGTTTATTACCCAAGGTACCCGTCCAATTAGGCGGGAAGACTGTGCTCATCGAAATAGAGGTCATTAACGCCCAGCTCGACTATAACCTTTTACTTGGCCGCAGTTACATGTACGCCATGAAAGCGGTCGCCTCCTCCGTCTTCCGCACCATGATGTTCCCCCACGAAGGACGCGTGGTCAAAATTGACCAACTCACCTACTATGATCCCAACGCCCCTGCAGCACCCGAGAATGTTCTCCCCATGGTTGAACAACCTGTTTGTGATGCAACTACCTCATTCAATTCCTCGGTAGGACCCAGAATTTACTCCGAGGTGCCGATGACCTCTACATTCCAGGTCATTCCACCACTGTCACCGGAGACCCATGTCGCTAACCTCTGCACCCTTTCACAAACACCCGGTAATCAACCCTCCTTGTTACCCAAACCACCATTGGTCCCTAGTCACATTGGGGTTACACCCATCCACACAATCCCCTTTCTATTTCCTCCTTCGGGTGTAGTAAGCGCCCCGGTTATGGCTACCCTTAGTCTACCCGGGTTAACATTGGGATTACCCGTGTGGTATATTTCGCCTCCAGTTCCACCGCCGACACCAAATTTCATCCTGCAACCGGTGCAACCCATTGTTACTTCTACCCAACCACCTCTCGGTATCACTACTCCTTCATCATCGACGAATCCCCCTCCACTCATCAGGCCCACTGGGGGCAGAGGCCCACAACCATACACTGCGGTACCCCCACCCAAGGCAGTTAAACCTCCCCCCATATTCCGTGCTCCTCCAAAATGCTCGCTGTGTGATGAGTTAGGCCATCCAACCCATCAGTGTCCACAGTTACCTGCATTGCAGGAACACATGCAAATGCTGGACGACGACCCCAACATCCCGGTGGTCAAGCTCGATCCAAACCCCATGCCTCGTGATAAATCACTGCGTACCAACCACCCATGTGCGATATACGATATTTACGGCCACTACTCCCACAACTGTCCTGACATCCCAGACTACAGAGCAGCTCTCTACGAGATGAACAATTTGGACCTAGAGATGGCACCCCCTACTATCGAGGAGATCTACCCTCCCGCATCATCCTCATCTGGAGAGATTAACACCATCTACATGATCTCTTCGACTACCACTACCTCATCACTCGATTTGACCACTCAAAGCTCCCGCAATGATGAAGAGGTTCTCGAGACTCCTACTACCTTTGATTATCCCGGGGAAGACATGCACCATCGTCCATACTTCCTCCTGGAAGAGACTTCATCCACCACCGCTACCCAATCTGCGGTTGATTCCAAGGATTTCCTTCCTACTAAAATCGACTGGTTAACGGATCCCATGGCCGATATTTCTCCCGTCATCCACATTGACATCTCTGACCCACTTGGTGCCATTCATACCATCACATTAGGAACCTCCCACCGTGAGCATGAGATCGGAGAATACCAACAACTCTTCCAAGAATTCACTGATGTCTTTACTTGGTCAGATACCGAAATGCTTGTCCTTGACCCCACCATTTATATGATCTCCACTGGATACCCCTCTGTCCGGTCAGCCCCTTCCATTGATCCCTTTGACACACAGGTTCAACCCTTTCAAATCGACCAGGAAACCACATGTCCACAACATGGGGGCAGGCCCAAAACCTTGCCTACTCATCATCATCGTGATCCTCGTCGGAGATACTGGGGGAATCCACCCCACAAAGGGAATCCCCCATCATCATATCATCACTTCAGTATGCCACCACGACCCACAGCCTCATGGTATAACACCCCGCCAGCAGTTGCTCAATGCCCTATTGATCTCTCTCTGAGACAACATCTGCACCACATTGACACCTCTGAGTTAGGGGGCATAATAGATTACCTCGACCCCGGGATAGGGGGCATGATCAATCATTTTGAACCTTCCCCATCATCTCTATCTCAACACCTCAATGAGCCCATCGTTCAAACCAACACATATGTGATCCACAATCACAAACCCCATGCACATAGCATGGGGGCAGGTCATTAACCCTGATCACTTTTTCATATTCGTGATCTCAACCATTTTTGAGGTCACGTGTCACTTGTATATTTCAGTTGATTTGATACACCTAGTATTTTTCCCCCACGGGTCATCATTTCTCCCCACCACTGCATCCTTCGCTTGGTGGGATCACCTTTATTTGTAGCCATTTTTTAACCCAGTTCTTTCCTTTAACCATTCCGGAGTCCTTATGACCTCCGTTTTTCGCACCATTTGCACTGCCGGATTCATATTTCCGTGCCCGTGATGATGCTTGAGATCATTTCTCGCTCTCACCTTTAGATTTTTCGGGCATTTTTCCCATGCCCCCTCGTCGCCTCGGTTTGCGTGCCACATCGGCCGTTCTCCGTTTTCGATGTGTCTTATATCGCCGGATTCAGTTTTCCGCGCTCGTGACGATGCTTAAGATCATTTCTCGCTCTCACCTTTAGATTTTTCGGGCATTTTTTCCCATGCCCCCTCGTCGCCTCGGTTTGCGTGCCACATCGGTCGTTCTCTGTTTTCGATGTGTCTTATATCGCCGGATTCATTTTTTCGCGCTCGTGATCATTTCTCGCTCTCACCTTTATATTTTTAGGGCATTTTTTGCCATGCCCCCTCGTCACCTCGGTTTGCGTGCCACATCGGCCGTTCACCGTTTCCGACAATCCTTATGTCACCGGATCCAGTTTTCCGCACTGATGATGATGCTTGAGACCTTTTTCTCGCCCTCATCAATCCATTTTTGTTCGGTATAATTTGTTGGCTGCTTTCTTGGGCAGACCCGGGTTTTAATGAAGCGCAGCAACAAAACCCCTTGGCGCACTGGCCCTCTCGGCAACGAGCTACGCGGCAGCTCGAGGTCTCACCCGAAGTGGCTATGGGGGGGTTAAGGAATCAGGTTTCCTTAACCGGGGTGACGCGGAGATAGCTTGTCCTTGAATGGTTCCTGCGAAATCGGCGGTCGGACCTTCCCGCAGGCCGCTCGGCGCAGCTGCGCGGGCCCCTTCCTTGGCCGGTCTACTGCGCAGTTTCTCCTTTACAACGCAGCAGGCAACTATTTCTTGGGTCGACGCGCGAAACACTTTCTCGCCCTTCGCATCTAGCGCAGTAACGCAGTCTGCTCTCGCCGCAGCGACTGTGCGTTACTACCTCTTTAGTACTTAAGACACTTATAGTTATCAAGGGACCTTTCCAACTCGCTCAAACAGTCACAAAGATAAGACAGAGGTCTTGCATACACAAATATTGAACTCGGAATAGTTATCATTCACACAAACATTATAACAAGAAGATATAAGTGAAGCTCATCTCCTCGAGGAAAACCACGTCCTCAGGAGTTTTATATTAACCAGAAACTGATAGAGTTATACAATATGCTGCGCACACAGCTGCAGCCTTAGAACTTACAGGAGACTCCACGCACACAGCTGGGAGCCCCTTTCTCAAGCTTGTCTCCTCTCTATGGAGATTACAAAGGCACAGACGTCGACTCAGACTGTCTGGCAACTCAGGGATTAGCTCCTCGGCTATCCGATTTCCTCTCTCTAGTTCTACGCACCAGGTAGAAATTACAGTGAAGGATAATCAACACATGATCTATCCCTTTAGACTGGCTCTCTGACAGTCTAGCATCTAACTCTCTAACTCTCCAAAAAGGGAGGAACTGAAGGAAGGGAGGAAGAACCCTCTACCCATTACAGTGATTCATCTATATAGGTAGCCATGACGGTCACACCTTTACAAAACTGTGGGCCTTTCCCAACAGTGATTCCCAAAAACCCTAACCACGCACATGGCTAGGTGTACTGTAGGCGCCGCTTGCAGTCACGTCGCCGCTTCCTGCAGGCTCCATGAATTCCGGCGCAGATTGTGGGTATGGGCGA
The DNA here is from genome assembly GCA_027924585.1 of Larix kaempferi. Taxonomy (NCBI): domain Eukaryota; kingdom Viridiplantae; phylum Streptophyta; class Pinopsida; order Pinales; family Pinaceae; genus Larix; species Larix kaempferi. The sequence continues at coordinate 9,525,096 of BSBM01000841.1, forward strand.
TCGTCCTTCGCCTTCAATGCTCTGGTCCGTTGCTCCTCCTTGATCCGAGCAACCATAACTTCTGTACTAAGCCTTTAAATGAGGGTAGCTAAGCCCTCTACTCCATCACCTTATTTATTATGGTAGCTGAGCCACCTTCATTCTTCGATGACGTGCGCGCGAGCTCCGCAATTTCCGGTCCGTGATCTGCGCTGAGATCATCCATCTGGCACCGTACTGCGCACCGTCTCCTTCTTACCCAAAACTTAGTGCTTGTCCCAAAATTAGCACTTTCCTTTCATACTCGTGCTTTTTCCCAAAATTCGCAGCTTTTACTATAGCTGCGACCTTGGCCCCAACATAATTTTATCCCTTTTTCGGGCCGAGCAACCCCTTTTTACGAAAAAGGCACTTAAGGAGTTTCTGTTAAGCTCTTTTCTGACTCCTAAAACAATGAAAAGATCGTCGAGCAATCTTGCTTCCTTTCATGCTCGCTAAAACGTATCTGAAAGGGCGTCTACCTGGTATAAGTTTACCCCTTTTCCGGACCTCGTAGACTAATTACGAAAAAGGTATACTCTAGTCACATCGGCTAGAAGAGTTCTCCATCCGCATCATTTTACGCTTTTTCGGGCCTTGGAGACTAAACTACGAAAAAGAAACACCAATAGAGTCCACTTACCGTTCTCAGACTCTCTAAACATGAAAGCAACAATGAGCATGCACCGTCCTGGGCTCACAAAATCCACAGGACCGTACCATTTCAGAGCACACTTTTATCCCTTCTTGGAGCTCATTAAAACTACGAAGAAGGAATCAATGGTGCCTCTTGGTGCTACAACACATCATGTCTACTCACATAGCAGCTTCCCCATTTTGGTTGCCTTTGTTCAGAGTATTCTGCAGTATGTCACCCTCAAACTCCCTCGACAACTACCATCAGCTACACCCCCCCCCCCAGAGTCAGTACATACCCTTCAGTCCCTAAAAGATGATCCCCACACCTACAAGTCAGTTCCCTACGCTGCCAGGTCAACCACATCATCATGCTCTGAACAAAGGAAGTTTGAGTCTACCCATTTTTGACCCAGTTATTTCCCATCCCCACAAGTATGTCAGTCCTACCAGCAGTATTACATCACTTCAGTTCTACACCTCGTGCTCCTATCAAGGAAACATCATTGCCTTGTTAGTTGCTGGTCCCCCTCTGTCGACGACAACCACATTGATTCCAGAGGATAGACCTAGAGGTCCCTGTGTCCTGGACTCATTACCATTTATGATGAGTGCCTACGAATCATTTCGAGAGGAATCCTCAGTGCCTCTCCGAATGGTTGTTTCTCACATGCTCGACTTCAACACCTTGATCGCATAGTTGAGATTCGCACAGGGTATTGGTCCGTTCAGTTATTAGTCGAAGACCCCGGATACCACCTGACTCCTCCACATTTGAGAGTCTACCTATGGACACAACCAGTTACATTTTTTCTATACATATCCGGGTTGCGTATGGCGACAGTATTCAGATGTACCCCAGTTTTATACTCCATCGAGTATACAGATACAAATACTTCTCAGAGATAACTCATAGTCTTTGAGTCCCTACAGATGTTGGACACCTTCAGTTTCAGCAGTTCCTCAGTTATTCCAGTGTATCAGTTATTGAGATCAGCTATGATCATGAGTATATCCCACAATAATGTCCCCTCTGGACCATTATGATGTACCAATATATTTCTTTACGTATTAGATGCCCCTTCTTGGGACTAATTGTTTTGTATATGTCTTGATACGAGCATGGGAATGCCCGCCTCGTCCTTTATCAGAGATTATACCTCATTCATATTGAGGCCATGTAATATTTTTTGTTTTTTTTTTGCAGCTTCCAAGGGCCGTGGCTCCAGTCTCCAACCGGTCTCTTCTCTCCCCTAAACCCCAGAAAAAAGGACAAAAGAACTATGATGTCTATCGGCCATACGATGAGCTCCTGCCCTCACACATCAGGGGGCAATCTGTTAACACCTAAAAAGTGCTCACTAGCTCATTCCCTTACTCACATGACCCATTTGTCCACTTTTCCACCATCTGAGCCTCTGAAACCAACAAAAGGTCACCAAAAGACCTTAGTACACCCCTTTTTCCATTAAAAAAGATTATTTTTCCAAGAAGATCATAAAAAACCCTCAAAAAGGGTCCAAATTCCCAAAAATATTAAAAAGGGAATTAAAATATTATTTTTATTCAAAAAAGGAAAAAGGAGGGAAAAGTACCTAAACCATGTTGGTCAAGACCATTTGGTTTCCACAAAACCACAAATGGTATTCCTCACCACCAAAACCTATAAAAAGGTGGTAGGGGCTCCTCATTTCACATCCATCCATTATCTCATCCTTATGCTGTTGAAATCTCCCCTGAGCACTTTTAGCCATTGAAGCAACCTTGGAGAAGGAGACCTCTTGGAGTTTGGAGCTACTCATCTTGGGAGTTGCTCAACATCAACCTTCACCATTGAAGGTAATATCGCAAGCACTTGCTTGCCCCCCATTTTTCAATACAAAAAATTATTTCTTATGTTTCTTGTTCTTGATTTTTGAAATGTTTACATTATTTGCTTAGATTATTGCTTAGATCCATGAATAGTATTGTTTATTTAGTTTATTGTTTTTATTTCTATTGAAACTGCTGCTACTAGTTAGCAGGTGCCCATAGCACTAAGCCTGGTTGCAAAACCGGGCCAACAGGCATAGAGTTGCCGTAGTCTTCAATCTGAGAGGGACTCGGAATCACCCATGAATCATTGGAAGGGGTGATATTCGATGAAATCATGTTAACTGGTTGAACATGGGTTCCCAGCTCTGGAAAAACTCCAATAAGGGATGAATCCTTCATGAGACCAACACCGATGTCTTGGAACCGGTACCGAGGTTGATCCAATAACGGGATGGTGTTGGCGAAGTTTGGATGGGAGTCTGGGATACAGTAATCCAGTTGATCAATAGTGACAATTTTCCCTTCATGAGGAAATTGCACAATCCGAAAGACTGTAGATGCTATGGTGGTCATGGCGTAAAACCAGTTCCGGCCAAGGAGGATATTGTAATCCAATGGTGCATCTACGACTTCAATGTGTACGGATACTATTTTGCCCCCTATTTCAACACCAATTGAGGGAATGAGTCCATAAGGTTGAAAACCGTGTCCATCAAACACCCTGAGAGTAGTGGGAGAAGTTGTGACTTCGAGTGAGCCTAAGGCTCTCCAACAGTTCAAAGACATGATCGACGTGGAAGTACCTTCGTCTAACACAGTGCGATGGATGATATTTCCACGGATTTTTGTGTGAAACTGGAAGGCTAACTGGTGAGAAAGCCTAGGTTTGGCGTGTTCCAAGTTAAACATGATAGAGTTTGAAGTATTTCGGTCCATTGCCCCCAGTGCTAAAAGTAGGGTTCTACGCTGCGTGGGGCAGTGTTGGAGAACCTCGAGAGTCGACATGGCGCAAGGTGCTTGAGCTAGATCCTCAACAATATTGTAATTTTGGGTGGCTCGAGCATTGGGATTAAATGTCTCCTTTCATATCGTGCCCTTGGGTGGGCGTAGCACTGTATCCGTAAGCGGTCTCTCAATATGGAGATGGTCGGTGGGGGGGGAATAGGAGCTGGATCTTCAATGGGAGATTTTCCTTTGGCTATCTCCGATTGTTTGTTTGAACTTGGAGGATTTTCATACGTCTTTGAACGAGTGGTTATATGAATTTCTTCATTACTAGTCATCAGGATTTCGCGGTTTGTGGACGTCTCTCCGCGGGTAGGATTGGTCGGGTTGCCCCCTTGTGGGGTTTCTTGGGAAACCATTTGCTGTTGCTGTTGGGGGAAAGGGTCAGTTAACACTGCCGGGCGAGAGGATCCTTTAACGAACTTGTTGACTTCATCCTTGTAGGGATAGTCACACGTGTAATGATCATCTTGACAAATTAGGCAGGGAAACTTAGCCTTTCGACGTGGTTTCTGGTCATTCTAGGTGGGTTGTGGCTTGGGGTTCTCCTGCTGGTTTTTCTTGGGTTTACCATGATTGTTTTTCTTCTTTCCCCCGGATGGTTGTGACATAGATTGAACTGCGTTTACTTTAGAGGAAATAGCAGGAGAAGTAGTTGTTTTTGAAGCAGCCTGGGGTAAAGCGGGGGAAGCAGAAGCTTGTTGGCCCGTTGAGTTGGTAGTAGGCTGGGTCTTGACTGAACCGACGATACCATCAATGGGAGGTTCAGTGGTCGGTTTGGTTGGATCAGTGTTAACGCGGGTGGCGTGAGGAAGAAGTTCATGTAAAGTACCGGATTGCGTGTATACCAAATCCAAGTACTGGGCTGTCGAGATGGCTTGTTCTTCTGTAACCGGCTCGCGCATATCGATATCTCTGGCTATGGGAGGAAAAAAGGATTTTGTGAACCAATCAGTGAGTAGCTGATCCAGAATGGGTGCTTTAATTAGCCTACGGCGTCATCGCCACTCATGGATGTGATCCAAAATGTGTGTAGAAGTGGTTTGACGCAACGAGGTTAACAGTTCTGTTCCAGTCTCATACCAGATGGGGAGCTGGAAATGAGTCAGAAACTGCATAGCCAAGGTGTTGAAATCACAAAAGGAGTGTTGTGGCAGCTCGATGTACCATTTTGCTGCCGTGCCGGTAAGCATACGTTGGAAGAGCCGAAGTCGAATGGAATCATCCGTCAAGGAGTTGGATGAACACCAAAGATGGAAGGTCATCACGTGGTTCTTGGGGTCTTCCCTGGGCTTAGCATCGAACTTAGGAATGTCCGATGGTAGTTTGGCTGGGATAGGTGGCCAGTGAGGTTCATGCCATATAGGATCGTTAATAAGCCTCAACAAATCAGGTAAGTCAAGTGTGGCCAAAAAGGGAAGTTGACGGTTAGTCTGCGGGTATGAGTAATAACCATGTGGTGCAGAGAAACCTGGAGGGCCCTGCATAGCGTACTGCTGCGTGTTATACCCATATGTGTTTCCCGGGGGGTACTGTTGGAAGTTCTGTGGGTAGTAATCCATCTAGTTAACCGGTTGATTGTAAGTAACCGGTTGGTGGGTGTTCTGCTGAGTGGGTATGGTACCCTGGGGTTGCGGAAACCCAGGAAAAGTTGCTGCTCCTGGTTGGTGAAAAGTTCCTTGGAATTGTTGTGTTCCAGGAATGTTACCACTAAACTGAGTAAGTGGAGGGTTTCCCATAGCAGGGTTGGGGGGTGGCTGTGACAGTGGTGTCCATGGAAGGCTCGTTCCTGCTTGAGGAGTGAGTGGAAATTGAAGGGATGGGTTCCATGGAGTTGTAGCAACTGAAGGGTAAGGGAAGCTAGAATTCAAGTTGGGGGGAATCTGGGATTGACCCCCAGCTTGGTTCCAGTTTTTGAAAAGTGAGTAACCCCCACTCTATGGGATTTGAGAGTCCCAAGAAGGAAGCATACCTGACGGGGGATGTTGAGAATGAGGTTCGGTTGGAACACCGGAATAAGGTTGCCCGCTGCCAGGTGTGTTGTACATACCATACTGAGCAGATGTTGCTGGTTGGGAGAGTTGTTGGATGGAACCAATGGGTTCCACCAGCAGATGGGTTGGATGGCCCTATAGGTGGAGGCTATTGACTAGGAATGGGTTTCCCAACAAAAGGTTGTCCTCCAACTAGTTGGGTTGATGGCCCTATAGGAGGAGGTTGTTGAATAACAATGGGGTTCCCAACAAAGGGTTTTCCTCCAGCTGGTTGGGTTGATGGCCCACCAAGGGGGGTTTGCATGTTGGAGTTAGGGACCACTGCAGTCGATTGTCCACCTCCTGAGATAGTGTAAATGGTGGCTGAAGGTGATCCTCCGGTCAAAATGGAAGATCCAGTAGTATGACTAGGTGTTCTTCTGCCGCTAGCCAAATATGATAGTGTGGATTGGCCAACGGCGCCAAAAGTACCGATTTGCGGAGGGGGTCGTCCATATCTCACAGGCGAGGATGGAGAAAAAATTGGGTTATCCCTCATAGAATGTGCACCAAAAATGGGTGATGGCAGCAAATGTGGGGAATTTAGCCCAGGGGTATCGGCGTCGTCCATAACGTGTTCAATGATAGGAGGACCATAAAAAACTAGGTCTGATTTCATGTCCTGAAAAGGGTTTTGGGGATCCGCCAGGAACCTAGGTATAGTAACATTCGAAGGTCCGGAACCGTCTACATAGGAGTGACGAAACTCTGTGCTAGACGGGATGTTGGGATCCCTATAGTCAGAAGGACGAGTAACGGGGGGATATCTAGACGCTGTCGAGAGCATTTGCTCTATGTCATGTCTAAACCGTGTCGATGCTAACAGGGAGTTCGCTAGACTAACCATACTAGACTGGATGGAAGCCATGATTGCATGTCTCGGAGGGAGGTTGGGTAGAGATATAGTACCAGGTACGTTGCTAGAAGAACTTGTTTCCTGTGGATGAACACTGGGTGACGTAGTGATAACAGGTGGAGGCTCCGCCTGAGAAGTGATGAAGCCATAATTAGGTTCAAAAGGTGTGTCAGGAAGTCGACTATCTTCAACGATTTCAACGTACCCGCCTGGGACTGAAATCAAGCCAAGTATATCCTAGTCGGACCCTTCGGTGGTGCCAACAGATCCGTCTGTGTCATCGTGAAAAGTGTCTGATGGACGGGAAGTGCTGACATCAGGTAGAAGGATGACCTCTGGTCTAGTACTTTGGGTTCTACTAGGTTCAGCCGCTGTAATGGTGTCCACTGTGGCAGATATATCTGGAATAACAGTGGGTGAAGTGACAATGGAAGTCTCAGATATGCTAGTGGTTGCAGAAGCTGCAATAGATTCTGAGACTGTGTTGTGAGTAGCAGTTACAAGCAGAACTGAAGATGTTGTACGTATCGGCGGTGGAATATTGCCTCGACTAGCACCACGGCCAGGAGGAGCGGGAATGCATGATGCAGGTAGACTGGAAGTCCGTGGCGGTGGTGGTGGTGGAGGGATTTGGCCCTGTATTCTTCGTGATATCCATGGTTGTTCTGACATGATGACAGGAAAATGAAAATCGGGGGCAGTTTCGTAACAAAGAACTCAAAAACTCTAATGCAGCCAAGTGTGCAGAAGAGGAGCTAGAAAAAGCAAGGCTCACATGCCAAAAAAGCAAGCTCTAAAATCTATACTGAGACCGTTGTCTCAATAAGCGAGCTGATACAAAAAATGGCCAGAATGCCAACAAGCAGTCCCTAAAATGAAAAATGACCCTCTACAAAGATGAGATAACAAGCAAACTCCTAACTAAGAGCTGGAGACCTCAACAAGCTATATCCTTCGCAAGGTGATGAAATCCAAGTCGAACAATACAACATGAGAGACCGATATAAGAAGGATATCCCTCTACCGAAAGGGATCCTGGGTAAAAGAGCCCTAGTAGAACAGTCACTAAGCTACCTCGTTCATGACACGTTGGAAAAGGTTTTGGGCACTTTAGCCTTCCGAAGAAGACAACGATCGATGTTGCCTTAGGGCTAAGTGGAGTGCGGCATTCCACAGAGTCCGTCCGGTTCTCAATCTCGCGGCCGTTTAACCCCTGAAAGTTAGAAACAGTCAGGAGGCCCCTCCACAAACTGGCTGTGACCGTGTCAATAAATACTAGAGGATTTTAGTTCCCTAAAAGACAACAACTATGTCTCAGATGAAAATGACAAGGGGGAATTATTTTGATGCCTATCCCCGGTGTCCTACCTAACTACCAAATTCTTTTGATTTCCTCAAGTGAGGTTAATGGTGGTTTAATTAGGGAGATTAATTTTAGTCATTGTCTTACTCAATCAGGTAATCGACGTGAAATTTGATGGTGTTATGACGACTCAAACCATGCAAAAGAATGAATCAAAAATAAGCCTTTGTCTTCGATGAAATCTAGCTATGGGAAAGAGAGAGTTCTTCGATAAAAAATGCATGAAATGTTTCACAAGCAATTAAAAATCAAAGCAAAAGATTTTTTCTTTTCTTTTTGTAAGCAGAGCCAAACTAAAATAAACACTCTTTTTAATGCACTGATTCTACAACTAAGATGCTCCAAATATAAGAATTTCTGTGGAAAAATCAATGGTTCATTTCCTAATGCAAAATAATGCTACTAGAATTTTTCAATTCAAACAACAGAATTGCTCTCAAATGCTGACTTTTAAATTACTGAAAATGATGAACACAATGTGACTGTAAAAGTTACAGAGTTCAATAAAAGAGAACAGCAGTGTTGGGTTGGTTGTGGTGAAAAAATCAAGTCAATGCAATCAAACTGGAAAAGTGAGCCAATATGCCAAAAATGCCACTAATTCAAACAATAATCAAGCTCACAACAAGCAAATAAACACACCACACAGACTGTAAAATGACCAAGATGATAACAGGCAACAGTAAACACTACCTAAGGCAGAGAGAGACTCAGGAAACCAAGCAAGGATAAAAAATTTAAAAAATGGCAGACACTATCGCGGGGCAGAATGAGGCTACAACGCGGTACTGCTAAACTACCGCTCTGGAACTAACACAGGGAATGCGGTACTACCGCGCTGTAATCAGTGCAGAGGGCGCGGTACTGTGGCAAGGTAAGAAAAAAGCGCAACTTGAGAAAAGAAAATGAAGTTTTCAGGGTTGTTGCTAACCCAGGGGACTTAGTGATCATACAGGGAGAAAAAATACAGCGAGGAGGGGTGAATAATGGTCAAAAAAGACCAAAATTTAAGACTGGTTTGAAGAGCATGTTATACCTCTATATTCCACAGTGTCGCATATCCACCACAAATAGAGTTGACGACACTTCCCCTACTGTTTGAACCACCCAGAAGATGAGTAATCCTTGAAGGTAAATCCACCCTGTCAAGTTTTAAACTAGCTGAGACTTTATTTACCCACACTACCACACCTTGCTCAGTTATAGGCGTGCGGTAGTCCACACTACCGCGCTATGCTTTTTCCATGCCATGCGATACTACCGCGTTATGCTTAGGCTGCAGGACGCGGTACTCTTTTTATAGTCTTTTTTCCATGGCTTGTGGGATTTTGGATTTTCGAAGATAGTGGAAGATTGGGGTCCCTGATTCGATCCCATCTCACTTTCTGTGATTAGAAACCTTGATCCACTTATCTCTCCCTAGACCCACCCATCTCTCTTGTTGGTTAACCCTACCATACACTATAAAAGAGAGGCATTCCTTGGGGAAGAGAGAGGACTCTTGAAGTACCAAAATTATTATCTTGCAACATTGTGGAGATAGCTAGAGGAGAAGGCACTTGGAGCTAGAAGATTGGATTGGACATCAAGCAACCTTTTGTAAGCATTCTTCAAGTTGTAATAAGATAACTTGTCTTGTCTTTCCCATTTCATTTGTATAGCATAAGTTCTTAGCATGGAATGTATCTAATCTATATTTGAATCTAATCTTTACATTCAAGGTGTTTGGAAGCTTGTATGTTTGTTCTTTGGTTGATCTTAACAAGTTCTACATTGGAGCTTTGGATCAAGAGCTAGAAGCGGGACAAACGTCAGTTTGAAAGGTGTGTCTTATCTCTCATTGTTTCTGAATACATTTAATCTTGCTGTAAAAGTTAGTTCAGGAATTTCAAGGTAGCATTTGTTTTGACTTGTTTCTTGCTTTAGAGTTAGTTGAGAATCTGCTTTAAAGTTAAGAGAGTTTTGACTTATCCGTAGGGAAAAATTCTACATAACAGAGCAATAAAACAAATCACAGTCAAAATATGGATGACAGTGAACTGAATCAATCAAACAAAAATCTTCCCCAGTGGAGTCGCCATTCTTGTTGGTAGAATTTTTCCCTACGGATAAGTCAAAATTCTCTTAACTTAAAGCAGATTCCTAACTGAATCTAAGGTAAGAACAAAACAAAATAAATGCTACCTTGAAATTCCTGAACTAACTTTCACAACAAGATTACATGTATTCAGAAACAATGAAAGATATGACTCACCTTTCAATCCGATGTTTGTCCCGCTTCTAGTTCTTGATCCAAAGCCCCAATGAAGAACCTGTTGAGATCAAACAAAGAACAAGCATACAAGCTTCCAAATACCTTGAAGTAAATATTAGATTCAAATCTATATTAGATACATTCCATGCTAAAGACTTGTACAATACACATGAAATGAGAAAAACAAGGCAAGTTATCTTTATTACAAACTTGAAGAATGCTTATAAAGGTTGCTTGATGTTCAAGCTAATCCTCCAGCTCCAAGTGCTTTTCTCCTCTAGCTATCTCCACAATGCTGCAAGATCATAAGTTTGGTACTTCTAAGAGTCCTCCTTTTTCCCATGGAATACCTCTCCTTTATAGTGTATGGTAGGGTTAACCAACAAGAGAGATGGGTGGATCTAGGGAGAGATAAGTGGATCAGGGTTTCTAATCTCAGAAAATGAGTTGAGATCGAATCAGGGATCCCAATCCTCCAATATCTCTCGAAAATCTAAAATCCCACAAGCCATGGAAAAAATGCTATAAAAAGAGTACCACGCCCTGCAATCTGAGCATAACGTGGTAGTACCGCATGGCAGAGACAAAGCATAGCATGGTAGTGTGTACTACCGCGCGCCTATAACTGACCAAGGCGTGGTAGTTAGGGTAAATAAAGTCTCAGCTGGGTGAAAACTTGTCAGGGTAAGTTTACCTTCAAGGTTCACTCATCATATTTCTCTTATGAGTGGTTTAAAGCAGTAGGGGGAGTGTCGTCAGCTCTTTTTGTGGTGGAGATGCGACACTGTGGAATATAGAGGTATAACATAAATAACGTTGGCATTTGCGCTAAAGGCGGCCAAAATAAGGCTAAGATGGGCACCATAAGAAGACAGTTTTAAACTTAAGACATGCGCGAGAAAGGATCAAAAGCAATGGTCAAATTATAGTTAAGTTCTCACGCCTAAAAATGGTTGAATTGTAGTGAACATTTGCGGCAGAGTTATGATTAAAACCTGCGCCGAAGAGGCAGGGTTAGGTTTACAATTTGCATCGAAGACGGTAGTCTTATGATCGAAAACTGCACCGAAGGCGGGAGATTTATGGTTAAAACTTGCGCCGAAGGCTGGAGATAACTTTTCCTTAGAAAAACAATCCGTCCATTGGTGATTTTAAGGATAATCCATGTGTTGGTGTCAGCCAAAATAAAAATAATTCCTGCGCTCTTGTCGCAAAATTTGTCATTAAAAATTGCGCTCAATGCTAAAGATAGTTTTTTGCCCTAGTCAAAAAATCAAACAAAAATCTTTGGAAGATGAGAGGAAGGAAAATCATCCTCTAATGAACAAGCAAGCTCTGAGAAAGACAAAGGAAACCTTCAAAATAATAGGAGGGACCCAAATAATCAAACATTTGGGGGGATGTTGCAGCAACAACAATTGACGAATCGCTGGCGAACAAAGATCTCTGAAAAACTCTCCAAGGGCCAAAATATGGGGTGCATTTTAAAAGATCCATTTTTCAGACAACCACTAACATCGGACTCCACAGGATTGTAACAACATCTCATAGAAAATATTCTCTTGTTCCTCATTCCCATGTTGCTTTCATCCTTTTGGATGTTCTTTAATTAGCGACTTTTGTCGTGTGAGTATTCCAAAAAAACTTTCTTCAAGACTTGGCCATTTTCCTGAGTTCTTCAATCCATTGATGTCCTTTTGTGTGAGCAGAATATTTTCTTGGTTTCTTTTGCTCACATATGGAGAAGAACTCTGCTAGGCATTTTGGTGTGGTTGCTTAAATTAAAAGTCAGCCATGCTTTAATGGGGGCTAGATTTTCTAGAAAATAGACTCTTGATTATTGTTCGGGTACACAGGGTACTACCAAAGGACTGAACACCAAGAGCAACCACTTCACACAAATAGATCACAGATCAACACATCGATGTTTTGATGTGGTTTAAACCCTCTTGAGGGAAACACTCCACGGCCCTGGCCAAATAGCTTCTACGGGACAATTTATTATGCAAAGAAAGAAAGTTACAAATGAGCTTCTCATAATCGATCAGCTAAACAATGAACCTCCATGATCTTTAAATAGAGATCATGGACCAATCGGGTGTTCAGCCACAGATCAAGGTTAGGTTTGATCTAAGAGAAGTTGAGTCATCGGATCACTCTATGTTGGGAACATATCATGACCGTTGGATTAAGTATTTACAAATTCATACTAAAGAAACACACTATCCCTAACGGATATATTACACAAGTTGATCTTAACTAACTCCTAAGTGTCTAAATATCCTAACATCCCCCCTTAAGAAAAACTTGGGATAGGATTGAAGGATTTACAAAAGTGACACTATTAGGAGAAGGAAGGAGGCATTAGAGCCTATCCCCCCTTAATGACAAGTTCTTGAACTCCTAACATAGATCGAAGTTTAGAAAACTTCGCTTGTGTAAGAGACTTGGTGAAGATATCTACAACTTGATCATCTGTAGGGAAAAAGAGCACTTCAAGAACACGATCATGAACAAGATTTCTGATGAAGTGCATATGTAGCTCAATGTGTTTGCTACATTGATGTAGAACTAGATCTTTGGCAAGCTTGATGGCACTTTGATTGTCGCACCAAAGTGGAGTAGGCTGCTACTGCTCAAATACAAACTCTGAAAGGATCTGTCGAAGCCATAAAGATTCCTGACTGGCATTAACTGTTGCTCAATATTCTGCCTCTGCTGAAGAAAGAGAAAGAGCTTGTTGTTTCTTACAAGCCCAAGTAATAGGTCCAGATCCCAGACTGAAAACATAACCTGCAGTAGACTTTTGATCATCAGGATCGCCGACCCAATCTGAATCAGTGAAACCATCCAACAAAGGTTTCCCCCCTGTACTGTAATGAATCCCAAACTGAACTGTACCTCGAATATATCAAAGTATTCTTTTAGTTGCTTTCCAGTGACTTTCATGAGGTGTCTACATATAACGGGAAACACGACCAACGGAAAAGGAAAGGTCAGGATGGGAATGAGTCAAGTATAAGAGACTACCAACAAGCTGATGATATAAGGTGGCATCGACTTCAAGTGAAGTACAAGTGGCAGAAATTTTGACTCCAGACTGGAAGGGAGAAGGGGCTGGTGTACAATCTTCCATGTGAAAGCGACGAAGAAGGTCACAAGCATACTTAGACTGAGAAAGAAAGATTCCTTCTTTGGTTTGCAGGACTTGGAGACCAAGAAAATAATGCAAATGTCCTAAGTCTGACATTTCAAAGTTTTGTTTAAGACTGGATTTCACATGGGTTATAAGCTTAGGGTTACTACCAGTAAGAATAAGGTCATCAACATATAGAACAAGTATGATGAGATGGTTTCCCACTTTCTTGGTATAGACATTGGGGTCAGAATGGCATCTAGAAAAACCAGTGTCAAGGAGAAAGTTATCCATTTTGGCATACCAAGCTCTAGGAGCTTGCTTAAGGCCATATAAGGATTTCTTAAGGCGGCAGACAAGGCTAGAGTTATTCTGAACATAGCCAGGAGGTTGTTCCATGTAAATTTCCTCCTGTAAATCACCATGTAGGAAGGCAGACTTGACATCCATTTGATGGACTTCCCAGTTGTGTAAGGCTGCAAGTGAAAGAACAAGGCGGATGGAGTTCATTTTTGCGACGGGAGCAAAGGTTTCATTGTAATCAATCCCTTCAACTTGGGAAAAACCTTTGGCAACTAACCTTGCCTTAAGTCTTTCAACACTTCCATCTAATGCATACTTAGTTCTGTAGACCCATTTACATCTGACAAGTTTTCTTCCTTTTGGAAGAGGTACAAGATCCCAAGTATCGTTCGCCATTAAGGAACGATAATCTTCATCCCGGGCTGCATCCCAATCTAGATTCCCTAAAGCTTCTGCAAAATTTTTTGGATCATGATTCTTGGAAACTTGAGCCAAAAGAGAAGAGGCTCGCTGAAACTGAGAACGTGTTCGACGTTGATCTCTAGGATCACCGGCAAGATCACCAGCTACTTCACATGTTGAACGGACCCATCGAGGAAGCACTTGTGCTGGTGCAACTAGAGGAACATGAGCAGGCGGAGGTGGATTTTCATCCTCACTGTCATTATCAGAAACTGGAGTTGGAAACCTATCAAGGAAGTTGGAAGAAGAAGAAGAAGGCACAAACGCCGAATCAGGCTCGCAGGCCAAAGATGGCACAATCCCTGAGTTAGGCTCGCAGGCCAAGAGATTTTCATCAAATTTAACATCTCTTCTAATGATTATATCATGAGAATGTGGTTGAAGAAGTCTATAACCTTTTACATCTTCAGAATATCCAAAAAATATGCACTTTTCACTTTTAGGCTGCAATGCTTTCCGTTTTTCATCCGGAATGTGAGCCCATGCTTCACTACCAAACACACGAAAGTGACTTACATCAGGTTTAGTTTTACTCCATGCTTCTTCCGGTGTTATACCTTATAATGTTTTTGTGGGGGTGCAATTAACTATGTAATTTGCACAATTTATGGCTTCAGCCCAAAATTGAAGACTTAGTCCCTTAGATTGGATCATACAATTAGCCATTTCTTTTAAAGTGCGGTTCTTCCACTCAGCTACACCATTTTGTTGTGGTGTATATGGAACAGTGTGTTGTTGTTGGATGCCTTGTTCAATGCAGAAAGTAGTGAACTATTTGTTAACATATTCTCCTCCATTGTCAGATCTTAACTTAATAATTTGATGACCATATTGTTTTTCAACAAGGGCCTTGTAGGCCAAGAACATGTTAAATACTTCGCTCTTAAGTTTTAGGAAATAAACCCAAGTGTGTCTGGTGTAATCATCAATGAAAGTTAAGAAATATTTGAAACCAGAAAAGGAAGCAGATGGAAGAGGACCACACAAGTCACTATGCACAAGCTCTAAGGGAACCAAGGCGTGCCAAGAGGCACGTTTGTCAAAACTGTCCCGATGATGTTTTCCGAGTACACAACCGGAACAAACACCATCTCTGCAAGATACCATCAGAAGACCTATCACCATATTTTATTTACATAGTTGTTGCAATGAGCGATAATTTAAGTGACCAAATCGCTCATGCCAAAGTTTGCTCAAGTTATCACTATGAGCAACAAAAACTGAAGGGAAAGGTGATGACCCAAAGTTGTTAAACTTGTACAACCTAGTAATATCATCAACAATTCCGGTAGCTAGGACCTGTTGAGGATCTTGAAAATCCTTGATTACAACTTGGTGACGTGTAAAGGTCACAGTTTTACCTTCACCAGAATGAGTGATCTTATAGACTGATAACAAATTGCAGGAAATTCTTGGAACACATAGTACATCACTAAAATGACCATTATCTACTGGAACTGTTCCAGCTCCTACAACACTTAGAGATCTATCATCACCAACAAATATTTGTTTGGTGTTACATTCATGCATAGTAGAAAAGATGGCTTGATCCTTAGCCATATGATAAGATGCTCCAGAATCAATGAGCCATTAATTTGAAGTAGAAGAAGAAGATGCATTATAAGAATAACCAGAAGCACAAAGTGCATGTCCATGAGAGGCAGATTCTGAAGGCGAATCTAGGCTGATGTGGTGCTTCTTCATTGTTGCTTCCAAGGCTGCCATCTTCTTGAAACACTTAGATTCATCATGATTATCTTTCCCGCAATAGTTGCAATGACGCTCAGTCTTCTTGCCTTTTGTCTTGGATCCTTTGTCATTTTTTAAAGAAGGAGCTGACTGAGAGGGTTTGGGACCCTTGTTTGACTTATTATTGCAAAAATTTTGTTTCTTGGGAGGCTTGGAATTTTCTTTCTGTTGGGACAATAAGGCTTTCCCAGATGTATCTGCATTGTTGATTATTCCAAGATGAATGAGTTTATCTTGTTCTCTAATCAAGGAATCACAAAAGGATTCAAGACTAGGCTCTTGATATTTAGCTGCATTCAAGGATGCTTTCATGGAGTAAAATGTAGATACAAAAACAGAATATGCAGGTCTAAGTTTGAAAAGAATATGATAAATGCATTGTTTGTCTTCCCTCTCAATCTTACATTCTGCACATAAGAGTTTGAGAGTTTTGTACTTAGATAAATAATCTTGAATGCATGAAAAGTCACTTGGATTTAAAGAAATCGACTCATTTTCGAGTTGGTGACCTCGAATTTCATTGTGTTTACCAAACACAGATTCCAACTTGTCCTAAGCAGCATTAGGTTCATCAATTCCAGATATCTGGAATCGCAAATCAGTAGAGATTGACATCCCAATCAATCCACGAGCTTCATCACATCCATTTGCCCATTTTATTTTCTTATCATCATCAGTGGGTTCTTTTTCTTTCCCTGAGGTAATTCTTCCATACGAAATTTCCATAAGAAATAGTTGAAACTGTTAAGTAGAATATCACAAGGGGTGGCCATATTTATAAATCAATGACTATAAAAGCAGAAACCAATAGTCTGGATGTGAAGAGCTCAAAAAAATAGGCGATTTCAAAAAAAACGGCACTGAAACCTGACTCTATATGATGAAGTTATGCTTGAACAAAGAAACTGTTGAAGATGTCCCCAATAGTGACGTGGCAGCTAGAGAATGTCCAGCAAAAAAAAGAACCCCCCTCTTCCCAAGATGAACCTTTTGACAATCACTTTACAATAAAGTTTCTTTAAGTGAACCACTTTTGTAAAATAAGTGATTTCACTTTTACAATGATATTACTTTTAAATAGTGCAACAATAAAAAAAACTTAAGTGACTCACTTGTATTTTTATTTTTTATTATTTAAGTGAGATGCACTTTTACAATAAAGTGACTTGAAAATAGAAATTGCATGCACTTTTTCTTTTAAAAGTAACTTCCTAATACTTGAACTCAAGACCTATTAAGGAATAAAGCAACTTTAAACCAAGTGAGCTAGATTAAAAGGTATGTAAAATATGGGAATGAGGAAGGGGGTTTTTTTTTTTTTTTACTCTTCTTACTCGGTTTGCATGCTTGACATTTTTCCTGCAAAACAAACCACAAATAGAAACAAAAAAAAATTTCCACACTTGTGGAGTTAGATATCGTTAGATTTCCCGGAAAGTCTACATTTTCTCTCTGTTTCTGATTTGCCAAGATCGCGCAAGGTGCACGGCAAAGAGCATACACAGCTGAGAAAAACACTTTCACTTTATGTTTCTGATTTGCCGAGATTGCTCAAGGTGCACGGCAAAGAGCATACGCATAAGGGAAAGCAACAATCCGAACCCAAAAAAAAATCTAACAGTACAAAATGATAAAATATGAGATTTTTTCTTTTAAAAACAGAAAATAAAAAAATGCATCACTATAACATTATACCTTCAGATCTAATGAAATATGCGTTTCTGGAGCAACCGGGAACCGTTTTCGATCAAACGAAAACTATTTCCCAATGGAAACGACGCTTTGGATGCAATGGAACACCTCCCACGGCCCATAAATGTAAAGAAATACCATAACTATAAACCCTTTCGAGTTTCGGCAACAGCAATTCAAGATCTAGATCACAACCGGAAGCGGCACTTCATAAAAGCTCTGATACCATGTTCGGGTACACAGGGTACTACCAAAGGACCGAACACCAAGAGAAACCACTTCACACAAACAGATCACAAATCAACACACCAATGCTTTGACGTGGTTTAAACCCTCTTGAGGGAAACACTCCACGGCCCCGGCCAAATAGCTTCTACGGGACAATTTATTATGCAAAGAAAGAAAGTTACAAATGAGCTTCTCATAATCGATCAACTAAAAAATGACCCTCCATGCTCTTTAAATAGAGATCATGGACCAATCAGATGTTAAGACACGGATCAAGGTTAGGTTTGATCTAAGAGAAGTTGAGCCGTCGGATCACTCTATGTCGGGAACATATCGTGACCGTCGGATTAAGTATTTACAAATGCATACTAAAGAAACACACTATCCCTAACGGATATATTACACAAGTTGATCTTAACTAACTCCTAAGTGTCTAAATATCCTAACAATTATAAGCTCTTTTGGCTTTAGATTTGTAGCATGGAGTCATTTTAATACCCTATGCCTTCGATATGTGCTTCCTTTCCGTGGGTCTCACTACAGTGATCTTCTTGAGACGCTTATAAATGTGAGTGTGGATGGAACCCAAAGATAGTGATAAAGATAATCATGAATTTCTGCTATTAAACAAAGGTTAATGCGACCAACAGAACAGGATCTCTTCTTTCTGGAAAACGATCAGCAAAGCCAAAATGCATAGATAAACTTTCTTTTGAGGGTACATTTCCAGCTTCATGAGTTGTGAGATTTCTTGAGATATCTATCTTCACGAAAGGTCCAACTGCAGGGCTAGCAGGAAAAAATAAATAAAGGAAAGGGGAAAGGGAAAACTCAAATAATTAGAAAGAAAAGAACAACTTGGCTAAAAAAAACAAAAATCAAGAGACTAAAGTAAAAAGTAAAAGAAAAAGAACAAAACCTTTATTTATGTACAAAAAACCTGAACGAGACTATGCAAAGTATTGTTTCAAGGCGAGGCCGTTGAGGGGAAGGGTTACTTTCTCTCCCTAGAGGTTTGTTAGCTTGTAAGTGGATGGGCCGAGCTTTGCAGAAATTTGGTAAGGGCCTACCCATAAGTGTTGGAATTTTGTGTGCATTCCCTTTCCTTCGTGAGGATGGTCCCATTTCAGAACTAAATCTCCTACTTCAAAACTTCTTTTACCAGACTTCCTTTTATCGAACCATAGTTTGACTATATATTGGTGTTGGTGGAATTGGTTCTTCGCTTTATGTCGGGCTTCTTCAAGTTGAAGCAGAGTGTCAATCCTGGATTGTAAAACCTGAATACCAGACCCTCGAGAGGCTTGGGACAATTGCAAGGATGGAAGTAAGATGTTGGGAGGGAGGACTGCTTCCTTGCCATAGACAAGTGTGTAAGGGGAAACCCCTAATGCATTCTTTGGAGTCACCCTATCTTCCCATAAGACGTTTGGGAGAGCTATATGCCAGCTTCACTGATTTTCAATCACAGTCTTTTTGAGAATTCGGATGAGGTTCTTGTTTGAATATTCAGCTAGTCCATTTCCCTGGGGGTAGTAATTAGCTGAATAATGCAATTTAATTTCCCTTTCATAAACAAATTCATTTATTTTAAAAGATGATAAATAAGTGGCATTATCAAATACTAGGGAAATTGGAACCCCAAACCTGGTTATGATGTTCTCTTTCAAGAAACTGATGACTGCATCTTCATTGATCTCATGCAATGGGGCAACCTCTATCCATCTGGTGAAATAGTCGGTGGCTGTCAAGATGTATCGATGTTGCAGAGAAGAATTTGTCTTTATCTCTCCTAACATCTTTCTTACGGTAACCAGGTTAGAAACCCACTCGGAAAGCCGAACCTTAAATATTATCTTAGCATCAAGTAACTTCTTCAATTCCTTTTGAATCAGAGGTTCGAGAGTAGGGTGAATCCTTCTCAATTGCTCATGAAATGGCTTGACGCCTGCTTTCATTGGTATGATAGGCTGAATAATGTGTGTGTCATATGTTTTCAAATCTTCATAAGTCCATGCAAAAACATCCTTATATTTCCGAAAAATCTTAATGAACTTATCTCTTTCTCCTGGTGAACAAAATTTACCAAGGTTAACAAATTTAGGTTTAGCTTCGGTGCACAGATTTACTAATTCGTGTTGCATAGATGAGCTATTGGTATTGGTATTTGTTGTCCTTTTGAATTTGCACTGCAGATCAAACAACATTTCAAGTGACCTCACCCCTTTGGGGATGAAATTTCCTTTAGCCACATCTTTCTTTTGTAAAACAGCATCATTCTCTTCTTCGTCTATCCCAGCTTCTTGGAACATGTCTTCATTTGTTAGAAAACTAATAATCTAATCGTCATCATCGAAAAATCTGAAATTTGTGATATTGTATGGGACAGAAGGCCTAAAAACCAGTTCAATTGAACATTTGTTATTAGTCGGCACCAATCTGGAAGCAGAAGTTGCTAATAAATCAGCCGCAGCATGTTGCAGTCTAGGAACATATTTTATATTGAAAGCATCAAAATGCGTAGTTAAATCCCATACCTCAGCCTAATAACCTTTCAAATGAGGTTAAAGACAGTGAATGGTATCTCTTAACTGTCTTACAACTATTTATGAGTCACCAAAAACTTTTAGGTACTTAACATTCAAACCGATGGCTTTCTTCAATCTGTGGACTAAAGCTTCATATTCAGCAGTGTTATTAGTACACTCAAATTCTAATCTACAGGACAAGAAGTACTTATTACTTTCAGGGTCCACTAGAATACAACCAGCTCCAGATCCTTCTAGAGTCTTGGAACCAACAAAGTATAAAGTCCAAAAAACATTGTTTGATTTAACTAAGTTAGTATCTCTATGATCTAAGTTAGTGACTAAGCTAACTATGTTACAATCGATATCATCAGTCCAATAAAAATGAAGGATATTGGACGGTTTATATGATTCATGGATAATAGCTTCAGATTGATAATTAACCGGATCAATTTCTAAGAAATAATTCCCCAAAACTGAAGATGAGAAGGCTACAGCTTCGTTCTTCCCTTCTAGCTAAGTTACATTTTGTTTCATGTGTGGTTCTCTTAGTACTTTGATCTAATTTTTTCTATTTTGATATGGTAACCACAAGTGAGACCAGTCAGTTGCAAAATAACCATCTAGTTTTGTAGACCAATCCCTACTCAAGATCAAACCATAAGCTTCTGGAATATCAACTACCATTATATATATGAACTGACACACTCTAGAATCAGCAGACAATCTAATAAGCACATCTTTCATCTCCCTAATTACTTTAACAACAATTCTATCCAGCTGAATAATTTGGGTTGGAGATGGAATTGGCTGCCCATTGATCTTTCTACAAATAGACAGAGGCATTGCATTCAAGGAAGCTCCAGAATCTACTAGACAGTTATGCACATTGTGATTGAAGATTTCAAAAGTTAAAAGAAAAGGCAATGTCTAGGATTTGGATTTTCCGCCAATACTAGCCTCATTTATTTCAGGATCTTCCTGAGTGTCTATTAATGGAGTGTTGGGTTGGGATTGAAAAGCTTGCAACAACTTGTTTCGTTGTTGGGGAAAACTACACATATCGAATATCGAAACATTTGCTTTTACCTTCTTTATATCTTCAATGATGTCATATCCCATATCACATTTTTTTACAACTTTCATTTGATTGTCTGTCTTGCTCAATGTGACTTTTGGTTGATGGACTGTTGTGTCAATGTTTGGTTGTTTGGAAGCTGTTGGGTTAGCTTTAGGTTGAGGCAGAATGATTGTAATGTGTCTTTTAGGTTTGGACGTAGTTGAGCTCGGAACTGGATCTACAATGGGACATTTACTGTGAGTGTTAATGTTTATAGCAGAGATTGGGCTCTCCACGGGACCATCTTCTATTAATTCAGTTAAAGGTACCCAATCCCATAATACCATGGTGGTATCTGGGGAGGGTTCCTCTACTTCAATTTTTTATTCCTCTGGAGGATCATCTTGATCTGGAATATGTGAATCCAACATTTAGTTCATTACTAAACTCATAGAATTAATCCATTGTGGACAGCTCTTTTCAGAGTGTGGCTCTTGATGAAAGGTACAGAAGTGTTCCATTCCTATTTCATTCAGATTTAAAACAGGGGAGCTGTTCATAGGTGGATGAGGATGGTCATTGTCTTCCATTTTCTTGTAGAATGGTTTGAAAGGCTTCTTGAATGTACTAGCTTCCTTATCTTTTTCAAGGTCTACAATTTTATTGGACAATTTATGTATCATTTTAACTACGTTCTCCATATCCGCCGATGGCTCTTCTTTATTCCTGGTAAGCAGCTGGGGTTTTCTATTAGTTGTTGGCTTTGTTTATGCATCTAAGGCGTGTTTAGCAATGTTGTCTGCTTCTTCTTCCACCTTCAGAACTTCTTCAAAATTTTCTACCAGGGTGGTGTTCTTAGCTCTTTTGATGAACATTGCTATGGGGCCTTCAAGTGATGTTGTGTAATATTCAACTAAAGATTCTTCTGCAGGTTTAGTTGCTTCGCAAAAATTATTCAAGAGCGCAGTGAACCTTTGGTTGAAGTCTTGAACCTTTTCTTTCTTTTCCATTCTCATGGACAATAATTCTTTCATGAGTGTAGCTACAGTTTTCTAATTCGAATACTTCTTTAAAAACATTTCTCAAACTCTTCCCAATTGGAAATTGAGCTAACGTGTAAGCTAAAGTACCAGGAATAAACTTTCGGTTCAAATGTGTATGGGAAAATCCTACAAACTACATCTTCATGCTGTACATTTAAAAGATTCAAAGCTAAATAAAAACTCTTAAGATGATCTTCAACACATATGCCTTTACCTGGGTCGTATTTGGGCAAAACTTTCTCGGTATTTTTAGGCAGATCGTGAAATGTCCCAGCTAGATTTAATGCTCCCCTTGCTCTCCAAGCAGGTACAACCATGGCTCTATGTGGAGAAATAGGTGGAGAATCATGTGGTGAATTAAGTGGAGTGTTCTTTGGAGTAAAAAGTTATCCAAGATTTTCTGGATCTTCAAAATCGATCTCCTTTAGAGGCTGCGTGATCTCTTCTAAAGACAAATCTACCAGCTCTTCGAAGCTCTGCACAAGGATTGAATCACAGGTATACTATCTTTCTCTTTTAGGAGTTCTTCTTCTAGGGAGAAAATTTATTGTGTTTAAACCACCGAGTTGTTTAACATAAGCTCATGTGTTCCTTCTTAAGTCTTCTACCTCTATAAAAGGTACAGCATACAGTGCTTCTTGTTGTTCAGAATCAAAATTGAGGTTTTCTTGATTTGTCACTTCAAGATTTAGATTGTCTAAAATTACTGTTTCAAGCGAGTTTCCAGTAATTTTTCTGCCAATGGAGGAATTTCCTTTATCAGCCATGCACTGGTGGCCCTCCTTCTAGCGCCAAAAACTATTGAT
Source organism: Larix kaempferi (assembly GCA_027924585.1). Lineage (NCBI taxonomy): Eukaryota > Viridiplantae > Streptophyta > Pinopsida > Pinales > Pinaceae > Larix > Larix kaempferi. The sequence goes on from BSBM01000841.1 coordinate 9,548,083, forward strand.
GCCCCGAAAATCATAGCATCAAGCAGCAAGGTATTCTCCCCGGTAAACAATCCCAATTAGATTGTCCACCGTTTGGTGTGGGGAATTCGTCCGGTTAACGGTTCTGGATACCGTAAGATTTAAATATTCTTATTCTTTACACCGGTTGCGGCCCGATCCATCGTTTATATGTTTTAATTTTAAATATGATATGCAAGTGCCCTAAGCTAAATGCAAGTAACTAATCTAAATTAACCTAAAACAGTATAAGCAAATCTAAGTTATCCTTGCAAGGAGTAAACTGTAAATATGAGCAATACGCTGAAAGAAACAACTAAAGATCATACATATAGCCATTAAATCATAAAGATGCAATTTCAGGAGAAAATAACAGATATTAAAGATAGCTTTAATTCACTGAATACATTCCATTACTCATTTAAGAGAGACATCATTGTACAGGAAATAGAAAGATCATTCATCACACAGAAATAATTCATAATAGTAAAGAAATATCTCACAGTAGTATACGAATGCTACAGGAATAGTCGAACAAACATTCAGCACACATTTCCAGGCAAAAAACATCCTCTCCAGGCTTCCATTAGGCAAAATCCAGTTTCTTGAAGCAAGGAGCAAAATAATTCGTACCAGCTAGAAAATTTCTTTCACCTGCAAAAAGCCCTTCTATCTTCTTCTGTTCTGCTATTTATAAGTTTACAAATTGCTCCTTGAGATAATTTGTCCTTTAGTGCACAGTTACAAAACCCACAGATTCGTGGAGAGCCTTCCATATAAGACAGAATCAGAACCAATTGTATTCTAAATCATTTATACAATAAAGGAAATTCATCCTTTTCTCACACTAAGACAAACAAGAATTATGATGGTTTATCTATTTTATTTGGATTCCTTTTGCTAGCTCGCTGACTCATCCCCACCAACTGGCTTGCTTGTGGATGCTTGGCCATCTACACTTTGGATATGGGTGGCCCATTAACTGAGCTTTTTCAAGATAATTTTACTCTGAACAGATATTGTTTCCTTTGTTGCAATCTCATGCTTACGCGGATCTGATTTGACCTGTGCTGCTCCTTCTTCCTTGTAGACCTTCTATGCATGACAAACCTGCCGTGAGCGAGGCAGTACAAATAAGGAGTCTATAGAAATTAGCAAAAATTGCAAAGCTTCCTACAGATTTGTAAAAGAAATCATGACAGAGTTGGCTTTAACTAGATGACTTTCAAGCATTAGAAAAACAATTAAGAAAAAATTCAGAATATGCCAATGACTTCAGAACATGGGAGGCTGTTTTAACAAAATGATCAACTAATTCACAGTTACAGCTACCACTTCACAGTTGAAAATCATGAGAAACAATAGACTCAAATGCCAACAAGCTCTACAAGCTCCTGTCGGTTCATTATTCTTGGAATGATGGTCAGGATCAGGGTTGCCGAATTGATGAGCACGGGGCTCGAAACCTTGTGTATTAAAAATAGCACATGGCCTTATTGATGACCCTACCAACTCCATGGTTGCACATAAACCCAAAATAAATCTTCGCGCCCAATGCAGCGATCGCAAGATTAAGCTCTGCGCTAAGGCAGTGAGTGTAACACTAAGTCTAGAACCAAAGCGGTGATTGTAACTTTACGCCTCGCACCTGTAGTGGCGGTCTAAGTGTTAGTCTCTGAGCTGGTGGACGGCACCAAGAGTTGCGCCAGGGCTGTGTCTAAGGATGAGGTGTGACTATGATGGCGGGCGCTATATGGATAATTTTTGCACGTCGGCAGAGGATTTAGATGCAACATTTGTGCGGATGAAAAGGGCACTATGGAGTCGCGAAAAATAGACTTAAATGATCCTCGTGTCGGAATTCCTTTTAAAGATAAATCCTGCGCCAAAACAAGCTTTCAAGTGCGCTAAAGGTTAAAATCTGCACCGGAGCGTCCGAAATAACGTTGGCATTTGCACTAAAAGCGGCCAAAATAAGGCTAAGATGGGCGCCATAAGGGGACAATTTTAAACTTAAGATATGCGCGAGAAAGGATAAAAAAAAATGGTCGAATTATAGTTAAGTTCTTGTGCCTAAAAATGGTTGAATTGTAGTGAACATTTGGCGAAGCGGCAGAGTTATGATTAAAACCTACACCGAAGAGGCAGAGTTAGGTTTATGATTTGCGCCGAAGACGGTAGTATTATGATCCAAACTTGCGCCGAAGGCGGGATATTTATGGTTAAAACTTGCGCCGAAGGCTGGAGATAACGTTGCATTAGAAAAACAATCCATCCATCGGTGATTTTAAGGATAAGCCATGCGCCGGTGTCGGCCAAAATAAAAATAATTCATGCGCTCTTGTCACAAAAGTTGTCATTAAAAACTGCGCTCAATGCTAAAGTTAGTTTTTTGCCTTAGTCAAAAAATCAAACAAAAATCTTTCGAAGATGAGAGGAAGGAAAATCAACCTTTGATGACCAAGCAAGCTCTAAGAAAGACAAAGGAAACCTTCAAAATAATAGGAGGGACCCAAATAATCAAAAATTTGGGGGGATGTTGCAGCGACAACAGGTTCTCAAAATTTATTTTTCAAACTGTAGACATGTATTGATTGTTGATTTGACTGAGATGTAGGGGGAAAAGGTTATAATATCAAATGGTCAATTCTTCAAATTCTATCTCATTGCATATTATTCAAATTTTAGCAAGTTCTCCCTTTCCATATCCAGTATGTTCATATTTTATTTATATTTTAAGTATCTAATTAAATTTATTTTATGTATCCATGCAAATATGAATAACAATATATTCTATTTTGTAGGATCCCAATTCAGGATTGAGTTTGGATGCACAATATATTCCACCAGTTCCAAAACATCCCAAGTTGTTATCAAGATAAAGACACTCCAAGAAGTTGGTAGATGAAAATGGGCAGCCACTTTACCCTGCCAATTGTAACATGGCATCTTTCAACCATAATACTGGGTCATCGATGGTAATTTGTTGTGATATGGATCTATTTTATGACACCGCAATAGTATGTGGTTGTTAAAAATGTCAAGGATTGAAGGAGAACCCTCGTCGTGTCACACTCAACCATTATACTAATGATTAACTACACAATGTTGATGATCTAATACCCACTACTGTGGTAAAAAATACAATAGGTGATATGGAAAAGGCACGCAGGAAAACTTCCCTAGGCTATTTTTTGGAAAATTTGGAATCCAAAACAACTATGTTTTGTCCTAAATTGACTAACCCATCTGCTTCTGTTTAGTCAATTGAAAGTTCTAGTGACCCAAAGTATCATATAAAATGCCACCCAAAACATATATACTAGGATATCCAAAATGTTGCATGAGCTGAGAGGAAAAATGTCCAAGTACACACCAAGGTTAGTCCAATTGTTGGAGGGTAGCGATGACTTCTCTCTTCCAGTGAATTTCCAAAGTAAATATCAAACTTGTTACAACCGTACTTTGTATGGAACTTGGCTATAGTCTTTTCTTGTGCCTAATGTTGGAACAAAATTCTCCTTTTGTGGTAATAGTGTTATGATTGCCAAGTATAATATAAATGCTGCAAATCTTAGGTTTTTTATCCTTTAACATGTACTATTCCTCCCAAACAATCAGTAGCACTTATTCCCTTTTTTGGTCTTATCTATTGTCTTTCGGATTACTTGAATATTGTTAAATACAAACATAGCATTTCCATGTGTAATATGTGCATGAATGGTTATGTTTCTAGAAAATATAATAGAAAGAAATTATTATATATCGATGCTCATCCACACACTCACGATAAAATTGTAGGGTTCATAAATAGTTCTAGGTGCTCTTTATTTTCTGCAAATTGTTCATCTGAGGAATGTTGGGCCCCAAAATAGCCCCTTTTTTCCTATACTTATCCACACCTTTTTCCCCATTTTTCCTCACCTTTCCATAACCCAAGCAGGTATCTTCCTAAGCAAAGCATGGATTGCAACAGGTATAATCTATTATTGCTTTATCTTGTTAATGCCTAATACTGTTTATGGTTATGAACTTTATCTTTTAATTTGGGCTAACATGTATTGATTTGAAAAAGATAGTTCAGAGCCTTGAAAGACCATAGGTGTAGCATCTCGTTGAACCTATGGAGGAAAGGAATACGTGGTGCCAACTATCCCTTCCTGAGTTCGGTTCCACATATCGTTGTGACAGCTCAATTATCCTTCCACGAGATCAGCTGTGTCTGGGTCATGATAAAACATCCAAGCAGCATCCCATCCAATCAGTTGGAATCTATTTGGTCTGCTAACAGCATGAAGTAAAAGTGCAAGCCTGAACACAAACGACTTCATTCAAATTCATTTATGGTTGTAATTGTTTCTATTTTATTTCGGCAGTCTGAAGATCATAGATCTTCATGGATGCCCAATATTTGTGGAACAAATCCATGTCACCTATGTATAAATGTAAGAAGGTGTTCAGAGCCTAGGGTTGGTTAATTCACACTTGATCGTGAGAGTTGTAACAGAGTACTGTAACTGTGGATTCATCATTTTAATACAAGGAGCATAATTCTTCATATTCTTGTGTTTTAATTTGTGTTAGTTTCACGACATCTCTGTTAGAAGGCCAAGGCCCGCCTTCTCACAGAGATCGCCTAGTTAGATAGATTATTTAGTTTTATTTCAATTCTTTTAAGTGTGGAATTTCAGTAGGCATATTTTCAGTAAGTTGCAACAGTAGTTGTTTATGAATTGCATTTCCTTTGGTGTGCTGCAATAATGTGGTGTGATAGTCGACTGTGTAGAATAGTTTCCCTTTGACGCAAGTGTGTTAGTTAGTTGTTACAGTCAAGCTCAGCTATGATTTCTTTCTGTCATTTATCTTTCTTAGAATTTGCCAACTTAGTCAGATTATGGTTCAAGCTTAGTTTTGAATCATTACTGTTATTTATCTTTCTTAGAATTCATTGAATTAGACATGATATGATTTGATTTACTGTAGTTTGATATTTTTAGGATTTAACTTTTTTCAAAAGTAAGTCTAGTTTATTTATTCTTAGATCAGTAACTGCTGGATTGATGTTGTAGGAAAGTAGAAGTCCTTTGAAGTTCTTAAATGGATAATTTAGATTAAGATTTAGCAATGAGTTGAGCTGAATGAGCAATTAGGTAGGATAATTGATCTTCATTTCATGCAATCACCTACTTGAGTGTTTATGCATAGATTTTGCTAATTGCCTTTGAAATAAAAGACCTACCTGGTTTGACAATTTATATTAAGCATTATGTCTGTTAATTAGAATTGATTAGAATATATAGTGACCAACATTTTGGTGTTGTTGCCAGGGATGGTAATTAATAGACATAGATGGTAGTTGATTAATTGATTTCATTAGCTATGAATATTTGAATCTTGCATGAACACGAGAAGAAAAACTCGGGAACCCCTCCAAAATACTAACGCTACAGGTGGAAGAGGTCGTGGCGGTAACCAAGGTTTGGGAAGACATAAATTCATTGATGAAATAATTGTCAAAGCTTATTCCTCTACAAGAATACCACGAGCATCTTTAGGAAGAGGAAACTCTGTTCCTCCTAATATTGAAACATCTACATCAACCGTGGAGAACGCAACAGGACCTTAAACTCCCATTCGTATGAAGAAACCTCCTGAAGATAAAGGAAGTGTTGCAGGTGCAACAGGACGTGAGGAAAACTATCGAATCAATGATCCCAGAGTCACTAAACAAGAGTGGTTGTAACATCACCAAGATGAAGAAGAAGAAAGAAGGTGAGAGGAAGAAAGGAGGAGAGAAGAAGAAGAAAGGGAAGAGGAAGAAAGAGTAAGAGAAGCACTAAATTTTTTGGGAAACATGGATAATGGAGAACGTGAAGGAAATAATGAACGTCCTAATGGACATGAAGAAGAAACATGTGACAACCAGCATGGAGACACGATTGCCACGCTTGAATTCTTGATTCGACAAATACCTGGGGCTGCTCCTATGAAGAATATCTCACCCTCAGTGTTGCCAAATTTCCATGGTAAGTCCATTGAAGACCCATACGAATTCCTTTTTGAATTCGATATCCTCTATCGTAGTTACGACTACACCTCCAATGTGTAGAAACTAAAATTATTTTCGTCCACCCTGAAAGGAAATGCTCTACGCTGGTTCATGAGCTTGGGTTGTGAAACCATTACTACCTGGGAACAAATGAAACAGACCTTTCTTTCCAAATACCAATATTATTATAGAACCAAAGATAGGAGAGAAGAACTGTTTAAAATGGTCCAGAAAGAAGAGGAGAGCTTGGAATATTTTGTTGGGATATTGTTGTATAATTTACAGAGGTATGGCCATTCCGACATTGGGAAAGATGTGCTGAAGATTATCTTACTTCCTAGGATCAGAGAATATTGCCTAAACATGCTGAATCTATTGGGGAAGGGGGACATCTCAAAAGAACTGTTTGAAAAGATCATTGACTTATGTCGAAGATATTTGAGTGGATCCTCCAGAACCAACAATTGAGACAGAGAATGAGATCGAGATGTCCTTACTAGGACACGGAAGTTAACCAGTGGAGGGGCCACTCGGGAAGAAATAGGCAACCTTCTCGAGAATTTTAAAACAAATATGATGAGCCCCATCTCCTCACAGTCAGTGTTGCTTTGGTTTTCACCCAAGCTTGTGCAAATGAGCACCTACTTACTTCGTAGTAGCATTTTAGGTCAAACAGTAAAAACTAATGCAAAAAGTAAATATTAATCTGACATATGCAAGAAATTAAATCTAGATTAAGAATAGTAAAAAACTAGATCCATGAGAGAAACAATAAACAAGTTTGATATTTCATATTAATGAGCAAACAATGGTTTGCAATGGTTACCTCAATGGTGAGGTTGTTGGAATTCTTGTAGAAGTACAAGAGTAGTACTCCAAATCTCCAATAGTCTCTCTCTTCTCCAAGATGCTTCAAGGCTGGGCCAAGGGTTTACTCTTGATAAAGAACTTCAAGCTCAAAACAGATTGGCAAAGCTCAAGAGAGATTTTGGCAGCATGAGGATAGGATGAATGTGGATGAATAATGGGGAGCCTCTATCACCTTTTTATAGCTTTTGGATGATGGAAAATACAACCATGGTTTCAGGTAACCAATGGTATTGGTGAAAAAATGGTTTAGGTTTTCTTTTCCTCCTTTTCCCTCTTTTTTTCTTTTTTTGAATATATTTTTGTTTTTTATTCCCTTTTAATTGATTTTGGGGAATTTTGGACCCCTTTGGAGGGTGTTATGTATTTTTTAAGTAAAATTAAATATTTTGAGGAGAAAAAGATGGATTTTGGCCTTTTTGGTGTCCTTTGGGGGTTTTTTAGGCTAAAATGGTAGGAAAAGTGGACAAATGGTTCATGTGAATAGGGAAATGAGCTAGTGAGCACTTTTTGGGTGTTAACAGTTGGATTTCTTGAGAGAAAAATAGAGGCAAGCAGAAGAATATCTAACACTTGGTGTATTATGTGCTAAATGCAGGAAGAAGCACACCCTGAAGGAATGCCCGCTTAACAAAGTGGAGGTATGTCGGATATGTGAATTGGATCATGACACCAAAGAATGTCCTTCACTTCACAAAGTCAAAGAAGTCCTGCAGGAATCTACTTCAAATGTGGAGAAAGCTTATTTTATTTCTCAGAGGAACCCTTGGCAGCCTCAGAATCAAGGTATGAACTCAGATCCATCACCTTTTTGGAATAATATGAATACTCAATTACCTTCACATTATTCTTATTCCAAAAACCAATGGAATCCACCTCAAACTTCAATGCAAAATCCTAATTGGATGCCATGGACACAACAATCAAACCAGCAAGCTCCTTGGTCTCCTGATTGGAGAAAATCCTACCCAGGGAATCATTTCCCTCGCAACCAAACTCCTAATCAATAGTATCTTCACCAACAGTATCAGCAGCCGCAACTGCAACTCCAAAATAATGTCGCACCAATGAACGTACCACTACGACCACAGCTGCCTGCACAGCCTAACCCCAACCCGAATAATAAGGCAGTACATCAGTTTGAAAATGCCAACATGCTAGCTTATTCCATTTCCAAAATTCCCTACAACGACATACATTTACGATTAGGGAGGGTAGTGGAACCCATCATCATTGAGGATGTTCCATCCTCGGTGACTAGAGCGAGAATGAATCAGAAATTCAAGAATTCAGTTAACAGAACAATCACCATCATCGAGGATGCTAAAACTCTTACTGAAACACTAGCTGAAACACAGGAAGAAACACACATTGAAACACAACCTACACAACTAACAAGAGAACCGCCATATCCTGAATGATTGGCCTTACAAAAGATAGTGGAACAACCTCGGTTCAATCTCTTAGGAGAATTGAAGAATCTGTATGTCAAGTTTCTTCTGTTACAATCCCTTCATGATGTACCTATCTACGCCAAGACCGTTAGAGATCTATGCGTGAAAAAGCTAGGAAGAAAACCTAGAGACCCTCCTACAGTCCATGTAATGGGAAAACTATCTGAATTGATAATGGGAAGGGCTCCACTGGCTACGTATGATGATCTACGTAACCCTATTGTCACAACATACATTGGGCGTACTCAGATACCCAACATCTTGGTGGATTTAGGTGCAGCCATAAATGTCATGACCATAGAGATGGTAATAAATATGGGACTTGCTAATCTCAGGCCTACCCCTACCATACTAGAACTGGCTGATAGGTACACTATCAAACTTGAAGGAATCTTAGATGACCTAGTGGTCACCATCGATTCGTGGGAATACCCTGCAGACTTCTTGGTGTTTTAACCTAAGTCGTAGTTGGGGGGACACCCGTTAATCTTAGGACAACCATGGTTAGCTACAGCTGATGTTGAGATATAGTAATTTCTAAGAATATTATATTTTTACTTTATTATTCCGGAGATGTTTCATTCCTCCGTGAAGACCTTATTGTATATCCGAAGATGTTTATTCCTCCGTCGGAATGTGGTAAATTGGGTTATTAGACTTCCCTAGTGGGGTTGGCCCAGAGTCAGTTGTAATGGGGTTTTTAACCCAATGGTTAAAGATGGGGCCGACCTAGTTAGTGTAAAAGTCAAGTCAAAGTTGTGTATAAATAGAGGAGGTGTGTTCCTCATTTAACACGCATTCGATCACTTGTGATTGGCGCATAGGAGAGAGAGAGAGATTTTTTATGGAGGAGAAGGAGCTCTTGTTTGGGGATTAAATATTTGTATTTGTTGGTCATCTATATTAAGGAATCTTTGCTGGGTTTTCTACCCCATGAGGGTTTTCCAGGATAAATTGTGTCTCTTGTGTTTATGCTATGCTTGTTGTTCTTTCAGTGATCATGTATATGCTATTGTTGTGAAATGAAATATAATACTGATGTTATCTCTCTTATCATATTGAATCTTAACATGGTATCAGATCTATCCTGAAGGAAGATAATGTATGGCACTTGCGACACTTGTCTCACTTGCAACAATTTGAAAGTTAGGGTTTTGAATAGCAAACCTAGTCATCATGGAAATTTCGCTATAAATCCATTTTGGTGAAGGTTCGGGATATGAAAATTTTATAGGTTGAAGGTATCATCCCCAGGTACCTTGTTTCCAAATCACAGCATCTAGTTCTTTGTACTTTCTGTTTTATGATCCGTACAATCTACGGTTTCAGCCTCTTCCAGATCTCAGTCATAAATAGGTGACCTAGGAAAAAATGTCACAAATTGGGCTAGGAAGCTCCAAATGAAATTATGTAAAAATTTACAGTAAGAGCACGGACTGTAGTCTGATAGGTAAAAGTTTTAGAGGCCGAAGTTGAACCAGTGACACGTGGCACTCTGTACAAGTTCGCTATGTTGTTTCATCCCATAAACAGGTCATGTTGTGACACTTGGAATAACTCTATCTCAGAGAATCCATTTGAGGTCATACCTATGGGGTTGGAAAGATGATAGGTCAAGCTACCACAAGCCAAAGTTTTAGACCCTGCAGATCTAAAATTTCAGAGATGCACTAGAAACAATTCGACACATCTGAAATGGCTAAACGGAGGAAATCTAAGATGAGGAGGAAGAAGCTCTCACTTAGGATTTTCAGTTCTTAGGTCTGGAAGGACCTAACACAATGTTGGAGAAACCTGATACAACATTGGAAGATTTGATAATGGATTTGGAATCCATTCATATTGATCCTCCATCAAAATGTTGTGGGAGGAAGGAGATTGAAGATTAAGGTTTCCAAGTAAGAAGAAACCCTATCAAAGTTGGGAGACTCATAAGGAAGAGATGAAGAAGGTTTAAATGGCGTTGATATTCTATCATCCTAGCACCATGAACATATATAATATGTTTACAAGTGATCTACCTTGTATGGTTACGGTTTACCCCTATAGAGAAGACTACTCATCAAGTATGACTTCAGAAGACACAGGTATGTTTTGAAATCGGATTCTTGATTAAGCTCATAATATGTTTGTCTTCATGTTATTGAGGTTAGTACAATTATGGTTGTTTGATAATGAATGCATGTGAGTGATAGAAGACATTCATTGATTAGGGTTATGACACTTATGATTGTACTAATGCACCTGTGGTGTTGTATGAGGATGATGTTGTATGCTAACAAGATACAAGCACATCAAGAAAGACAAATCAAGTTCTATGACCGTGATGACATGAAGACAAAGACTCATGCATAGTATTTAACCACATAGAAGCTCTACTTACGAGGTATGTATGAATTTTTTCTACTATGAGATATGCGGGTTCTAGCACAAGGTCTCTAAATCATTGAAGAGAACAAAGAAGATATTGTTTGGGTATGTTAAGACATAACCAAGCATGATAATCCAGATATGTTTTCCTATATCAATTTAGAATCCTACTTTGTGTTAGGATCTTAGGTAAGTATACCTATGTATGAAATTATCATGACCATACATACTTAAGATTATTTAGAATCATGATTTTTTGATAGTATTAAGACTATACTAATGAATGTATGATTATGTATGAGATCATGATGATGACACTAGTGCACACTTAAGCATGCATAGTGGTCCAGGATGGATAGAAGTTCAAAGACATATAATCATGAAGAGAAAATAGAGATCAAGCAGGAGGCAACCACACAAACATAAAAGATAAGTATTTAAGTTGTCATTTGAATTACTTCTTGAATCTCTGAATAGTCAATAACATTGCTCGTAATAGTTGTATGCATATTTGTATTCCTAGAATATACCATGCTGGGTGTAAGCATTCATATAGCATTGAATAGTATACTACTAATATACATATGATTGGTAAGTTGGACAAACATTCCATTGTTGCTTGTCTAGAATGAAACATCTTTGATGTCATGCTGAGAGCTGTGCACGCTCTTGACAGTTTGTTCTGGTAGAGATGGAAAGCATCTAGATAGCCATTGTATGCATACGGGATATGGAAAAGTGTTGTGCCAAAGTATGGGTCAAGATAGTTGCATAACTATGTGAATCATATCTGTATGCATAATAGGTTATCATGTCAACATGATTTGATGATTATGAAGTATTACTAATCATGTAATTAACATTGATTTGTAGGAAAGATCATGAAGAATGGTGAACACCGAACAAGTGATGGATGTTCAACAAGAAGATTTACAAATCAAGAATACTATAGAAGGCTTGTGGCTAGAAGATTCTCTTAGAAAGAGGAAGATGATCATGACGATATGTTTGATCCAAGTGGCTAGATAATACCATTCTCTTAATGGTGTAATTGAAGAAGTGTGACTCGAGAAAACTCCCAGGATTCAATTGAATAAAGCTCTGTATTGGTACCCAGGATCGATAGTCATTTGATGAGCTTAATGATCACCATGGGTGATGCGGATTTCAACCTTTGCTACAAGGTTGAAGATGGTGTCTATATACAGATGACATTCTTCTCTTGGATGGATGCAAGAAGGAACTCACCATAGAGTTTGAATGATCTTGAGGCTCATATCAGTAGACCCATCTGATGGGAGATGGCATGGATAGATATACAAAAGATCGCTCAATGCAAAGTGTGAATGATGTTTACTCACAGAGGGAGAATTGACAGTTTATTGACAAGCCTGGGCTTTACCAAGAGTAAAGTTGATCCTAACCTTTATCTCAAGGTTATGGATGATGAACCTATCATATTGTTGTTGTATGTGGATGATCTATTTCTGTCTGGAAATGAGAAACAGATTGTCGAGTACAAGAAGAAACTCTCTACAGAGTTTGAGATGAAAGATCTCAGTTTGATGCATTAGTTCCTAGGAATGGAAGTATGGAAAGGATCAGAAGGAATCTTTTGATATGTTGGAATGTAAAGCCATGGCCACTTCCATGGATTCCAACTTGAATATGTTAGCTGATGACTCATCAGAGTTAGTGGATGTGACTGTACAGAAAAAATATTGGGTCATTGATGTATATGATGAATACCAAGCCAGATATATGCTTTGTTGTGAACACCTTGAGTAAATATCTAGTGGAACCTAGACAAGCTCACCTGATGGGTACAAAGCATGTGATGATGTACCTAAAGGGTACAATAGAATTTGGTCTATTTTATCTTGGAGATCATGACTTTAGATTGTATGGCTACACAGATGTTGATTGGGTAGGAAGTGTATCATACAGGAAGAGCACATCGGGAAAATGTTATTGTCTAGGATCTGCCATGATCTCATGGGTTAGCAGGAAGCAATCTAGTGTGGCTCTCAGCACAGTTGAAGCGGAATATATAGCTGCTTGCTCTGCTAGTTGTGAAGCGATATGGCTTCAAAAATTGTTATCAGGATTATTTGACTTAGAGATGGACTCCATTGTGATCTTGTGTGACAATCATAGTTGTATCAAGATGACATAGAATCCAGTGTTCCATGATAAGTCAAAGAACATAGAGATCCGATATTTCTATATACAGGATATGGTGCAGAAAGGAGCTACAAAGCTTGAGTATGTGAGCACTGACGAACAAGTTGCTGATTTATTAACCAAACCTCGGTCTCGAGTAAAGTTTGAGTATTTACGAGACAAGCTTGGTGTAGTTCAGAAGGACCCTCCTCGAAAGGGGGAGTGCTAGGGTCGATGATGATATTTTGATATTGGTATCGTAGTGGATACCTGTATCGATGATGAGATTTCCTATATCGATGGTAAGGTCTATGATGAGGATACGGTATCGATGATGAGGATATGGTATCGATGACGAGGATACTTGTATCGATGACGAGGATACTTGTATTGATTATGTGGATACTTGTATCGATGATGAGGATACATGTATTGATGATGAGGTTACCTATTCCAACAGTGAGGTCAATGATGAGGTTACCTATCCCAATGATGAGGTCGATGATATCAATGATAATGTTGATAAGTGGTCCTAATACTTGGTCTAAGTTGACGAGGGGATTGTATCATCCCCATACTTTGGTCCCTGAATTGATCCGTAGACATATGTCTCCGAGAAGTGGTCCCTAGTGGACAAGAGGGATTGTATCATCCCTGGACTTCGGTCCCTAAATTGATCCGCAGACATATGTCTCTGATAAATGGTACCTAGTGGACGAGAGGGATTGTATCATCCCCGGACTTCTATCCCTGAATTGATCTGTAGAAATATGTCTCTGAGAAGTGGTCCCTAGTGGACGTGATAGGACTGCATCGTCCCTGAAAGGCTTGTTCAAAATGTACGTGATAGGACTGCATTGTCCCTAAACATTTGGTTCAAAATGTACGTGATGGGATTGCATCATCCCTGAACGTTTGGTTCAAAATGTACGTGATGGGACTGCATCGTCCCTGAACAATTGGTTCAAAATGTACGTGATAGGACTGCATCATCCCTGAACGTTTGGTTCAAAATGTACATGATAGGATTGCATCATCCTTGAACGTTTGGTTCAAAATGTACGTGATGGGACTGCATCGTCCCTAAACAGTTGGTTCAAAATGTACGTGATAAGACTACATCGTCCCTGAATGTTTGGTTCAAAATGTATGTGATAGGATTGCATCATCCCTGAATGTTTGGTTCAAAATGTACGTGATGGGATTTCATAATCCCTGAATAGTTGGTTCAAAATGTACGCGATGGGATTGCAACATCCCTGAATGGTTGGTTCAAAAAGTATGTGAGAGGAATTTATCATCCCTCAACGTTTGGTTCAAAATGTATGTGAGAGGACTGCATCATCCCTGAACGTTTGGTTCAAAATGTACATGATGGGATTGCATCATCCCTAAACGGTTGGTTGAAAATGTACATGATGGGATTGCATTATCCCTGAACGTTTGGTTCAAAATGTATGTGATCAGCTTGCATCATCCCTGAACGTTTGGTTTAAAATGTACGTTATAGCATTGCATCATCCCTGAACGTTTGGTTCAAAATGTACGTGATAGGATTGTATCATCCTTGGACTTATGTCCTAAAGTGAGAGGGATTGATCATCCCATAATTGGATCATGTGTGTTGCAGGGTATGCTTCTATGATGATGTTGTTGATCGGTAGATCCAGAAGATGAGGCTATTGATTGAGAGATCCAGATGATGATGTTGATCGGTAGATCCAGACGATGAGGTTGTTGATCGAGAGATCCAGATGATGATGTTGATCGGTAGATCCAGACGATGAGGCTATTGATCGAGAGATCCGGATGATGATGTTGATCGGTAGATCTAGACGATGAGGTTGTTGATTGAGAGATCCAGATGATGATGTTGATCGGTAGATCCAGATGATGAGGCTATTGATCGAGTGATCCATATGATGATGATGTTGTAGTTGATCGAGTGCTACAGAAGATGAAGACTCAATACTGACAATGTTGATGTTCCAGTATTGATTGTGTTCCAGTAACTGTTTGAGTTACTGATGATGATTGAAGAAAGCTTCCAATGATTTATAGATGTATCGTGTATCATGTAGTTGATGACTCCTTTCTCCTGCAGATGTTGTTATAATATCCTTCTCGTTAAGGGGGAGTGTTGAGATATTGTAACTTCTAAGAATATTATATTTGTACTTTATTATTCTGGAGATGTTTCATTCCTCCATGAAGACCTTATTGTATATTCAGAGATGTTTATTCCTCCGTTGGATTGTGGTAACTTTGGTTATTAGACTTCCCTAGTGGGGTCATCCCAGATTCAGTTGTAATGGGGTGTTTAAACCAATGGTTAAAGATGGGGCTGACCTAGTTAGTATAAAATTCAAGTCGGAGTTGTGTATAAATAGAGGAGGTGTGTTCCTCATTTAACACACATTCGATCACTTGTGATTTGCGCATAGGAGAGAGAGAGATATACTATGGAGGAGAAGTAGCTCTTGTTTGGGGATTACATCTTTGTATTTGTTGGTCATCTATATTGAGGAAGCTTTGCTGGGTTTTCTACCCCATGAGGGTTTCCCAGGATAAATTGTGTCTTATGTTTATGCTATGCTTGTTGTTCCGTCAGTGATCCTGTATATGCTATTGTTGTGAAATGAAATATAATACTGATGTTATCTCTCTTAGCATGTTGAATCTTAACAACTGATGCATGTATCAGCTGTAGATCAGGATCCATGACGATTTATGAAGGGACTTAAATTAAAAACCCGACCCTGCATCCTCCAGCCAGACCAAGTTCTAATGCTGAAACTCTAGTATGGATGGATTTGGAGGAAGAGGAAGGTATTCAACCATTATTAACAATTGGGAAGGCACTAACTTTCAAAACTGAAACTGAAGATGATGCCATTAGCAGTTTCATTAGTGAGCCCACATATGTCACTAAACACACATACCAAATTTTGAACAGTACCTTAAGTGAAAAAGAACAAGAAGATCTGACTGAAGAGATTCTAGTCAATGATGCCAAAATAATCCAAGTTATTAAAAACTCGAAAAGTACTCCAGTGGAAATCGAGCCTGTAAAAAATCTGAACATCAATCTGAATCTGGTGCCCGATGAGCTGGAACATCTGATCGCACTGCTAAAAAAACATAAGGGAGAATTCACATGGGAATATACAGATATGAGGGGTATTCCATCAAACCTGTGTACCCACCATATTTACATAAAATGTGACTCTCGGCCAGTGTACCAACCTCAACGTCAAATGAACCCAAATTTAAGGGATATCATGAAGGAAGAAATCCAAAAACATTTGGAGGCAGGATTTATATACCCAATTTCAGACAGCGAGTGGGTTTCCCCACTCATGATCGTACCTAAAAAGAATGGGAAATGGAGAGTCTGCATAGATTACAGAGAACTAAATAATGTAACCCGGAAATACCACTTTCCCTTACCATTTATTGATCAGGTTCTTGACACCTTGGTTGGAAATAAGTTTTTTTCCTTTCTGGATGGATTCAATGGCTATAATCAGATCCATATTTCTCCCGAAGACCAAGATAAAACCACCTTCACCTGTCCCTAGGGCACCTTTGCATACAGGGTGCTTCCTTTTGGGTTGTGTAATGCACCGACCACATTTCAGAGAGCTGTGATTGGGATCTTTTCCGAGATGGTTAACAATTGCATGTAAATATTTATGGACGATTTTAGTCCATATGGTAGTAGTTTTAATGAAGCAATGAAGAATCTGGAAAGAGTTTTGGAACGCTGTGAACAAACCCATCTATCTATGAGCACTAAAAAGTGCCACATGATGATGAACGAGGGTATAGTTCTAGGACACTCTATCTCTCCTGCGGGTATCCAGGTAGATCCAGTGAAAATTATGTTAATCACAAACATTCCCACTCCTGGAACACAAAAATATATACGTAGCTTCCTCGGGCATGCTAGTTATTACAGAAAATTTATAGAAAAAATTTCCAAGCTATCTTCTCCTTTATTTTATTTACTGATGAAGGATGTATAGTTTGTTTGGAGAGATGCATGTCAAACAACATTTGCAGAGCTCAAGAAAAGGTTCTCCATAATGCCTATTCTATGTGGATCTAACTAGTCTTTTCCTTTTGATATTTACTCATACACTTCAGATACTACCATTGGAGCAGTGTTGGGATAGTAGGAAGGTAACAGTCCATATGTTGTTAATTACATCAATAAGAATTTGGCCCCTGCTGAACTAAACTACACTGTTACAGAGAAGGAATTCCATGCCATCGTTTATGTTATTAATAAGTTTAGACACTACATTACTGGGTATCCTACTTTCATGCACACTGATCACTCATCCATTAAGTACTTAATGAATAAACCTATCACTAATGCTAGAGTAACTAGATGGTTGTTACTATTACAGGAATTTGATATTACAATTGTAGACAGACTAGGAAAACAAAATTTCGTTGCTGATTTTCTTTCTCGACTTACTAACAATGTTGATGATGCACCAGACGAAGATTGTTTCCTGATGAACATTTGTTTGCAGTATTGGGTCATTCCCCATGGTATGCAGATGTTTCTAACTACTTGGCTGCAGAAAATATTCTATCACACCTATCAAAAAGATAAAAAAGGAAAACCATACAGTAGAGTGCTAGATACTGCTGGATAGATGGACATCTCTTCTACACAGGTCCAGATTTGGAAATCAGAAGATGTGTAAGGGAGGATGAAATTTACAGTACCTTGAAGGCTTTCCATGATGATCCCTATGGGGGACATTTTGCTGATAAAATAACTAGTCATAAAGCATTAAGGATGGGGTATTTTTGGCCAACAGTGTTCAAGGATGCGAAGAAATATGTTCAGGCTTGTGACAACTGCCAAAGAATGGGCCATCCAAATAGACTAGATGAAATGCCTCTTCATCCACAGCTGGTGGTTGAACCTTTTGGTAGATGGGCCCTGGATTTCGTAGGGCCTATCAACCCTCCTTCGAAGCAGAAAGTTTATATCTTGGTTTACATAGATTATATGACCAAGTGGGTGGAGGCTGTTGCTTTTTTCAAGGCCAATGATCAAGCTATAATGGATTTCTGATATGAAGAGATCTTCACCCGCTTTGGAGTACCCAAAGAGATAGTTACAGATGGAGGACCATAGTTTGTGTCCCATAAATTGGAAGCCCTGTTGCAGAAATATCACATTCAGCATAAGATAACCTCACCATATCATCCACAGGCCAATGGTCAAGTGGAGATCACGAATAAGGTAATTGAGGCTATTCTGACAAAAATAGTGAAGAATCACCACAGAGATTGGGCTGAAAAACTTCCAGAAGCATTATGGGAATACCGTACTACATGACTCAACACTACAAGTTTCTCCCCATACGAATTGGTGTACGGTATGAACGCTATCTTTCCCATTGAATTTGAAATTAAAACTCTAAATACATCCGTAGAAGCAAACCTGGATTTAACAGAAGCTTGGAGGAACCGATTAAATCAATTAAATGAACTTGATGAGAAATGCATAGCTTTTGTGCATCTGACATCATTAATTCAACAGCAGCGTTCTAAATGGCATAATAGGTTCATAAAGAATGAAGTCTTATGCGAAGGAGACTGGGATTTACTGTATGATTCATGGTTTAAGATGGATTTTAAAGGTAAGTTGTGTACAATATGGATGGGACCATACCAAATAGACAGGGTGTTTGACAACGAAACAGTCTGCTTGACCATAATTGATGAAAACCAGACTCCATTATTCGGCAATGGTCATCGGTTGCGACTGTATCATAAACCAATTTCAAAGATTGCATTCATTTCGCATGTTGTAGCTGATCCAGATTATCAACTGATACAGGAGCAAGGATTTTCCCCTGTCCCTGCGAATTTTTAAAGAACTGTTGCAATTGCGCACAAAATGTTTTGTACATAAATAAATCATTATTTTCCTTTATTTTATTTTTAAGCTTTGATTGGTTTTTTTTTTAGAATTATGTACAGGTATATGCATGAAGCTCCACTCCAACAAAAGCAAACGCAGTTTGGGGCAAGCGATTGCAGAATTTTGGTTGATTTTCTTATCTATGGATAACTCCTTGAAAGAAAAGTGAATGATGTTGCAAATCCAATTACACCGCTATAGATTTTCCAATCTCAGCTGCAACTGTTGGCTGCTTTTTGGACAGACCCGGGTTTTAATGAAGCGCAGCAACAAAACCCCTTAGCGCACTGGCCCTCTCGGCAATGAGCTACGCAGCAGCTCGAGGTCTCACCCGAAGTGGCTATGAGCGGGCTAAGGAATCAGGCTTCCTTAACCTAGGCGACGCGGAGACTGCAATCTTCTCCCTTTCCTCTAGGACTCCTCAACGCGGAACGTCTTACTCTTCCGCAGACTTCTTAGTGCAACAGCGCTGAAGCTCTCACTTACCAGCCTAGCTGCGCGGTATCTCCGCTCCGGGGCACGAGGCGATTACCCTCTACGTCCAATACTGTACTGTTTCCGGCCTTGCGCCACGGCGCAGCAACACACTCCTCAATCGCCGCAGCGACAGTGTTCTACAAACTCCTTCGATACTTGACGATTATAACTACCAAGGAAGCTTCGAGAGCTTACTTAACATATTCATAAAGATAACGTAATGTTCATGCATACACAGATAGTGAACTAAAACATGCAATCACACAACACAGCATCATAACACAAGAATTAGGTAATTCACCTCCACTGGGAAACCACGTCCACGGGAAGTGTATCTTTTATTAATCTCAAAGATAGAAATTACAGTCCTGCTGCGCACACAGCTGCAGCCTTAGATCTTTCAAGGAAACTCCATGCACACAACTGGGAGCCCTTCTCTCGATCTAGTCTCTTCCTCTACAGAGATTACAATAGTTCAGACGTCAACTCAGACTGTCTGCAACTCAAGGATTAGCTTCACAGCTATCCAGTTCTAACTCTTGTCTTCTAACAACACAATAGAAAACAAACAACAACCAACCGACCAACCCTTTTCCCTTATCAATTATACATATATATAGGTGGCCTTGACGGTTGAACCTTTACAAAACTGTGGACCTTTCCCAGCAGTAATCCCCAAAAAACCTAACCGCGGACATGGCTAGGTGTACTGTAGGCACCGCTTGCAGTCACGTCGCCGCTTCCTGTAGGTTCCGTGACTTTCGGCGCAGATTGCGGGTATGGGCGCCGCTTCATCATTCACTGCTCTTTTTCCTTCGCCTTCAATGCTTTTGGTCCGTTGCTCCTCCTTGATCAGAGCAACCATAACTTTTGTACTTAGCCTTAATGAGGGTAGCTGAGCCCTCTATTCCGTCGCTTCATTTATTGTGGTAGCTGAGCTCTCTCCTCGGCCACATTCATTCTCCTTTGACGTGTGCGTGCGAGCTCCGTGATTTCCAGTCTGTAATCTGTGCTTAGCTCATCCATCTGACGTCGTACTGCGCACCATTCGCTTCTCCCCAAAATTGGTGCTTTCTCAAAATTAGCACTTTCCCTTCAATACTTGTGCTTTTTCCTCAAAATTCACAGCTTTACCATAGCTGTGGCCTAGGCTCCAACAGGCCCCTAACACTTACTTGTGGCTCGTCCTCGAGCCACTCGCACTAGCGTGTGGTCGTTTTACTTGCGCATCTACCTTTGCTTGGGTCGCAGCAAATGTTTCTTTCCACTGCGCAATAGCGGAGTCCATTTCATCGACGCACTCCACAGCTGTCTGCACCATTTCTGTAGTGGCTTCGTCTTCAGTTATGCCATCAACCATCTGTTGAGATTCTGCAATTTCTTTAATCTTTGCCTCGGCTTGGGAAGCAAGTTCAGCATACTCATCCATAAATGGCTGAATGTTGTTGGTGATTTTAGCATCTTCATTCCTGAGATTGTGCAGTTGTTGTTGTATTCTGTGCACTTCACTCATTTTCCTCATTTTTGCTAAGCCTTCTAATGCCTTAGCTTCTTCAGTGAGAACAGTTAGGGACTGTTCTGCTGCTTGTACCTGTTCCAAAAGACCGACTTTGAAAGGGAGCTTCTCAAGCTCAGTCCAAGCCTCCATAGCTTGCATCATCAGGTTCTCGGCTTCATCTGCTCTGCTCTTCATTTGTGTGGAAGCTCTGCGCAGTGCTTAAAATTGTTCCTGCCTATCATCTATAGAATGCGCTCCAACACGAGCTTCCAACTCGGTGATCTGCGTTCTATGGTCTTCATCCATAGCAACTATTTCCTGCTCTAGGGATTTCACCCTTCCACCAATAATTTGAAATTTCTCAACCAGAGGAAGGTCTGGTTGAATCTCGCAGGCCGGCAGCTCCTGAGAAATTTCATCAACTACGTTTCTTATCCCAGTGTCTTGTGCTTCATAAAGTGCAAGCTTCTCAGAGATGTTCTTATAGCCTGCCTTCAGGTCTATCTCCTGTGATTGTAGTCTTTGGTTTGCATGGAATGTGGAGAGCTCTCTAGATCTGAGCTCAATAGAGACCTTTTCTTGCACTAACTGCAAGGTTTCTATCAGGATCAAAGACAAATTTACTTCAATGGGGCCAACTGCGCTTACCTGCAGTGCATCCAAAGGATCCGGAAGTGTCATGCTTGTAGGCGGAATGTGCACGACAGTATGCCTCTCTGCAAGTACTTCGACTCGCTCGATACTTGTGGTTTCTTGTGGCACCTGCGAAGTAGATGTTGGCGCATGGGTCTGCGCAATTCTTCCTGCGAGACCTTTTAGCTCCACAAACTGTAGGTCCAAACCACTTCTTATGTGAGCATGCGTGGTCCGCAGCTCGCGAAATTGCTCTTTCAAGTACTGGTCGATCCCCGGGGCAATGGTCTCAGAGGGATGCAACATCTTTTGCTTCTTGGTCACTGGTTCTGCTGAACCTTCATCACTTCTTTGCTCAGGTGCTTCCTTGCCCTTATCCTCCTCTTGCACCGCAGGAGGTGGCATCGCAGATGCGATTTCGGCGGCCTCCCTCCATTCATCCGACCAAGACTTGATAGTTTCTTCAATATCTTCAGTAGTCATCCTGTAAAGGCCTACGGCCCATTCTTCTTAAATGCCGCAAGGGCGGAGGTAAATTTCATGCAAGTTAGCAGAAAAAACCAACTTCCCTTCATATATTTTTGTTGTCTCCTCACTCAGCCTCGGCATTTCCTGAATGGTATTTTTTAGGAGATGGTAGTATTCACAAAATACAGCGTGGTTCATCTTGCACTTTGCGGGATTGCTAGAATCCCATAGGTTGACATAGCGCATGCCTGCAACCTCTCCTGCGCGGCGCAGAAGGAACTGAGTGTTGGGGGGCTCCTTCCACCCGGCCAAGGCGCATAAAATTAAAATCCAAGAAAAATGGAACAACTGACCAGCAGTGTCTTGGACGTTTCGGGAGTCTTCCAAGAAAGAATTAAGGAGGAAGAGAGACCAGTTGTATTTCTCTCCCTCCGCAGCTGCGATAGAGAGCTCCACGACAGCTCCAGTAACTTCTTTAGCTCTGCACTTTGTGAGAAGTCTGCCTGCAAGCAGAATGGCGGTGAATCTAAGTGCTTCATCCTCAACTATAGTGAGGTCATAAGCCCGACATCCTCTTGTCAATATATATTTCTGCACCAACTGTGCAGCCAATTTTCTGTGCTTATCTTTTCCAACAAAATGAATATTGGGGTCCTTACCAACTGTTAAAATTTAATATGCTAAGACAGAAAATAGCAGCATTACATTCCATTTCACAATAATATCATATACAGGATCATTGAAGAAACAACAAGCATAGCATAAACACAAGAGACACAGATTTATCCTGGGAAACCCTCATGGGGTAGAAAACCCAGTAAATCTTCCTCAATATAGATGACCAGCAATATACAAAGATGTAAACCAAAGACATGATCTCCTCCTCCACCATAGCAGACCTCTCCTCCACAAGTACGCCTCTCTCAAGTGTGTGTGTGTGTATCAAATGAGGAACATACCTCCTCTATTTATACACTACACTGACATGTATTTTACACAAGTACATGTAGGCTCGTATTTAACTATTAGGTTAAATACCCTATTATAACTGACTGGGCCAACCCCCACACGGTGGGTCTAATAACCCTAGTTACCATAACCAATTCTGAGGAATAAACATCTCCGGATTCATAGTATAATCACATCGGAGGTATGGAACATCTCCGGAATAAATAATATACAAATATAATATTCTTAGAAGTTACGATATTCAACACTCCCCCTTAACGAGAAGGATATTATAACAACATCCGCAGGAGCAACGAGTCATACATCATACATGATACATCTATAAATCATTGGAAGCTTTCTCAACATCATCAGTAACTCAACCAGTTACTGGAACATCTTCAATAATGGAACATCAACATCTTCAGTACTAAGTCTTTATCTTCTGCAGTATTCAAACAGCTACAGCAACATCAATATCTGAATCCTCACGATCGTCAGCATCGTCATCACACGATCATCAACATCGTCATCACACGATCATCAACATCGTCATCACACGATCATCATCATCGTCATCATACGAATATCAGCATCATCATCATACGATCAACAACATCGTCATCAACATCATCATCACACGATCATCAACATCGTCATCACACGATCATCAGCATCGTCATCACACGATCATCAGCATCACCATCACATGATCAGCATCATCATCACACGATCATCATCATCAACATCACATGATCAGCATCGTCATCACACGATCATCATCATCGATCATCAGCATCATCATCACATGATCAGCATCGTCATCACATGATCATATTACATGATGATCAATCCTGCTCTCTTTAGGACATAGGTCCATGGATGATACAATCCAGATCAAGTTCCAGGATGATCAATCCTTATCTCTTTAATACAAGTCTCATGTCTAAGGACGATCTAATCCCAACCACAGTGCCAGTCCTTTTTCATACTGGATGTGACCTAGATCAGATCTAGGATTTACCGCCACAGAGCCAGTCCTCTTTCATACTGGATGTGTCACGTCTACAGAGCCAGCCCTGTTTCATGCTGGATGTATCACATCTACAGAGCCATCCCTATTTCATGCTGGATGTAACACATCTACAGAGCCAACCCTGTTTCATGCTAGATGTATCACATCTACAGAGCCAGCCATGTTTCATGCTGGATGTATCACATCTACAGAACCAGCCCTGTTTCATGCTAGATGTATCACATCTACAGAGCCAACCCTGTTTCATGCTAGATGTATCACATCTACAGAGCCAGCCCTGTTTCATGCTGGATGTATCACATCTACAGAGCCAGCCCTGTTTCATGCTGGATGTATCACATCTACAGAGCCAGCCCTGTTTCATGCTGGATGTAACCTAGAACAATTCTAGGATTTGTCATGTTCATTTTGAACCGAGGTCTAGGGATGATCTAGTCTTATCATGTACCTTTTGAACCGAAGTCCAGGGACGATCCAGTCCTATCATGTACCTTTTGAACTGAAGTCCAGGGACGATCTAGTCCTATCATGTACCTTTTGAACCAAAGTCCAGGGACGATCCAGTCCTATCATTCTCAGAGACCTCATGTCTACGGCTCAATTCAAAGGACCATAGTCCGAGGATGATCCAATCCCCTTACCTATTCATTCAGGATTTGGTTCTCGGAGACATCATGTCTACAGCTCAATTCAAAGGACTAATAGTCCGAGGACGATCCAATCCCCTTACCTGTTCATTCAGGATTTTGTTCTCGAAGACATCAGGTCTACGGCTCTCTTTAGGACTGAAGTCCAGGGATGATCCAATCCCCTCAAGTCCACCAAGGACTTCATTCTCGAAGACATACGTCTATGGCTCTCTTTAGGACTGAAGTCCAGGGATGATCCAATCCTTTCAAGTCCACCAAGGACTTCATTCTCGAAGACATACGTCTTCGGATCTCTTTAGGACTGAAGTCCATGGATGATCCAATCCCCTCAAGTCCACCAAGGACTTCATTCTCGAAGACATACGTCTACGGCTCTCTTTAGGACTGAAGTCCAGGGATGATCCAATCCCCTCAAGTCCACCAAGGACTTCATTCTCAAAGACATATGTCTACGGCTCTCTTTAGGACTGAAGTCCAGAGATGATACAATCCCCTCAAGTCCACCAAGGACTTCATTCTCGAAGACATACGCCTACGGCTCTCTTTAGGACTGAAGTCCAGGGATGATCCAATCCCCTCAAGTCCACCAAGGACTTCATTCTCGAAGACATATGTCTACGGCTCTCTTTAGGACTGAAGTCCAGGGATGATCCAATCCCCTCAAGTCCACCAAGGACTTCATTCTCAAAGACATACGTCTGCGACTCTCTTTAGGACTGAAGTACAGGGATGATCCAATCCCCACATCACTATGGGTACAAGTATCTTCATCCATACAAGTACAAACACGTATCAATACATCAAGGCATCATGTAACCTCATCATCAAAAAATGTATTTCAAAACATGTATATCATCATCAAAACATGTATATCATCATCAAAACATGTATATCAAAACATGTATATCATCATCAAAACATGGATATCACTAATACATCTATCATCAAAAGCATGTATTCTCACTAATACATCTATCATCAAAAGCATGTATTCTCACTAATACATCTATCATCAAAAGTAAAAAAATATAAGAGTCCTAAATCTAAATAATTCTAGGTAACTAAGTGTAGTGAATAGGTAACCTCATCATTGATGAGGCGGACTTGTTATCAGATACTATGCTACTCCCCCTTTCGAGGAGATTTCTTTTGAACTATACCAAGCTTGTCTCGAAAGTATTCAAACTTCACTCGAGACAGAGGTTTAGTCAAGATATCAGCAATCTGATCCTCATTGCTTATATATTCGAGCTTGATAACTCCTCTTTGCACCATATCTCGTATATAGAAGTAACGGATCTCTATGTGTTTTGACTTATCGTGGAACACAGGATTTTCAGTCATCTTTATGCAGCTTTGATTGTCACACATAATCACAGTGGGATCCATTTCTAAGTCAAACACTCCATATAAAAGCTTCTGAAGCCATACTGCTTCACAGCTGGCAGAGCAGACAGCCATATATTCTGCTTCAGCAGTACTGAGAGCCACACTAGATTGTTTCTTGTTGAACCATGAGATCATGGCAGATTCAGGACTATAACATCCACCTGATGTACTTTTTCTATCTGAGACACTTCCTGCCCAATCAGAATCTGAGTAACCATGTAAACGGAGTTCATGGCCTCCAATATAATATAGACCAAAAATCTAAAGTACCTTTTAGGTACCTCACTACATGCTTTGTAGCTATTAAGTGAACCTTTCTAGGTTCTACTAGATACTGACTTAGGGTATTTACAACAAAGCATATATCTGGCCTAGTATTTGTTAAATACATCAATGACCCAATGATTTGTCTATATAGGGTTAGGTCCACTAAATACGATGAGTCATTAACTAATAACTTCAAGTTGGAGTCCATGGGAGTGGCCATGGCTTTATACTCCAACATATCAAATCTTTTTAGAAACTTCACAACATACTTACCTTGATTTAAAAGATTCCTTTTGGATCTTGCCATACTTCTAGGCCTAAGAAGTAGTGCATTAATCCGAGATCTTTCATTTTCATTTCTGCGGCCATTTTCATGACCTGTTTCTCATTCCTTGTCAGAAAGAGATCATCGTCATACAATAATGGTATGATAGGTTCATCATCCACAACCTTAGGGTAAAGGTTAGGAACAAATTTACTTCTGGTAAAGCCCAAGCTTTGTCATGAAGCTATCAATTGTCCATTATTCACACTCTGCATTGAGTGATCTTCTGCATATCTATCTGTGCCATCTCTCGTCAGATGGGTATACTAATATGAGCTTCAAAATCATTCGAACTCTGTGGTGAGTTCTTTCTTGCATCCATGTCATATGTGTATAGAAGCCATATTCAACCTTGTAGCAAAGGTTGAGATCCACATCACCCATGATCATCATTAAGCTCATCAATTGACTACCGATCCTGGGTACCCATACAGAACCTGATTCACACTTCTTCTTTAATTACATCATTAAGAGAATGGTCTTATCTAGTCCGTTGGAGAAAAACATCTCATCATGATTCTCTTCCTCTTTCTAAGAGAATATCTTAACCACAAGCTTTCTATAGTTTGTTTGATTTGTAAATATTTTGTTGAACATCCATCGCTTGTTCAGAGTTCATCATTCATCATGATCTTTCCTACAAATCAAAATTAATTACATGATTAGTAATACTTCATAATCATCAAATCATATTGACATGATAACCTATTATGCATACAGATATCATTTACATAGTTATGCAACTATTTTGACCAATACTTTGGCACAACACTTTCCCATATCCTGCATGCATACAGTAGCTATCTAGATGCCTTCCATCTCTACCAGAAGATACTATCGAGAGTGTGCACAGCTCTCAGCATGTCAGCAAAGAGGTTTCATTCTAGACAAGCAACAATGGAATGTTTGTCCAACTTACCAATCATATGCATATTAGTAGTATACTGTTCAATGATTTATGAATGTTTACACTCAGCATGATATATTCTAGGAATACAAATATGCATACAAGTAATATCATTTACTATTTCTAATAACAACTCAAATACTTATCTTTTATGTTTGTGTAGTTGCCTCCCGCTTGATCTTCTGTATGTCTTCTGAACTTCTATTCATTCTGTACCACTGTGCATGCTCAAGTGTACACTAGTGTCATCCTCATGATCTCATACACAAACATACATTCATTAGTATATTCTCAATATTATCAAAACATTCTAATTCTAAATAATCTTGAATATGTACAGTCATGATCATTAGTATTCAGGGTTTCAAGGAAGTCTTCTTTTACTCATGCATATTCTTGTTTGATCTAGTTAGTTAAATCACGAACCAAAATAAGAGACATAATATGCATAAACCCTTGATTACTAACCAATCATACCAAGTATACTTACATAAGGGATCCTAACACAAGGTAAGATTCTAACATGACATAGGAAAACATACCTGGATTAGTATACCTGCTTAGTTATGTACAACATACCTAAACAATCTCTTCAATGATTTAGAGATCCTGAGCTAGAACCTGCATGTCTCATAGGTTAAACATAATATAACAAAGTCATACATACCTCGTGAGTCTTTGTCTTCATGTTGTCATGGTCATGGAACTTGATTTGTCTTTTGTGATGTACCTGAACCTTGTTAACATACAACATCAACCTCACACAACACCATAATGCATTAGTACAATCATATAGCCCTAATCAATGAATGTCTTCGATTATTCACATGCATTCATACTGCTACTATAGTGATAAGACAATTCTAACATTGATCAAGATTGTACTAAATAATATGAAGACAAACACATTATGAACTTAATCAAGAATCAGATTTCAAGACATACCTGAACCTTCTTAAGTCATACCTGTCGAGACTTCTTGTAGTCTTCTTATGTAAGGCCTTAGCCTCAACTCCCCCTGAAACTTGATCTAGAGCTTGATTAGGGTTTGCTAGAGAAACCCTAAAAATTCAATATTTGACTTTCACACTTCTGAATGGATGGAAGAATGTGTCTTGCTGAGCTGATCAAACTAGCATTCTTCAATTTTGAAATCTCCAAAATTTGACCCCTCAAAATTGCCTTCGAAACTTCTGGATCTTTTGGACAGGAACCCAAACTAGGGTTTGATGAAGCCCACCCTTCTGTCCAATCAAAAAATTCGATCTTGGTCTCTAAATTTCGATTTTCCTGAGTAGCATTCAGCCGTGGACTCTGATTCGAAAAATTCTAACTTTCTCCGAAACCCTAAATTCCGGAAGCCATGAATAAAGGTGCTCCAAAAAATAATTATATTTTGACAGAAATATGAACCTGATTGTTTCTGCTATAACTCTGAAATTTTTGATCCATAGGGTCTGAAAACTGTTTCTGCAGTATCCTGACCTGTCATCTTTCCATCCTAATAGATCTGACCTCAATTGGATTTTCTGAGAGAGAGTTATGCCAAGTGTCGCAACGTGACCTGTTTATGGGATAAAACAGGAGAGCGAACTTGTACGGCGTGCCACGTGTCACTGTTTGAACTTCGGCCTCTGAAAACTTTTTCTGCAATAGCTCGCCCTATTATCTTTCCATCCTGATAGGCCTGGCCTCAATTGGACTCTCTGAGAGAGAGTTATTCCAAGTGTCGCAACGTGACCTGTTTATGGGATAAAACAGGAGAGCAAACTTGTACGGCGTGCCACGTGTCACTGGTTCACCTTCGGCCTCTGAAAAAGTTTCTTGATATAGTACAGTCTGTGTACTACCTTTCACTTTTTACTAAATTTCATTTGGAGCTTCCTAGCCCAAGTTATGACCTTTGTTCCAAGCTCACATGATTTTGACTGAGATATGGAAGAGGCAGAAACCCTAACTTGTACTGATCATAAATCATAAAGTACAATGAATCTAAGGGTTCCCTTTGGACACACGGTACCTGGGGATGTCATCTTCGACCTGTAAACTTTTCAGAACCTGAACCTTCATAGAAATGGATTTATAGCTAAAGTTTCACGATGACTAGTTTTTGCTATGTAAAACCCTAACCTTCAAATTGTCGTAAGTAAAGCAAGTGTCGTAAGTGCCATACCTTGTCTTCCTTCAGGTTAGCTCTGATACCATGTTAAAATTTAATATGCTAAGACAGAAAATAGCAGCATTACATTCCATTTCACAATAATATCATATACAGGATCATTGAAGAAACAACAATCATAGCATAAACACAAGAGACACAGATTTATCCTGGGAAACCCTCATGGGGTAGAAAACCCAGTAAAGATTCCTCAATATAGATGACCAGCAATATACAAAGATGTAAACCAAAGACATGATCTCCTTCTCCACCATAGCAGACCTCTCCTCCACAAGTGCGCC
The DNA here is from genome assembly GCA_027924585.1 of Larix kaempferi. Taxonomy (NCBI): domain Eukaryota; kingdom Viridiplantae; phylum Streptophyta; class Pinopsida; order Pinales; family Pinaceae; genus Larix; species Larix kaempferi. Next base: position 9,577,994 of record BSBM01000841.1, read on the forward strand.
TCTCTCAAGTGTGTGTGTGTATCAAATGAGGAACATACCTCCTCTATTTATACACTACACTGACATGTATTTTACACAAGTACATGTCGGCTCGTATTTAACCATTAGGTTAAATACCCTATTATAACTGACTGGGCCGACCCCCACATGGTGGGTCTAATAACCCTAGTTACCATAACCAATTCGGAGGAATAAACATCTCCAGATTCATAGTATAATCACATCGGAGGTATGGAACATCTCTGGAATAAATAATATACAAATATAATATTCTTAGAAGTTACAATATTCAACACCAACCTTAGATAGGCCGGTAATACGATGGATCAAGTCGACATTCAAATCGATTGGCCTCCCCAACCAAAGGTAACCACCATGAACGTAGGATAGCAGTGCCTTAATAACTGCATTGACTTCATTGCTACGCCCGAAGTGCGGTAGCTTCAACAAGTTCAACAATCCCGATTTCTCTAGGTTTGCTGCGAATTCTTTCGGGGCAAATTCATCAACTTTTCTGGTGGGATTGTGGACTACCGTCAGATAGCGATCTGGCGCAAACTAAGGATATGTTCTGTAGTCTCCCAAGTTGAAATCAGAAAACTTGACCAGTGGAAGGTGTCCAAGCAGGGACCCTTCTTGTCGCACGCCTTCCGGGAGTGGTGGCAGCGGAATCGGATACTTTGCATTCTTCGGAATATGCACCTCTGGTGCATCATCTGGACACGGTGGAATATAATTCACCATAGTGGCCAACGGCTCTGGAACGGGCTCGTCCGGCTGCTGCGGCTGAGACGCCCTTGTTCCTGGAGATTGTCTGGGATTAGTCCAACCAGGGTGCATGTAAGTCGAGGTCATCACCGGGGTAGTCATGCTGAAATCTAAGCCTCTGCGCTTAAATTGACCAACAATTTCTTCAGTGGAGAGGTTCTCCGTCGTGAACCAGTATAGACAACAAGGACTTGAACAGACAAATGGCGGAACAGTGTAGGATACAAACGCTGAAAACAAGGGAAGCACTCTGCACAACTCGGCTCTAAAAACAATAACTTAGATTCTCAAACAAGACACTATGAAACTTGAGAAAAGTAACCCGAAAATATACAAGTGTGGGGTATTTATAACTAAAGGCGATAGTAAATGTGGACAAGTGGGGTTACTAGCCGTAGATTCCTATGCATGAGTTGACAAGCCCCCTACCCTCGCGCCTCTGCGGTGCATTAATTGTGATGGACGGGCTCTGACAGCCTTCCGGGAGAAGCTAAAGCTTTCGGCGCATGACATAAATGCGAATCTTAGGGAGATCAAGCCGACTCTATCAGAGCGGATACAATTAAGTGGCGAACTTATCCGTCATTAATATTCAAAGCGGCTATAGGACTACTGTAATTCAAATTTTTCGGTGGGTCATTTCAACATAGGTAACTGTGCATATAGAGGGGTCCACAATGAGAACTCCTCAAGCGGCAACTTGACACAGGGAACTCCGCAAGAGCGACGGTTTGACGAGCCGAAAAAACACTTCACAAGAGCGCAAAAATAGGGTTGCTCAAAACAAACTTTATTAACATGCGCGGATGTTTCAAGGAACTGCGCGGGAAGCCAGAGACTGAAAGTGTCTCGTGACTTCCGTGTAGACTGTGATAATGCGATGCCTCTTTCAGCTACACTGGACATCTGCACTACTTTAGCAATGTATTAAGTCAACAGGGCGGAGTGGCCGTCGTGATAAAGCTTGAGCCGACTCCCATTGATCATTGTAGGTAGCAATTCTCCATTAAGCTTCGCAAGCTGAACTGCTCCTCCTTCTGTTATCTTTATGACCCGAAAAGGGTCTAACCAATCTACACGAAACTTGCCTGGAAACTTGATGAATTTACTATCATAGAGGAGTACCAAGTCTTGTTCTTCAAAGTGTTTATTCTTAATATGCCTGTCATGCAAAGCTTTCTGTCTTGCCTTCTGTACTTGTTGATGGAATCCGGCTAAAATTTTGTCTTCTTCTAAGGCAAGCAATTGTGAGATTCTTTCGCTCATAGTATCGGTATCTGCCATTTCTGTAATTTGCACAATTCTGAAGCTGGGAACGATGTATTCCATGGGCATAACTGCTTCTTGTCCATACACCAAACTGAAAGGTGTGTGACCTGTTAGTTTCTTGCATGTGTTTCTGTAAGCCCATAATACAATTGTGACTCTAAGGTCCCAATCATCTCTTTGTTGATTACAGATCTTCATCAGGGCATTCTCGAGAATCTTATTGAATGCCTCCACCGTACCATTAGCTTGAGGGTGGTAGGGTGTACTCTTATGGTGACTAATGTGGAATTCTTCAGTAAGGGCCTCTATAGTCTCATTCAGGAAATGTGTACCCTGATCACTCATTAGAATTAGTGGACATCCAAACCTAGTGATAATGTTCTTAAAAATGAACTGAGCGGCAGTGACAGCGTCGCAGTTCTTAACTGGCTTCGCCTCAGCCCATCTGGTGAGGTATTCAGTAGCTGTAATGATGTATCTTGCATCGGTTCTTTTTCCTGGTGGGTTGATAGGTCCTATAAAATCAATGGCCCACTTATCAAAAGCACGCAGTGTTATCTGGGGTCTTAGCGGCATTGCGTCTCTCCTTGAAGGTTTTCCTGTTCGCTGGCACACATCGCAACATTTGCAGAATTCCTTAGTATCCTTGTGCAATGTTGGCCACCAAAGACCAGCAGCTAAGATCTTCTGCGCAGTCGACTTTCCTGCGAAATGGCCTCCTACGGTTCCTGAGTGCGCTTCTGCGATGATGGAGTTCTTCTCATGTGGTAGGATACATCTGCACAAGACTTCGTCGGGGCCCAGCTTATAAAGCTGGCCTGCTATCAAAGTGAAGTCTGCGGCTTTGACAACAAGTTGCTTCTTCTGCTGGATTGTAAACTCAACTGGCGCTTGCCCGATAGTGAGAAACTCAAGAATATCGGAATAATATTCATCTGCTGCTTGAACAGAAAATAGCTGCACATCGGGTAGATTGTCCTCCAGATTTGTAGGTTCGTCCCCTGACTCTAGCCTAGATAAGTGGTCAAGTCCCGCATTCAATCTACCTGGATTGATAATAACCTCAAAATCATACTCCTGGAAGAGCAGTAGCCATCTGCAAATTCTTCCCCCTAACACTGGCTTATTGACCAAGTATTTCAAAGCAGAATGGTCAGTATACATTTTAAAATGTGCGCCCAATAGGTAGTGTCTGAACTTCTGTAAGGCATACACCATAGCTAGTCCTTCTCTTTCTGTAGTGGTGTAGTTCTTCTCGGCTGTGGATAGCTTTCTGCTGGAGTAAGCAATGGGGTGGTCAATACCTCCTTCTCCCGATTGTGTCAGCACAACCCCCAATGCTATGGAAGAAGCATCTACATGAACATGAAAGGGTTTTCTCCAGTATGGGAAAACTAGAATAGGCGCAGTGATCATCTTTTCTTTAAGTGTATCCAAGCTCTGTTGGCATTCTTCTGTCCATTGGAAATTCGAATCCTTTTTCAGCAATCTTTCCATAGGTGCAGTGATCTTTGCATAACCCTTGATAAATTTCCTGTAATACTCTGTATGTCCCAATGTAGTGCGCAATTGTTTGACTAAGTTGGGTGCAGGTAAATTAGCAATGATGGCAACCTTCGCAGGATCCATTAGGAGTCCTTGTCTGCATACAATATGACCCAACAAAATACCAAAAGGAGCACAGAAGATACATTTTTTCAAGTTTAGGGAAATCTGATACTGTCTACATTTTTCTAACATCATGCGCAGGTTCCCTATATGGTTCTTTAGTAAACCAAACACAGTCCAGTCATCAAAATAGACTTCTAGAAACTTATGAATGAATTCTTTAAATACAGCAACAACGACTCGAGAGAAGATAGCAGGAGCGTTTTTAAGACCAAAGGGCATTACCGTATACTGGAATGAGCCCCATTCAGTTGCAAAAGTGGTCTTATGGCGGTCGTCTTGATGGATTCTGATCTGATGGTATCCCGAAAAGCCATCAATGAAGGAGTAAGCCTCTTGTCCTCCAACATTATCAAGCACCTCGTCTGTAAAGGGAGTAGGAAATGGATCATGCGCTGATGCGTCATTCAGCTTGCGCAAGTCGACACAGATTCTTATTTCTCCTTTTGTCTTCTTCTCTTGTACCACCATAGGACTTATCCAATCTCTTTCCTCTACTGGCTCAATAATACCTGCTGCGAGCATTTTATCAATTTCTTCTCTAACCTTTTCTTTATATCGCGGATTCAATCTGTACGGGCATTGTTTTACTGGCTTGGCGTCTGCTTTCAGAGGTATGCACATCACTCCTAAATCTCCTAGGATGCCTTTCATTTATGTGAACTTAGTAGGAAAGATATCGTGGTAGTCACGTAATAAATCTGAAATATGCCCAACAGTTTCATCATCCCAATAATCTCCTATAGAAGCAAACTTGGGTTCGGCTTCTGTACCAATGTTAATCTTTTTGAGCTTGATGTGTTCTATAATGGCAGGGATATCAAGCTGAGGACCTTCGACTTTGCGCGTCCCTTCTAACTCCGGAATATTGATGCTGTGAGGATCATCTTCCTCTTATTCAGTAGTGAAATTATAGCATTCCATGGCATGTTCCATCTGGACAGCCCAATCTGGTTGGGAATATTCTGGTAATGGACATTGTTCAAATACCTTCTTTTTAATATACTTTAAAGCGTGGTCGATGCTTGGATGTTCTGACTCAAAGCTGAAGGTAAGTTGAAAACTTTCTATCATAAGAGGCCAAGTGATAGTGCCTCTACGCAATTATGTTTCAGTATACCAGTTCCTTGGGACTGTATCCAATGTGTGGATGAAGAGGTGAACCCACTCATCCTCCGGAATATCTGACCATTGCTGAATACATGCTTCAACGTGTGACCTGGGGTCACTCTGTCCATCATATTTGCGCAACACTTATGTTGTAGTTCCCTGAAATCTGCGCAATATCAATCTGCGACAGTCTTGCCATGTGTGAATATTCTCTTTATGCGCACCCCACCATCTTGCAGGTGTAGCGCGCAGTGCTACATCCAATGCTTGTATGCATTGCTCATCTGGAGTCTGTTGTTCATATGTATGTATGAATTCACTTACTTCAGTTAAACCATCAAAAATTGGAGTGTCAGTCAATTCTGTGCCAATCCATCGAATGGATTTAGTCATCATGGAGCAACGCCTTGCAGAAACCTCATGTAAGTGATTCTGCCAGTTTTCCAATCCTGCTTCTGAATCTGATGTGCACGAACTATCGCATCGCCAGCTGATATGGCCATCTGCTGTGGGATTGACATAGTCACTATGACTAGCAGTCATCTAATACAAACTTTCCATGTGGCGCACTTCTTCTTCTGCCCGATTGGGCTCAATATACATTGGTCCTTGAATGGGATCAAGCGGTGCAATGACCCTAATCTGGTCATCCTCAAAGGTCATATGTCTTTTCTTCAAATTAATGATAGCCAAATTATCAAATGCCCATTCTATGCCTAAAAGTGCTGGGTAAGGTCTACTATCATCCAGAATTTTAATTACTTCAAAGTCTACAGAACTTCTTACTCCATCAATATCAATAGGTACATTGGGTAGTCTGCCCAATGGAGAGACTCGTTGTTGATTCGCAAGTCTTAGCTGGATAGGAGATCTTGTAAGCTAAGGTCTACTCATCTGTTCCCATGTCTGCATGGTGAGAACATTAACTTATGAGCCCAAGTCTAAAATGACTTCGTCCATTTCAAATGCTCTAATCTGTGTTGTGAGCCTCATTTCTTTTCCAGTTCTAGTATGACTCCCAATCTGGTGAACAGCACGCTGCGGTGTGTTCGTCGAAGCATATTGTTGACACTTATCCAATAGGTGTTGAAGTTCCATAGTTGCTTTTTCATTGCGCAACAACTTTAAGAAATTTCTCAGGAAAGCATGGGCACTGCCTAGTGCATCCTCGTCAGCAGGCCTTCCAGATGTAGTGGCTTGTTTTTGTACCGGGTTCTCTTGTCTTAGCACTTGCGATCCGGTATCATTATGCGGAATTGCGACAGAACTTGAAGCTCTCGGATCTGAGAAATACTCTTGAGCTTTCTTGAATGCTTCTTTTTGCTTCTGCATGTCAAGCGGAGCTGATTTAATATTAGCGCGGCGCACCCATTGCATCGCTTGCTTTCCATTTCCCAAATCTGGTGCACCAGTGGTTGCTCCATTGCACGTTACTATATTAACTGTAGGATCTGGTTCTCTTTTTTCTGCTCCAATCAGCTGAATATTTGGATTGACCTGTGGCGTCTTTGCTTGCATCTTAGCCATCAACTGATGGCATTCTTCAATGACATGATCATAAGATTTACAATATCTGCAAATGGTTGTAGGATTTTGGCAATCCCTTACAAAATGACCTTGAGCTCCGCAATTATAACAAGTGATCTGTCCTCTTCCTCGACCAAAACCTGCTGCGCGTCCGTGACCCCTATAATTTCCTCCTCGGCCGTCGCGAGTTTGGTCATACTGTGGACCTGCTGTGGGTCATTGTGCCTCTGACTGTACTCTATAAAAATCATGTTTTCTTTCCATCATAAGATCATATGCTCTGCAATTGTTCTCATCATGGCCTACTCATTTACAGAAATTGCAATATAGATTCTTTGGAGTTTGTACGTATTTCTGTAATAAGTGACATTCTTGTGGTCTGTGACCTCTAGTTCTACAGATTTCACACCAAGGCCCTTGTGCCTGTGGTAAAGGGTTAGGTGCTCCAGTTGCAATATACTCTATGAAAACGGGACAATGGTCCTTTGAATGACCTTGCGCTTTACATTTTGTACACCAAATTTCTTCTTTAACTTCCTTGCCTTTCTTAATATCATGCACTTGCAAGGTTAAGTTTGCTAACTAGTTCTGCAACTGCGCAACATCGTTGCTTGTTCCAGCAATTGGTGAAGCTTCTAGTTTCATAGCCATCTCTAGAGCTTGTTCCTTTGTAGTGAGATTCTGTTGCATCAAAGGAAGTCTAATGTGTGGAAGCAGCCCAGCAATGAACCATTCCTTATGCTGTTGCGGTGCAAACTCAAAGCTTACTTGATCTATCAAGGCTTTGAACTTCTGGTCAAAGTCCCATACTGACTCTGTAGGTAACTATTTTATGTCTTTGAGCTCTGTTATACACTGTGATTCTGATTTAGGTTTCTTGAATTCTCTAATCATAGCATTTCTTACATCAGCAAGCGTCCTATTCTGTGCTGTTGAGTATTTCATGAACCAAGTTAAGGCTCTTTCTCTTAGTGTGGTTTCTAACTGAACCAGCTTAACAACATCATCATTAATTTGCTTAATTGTCCAAATGGCTTCACATAGGAACCAGCACTGCTCAGGGTCTTCTAGCCATGTTCCTCTAAAATTTGGTAGCTTCATGTCATCACCCATCCTTCTTGCGCTAGGTTGAGGTGGAGGTGCTGTAGCAGTGCCTCCGGGATGGTTAGACAACGGTGGTGCTGAGGTACTAGAAGTACCATGCGGGCTACTAGAAGGTGTTACTGCGGGGTTATACTGAGCCCCGTCTGGCTTTTGTGGTGTAAAAGGGTGATAAGGGATATGAGCACTCCCTTGTCTCTCTATATGGCTCGCTCTAGGAACTTGACTATCTTCTGGGCTAGACTCAAAAGAATGTTGGTCAAGGCCTACTTTATACCGTTTTCCACTACGAGTGCAACCAATAAGTTCAAGATCACTATCAGAATCTGCAGACATTACTTGTCTATGCTATTCATCAGAAGCTATGCATAGTTTTACTTTTTCATACAGAAGCATTTTAATCCATAAGTTCAGAGAATTTAAGAACTTACCTCTATGTGCTCCGAAGAAACTCCTCTCAGCTTCGCTAAAACTCTTTCTCGTATCTACTGCAAACTCGGTGATGAAGCCTTCCAGCAGACTATTCAACCAAAATTCTACTGCGCGGGACACAGAATTATCTACTCGCTTCAAACTGCTAACTAGCTCAGGCGTCCAAGCGACGGGTCGATCAACATGCACAGTGGGTCTAGTATCTGCTAGCTGGGCTACCCACGCATGCAATTCTAGTGCAAATGTGACAAAGAAAATTTCATGAAGGTCAGTATAAATATGCTTCTGCAACCAATCTTCTGTCTGAAGCCTAGAGCTTCTATTTTCTCGTTCAGCAAAATCTCTAGCCTTTAAATCAAACCAGTCTTGAATTTCTTTAGCTGTAGGATTCCAGTAGCACATTTCCTTCAAAATAATAAGGTTAAATCCAACGACAGAACCATTTGTTGGCTCCTTCTTTCTCTGGGTTTCGCATCAATCTCTTGCATCGCCGAAATAACGAGTCTCACAGTAACAAGTCACAAGGAAACGGAACCATTTGTTGGCTTAAGCAGTATCTCGCACGTCACCGGAATAACGAGTCTCACAGTAACAAGTCACAAGGCAACAGAACCATTTGTTAGCTGCTTTTTGGACGGAACCGGGTTTTAATGAAGCGCAGCAACAAAACCCCTTGGCGCACTGGCCCTCTCAGCAACGAGCTACGCAGCAGCTCGAGGTCTCACCCAAAGTGGCTATGGGGGGGCTAAGGAGTCAGGCTTCCTTAACCTAGGCAACGCGGAGACTGCAATCTTCTCCCTTTCCTCTAGGACTCCTCAACGCGGAACGTCTTACTCTTCCGCAGACTTCTCAGTGCAACAGCGCTGAAGCTCTCACTTACCAGCCTAGCTGCGCGGTATCTCCGCTCCACCGCACGAGGCGATTACCCTCTGCGTCCAATACAGTACCGTTTCTGGCCCTGCGCCACGGCGCAGCAACACACTCCTCAATCGCCGCAGTGACAGTGTCCTACAGACTCCTTCGATACTTGACGATTATAACTACCAAGGAAGCTTTGAGAACTTACTTAACATATTCATAAAGGTAACGCAATGTTCATGCATACACAGATAGTGAACTAAAACATGCAATCACACAACACAGAATCATAACACAAGAATTAGGTAATTCACCTCCACGGGGAAACCACGTCCACGGGAAGTGTATCTTTTATTAATCTCAAAGATAGAAATTACAGTCCTGCTGTGCACACAGCTGCAGCCTTAGATCTTTCCAGGAAACTCCATGCACACAGCTGGGAGCCCTTCTCTCGATCTAGTCTCTTCCTCTATAGAGATTACAATAGTTCATACGTCAACTCAGACTGTCTGCAACTCAGGGATTAGCTTCACAGCTATCCAGTTCTAACTCTTGTCTTCTAACAACACAATAGAAAACAAACAACAACCAACCAACCAACCCTTTTCCCTTATCAATTATACATATATATAGGTGGCCTTGACGGTCGCACCTTTAAAAAACTGTGGGCCTTTCCCAGCAGTAATCCCCAAAAACCCTAACCACGGACATGGCTAGGTGTACTGTAGGCGATGCTTGCAGTCACGTCGTCGCTTCCTGCAGGTTCCGTGACTTTCGACACAGATTGCGGGTATGGGCGTCGCTTCATCATTCACTGCTCTTTGTCCTTCACCTTCAAGGCTTTTGGCCCGTTGCTCCTCCTTGATCAGAGAAACCATAACTTTTGTACTTAGCCTTAATGAGGGTAGCTGAGCCCTCTATTCTATCGCTTCATTTATTGTGGTAGCTGAGCTCTCTCCTCGACCACATTCATTCTCCTTTGACGTGTGCGCGCGAGCTCCGCGATTTTCGGTCCGTAATATGCGCTGAGCTCATCCATTTGACGCCGTACTGTGCACCGTTCGCTTCTGCCCAAAATTGGTGCTTTCTCAAAATTAGCACTTTCCCTTCAATACTTGTGCTTTTTCCTCAAAATTCACAGCTTTACCATAACTGCGGCCTAGGCTCCAACAGCAACACTTCTAAATCTCACCGAATTTCCTTATTCCCACAGCTACGAATCTGCTAAATCTTGCCAAATATCTTTATTTTCGCAACTGCAACACTGCTAAATCCTGTCGACTTTCCTTATTCCCGCAGCTGCGACTCTGCTAAATCTTGCCAAATCTCTCTATTTTAGCAGCTGCAACACTGCTAAATCCTGCCGACTTTCCTTATTTTTGCAGCTGCGACTCTGCTCAATCTTGCCAAATCTCTCTATTTTCATAGCTATAACACTACTAAATCTTGTCGACTGTCCCTATGACTGTAGCTGCGACTCCACTATATCTTGTCAAATTTCCCCATTTTCGTAGCTGCAACTCCGCTAGATCTTTCTGATTTGTAGTTGTGACTCAGCTAACTCCTTAGTTATAATATTGTTCTATTTCCACCAGTCTTATCAGTATACTCCATGACAACCATTAGAATCTCAGTTGTTTGCCACGTACTCTTATGATTTCTTTCAGCATGGACGTACTTTAACTTCCCGGTCGATGACGGCCAACTCATGGAAGCATGTGCGCATTTATTTCTTCACCATTGATGCAACCATAAAGTGACGCTACTGTGGAAGAATGAAGGCTCAAGCATTATATTGAAAGGTACAAGTTTTAACCATAAGCATAATTAGGCATGAATTGACACAGCAAGCGATAATGATTATACTTTCTCGTTAGTCCTTATCAGCAATCTGCATCCAATCAACCGAAACAGAAAACATGCCTGAATTGTCACCTGTACTTATGATATGACGGTCATTTTACCTGATTCGTGCAATATTATGTCAACACTTTTATCCCATAACCGTGCCAACTTTCCAAAAATACCCAAATCAACTTCGGCTATCCATTAACCGTTTCTGCATGCAGGAACTCCAACGTCTGAAACTGGTACCCTTGCATTCACTAGCAGAACTTACAGAAGGTAACCAATATGGGTATCCCGGTGAGACATGAACCTGTAAATGAAGAGTCTCTCCATGAGAATAGAGAATTTTTTGCCATCTTTCAGGGTGCTTTTAGGAAGCAGGGTGGACGGAGTATTTCCAAAGATTAAACGACTTTCATGAAGACACAACACTACAATTTTCTCTAAACCTGACCAATACTAAGTCCAAAGTTAGAGGGTTGTGGATAGATGTTACGGAAACAATCGTGGAAGAAGTTACAGGACTTCCCAAGAGTGGGAGGCAATTGTTTGGTTGAAAGCGACACATTTTGACAGTAGCTAAGGAGTTTTTAGCATCAAGAGAAAGCGTTCAGCTAAGAGGCAAAGGCACAGCATTGGAGACACTACCAAGGCCTTGGGACCAGGTTGCAATATTTTTAAAGAAGTACATTACATGTGAGGGAAGGTACTGAGTAGTTTACATATATGAATTTTTCCTACTCTCACATTTACGCCATGGTAGATTGCTAAATATGCCATTCTATCTTTTAAGAACCCTACAAAGCATGGCTCATTGTGTCAGAGCTACTCGACATCCCTTATATTCCCTAACAAATCATGGGTTAATCAAACTGCTAGTTTTAAGGGCCCTTACACACCAGAATTTAACATGGGAACAATTTTTTGTTGGGCCAAGGCTACCTCAAGTACCTGCCTTGGAGGTAGGGGGTATTAAGGTAGAGGGTGATGACTGGATCTCCTTAGATTCAGTTGGGGGGAGGGATAGAGTATTAGAATACCAATTGGAGGATGTTCAGGAGGTATATTTGGGGGAAGCCACAACAACAACAAACCTTGTTGAAGAAGAAGTCATGATGGGGGCTATGGCAAATGAGACTGTAATATTAGAAGCTACAGCAGCAGAAGCTGAAACTGGAGAAGCAGTAGATGCTGTGATAGTGGAGGTTGTGGATGCGGAAGCTACAATGTAAAAGGAAGAGCAGTATGCAGAGGAATTGGAAGGAGGAGATATGGAGGTTCTAAATGTTGAATCCTCCTCTGAAATAAGAGGAAATATAATTCAGGAGGAGTAATTGTGTGTTGAAACAGGGAGTGTTAGTGAATTAAGACCTGAACCTCCCATCCATGTTTCTTAAAATGTGGAGACTCCCATCTCACGCGGGAAAAGTAAAATACCAATTAGTAAGATCCAGACACCTAGCCCAATGAAAAGGAGAAGAACCAGAGCTATTACTGCAGCAGAAGCAGTGCATGCAATTAAGGAAAATATTGAAATTCTTATTCTAAAACCCCGATCACCCGCTATTACACAAGAACCTATTGTAGGAGAACCCCAAATTGAAAATCTACTTTTTGAGAATGAGCTGCTAAAGGAGGAGGTACAAACACTTTGGGATGATTTGCAGAAGTGGAAGGAAGCATGCAAAAATCAGGCAGAAAAGAGCTTGAACACTTTGGTGGAGGTTGCAGATCAATTGGAGAATTCACCTCCTATTTTGGAGGATGGAGAACATGAGGAACCAGTATGTGCATCATGTGGGGATATATTCAAACTTGCAAGGTGCAAAGGCACATTGGTAGAAGCATCAGCATGGAAATTCGCAAAAGCAAGGCAAGAAAGAGAATAAATACCTACAATGGAGCCAATGGAAGAAAATTATCCAGAACTAGATATAATTCCTGATCTGGATCTAGGAGAGGATGAATAAATGCAATCCTAGCCATCGGGGGATACTGAATTACTCCCAGGTCAGTCTCATTATTCAGGTGACATTGAAGTGATTCAAGAGAAATCTCAGCAGTCTGAAGACATTGAAATTTTAGAACAGGAGGTTGTTACACAAGAACGAGCACTCTAGGAATCTGTTATTGAAGCAACAGCTCAAACAGTACGCAATTTGGATGAATCACAGGAATTGGATGTTGTTACACAAGAACCAGAATCCTCAAAACTGTTTGTTGAAGCTGCGACTTAGAAGGAAGACGCTAAGATTGGGACACAAGAGAAGAATGTTGTTACACAATAACCAACATTCTTAAATTTTTTTGCTGAAGCTGCGACTCAAACTGAAGTTGCCAAGATTGAAACACGGGAAAGGGATGTTATTACACAAGAACCAACATTCCCAAAAAAAATTTGTTGAGACAACAACACAAACTGAAGCTGTTGAGGATGGAATTCAGAAGAGGGATGCTGCTACATAAGAACCAGCATTCCCAAAGTTGGTTACTGAGGCAGCCACACAAACAGAGGCCGTTGCAACACTGATGGAAGAAGAAGTTGCTACATTGTCAATGCAGTAAAAGAGGGCTGATACATCTGGTGATAAGGTAGGAATGCAAATATCTTAGGAAATTATTAATTTAGACTCTTGTGATGAGAAGGATGCATAGGATAGAAGAATTCAAGGCTTGATCAAGGAGATTTCATTGTTGAAACTCGGAGTTAAGAAGTGGAAGGATCATGCTTACTGGTGTAAGGAAGGGATGGTTCCCTTTTTTAATATAGAAGGGCCATCAAAGAATTAAGGGAGAAATGGGTGGAAGAATTGATTTTTCAGAATTTTTAGTGGGAAGGTGTGCAAAAAGAATTAGAGGAGTTGAAGAAATTCAAATCCATGCAAAAAGAGAAAGATCAGATGTACACTCTCTCCAAGGAATTGTTGAGCTTTAGAGCCCGATCTCCTTCCTATCCAGTATTCCTGTATGAACATATGGCCCTATTTAAATTGAAATCCTTGAAGGAAGGAAGACCTTATCAGTTGGGGTCCTCTATTCAGTTTATAGAGACCTTTTTGCAGAGCAGTTTTATTGAGCAAAATTTGTTATGTGAATTATATTTGCATGAGATAGCATGCTTCATGGATTCTCTCTCTAACCCTGTTCCTTACTTGAGTGATGTTCAGTTGAGGGATTTTTCCTCTTTTTTTAATAATCATGTGCAGTGTGAGAATGCCTTTCAGAAAATTTCTAAGAATGAGTCCAGCTCCAATCTATGGATTGGGAGTGAACCTCAATCTCCTCAGGTTCTCATTACAAAGCATGGAAGGATCCTCTCATCTCCTATGAAGACTCAACATCTGATAAAGTTGCAAGAGAATATTATCTCCACTTCTGTTAACCTGATTTCCAAGCAACAACATCATGCCCTAGAAGGAAATAAGCACAGATGGAAAGCCTCTTCTTCATCTTTGAAGGGAAGGGACCCTTACTATTTCAAGAACTTTAAACATGCTATTCCTAGGGTGAGAGGATATCTCAATTGCATGGAGATGTGTGGAAGTTAATGGTTGGGACTCAAATTCAAATTTCCATTCATATGGTGGCCAGCGAGGCGATACAGAGATAATTATACACTGACCAAGGTGGAGGAGAAACAATGCTGGGAACATTGGGTTCCCTGTAATGGATTTCTTGACTTGGGTGAGAAACCTGAGATTTCCTTCAATTTTTCTTCTCTCCATAGTTGAGGCTCAGAATCAGATTCAGACTAGTTGGATGTATTGCATGAGGACATGAAAATGGATAGCTGGGGGGAGTGTTGGGCCCCAAAATAGCCCCTTTTTTCCTATACTTATCCACACCTTTTTCCCTATTTTTCCTCACCTTTCCATAACCCAAGCAGGTATCTTCCTAGGAAAAGAATGGATTGGAACAGGTATAATCTGTTACTGCTTTTGTTGATGTATTTGTAACTTCAGTATATATTTACTTCTATATTGTATGTATTACATTTGTACTTTATCGTATCCCCAACGGAGATGTATTATTCCTCCGATTGGAAGTGTCTTCAGTTGTACTTGCATGTGTCGCAAGTTATATTGTAAGTATCGTAACTTATACTTGATGGGTTATTAGACCACCTTGATGGGGTCAGCCCTGTATGAGTCATGTGGGTCAAAGGGTTATTAGACCACCCTAGAGGGGTCATCCCAGTCAGCATTATGTTAAATGGTTAAGTTGGGGCTGACCTAGCTAAAGTTAAAAGACAAGTGAAGTAGTGTATAAATACAGAGGGTGTCTCTCTCATTTTACACATTCTATTATTCACTCACTTCGCATTAGTGAGAGAGAGGAGGAATGCGCACAAGCGGAGGAGGAGTATGTTGTTGAATATATCTATCTCTTGGGTTTTATCATTGCGATCCTTGCATTGGTGCTTATTCTATCTCTGAGGAAGTCGAGGGGTTTTTCACCTTCTTGGTTTTCCCCGGTGAAATGTTTTGTGTCTCTTGTCTCTTGTCTCTTATGCTTGATATGTTGTACATGTTGTTCTTTCAGTTAATATACTATATCTATTGAATTAAATGATGAAAATATAACATGGTATCAGAGCTATTCTGAAGGAAGGCATGGTATGGCATTTATGAGACTTGTTGCACTTGCGACAAATTGGAAGCTAGGGCTTGATATAGCAAAAAAACATCATTTTGGAACTTTCAATATAAATCCATTTTGGAAAATTTTCAGGTTCTGAAATGTCTACAGGTCGTATATAACATCCCCATGTACCTTGTGTCCAAAGAAAAACATCTAATTCATTGTACTTTCTATTTTATGACCTATACAATATAGGGTTTCTACCTCTTCCAGATCTCAGTCATAAATAGGTGACCTAGGAAAAAAGGTCACAACTTGGTCTAGGAAGATCCAACTTAAATTTCGTAAAAAGTGATAGGTAGGGCATGGACTATATGTTCACAAATCCTATTTTTAGAGGCCTTAGTTGAACCAATGACATGTGGCACTCCGTACAAGTTCGCTCTCTTGTTTTATCCCATAAACAGGTCATGTTGCGACACTTGGCATAAATATCTCTCAGAGAATCCAATTGAGGTCTGAACTATGGGGTTGGAAAGATGACAGGTCAGGATACCATAGGCCGACGTTTCACACCCTGTGGATTCATAATTTCAGAGATGAACCAGAAACAATCAAGTGCATATTTCTGTCAAAACACAATTGGATTCTGAGCACCTTCATCTTGGCTTCTCACCATTGTGGGATTTTAGGGTTTCAGATAAAGTTGGAATTTTTGGAATCGGAGTCCACGGCTGAATTCTCCTCATAAAAAGTGAAATTTAGAGACCAAGATCGAAGTTTTTGGTTGGGCAGAAGATCGAGCTTGACCAAACCCTAGTTTGGTATTTTGATCGATAAGGTGGAAAATTAGGGCTTCTGCAAAAGTTGGAATTTTTGAAATTTGTGACCACAGCTGGAAGCTCCTTAGAAAAATTGAAGTTTAGAACAAAAGATCGAACTTTTTGGATGGGCAGAAGACCAGGCTTTATCAAACCCTAGTTTGGGATCCTGTCAAGAAGATCCGGAAGTTTCAAAGGCAATTTTGAGGGGTCAAATTTTGCAGTTTTCAAAATTGAAGTATACCAGCTTGATTAACTTAGCAAGGCACATATTTTCATCCTTTCAAAAGTTTGAAATTCAAAGTTTGAATTTTTAGGGCTCTAACAAACCCTAATCCAACTCCAGATCCAATTTCAACAAATCAAAGTGGATTGGATTAATCCTAGAAGAGAATGAATTGGACACCTACATAAGTGAAGAAGTTCCAGTTCCAAAGGGAGATGAGGCTAAGTCCTTACATAAGAATACTACAAGCAATCTCGACAAGTATGACTCATACAGGTATGTTTTGAAATATGTTCATGATTAAGTTTATGATATGTTTTTCTTCATATTATTGACATTAGTACAATCTTGATTAATGTTAGACTTGTCTTATCGCCCTAGTGAAAGTATGAATGCATGTGAATGATAGAAGACATTCATTGGTTAGGGTTATGACACTTATGATTGTACTAATGCACTATGGTGTTATATGAGGTTGATGTTGTCCACTAACATGAAGGGTACATCAAGAAAGACAAATCAATTTCTAGATCAAGAACATATGACCATGGTGACATGAAGACAAATACTCATCCACAGTCATGGATCACATAGAAGCTCCACTTACGAGGTATGTATTACATGGTTCTACAATTATTAACTTATGAGTTATGCAGGTTACTAGAACAAGTAATTGAAGAGAACAAAAAGACATTATGTTGGTATATTAGACATAACTAGCAAACATGATAACCAGGTATGTTTTTCCTATATCAAGTTAGAATCCTACCTTGTGTTAGGATCTTATACTTTTGTATGAATGATAATTATTATTCTTGAAGTTAGAAGTTTAAGTAATCAAGGGTTTAGGCATATTATTGTTCTTACTTTGATTGATGATATGACTAACCAGAAGAGTCCTATGGTCAAATAAGAATATGCATGAGTAAAAGAAGTCTTCCCTGAAACATTTAATACTAACGCTTATTACCTGTGTGACCATACATAAGATTATTTAGGATCATAATGTTTTGATAGTATTGAGATGTTGGAGAGAACTTCCGCAGCATTTAGGAAGCTGCTAATTTTGGAAAAGATAACCATTTTTGGGGAGAAAGTACCAATTTTGGCGACAAGACAAATATATCGTCGTAGCGCAAATTCCGACGGGAATTGCGGCGATATGTACAGAAAAGTCAAAGCGTGTGGTACAAGGAAGAGGCCGAAGGGAGAGCTCAACCACCATAATAAAGGCGCCGAAGATGAAGAGAGGGTTCAGCTACCCTCATTAAGAAGAAGGACTACAGTCAGCGTTGCTTGAACCAAGAAGAAGCAACGGGCCGATGCATTAAAGACTAAGGACTGCAGGAAGCGGCGACGAGACAGGAGGCGGCCATGGAAGTACAGCTAGTTGACTGTAAGTGGTTAGGGTTGAGTCACTGTTGGGATAAGGCCCACAGTTTTGTAACTGCAATGAGACCTTCGGTCCATCTATATATAGGAGTCTTTTTGTATGTAAAGGGGTTGGCCACATAGTTACAAAAGTTATTAAGTAGAGGGTAGTCGAGTCTTTGATGATACGGAATCTGAACATCCTCCAGAGATCAGGGGCCGACCCATTGAGCAGATTGTGCAATCCAATGGGATTGAGGGAGAGAGAGAATGCATTGTAAGAGTCAGGGGAAGAGTAGGAAGGAAAAGAAGAGAGGTCTATAGAGAAGAGCTCCCAATGGGGTGGAGTTTCCCAGAAGACCTCTGTTGCAAAGAGTTGTGACGGAACTGTGTTTTACTCTCTCAAATTATTAACAGGAAACACAGTTCCCGTGGACGTAGCTTCCCTCCTGGAAGTGAACCACGTAAATATCTGAGTAGCGTGATTGTATTTGTGTAGTTGTTGCTCTTATTCGCTTATCTTTACTGTACATGAATGCCTCCTTCAGTTTATAAGTAATGTATATGGTCATCAGTTTAGTTCTGGTTGATGTGTAACAATTGTGAGAATCATAGCTGAATCCTAGTGAAATAGATCTCTGTTCAATAAAGGATAATGCTTGAGTATTGAATGAATATAATGCATGAAGAGTTCAGTTAGAACATTGCTCAAAGTAATATTTTATACAGTCACATCGTTGTGAAGTATTAAGGGTCAAGCTCATTAGTGAGGATTATGCTTAGAGACTAAATGATATTAATATCTTTCAGTAAATGGATAAGGGTGGTTGAGACAGCGTATTAATCCAGGAAGTGGCTAAGTGTCTCATACCGCGGGGACAGAAAGGAGGAAGACATCGCACCCGCAATATCTTAGGTATCGCTAGACAGGCTCATATAGGGGGAAGGCTTATCGCACTGCCTGCGTAATGCGATAAGACAGAGGTATAGCCGGAGTAATAGAATTAGAGAAGTCAGCCTTTTAGGAGAGGGCTAAGGTGGGTTTTAAGCACCCTGGATGCCTCGGAACCTGGCTGAGGACACTTGAGTCTTCTGCCATCCCATTAGAATCACTTCGGGTGAGACTTCAGGTTGCTTCTGCGACCTGTTGCCGAAAGGGCCAGTGAGCTAAGGGTTATGTTGGTCTAAAAAGTACAGCTAACCCGGGTCTGCCCAGAGAGAACTTAACCAACAAATGGTTCCGTTGCCGGTTTGAACACATTGAGCTGATGTTCTGTTGGCATCCTACCAAGAAAGAACTTAACCAGTGGGTTGAGTCAAAAGAAAGAGAGTTTGTTGTAAAAGAAAACAAGAATCCTAGACTGAGCACTGAGGCTTGGCTGCAGAAGCACATTTTTACAGATCTCCATGAGATATTCTTTGTAACCTATGCTATTGAGTTATATGATTGGTTATCGAAGCTTGCTGACAACAGCGGTTTCAAGAAGAATCGAGAAGTTGTCTGGACAGCAGGGCTGATTCAGACCTTGAAAGGTGTCGATAATCCCATCTCACGCGCAGTAGACTTCTGGCTTGCGAGTTTGCTGGAAGGCTTCATCACAGAGTTCGCGGTTGATCAGAGAAAGAGTTTCAGCGCAGCAGAACGGTACTTCTTCAAGGGTTATCGCGGTAAGTACCTAAATTCTCTGAATCTGTCCATTAAGCAATTACTATATGAAAAAGGAGTACTGGATATACTCTCAGATGAATAGTAGTATGATATTGTAATGTCAGTAGACTCTGAGAGTGATTACGAGTATCTTGGACATACACGTAGTGGTAAAAGATATAGAGTCAACGATTCATCTTCTTCTGAAGAAGACAGCTCAGATAATCCTAGACAACAGATTCAGAACCCTAGGACTCCTCAAAAACCAGTCGGGACTCAGAGTAATCCCGCAGGAACCCCGTCCAGTAGCTCTCATACAGCGCATACTACCGCTACACCCTCTACATCTACACCGCCGAGTGGTAGTAATACAGCAAACCAAAATCCACCGCCTAGAAACAGAATGGGAGATGATATGAAGTTACCGACATTTAAAGGTACAGGGTCGGAGGACCCTGAGCAGCACTGGTTCTTATGCGAAGCCATATGGACCATTAAGCAAATACAAGATGATAATGTCAAGCTTGTCCAGCTGGCCACCACATTCAGAGAAAGAGCATTAACTTGGTATATGAAGTATACCGCTGGACATAACAGAACGCTTGCACAGGTTAGAACTGCTATGATCAAAGAGTTTAAAAAACCTAAATCTGAGTCACAGTGCATAGCAGAACTTAAAGACATTAAGCAATTGCCTACGGAGACTGTTTGGGATTTTGACCAGAGATTCAAAACCCTCATTGATCAGGTAAGCTTTGAGCTTGCGCCTCAACAGCATAAAGAGTGGTTTATCGTAGCAATGTTACCACACATCAGACTTCCACTAATGCAACAGAAATTAAATACACAAGATGAAGCATTAGAAATGGCAATGAAACTAGAGGCTTCACCTCTAGCAGAGACTAGCGCAGGTATCACTAATCTGCAAAACCAGCTAGCTAACCTCACCTTACAGCTGCATGAAATTAAGAAAGGAAAGGAGGTTGAGCATGAAATTTGGTGTACTAAGTGTAAAGCGCAAGGACACAGCAAGGATAAATGCCCTGTCTTTGTTGACTATATCGCCAGTGGAGCTCTTAACCCGTTGATGCAGAATCAAGGGCCATGGTGTGAGATTTGTAGAACTAGAGGACACAGACCTCAAGAATGTCCTCTCCTTCAGAAATATGTGCAGACACCAAAGAACCTATATTGCAATTTTTGTAAATCTGTTGGACATGATGAAAACAACTGTAGAGCTTATGATTTAATGATAGAAAGAAAGCATGACTTTTACAGAGTCCAATCAGAATCATCTGGACCATCAACAGGTCCACAAATTGATCCGGCTCAGGGAGGCCGTGGAGGAAATTTTTGAGGTCGAGGACGTGGAGGAGGCTATGAATCTGGCCGTGGCCGTGGACCTATTACCTGTTATAATTGTGGAGGAACAGGACATTACGCTAGGGACTGCCAGAACTCTACTACAACATGCAAGTATTGTAAATCTTATGATCATACAATAGAGGAGTGTCCCATATTGATAGCCAAGATCAAGGACGCCAAGCCAGCAGCCAATCAGACTATCCAGTTGATCGCTGCTGAGCAGAAAGAACCAGAACCACGAGTTAATATTGTAACTCGCAGTGGTCTCTCTACTAGTAACATATCGCAGGATGTGGAAAAGACGACAGGAACGCAGTGGGTGCGCAAAGCTCCAGAAAAATCTATCCCACTTGACCTACAGAAGAATAAGGAGGCATTTCAGCAAACTAAGACCTCCTTTGCTGAACAGACACATTCCAGATCACTAGTATTACCATCTCAAGGTATACCGCGAAAGCCACCACATGATGTTAGTACTGTGCAAATACCGCAGGCTAGCACATCTGGAAGATGCGACGAAGAGGAATTGACAGGAAGTGTACAGTCCTTCCTGCAGAGTTGTTTGAAACTTCTGAGAAATGGGAAAGCTGTAGAGGAACTTCAGAAAGTTATCGATCAATGTCAATAGAGTCCTTCCTTGAGCAACACACAGCGAACTATTCACCATATAATGGGCCATACAAGGACAGGAAGAGAGATGAGGCTCACAGCGCAGATCGGACTATTTGAAATGGATGAGGTTATCCTAGACTTAGGATCAGAAGTAAATATCTTGACTAAGCAGACATGGGAACAGATGGGTAGTCCAAATCTAAGCAGATCCCCTATCCATCTGAGACTAGCCAATCAGCAGAGAATATCACCGATGGGTCGCCTATCGCATGTCCCAGTTGACATCGATGGAGTTCACACGTATGCAGATTTTGAGATCATAGAAATTATTGGTGATACCAAACCCTATCCAGCTCTATTAGGTATTGATTGGGCTTTTGATAACAAGGTTGTTATCAACTTGAAGAAAAGGCAGATGACATTTGAAGATACTCAAGTCCGGGTTATCGCACCACTAGACCCTTTACAGGGTCCTCGCTACATTGAGCCAATCAAAGCAGAAGAGGAGGTGCATAACATGGAAAATTTGTATCAGATGACTTCTAATCAGATAGATTACATCGACCCTACAGCCGATGGACATATTAGCTGGAGATGCGATAGCTCATGCACATCAGATTCAGATGTTGGCTTAGAGAATTGGCAAAATAGACTCCATGAAGTTTCTACTCGCAGATGCGCATTCATGACTAAATCACTGCGATGGATTGGAGCAGAAAACAGGTATATTCCAACTTTTGATGGATTAGCAGATGTCAATGATTTTTTACAGCAGTTTGAACAAGAGATTCCTCAAGAGCAGAGGATGGAGGTTTTTGACCTTGCGGTTAGAGCTACACCTGCAAGATGGTGGTACACACACAAGGAACATATCGCATCGTGGTATGATTGTAAGAGATTGATGCGTATCAGGTTCTCTAAAGAAAGAGACTGTACACAGCAGAAATACACAAGAGAAAGTGATCCCAGAACACACATTATGATCTGTGAACAGAGTTGGCTAAAAATTCCAGCAGATGAGTTGGTTCATTTGTTTATCCACACACTGGATACAGTTCCAAGGAACTGGTATACAGAAACAGAGCTAAGAAAAGGAACTATCTCATGGCCTATTATGATCGAAAGCTTTTTGCTTACTTTCAGTTTTGAATCTGAGTATCCAAGCATTGATCGGGCCTTGAAGATCATAAAGACTAAAAAATTTGAGGATTGCACATTACCAGCGTATTCGCAACCCGAGTGGGATATTCAGATGGAACATGCTTTGGAATGTTACAACTTTGCACAAGATTCAGGCGATGAGGATGAAGATCCTCGCAGTATCAATATCGCAGAAACAGAAGGTACGCGTGAAGTTGAAGGTCCACACTTAGAAATTCCAGCTGTAACAGAACCAATCAAGATTAAAAAGAGCAATATTGGCACAGAAACAGAACCTAAGTTTGCCTCTATTGGAGATTATTGGGATGATGAGACAATTGGCCAAATCACAGATCTATTACATGAGTATCAGGACCTATTTACTACCAACTTTACAGAAATGAAGGGAATAGTGGGTGACTTAGGAGTAATGAGAATACCGCTTAAGGAGGATGCTAAGCCGGTTAAGCAGCGTCCATACAGGTTGAACCCGCGGTATAAAGCAAAAGTAAAAGATGAAATAGATAAGATGCTAGCAGCAGGCATCATTGAGCCTGTTGAAGAAAGTGAGTGGGTTAGTCCCATGGTAGTACAAGAAAAGAAAACAAAAGGAGACATCAGGATCTGTGTCGACTTGCGCAAACCGAATGATGCATCGCTGCATGACCCATTTCCGACACCCTTCACTGATGAAGTCTTAGACAATGTTGGAGGACAAGAAATATATTCATTCACTGATGGATTTTCAGGCTATCACCAGATAAGAATCCATCCAGACGACAGGCACAAGACCACGTTTGCGACAGAATGGGGCTCCTTTCAGTATACGGTAATGCCCTTTGGTCTTAAGAATGCCCCAGCAATTTTTTCTAGAGTAGTTGTTGCTGTCTTTAAGGAATACATCCATCGATTTCTAGAAGTTTATTTTGATGATTGGACTGTATTTGGACTAGTCAAGAAGCACATAGGAGATCTGAGATTAATGTTTGAAAAATGTAGACAGCACCAGATTTCCCTTAACTTAAAAAAATGTATATTTTGTGCTCCTTTTGGTACTTTGTTGGGTCACATTGTTTGCAGACAAGGCTTGATGGTAGATCCTGCGAAGATCGCCATCATTTTCAATTTACCAGCACCTAACTCAGTAAAGCAACTGAGAACTGCACTTGGTCATACCGGGTACTACAGAAAGTTTATTAAAGGTTATGCCAAGATTACCGCACCAATGGAGAAATTATTGAAGAAGGATATCAAATTTCAGTGGAATGAGGAATGTCAGAAGAGTCTCGACGCTCTTAAAGAAAAAATGGTTACAGCACCTATTTTGGTATTTCCAGAATGGAACAAGCCTTTTCATGTTCATGTGGATGCATCTGGCATCGCACTAGGCATTATTCTCACGCAACCAGGAGAAGGGGGTATTGATCACCCTATCGCATATTCGAGCAGGAGATTATCGACAGCTGAGAAGAATTACACCACCACAGAGAGAGAAGGGTTAGCAATGGTATATGCTTTACAGAAATTTCGGCACTATCTGTTGGGTGCCCCGTTCAAGATGTTCACTGACCATTCTGCATTAAAGTACTTGGTCAATAAGCCAGTGCTAGGGGGAAGAATATGCAGATGGCTATTGTTGTTTCAGGAATACGATTTCGAAATCATTGTCAAGCCAGGAAGACTAAATGCAGGACCTGATCACCTGTCAAGGATAGACTCAGGTGAAGAACCAAGTAATTTAGAGGACAACTTGCCTGATGCGCAATTGTTTTCTATTCAGGTCGCAGACGAATATTATGCAGACATAATTCAATTTCTCACTACAGGGTGGGCACCGTCTGAGTTTACTAAGCAACAAAAGAAATAATTAGTGGTGAAAGCAGCAGATTTCACCTTGATTGCAGGACATCTCTATAAGTTGGGCCCAGATGAAATTTTGCGCAGATGCGTTATGCCCCATGAGAAACAGACCATTCTTAAGGAAGCACATTCGGGCATCACAGGAGGTCATTTTGCAGGAAAGCCTACTGCTCAGAAAATCCTATCAGCAGGATTATGGTGGCCTACATTACATAAAGACAGTAAAGAGTTTTACAGATCATGCGATATCTGCCAGAGGACAGGAAAGCCCTCCAGAAGAGATGAAATGTCGTTGCGACCACAGATAACGCTACGCGCATTTGATAAGTGGGCTATAGACTTCGTGGGTCCTATTAACCCCCCAGGAAAACGAACTGGTGCGAGATATATTATTACAGCAACAGAATACCTCACCAGGTGGGCTGAGGCAAAACCAGTAAGGAATTGCGATGTTGCCACAGCAGCACAATTTATTTTTGAAAACATCATCACTAGATTTGGATGCCCAGTGATTTTGATGAGTGATCAAGGAACACATTTTTTGAATCGCACCATAGAAGCCTTGACAGAGGAATTTGAAATCCAGCACCATAAGAGTACACCTTACCACCCTCAAGCTAATGGTACGGTGGAGGCTTTTAATAAGATATTAGAACATGCTCTTACAAAGATTTGTAACAGTCAAAGGGATGATTGGGACCTTAGAGTTAATGCTGTATTATGGGCTTACAGGACCACATGCAAGAAATTAACAGGACACACACCTTTCAGCCTGGTGTATGGACAAGAGGTTGTTATGCCTATGGAATACATTTTACCCAGTCTAAGGATTGCTCAGCTTACAGAGATGGATGATTCTGATACTTTAGAGGAGAGATTGGCACAGCTGCTCAATCTGGAGGAAGACAGATTTATCGCAGGATTTCATCAGAAAGTGCAGAAAGCACGAGAAAACGCTTGGCATGATAGGCATATCAAGAACAAAATCTTTCAGCTTGGAGACTTGGTACTCCTTTATGACAGTAAGTTTATAAAGTTCCCTGGAAAATTCAAGACTCATTGGTTAGGGCCATATCAAATTCAGCAAATAACAGATGGAGGTGCTATTCAGCTTCGTACTGTGAGTGGGGAGTCTCTTCCTACCTTGATCAATGGCAGTAGGCTTAAGCTGTATTGTGAAGGCCATGCTACCTCCTAGCCCCAGCCCAGAAAAGAAGCAATTGGTGCAGATGTCCAGTGTAGTTGAAATGAGGCATCGCACCCTAAGGAGTCTACACCGGGAAATACTTTAAGTAAGAATTCGCAGCAAGCTTTTCTGGTTGTTGCGATAATTTTGATGCGATGCGAGTTTTTGCACTTTGCATTTCCAGGCGACACGATATCGTATCGCAGGAGACCGAAAACAGATCGATGCGATAGCAATTTTTGAATTGATCAGAGGGCTAGTCACTTCGCCTTCTGACAAGCATTAAGTGTACGACTGACAAGTATCTATTGTACTAAGATTTGGCAGCAGTACGTCGATTCTTCTAGATTTGGAAAATTCGATGCGACACCACTCCGGCGCACAGTTTCCCAGTGAAATTTCAAATGGCGTTTTCAATAAATGGGCGTGGGGTGCTGTCTTGTCTATGCATTAAATGCCGCCAACGGGCCCAGTTCACTGGTCCGTTGCCGTTTGAAGTTCCCGCCTTATGATAAATACACATCTTATTCAAAGAACGGGGCTACTTGTTCATTTTTATCGAAAGAGTTTAGAGCATTTGAGAAGAGCAGAGCGTATTTTCAGTAGAGTTCTTAGCAGGCAAGTCAAAAACAGTTGCAGACTTTGATTTGTCTCAGATTAGCAATCATAGGAAGTCCAGAGTACCACAGGGGAAGGTTCCTCGCGCCAGACGAGCCTCTCGAAGACGTGTTGCAGAGATTCCAACGGGGTGGAATTGAGTGTGCTATGACTTCAGCTGTGGCTAAGAAAGGAAAGAAAGTTACTGCTGGTTCTCCATCCACACGATAGTCACCAAGAACCGTAGCTAATATGGAGTATAGCGAGACCCCGAGTAGCACAGAGTCAGAAGAACAGGAGCAGGAACTTCCGGAAGAAGTCACAGTCGCTACTGTATATTTCCCGCCAAGGATAGAAAATGCACCAGCAATTGTCCTTCCGAAAGACTTTAGATATGAACTCATACTCCCACCACTGGATAAGCGAGTGAAGGAAGAAGGTAACCTGTGGGGGAATATGCATGCTGTTAAGTTTGCTGATTATAATCTGAGAGATTATAAGCTTTACCCACACTTCCGTCGTGATCGTTATATGACAATTCAGAGGAACCCAAGGACAGAGCGTGATGAGTTCGTCCCCATGGACCATGCAAGCCATTTAGCACCGTCGGGACTACTCAATCTCCTGGAGATTCCACACTTTGGACGAGGTTCAGAGGTAAATGCTGTAGTGCGGATGCTACTCTCATGTGTGCATGGTGGTTACTTATGGTTGGGTAACCGGATAGATGTTAATGTTGACCTTATTCACCGCATTACCGGTCTGTCGAAGACTGGCTTTGACCCTTAGATAAATATTGATGGCGCCACAAAGGATACCAGGCTCTCAACCAAGCAGGTTGCTGAGTATAAGCTGCAAAGAGGAGGTCGCACCTACGATGTCAACTCAATACAGGATGATGCCTTGCGATTTACTGTTAGTCTGTTGGTAGGAAAGCTCCTCCTCAAGGTGAGGCCAAAGGAGGTCACAGGCTCAGTTATCCGCCTAGCGATTGAAATCATAAAAGGTAAACCTTACAATTGGAGTTTATTTTTGCTGAATAGTTTCTTTCAAGACTGTGCGCAGGCGCAGCAGGATCCACTTCACAGCTTCCACTTCTCGTGGCTGCTGATCCTTATGGCTTTTATTGGATGGAAAGAGCCGCCCAATTCGCAGTTTCCACAACTGGAACCAGGGGCGTGCAGAGGCACGAGGTATTCAAATCTTTGGGCGAGTAATCACCCAGAGAAGCAAAAGAACAACGCAATGGTATTCCATGACTATTATATGCTATTTCTTGAGTCCGTAGCAACGATTCCGCGTGTCGACTCGCCGGTCGTTGATCTTTATCAGTCCAAGCTGGAATTTAAAGTCGACAGGGATAAAACATATATCAGACCCAAGGGATTCAGGAAACATAAGGAATGGGCCCCTGGCCCATATCGCATGGAAATCCAGCAGGTTGAAGACACCATTAGAAACTGTTTTGATGAGGAAATGAAACAGATGTATGATGATCTATCATCTGGCCTAGTTCCAGTTGATGCTCTAGTTGATGATCCAGAAGATGTTCCGGAGATAGATCCTAAAGATAAAGTGAAAGAACCAATAGGTTCTAAGAGAAAGGGTACTGAAGGCCCTTCTCCACTGCGAGCAAAGAAGAAGAGAATGAAGGCGGTTACTTTCGAAGAACTGCAGGCAATGATCATGACAGAGGATGAGTATGATCTCATCGCCAGCCGAATACATGAGAAGATGCGGGATAGATTCGCTACGATTCAGTCATCGCAGGATCTGCTGCGCACAAGCCTTGACAAGAAATTGCTAGAGCTGAAGGCAATAACTGAGAAGACTGCTTCTATGCAGATTCAGCCAGCTCCAACCACAGTAGGAGGAAGTTCGCAGCCCCCTTTACAGACCAGAGAAGAAAGTATTACAAGGGACCGCACGAACATTGTTCGTATACCGCCAGGAAGCATTAAGTTCCCTGCTCCTATGGAAGTACAGATGGTTCATCCTCTTGAGGTGAACCTACCAGAAGTACCTGTGGACCAGTTGTATGAAATTTTTCAGCAGATAGGCACGGAGCTGAGGCACAGAGAACGAGTCACATATGAGCATAATGTTTTACTTTCCAACGAAAATGTGCAGCTCATTACATAGCATGAGGCAGAGAGTGCCCAGTTGACGCAATATGTTCAGCGAGAGCAGGATGTCTCTCTTGTTTTAGAGAATATCGCAGCAGAACTTCCGCAGTGCGATATCAAGCCTGAGTTAGAAATAACTCAAAAGATAAGAAAAATAGCAGAAAGAGCAAAGGCTCTAGATGAAGAGAAGAAAAAGATGGAGGAAGAATACGAAGCGAGGATTGTTGCACTTGAAGCGAATAGGCCACTTACTCCAGAAGAAATCCAAGAAGCATGAGTGCAAGCTATCAGAATTGTACAGACACAGATGCAGTGTCGAGTGGAAGCAACAGAGGCTATCCTAGAGGATGCATCAAAAACATGGTTGGAGCTAGAGGAGCTCCCACAGAAAGCAGAGCTCAATCAGCATATTAAGCACTTTGAAGATGCGATATCGAGAGCTGAAAAAGAGTACAAGGGCTTGAGTGCTCTTGCGAAGATAAGGAAGAAAGGAGAAATAACGCAATTTCAACAGCAAGTGCAGAAGTACAGAGAACAGCAGATCAACCTGGCTAACGCAGTTAGCCCGCATGAAAGCAAAGTCGCACATCTGGTTGATGAACTGGAGAAAAAGGTGAAAAGCTTCACCTCAAGTAAAGGAGTCATTGAGAGCACAGAAGACTCCTTGGTAACAGTTGAGCTGCTAAGCGCAGCGCAGGAAGAAGTAACAAGCATGGAT
This sequence comes from Larix kaempferi, assembly GCA_027924585.1. Classification (NCBI taxonomy): domain Eukaryota; kingdom Viridiplantae; phylum Streptophyta; class Pinopsida; order Pinales; family Pinaceae; genus Larix; species Larix kaempferi. The sequence goes on from BSBM01000841.1 coordinate 9,606,826, forward strand.
GAAAGTATTAAAGCGCTTAAGGCACAATTCGCAACAATCTCACGGGAAGCAAAGGATAAGCTTAAGCAGATGAAGCAGGCTGATGCTGCGAGTGGCTCGGGGACGAGCCACAAGTAAGTGTTAGGGGAGTTGTTGGAGAGAACTTCCACAGCATTTAGGAAGCTGCTAATTTTGGAAAAGATAACCATTTTTGGGGACAAAGTACCAATTTTGGCGACAAGACAAAGATATCGCGGTAGCGCAAATTCCGACGGGAATTGCGGCGATATGTACAGAAAAGTCAAAGCGTGTGGTACAAGGAAGAGGCCGAAGGGAGAGCTCAACCACCATAATAAAGGCGCCGAAGATGAAGAGAGGGTTCAGCTACCCTCATTAAGAAGAAGGACTACAGTCAGCGTTGCTTGAACCAAGAAGAAGCAACGGGCCGATGCATTAAAGACTAAGGACTGCAGGAAGCGGCGATGAGACAGGAGGCGGCCATGGAAGTAAAGCTAGTTGACTGTAAGTGGTTAGGGTTGAGTCACTGTTGGGATAAGGCCCACAGTTTTGTAACTGCGATGAGACCTTCGGGCCATCTATATATAGGATTCTTTTTGTATGTAAAGGGGTTGGCCACATAGTTACAAAAGTTATTAAGTAGAGGGTAGTCGAGTCTTTGATGATACAGAATCTGAACATCCTCCAGAGATCAGGGGCCGACCCATTGAGCAGATTGTGCAATCCAATGGGATTGAGGGAGAGAGAGAATGCATTGTAAGAGTCAGGGGAAGAGTAGGAAGGAAAAGAAGAGAGGTCTATAGAGAAGGGCTCCCAATGGGGTGGAGTTTCCCAGAAGACCTCTGTTGCAAATAGTTGTGACGGAACTGTGTTTTACTCTCTCAAATTATTAACAGGAAACACAGTTCCCGTGGACGTAGCTTCCCTCCTGGAAGTGAACCACGTAAATATCTGAGTAGCGTGATTGTATTTGTGTAGTTGTTGCTCTTATTCGCTTATCTTTACTGTACATGAATGCCTCCTTCAGTTTATAAGTAATGTATATGGTCATCAGTTTAGTTCTGGTTGATGTGTAACAATTGTGAGAATCATAGCTGAATCCTAGTGAAATAGATCTCTGTTCAATAAAGGATAATGCTTGAGTATTGAATGAATATAATGCATGAAGAGTTCAGTTAGAACATTGCTCAAAGTAATATTTTATACAGTCACATCGTTGTGAAGTATTAAGGGTCAAGCTCATTAGTGAGGATTATGCTTAGAGACTAAATGATATTAATATCTTTCAGTAAATGGATAAGGGTGGTTGAGACAGCGTATTAATCCAGGAAGTGGCTAAGTGTCTCATACCACGGGGACAGAAAGGAGGAAGACATCACACCCGCGATATCTTAGGTATCGCTAGACAGGCTCATATAGGGGGAAGGCTTATCGCACTGCCTGCGTAATGCGATAAGACAGAGGTATAGCCGGAGTAATAGAATTAGAGAAGTCAGCCTTTTAGGAGAGGGCTAAGGTGGGTTTTAAGCACCCTGGATGCCTCGGAACCTGGCTGAGGACACTTGAGTCTTCTGCCACCCCATTAGAATCACTTCGGGTGAGACTTCAGGTTGCTTCTGCGACCTGTTGCCGAAAGGGCCAGTGAGCTAAGGGTTCTGTTGGTCTAAAAAGTACAGCTAACCCGGGTCTGCCCAGAGAGAACTTAACCAACATGAGATTATACTAATATATGTATGGTTATGTATGAGGATAACACAATGATGACACTAGTGCACGCTTAATCATGCATAGTGGTCCAGGATGGATATAAGTTCAAGGACAGGTAATCCAGGAAGCAAAGATCAAGAGGGAGCACACTCCAGTAGTTCATGCAAGGAAGCAAAGATTGAGAAGGAGTCCACCCGACAACCAAACAAAGATAAGTATTTGAAATTGTCATTTCTTATATATACGATTACTTAAATGATATTATGCATTCATGTACATACTTATGTTCCTAGATTTAGGATGTACATTATGCATTAATGAACAAGATACTACTAATATGCAAGTAATCGGTAAGTGGCCTATGGTATTGTACAACATTCCATTACTACTTATCTAGAATGAAACCTCTTTGCTAACATGTTGGGAGTTGTGTACACTCTTAACAAATGTTCTGGTAGAGATGGAAGGCATCTAGAAAGTTATCGTGTGAATACGGATATGGATAAATGTTGGATTGAAGCATTGGCTAAGATAATTGCATGACTGTATGACATATTTTTATGTGTAAGATTTTGTTCTGAAAACTATGACAAGTTTCTAATCATGCGATTGAATTTGACTTGTAGGAAATATCGTGTACAATCACCTACAAAAGATGGACTACAACATTTGTTCCAGCAACGAAGTTCAAGAAAACTATCTATTGAATATATTGAAGGATATGAAGTTCCCAGGATCCGGGATGCAGTAATGGAAGGATGCCATGATCGAGGAGTACCAGTTGATCATGAAGAATGATGTTTGGGATGTGGTCCCAAGACCAAAAGGGAAGTCTGTCATGACTTTCAAGTGGATCTATAAGATCAAGCATGCTGCAAATGGTAGCAAAGAGAAATACAAGGCGAGGTTTGTAGCTCGTGGCTTCTCCCAGAAAGAGGGAATAGATTATGAAGAGACATTTTGCACCTGTAGCCAGATTCACTTCCATCATAACAGTACTTTCTTTGGTTGCAGTAATGAAGTGGAAGATACACCAGATGGATGTCAAGACAGCTTTCTTGAATGGTGTAGTCGAAGAGGAAGTGTATGTGGAGAAGCCACCTGGTTTTGAGACACATGACAGGGAATCATATGTGTGCAGGTTGAAGAAATCCTTTTATGGATTGAAGCAAGCTCCTAGGACTTGGTATGGTAGGATAGACAGCTTTCTATCCAGTTTGGGATTTTCCAAGAGTAAAGCGGACTCCAACCTTTACTACAAGTTTGAGGAAGGAAATCCAATGATACTACTGTTGTATGAGGATAGATTGATTTCCAATACAAAGAGGAAGCTTGCTGCCAAGTTCGAGATGAAGGAATTGGGGATCATGCATTACTTTCTAGGCATGAAGGTGTGGCAGAGTGCAGATAGAATCTTCCTTGGACAAAGGAAGTATGTAGTAGAGATCCTGAAGCGGTTCAGGATGATGGACTGCAATGCCATGGCCACACCTATGGCATCGAACCTGAATCTTCTGTGTGATGCTTCATCTTATCCGGTTGATTTCATGGTGTATCGTCATATGATTAGGTCCTTGATGTACCTGATGAAGACGAGACCAGATATTTTCTTTACGGTGAACACATTGAGCCAGTTCCTGACGAATCCCATAGGTTTTCACCTAGTTGTTGTAAAGCATATTTTGAGGTACCTGAAGGGTACGGTTGACTATGGGCTCAAGTATGATGCGAATCAAAAGTTTAACCTACAGGGTTATGTTGATTCAAATTGGGCAGGAAGTGCTGCAGATAGGAAGAGCACTTCAGGGTGTTGCTTCAATATGGGATCAAGTGTGATCTCTTGGTTTAGTAGGAAGCAGTCTTGCGTAGCACTGAGTATAGCCGAAGCAGAGTATGTCGCAGCTTGTTCGGCTAGTTGTGAGGCAGTATGGCTGAGGAAGCTACTGTCTGAGTTATTTCATATCCCATTGGATGCTACTTGTATCTATTGAGATAACCAAAGTTGTGTAAAGTTGTCAGAGAACCCAGTGTTCCATGACAAGTCGAAGCACATTGAGATCAAATATCACTATATCAGGGATATGGTGCAAAGAGGAGCAATGAAGCTCTTGTATGTTGCGACAAATGAGTAGGTTGCAGATGTGTTGATAAAACCACTAGCCAGAGTGAAGTTTGAGTACTTCGGAGAGAGGCTTGGTGTTCTTCGGATTGAATATACTTTGAGGAAGAAGTGATGGGACACATTTGCAGGATCCATTCCAAGCATGGTGATAGGAGGATCCTTCCCATGGCTGTGGATGTAAGCGCTGTGTGATGAGCATCAGGACGATGATCCAGTTACTGTTGTGTATGATCTGTTGGATCATGTATTTATATATGCATCAGTTGGATGCTTTGTATGATCAGTTGGATCATGTATTTGTATATGCATCAGGTGGATGTGGTGTATGATCAGTTGGATCATGTATTTGTATATGCATCAGGTGGATACTGTGTATGATCAGTTGGATCATGTATTTGTATATGCATCAGTTGGATGTTGTGTATGATCAGTTGGATCATGTATTTGTATATGCATCAGTTGGATGCTTTGTATGATCAGTTGGATCATGTATGATGATTTGCATCAGGACAATGCTATGACGATGATCAGGATGATCATGCAATGATGACATGCATCAGGACGATGCAGTGACGATGATCAGGATGATCATGTGATGATGTACATCAGGATGATGTATGGTGAGTATCAGGTTGATACTCTGTGGTCGTGGACAGGTTGTGCAGATGAACATATAATTTTTCCCTGGGAGATTTGCAGATACTCTTGTGAGGTTTTGTCTATGACATGTAATATTTCCCAGGGAGATATGGCAAATGCGCTTTCGACATTTTGCTTTGGGAGGACATGTAGTATTTCCCTGGGAGATCTTGTCGGTCGTGCATAAGCACATAAAGGATCCTGGGATACTCTTTCGAGGTTTTGTCCTATGGCATATAATATTGCCCTAGGATATCCGATAGGTTGAGCTGTGTGCTCGTAATCAATCTTGGGATGCTCTTTTGAGGTTTCTCCATGACCACATGTAATTTTTCCCTGGGAGATCCAATAGGTTGAGCTGTGTGCTCATAATCAGTCTTGGGATGCTCTTTCGAGGTTTTGTGGTGACCACATGTGATCAGTCCTGGAGATCTTGTTGGTCATGCTTAGGCACATAAATGTTCCTAGGATGCTCTTTTGAGTTCTTGTCAGTCGTGCTATGTACATAAATGTTCTTGGGACACTCTTTTAAGGTTTTGTGGTGGGGTCACATATAATATTTCCCTGGGAGATCTTGTCATTCATGCTTAGGCACATAAAGGATCCTGGGATACTCTTTCAAGGTTTTGTGACTCACGTAATAAGTCCTGAGGATTCCACAGTATGGCCAGTGTTGTTGAAGACCTACATGAGGCTAGGACTACTTCCAGCATGAAAAAAGGGTGGCTCTATAGAACTTCCTATGAGGATAAGAATTCAAAGATAGCCCAGTGATTGAGATGACAAGTACAACAGTAGTGACAATGAGGCTCCGTGATCCAGTGATGATGATCCAGCTCCAGAATTGAATACTTGTGTCTATATGTATTGATGACTTGTGTCAAGAGAATACCTTCCTAGTTAAGAGGGAGTGTAATGTATTTGTAACTTCAGAATATATTCACATATATTGTATGTATTACATTTGTACTTTATCGTATCCCCAACGGAGATGTATTATTCCTCCGATTGGAAGTGTCGTCAGTTGTACTTGCAAGTGCCGCAAGTTATATTGTAAGTGTCGTAACTTATACTTGATGGGTTATTAGACCACCTTGATGGGGTCGGCCCTGTATGAGTCATGTGGGTCAAAGGGTTATTAGACCACCCTAAAGGGGTCAGCCCAGTCAGTATTATGTTAAGTGGTTAATTTGGGGCTGACCTAGCTAAATTTAAAAGACAAGTGAAGTAGTGTATAAATAGAGAGGGTGTCTCTCTCATTTTACACATTCTATTATTCACTCACTTCGCATTAGTGGGAGAGAGGAGGAGTGTGCTGTATTGGAGAAAACTCACTATGGCTTGGGAATACCACAACAGACAGATGGCTACCAAAAATCTACTCAATTCTCAAAACAATGCTATTATAAAAGACAATGTTAAAACAATGGAGAAATGTAACCAACCTCGATCCAACGTTTGATGTAGATCCCCGTTGGAGCTTTCAATCCGCGCACGTCCAAGCACTTGTAATCTACAAATTAGTCTTGAAAACAAATATCTAACAAGTACATGTGATATATAAATAACATTAACATCATCAATAACAATGGTCCATAATATCATAAGCAAATGCAACCCAATGTATAATAAATGACATTCACACCATGAATGGACGAGAATATGAGTATTTCTATTAATGAAAAAGAAGAAGTACAAAGTGATACGACCTCTTGTCGACAACCAATCTGAACCAAGATCTAAATCAATCCACTTGTGCCTCCACCACTTCAATCCTCCATGAATGGAAAACTCAAACTAGAAAGGAGTTTGGAAGGTGAACATAACTGGTTCACAACTACAAGGATCAATGAGTGCAGACTCAAGATAGGGAAAAAATCCACTAGAGTGCCTTTACTATTCTCTTCTTCCTCCCGTCCATAAGCCATATGTGATCAATATATATTCCTCTAAAAGGTAGGTGAAAGGACTCATCGAGACGTTACTCGGGCAGATGGAGAGCCAAAGGTCACCCAATGACCGCTTTTTGGGAGTAAAAAGTAATAAAATAGTGGTTTTTACCATTTTACTTGATACCCGTGGGCTATAGGGATGCAACTCGCGGGTACGCATGCTATAGTGATGTAACATGCGGGTAGGAACAAAAATAGGATAGACTGGTATCACTGAAGGATGAAAATGGATATGAGTCACTGAAATAGATCCTACAGGCCAAAGAATGTCGATGCTCATAGGGTGGAAGATTTATGTGTAATAGATGCCCCCTAATGTGTGAGGTCAGAGACAGAAAGTGGTACGATGGCCGAAATACATTATAAAACTCAGAAGTGGAGTGATGGAGACACAAGTGGAAAGAACGGATCACTCGTCATAATACAATAGTATCTCTGAATACATGTCGGTATAGTACAACAATCTGATACAATGGCCATGAATAGGCAGTACATAAGTAGATACATGTCATAAGTGATCATAGCCATGATCCCTCTATAGTAAGATATGGTCTTCTGCTGAAAAGAAGACAACTGGTGCAAATTGGAGGTACAAACTGCTGAAATCTGAGAGGTGATATCTCAGATGTAAAGTCAAAGTCATATGTAGTATACTGAATGCCACAATCGCCTGGGGTCTTCTACACAAGTCTTCGACGGTGCAAGTCCCATCAAGTGAATAAAGGATTTGGGGTCAAACTTGATGAGACATCGTCTGATTACCGGTCATTGATGTATACCGTTAACAGACGCGAAATGACCCACCGATAATGAAAATGGGCATCAAGGCACAGAGCACAATCATCAAAGTGTGAATAAATGGGTTGAAGTTTAACACTAGGATGAATCCATCGATCAGGGGACATTGATGTATTTCCAAAACTGTCGATGGAGAGAGAAGTTTACCCTAATGACTGCAAGCCTCAAGGTACTCAACCGAACTCTAAGCCTCAAGTCTTGGAATAAATGAGTTGAGGTCGACGGAACAAGACTCGCTAAAAGGAGTGCATTAAGGCATCCCCCATCAACCAGCATGAGGTACCAGCAATGCTGAAAGATTTGGAAGATCTCAGGTGAAACAGACTGACTCAATAAGGATGGCCGACATGCAATAGTCAAGATATCCGAGGAGTGGCCGAAACTGGTTTCAGGACTTCCTTTGAACAAGAGCATGAGCAGATGGATAGACTCAGGCAGCATAGACTCGACATAAACTGTGCAATGCAGGAGGCATTACAGAGGGCTCCATAATGACTGGAAGCTTAACCAATCGGTGGAGAAAACTGAGAAACAAGTATAGCTCCTAAGGCCCAGCTATAGTCCCGACTCATAATGTACGGAGTGGAATGAATGCTCTGTTCAAAGGCGACACAACAGCTTCCAACAAGAAATACTGACCATAATCCCGTCTGGCTTTTTGGAATATTTGATTTTTTTGGTCTTTTTCATATTTTGGAAAAGCTTGAAAAAGAATAAAATTGCTTATAGTACAACAAGTGAGGGAACGAGTGTCAAATAGCTAGCAGACTAGTCCCAAGCAGTGGAACATACCTATGCTCAATGCAAGGAAGTGCGTGCAGGATGTGGACACTCGGGGGTGTGTTCCCTCAGGGTCAAAGGGTCATCAAATTGTGAAGGGAAAATATATAAGCTCTGCAGGGCTCGATAGGGAAAAGTGCTCAAGCACCAGGCTATCAACTGAGTAAGCGGGAGCCAGCACAAGGCTCAAGCGGCAAGCAGGATGATGCAATGCAATCACAACATGATATAACTGAGAAGTCATTTTTCGTAAAGTTAGTCTCCTCACCCGAAAAAGTGTAAAACAGTGAGAGAATAACTCTTCTAGTCACGTATGACTAGAGTATACATTTTTTCGTAATTAATCCACAAAGATCCGTAAAAGGGGTAAACTTATACCTAAGTGAATGTCACTTCAAATCATTTAACGAGTCTGAAATGACAAGTATACTCGGCAATCTTGTTTGATTTTGAAAAAGTCTAACAAGGGCTTAAAAAAGACTTTATAAAAATATTTTTCCGTAAACGTTTAATGAGCCCTAAAAAGTAAACTCATGACCTCCTTACTATTTTTAATGAGATCAAAGGAGATATGGAAGAATGCTCGTAATGAGAGCAGACGAGTGTCAGGGATATGCGAGACTAGTTCCAAGCACATGGGACAAAGCTATGCATAATGCAAGGAACATGAGCAAGATAAGGACACTCAGGGGGTGTCTGCGAATTCGGATAGTAATAGGTTCAAATGCATCATAACAATGGGGAGGCCTAAACCTATATGCAAGGTTCCGAATATTCCTACCATGGCCAAAGCAAATGTCGAAAAGCACCAGTAAACAAGTATAAGTCCAGCTAAGAATCCTGTCTCCAATAAACATAAGTACCAAGATCATTTCTAAAACGTACGTAAAGAAAAATCCGATACAAGTCATTGTGGTAGAAACATTTTCAACTTCACTATTGTTAACCTCAGACATAACGCAGGTAGAGCTAACCACTGAAGGTGCCATAGTACCAATACCTGAGGGATCAAAATGATCATCTTCAAAATGAAGAGCAAAGCTGAAGGATGTGAAGGAATCTGCAGTGGAAAATTCATCATCACAGGAGTTGGAAATTCTAGAAGTAGAATTGAACTCATCAAGATCACTGATTTGCGGATCTATAGGAGAGCTCAAAGACTCTTTAGCCTCAAACGTCAAATCAAGGTTGAACGAGACGGTGAATGGATCCAAATTCAAATGGATGGCAGGTTGTATTATAGGCCCATCTTGTTCAATAAGATCAAGGGGAGGAGGGGAATGATATATATGATAAAGATCCCCCCATGGCTTGTCATCACCACCCATGGCCTCAAAAAGAACTCCATCTGAAGGTAGGATACCATCAAGGCAATCATGTGAACAAGATAGGTTGGCTACCAAAACTGGTAGTGTAACGGGATCTTCTTCAACTATCTGGGAAGAAGAGAGATCCGGATCTGCAGTGGTTTGTTCGATGTGATCATAAGTGAGCTTCGCTACATATAAAGGCATAGACATCCCAACGTGCGCAATGTCTCCAGACATAGAATCCGCAGATGGAAAAATCCATGGATCACCACAATAGGAAGTCCGGAATGGCATACTATTCGAAGGAGGAGGCACATTGTCAGAAATGGTTCCAATAAAATTCACAGGTGTAGAATGGTTAAAAGTTCCCATCAACGAGGGGTACATTCCAACACCTATGTTCCCAGTTGCCGACTGAGAATCAAAAACTTGTGGGACTACTGATCCCATAGATGTTGTGGAAGGAGTGCCAACATAATCCAGCTGATCAATCGTCACAATCTTGCCTTCATGGGGAAAGCAAATAACTCGAAATACAGTAAACGCGATAGCCTTCGTAGTGTACATCCAGTTCCGACCCAATAAAAGGTTGTAGTCGATGGGCGCATCAACCACTTCGAATTCAATAGGCACGGACTTACCTCCCAAGGAGACAACAAGGGAAGGGATAATTCCATGCAGCGTAAAAGATCTACTGTCGAATGCAATGAGCGTAGTTCTAGACGCGAGTAAGGGAGGAGAGCCAAGAGCTTTCCAACAAGTTAGCGAAATTACTGACGCAAAGGCACCTTCATCAACCATAGTATGTTTGATGAAGCTATTAAGGAAAACCACCTGGATTTGAAAAGCCACGTGATAAGGCAAGGGAGGTTGGACATCAATAGTATCGAAGTTGATAACACTAGGACTTCCCCCATCCTGAACTCCTAACGCACTCAAAAGGGCATGCTTCTGAGAAGGACAAGCTTGCAAAACTTCAAGAGCCGACATGGCACAAGGAGTTTGGCCCAAATCTTCTACAATGGAGTAGTTCTGGGTGGCTCGAGCATTAGGATTATACATGGAGCGCTTGAGAACACCTTTCGGTATCTGCGGCATAATAGAAGGCTTCTCAATATGCAAGGAATTATCAAGGGGAGGGGGAGGCTCATTCCCCAAATTCGGTTGTGGTGCACCATAATCACGTTGACGAGTAGCAACACAAACCTTCGACTGAACCATATTCACGCATCCGTAACCACTGGTATTGGAAGAAGATGTTGTCGTTTCATTAGTACCATAACCAGTGGTGGGAGCATGTGAAGCCATGTTTTGGTGATGAGGTAGGGGATCCTTCAACACAGCTGGGCTCTGTTCCAAATGCTTCGATGCTTCTTCAATATGAGGACATAAGTGAGTAAGATGATCCTCCCCACAAAGCTTGCAAGGGAATTTCACCTTACGCCTAGGTTTACGATCCTCGCCGGCATCACCGCCTTCCTGAGGAGGGTTGGCATTCTCTTTACGAGGAGTATTATGATTTCTATTGTTGTTACTTCCATTGTTTCCACCCCTACGATTATTTCTCCCCTTTTTCTTACCACCAGGTTGTTGGTTACCCGACGGTTTCGTTGATTGTACATTGTGTACATTAGATGACGGAATGGAAGTGGACAAGGTGTGAACCTATCCGGGTGCAGACTGGTTTAGCGACAAATTTTGCATTTTATTAGCTACCAAGTCTATAGGGTGAGTGCATGCGTACCCCATGATGCCATCGGTATGTGGTCCAGGAAGTGACGTGGGCTCATGTCTTGTTCTCAGTGCGTCAGGAATAATGTCATACAAAATGCCAGACTGAGAATAAAGAAGATCTAACTGCTGGAATTTCAAGATAACTTGTTCCTCGGTCATAATGTCGGACATCGAAGCATCCTTAGAAATATATGGAAGTAAAGACTTAAGGAACCATTCCAATAAGAACTATGGAGGAATGTTGGCTTTCACTAATCTCTTCTGCCGACGCCACTCTTGAACGTGGTCAGAAATATGTGTGGCCTTATTCTGATGGAAGGTGGACAACAACTCAATACCAGTATCGTAACGAACTGGCAACTGGAAATGGTCTAAGAAAACCAAAGCAATCTCATTGAAACCCCTATATGTGTTTCTGGGAAACTCCACATACCACTTCGTGGCTGCCCCCGTGAGGATGAGTTGAAATAGTCATAATCTAATGGAATCATGATTCAAAGAGTTGGAGGAACACCAAAGGTGAAATGTCGTGACATGATCTCCCGAGTCCTCGCCACCTTTCCCCTCAAAATTTGGAATGTCCGAAGGGAGCTTGGTAGGGACCGAGGGCCAAGTAAGGTCATGACACATCGGATCATTCGTGAGCTTCGAAAGATCTGGAAGATTCAAGCGTGCAAGGAACGGGAGCTGCGGCTGGAAAGCTTGACTATAAGCTCCCATAAAAGGTTGATTGAATGGAACTGTGTTATACGATGGACCAAAATCTTGACCATGAGGATTAAACTACTGATACTGAGGACCTAACAGCCCATAAGCTTGCCCGTGGCCATAAGATGGATAACCTCCCCCTGCCTGACCCATTTGAGATTAAGCAGGTATATGTGCGTTTTGAGCACCATATTGGGGTGGTGGGCGATACTGGTGGCTAGCACTGACTGTATTGTAGTAAGGGTTTCCACCATGGGTATGGGGCATGTATGTACTATTCATAGTGGGAACCATGTTGTATTGACCGTAATGGTATGGTATGTTCCCACCCCCAATATTAGGATTAGCTTGAGCAGTCGTGCGATGACCATAAGCATGAGAAGTATTCCCAGGTCCAATATGGGTGTGACCAGTAGCAAGGTTGGTGGTGTGATGTCCATGTGGATAGGAAATATTCCCACCCCCTACATTACTATTACTAACGGCGGTAGTGGACGCAAAAGTATGCGGTAAGTGTCCACCCCCGTGGTTGGGAGGAATGGTATCATGTGCAAAAGTGGTCCTAGGTTGACGAGTAGAGACATGTGTACTAGGTGGTGGATGGCGAGTCGTGTTTCGGACAGCATTCCGACTAGGTTGAGTATTCCTAGGAGGTGGTCGCGTTCCAACATTAGCTTGGTTAGGAATCGGACCAGTCCCCATACTATGTGAGTGGGTGGATAACATAGTGCCCCCAGTGGGTATAGTATGGCTAACACTTTGACTAGAGCCAGCATGAGTACCAACCATAGTGGAAGGTTCGACAATATTGTGACTAGGAATACCAAAAGAAAGTGCAGTGGGGTTGACCATAGGGCCGGAATCATCATGAGTCTCAGGCCTCCTATATCTAGAATCGCGTGGGAACAAAGGAATGAAAGGCTCGTCTTGTTCTTCCTCCTCGAGTAAGTCGGGAATCCTGTAAAGATAATTATTCGGATTTGAAGGATCAAACGGATCCCGATCAAGTGGATTAGGCCAAATAGAACCAGGTTGAGTCACAGGTGGATCACCTCCCCAATACTCACGAGGAGTCTGGGGATTGGAAATGTGTTCAACTCTACCCGAAGGAGTAGAAAGGTCTTGCCCTATATCAGGATGTGTAGCCATGTAATCCTCAACGTAAGTCGTGTAAGAATCTGAAGACTCAGAGGGATCCCTCCGGCGTCCTCTAGTAATGCATTGTGTAACCAAAGCTGGCTTTAAACTAGCCAAATGACGAGACCAACGGAGTGTAGGACTCCACGCCACGTTCTCTCCGGAGAGAGACACAGCGTCTCCTAAAGGCCAACTATCAATCAAAAAATAGTAAATCAAAAGCACACACCTAGAGAATCTACAGCCAAGAGCAGACAAATAGAGTGGCTAAATGAGTTCCCGACACTAGAGCCGGTATGTCTCGCCTAGGAGAGGTTTGAGACTCCCAAACTATAGCCGGAGGTAACAGAATCATTTATAGAGACACCCAGGCTTCACTGTGTCGACAGGGTCAATTCCACTGCACGAACACAACTGTGTTGTCCAATCCCTATCTGACTCAGGACACAAACAGCATAACCACTGCTAGTACCTAGGTAAGGCAACTATGTCTACCACAATATAACCAATGCTCAGGGGAACAGTCGCAGGTGGGACCCGTCATATGGGCAGGGTAGCTAAGCCCGAAGCATAAGAGGACGAACCTACGGTACCCCTAGATACGAACAAATCCTGGATATATCTCCCACGTTTAGCCGGTATCAGAGGGATATCTCCTCAACCAACCTCCCATGACCTCGTGCTTAACTTTGGTTTGAGTAGAGCTTTCCTAAGAACACCGATCTATACCATGGATTCCTCCACTCCCTGGTCAGACACCTAATGTTTCATTCAGTAGTCTTGGATTGTTAACTCACAATGATCTATTCCAAAACTCTAAACCTATGCTAGTTGGTGTATCGTATAAATAAAATAATTCTAATCAATTTTATGATTAGGCATTAATTTTAGTGGCTGTGATTACTCAAGGGATATGGTCGTGAAACTTGTGATGTGTAGACTCAATAATATGCACCACCGTCCAATCCTAGACTCAACTATCCAATAAAACAATGTCACTAATATGAAAAATCAACCAACAATTCTGAAATAAATATGCTAACTTTTATCTTTTCAATGCACAAGGAGAACCTAAAATGAAGGCAACAAGAACTCAATGCAAAATGCAGTACATGGAAATAAAATATTTTTTTATTCTCTTATAAACAGAAAGGAAAATGTAAAAACTAAATGAATATTTTTGTATTTTTTCAATATATATGGAATGAAAAAATGCAAGGCAATTCCTACTATTCAGTCACTGAAGTGTCGAGAAGATCACTAAGACAACCCAGCAAATCCTAAACAGCAAGACTCAGCCAAAAGGAAGAAACCAAGAGGTTAAAACCAAATATTGGTAAAAAAATAAGAAGTCTCAACCAAGAGAAACGAAGAGATCTGATCACAACCAAGGCATGAAAAAGTCAAGAAAGAGGCCAACAAAGACTCAGGAATCAACCAAACTCACCCAGCAACAACCAATAGCCATAAACCAACAAAAGCCGGAGTTACACGCTACTGTCAAAGGAATACCTGCGGGTACCCTCGAGAAGTAGAGTAAACAGAGGCGGGTAGACGCGGATAGAACTCAGCCAGTGCATGGGTGAGGAACAGCAAATGGTCAAACAGAGAGTCTAGAGGCTCAGAAAAAAGCAAGTTTTCTACAGTGTATCTTAACGGCCAATCAATGACACAGAGCTTCGATAAACAGCAACTCTAAATATGGACTAATGCTCAAAAAATTTCCCAAACATGGATGTTTTGCCCAGCGGAGTCGCCATTTCTATATTGGAGAAAACTCACTATGGCTTGGAAATACCACAACAGACAGATGACTACCATAAATCTACTCAATTCTCAAAACAATGCTATTATAAACGACAATGTTAAAACAATGGAGAAATGTAACCAACCTCGATCCAACATTTGATGTAGATCCCCGTTGGAGCTTTCAATCCGCGCACGTCCAAGCACTTGTAATCTGCAAATTAGTCTTGACAACAAATATCTAACAAGTACATGTGATATATAAATAACATTAACATCATCAATAACAATGGTCCATAATATCATAAGCAAATGCAACCCAATGTATAATAAATGACATTCACACCATGAATGGACGAGAATATGAGTATTTATATTAATGAAAAAGAAGAAGTACAAAGTGATACGACCTCTTGCCGGCAACCAATCTGAACCAAGATCTAGATCAATCCACTTGTGCCTCCACCACTTCAATCCTCCATGAATGGCAAACTCAAACTAGAAAGGAGTTTGGAAGGTGAACATAACTGGTTCACAACTACAAGGATCAATGAGTGTAGACTCAAGATAGGGCAAAAATCCACTAGAGTGCCTTTACTATTCTCTTCTTCCTCCTGTCCATAAGCCATATGTGCTCAATATATAGTCCTCTCAAAGGTAGGTGAAAGGACTCATCGAGACGTTACTTGGGCAGATGAAGAGCCAAAAGTCACCCAATGACTGCTTTTTGGGAGTAAAACGTAATAAAATAGTGGTTTTTACCATTTTACTTTATACTCGCAGGCTATAGGGATGCAACTCGCGAGTACGCATGCTATAGTGATGCAACATGTGGGTAGGAACAAAAATAGGATAGACCGGTATCACTGAAGGATGAAAATGGATCTGAGTCACTGAAATGGATCCTACAGGCCAAAGAATGTTGATGCTCACAGGGTGGAAGATTTCTGTGTAACATGCGCACAAGTGGAGGAGGATTATGTTGCTGAATATATCTATCTCTTGGGTTTGATCATTGTGATCCTTGTATTGGTGCTTATTCTATCTTTGAGGAAGTTGCGGGGTTTTTCACCTTCTTGGTTTTCCCCGGTGAAATGTTTTGTGTCTCTTGTCTCTTGTCTCTTATGCTTGATATGCTGTACATGATGTTCTTTCAGTTAAGATCCTATATCTATTGAATTAAATGATGAAAATCTAACAGCTTTATCTTTTTCATGCCTAATATTGTTTATGGTTATGAAATTTATCTTTTAATTTGTGCTAATATGTATTGATTTGACAAAGATAGTTCAGATCCTTGAAAGACCACAGGTGTAGCAGCTCGTTGAACCTATGGAGGAAAGGAATACGTGGCGCCAACTGTTTCTTCCTGAGTTCAATTCCACATATCGCTGTGACAGTTCAAGTATCCTTCCACGAGGTCCGTTGTGATTGGGTCACGATAAAACCTCCAAGAATCATCCCGTCCAAATAGTTGGAATCTATTCGGTCTACTAACATCATGAAGTAACAACGCAGGCCTGAACACAAACGACTTCATTCAAATTCATTTATGGTTGTAACTGTTTCTATTTTATTTCGGCAGCCTGAAGATCATATATCTTCATGGATTCCCGATATTTGTGGAACGAATCCATGTCATCTGTGTATAAATGTAAGAAGGCATTCTAAGCATGGGGTTGGTTAATTAACATTTGGTCGTGAGAGTTGTAATAGAGTACTGTAACTATGGATTCATCATTTTAATACAAGGAGAAAAATCCTTCATATTCTTGTGTTTTAATTTGTGTTAGTTTCACAACATCTTTGTTAGAAGGCTAGGGCCCACCTTCTCATAGAGATCGTCAAGTTAGATAGATACTTTAGTTTTATTTCAATTATTTTTAAGTGTGGAATTTCAGTAGGCATATTTCCAGTAAATTGCAACAGTAGTTGTTTATGAATTACATTTCCTTTGGCGTGCTGCAACAGTGTGGTATGACAGTCGACTATGTAGAATAGTTTCCCTTTGATGCAAGTGTGTTAGTTAGTTGTTACAGTCAAGATCATCTCTGATTTCTTTTTGTCATTTATCTTTCTTAGAATTTGCCAACTTAGTCAGATTATGGTTCAATCTTAGTCTTGATTCATTACTATTATTTATCTTTCTTAGAATTCATTGAATTATAGATGTTATGATTTGAGTTACTGTAGTTTGATATTTTTAGGATTTAACTTCTTGCAAAAGTAAGTCTAGTTTATTTATTCTTAGATCAATAACTGCTGGATTGATGTTGTAGGAAAGTAGAAGTCCTTTGAAGTTATTAGATGGATAATTTAGATTAAGATTTAGCAATGAGTTGAGCTGACTGAGCAGTTAGGTAGGATAATTGATCTTCATTTCATTCAATCATCTACTTGAGTGTTTATGCATAGATTTTTCTAATTGCCTTTGAAATAAAATACCTACCTGGGTTGACAATTTATATTGAGCATTCTGTATGTTAATTATAATTGATTAGCATATAGAGTGACCAACAAGGAACACTTCAATGACCATTATTTCTTTGTGAAAAGGAAAGCATCTAGATTTGTTGTTGTGCATGCAATACGTAGTTTGTCTCCTGGTGATGAGTTGATAATAAACTATAACTTTCATAGACCACTAACCACTCATCACAGACGTCTTGCATTGGTACTACCTTTAGACATCCCCTTGGTGCGTAAGACAAAAAACATTGATTAATTGTATATTACAATTTTCAATGGGATTGATGTTAATGTATTTCTCAATTTTAACTTTTGTTTTATAAATTGTTTGTGGTTGAACAATGAACATTTACTATTGGAAAAGATTCTCATGTTTTTGTAATAATTGTTTGGTATAATGTTGGAACAAACCAATTGCATTGTGCTTACTAATATCATCGATGTCATGTTCCATATTTTTTAAATCAAGATTCTTATGATGAGTGAGATGTCTATCATATTTTTTTTCACCCCACTACAATGTCAAATCGAGAGAAGGCTACAAAAAGAGCGCAACTCAAAGAAGAAGCATACCAAGCATGGTTGAATCAACCACCTATTCAATTCCCAATACGTCCAGACTCACCAATTAGGAATGCCTGTAGTAATAGTAGTTCTTCACATGTTGGCAATGGAGGCAATGAAATAGAGTTTGGTATGGATGATTTATTACAACATATGAGTGCCATGGATGCAATCTTGTTAGATGCATTTTAGGACAATGATCTAGGGGATGATGCTCATATCACTGATACCTTCTTTCAAATCCTTAAATCAGTTTCCACTCGTAATACCCCAGTTTTTACTTGGAATGTATTTAATCAAGATTATATAAATGCTATAAATATGCCAATATAAATTCATAGGGTGGAGCTCAAGGCCAAGGCCCAGCTAGTGAATTTCTAGGCATGCATGATGTATATATTTTATTTGGACCATATGATTGGATTATCATGCCATTTCAAAATGTATGTAAATATTATGTTGGAAATTAATAAATGGTCCAATATGGTTGTGTAAATAGCACTAGAGGGGTGTTGGCAGGCAACAACCCTCTCAATTTTATTCTTGTTTCGCTTAATAAAATTGATCATTTCACTTCTTTAATTAATCATTAAAATTATTAAAGAGTGCCTTCAGAATCTTTGATTCTGAAGGTACTCTCAATTAATGAAGAATTGGTAATTAGGTTATGGTTTTGAAAGACAGTCCAAGTTAAGTTGATTAATTATTTTTGCAGCTGTTAAAATTATATATTATATATGATCAATTTCTCATTATTTTATATTCTGAACATATATATTTTGTTTTAAGTAATTTGCTACTTATTAATATTGTTGAGGTTAAATCAACTTATTTTGAGTTATAAATCAAATATGAACATCATTGTAAATTGGGGATGGAGTATTATTGAAAGAATTTTATATTGAAATAACACTGAACTTGTTGCTTCTATCTCGTTGGAGTTTTTCTTTCTGGATGATGTTAAGCTTTTACTCAGAACTAGTATAACTGTGTTTTGTCAGTTTTGATATATATGTATATACTTAATTTCAATATTTTACTTTCTCATTTTAACTTGAATACAGTTATGCTTTGTTGTAATTGTTTCAATATTATCTAAACTACTTCAATCACTCAACATTAGTGTTTGTTACAAATACTGTTGATATCAATTCAATCAAATTTATGTTGATAATTTTGATTAAGTGGTATTACATTCAACAGCTTGTTTTTTATTACATCTATATTGTTATAGTTGTTTTACCTTATATACCACTAATAAGTGGTTTAACCTTATATACAGACATTCATGTTGAACATTGATTATTCCTTGACCATTATGTTACAGAATAAATGAAATGTTTCTTGTTTTATTTTTCCGATTATCATAAATCCTTTTCAATAGAGAGAGTGTTAATGATATGAATTTTGATAGTTTCCTATTTGAAGTTATATCATTCATTTTTCCGTGTTATTTATAATTGTCAAGAGATAGTTAATATAGTTTTCAAAGTTTGCTCTCGGCTGAGATAGGAGATAATTTTAGTTTTAATTCATAGTTTTAGCTTAGATTTTTAAGTTTAGTTTTATTAGTTTTTAGATAGATCTTAGTTAGATTAGTTGTTGAACATCTGAAAACTGTTTTTCTTAGTCATAATCAAAACCCAAAACCAGATACTTTCACTAAGAAAGCAAAATTAGGATAACTTAGACTTAGAAATTAACATTAGGAATTAGTTTGAATTTAGGATAACATAGGAAATGTTTTGTTGAATTTTCATATTCTCCTTAAGAGGATACAATTCGGCTGGTAGCAGGACCACAACTTGCGAGATTTTGATAATCCAAACATACCGAAAGCTACAATAAGTAACTTGTGTCGGCATAATCTCCTCAGTTGGCCTAGGTCATAAAATCAAGCCAACAAATGGCGCCAGAAGGAGGGCCTGAAAATGATTAATGGATGATAGAATTAAAGATAAAACTTCAACAAGTCAACAACCTCCATTACAAACTGATTCACAGAACATCACCTCTTCTCGTTTAGCGATAACTTCACAAGCTGAACTCAGTAGTTCTTCCTTTAGTGAACTGTAAGGAACATTCTCGAATGAGATCATAATACATCCCCTTACACTCCTGAACAAAATATTCGAGTCTTAGAAGAATCGCGAAGAATACTTAGAAGAGATTATGCTCATCAAATTGGTTTGTCACCTGTAGATTACGAATTGCCCCGAAGACAGCAACACAATACCCAGTTAACCACAATAGAACAAGATTTATCAGAAACTGATATTGTGCAAACTGGTACTCCTAGTCATCATACTAGAGGACAACCTAGAGGGACTACTAGAACACATACTTTACATGGTTTCCTTAATATAGGAGGCTTTGGTCAGCCACCTTCACCTTCGGATTCTCCACCTGATACTCCCAAACCTTTTAATCAAGAGAGTTATTCAGATTCTGAAGAAGATACTATGGCTAGAAACATACCTGTAGGAGGAGTGAGGTAATCCTTCACCTAATCCACCACCAAACCCACCACTTCCGTGGCTAAGAACAGTTGTTGTAGATGTACCTGGCGTACAACATCCATTGCCAAAACATCCAGACAAATTTCTTCTGAATTTTAATCCGGATAATAAAGAGCCAGCTGAGGGACATTGTCATGTCCCAAATTTGGCATTAGGTCACAATGTCCTAATCACATTGGCCATATTCATTAGAGTTTTCAAATTGATGCTAAAGGTCAAATAATTGCCAAGGAGGGAAATTACTAGTTTCCTAGGTTTGGGATGGAAGCTTTGGGATTGTGAATAATGGGGATAATAAATTATGTTGGAACATTAGGATGGAATAAATATTTAATAAAGGAGATAAATAAATATATACAAGTGAAAATCAAAGTGGAATTTGATCATGAAGACGCATGGAGGAAGTGGGACCCACACAAGCTAGAATGTATGTGCCACATGGCATCCTCTTCTTGCAATTTCGAATCTATGGGAATCCTAATGTTATTGAGATGAGTTATAAGGTAAATAATACTTGTCATGAGTCAATGAGGTCTAAATATAGAGGAAGAGTAACTCCCATGGAAGAGGAAGAGGCAATTTGGAGCTAGTGAGACACTTGGGCTAGATTCCCTAGCTCTGTGACAACAATGATGAAGCTGCTATGACACCTATGACACAAATCAGACCTGAAGGATGACATTTGACATATATAACATGTCAGGGATAAAAATTGACTCCAATAGGGCGCTCAAGGGTGTTAGGGAAGCTAAGATTCTTCCACATGTGATTTGGTGGAATTGGGAAACTAGGAATTGTTGTATAAGTGGCGTTCTTTGGAATTTCTTCCCAACTTGAGTTGGCATGAGTCTCTTGGAAGGAATTCGACCCATGGAGGACATTAGAACTTTATAAATTTCAATAAAAAATAATGAAACAAGATTTTTATCATTTGTAGAATTTGCAATTGCATTTGTGTACAAGGAGAGCTAATGGATGACTAGTTTCTTGCCTTAGCCAATTTCGAGGGTGAAAGATTCCCATCCAAGTTGGTGTTTGGAGAGGCCACTCAGGTATTTCATGGATATTTAATGGATTTTTATTTGTAGGTATCATCTAGATGGAATCTTTTGGATTTGTTTAGTGGAGCACCATCTCTCAACCATTTCCAGTTTTGAAGGCATATTCATGCTCCTTGAGGGAGGGCATTTTTGGTGAGCTCTTGTGCTTCTTGGGAGAGCTTCCCATTATGTATTTATGATTTTAATAGCTTCATATCCTATTTTATTCATATTCAAAAAGTCTCAGGTCGAAATACCCACCGATTGTATGCAAAAATGTTGATTAATGAGCAAACAATGTCCATTTCCCCACTACATTGATGTATATCATTATAATGCTCATGATTTCGAATGAATGGATGATTCTATGATACATTTGTGATTAATAGACTTCCATGGATTTATTTTACAATTTTTATTTAATTTACTTGAGCATTTGAAGTATTTTTACTCAGTTTAATTGCATTGGGAGAAGAAATAGTGCAATTTCCCCAAGGGTCGAATTGGGGATTTTTGCAGCTGAATGGGAGAGGGTTGGAGCAGACATAATAATCAATTAATGGTACATTGGGAACCTTATTAAAATAATTAATACATCCCATACCTCTATTTATAAATTCTATGGATTTTGGAAGCATTTGGGAAGCCAATTTCAGTACTTACCCTAGGGGGATTTGAACCCCAAATTACTAGTAAAATTGCATACTTGGACCATAATCTTAAGAGAGTTTGCAGAGGTATTTTGGTGTCCATATATCATCCTTGAACATCATATTTAATTCCTAATATCAGTCATAAACCTTCCTTGAATATTTGGGACCATTTGGGGCAAAATTGGGACCTAGGCATCAAAACTAGTCAAAGGTCGAAATTGGGGAAAAAGTGGAAAATTGGGCATTTTAATAAAATTCCTAACAAGGAACATTACAGTGGTATCAAAGCATGATCTTTGAACCTTATTTGGTATGATAATTATGATGACAAAAATTTAAGGACCAATCTTATACATTGGAATCAACAGTAATATTGTTGAAGAGGAGGAACTAAGCAAAAAAAAAGAAAGGAAAAAAAAAGTGCATTTTGAGAAAACTATGACTAGGGATAAAAAAGGAACCTTAGAGGAGAATGAGGAGTTTATAAAATTACTGAAACCATCCTTTGAAGACAAGTGGAGGCAACTAATGCAAGGGTTTGAATTGTTGGTTAGTCAACTTGAAAGCAACATGGAAAAAAGAATGAGCAATGGCTTTGTTTTCAAGGAAAAGAAGGAAATGGATGAAATAATTGCCAAGGAGGAACCTCATGTAATGGTGGAACATGAGGTACATGTTGGTATGCAGGTGCTTGAAGATGCTACACTCAAACAAGAAGAAGAACAAGCACTTGTCTTTGTTCAGATGGATTATGTGTTGCCTCATGGGGAGAGCTGCAACGCCTTGGAGGAGGCACATGATCTCACAATAGTTGGACCAGCCAATTATGGAGAAGATGAATTAAATATTTAGATGGGTAAGGGTTGTAAAGATTTAAAGCTGGTTCATAATTCCTCACCCCATACTTCTTTTTCATCCACACCAATTGGGGATGAAAATTGGGTGAAAGGTTTTTTCTAATGTTGCCACATGAGGGGTATGAAACTCCTACCTCTCCTTTTGATGATGACATGAATAGAGCACCTCATTATTTACATTTTCAGCATCATATTGTTTTACCTTATGATGATACATATCTTCCTGGATGCACTTATGATGTTCACTTGAGTCACTTGAAGACTCATTATTTTCCTTGCTCCTTGCTTAGTTCAATTGATGTTGGAGGAACTTCATTCACTTCTTGGATGAAAGAATACATGGTTGAATATTTTGATGCATATCACATCCGTTTGGAGAAGCATGATAGGACATGGGATCATCACCTATGTCATTGGATCATATTTGATCGGTTACTTAATGCTTGTATGCACTTGGAAAATGGTGGTCTACTTGCTTGGAGGTATAAGCACTTTCATGATTCTTTGATAAAGCATATTCTTGATGTTCATTTTCATTATGTTGTTATGTACTTTGATTATATATATTTTGTATTCATGATGTTTGGAAGAATGCATACAAGAAAATGGGATCCGAGAACTATGAATTGGAGAGCACTTATAATTGTTGGAGTGCAATACAAGCAATGGGACCCTGGGATAATTCTCAGTCTCATTGGTTTCAATTTTTGGGGGAAACAAGAAGTATGGGAGATGGATATCCCACTTAATAAAGTGATTTTTATCATAGCAATGCAGCAGCAAGCATGGTGGTTCCTCTCTAAAATCTTCATGGAGACTCAAAGACTCAAGGTTCGGCAATTCAATGGCAACTTCAAAGAATTATACAAAAAGCAGGTTCTTCAACACCCATGTTTGAAATTGCTTGAGGACAAGCAATATTGGGAAGGGAGGATTTTTCATGTCCCAAATTTTTCATTGGGTCACAATGGCCTAATCACATTGGCCATATTCATTAGAGTTGTCAAATTGATGCTAAAGGTCAAATAATTGCCGAGGAGGGAAATTACTAGTTTCCTATGTTTGGGGTGGAAGCTTTGGGATTGTGAATAATGGGGATAATAAATGATGTTGGAACATTAGGATGGCATAAATATTTAATAAAGGAGATAAATAAATATATACAAGTGAAAATAAATGTGGCATTTGATCATGAAGACACATGGAAGTGGGACCCACACAAGCTAGAATGTATGTGCCACATGGCATCCTCTTCTTGCAATTTCGAATCTATGGGAAGCCTAATGTTCTTGGGATGAGTTATAAGGTCAATAATACTTGTCATGAGTCATTGAGGTCGAAATATAGAGGAATAGTAACTCCCATGGAAGAGGAAGAGGCAATTTGGAGCTAGTGAGACACTTGGGCTAGATTCCCTAGCTCTATGACAACAATGATGAAGATGCTATGACACCTATGACACAAATCAGACCTTAAGGCTGAAATATGACATGTCAGGCTAAAAATAGACTCCAAGAGGGATCTCAAGGGTGTTAGAGCAGCAAAGATGCTTCCACATGTGATTTGGTGGAAGTGGGAGACTAGGAATTGTTGTACAAGTGGCATTCTTTGGAATTTCTTCCCAACTTGAGTTGGCATGAGTCTCTTGAAAGGAATTCAACCCATGGAGGACATTAGAACTTTATAAATTTCAATAACAAAGAATGAAACCAGATTTTTATCATTTGTATAATTTGCAATTGCATTTTTGTAGAGGGAGAGCTAGTGGATGACTAGTTTCTTGCCTTAGCCAATTTCGAGGGTGAAAGATTCCCATCCAAGTTGGTGTTTGGAGAGGCCACTCAGGTCTTTCATGGAGATTTAATGGATTTTTATTTGTAGTTATAAGCTACAAGGCAGCTTGTGGATTTGTTTAGTGCAGCACCATCTCTCAACCATTTCCAGTTTTGAAGGCATATTCATGCTCCTTGAGGGAGGGCATTTTTTGTGAGCTCTTGTGCTTCTTGGGAGAGATTCCCATTATGTATTTATGATTTTAATAGCTTCATATACTCTTTTATTCATATTCAGAAATTATCAGGTCGAAATACCCACTGGTTGTATGCAAAAATGTTGATTAATGAGCAAACAATGTCCATTTCCCCACTACATTGATGTATATCATTATAATGCTCATGATTTCAAATGAATGGATGCTTCTATGATACATTTGTGATTAATATATTTCTATGGATGTTTTTTAAGAGTTTTATTTACCATACTTGAGCATTTGAAGTATTTTTACTCAGTTTAATTGCATTGGGAGAAGAAATAGTGCCATTTCCCCAAGGGTCGAATTGGGGAGTTTTGCAGCTGAATGGGAGAGGGTTGGAGAAGACATAATAATCAATTAATGGTACATTGGGAACCTTATTAACATCCTTAATACATCCCATACCTCTATTCATAAATTCGAGGGAGTTTGGAATCATTTGGGAAGCCAATTTCAGTACTTACCCTAGGGGGATTTGAACCCCAAATTCCTAGTAAAATTGCATACTTGGACCAGAATCTTAAGAGAGTTTGCAGAGGTCTTTTGATGGCCATATATAATTCCTGAACATCATATTTAAGTCCTAATATTATTCATAAACCTCCCTTGAATATTTGGGACCATATGGGGCAAAATTGGGACCTAGGCATCAAAACTAGTCAAAGGTCGAAATTGGGGAAAAAGTGGAAAATTGGGCATTTTAATAAAATTCCTAAGGGACATTACATACATGTAGATAAATTCATTTTATATCTCTAGACCATGAACATTCAGCATGAAGACGTATTCTATCGTCTGTTCTCGTTAACCTTTGAAGGGAGAGCGTCAACTTGGTACTTCTCTTTAGTTCAAGGTTCAATCAAAAATTGGGCCGATTTCAACAAAGCTTTCCTAGACAAGTTTGGGGAAGATAAAACAACCATTGCTTTAGCTCTTGAATTGTCTCGAATTAAGATGGAAACTAAATAGAGAATCAAAGACTTTAATCAGAGATTCCTCACTTTGAAAAACAAAATTCCTATCACCTCTCAACCACCCGAGGATATCACTATAGAAAATTATGCCTTAGCTTTTCCTAAATACCTAGGGATGTTTCTTAAATGATCCGGTAAGATAACGCTTGTTGAAACCTTTGAAGAGGCTATTAAAGTTGTTAAAGACTCCATGTCATACGGACCTGAAAGAAGCGGAAAAGTTGATACCTTTCCTCAAAAGAAAGTTGAAAGAACTAGCTTAGATAAAGATAAGACATTTGATGTCTAACAACTGCAAAATGATATCCAGGGATTAACTAATGAAGTAGTAGTACTGAAGAAAACTAATTTATAAGCTTATTCTTCTAGAGGGTATTTTAGGAACCAATTTAGACAAAATCATGTTGCTAATAATAAACCAAGTTCTCCTCCTAATGTAGCAGTCAATGAGGATATTTTAACACTATTAGAGAAGTCTTGCCTTTGTCTAAAACATCTCCAAATCAGGAAACTGTAGATCATGAAGAAGAGGAACAATTTGAAAATGAAGAGGAATTCCAAGAACCACAACAGTTAAACGGTCATTTTTGGGATAGTTTGGTAAAGGATGTTGAAAGCAAAAATATTCCTTCATGGCAACATGCCTATAACACACGGAATATAACATCTAAAAATACTCCTGAAGCATCATCAAGTTATACTCAAAGTAAGGAGAATAATAATCCCCAGCCTGTCCAGAAAACTCAACCTGTTAAGAATTCTCAGTCTGTCCAGAACTCTCTGAAGTTAGATCTGCAGTATGACATAATTGAAGATTTGAAAAAACTATGCGCAAATATTAGTATGTACGATCTACTTCAAATCTATCCCATGCCCAATGGTCCTATCATAACTCCCGCCATGAGTTCAATAGCCCCCAATGTTCAACAAAATGTAGCTTCTAATAATTCAAACACTGAATTAGTATTTAATGATAAGGGTAAATCAGTAGTTGAAAAATCCTCACTAATAGGGAAGAACTCAAAATCTACAACTCCTTTGTCTCTTGTTACCTTTGAAATATTTAATAGACACATCCATAACTGTATGGTTGATTCTATTGCTTCTACTAACATGATGCCTTTGTCTGTTTGCCGAAGGGTGAATGCTAAGTATATTCCATCAGAGTCACAAATCACGCAACTTGATAGATCAAATGTGAGGGTTTTGGGAGAAATGAAGAATATTTTAATTATGCTTGCCAGTAACCCTTCAATTTTTCAAATCATAGTATTTGTGGTTGCAAAAATCCCTGATGCATATGGGTTGTTCCTGAGTAGGGATTGGTCTGAGAAATTGAATGGTTTTTTCACAACCGATTGGTCAACCTTATGGTTTCCCAAAAATGGAAAATCCAATCAAATCAAGATAGGTAGGGAAAGATATTTGAAACACATAGTAACATAAATGCATGATCCAAATGAACTAGTTCTATTTTCAGATTCTATAATGGGAAATTATATGTACGAACTTGGTTTTGGAAACTTCAAATCTGAAAATTCCTCTTTTTCTGATAAAAAACAACAATCTGAAATTCTGAATGTTACTACTATTCAGCGTGGCTCTTCATCTAAGGATATTGTAAATAATGTAAATAACCATGATTATGTACATATTGTGGAAAGTAAAGTAGTTGCAGATAGTTCTACTTGGACCTTGTACTTTGACGGGTCAAAATCTAAAGAAGGAGTAGGAGCTGGCTGCCTATTAATTGACCCAAAAGGAAACAAAACTTGTATATCATGTACACTTGAATTCGATTGTACAAATAACATTGTAGAATATGAGGCACTAATCCAGGGTCTGAAAAAGGAAATTGATTTGGATATCAAAGTATTGGTTGCATATGGTGATTCTGAGATTATCGTTAGACAGGTACAAAATTCAATACATTGCATTTTAGAACATTTGCAAAATTATCAACATGACATATGGAATCTCATTTCGTATTTTGATGCATTCAATATAATTTCCATTCCTAGATTTCAAAATCAAGAGGTTGATCTATTAGCAAATGTTGCTTCTAGATTAATCCCATCTGAAAATTTTGCACCTGATTTCTTTATAGTGGAATTAATTTTTAGGCCTTCTATACTGGATAATCTTATTAACTGGCGTATTTTTGATGATTATATGCAGATTCTGAATTTTATAACGAATAAGGACACTTTCAAGGATTCATCCATTGACGAAATTACCCATGATGAAAATTTATGGGATTTTACGGTAAAACATGATTTTTGTTCAATTGAAAAGGCTCTTGAGAAGGTAAAACCAATTCCTAACTCAGTTTTAAGATTGGAAAAGTTTTATGATCTCCAGGATAAATTTAAAGTTGTTCCCAATTGCAAAACTAATAGTTCATAGCCGAAATATGAAACTGTAAATCTTGGGACAAAATCTAATCCTCAAACAGTAAACTTAGGAACAAATTGCACCCCATCAGAAAAATCAGCATTTATCAAATTATTTAAGGAATTCAAATATGTGTTTGTGTGGACATACGATGATTTAAAAAAAATTAATCCACAGATCATGCAACACATAATCCCTATGAAACAAGCATCAAAACCTTTCCAACAAAAGCTTAGAAAATTTCATCTGACTCTTGAACTAACAATTAAGAAAGAATTGAACAAACTCTTAGCTGCCAAGATTATTTTCCCCGTTAAACATACTCAATGGGTAGGTAATTTGGTTCTTGTTAGGAATAAAAATGGTGACATACGACTTTGTGTCGATTTCCGCAATCTAAACAAATCCTCTAGAAAAGATAATTATCCAGTTCCACCCATGGAACAAATCTTGCAAAAGGTTTCTGGTTTTGAGATGTTGTCATTACTTGACTGTTTCTCGGGATATAACCAGATCCTAGTTTCCCCTGAAGACCAACTCAAAACAGCGTTTAGGACCCCATAGGGAACATACACTTACCGAAAGATTCCCTTTGGGTTAATAAATGTTGGGGCAACCTTTCAAAGAGCGATGGATATTGCCTTTAGAGGATTAATCAATCATTCATTAGTTGTCTATCTATATGATGTTACTGTATTTTCTAAATACTGACATGATAACATTATTCACCTTGGAAAAGTATTTGTGCATTGTAGAAAATATGGGGTTTCTTTAAATCCTAAGAAAACAATATTTGCTGTTACACAAGGTATTTTGTTAGGCTATGTGGTGTCAAAATATGGGATCATGATTAATCTTGAACGAACCCATGCCATATCAAAAAATAACCTTTCCTTCAAGTAAAAGGTCAATGCAATTGTTTCTCAGTAAGATAAACTTTGTTAGGAGATTTATTCCCAGTTTTTCAAAAATCGTCCGCCCTTTACAAAAAATGATTAAGAAGGATGTTATTTTTAACTAGGGACATACTAAGAAAGAATCATTCCAAAGAATCTTAGAAGCCATTTCGGAAGCCCCTGGTCTCTTGAGCCCAGATTTCAGCAAAGACTTCATACTATACACTTTTGCTTATGATATAGCATATGCAGCAGTCTTAACCCAACAGAATCAACTGAATAATGAAGTAACAATTTCTTTTATGAGCTCAAACTTTAAAGGTGTTGAACTTAACTACCATGAGGTTGATAAACAGGATTTTTCTATTTTTAAAGCTGTCAAACACTTTCGTCCATATATTTTGAAATCAAGGACCAAAGTGGTTGTCCCTTTTCCTGCAGTAAGAAATTTACTGGTACAAAAATATTTAGGTGATAAAAGAGCTCCATGGATAACAAACCTCCAGGAGTATGACTTGGAGATTAAGCCTTCAATGGTAGTAAAGGGACAAGGGTTGTGTAAACTCGTTGCTGATGAAGCTCATTTTCCAAATCGTGATTATGAAACTATCATTGATGAAACCTTGCTAAAGAGGGAAATTTATTTTTATCCTCCACTACAGGATTCTTGGTATTCAAATTTAAGGACACTTCTTGAAACAGGAACAGCTCCTGACCACCTTGAACCAAGAAAAAGGAGAGCGCTTAGGTTGAAATCAGCTCCCTATTTATTGATTGATAAAACCCTTTTTAGAAGGAATTCAGATGGTGTTTTACTACATTTCCTAGACAAGGATGAAACTGAGATGATCCTGAGAGAATTTCATTTTGGTCCTACAGGTGGCCATTTTGGAGGAGAGACTACAACACACAAAATTATTAGGGCTGGTTATTATTGGCCTACCTTAATCTGAGATTCTTATGCTTTCGTCAGAAAATGCCAAGAATGCCAAATTGCTGCAGGTAGGGTTAAAAAGCCAGCCTTTCATTTACAGCCGATTACTGTAGAAAGACCTTTTCAACAATGGGGTATCGACATAGTAGGTCCAATAAACCCACCTTCTTCTCTACAACACAAATATATCATTACTACAAATGATTATTTTACTCGATGGGTAGAGGCTGTACCTTGAGAGTAGTGAATACAAATCAAGTTATCTTATTTCTAGAATCTTCTATCATTACGCGATTTGGTGTTCCTGACTCCCTTGTTTTTTATAATGCCTCATATTTTTCATCATGTGAATTAACTCAATTTGCATTGGATAAAGGTATAAGGGTCAGGTATTCGGTGAATTATCATCCTCACGGTAATGGTCTAGCAGAATCAACTAATAAAAACTTATTAAAAATTCTTAAAAGGACCATTTCAACCCATCATCGTGATTGGCATACAACATTATTCAATGCACTATGGGCGCATAGGGTTACCCCTAAATCCTCAATTGGAAATTCATCTTTCTTTCTCATATATGGTACAAAAGCTATCCTACCCCTTAACTTTGTTTTTACCTTCTCTGCAACTAGCCCAATCCGTTTAGGATGAAGACTGTCTAGTTATAGAGAAGAGAATTAACACTCTGTTGAAATTAGAAGAAGATAGAGATAAGGCTAAGAAACATTTTGTCAAACATCAACAAATTTTTAAGTCATGGTTTGATCAATCTTCAAGTTCTAACAGAGAATTATAGGTGGGTGATTTAGTGCTTAAATGGGATAAAGCTCATGGAGATAAGGGGGAACATACTAAATTCCAACGTCTCTAGTTTGTCATTGCTGAGAAGTTAGGTCCTAGCACTTTTCATTTACAAACCTTGGAAGGTCAGTATGAAGCTTTTCCGGTAAATGGACTGATTTTGAAAAAATAGTTCTGTTGATTTCTTCAGAGTTTGAATATGTACGTAATTCTGTTCATTTTGTAAATATGTGTACAATATTTTTCTTTTCCTTTGATGATTTTCAAAACTGCTTTCATGTACATTCGAATTTTATTTTCTTTGATACTAATTCTACCCATCTGTGAATATTCATAAAAAAATCATTTCAGAATTGATTTTCTTAATTTTCTAAAAAGATGGATCTCTTCTATCGAAACATTATGATCTTTCAATCTTTTGTACATAGTTGCAGATAAATAAAATTCCTTATTTTTCATTTATCTAATTTTCTAAAAAAATAAAAATAAAAAATAAAAATCATTACTTATGTACATATTTCTTTCGAGAGGGTATTTGTAAATAAATAAACCCTGAGGCTTAAATCCAGTTTATTTATTTATCTTGATTAGTTGTAGCAAGGTAAATCTTCAAGATTCACTTAGACTAATCAGTTATTCTCAAATATGATAGGGACCTATAACTGATAATGTTTGTGTTTATGATCAGGATTAATCTTCAGTCATCTGCTTCTTTATAAGTTAGGGTAGCCGACATATTTCCTTTTCAAAACTTAGTACTTGGAAAAATATTTATCAATATGCATTATCAGTCATTCTTTAAAAAATATACTTACCATCTGCAAATATTTTGAAGTCTACTCCATGCATTATTATCTGTAATAAGTTGGATTTTGATTGGAGAATAAGAGGTCTCATCACAGGCTGACCTAATCATGAACATCATCTCTATCAAGGATAACATCACTTCTGATCACCAGGGTGATGGCTCTTGATCAAAAGATCAAGGGATAGGAGGTCTCATCGCAAGTCGTCTTGTTTATTTCTGGTAAAAATCGTGAATGATGCTGTTAATATCAGGTTATCACGCCTGGACATTATTCTTCAATTAAAGTTTAATGGAAAAATAAATAAATATTTTATAATTGGAGCAGGTCTTGGAAGTTTTTCAGAGAAGTGGATAGATGCATCTTTATACTGACGATGTAGATTACCTTTATCCTGAGTACTTTGTTTTGACAAAGTAATTTTCAGCTTGTCTATGACAAAATCTTTATCAACAGAAATGAAGGTAGTTTTGAAAATATTCGTAGATATGAATTGGGTGCTGGTTCTTATTAGATTAAGGATTTCTGATTTGTTTTAAGCAAATTTTAAGATTGAGTTTTATTGCAGCTTTTGAGATGAATGAGGAAGAGATAACTGGTTCGCCCAGTGTGTCGCCATTTGTTTGTTGGCAACAACCCTCTCAATTTTATTCTTGTTTTGCTTAATAAAATTGATCATTTCACTTCTTTAATGAATCATTAAAATTATTAAAGAGTGCCTTTAGAATCTTTGATTCTGAAGGTACTCTCAATTAAGGAAGAATTGGTAATTAGTCTAGGGTTTTGAAAGACAGTCCAAGTTAAGTTGATTAATTATTTTCACAGCTGTTAAAATTATATATTATATATGATCAATTTCTCATTATTTTATATTCCGATCATATATATATATTTTTAAGTAATTTGCTGCTTATTAATATTATTGAGGTTAAATCAACTTATTTTGAGTTATAAATTCTTTCTTCTCATGTAAATACTTTTAATTTGGATTGTAATTTTAGGCATGATTTTTGTGATAATCTTATGTTTTAATATGATTTGTTTGGGTTAATAAATTTATTCATATCCTATTCTAACCCTTATAAATATATTATATTTTTATATTTTTGTAAGATTATGTCTAAGCATTTGTACATAAATAATTGCAGTATAACTTGAACGATGTTCATATAAATCTCTTGGCTAAAGCATGCCTTAATATCATTTTGAATCATTGATAAAAATCTTTTATGTCATGATCATAATGATGAAACAAAATTGGTTTTAATTTAAGTCTTAGTTTTAATAGGTCTTTCAATTTATCGATCTCATTATAGCTGGAATGATAATTTTAATTAACATTTATTCATTCTATGAACTCTTCATATCACTTCAAGTCTATCAAGCTAACCCTTAGAATTAATATCATTTATGAATTACGATTTGGAAGATATGATCTACGGTTTGAAGTCATTCTAATCACTGATCCTGATGCTTTCGTCGATTTGATAAAACCCTAAGAGACATGATTTTTCATAATGTGAGGCTTCTTATTACCCATGTTAACAGTGCGTTCAGCTTCCACGTATAGCTCCACCATGTCAAATATGGAAGTGAAGCGTTTAATACAAGACATGGATCGATACTTGTTAACACCTATTTGATGTGAATGTCATGAAATAGTTACCCTGTCCAAAGTTTCATATCAACACCATTTCATAATGTTATAATTTGATATGATTTTTGTATGGAATTATCATTTCCTATCTAGTCATTATGGGTGTTAGATACATACATTTTCCTTTGACGGTAGGAGTGTCATGCTCATACACGAGTTTAGGGTTATCCTTTCAATTTCACTCAGAGCCGAATGAAATCTTCGTTATGCCTGTTGAATCATTTATCCCCATCCCTTCTATTTTCACGACGTCCTATGATTCTCAGTTGAAGGAGAAACCAAAGGTAGGATATATGGCTCCATTGTGCCGAATTGAACCATTTGGAGATGAGCTGTTGGATATAGAACCTGAGGTTTCGCTGCTAGTTGAGAAAATTGGGTGGAGGAAGTTCTTTGCAAGCTTTGATGGTTACAACACAAAAGTAACACGCACATTTGCATTATATTTGAAGGATAATGTTTCCCAAATAAGGGATTTAACCCTGGTTTTGTCAGAAGACTTCATATCTAGGGAAAGCCATCTTCCACAAATTGGGGGAGAATGGTTTAAGAAAGGAGAAGGGAAAAAGGCCAAGTGTAAACATTTTATGTTTCCTCTGATTGCGGAGTATGATGACAAATTTGGGTATTCAAAGAAGTTCCTGAAGCCGAAGTGGGAAGTATTGCTTCATTTGATTATCCGGTATATCACCTGCGACAGGCGTTACGCATCGGTACATTTCTATCACCTTAGACTGTTAATGGCATTTACTGGTTCAAGGCTAAATCTTCCCTATTATTTGCTAATAGTCTAGAGAAAATGTCAAATGTTGTAAAGAACGCGATGATAAATCAAGAGCATAGTTTATTTCACTATGGCCTAGTTAAAATATTAGTGCAGCATCAATTGTCCCTAATGAATAGGACCTGGAAGCATTTTTTGATTGAAAATAATTTTGGGTCGACTGAACACTAGTCTCCTCAAAGGGCCAAAACCCGATCAAAAAGAAGGAAACCGACTGATTACGAACCCTCTGTACCAAATCTTTATGAGGACCCTGCGCATATAAAGGAAAACATTGATATCAGTATGGAAAAGAGAAAGTCGGTAGCGAATAAGGAAAACCCTGTTGATATTCTTGATGAAAAATTCATCAGAAAGCCATATGTAGTGGTTGTTAACGAAAGTACAAGCTCAGTGATGTCAAAGAAATTTAAACAAGAAAATTATGTCTCTAAGTCTGCTTGTAGATTTACTCGAAGTATGGCAACTATTGACACCCCTGCAACTATCCAACAACAAAAAGAAACTTCGTTAGTAGAAATCGACAGTGAAGATGAAATTATTTTTCCAGGCTATAATGATATTGAAAGTGAAAATTCTGATAAAAGGAAGGTTGAAGAGAATGATAATATGGTTAATGAAAGCTCAGGTAAAAATTCTCATGATATATCGGACTATACTCCATCTTCTCCAACCATAAGTGATGAAAGTCTTCAAGGAACGCTCAAGCAGGCTTTTAGGAACCGAATTTCTACATTAGAAACTGAAATTGCAAAGTTACAAGCTAATACTCTGGTCAAAGATGTAGAAATAAAAATATTAAAAGATGAATTATTGACCTGGGTTGGCCGCTGGCAAAATTTGAAAACAAAAAAAAACAAGATTAAAACAAAGAATAGATCCCTAGTATCTAAGAATGAGAGAATGTTGAAACAAGAAGAACGATACAAAATCAAAATTGTAAAATTGAAAGCTAAGTTGACTGAAGCTCACAGGGCCACCAAACTGCAAATTTCAAGTTGATAAATCCTGGTTGTCACTGTTTCATAATGCTTGGATTTTTAATAGGTAATTAGGATGCCTGCAGAATCATAGATTCTGCTGGCATTGCTTATCATTAATTAGATTTATTATCTATGTTTTATTATTAATGCATTATTCATGAGTCTTTATACGCAGTTGGTTGGTTCTTGTAGGTGTCATGGTTGGATGGGCTTTCAATTTTGATGTTGTTCTCCTCATTAAAATTTTGCCAGCAGATGATGAAGTTGTTTTAAGTTCGAATGATCTGGATGCTAAGTGTCAAATGATGGTTGCTTCTTATCTTCCATGTGGATGAATCGTTATTTAAGGATAGGATTGTAGTTATAAAATTGATGATCCAACTTCCAAGTGCACCATTGTAAAGGGTTTTTCGATTAGCTAAAACTGTTATCATGCTTGACAACTGTCAAATCGAAACTCTATTTTTAGGTAGTTGTTGCATAAATGACTCGAGGATTTTATTAGTTTTCTACTATATAAACTATGAACATCATTGTAAATTGGGTATGGAGTATTATTGAAAGAATTTTATATTGAAATAATACTGAACTTGTTGCTTCGACCCTGTTGGAGTTTTTCTTTCTTGATGATGTTAAGCTTTTACTCAAAACTTGTATAACTGTATTTTGTCAGTTTTGATATATATATATACTTAATTTCAATATTTTACTTTATCATTTTAAATTGAATACAACTATGCTTTGTTGTAATTGTTTCAATATTATCTAAACTACTTCAATCACTCAACATCAGTGTTTGGTACAAATACTGATGATATCAATTCAACCAAATTTATGTTGATAATTTTGATTAAGTGGTATTACATTCAACAACTTGTTTTTTATTACATCTATATTATTATAGTTGTTTTGACTATTAAGTGGTTTAACCTTATATACAGACATTCATGTTGAACATTGATTATTCCTGTACCATTATATTACAGAATGAATGAAATGTTTCTTGTTTTATTTTTCTGATTATCATAAATCCTTTTCAACAGAGAGAGTGTTAATGATATGAATTTTGATAGTTTCCTATTTGAAATTATATCATTTATTTTTCCCTGTTATTTATAATTGTCAAGAGATAGTTAATATAGTTTTCAAAGTTTGCTCTCAGTTGAGATAGGAGATAAGTTTAGTTTTAATTCATAGTTTTAGCTTAGAATTTTAACTTTAGTTTTAGCAGTTGTTATATAGATATTAGTTAGATTAGTTGTTGAACATTTGAAAACTATTTTTCTTATTCAGAATCAAAACCCAAAACCAGATACTTTCACTACGAAAGAAAAATTAGGATAACTTAGACTTAGAAATTAACATTAGGAATTAGTTTGACTTTAGGATAACATAGGAAATGTTTTGCTGAGTTTTCATATTCTCCTTAAGAGGATACAATTCAGCTAGTAGCAGGACCACAACCTGCAATATTTTTCTAATCCAAACATACCGGGAGCTGCAATAAGTAACTTGTGTGGGCATAATCTCCTCAGTTGGCCTAGGTCATAAAATTAGGCCAACAAGGGGCTATGATTCCACCAGAGGGGAAGAGGAAGGGGGCTTATGGGGAAACCAAATCCTATGTTGCAACGTGTCAACCTTAGAACTCATCCAATATATTCCATGTGCCTTAAATAATCCAATTACCTTCTCTTGACTATTAAATCCAATCATTGAATGCATATGTGAGGTTGGTGGGAAAAGTCACTTCATGTAGTTATTGAAGCATGGGGGTCATGACAGTTGTGTCAGTTTTCAGCAGTCCTATTTCTTCTATGGTCAGAAGCTATGGCAATTGTCTTTTCACCCTTACCTCATATCCTTGGAGTCAACACTCTTTTGATAAATTCTCCCATGCATGTTTTACATTGTTGTTCATGTCCATTACGAGACTGTCTTTAACCCAGAAATTCGAATTTGAAGACAGGATGCATTTTTTTAAGGCAAAATAGATGGTTGTAGGTGAGAATGGAGGGTGGGAAAGCTATGAAACTTTACCCATTGATTTCTGCTACTTTTGGATGCTTCAGAAGCCATGGATTAACATTGCAGGAGGTTCTCCATTAGCATACAATAGATTGGACTCTTACTGCACACACTGGTAAGCACTGTAAGGGTTGGATTTCCTAAAATGCCTTCCTTGTGTTGTGTGGGGTAGTTGGAAGGCGTTCCATGGTTGCGATGGCTTAGTGAGATCCATGTAGAGCTTTTGTTAGGATTTTTGGCTAAGCATAGTGAGCAGAATGGGTTGTGGGATGAGAGATAGAAGCTTGTAGGTGTTTACTATGCCCTGATGGCCTCATAGCCCAGCATGGGGGTGGCATCCTAGCATAAATAGTATATGCTGGATAGAGTGCCTATGGCTGGGTGGAAAATCTCTCTTACACATCCAATTGCTTGGGATATTCCTTGTTTAAACATAAGTATTCTTATGTATTTGATGTGCCATGATTTTTACTTGTATTCATATGATAATTATGCCTGTAGATTGCATGTTGTGTGTGTGGATCAATTTTATTTCCATGTCTGCACACATTTTTGTACTGTTAAGAATTCGTGATTATGCTTATGGGAGAAATTTAGAGGCCCCGGATTTGGTTAATTTCCCTTCCTGTTGGTCGGAATGAGGGATGGGGACGTTGCACCACCTGTAGCTAAGGTTTTCACCCCAACTTGTGCAAATGAGCACCTACTAAGGAGAAGGGACTCCTTAGTAGCAGTTCAATAAACAGTAAATAAAAACAGTAAAACGGTATGAAATTTAACCTAGCATGAGCATTAACAAAAATAACAAAACATGAAAATATGGCAAAAGATTTCTCTTTTTGTATTAAAGATTACCTCAAGTGTAGAGGATGGCGAAGCTCTTGCAGCAGTCCAGGAGGGTTGCTTCCAAGCTTCCAGCTTTGCTCCTTTCTCTTTCTCCAAAGGGTTGGAAATGGGCCAAAGGGGCACTCAAGTGTGAAAGTAGCTCAAGGGTGAGCTAGGGTTTAAGAGTGATTTTGGTAGAGTAAGGGTGTATTTGACTGTGGATATGAAATGAGGGGCCTCCATCACCTATTTATAGGTTTTTAGTGGTGGAGTGTTGGCCCATGGTTTTGGGAACCATATGGTTTAGGTCAGCTGTATAGGGTTTTTTCCTTCCTTTTTCCCTCTTTTTCCTCTTTTTTGTATTTTTTTATTCCCTTTTTAGAGGGTTTTTGCTATTTTGGAGGAATTTTGGATTATTTTGGGGGAAAAAGGGGGGTTTTTGGCCTTTTGGAGGCTTTTTTAATGGTTTGGTGGCCTTTTGTTTGGATTATTTTGGGGGAAAAGGGGTTTTTTGGCCTTTTGGAGGCTTTTTTAATGGTTTGGTGGCCTTTTGGAGGCTTTTTAATGGGATTTTAAGGTTTTGGAGGCTTTTATGGTAGGAAATATGGACAAATGAATCATGTAATGGGGTAGATGAGGTAGTGAGCACTTTTTGGGTGTTAACAGATTGCCCCCTGATGTGTGAGGGCAGGAGATCATCGTATGGCCAATAGACATCATAATTCGTTTATGGTTTTCCTGGGGTGTGGAGAAGAGAAGGAACGAACTAGAGCCTGGAACAACGGTCCCAAACAAACTACAAAAACGGAAAGTACATGACGTCAATAATGAATGAGGAATAATCTGAACATATGGACGAGGCGGGCATTCCCATGCTCCTATCAAGATATAGAATAACAATAATAATGGGGTCCAAAATATGGGGACCTGAAATATACATGGCCTCAAATAATGAATGAGGAAGAATATCAATATATGGACGAGGCGAGCATACCCATCCTCGTATCAAGATACATAAAAAATAATTGTGAGGCCCAAAAAGGGGGACCTGTAGGATACATAGAGAACCACTGTGTACATCATAAGGGTCCAAAGGGGACACAAATCTGGAACATACTGTTGGGCTGACCATGTATGAGATGAAGAACTGGTGCACTGGAATGACAACAGTGCTACTGAGTGGGGTACCAGGGGAACTGATGAGCTGCTGGATCATAGTGACGGGGAGTCATACCCTCAATGGTACACTAAATTGGAACTAAACTAGGTACTCAAGGAAGAATATAATTGGATGGATTCCGAATACAATCGCCAACGCAACCCGGACATCCACAGGAACATATAATTGGGCGTTCTGAAGTGACTCACCAATGTGCTAGAGTCGGGGGAAATCCGGGGTCTTCAACCAATAACTGAAGGGATATAAACCCCACGCGATTCTCAACGATGCAATCAAGGTGTTGATGTTGAGCATGTGAGAAACAACCATTCATAGAGGCAATGATGACTCCTCTCAAAATGGTCCGTAGGCACTCACCACAGATGGTGATGGGTCCAAGGCGCAGGGACCTCTGGGTCTATCCTCTGGAATAGAGGGGCTGTCGTTGACAGAGGGAGACCTGCAACTAGCAAGGCAATGATGTTTCCTTGATAGGAGCACGAGGTGGAGAACCGAAGTGTGAGAGTACTGATGGTAGGACTGTCATATTGTGGGGGATAACTGGGCAAGTAGAGTGGGTGGACTCAAACTTCCTTGGTTCATATTATGATGGCGGGGATGATCAGGCAGCATATGAAACTGACTGGTGGGAAAGGGATCATAGTTGTAATGGATCAAGGATAGTGACTGGGATGAGTGATACTCAAGCTGGTGTAAAATGGCAAGAGACTGCAGAATACTCTGAACAAAGGCAACCTGATTGGGGGTGCTGCTGAGATGATCGATCATAGTGCCAAGAGGCACGGGGGGACTTCTTCATGGGTTAAGGAACTAGAAGAAGTGTGTTTAAAATGGCATTGTCGTGTGGATTTATACGAGCCCAGGACAGTTCATGCTCGTGATTACTTTCAATTTTAAGGAGTTTGAAAGCGATAAGAAGACTCTGAAATAATGGAATGGTACTGCCGTGTGGATTTGTACGAGCCCGGGACAGTTCATGCTCATGGTTGCTTTCAATTTTAGAGTCTGAAAGCGATAAGAAGACTCCAGGGGGTTGCTTTTTCGTGTGTTAGTCTCCAAGGCCCAAAGAAGCATAAAAGGATGCAATGAAGAACTCTTCTAGCCGGTGTGACTAGAGTATTCATTTTTCGTAATTAGTCTACCAGGTCCGGAAAAGGGTTAAACTTATACCAGATAGACACCCTTTCAAGTACTTTAACGAGCATGAAAGGAAGAAAGATTGCTCGACGATCTTTTCATTGTTTTAGGAGTCATAAAAGAGCTTAACAAAAACTCCCTAAGTGCCTTTTTTGTAAAGGACTTGTCCGGCCCGAAAAAGGGATAAAATTCTACCGAAAAAAAGGAATGGCAGGCAAGGAGGAAGTGCTCAATCAAGGAACATTGATGATGACCAAGAACGAGGGAGGGGGGGAACACTGGTGGGCCTCCTTGCGGGATAATGAATGGTGGAAAAATAACGAAATAATTGCAGTATGATAGGAGTGAATGTCTCATGTAAAAATGTGGAATGATCCGATGGTGGCCGATGTGGCACGCAAACCGAGGTAGCAAGGTGTCAGGACACAATGGTAAAATTGTACCTAGTGAGAGTGAGAAATGATCTCAAGCATCATCATGAGCTCGAAAAAAGGAATCCAGCAAAATAAAAAGTGTCAAAAATGGATAATGGGCGATGTGGCACGTAAACCAAGGCAACGAGGGGCGTTTTGGAAAAAATACCCAAAAAATTTGGGGGTGAGAGCGAGAAATGATCTCAAGCATCATCATGGGCTCGGAAAAATGAATCTGAAGATATAAAATATATCAAAAAATGGGCTACGACCGATGTGGCACACAAATTGCAGCAACAAGGTGAAATGTCACAATGTCAATAAAGGTTCTGGTGAGAGCAAGAAATGATCTCAAGCTTCATCACAAGCACGGAAATATGAATCTAGTAGTGCACATGGTGCGAAAAATGGAGGTCATAAGGACGCCGGAATGGTCAAAGGAAATAACTAGGTTAAAAAATGGTTGCAAATAAAGGTGAGCCCACCAAGCCAAGGATGCAGTGGTGGGGAGAAATGATGACCCACAGGGGCAGAATACTAGGCATATCGAATCAAATCATATATACAAGTGACATGTGACCTCAAAAATGGTTGAGATCACGCATGTGAAAAAGTGAGCAGGGTTAATGACCTGCCCCCATGCTATGTGTAGGCGGTTTGTGATTGTGGATCACATATGTGTTGGTTTGAACAATGGGATCATTGAAACACTGAGATAGATGTGATGGAGAAGGTTCAAAGTGATTGATCATGCCCCCTATCCCAGGGTCGAGGTAATATATTATGCCCCTTGACGCAGAGGTGTCAATGTGGTGCTCTATGATAGTGGGGTAAAGACCAGGCATTTCGGTATAGGACCATGCAAAGACATCACAAAACTCTTGGAAAAGTTTTGTGTACGCTCCGATCTCATACTCACTGCAGGAGGCTCCTAATGTAATGATTTCAAGAGCACCAGGTGGGACAGAGATATCAATGTAGATGACGGGTGAGATGTTGGCCATGTTACCTTCCTCAAAAGCATCAGGAGTGGGAATGGGATCCTTAAACCAGTATACTTTGGTGGGGAGGAAATCTTTGGACTCAACCGCAAATTGGGTAGCTGTGGTAGAGGACGAGTCTTCTGGGAGGAAATAGGAACGATGGTGCATGTCATCCCAGGGATAATCTGGGGCCGTGAGAGCCTCTAGAATCTCCTCATCATTGCGGAAACTTTGAGTTGTCAAATTGGTTAACGAGGGAGTGGTAGTCGAAGAGATCATATAAATGGTGTTAATCTCTCTGGATGAGGGTGATACTGGGGGGTGGATCTCCTCGATTGTGGGGGGTGCCGTCTCAAGGTCCAAATTATTCATCTCGTAGAGAGCTGCTCTGTAATATGGTAGATTAGGATAGTGATGTGAGTAATGGCCGTAAATACGTCATATTGCACAAGGGTGGTTGGTACGCAGTGATTTATCACAGGGCTTAGGGGTTGGATCGAGGTCGACAACCGGGATGTTGGGGTCGTCGTCAAGCATTTGCATGTGTTCCTGTAATGTAGGTAATTGTGGACATTGATGAGTCGGATGGCCTAACTCATCACATAACGAGCATTTGGGGGGAGCATGAAACACGGGGGGGGGTTTAACTGTTTTGGGCGAGGGGACAGCAGTGTATGGTTGTGGGCCTCTACCCCCAATGTGCTTGATAAGAGGGGGGAGAGTCGTAGATGACGAAGGGGTAATGACACCGGGAGGTGGTTGACTAGTAGTGGCAATGGGTTGCACCGGTTGTAGGATGACATTTGGTATCAACGGGGAAACGAGAGGCGGAATATACCACACGGGTAATAGCCATAACAGGGGCGCTTACTACTCCCGAGGGAGGGAATAGGAAGGGGATTGTGTGGATGGGTGTAACACCAATGTGACTAGGTACCAATGGTGGTTTGGGTAACAAGGGCGGTTGATTGTTGGGTGTTTGTGTATTGTGGGAAAGGGTACATAGGTCAGATACTTCGGGCGCAGGTGACGGGGGAGGAATGCATTGGAATGTTGAGGTCATCGGCGTATCTAAGTAAACTCCAGGTCCCACGAAGAAAACAAATGAGGTAGTTGCACCACCAATAGGTTGTTCAACCATAGGGAGAACATTCTTGGGTGCAGCGGGGGCATTTGGATCGTAATAGGTGAGTTGGTCGACCTTGACCACACGTCCATCATGGGGGAACATCATGGTACAAAAAATGGATGACGCAACCACCCGCATGGCATACATGTAGCTGCGGCCAAGTAAGAGGTTATAATCAAGTTGGGCATTGATGACCTCTATGTCAATGAGCACGGTTTTACCAGCCAACTGGACGGGGACATTAGCTAAGAGACCTTGGGGTTTAGCCGAACGGCCGTCGTAGGCTCGCAACGCAGTGGTGGACTGCTGGAGAGTAGGGGATCCCAACTTTTGCCAAACGAATGTGGACATAACGCATGTAGAGGCACCTTCATCGATAATGCACTAATCGATGACAAGATTCCGAACGGAAATAGAAACTTGGAACGCTAAAGTGGAAGGCAAGCGTGGTTCGGACTGGTCCAAATCAAAGGCCATCAGTCGTGAATCATTTGGGTCAATAGAACCAATGGCGGAGAGCAAAGTCTTGCACTATGAAGGACAGTTTTTTGAAACTTCTAACGCAGACATGGCTGCGGGAGACTGGGCTAAGTCATCTACAATGTTGTAATTTGACGCAGCGCGAGCATTGGGATTATTGTTGATTCGATGAAGTGGGAAGTGAGGTGCTTTGGAGGCGCCATCTAGTGGAGCCGGAGGTATACGTAACGTCTGATCAGTGGGATGAGCGTTAGTGTTTTTGTCGGTGGGAGAGGCTTCAGGGGTGGAGCCATATTGGTTCCGACGGGTTTGGAGGTTGACATCGACTAATGACATCATTAACAATTGGTGGGTTCTTGAGTCTAACATGGGTTGATCAAGAGCGGCATAAGTGATTTGTTGTTGTGGTAGTGCG
The DNA here is from genome assembly GCA_027924585.1 of Larix kaempferi. NCBI lineage: Eukaryota > Viridiplantae > Streptophyta > Pinopsida > Pinales > Pinaceae > Larix > Larix kaempferi. The sequence goes on from BSBM01000841.1 coordinate 9,650,409, forward strand.
TTGCCTTGAGGGGGAGCCAACGACTGAGTGTTCACTATGCCTTGGGTTGGTAAGGGGTTTTGCAGCACCAAAGGTTGATGCTGAGGAGGTGGGGGGTTGGGTGGCACCTGAGGAACCGCGTGCCCTTGGCAATGGGCATCATCAGTCCAGAGTTGTCTAGATCGCTCCAAATGTGGGCAAGCATGTGTATAGTGGCCACAGACCCCGTAAATAGAACAAAGATGGTTTGTTCGTAGATTAGGATTTTTGGCTTGCTTGGGCGGCCGATCAGGGTTCTGGTTGGCAGGTGCCGCGTTATTGTTGTTTGGAGGATTGGGAGGTTGACCGCCTTGGTCTGGACGGGGGTTGTTCCCATGGTTACGGCGTTTGCCACGGTTTTGTTGGCCCTGTTGGCGCTGGTTATTTTTCTTCTGCTGCGGATTCTGTTGGGCGTATACTTTCCCTTGGGTAGCAGGTGGGTTCTGGGGTTGTGCAGGTGCGGGAGCAGGTTGCGATGGATAATAAGTAGGGGGAGGCTGCGCAGGTGCTGAACCTTGTGGGGGTTTTTGATACGTCTGCGGAACGGGTTGTGGGTTTGCTGCAGGGGATACCTGTGGCGGGTAATAAGCAGGTTGGGCTTGAGAGGACACAGGAGTTGGTGCAGCCTGTGGGTGGTAATATGGCTGAGGTGCGACTGGGGGGGCGTAAGCGGGGGATGCATGACCAAAGCACTGAGGTGGACATGAGGGTCTGTGGGAATGGTGGTGATGTGCCATGGGAGCATACAAATTGGTTGCTCCGGATTGAGATGTAGCCCACGAAAGGTCAGGGCCATGGATAGGACATGTTATGGAAAAGGGTTGGGTATGCGAGGCAACACAGCCAATGATGCCGTCTACGGCATGGGATGCCCCCGGCGCATCGTGTTGGGAGGAATCATCGTGAGGGGCATCATGTATGATGGTATATAGATAACCCGACTGGGCGTAAATGAGGTCAAATTGCTGGGCTTTAAGGATGGCCTCTTCTTCGGACTAGGGTTGTTCGGATGCCACATCCTTGGCAATGACAGGAAGGAGGGATTTTAGAAACCAATCTAAGAAGATACGGTCATCTAACTTGATTTTGCAGAGGCTGCGGCATCGACGCCACTCATGAATGTGGTCAGTGATGTGGGTAGTCGTGTTCTGTCTGCAAGACAGTAAGATCTCAACCCCCACGTCATAGCGGACAGGTAACTGAAAGAACTGCAGGAAAGTCAAGGAAAGGGAGGTAAAGGTGGCATGGGTCCCATGGGGCTGCTCAATGTACCACTTAGCTGCAGAGCCAGTGATGGTGCGCTGTAACAGATGGAGGCGGACAGATTCATCCACTATGGAGTTGGAGGAACACTATAGATGGAAGGACATAATATGGTTCTGGGGGTCCTCACCTGCCTTGCCCTCAAACTTAGAGATGTCGGAGGGGAGCTTGGTAGGCATGTGAGGCCATGCAAGGTCATGTCTGATGGGATCATTAGTCATTCTAGCTAGGTCAGGAAGGTTGAGGCTAGCCATGAATGGCAAACTAGTAGAAGGATGTGACATACTAGTGGGTGTGACCATGTTGGGGCCAATGCCCCCAAGTGGAGGGGTCGGGTTCGGGATGTTGCCCCCAAGTGGAGGGACGAAAGTGGTATGGGATGGTCCTGCACTACCAAGGGTAGTGTGAGTCACTGATGGAGTGGGAGTAGGTATGCTAGCGACTGGAATGGGTACAGTGATTGGAACGGTAGATGTGGGCCCCATCAAGGGCATACCCAAAGCAGGTGTGGTAGCTGGTTTGGTGGTGGATGCTCCACCAATGGTCCCTACAAAGAAAGGGGTGGAAATCACGCCAGCCATGGGGTAGTTGGTGGAGTGTAAATGGGGTTCTCGGACTCTACCTCAGAATCAAAGGTAAAATAAGGGACGTCTAGCTCGGGTGACGGAGTTCTATGCCGTTGACGAGTGGAGTCAAGAGACAAGACTCGAGATCTATGATGAGTGGTATCAAGTGATGAAGATCTATGTCTATGACGAGTGGTGCCAAGTGAACCATGCTTTGGGGGCTCACCCCGGAGGCGCCGAGAATGTCTCGGGGACTCAATGATGACAGATGATGACAGATGATGTCAAATATCTGGGGGTTGTGTTTGAGTGAAAAACAGCTCAAAAACCCTAATGCAACCAAGTGTGCAGAAGGAGAGCTCAAAACATATGGCACTCAGGCCAACAACCAACTCAAAACACTTACTATAACAGTTGTGCTACAATAAGTGGAGTATCAACAGAAATGGTCAGAATACCAACAAGCAGCAGGTTTTCTAAAAAATAAATATAGTGGACTTGCTAGACCAAAAGGAGGTAAGGGAGCATGCAAACACCTAGCTAAATAGTATTCTGACTCAACTAGACATATCCTCTGCAAGGTGATGAAATCCAAGTCAGACAATATGGATAGTAGAGCCAAGTGGCTAAACATATCCCCCTACCGGGAGGGACACCGAGTAGTCAATCCTAGAAGAAAGGTAACTAAGATACCCCGTTCATGACACGTCCAGAAAAGGTGAATCTGTCGTTTTGTTCTATCGCCGTTGTATCCCCATATGGGTGATACACTAAGAACTGGGAAAGGTAGCCTTCGGTTACTGAATGGATTGCGATATTCCACTCAGGCCTCCGGAACCAGTCTGGCAACTTCAACCCTCCTAGGGGAGAGGCCCTCTAATAAACTGGTTGTGACCGTGCCAAAAAATACTAGGGGATTTTGGTTCCCTAATGGACAATAGCTATGTCTCAAGTGTAAGCAACCGAGGGGTGTTATTTGGATGCCTATCCCCCCGATCCTACCTAACTACAAAAATTCTTATGTGTTCCCTAAGTGGGGTTAGAATGTTGGTTGTGTTAAGTAGTATTTTAGGGCTCACTTGAATTAGGTGACAGAGTGTGTGCGTGTGAGATGATGAACCCAAGTAAAAGTGCCACGGGGTGGGAAACTTTCTAAATACAGAATTTAAACTTTGAAATGCAAAATTTTCTCTTTTTCAATTAAAATGCTGAAATTTAAAAAAATATATATATATATTCTGTAAATGGAATAGAAATAATACTGCAGAAAAGGCTGTAGGGAAGGATGGTTGTAGGTAGGACAGATGGCTATGCAAGTGCAGAAAATATTGCAGCAAAGTGCTGGGTTCAAAACAGTAAAAAAGGTGCAGAAAACAGACCGCAGGTCTGTGGAAAATCTGGGCGGTCGGACCGTGGGAAACAGCTCAACGGTCGCGAACAGGTTGCGGGATTTTGGCCGAAAGATGCAGTCGGACCATAGGAAATAGGTCGAAAGTCACAGGCGGGTTGCAGGAAAATGGCTGAAAGCCGCAAGCGGGACGTGGGAAAAAGGCCGAAAGACGCAGGCGGGTTGCAGAAAAATGGCTAAAAGCCGCAAGCGGGACGCGGGAAAAAGGCCGAAAGACGCAGGCGGGTTGCAGAAAAATGGTTGAAAGCCACAAGCGGCCCGCGGAAAAATGGGTTAACAGCCACTGTCGGACCGCACGAAACAAGCTAATAGTCACGGTCGGATCGCAGGTAATAGATTGGAAACCGCCGGTAGGTCGTCGGAAACAGTCTGAGAGCCATGGTTGGATCACAGGTAAATTCCTAAAAGACGAGATCGGAACGCAACTGTAGGGGGTAAAAGATGCGGTTTACGGAAGCCGAAAGGGACAGCCGAAGGGAAAAAACAGAAAAATATTGCAGAAAATTGAAAACGTTTGAAACTTTAAAACTACAACCAGAAATTCAAAGGAACACAAGTGGAGTCACCAAAACTATAGCTAGTGTTTTCACCCCAGCTTGTACAAATGAGCACCTACTAAGAAGAAGGGACTCCTTAGTAGCAGTTCAATAAACAGTAAATAAAAACAGTAAAACAATAGGAAATTTAACCTAGCATGAGCATTAACAAAAATAACAAAACATGAAAATATGGCAAAAGATTTCTCTTTTTGTATTAAAGATTACCTCAAGTGTAGAGGATGGAGAAGCTCTTGCAGCAGTCCAAGAGGGTTGCTTCCAAGCTTCCAGCTTTGCTCCTTTCTCTTTCTCCAAAGGGTTGGAAATGGGCCAAAGGGGCACTCAAGTGTGAAAGTAGCTCAAGGGTGAGCTAGGGTTTCAAGAGTGATTTTGGCAGAGTAAGGGTGTATTTGACTGTGGATATGAAATGAGGGGCCTCCATCACCTATTTATAGGTTTTTAGTGGTGGAGTGATGGCCCATGGTTTTGGGAACCATATGGTTTAGGTCAGCTGTATAGGGTTTTTTTTTTCCTTTTTCCCTCTTTTTCCTCTTTTTTGTATTTTTTATTCCCTTTTTAGAGGGTTTTTTCTATTTTGGAGGAATTTTGGATTATTTTTGGGGGAAAAGGGGGTTTTTTGGCCTTTTGGAGGCTTTTTTAATGGTTTGGTGGCCTTTTGGAGGCTTTTTGGGCCTTTTGGAGGCTTTTTAATGGGATTTTAAGGTTTTGGAGGCTTTTATGGTAGGAAATATGGACAAATGAGTCGTGTAATGGGGTAGATGAGGTAGTGAGCACTTTTTGGGTGTTAACACCACCACCCCTCTCTTTGGACCTAACTAGTCAAAGTATACCCGTCTAGTGACAACAATGTTACTATACAACTTGAAAGTAATGTATGGCATGTTAGATGCGTGTTTCTTACTAGTTTTGAGGTAACTAGCCATCATCTCCCTTATATTTCAGGGAATCGTGTCACACAATCAACATTGAAAAATGTTGGTTTAATGAATGATAAACGTCATTGTACATTTGTATTTCCCAGTAAATACAGCTTATTCAAAGATAAGGTACTTCTGAGTGATAATGTCTTTTCCAACAGCTACGAAGAGGCAAAGAAAATGTTGAAAATGTTGGGTGTTGAGTACATATCATATCACGATTGTTCGAATGATTGTATTTTATATAGAGCAGAATATGAAGAAAATGAGATATGTCCAAAATGTGGGCATGACAGGTACCAAAAATCTAGAAACAAGGCTAAAGAACGTGGTCCTCCTCATAAAATATTGAGGCACATGCCTATAATCCCAAGGACTCAAAGGATTTTTTGTTGCAAAGAATTAGCTACGCTACAGGGATAACATGCCTCGCACCAAAATGAGGAAGGATTTATGCAAATCCCAACATATTCAATATCCATGAAGCATATAGAGGATATGTGGCCAGATAAATTCAAGGATGAAGTACAGAACCTTCGATTGAGCATAGCCATGTATGGCATCAACCCATATTCTGTCCAAAACACTAACTATTTTATTTTTCTTGTAGTGGTGATCAATAACAATACCCCCCCATGGTTGTATGTGAAGAATGAACATCTCATGCTGGCTCTTATAGTCCTTGGTAGAAGACAAGAGAAGAATATGGGTGTTTACCTACAACCATTGACTAATGAATTGAAGGGATTATGGGAAGTGATATAGGTATATGATGTATCAAGGCCCATCCCAGTAGAGAGGATTTTTATGTTGTATGTCATATGTGTATACACCACACATGATTATCCAGGAGTAGGAGTTTTCTCTGGTAAATATGTTGTTTGTTTTGTTTATATTCGTAGCAATATATTTTGTCATTTTTAATTCAGTGTGATTCTATTGACCTTCAATACTAATGCGATATGTATATCGTAACATTGCATGTATTGTAACAAAAGGGTATCATGGGTGTAAATGTTGTGGACCTTCTATAAAGGCTAGGTGGTCTAGCCACCTATGAAAGCTAATGTATGACTGCTTGAGGTTATTCATCCTAGAAGATCACCCTTATAGAAGAGAAACATATGCTTTTAATGGTAAACCAGAGAGAACCCGAAGGCCTAAAATAATGACACTGGATGAATTGCTTGGGGCATATGATCGAGTGAAGGAGAAGTAAATTTCAAAAATGTTCAATTCAAATGGGTAACCTATATATGTTCAATGATACTCAATTCTTCGACACCCATGTTGAGAAAATGCCTATCAGGGTGAAAAGGAAATGGATATTTTATGAGCTCCCTGCATATTTTAAGATTGTCCACTTACTAGATTCCATGCATATTTTTAAAAATGTTTCATCTTCTTTGTGGAGGCACATATCATAAAAAAAATTGACACCTTGGCTATCAGGAGAGATAATATTTCTTCAAATACTAAAAAGAAGCATTTTCAAAGACAAGAAAATAGAGGAGACGATGTCCCATCTTGGTCATTTAAAGAAGGCGATGTCCCATGGGTTTTGAAGAAAGATGATATTTCTTTGGAAAATGAAGTTATATTGGGTGTGAAGGAACCTTCTTTATATGGGTCTACTCTACAACGATTCTTCAATGCAGATAAAAAATTGTATGGTTTGAAATCACATGACCATCTCAACCTTCTAAGGGTATGTATAATGTAAAAAAATGTTTTTTACTTTTTATTTATATATTTTACCACACAAGTTAAAATGCAATTAAATTTTTGTGTTCACTTTATAGTGTCATTATCCATTGCTCGTGCATGGGTGTTTGAATCATGAATTTCCTAAGGACCCATGGTGTTCCATATCTAAATTATCCACATTTGTATGGTGGATCACATCAAAGAAGATTGACATCGCTAGAATTCCATGGTGGCATCAAGATATATCTAAGATTGTTTGTATGTTTGAGAAGGAATTGCTAACAAGCTTCATGGACTTGTAGGTTCATCTTCTAATTCACCTAATTGATGAAGTTGAATTAGTCGGGGTGGTATCGTGTTGTTGGATGTTCTTATTGGAGAGGTACATGAAAAAATTGAAGAGATTTGTTTGATAAATGGGAAAACCTGAGAGGTCTATGGTAGAGGGGTACATAATATATGAGTTTTTCTATTATTCCAATGAGTAAATCAAGCAAATTGACCACACACTAGGCATAGTGATTTGGGATGGTCAACACGATGAGTACAAAGGGGCTAGGAGCTACTCCAAATGAACAAAAAAAGGTGCATGATAAAGAGTAAGTGGGTTATCTTTTGTCACTTATATTCACAATGAACTTCATAATCTATATTTGATATCATACACACTATATGTCGATTTTATTTCATGACTACAACATTGAATTCAGAAATTGATTCCATCAATAAATTAATTCTTTACAACACGGAGGAAACACAACCATGGGTTGCATTGTATGACGAGAAGAGGAGGAAATGGGAAATTGATAGGAAAGAATTAGATGGTTGAATGGTAGAAGCATGCCTTATTCAAATAATTTAAAATAAAATATGCTAATGATCTATCCCAACAGTCGGGTTCCTGACCAAGTCAAAGAGAAATTTGGTATGTTTGGTCTTTACCTACATGATGAGGAGTATGTGCTAAACCTAGCATTTGGTGCAACAACTTGGTAACAATATATTTATGTTATACATATCTAACTTTATAATGCACCTTTGAATTATATCATCTATATTTTATATATTAATGGTTGTGTTATTAGACATATGACACCGTCATTTGTTCACTTTTTTACATGTGCATTTGCTCCCATCTATGTGGGAATATGGGCATCATTTTTACATCGAGGATGTCAATGATGGACGTCTTACACAAGACTATGGAGTGGAAGTCGATTTTGACCAGTCTAACCGTGCTAGCCACTGCGACCAAAACCTAAAAGGGTGGAAGTTGGGTTATGTCAGAAAAACACAAGAGATCATTCAAGTGGACTTCTCATATTTATAGTGTGTTATTTTTAGGTGCAAGTGGTGGGACACATTCAACATGAATAATGTAAAGGAAGACCGTGACAGTGGGATGATATGTATCAACTTTATAAGGGTGTTGGATGAAAATAAGGAGCCTTATATTTTCCCAAAATACTGCAACCAAGGGATTTTTTACCTTGATGTGTTGGATAGGGATTGGTGGTTCATATTAAGACACAAACCTATATCTAAACATATTTTTCAGAACAACAGTTTTATCATGCCAAGAAAGGAAGATAATGAGGGTGATGGCAACAAAGAGTGATGTGTACATGTTTTATTTCATTATTTACATTTTTCATATATTATTCTATTAATGTTATCTTTAATTCTTGAATTATATTGTTAATTTTTAGCATTATGATGGTGGAAATGTAAAGTTGATTACCGGATGTTTTTAAAGAATTTGAGTTGGTAACAATCAATCTCATGTGAAATATTTTTGTCTATCAAGATATTTGTGACTGTATTGAATGATTGTATGTGATTGCCCATATTTAGAGATGATCTTTTTTGCTTTCCATTTAATTCATTCTAGTGTGTTTTTTATCATTTAATTTATTGTATTATACTTACAAGTGGATCAAAATCATCTAATTATATTGCAAATTATCATTGATGTTAATCATATTTATTGTTTGTTGTAATTTCAACTACTCTCATTTGAATAACAAGGTGGATTTCATGAATATATTATACTAATCTAGACACTTATACTTTGCATTATCGTGGTATTTGAAGCATAAGAGTTCCTTTTAAAGGAAATAACAAGGTGGACATGAACATATTAGAGGAAATAATGTCTAGATTGTGAAAAGGGAAAGCATGAGCATTTAAATAATTTTCAATTCATGGTTAATATTCTTTTTTTTTTAACTTTTAAATGATAACTTGATTAGAAAAAAAACTTTCAGTTTGGTACATAGCCATATACATCGATAATTAATGAAATTTTTTTCAAATTTTCAAATTGATTATTTATTCTCAGTAAATGTGTAATATCCCTTTTTGGAATATTTTCCCAATTTGGTCAATTTTCGAAACTTGGACTAGTGAAGCCCCAAAATGTCCCAAATGGTTTCGAACTATGTCTTGAGTGGATTGAGGTGTAATAGGACAAATTAATGGAGATATTATAGGATTGGACACTTTCTAAATACTTCAGCCATGTTGGAACATTTAAAAACCCATTAAATACTTAGGATATATTTTACCAGTCACCTAGATTAATTTCCTAAGTTTTGACTAGCTAAATAGGGTCAGTTTTGTCTTTTGGTGAACCACTTGCCATCCTAAGTCACAAAAACTAATTTGGACAAATTCTGGATAAGATTTCCTTGGATTCTATTTGATTTTATTCTATTCCTCAATTAGAAAGACACTTTCCTGATTTAGATAGCTTTATCATGTTTTGTTTCTACTTTCTAGTGGATAAGGAAAAGCTAGTTCACTTGGAAACTCTTACCACTTTACCAATTCGACCTACACATCATATATTCTCTTATAAAGCCACCATTGCATTCCATTTAAATCAATCATGGGCTTCCATACCATACTTTCGAAATTCATGAGCCTCTAGCACAGTTTTGGAAACTGCTTTTTCCACCTAGGGGGGTTTTATGTTTTTAGTAAGCCTTACTTTTTGTGCTTTACAACTTGCCTTTAAGGAATTCTATTTTCTCTCTTGAGATGTACTATATATTATATTAATATTGAGGAATAATATATGAGATTATATTATCAATTGAGTTCCTTCTCGTATGTTTCTGTCTCAATATTTCTTCTTATTATTCTTGCATATCTTTGAATAATTCTTGTGAGGACTTCTTTGCTTCAAGATTGTTGGCTATTAGAATTCTTTCATGGTATTCAACATATAAAGAATTATCACATGGTATCAGATCCTTTGGAGTTATTAATTAAATTATTCTTCCAGTATATATTTCAGAGAGTTTGTTTTGCAGGTACCAAAGATCAAATAGCAGAAATTTATTATTGAAGAAGAACTCAAATCTTTCCATATCTCATCATTGTTCTCATCTTACAATTCATATATTGAGGATCCTTTGTTGTTCAATGGTATCCAAGAAGGTGATCTATATTCATTTGGAATACAATACACATTTGAGTTTGTTGGTTGTCCTTTCAATTCCTCTGTCCATGCTCCTACCAGTTCCTACATGATTGCCAACACGTGTTTCAAGAAGTTGGAGACATCTCTCAGTTCTCTCATATGTCTTATAATTTGAATCATCAACCAGTTTTTGCAGCTCTTACACACTCAGAACCTCTCCTTGGGTTGCTTTTTGATGTTTTATTGAACTCTATGGAGGCAAAATTACAGTTTGGAGTGACTAGTTTCTCTCTCTCTCTCTCTCTCTCTCTCTCTCTCTCTCTCTCTCTCGCTTCTAATTCACTGCATGATTTTTGGAACCTATTGCACAGAAGATGGAGGACATCATCAAGTCTCATTTGGATCTGATATCAAGAATATCAATGCTAGTGAGCACATTCCACTTCTTCCCAAGAAGAATATTCCTCCAGACATTTGACCAAGTTCTCACCTGCTTGGAGTTTGGAGAGCATTATTATGGTGTATTCCATGATCTTGAGGGGAGGTTTTTTTTCCAAGTGGTTTTCCTTCTTTCCTCACCTACATGGACTAATAATTTTTTGTATTGGGGTGACCATAAGCCTTGTTTCTTGGGCCCTATATTTATGATATTTCACCTCATAAAGTCAGGCTTAAGGGGGGGTGTTGGAACATTTAAAAACCCATTAAATACTTAGGATATATTTTACTAGTCACCTATATTAATTTCCTAAGTTTTGACTAACTAAATAGGGCCGGATTTTTCTTTTAGTGGACCACTTGCCATCCTAAGTCACAAAAACGAATTTGGACAAATTCTGGATAAGATTTCCTTCGATTCTGTCTGATTTTATTCTATTCCTGAATTAGAAAGACACTTTCTTGATTTAGACAACTTTATCCTGTTTTTTTTCTACTTTCTAGTGGATAAGGAAAATCTAGTTCACTTGGAAACTCTTACCACTTGACCAATTCTACCTCCACATCATATATTCTATTCTAAATTCGACATTACATTCCATTTACCTCACTCATGAGCTGCCATACCATACTTTCCAAATTCGTGAGCCTCTAGCACAATTTTGGAAACTGCTTTTGCCACCTAGGGGGTTTTTATGTTTTTATTAAGCCTTAATTTTTGTGCTTTACAAATTGAATTTAAGGCATTAAATTTTCTCTCTTGAGATGTACTATATATTGTATTCATATTGAGGAATAATATATGAGATTATATTTCCATCAATTGATTTCCTTCTCTTGTGTTTCTGTCTCAATATTTCTTCTTATTATTCTTGCATATATTTGAATAATTGTTGTGAGGACTTATTTGATTCAAGATTCTTGGATATTAGAATTATTGCATGGTATTAAACATATATATAATTCTCACAAGACACTTTCATTTACAATTAGAAAATGAAAGGCACAATCACTAGGAAAATCTATGTTGAAACCCCCAAGGGTAGATGGCTCCAAAAGACTCCTTAGGATTTCAAATTGGTTCTGAAGGTATATGAGTGGTATTAATACATAAAAATTAAACTCATGGGTTCTTAGAAACTATCATAATACTTCTTAAACATCCATTTAACTTTAGGGGAAGTTGGGGAATTTTACTAGTAAATTCTAAGTTCAAACCCCAAAAGGTAGGGGACAAAGATGGCTTTCCAAAAGCCGTAATACCTTCCCAAATTTTAGAACATAGGCATGGTATTGATAAAGTAATTCAATGGTATCCTCAATGAATTATCAATTAGTTTCTATAGTGTTCTGTAACTCCCATAAATTAGAGATTTGTATTCATGTCTTCACATAGGGGGAAATGTTAGTAAACTTCACCACTTGTTATGAAATTCGAAATTTAGGTTCCAAGGACTTGTAAAATGTTAATGAAACTTCTTCAGAACATTAATGACACTCCATTCATAAAAATAAATCACAGAGATGGACTTATACAAGTCGAAATAAAGCATCTTCAAGCTCCAACAACAAGATATAGGGAAAATGGCACCATTTATGCATTGTTTGGTATTTTTACATAGTTTCACTTGGTATTTAGACCTGAGAGTATTCCGAGACCCAAATAAAGAGTATATATACCATAATACAAATAAATAGATATTATTGGACTCTCACAAAGATATCATCATCTCACCAAAGGCGCAATTCCTCCAAGAGCCAAAATATGCAAGGAAATGTGCGATAGAGATGAGAACAAGTTGTAGAAGAAAGAACCATGAGCTGCCCTGTAGCTTCAACCTGCAAATAATAACTCCATTGTATCTTCAAATGAAATTTCTGAATGGCCTCTTCAATTTCCAATTAGGATGGGAATCTTTCACCCTCGAAATTGGTACTAAGGCAAGTAGAGTAAACACTCCACTAGCATGGACAAGCTAGAAGCTCTCCAAATTGCAAAGATGCAAATAAAAAATTATCAAAATATACTCTCCTTCTTTTTTCTTGTATTTTATAAACTTCTCAAGTCCTCCATGGGTCAAATTCCTTCCAAACAATTCATGCCAACTCAAGTTGGGAACAGATTCCAATGTGTGCCACTTGTCCAACAATTCCTAGTCTCCATCTTCCCTCATTTTGAATGGATGTCTCTTTGGCTGCCCTAACTCCCTCGTGCGTCTTCGTGGAGGCTATGTTTAGCCCTGACATGTCATATATGTCATATTTCAGCATTCAGGTCTGATTTGTGTCATAGGTGTCATAGAATCTTCATCATTGTTGTCATAGAAGCTAGGCAATCTAGCCCAAGTGTCACAATTCTTCTAAGATGCCTCTTCCTCTTCCATGGGAGTTATTCTTCCACTCCAATTATACCTAACATGAATCATTCCATGAATAATACCTCTTAAACTCCCCCAAATATGTTACCCTTAATATTGAACTCGAATTGGTGAGAGAATCATACCAAGTGTAGTGGGGAATCTTGCCACAAGTGGGTTCCACAACCTCTTATGTGCCCTCATGGTCCAATGCCACATTATTTTCTTTGTATTATTATTTAATTGACCCATTTAATGTGAAGTTTTCATTATAAGGTCATTTTGGGTCTTGTAGCTCCTTTACTCCAACTTTTAATGCTTCCACCCCAACCTTGGAAACTAGTAATTCCCACCCATGATAGTTCATTTGGATGGGAATATTACAAACTTTGAATTGGGAATTTTATCTTAATGTGATCCACCTTGTCAAATTGGATATAATTTTACATTATTACTAACTTAGACATCATGCTTGGTAATTATTTGACCCTTATCATCAATTTGACAGACTATCATGAATATGGTCAAGTGGCTTAGGCCATTGTTACTCAATGCAAATTTTTGGGACATTACAAATCCTCCTTCCCAATAGTGCTTGTCCTCAAGCAATTTCAAACATGGATTTTGAAAAGAACCTACTTTCTTTCCAAAACTTTTCTTCCCAAAGCTTCCCTTCTAAAAATCTAAGTAGTTGTCATGTCCCAAAATTTTGGATTGGGTCACAATGGCCTAAGCCCCTTGGCCACACTCATGATAGTTTGTCAAATGGATGATAAGGGTCAAATAAATGACAAGAATGAAGTACAAGTTAGTAATAATGTGAAATTAGATCCAAATGGACAAGGTGGCTCACATTAAGAAAAATTCCCAATTCAAAGTTGTAATATACCCATCCAAATGACCTGCCAAGGAGGAAAATTACTAGTTCCCTAGGTTAGGGGGTGGAAGCTTTGGGATTTGAAATATGGGGGATAATATTATGTTTGAAAATTAGAATGGAATAAATTTTTAATAAAGGATATGAATAAATACAAGGGAAAATCAAAGTGGCAATTGATCATGAAGCCACATGGAGGATGTGGGACTCACACAAGCTAGATTTTCTATGCCACATGGCAGCCTACTCTTGTCATTTCGAATCCATAAGAATACCAAAGTTATTGGGATGAGTTGGAAGTTAAATATACTTGGAATGAATCAATTAAGTTTTAAGCGTAGTGGAAGAGTAACTTCCATGGAAGAGGAAGAGGCATTTTGGAGCTAGTGAGACACTTGGACTAGATTCTCTAGCTCTATGACAACAATGATGAAGATGCTATGACACCTATGACACAAATCAGACCTGAAGGATTAAATCTAACATATATGACATGCCAGGGCTATAAATGGCCTTTAATAGGGCGCTCAAGTGAGTTAGGGTATCCAAAGAGACACCAATTCGAATTTAGAGAAGGAGAGGGCTAGAATTGGAAGGACAAGTGGCATACTTGGGGATATCTTCCCAACTTGAGTTGGAATGAATATCTTGGGATGAATTCGACCCATGGAGGACCTTATAATTTTATAAAATACAATAAAAAAGAATTATTGTATATTTTGATCATTTTTTATTTGCATCTTTGCATTTGGAGAGAAGAGCTAGTGGAGTGTTACTCTACTTGCCTTAGCACCAATTTCGAGGGTAAAATATTCCCATCCTAATTGGAAATTGGAGAGTCCATTCAGACCTTTCATTTGGAGATAAAATGGAGTATTTTGTTACAATTTGAAGCTACAGGGAAGCTCATGGTCACATCTCTTTCAGCTTGCTTCTACAACCATTCTTCTATTTCTTGGGATATTCTTGCTCCTTGAGGAGAGGCGCACTTGTTGAGGTGATGAAATATTTGGGATAGCTCTTGAGGACACATATATTTTTAATATAATATATATACTCTATTTATACTTCTAATAAGACTTTCAGGTCGAAACTCAAATATATTTGATGTAAAAATGCTAAACTATGAACAAATGGTGTCATTTTCCCATTACCTTGTTATTTGCACTTGAAGTGGTATCAAATTCAAATGGTTCAATCAATTTATGATGTATTAATGTTGTATGGAGTGCCATTAATATTTTTAATAAGTTTTATGTTCATTTATACAAGCATTTGGAGCAATATTCTTGAGTTTCATAACCATTTATGAAGATTTACTATCATTTCCCCCTATGTCGAAACTAGTCTTTCATGTCTGATTTAAGAGGGTTGTATCAGACTTAATAAACTAAATGGTGATGCAAATTATATTATATTTATTTCCCCTAGATATCCCCTACCTCTGTTCAGAAACTCGAGAGGGTCCAATAGCTTTTGGAGAGCCATTTCCAGCATTTACCCCATGGGGAATTGAACCCCTAATTGCTAGTCAAATTCCCTACATGGGCCAGAATTCAAAGGAAATTTGAAGAAGCCTTTTGAATCCTCTAATTAATCCATTAACCTCATAATCATATCCTAATACCATCCATATACCTTCTGTAATAATTTGGGAGCATTTGGAGCTATTTGGAGATCAAGAAACCAATACTAGTTAAGAGAAATTGCTAGTCAAATCCCCTACCTTGTCCAGAATCTTAAGGAGAGTTTCAAAAGCCTTTTTAAGACTATAAAGAATCCATTAACCTCATAATAATTTCATAATACCATCCATATATCTTATGTGACAAGTTGGGAGCATTTGGAGCCATTTGGAGATCAAGAAACCAATACTAGTCAAGGGTCGAACTAGTGGAAAAATTGAAAATTTCACCATTTTAATAAATTTGTTAAAAGGGACATTATAATAGTGGCAATCATGCACTAAAATTTTGTGCTTCCAAAAGCAAGGATATGTGTATTTTATTTTTATATTGATATCCCCTGTGACATCACCACTAAAGACCAAAATATTAATTAAATCCATCAAAACAAAGTTTGCACAATTACTCTTTTACCTCTTTCATATTTTGGAAACCCTTTCTGATATCACTGTATAATTATTGAAGTTTCCACTAAGTTTCCCAACTTTCGGTTTTCGATATTTCATGAATATTTTAGAGATGAACCACCATGCTTGTTGTTGCACTAATCTGATTAAAAATCACTTTATTAAGTGGGGACTCAATCTCCCATGCTACTTGTTTCCCAAAAATATTTAAAACCAATGGGACTAAAAATTATTCTAGGGTCCCATTGCTTGTATTGCACTCCAACAATTAGGAATGCTCTCCAACCCATACTATCAGGAAAGAAAATTACTGGATCCCATTTTCTTGTATGAATTCTTCCAAACATCATGAGTACAAAATATATATCATCAAAGTACATAAAAACATAATAAAAATGTACATCAAGCAGGTGCCTCATAAAAAAATCATGAAAGTGCTTATACCTCCAAGTCAGTGGACCACCATTTTCCAAGTGCATACAAGCTTCAAGTGACCAATCAAATCTGATCCAATGACATAGGTGAGGATCCCATGTCCTGTAATGCTACTCCAAAAGGATGTAATATGCATCAAAATAATCAGCCATGTTTTCTTTCATCCAAGAAGTGAATGAAGAACCTCCACTAAAATTTGAACCAAGTAGGGAGCAAAAAAAACAATGATCCTTCAAGGGGCTCACATAAGTAGACTTTGTGCATCCATGAACATGTGTATCATCAAGAAATAACAAAGGATGTTGCTGCCAATAATAGTTTTCTCCAATCATATATCTCTTGACCCAATTAGTGTATGAATTTCCTCCAATATCAATTGAACTAAGCAAGGAGCAAGGAAAATCATGAGTCTTCAAGTGACTCAAGTTAAAATCATGAGTGCATCCATATAGATTTGTTTCATCGTAAGGTAACAAGGGATGTTGCTGCAAATGTAAATAATAAATTGCTCTAATAATGTCATCATATAAAGGAGATATAGGAGTTTCATACTCCTCACGTGGCACCATAAAAAATAATCCTTTAACCCATACTTCATTAGGATGAATGTTGCAAAATATGGAAGTGTAGGATGTAGGAGAATGAACCAACTCACCCAAATGATCAGAAAGTGCAGAAGTGTCCTCATGTGAATGCTCCATAAGGGTAGGATCATGCACCTCCCTCAAAAGTGCAAACCTTTCCTCATAGGTTAGTTCCAAGGTAGTGGAATCATACACTTCTTCAAAAATTGTATCACCCTTTCCAAGAGGAAACTCAAGTTCCTCTTCCACCACATCAAATGCTTGGATCTCATCAAGCTCATATTCAAACACATCAAGCACATGCAAATTTCCACGTTTCTCATTATCTACCATGTCATGAGAATCCTCCATGCAATCTACCATATGACAATTTGAAACATAAGAGGAAGAACAAGTATATTGCAACCTTTCAAGAAGTTGCTCATTTTGAATTTTGAGTTTATGAATATCCTCATTATTCTTCAAGTATGCATCATGTAACAATTCATTAAACTCAAACAAATTGTTTCTATCAAAAAGCAAAGACATGAAATTACCTTTAATGTTGCACATTTCTCTTTGAATCTTCTCCATATCTTCAAGGAAGGATGGATCCTTCAATGAAGAAACTTTCCAACAAGAATTTGACATTAATGCTTGAGTGTCATGGAGCATGCTAAGGGTCTCTTGGATCTCCTTTTCACTCATATTTAATGACCTTTCAAGAAAAAGAGGCTCTTGCAAATGAACCTCCTCATCTTCTTCCTTCTTACTTGGACCAACTTCATGAAGCTCAAGTGGTGATGGGGAAGTTGATCTTGTTTCTTCTTCAACTGCTACAAGATCTTCATTTTCATGCTTAATGGAAGTTTGACTTGCAACAACACTTTCAAAAGTGATCTCTATGTCACCAAAATAAAGGTGTGAGCACCCATCAGTAGGTACTCCTTCATAGTTCAAGCATCCATCAATAGATGCTCTTTGAGTCATGTCCAAGGTAGCCATGTGTATCGAAATGATATTCAATATTTTCAATAGAGTCTTATTCATGCTCATGTGATGTCTATTCATATTTGAAATCTCTTTTTGAATAAAAACCAAAAACTCTCTTCAAGTAGGAAATACAAGCATTCCCTGAAACTTCAGATACTTCACTGCTATTTTCACTCACACACATATGATTTTATCTCCAAGGTCTTTTACAAGAATGGCATAAAACTTTCTTCACTAACTCCACAACTTCATTTTTGGGCCTATTTTCAAACACCCAATCAGAAAATTCTTCAAAAGGAATGGCCTTTTGTGTATCTCCCTTGTACACATCAAGATATGCCTGATATTGTTGGGGCAAGGTTTTACATGTTGCTCTCAATCTTTGTAATTCATTCATAGAATTATCCTCATAGGATTCATCATAATAAAATACATTGCTGCAATTTATTCTTCAATGGATGAACCTAATCAACAGGTGCAAGTACCATGCTCTGATACCACTGTAATATCCCTTTTTGGAATATTTTCCCAATTTGGTCAATTTTTGAAACTTGGACTAGTGAAGCCCCAAAATGTCCCAAATGGTTTCGAACTGTGTCTTGAGTGGATTGAGGTGTAATAGGAAACATTAATGCAGCTATTATAGTCTTGGACACTTTCTAAATAATTCAGCCACTTGCATTTACAATTAGAAAATGAAAGGAAGAATCACCAAGAAAATCTATGTTGAAACCCCCAAGGGTAGATGGATCCAAAAGACTCCTTAGGATTTATAATTGGGTATGAAGGTATATAAGTGGTATTAATACATAAAAATTAACCTCATGGTTTATTAGAAACTATCATAACACTTCTGCAACATCCATTTAACTTCAGGGGAAGTTGGGGAATTTTACTAGTAAATTCGAGGTTCAAACCCCCAAGGGTAGGGGACAAAGATGGATTTCCAAATGTTGTAAGACCTTGCCAAATTTAAAAATAGAGGCATGTTACTGATAAAGGACTTCTATAGGCTTATGAAACTCCCATAAATCAGAGATTTGTATTCATGTCTTCACATAGGGGGAAATGCTAGTAAACTTCACCACTTGTTATGAAATTCGAAATTTAGGTTCGAAGGACTTGTAAAATGTTAATGAAACTTCCTCAAAACATTAATGATACTCCATAATCAACAAAATCACATATATGGACTGATACAAGTCGAAATAAAGCATCTTCAAGCTCCAACAACAAGATTATTATAGGAAAAATGACACCATTTATGCATTGTTTGGTATTTTTACATAGTTTCACTTGGTATTTCAACCTAAGAGTCTTCTGAGCATAAAATACATAGTATATATATTAAAATAAAAATAAATGGATATTATTGGAGTCTCACAAAGATATCATCATCTCACCAAAGGCGCAATTCCTCCAAGAGCCAAAATATGCAAGGAAATGTGTGATAGAGAGGAGAACAAGTTGTAGAAGAAATAACCACGAGCTTCCCTATAGCTTCAAACTGCAAATAATAAATCCATTGTAGCTCCAAATGAAAGTTTTGAATGGCCTCTCCAATTTCCAATTAGGATGGGAATCTTTCACCCTCGAAATTGGTACTAATGCAAGTAGAGTAAACACTCTACTAGCATGGACAAGCTAGAAGCTCTCCAAATTGCAAAGATGCAAATAAAAAATGATCAAAAGATACTCTCCTTCTTTGTTCTTTTCTTTTATAAACTTCTCAAGTCCTCCATGGGTCTAATTCATTCCAAAATATTCATGCCAACTCAACTTGGGAAGAGATTCCAATGTGTTCCACTTGTCCAACAATTCCTAGTCTCCATCTTCCCTCATTTTGAATGGGTGTCTCTTTGGCTTCCCTAACTCCCTTGTGCGCCTTCTTGGGGGCTACATTTAGACTTGAAATGTCATATATGTCATATGTCAACATTCAGTTTTAATTTGTGTAATAGGTGTCACAGCATCTTCATCGTTGTTGTCATAAAAGCTAGGGAATCTATCCCAAGTGTCACAATTCTTCTAAGATGCCTCTAATCCTCTTCCATGGGAGTTATTCTTCCACTCCAAATCGACCTTACATGATTCATGCCATCAATAATACCTCTTAATGTCCCCCAATTATGTTACCCTTCATCTTGAACACGAATTGGTGAGAGAATCATGGCAAGTGTAGTGGGGAATCTTGCCACAAGTGGGTCCCACAACCTCTTATGTGCCCTCATGGTCCAATACCAAATTATTTTCTTTGTATTATTATTTAATTGGCCCATTTGATGTGAATTTGTAAGTATAAGGTCATTTTGGGTCTTGTGTGATGTACCGACTTAGGATTTTGCACAAAACCTCAAGTCTTCTTGAAATTAACCAAAACAGTGATTGTGGAAGCTAGAATTGCTAGAGATGGGAAAGGGAAAAGGATATGGATGGATGGAAGGTTATGATATGGTTTTATACTTCTGCACAATATACTGATACCATTTATGTTTCAAGAACAACATGGACTGAAATCTACTCCAATGCTTCTAGGGTTCTCAGCATATATAAACTAGTATGGGTAGGAAACTTGAGTGAGGGTTGGAGAAGGGTGTTGAAGTTATAAAATAGGTTATTTAAAATCAATTTACATTCATATAATCATTAAATATCATCTCAAAAATTTATATGCAAATATGGGAAAGTATTATAACAAATCTAGTGAAATGGAAGTTCAGGACAGCTCAACTAGTTTGACTTTTGGATTCTCAAAAAGTGCTCAAATGCAATCAAATTTCTGAAAAAAAGGTTGGATAATGACATATGATATGTTATATAACTACAGGAACATGAATGACTTCATTTGGACCTTTACTTATTGACTTATGAATCATTCATTGAAAGCTAGTCAAATTCTAGCTAAATCTAGAAGGGGTGCATAAATTGGAGAAGAAATAAGAGTTTTGTAATATTTATTGAATTGAATTATATCAGAACATTACATAATATTTTATTTCATCATAAATAGGCCAAGATTACTCTCAGAATATGATAGAAGAATATATCCTCTTGCACATAGGAAACTAGTTGTAGAATAGAAGAAGGAGGAAGGATTCGATCTCTGACTTTGGTGAATATGATTTTGAACTTCCAATTCGACCTGGTCAGCTTCAGTACCTAAAAATACACTCAGTGATAATGGTTGGATTCCATCATCCTCTCGCAGAAAGCTGGGGCACATCTCCCATGCTTGACTAGGGGCACACCTCCCAAGTCTTGGATGCACAAATGCATTCATAAAATTTATCATACTAGAAAAAGATGTGAAAATGAGTTGGAATACTTCTTTTATAGAATTCATGTTGACTTGTTGATCAAGTTACTTTGTTTGGTGACCTGTGAGAATAGGTCACCCATGAGTGGACATACTTTCTTTGCTTTGCTTTGCTTTGGCTTTCCTTTTTTTTCCTCTTTTTCTGACTTTCCTTATTTTCTGAACTTTCCTGCTTTCCAGACTTTCCTTCTTTTCTTGTTTTATCCTACTTTCTGGATTTATGTTGCTTTTCCTAAAATATTCCTCTTTTCTCATTTTTGGCATCATTTTTGGACTCTAGTGCTTACTTGATTTCCACCCCAAGTTACTCCTCCAACCTTATCCACTAATTTGAATTGTTGGGCCAATTTATCCATTTATTCAGCATAACAATAAAAATATTAATTGCACCAATAATAGTAAATGCACCATAATTATTTATTCCAAGTGGATAGCAAACTATGGGTAAAATTAAATGCACACTCCTAATTAATTAATTTCCTGGAATACACAAATTAACCCCTCATTAATTAATTAATTCAATCTGTCATTGGGATCCATGGGGTTTGATAATCTTCATGGTGCTGAAAAAATGGGGACATGACATCTTGTAGCTCCTTTACTCCAACTTTTAATGCTTCCACCCCAACCTTGGAAACTAATAATTTTCCCCCATGATAGTTCATTTGGATGGGAATATTACAAACTTTGAATTGAGAATTTTCTCTTAATGTGATCCACCTTGTCCACTTGGATATGATTTTACATTATTACTAACTTAGACATCATGCTTGGTAATTATTTGACCCTTATCATCAATTTGACAGACTATCATGAATATGGTCAAGTGGTTTAGGCCATTGTGACCCAATGCAAATTTTTACGACATTACAAAATGTGTGAGAAATATTTAAGTTGAGGCCAATCTCTGAAACTTTCCTTGACTATTCTTCAAACCTCTCTCCCTATTTATGGTAGATAATAGAAGATAATTAATTTCCAACAATACCATCACTATAAATATGGTAATGTAGTTAAATAAAAAAATGAGATTAAACTTAAACATATTGAAAATAATTGATGAAATGATATTAATAATCTAAGGAATTGGTACAATCAAATATATCTTAATCTTTAATTATCAAATAATTGATAATTAAATTATATGAAGTTATATAAGTATGCATAGAGATAATATTTGTGTTTTTAACAAATACTCATAGAAAATAAAATAAGTTTTTTATAGAGATAGATCGCATAGTATTAATTATGAGAAAATATATGAGTCCCTAGATTTATTTTCTTAAAACATTGAATTTTTTATAAGTAATTGCTAGCTCAACACTGTATTTATAAAAATATGTTCATTCATTAAAAAATCTATTAAATAAACAAATTAAAAAAGTATGAGCAATGTTAAGTTTACATGACACCTTACTTTACTTACACTTTTTTTTTTAAGTAATTGCTAGCTCAACACAAATTGTTCATTCATATAAAAAAACTATTAAACATACAAATTAAAAGAGTATGAAAATTATTAGGTTAACATAGCATCTTACTTTACTTACACATACATTAAATTTGTAGAATTCAAATATTATAGAAATGGGATTGTATTAAAATAAAAGTATTACATTTTCAGTATACTCTATATTTCTTGGAGGAGATCTATTTTTTAGGTAAACATTTTCCTCTAATTTGAAGTTTGGTTTTGTTATTCCTTACTAATGCCACTTGTTAAGTGTTAAAATATTTTTCATCTTTCTATTTTAAACACATGATCAATCAAGAACATGAAATTAATAAAAAAATTAATAAATATCCTAGTTTATAATTTTAAATATATATCAAATAATAATAATTTAATAAATGCCATAGTTTATAACTAAAGTATTAATGTAAATGTTAAGAATTTAAATATCAATATATAAGTTCAAAAAAATGTTTACATTTCTCATAACAATATGATAGTAACTACACTATAAGGAAGAAGATATTGTTCATGTTTTT
The DNA here is from genome assembly GCA_027924585.1 of Larix kaempferi. Classification (NCBI taxonomy): domain Eukaryota; kingdom Viridiplantae; phylum Streptophyta; class Pinopsida; order Pinales; family Pinaceae; genus Larix; species Larix kaempferi. The sequence goes on from BSBM01000841.1 coordinate 9,673,335, forward strand.
TAATAAACACCTCACAATTTTTCCAAATAAATATGCATGATGTATTTTCACAATGTAAAATGCATGATGTTTATACACAATATTATATTGGAGGAATGTGTTTTTGAGAGTACACATGTATCGATCACATCTAATAGACACATCTATAAGAAAACATGTGTTGATGTATATGTAACTTCGGAATGTATTTCATCTATGTATTTCATATATATTTATTGTACCCTTATTAGAGATGTGTTATTCCTCTATAAGGAAGTGTCGTCATGTGGATTGACAAGTGTCACAAGTGTGTGTAATTGCCGATGGGTTATTAGACCACCATGTGTGGGGTCGGCCCTGAATATATATATTATAATGTGGATGTACCTAGCTAGACAAGTCGGCCCCATAAGGTCACTGGGAAAACAGGTTAGTATAAATAGAGATCAGGTGATCTCTATTTAGATCATTCGGAAAGTCATATCTATTTCACTCAGAAAGTGGCGCACTAGTGAGGAGGAGGATCATATGCTACTAGGAGACTATCTCAGTGTATTTTTGGTTGTACTTTGGTTGAGCCATTGCTCTCTCTATCTCTGAGGAAGTTGTGGGGTTTTTCACCTTAGGGTTTTCCCCACGGAAACTCTGTGTCTCTTATCTCTCATGCTTTTGATTCTTGTGATGCTTATCATGCTTATTATGATTGTCATGCATTGATATACTGTATATGTTATTCTCTCAGTGAAGATCCTAGAGTATTGTGAATTAATGCTCAAAATTTAACATGGTATCAGAGCTAACTTGAGAAGAAGACATTTTGCAGTGACGGAAACTTAAGTTTCTTGTGTATTGGGTTTCTCTCCACAGATTTTGGAAAAGCAGTATAGTAGATTGACTCTACTCATCAAGGCGAATCTATCTGTCCAATCAGAATTCAATTCTGAGCATTTTCAGATTTGTCCCTAAAATTTAGGGTTTCCACAAAATAGGAATTTTTGAATCTGAAGACATAGCTGGAAGCTCCTTGCAAAAATCAAAGTTTAGAGCTTTGGATCGAGATTTTTGGCTGGGTAGATCTCCGGGAAACTCAAACCCTAATTCAGGGCTCTCCCTAGTGAACCCGGGAGGACAAAAAGGAAAATCTGAAGGGTAAAACCTTGCTGATTCAAACTCTGAATGCACTAGGTTGATCAACTCATCAAAGCGCATCTTTCTATTCTTTCAGAAAATTGAAATTCACATTTTGAATTTTTAGGCTTTTTCCGACAAACCCTAATCCGGGACCAGATCCAGTTTTCAGCATTTCAAGTGGTAAGACCTAAATCTTTTCTATTTCCATTTGAATTACTCTTTAAGATGTCTCACCACACCAAGCTTGAGGATAATCTTGAAGGGCTGATAAATTCCGAGCTTGGAAGTATAGGATTGGGTTAATCCTGGAAGAGAATGAGTTGGACTCATATATAAAAGAAGACATCCCTATCTCAGAGGATGAAGAGGCCAAGGTATTGCATAAGAAGAACTTGGTCAAGGCAAAGAGAATCATTGCTGATTCTATCAAATATCATCTCACACCCCATGTGTCTTCTCTAAAGACACCCAAGGAGATGTTTGACTCTTTGACCAAGCTATTTTAAGGGAAGAACATAAATCGGAAGATGACTCTGCGGAATCAATTGAAAGGGGTCAAGATGTTGAATGGAGAAACCATTCAATCTTACTTCTCCAAGGTCTCTCATATCAAGGAGCAACTTGAAGCTGTGGATGAAGTAGTGGACAATGGTGAAGTTGTTATGACCACTCTGAATGGCCTACCTAGGTCATGGGACTCCTTTATTCAAGGAATCTGTGCAAGAAAGAAATTGATCTCTTTTAGTAAACTATGGGAGGAATGCTCTCAAGAAGAAGCTAGAATTTTAGCTCGTAAGAAAAATATGGGAGGTGAATATCAAGCTCTCGCAACTCACACCAAAAGAAGCAAGCCCAAGAAGGAGCACTCTCGCTACAAAAGATCCTATCAAAAGAAAAAGAAGAATCTAAGATGCTTCACATGCAATGAGAAGGGTCACTTTGCCTTATATTGTCCCAAGAACAAAAGGGATAATAACAACAACTTCAGCAAGAAGAAGAAGGGAATCAAAAGAAAGTTCCATGCTCATGCTTCCGAGGATGATGAACCTCCAAAGAAGAAGGATAGGGCAGAAAGTGATGATGACTCATCAAGTGAAGAAGAGTATGTTCTAATCTCTGCTCTCATAGGTACTATGTCCCATGGTTGTAATGATTGGTTGATTGACAATGGGGCTTCCAAACACATGACTGGGTTTAAGGAATCTTTTGTGAATCTATCTGAACATGAATCACCCCATAAGGTGAAACTTGGGGATGATTATCAATACCCAATCAAAGGAAGTGGAGAATCCTCCTACAACCTAGATTCTAGAAAATCTTTGAAGATGAAAGAAGTCCTTTATGTACCTGGGCTCAAGAAGAACTTACTCTCCATCTCTGCATTGGATGAAAAAGGTATGAGGGTTTCATTTGTGGATGGCCAAGTTCTAATGTGGCCAAAGGGAAAGACCATAGATGATGTAGTAGTGATTGGAGAGCAAGAGGGAGGATTGTATAAATTGAAGGGACGACCTGAACATGCCATGGTGCATGAATCCATGGAGCCAAGTGAACTTTGGCATAGAATACTTGCTCATATGCACTATAGGGCACTTCCAATTGCAAGCAAGGTTGTAGAAGGTCTTCCTGAAATCAAGACCAAACATGAAGGTGTTTGCAAAGGATGTGCAAAAGGTAAGAACATTAAGAAGGCTTTCCCAAACAGTGAAAGCAAGGTCAAAGATATCCTGGACATAATCCACTCAGATGTATGTGGTCCTATGTCATCCAATTCTCTTAGTGGGTATGTTTACTATGTCTCATTTATTGATGACTTCTCCAGGAAGACTTGGGTATACTTCTTGAAGAACAAAGATGAGATGTTTGATAAATTCAAGGAATTCAAAACCTTGATGGAGAATCAAACCGACAAGAAGATCAAAACATTCAGATCCGACAATGGTGGAATTCACCTCAGGTGACTTCAAGAAGCTTTGTAATGATTCAGGGATTAAGAGGGAGTTGAATGCTCCTTATAATCCTCAACAGAATGGAGTTGTAGAAAGGAAGAATAGAACAATCATGGAAGCAGCAAGGGCAATGCTGCATGACCAAGATCTACCTATGCATCTATGGGAAGAAGCAGCTAGAACAGTTGTATATGTGCAAAACAGAACACCCCACAAGATATTGGACATCAAGATACCATAAGAGGTCCATTCTGGCAAGAAACCTAAAGTCAGCCATCTCAGAATATTTGGTTGTCTAGTATACACTCATGTCCTAAAGGAAAAGAGGACTAAACTAGATCCTTCAGGAAAGAAGGGTATCTTTGTGGGTTACAGTGAAAGCTTGAAGTCTTACAGATTATACTTTCCATAGTTCAAGAAGATTGATGTCAGCAAGGATGAATATAAGTTCAAGGACAAGTAATCCAGGAAGCAAAGATCAAGAGGGAGCACACTCCAGCAGCTCCTGCAAGGATGCAGATTTTCAGAGGGAGTTGACCATCTTCCTACATTCCACAACAGAAAGGTGTAGAATAAGCTACTTCAGCAGCTCCTGCCAGGAAGCAAATTCTCAGAGGGATTCCACCCAACAAAAAAACAAAGATAAGTATTTCAATTATCATTTCTTTCCTATTTTGTTTAAATAATATTATGCTTATGTTCCTAGACTTAGGAGATGTATTGTGCATATTAGAATGATTGCATTAATGAACAGTATACTACTAATATGCATGTGATGGGTAAGTGGCCTATGGCACTATACAACATTCCAGTGCTACTTATCTATAATGAAACCTCTTTGCTGACATGTTGGGAGTAGTGCAAACTCTTAACAATGTTCTGGTAGAGACTGGAAGGCATCTAGAAAGTTGTGGAACATGGATAAATGTTGTATTGAAGCATTGGCTAAGATAATTGCATGATTGCATGACATATTTCTTTATGTATAAAGAATTTGTTCTGAAAATTATGAGATGTTTCTAATCATGCAATTTAACTTGTTTTGTAGGAAAGACCGTATATCTTCACCTACAAAAGAAGGACTACAACATTTGTTCCAACAACAAAGATATCTATTGAAGATATTGAATTTCCCAGGATCTGGGATGAAGAAATAGAATGCCATGATCCGTCGATCATGAAGATGATGTTTGGGATGCAGTCCCAAGACCTGACAGGGAGTCACATGTGTGCAGATTTAAGAAATCCTTGTGTGGCTTGAAACAAGCTCCCAGAACTTGGTATGGTAGGATGGACAGTTTCCTATCTAGTTTGGGCTTTACCAAGAGTAAAGTGGATTCCAACCTTTATTACAAGGTTGAGGAAGGGAATCATGTGATTCTACTCCTGTATGTGGATGACTTATTTGTAATAGGAGATGACAGATTGATTACATATACAAAGAGGAAGCTTGCTGCTAAGTTCGATATGAAAGATTTGGGAATGATGCATTATTTCCTAGGTATGGAGGTGTGGCAGAGTGTAGGTGGGATCTTCCTTGGTCAAGGGAAGTACACAATAGATATCCTGAAGAGATTCGGGATGATGGATTGCAAGGCCATGGCCACACCTATGGCATCGAATCTGAAGCTTCTATGTGATGCTTCATCTGAGCCGGTTGATGTCTCTATGTATCGTCAAATGATTGGATCCTTGATGTACCTGACGAACACGAGACTAGATATTTGCTTTGCAGTGAACACATTGAGTCAGTTCCTGACAGATCCAAGGAGTGTTCACCTAGTTGCTGTAAAGCATGTTCTGAGGTACCTGAAGGGTATAGTGGATTATGGGCTCAAGTATGAAGCGAATCAAAAGTTTAACCTGCAGGGTTATGTTGATTCAGATTGGGCTGGCAGTGCTGCAGATAGGAAGACCACATCTAGGTGTTGCTTCAATATGGGATCAGGTGTGATCTCTTGGTTTAGCAGGAAGCAATCCTGCGTAGCATTGAGTACAGCTGAGGCAGAGTATGTTGCAGCCTGTTCAGCTAGTTGTGAGGCAATATGGCTACGGAAGCTACTGTCTGAGTTATTTGATCTCCCATTGGATGCTACTGGTATCTTTTGTGATAACCAAATTTGTGTGAAGATGTCTGAGAACCCAGTGTTTCATGACAAGTCGAAACACATAGAGATCAAATATCACTATATCAGGGATATGGTGCAGAGAGGAGCTATGAAGCTCCCGTATGTTGCGACGAACGAGCAAATTGCAGATGTGTTGATGAAGCCACTAGCCAGGGTGAAGTTCGAGTACTTCAGAGAGAGGCTTGGTGTTCTTCAGATTGATGACACTTCAAGGAAGAAGTGATGGACACATTTGTTGAATCCATTCCAAGCATGTTGGAAGGAGGATCCTTCACATGGCTGTGGATGTAAGCGTTGGATGATGAGCATCAGGATGATGTTCTGGTTTCTGCTTTGTATGATAAGTTGGATCATTTTCATGTATGTATGTATGCATCATGTTGGATGTTGGATATGATCGGTTGGATCATGTGTATGTATTTTTGTATATGCATCATGTTGGATGCTTGGACCATGTATCTGTATATGTATCAGGTGGATACATTGTATGATCAGGTGGATCATGTATGGTGATATGTATCATGTATTTGTATTTGTATCAGGTGGATACACTATATGATTAGGTGGATCATGTATGATGATATGTATCAGGTAGATACTTGGTATGCATCAGGTAGATGAATTGTATGATCAAGATGATCATGGATGACGAGCTTCAGGATGTTGCTCCAGATGACATGCAGCAGGATGTTGCAGTGATAATGATCAGGATGATCATGTGTACATCAGGATGATGTATGGTGAGTATCAGGTTGATACTCTATGGCCGTGGATCAGGTTGTGCAGATGAGCATATAATTTGTCCCTGGGAGATTTGCAGATAGTCTTTCGAGGTTTTGCCTATGGCATATAATTTGGCCCTGGGATATCTAGAAAATGCTCTTTCAAGTTTTTGCTCTAGGAGGACATATAATTTGGCCCTGGGAAATCTGCAGATAGTCTTTCGAGGTTTTTCCTATGGCATATAATATGGCCCTGGGATATCTGGCAGATGCTCTTTCGAGGTTTTGTCCTATGGCATATAATATGTCCCTGGGAGATCCGATAGGTTGGGCTGCGTGCCCGTAATAATTCCTGGGATGCTCTTGTGAGGTTTTTCCATGATGACATATAATCTGTCCCTGGGAGATCCTATAGGTAGAGCTGTGTGCTCGTAACAGCCTGGGATGCTCTTGAGAGGTTTTGTTGTGACCACATATAATCTGTCCCTGGGAGATCCTATAGGTAGAGCTGTGTGCTCGTAACAGCCTAGGATGATCTTGCGAGGTTTTGTGGTGAGGTCACATATAATATGGCTCTGGGAGATCCTATAGGTAGATTCATGTGCTCATAACAACCTGGGATTCTCTTTCGAGGTTTTTTTACACACGTAATAAGTCCTGAGGATTCCACAGTATGGCCAGTGATGACGAAGACCTGCAGGTGGTGGGCCTACATCCAGTATGAAAAAGGACTGGCTCTATAGAACTTCCTATGACGAGTAGAGTTAGAGATTGGTTGAGATAGCAGCAGCAGTGACGATGACGATGGCGATGATCCCAAGAAGAAGACTTGTCTAGCAGATTTGTGTCGAGAAATACCTTCCTAGTTAAGAGGGAGTGTTGATGTATATGTAACTTCGGAATGTATTTCATCTATGTATTTCATATATATTTATTGTACCCTTATTAGAGATGTGTTATTCCTCTATAAGGAAGTGTTGTCATGTGGATTGACAAGTGTCACAAGTGTGTGTACTTGTCGATGGGTTATTAGACCACCATGTGTGGGGTCGGCCCTGAAATATATATATTATAATGTGGATGTACCTAGCTAGACAAGTCGTCCCCATAAGGTCACTGGGAAAATAGGTTAGTATAAATAGAGATCAGGTGATCTCTATTTAGATCATTCGGAAAGTCATATCTCTCTCACTCAGAAAGTGGCGCACTAGTAAGGAGGAGGATCATCTGCTACTAGGAGACTATCTCAGTGTATTTTTTGTTGTACTTTGGTTGAGCCAATGCTCTCTCTATATCTGAGGAAGTTGTGGGGTTTTTCACCTTAGGGTTTTCCCCACGGAAAATCTGTGTCTCTTGTCTCTCATGCTTTTGATTCTTGTGATGCTTGTGATGCTTATTGTGATTGTCATGCATTGATATACTGTATTTGTTATTCTCTCAGTGAAGATCCTAGAGTATTGTGAATTAATGCTCAAAATTTAACAACATGAACATTCACATATAGTATAACCTAACAACATCTAAGATAAACATCATACCACCTAACAAACATAAACATAAACATACCATAATCATCATTTTCACCATATAACAAACATAAAACATAAACATTGTCAATATACTATCATAAACATAAAAATAAGCATAAACATGAATGTAAGATCATAAAAATTACATTACCATCATCTAACATATTTAAAGATCATCTAACACACACATATAATAATAACATCTAAGAAAACACAAGCTGCATTATATAACATGCATAGTCATCACGCACATCTAACAAACATCATGTAACTTGACATAACATACACATCACCATAAACATATAAATAACATCAAACTTATGATACACGCCAAATATATATCTCCAATCTAATAACTGCTATAACATATCTGGTGCACCTCCAGAACCAAAGGCATCAACATCTCTCCCACCATATCCAGAGGGTTCGACATCACCACTAGTAGATCCAGAGGCATCAACACCTCTTCCAGCAGAGTCATAGGCATCAACACCTCCAAAAATAGAGAAAAAGGCATCAGTACCTCTGCTAGGAAAAAAACCATCTGAAAGACAAGCATATATAGGTCCATAAAGAGGTCTCATACCCATTTTGAGCATCATCTCTACAATAGAGGTGAGTAGAGTAGGAAATGGTGGATGGTCAGGCCAATCAATAGGATAGGTTGGTTGGTCAAGTAGGAGTAGAGGAGTAGATGATGAAGTTGATGGAGGAGGAGGTGGTGGATGGGATGTCGAAGCTGATGATGGAGGAGGTGGAGGAGGACGATGAGATGTCGAATATGATGGAGGAGGAGGAGGAGGAGGAGGAGTTGGATGAGATGTCAGAGATAATGGAGGAGAAGGTGGAGGAGGAGGCTAATGGTCATCCCTCCTAGAAACTAAATGAATGGACTCACCAACAATATGTTGAAACAAGTTCCTCATATCACAAGGAACCATACTCTATAACTTTGTGAGTTGAGGCTATCACACAATGTTATCCACTTGTACATGCTCAACCCTCTATTGTGCCAACAATGTCAATAATCTATATTCCACCTCCTTTCAATACCTATCATCGAGCTTGTATCGGATTCCAGGAATGTCACCCAACTGTGGCACCTCAAGCTCCTACATATCCTCATCATCCTAAGCGGGAGGATGTGACTCCTCCCCATCGAATGTGCCAACATTTGCAAAATATATAGTACACAACAATAATTATAGAATTTCATTAAAAAATGTAATATAACAATTTAGAATATATTTCAATTGCATTAAGTATAGAGAAAATAAAATGCAACTAGATTAATTTAAACATAACGCTAATATTACCTCTCTCTTCCGGTGGCTTATCTTCAGTGAAGAAGATGTTGTGGCACACTGTCCAGTCCAATCCCCCGTGTATATATGGAACAATGTATAATGCATGGTTATCCTCACTGGATAACATATCAAGCACATCTAGTGTGATCCTAGATGGGAACTCAGGTTATCCCCTCTTGGGAATCATCTAGCCCCACATGTGCATACGCACCTTCATCATCATCCTAGGAGGGAAGTGCTCAAATGATGGCCTTGTGGGATGTAAACCTCTCAAAAAATAGAAAACAAAAGATTTGAAAAGGAAGGGAAGTTGGCCCTCCCATTAATCTGTGCACAAAATATGCCTAAAGAAAAACAAAACTACCACAAAAAAGTGGAAGACCACCTAATGCATCTAGGTATCTGTAATAAAGAATCAACATAATATAATAGAGGGAAAATAATGTTATTCCCATCACTAGTGGAGTGTGCCACCATAGTAGGAAAAAGAGAGAGGAACCTAACATCCTCTTGGCCAAAAGAAAAATTCTTAACCTACCCACTCCGCACCTGAAAATCAGTAGGATCGATGACGTGGCCACTAATATATCTCTGAGAATAAGCTAGTTGACACTCTGCTGCAACACTAGCTAGGACTTCAGGTAACTAGGGAAAATCATCTTGTCTCATGGATATCCCAGTGATGAAATAAATTTCCTCCTTAGTGGGTTGGAAAAACTGATTAGGACCAACATGAAATGCGTTCCTACGATGATCCCAATGTCATATCAACTATGCCAACGATTAAGAGTTCCCCTTGAGTTTTGTAGCCTTATGATAGAAATTCAGGAGGTCGACAACCCTTAAGAGGTCTCAGTTCTAAGCAGTAATGGGGTGAGGGTACAAATACACATCCCTCCCCCTCACACATGAAGTTGTACTAATCAACCTATGCATGTTGTTGCTCAACATCCTCTTGCCACTGACATCTCTGTTTCACATATAAAATGAATCAATGTCATAAATATACATATAAAAACACTAAATATTACATTCAATTAGAATGCTATTTAATAACATCAAATAATAAAAATAATTCTCAAAACAAAGAATTTTGAACATCGGTGTGCCTCAATTATGGTATCACACTACGTCCAGTGCTTTTCTACAACAAGCGCACCACTAATGATGCTCATGGATTACACGTTCACTGATTAATAGAGCACTCCGTTGGGATTTTTATACTTTTTAAATGGTTGATGATGGTGCACCCATCAAACATCAACGCATTGAAAGGAGTATGGAAATGTTCATAAACTACACCATTGATTTATTTTGCGAGTTTTTAATTTTTATGCTTTAACGATGCTCTTATTTCACACCAACACATCGAGAAATCGGTGCAGAAAGTTTAATGTATAAGTGCACAGTTAAAAAATTTGTCTTTGGAATTTTTAAAGTTTTCCACCACTTAACCAATGCATTGTGGGCATGGCATCACAACGTAAATGATGTGTACGAGTTCTTAGAGTGCACGATAGCCTCACTTAGTGTGTGTTCCAATTTTTTTATAACGGTATTCCATTTTGATATTAGTGCAGTGTGATATCGGTGTAGAATAGTAAATGGATTGCATTTATTAAAGTAATTTTTTTTTAAACTATGTTTGTTTCTGCAGTGCACTTGGAACACGTTGTGCACTACCTATATGGTATGTTTGGTTTTATTGTGTGCACCATTGAAACCATTTGTAATTTTTTTAAATTTTGTATAGTTTACAGTGCATTAGATACACGTCAGCGCACCGACAAAATGGTGTCGTTAATTTATCAAACCAAATCATTAAATATTTTTTATATATTTTAAAATTTTGTACTAACAAAATAAATGCATTGTGGACATACCATCACACCATTCACAATGCGTAACTATTCTTATAGTGCACCATAACTTCCCTTCATGAGGTCGCAAATTAAATTTGGCAGCAGTGCTTCAGATACACAGTGGCGCACCAGGACATCGACGCAAAATGTTTAATGGAAAACACTTCTTAACGAAGTGATTTTTTTTAATATGTTTGGTTTTGCAGTGTGCATGACACGGGTTAGTGCACTATATATATGGTGCATTTTGGTTTAGTATACGGACTGGTTTATGTTCATATTGTTTTTAAAACCTAGTTAATCCGTGTGTTATGAAATTATAGCACACTATTTTTGTGGTGCACGTCCTACTGAAATGAACCACTAACAATGCACCCTATGAATTTACAGGGCACACCATTTGCGATGCGAGCTGAATGACTCGAACACACCACACAGGGTTTTTAATTTTTTATTATATTAAGGAGAAAAAAAAGTTAGTTTTAATTTTAATCCACTAAAAAATTAAATTGTGAATTAACAAAGAATTTACCTAGACATTTTAGCATTGAGAAGGCATGGTTGTGATGTAATTCAAATTTGAAATTTTGCCCAATGTTTGGAAAAATTCAAAATACAGTCAACAACCAATGGAAGTGAGAAATGCCTCCAAGTGGAGAACAAATGTCAAGGAATCTTAGTAGGGGATGTATGGAACCAATATTGTATGGATCAAAAGCATCGTTTGTTAGAAAAACAGGATCGCAGAACAATAACAATAAACAGAAATGCAAATATAATCACACATACACATTACAAGAGAGACACAGATATATCGTGGTTCACCCAACTTGGGCTACGTCCACACTGAATTTGCCAGTACTTATTATTATTACCGTCCAGCAAGGTGAAGGGATACAACCTGCAGCACAACTGCTGCACTTCCTCTTCTTTGTTTCACAGTCACTCTCCTGATCGCAGAGATCTTTACAATGCATAAAACCTAATACATCATCCTCTCTAGCCATATTACAATGTCTTTATTTTATAAGGGAAATACAATGGGAAAATACCATAGGATACCCAAAACCATGGGCCCGCAAAACAGCTGGCAAAAACAACCCCAAAACTTTTCTTCGGGGGCGCTGGCCCCCAGACCCCCCAGCCAAGGGGGATGGTCCCCCCCGCTGGGGTGACTGTACAGTCCACCTACATATCATATAGAACTGGGGTACAAACCCGGTTGATACAATATCATCTATGAGACTAGAAGATCTGGCTCCACAACTAACATCGTTGATGTGATAAACATGAATTTTTCTTGTGGTGATTTTTTTTATTAAACCTTATTCCAGTGTGCTTGACACTTGAATGCACTAGTTCATTTTGTTATATAAAACGTACCACTAAAAACAATTTAAAATAAAAATAAATATAGTATGTGGTTTAAAAATCAATTTTTTTTAACCTTATCATGGTGCGGCTCAAGTTTTACCACGCTAGTGCTATTCATTGCAAGAACCACACCAATTATGGACATTAAAAATAAGAAAAATATAGTAATCTAGTGTTCTCAACTATCCATTTACCCAACTTCGGTACTTTCAACTATGTGGCACCCCGGTGCATTTTGATCATTTAAATTCATCTCTTGTAAAAAAACATTAATTGAACCCTGGTACAGTGCACCAAAAAACATAAGAGAACAATGAAATAGACTATATATAATGCATCGAATATAAAAAATGAAAATAAAAAATAATATAGTTCGTGGTTTTAGAATCATATTTTTTTAAATCTTATGTAGTGAGGATTTGGATTTATCTCCCCGATGTGGTGTATTAGACAAACCACGTCGTTGTTGGAAATTAAAAATAATAAAATATGGTAATCATTTTCTCTCTCCTATCCATTTACCATACTTAAGTGCTTTCAACTACATGGCATATTGGTGCACTATGTTAATATAAACACATCGTTTGCAAAATTAATTTTTTTTGTAAGATGGTGTTTCTCGTCGTGGTGATACATGTTCTATATGCAGCACCAGTGCATTTATGTTGTGTACACACCGATGTGTTTATTATGCATAAATGCGTTGGAAAAAAACATCCACTAAAACCTCTACATGATCACCTCTAGTACTGACCTTCTCTATAAAAACATATTTGGGATCTTTTTAGAGTAACATCCACTATAAGCTCTACAAAAAGGGATTTTCCTTATAGTGTACAATTGAAGGGAATGAAAATGTAATCCTACCCAATGGACAAAAAATTGAGCATGCATCCCTTGAGAACTTGGATGGAACTAGAAGTCATGAAACAATTGAAAGAAATATCTTCTAGGAATAAATGGATATAAATGAAAATGCAATTGGAAATCATGAAATAATTGAAAGAGATAAATTTGATGAACAAATGGATAGAACTATGCACCTATAGAAAATAAAAATTATATACATGTACAAGATTCATAGAAATGCATGAAGGGTGCTCAGTAGATCAAACTATGCATGCTTCAAGAAGGTTAGCAAGAAATCACCTAAGGACATCCTTATTAGGTCTTAAGAAGCGGTAAGGATAGTATAACCGTAGAATAAATGAGGGGAAGACATAATTTAAGGAAATTGGTAAATGGTTCTTTGGGAATTCACTTCAATATGTAGATGAAAATGACATTATTTTTGGAATTGGGTACTTCTTGAGAAAAAACCATAGTGAAGAGTCTAAAATTGAGGATGTTCTTGAACACCCAAATGGAGTGCTTGATAAACTTCGATCAATAGTTATGAAAGAGATCTGTAATGATTTTCTGCCTCGAATCATGGCTTCAATATTTATTGAATTAAGCATGAGCCATAAGTATTTGCAATCTATGAAATAGATTGATAGTCATTGTTTATTGAAAGGGGTTAATCTAACTCCATTTTCCAAGGAAATGAAAAAGAGGAGCAAATCATCTAAGGATATTGATATGGGTAGGGAGGGAACTAATTGTTTCACATATGGTTTAGAGTGAATAAAATAAAGTCATATGCTTCCTTTACGGTTCATTCATACGAAAAGAGGACTGGAAGTAGAGTCATTGAATTTTTGTCATGTCCCCAAAATTTGTATTGGGTCACAATGGGTCACAATGGCCTAAGCCACTTGACCATGTTCTTGATAGTTTGTCAAATTGGTGCTAAGGGTCAAATAATTTCCAAGCATGATGTCCAAGTTAGTAATAATGTAAAATTAGAGCCAAATGGACAAGGTGGGTCACATGAAGAGAAAATTCCCATTTAAAAGTTCGTAATTGTGAGAATTATATATAGGTTGAATACCATGAAATAATTCTAATAGCCAATAATATTGAAGCAAAGAATTCCTCACAAGAATTATTCAAAGATATGCAAGATTAAGAAGAAGAAATATTGAGACAGAAACATAAGAGAATGAACTCAATTGATGGAAATATAATCTCATATATTATTCCTCAATATGAATATAATATATAATATATCTCAAGAGAGAAAATAGAATGCCTTAAGGCAAGTTGTAAATTACAAAAAGTAAGGCTTACTAAAAGCATAAAAACCCCCTAGGTGTCAAAAGAACTTTGCAAAACACTCTAAAGGCTCACAAATTGGATGAATATGGTATGACAACTCATGAGTGATGTAAATGTAATTTAATGATGAATTTAGGAGAGAATAAAGTGTTATAGGTCGAATTGGTCAAGTGGAGAGAGTTTCCAAGTCAACTATATTTACCTTATCCACTAGAAAGTAGAAAAAATAGGATAAAGATGTCTAAATCAAGAAGGTGTCTTTCTAATTCAGGAATGGAATAAAATTAGACAGAATCCAAGGAAATAAGATCCATAATTTATCCAAACTCGTTTTTGTGACTTAGGATGGCATATGGAGGCATAAAAGACAAAACTATGCCAACTACATAGTCTACACCTAGGAAAATTAATCTAGATGACTAATAAAATATATCCTAAGTATGGAATGGTTTTTTAAATGTTCCAACACCCCCCCTTAAGCCTTATTGTATGTGAGTAAAATATTAGAAATATAGGGACCAAGAAACAATGTTTATGGTCACCCCATTACAATTATTATGCCCATGTAAACCAAGGAAACGTGGAAAACCTCATGGGAATAAAACACTCCCTCAAAAATAGACATGTGCACACCAAAATTGTTGCCTCTCCAAACTCAAGTAGGTGTGAACTTGATCAGATGTATGGAGGTATATTCCTCTTGGGAAGAAGTGGATCATGCTCCAAAAACATGTGCTTGTTGAGATCAGGTCCAAATAAGACTTGATGATGTCCTCCATATTATGCGCAATAAATGCCAATAATCATGCAGTGGATTAGAAGCATGATAGTACGAGCGAAACGAACCACTCCAAATTGTAAGCCTTGCCTCCATAGTATTCAATAAAACACTAAAAAGAGACCCATGGATAGGTTCTCAGTGTGTATGAACTGCAACAACTAGCTGATGATTCAAATCAGAAGACATATGAGAGAACTGAGAGATGTCTCCAACTTCTTGAAAAACATGTTGGCAATCATGTAGGAACTGGCAGGAGCATGGACGAAGGAAGTGAAGGTGCAACCAACAACCTCAATTGTATAATGACTTCCAAATAACTATAGATCACCTTCTTGGATACCATTGAGCAACAAAGGATCCTCAATATCTGAAATGTAAGAGGAGAACAATTATGAGAGATGGAAAGATCTGAGTTCTTCTTCAACAATAAATTTATGCCATTTGATCTTCAGTTCCTACAAAACAAACTCTTTGAAAATTATACTCGAAGACTAATTTAATAAAGAGATCCAAAGGCTCTGATACCATGTTATAATTGTATATAGTTTGAATACCATGAATTAATTCTAATAGCCAAGAATATTGAAGCAAGGAAGTCCTCACAAGAATTATTCAAAGATATGCAAGAATAAGAAGAAGAAATATTGAGACAGAAACATAAGAGAATGAACTCAATTGATGGAAATATCATCTCATATATTATTCCTCAATATGAATATAATATATAATACATATCAAGAAAGAAAATAGAATTCCTTAAAGGTAAGTTGCAAAGCACAAAAAAGTAAGGCTTACTAAAAGCATAAAAACCCCCTAGGTGTCAAAAGCACTTTCCAAAACACTCTAAAGGCTAAAAAATTTGGATGAATATGGTATGGAATATCATGAGTGATGTAAATGGAATTTAATGATGAATTTAGGAGAGAATAAAGTGGTGTAGGTCTAATTGGTCAAGTGGAGAGAGTTTCCAATTCAACTAGCTTTACCTTATCCACTAGAAAGTAGAAAAAAAAGGATAAAGCTGTCGAAATAAAGAAGGTGTCTTTCTAATTCAGGAATGGAATAAAATCAAATAGAATCCAAGGAAATCTGATCTAGAATCTATCCAAATTCGTTTTTGTGACTTAGGATGGCATATGGAGGAATAAAAGACAAAACTAGGCCAACTACATAGTCTACACCTAGGAAAATTAATTCAGGTGACTAATAGAATATATCCCAAGTATGGAATGGGTTTTTAAATGTTCCAACACCCCCCCTTAATCCTGACTTTATGTGAGTAAAATATCATATATATAGGGCCCAAGAAACAATGATTATGGTCACCCCATTACAATTATTATGCCCATGTAAACTGAGGAAACAAGGAAAACCTCATGGGAATACAACCCTCCCTAAAAAATTGGCATATGCACACCAAAATTGTTGATGCTCCAAACTCAAGTAGGTGTGAACTTGATCAGATGTATGGAGTCATATTCCTCATGGTAAGAATTGGATCATTCTCCAAAAACACGTGCTTGCTGAGATCAAGTCTAAATGAGACTTGATGATATCCTCCATCTTCTGTGCAATAGGTGCCAATAATCATGCAGTGGATTAGAAGCATGATACTAAGAGCGAAACCAACCACTCCAAACTATAAGTTTGCCTCCATAGTATTCAATAACACACCAAAAATAAACCCAAGGAAAGGTTTTGAGTGCGTATGAGTTGTAACAACTAGTTGATGATTTGAATTAGAAGACATATGAGAGAACTGAGAGATGTCTCCAACTTCTTGAAAAATGTGTTGGATATCATGTAGGAACTGGAAGGAGCATGGACAAAGGAAGTGAAGGCGCAACCAACAACCTCAAATGTATAATGACTTCCAAATAACTATAGATCACCTTGTTGGATACCATTGACCAGCAAAGGATCCTCAATATCTGAAATATAAGAGGAGAACAATGATGGGAGATGGAAATATCTGAGTTCTTCTTCAACAATAAATATCTACCATTTGATCTTTAGTGGCTGCAAAACAAACTCTCTGAAAATTATACTCGAAAAATATTTTAATCAAGAGCTCCAAAGGATATGATACCATGTGATAATTCTATATAGTTTTAATACCATGAAAGAATTCTAATAGCCAATAATATTGAAGCAAAGAAGTCCTCACAACAATTATACAAAGATATGCAAGAATAAGAAGAAGAAATATTGAGACAGAAACATAAGAGAAGGAACTCAATTGATGAAAATATAATCTCATATATTATTCCTCAATATGAATATAATATATAATACATCTCAAGAGAGAAAATAGAATTCCTTAAAGGAAAGTTGTAAAGCACAAAAAAGTAAGGCTTACTAAAAGCATAAAAACCCCCTAAGTGTCAGAAGCACTTTCCAAAACACTCTAAAGGCTCACAAATTGGATGAATATGGTATGGAAGCTCATGAGTGATGTAAATGGAATGTAATTATGAATTTATGAGATAATAAAGTGTTGTAGGTTGAGTTGGTCAAGTGGAGAGATTTTCCAAGTCAACTAGCTTTACCTTATCCACTAGAAAGTAGAAAAAACAAGATAAAGTTGTCTAAATCAAGAAGGTGTCTTTGTAATTCAGGAATGGAATAAAATCAAACAGAATCCAAGGAAATCTGATCCAGAATCTATCCAAATTCATTTTTGTGACTTAGGATGGCATATGTGTTGATGTATTTGTAACTTCGGAAGATATTCACTTGTATATTACATTTGTACTTTATTGTATCCCCAACGGAGATGTATTATTCCTCCGATTGGAAGTGTCGTCAATTGTACTTGCAAGTGTCGCAAGTTATATTGTAAGTGTCATAACTTATACTTGATGGGTTATTAGACCACCTTGATGGGGTTGGCCATGTATGAGTCATGTGGGTTAAAGGGTTATTAGACCACCTTGATGGGGTCGGCCCTATATGAGTCATGTGGGTTAAAGGGTTATTAGACCACCCTAGTGGGGTCGGCCTAGTTAGCATTATGTTATGTGGTTAAGTTGGGGCCGACCTAGTTGAGTAAAGGTCAAGTGAAAGTATAAGTATAAATAGAGAGTGTGACTCTCCCATTTGATTCATTCTCTCATTCAGTCACTTCGCATTAGTGAGAGAGAGGAGGAGTTTGCACAAGTGGAGGAGACGTGGCTGCTGCAATCATATATCTCTTGGGGTTTGATCTTTGTGATCTTTGTATTGGTGCTTATTCTATCTCTGAGGAAGTTGCGGGGTTTTTCACCTTCTTGGTTTTCCCCGGTGAAATGTTTTGTGTCTCTTGTCTATTGTCTCTTATGCTTGACATGTTGTACATGTTGTTCTTTTAGTTAAGATCCTAGATCTATTGAATTAAATGATGAAAATATAGCATGGTATCAAATCTAGGCTGAAGGAAGGCATGGTATGGCATTTATGAGACTTGTTGCACTTGCGACAAATTGGAAGCTAGGGCTTGATATAGCAAAAACCAATCATTGTGGAACTTTCGCTATAAATCCATTTTGGTGAAGGTTTCAGTTCTAAAACTTCTGCAAGTTGTAGATAGCACCCCATGTACCTTGTGTCTGAAGAACAACATCTAATTCGTTGTACTTTCTGTTTTATGACCTGTACAATCTAAGGTTTCTGCCTCTTCCAGATCTCAGTCATAAACAGGTGACCTAGGAAAAAAGGTCCCAACTTGGGATAGGAAGCTCCAAATGAAATTTGGTAAAATGTGACAGGTAGGGAACGGACTGTACATTCACAGGTCCACGTTTCAGAGGCCTAAGTCGAACCAGTGACACGTGGCATGCCGTACAAGTCTCTTGTTTTATCCCATAAACAGGTCAAATTGTGCCACTTGGAATAACTCTCTCTTAGAGAATCCAATTGAGGTCATACATATGGGGTTCGAAAGATGACAAGTCAGGATACCACTGGCTAAAGTTTCAGACCCTGTGGATCCGTAATTTCAGAGATGCACCAGAAACAATCAGGCACATATTTCTGTGAAATAGAATTGAATTCTGAGCATTCTCATTTTTGGCTCATCACTGCTGCAGGAAATTAGGGCTTTTGATAGAAGTAGAATTTTGGAATGATCTCAACACAGGATTTCTATCCTCAAAAAAATTGAAATCTAGAGACCAAGATCAAAGTTTTTGGTTGGGCAGAACCCTGAGCATCATCAAACCCTAGTTCGAAATTTTGATTAGAAAGGTAGAAAATTAGGGTTTCTACAAAAGTTGAAATTCTTGGAATCTAATACCACAACTGGAAGCTCCTCAGAAAAATCAAATTTGAGAGTACAAGATCGAACCTTTTGGTTGGGCAGAAAACCGGGTTTTATCAAACCCTAGTTCGGGATCCTGTCCAGAAGATCCAGAAGTTTCAAAGGCAATTTTGAGGGGTCAAATTTTGCAGTTTTCAAAATTGAAGTATACTAGCTTGATTAGCTCGGCAAGACACATCTTTCCATCCATTCAGAAGTTTTAAATTCAAAATTTTAATTTTTAGGGTTTCTCTGAAAAACCCTAATCCAGCTCGAGATCTAGTTTCAACAAATCAAAGTGGATTGCATTAATCCTAGAAGAGAATGAATTGGACAACTTGCATAAGTGAAGAAGTTCCAGTTCCAAAGGAAGATGAGGCTAAGGCCTTACATAAGAAGACTACAAGCAATCTTGACAGGTATGACTCATACAGGTATGTTTTGAAATATGTTCATAATTAAGTTTATGATATGTTTTTCTTCATATTATTGAGGTTAGTACAATCTTGATTAATGTTAGACTTGTCTTATCACCCTAGTAAAAGTATGAATGCATGTGAATGATAGAAGACATTGATTGGTTAGGGTTATGACACTTATGATTGTACTAGTGCACTGTGGTGTTGTATGAGGTTGATGTTGTCCGCTAACATGAAAGGTACATCAAGAAAGACAAATCAAGTTCTAGATCAAGAACATATGACCATGGTGACATGAAGACAAAGACTCATCCATGGCCATTATAGAAGCTCTACTTACGAGGTATGTATATTTTGGTTCTACAATGGTTAACTTATGAGTTATGCAGGTTACTAGCACAAGTCATTAAACAGAAGAAGAAGACAGTATGTGGGTATGTTAGACATAACCAACAAGCATGACAATCCAGGTATGTTTTTCCTATATCAATTTAGAATCCTACATTGTGTTAGGATCTATTATATAAGTATATTTGTCATGATTGATTATGATTATTCTTGAAGTTAGAAGCTTAAGTAATCAAGGGTTTATGCATATTATGTTTCTCAGTTTGATTGATGATATGACAAACCAGAAGAGTCCTATGATCAAATAATAACATGCATGAGTAAAAGAAGTAGTCCCTAAAACCTTGAATACTAGCGCTTATTATCTATGTATGAAATGATCATGACCATACATATTTAAGGTTATTTAGAATCATAATGTTTTGATAATATTGAGATTATACTAATGGACGTATGATTAGGTATGAGATCTTGAGGATGACACAATCATGACACTAGTGCACACTTAAGCATGCATAGTGGTCTATGATGGATATAAGTTCAAGGACAGATAATCCAGGAAGCAAAGATCAAGAGGGAGCACACTCCAGTAGTTACTACAAGGAAGCAAAGATTGAGAGGGAGTCCACCCTACAACTTTACAAAGATAAGTATTTGAATTGTCATTTATAATATATATGATTACTTAAATAATGTTTTCTAGTCATATACATACTTATGTTCCTATATTTAGGATGTATTTTATGCATATTAGAAAAGTTGCATTAATGAACAAGATACTACTAATATGCAAGCAATGGGTAAGTGGCCTATGGTACTATACAACATTCCATTGCTACTTATCTAGAATGAAACCTCTTTGCTAACATGTTGGGAGTCGTGCACACTCTTAACAATGTTCTGGTAGATATGGAAGGCATCTAGAAAGTTACGGGATATGGATAAATGTTGTATTGAAGCAATGGCTAAGATAATTGCATGACTGTATGACATATGTCTTTATGCGTAAGAATTTGTTCTTGAAAAACTACGAGAAGTTTCTAATCATGCAATTGAATTTGACTTGTAGGAAAGATCGTGTACAATCACCTACAAAAAGATGGACTACAACATTTGTTTCCGCAACAAAGTTCAAGAAAACTATTTATTGAATATATTGAAGAATCTGAAGTTCCTAGGATCAGGGATACAGTAATGGAAGAATGCCATGATCGAGGAGTACCAGTCGATCATGAAGAATGATTTCTGGGATGTGGTCCCGAGACCAGATGGGAAGTCTGTTGTGATTTCCAAGTGGATCTACAAGATCAAGCATGCTGCAGATGGCAGCATAGAGAAATACAAGGCAATATTTTTAGCTTGTGGCTTCTCCCGGAAAGAGGGGATAGATTATGAAGAGACTTTTGCACCTGTATACAGATACACTTCCATCATAACAATACTTGCTATGGTTATAGTGATGAAGTGGAAGATACACCAGATGGATGTCAAGACAGATTTCTTGAATGGTGTAGTCAAAGAGGAAGTGTATGTGGAGCAGCCACTTGGTTTTGAGACACATGACAGGGAGTCATATGTGTGCAGGTTGAAGAAAGGCTTGTATGGATTGAAGCAAGTTCCTAGGACTTGGTATGGTAGGATAGACAGCTTTCTATCTAGTTTGGGCTTTACCAAGAGTAAAGTGGATTCCAACCTTTACTGCAAGGTTGACGAAGGTAATCCAGTGATACTACTTTTGTATGTGGATGACTTGTTTGTTATAGGTGAGGATGGGTTAATTGTTGATAAGAAGAAGAATCTTGTTGTCGAGTTCGAGATGAAGGACTTGGGGATGATGCATTATTTTATAGGCATGGAGGTGTGGCAGAGTGCAGGTGGAATCTTCCTTGGACAAGGGAAGTATGCAGTATAGATCCTGAAGCGGTTCGGGATGATGGACTGCAAGGCCATGGCCAAATCTATGGGATCGAACCTGAAGCTTCTGTGTGATGCTTCATCTAATCCAATTGATGTCACAGTGTATCATCATATGATTGGGTCTTTGATGTACCTAATGAACACGAGACCAAATATTTGCTTTGCGGTGAACACATTGAGCCAGTTTCTGACGGATCCGAGAGGTGTTCACCTGGTTGCTATAAAGCATATTCTGAGGTACCTGAAGGGTACAATTGACTATGGGCTCAAGTATGATGCGAATCAAAAGTTTAACCTCGAAGGTTATGTTGATTCAGATTGGGCAGGCAGTGCTACAGATAGGAAGAGCATTTCAGGGTGTTGCTTCAGTATGGGATCATGTTTGATCTCTTGGTTTAGTAGGAAGCAGTCCTGCGTAGCACTGAGTACAGTCGAAGCAGAGTATGTCGCAGCTTGTTCGCCTAGTTGTGAGGCAGTATGGCTATGGAAGCCACTGTCTGAGTTATTTGATCTCCCGTTGGATGCTACTGGTATCTTTTGTGACAACCAGAGTTGTGTGAAGCTGTCTGAGAACCTGGTGTTCCATGATAGGTCGAAGCACATCGAGATCAAATATCACTATATCAGGGATATGGTGCAGAGAGGAGCAATGAAGCTCCTACATGTTGCGACAGATGAGCAAGTTGAAAATTTGTTGACGAAACCACTAGCCAGAGTGAAGTTTGAATACTTCAGAGAGAGGCTGGGTGTTCTTCATATTGAAGATACTTCGAGGAATAAGTGATGGGACACATTTGCAGGAGCCATTCCAAGCCTGTTGATAGGAGGATCCTTCCATGGATGTGGATGTAAGTGCTATGTGATGAGCATTAGAACAATGCTCTAGTTACTACTTTGGATATGCACTAGTTGGATGCTTTGTATGATCAGTTGGATCATGTATATGTGTATGCATCAGGTGGATGCTTTGTATAATTAGTTGGATCATGTATGATAACATGCATCAGGACAATGCAATGACGATGATCAGGATGATCGTGTGTGATGAGTATCAAGACGATACTCTGGATGATATGTTGATGTATATGTAACTTCAGAATGTATTTCATATATGTATATTGTACTCCTATAAAGATGGTATTATTCCTCTATACGGAAGTGTTTGTATTCCTATAGAGATGTTATTATTCCTCTATACGGAATTGTCGTCATTTATATTGTAAGTGTCATAAATTATACTTTATGGGTTATTAGACCACCCTATTGGGTGTCGGCCAAGTCAGCATTATGTTATGTGGTTAAGTTAAGGCCGACCTAGTAAAGGTTATTAGGCAAGTCAAGTCAAGTATAAATAGAGTGCAGGAGGCACTCTATTTGATCATTCTATTCTCACACACACTCTTTGGAGAGTGGCGCACTTGTGGAGGAGGAGAAGCTGCTGCTAGGAGATGTCTAGCTCTTATGCTTGGGTTGTATCATTGCTCTATCTATCTTTGAGGAATTTTTTGGGGTTTTTCACCTTTATGGTTTTCCCCAGTAAACTCTGTGTCTCTTGTGTGCTTGCATTATTGTGTCCATGATTGATATGTTGTAGATATGTTGTACATGTTGTTCTCTCAGTTAAGATCCTAGATCAGATTGAAGTAAATTCTGAAAAATTAACATGGGTTCATAGCTAGCCTGAAAGAAGGCATGGTATGGCATGTATGACACTTGTTGCACTTGTGATGCTAGGGCTTGATATAGCAAAAACCAGTCATCGTATCACTTTCGCTATAAATACATTTTGGCGAAGTTTTCAGATCTGGAACTTTTACAGGTAGAAGATAAGATCCCCATGTACCTTGTGTCCAAAAGAAAACTTCTAATTCGTTGTAATTTGTGTTTTATGATCTATACAATCTAAGGTTTATGCCTCTTCCATATCTGAGTCATAAACAGGTGACCTAGGAAAAAATGTCATAACTCGGGCTAGGAAGCTCCAAATAAAATTTCATAAAAAGTGACAGGTAGTGCACGGACTGTACTTTCTCAGGTAACTTCCGAAACTGAACCAGTGACACATGCACGGCGTACAAGTTCGCTCTCCTGTTTTAACCCATAAACAGGTCACGTTGCGACACTTGGTATAACTCTCTCTCAGAGAATCCAATTGAGGTTAGACCTATGGGTTTGGAAAGATGGCAGGTCGAGCTACCACAGGAAGAATTTTTAGACTCTGTGGATAGGAAAGTGTAGAGTTACACCAGAAACAATCAGGTACATATTTCTGTCAAAACATAATTATTTTTTAGCACCTTCTTTCATGACTTCAGGAATTTAGGGTTTTGGAGAAAGTTGGAATTTTTGTAATTGGAGACCACGACTTAATGCTACTCATCAAAATAGAAATTTAGAGACCAAGATCAGAATTTTTGGTTGGGCAGAAGGTCGGGCTTGATCAGACCCTAGTTCGAGACTTTGATCAGAAAAGTGGAAAATTAGGGCTTCTGCAAAAATGGGAATTTTGTAAATGTGTGACCACGGCTGGAAGCTCCTCAGAAAAATAGAAGCTTAGAGCTTTGGATCGAACCTTTTGATTGGGCAGAAGGGTGGGTTTTATCAAACCCTAGTTCGGGGTCATGTCCAATGAATCCAGAAGTTTCAAAGGCAAATTTGAGGGGTGAAACTTTGTAGTTTTCAAATTCTAAGTATACCGGCTTGATCAGCTCATTAAGGCGCATCTTTCTATCCTTTCAGAAGTTTGAATTTTCAGGGTTTCTCTGACAAACCCTAATCCAGCTCGAGATCCAGTTCCTGCAAATCAAGTGGATTGGGTTAATCCTAGAAGAGAATGGATTGGTCACCTGCATAAGTGAAGAAGTTCTTGTTTCAGAGGGATATGAGGTGAAGGCCTTACATAAGAAGATTACAAGCAATCTTGACAGGTATGACTTATCCAGGTATGTTTCGAGATTTGTTCATGATTAATTTTATGGTATGTTTGTCTTCATATTATTACGGTTAGTACAATCTTGATTAAATTTAGACTTGTCGTATCACCTTAATAAAATTATGAATGCATGATAGAAGATATTCATTGATTAGGGTGTTGACACTTATGATTGTACTAATGCATTATGGTGTTGTATGAGGTTTATGTTGTCCGCTAACATGAAAGGTACACCAAGAAATACAAATCATGTTCTAGTTCAAGAAGATATGATCATGGTGACATGAAGACAAAGATTCATCCATTGTCATGGATCACATAGAAGATCTATTTACGAGGTATGTATAACTTGATTCTATAATGGTTAACTTATGAGATATGCAGGTTACTAGCACAAGTCATTGAAGAGAACAAGAAGACATCATGTGGGTATGATAGACATAACTAGCTAACATACTAATCCAAGTATGTTTTTCCTAAATCAAGTTAGAATCCTACCTTGTGATAGGATCTCTTATATAAGTATACATGACATGATTGATAATGATTATTCATAGGTTTGAATAATCATGGGTTTAGGCATATTATGTTTCTTACCTTAATTGATGATATGACTAACCAGAAGAGTCATGAAAGTATAGGTTTGAGTAATCACGGGTTTAGGCATATTATGTTTCTTAATTTAATTTATGATATGACTAACCATAAGAGTCCTTGAATACTAATGCTTATTATTTATGTTTGAAATGATCATGACTATACATGCTTAAGATTATTGTGTACTGATAGTATTGAGAATATACTAATAAATGTATGATTATGTATGAGATCTCGAGGATATCACAATAATGATACTTGTAAGCATGCATAGTGATCGAGGATGGATATAAGTTCAAGGACAGGTAATCCAGGAAGCAAAGATCAAGAGGGAGTCCACCCAACAACAACCAAACAAAGATAAGTATTTGAATTGTCATTTCTTACATATTTAATGTTGTTCAATAATGTATATGCTTATGTTCCTAAACTTTGGTTGTGTATTATGCATATTAGAATAATTGCATTAATGAACAGTATACTACTAATATGCATGTGATGGGTAAGTGGCCTATGGCACTATACAACATTCCATTGCTACTTATCTAGAATGAAACCTCTTTGCTGACATGTTGGGAGTAGTGCAAACTCTTAACAATGTTCTGGTAGAGATTGGAAGGCATCTAGAAAGATACAGGATATGAATGAATGTTGTATTGAAGCATTGGCTAAAATAATTGTATGACTGTATGACATATTTCTTTATGTGTAAGAATTTTTTCTGAAAACTATGAGATGTTTCTAATCATGCAATTTAACTTGTTTTGTAGGAAACATCGTATACGAGCTCCTACAAAAGAAGGACTACAACATTTGTTTCAACAACAAAGCTATCTATTGAAGATATTGAATATATTGAAGTTCCCAGGATTCGGGAAGAATGCCATGATCGAGGAGTTCCAGTCGATCATGAAGAATGATGTTTGGGATGCAGTCCCAAGACCTGAAGGGAAGTCTGTTGTGACTTCCAAATGGATCTATAAGATCAAGCATGCTGCAGATGGTAGCATGGAGAAACACAAAGCGAGGTTTGTAGCTTGTGGCTTCTCCCAGAAGGAGGGATTGAGAATGAAGAGACTTCTACACCTATAGCTAGGCACACTTCCATTAGATCAGTACTTGCTCTGGTTGCAGTGATGAAATGGAAGATACACCAGATGGATGTCAAGAAAGCTTTCTTGAATGGTGTAGTCGAAGAGGAAGTGTATGTGGAGCAGCCACTTGATTTTGAGACACATGACGGGAAGTCATATATGTGCAGAACTTGGTATGGTAGGATAGACAGCTTTCTATCCAGTTTGGGATTTACCAAGAGTAAAGCGGATTCCAACCTTTACTACAAGGTTGAGGAAGGCAATCCAGTCATACTACTTTTGTATGTGGATGACCTGTTTGTTACATGTGAGGATAGATTAGTTGCCGACATGAAGAGGAAGCTTGTTGTAGAGTTTGAGATGAAGAACTTGGGGATGATGCACTATTTTCTAGGCATGGAGGTGTGGCAGAGTGCAGATGGTATATTCCTTGGACAAGGAAAGTATGCAGTAGAGATCCTGAAGAGTTTCGGGATGATGGACTGTAAGGCCATGGCCACACCTATGGCATCAAACCTGAAGCTTCTGTGTGATGCTTCATCTGAGCCGGTTGATGTTACTGTGTATCGTCAGATGATTGGATCCTTGATGTACCTGACGAACACGAGGCCAGATATTTGCTTTGCGGTGAACACTTTGAGCCATTTCCTGACAAATCCCAGAGGTGTCCACCTGGTTGTTGTAAAGCATATTCTGAGGTACCTGAAGGGTACAGTTGATTATGGGCTCAAGTATGATGTGAATCAAAAGTTTAACCTGCAGGGTTATGTTGATTCAGATTGGGAAGGCAGTGCTTGTAGCTAGGGTTTTACCCCTAGCTTGTGCAAATGGGCACCTACTAAGGATAAGGGACTCCTTAGTAGCAGTTCAGTAAATTGCAAATTAAAATGCTAAAACAGAAATGTAAATTACTCTAAACATATGCATGAAACAGAAAAGACAAGATATAAAGAATGGTTTTTGTATTAATTTTACCTCCAATGTGAAGGTTGGTGAAGCTCTTGCAATGGCCCAAGAGGGTTGCTCCAGGCTCTAACTTGCTCCTTCTCTTTCTCCAATGGTGGGAATGGGCCAAAAGGGGCTCTCAAGGTGAAATTAGCTCAAGGGTGAGCTAGGGTTTCAAGAGATATTTTGGCAAAGTAAGGGTGCTTAAGACTATGGATGTGAAATGAGGGGTCTCCATCACCTATTTATAGTTTTTTGGTGGTGGAGTGCTGGCCCATGGTTTTGGGAACCAAATGGTTTAGGTCAGCTGTATAGGGTTTTTTCCTCTTTTTTCCTCATTATTTTATATTTTTTATTCCCTCTTTAGAGGGTTTTTGCTATTTTTAGAGGAATTTTGGATTTTTTGGAGGAAAAGGAGTTTTTTAGCCTTTTTGAGGCTTTTTTGATGGTTTTGTGGCCTTTTGGAGGCTTTTTAGTGGGATTTTTAGGGTTTTTAAGGGAAATATGGTAGGAAAATGGACAAATGAGTCATGTAATGGGGTAGATGAGGTAGTGAGCACTTTTTGGCTGTTAACAGATTGCCCCCTGATGTGTGAGGGTAGGAGCTCATCGTATGGCCGATGGACATCATAAGTCATATATGGTTTTCTTGGGGTGTGGAGAAGAGAAGAAACAAACTGAAGCCCGGAACAACGATCCCGAACAAACTACAAGAACTAAAAGTACATAACCTCAATAATGGATGAGGAATCATCTGATCATATGGACGAGGTGGGCATACCCATGCTCGTATCAGGACATAACATAATAATAACAACGGGGTCCAAAATATGGGGACCTGAAATATACATGACCTCAAATACTGAATGAGGAAGAATCTCAATATATGGACGAGGCGGGCATACCCATGCTCGTAACAAGATACATAAAAAGAACTGTGAGGCCCGAAAAGAGGGACCTGTACGATACATAGAGAACCACTATGTACATCATAATAGTCCAGAGGGGACACCAAATCTGGGACATACTGCTGGGCTGACCATGTCGGAGCTAAAGAACTGATACACTGGAACAATCAACAGTGCTACTGAGTGTGGTACCAAAGGAACGGATGAGCTGCTGGATCATAGTCACACTCGCAATGGTACACTGAACTGGAATGGATCTGGGAATGAACTGGGTACTCGAGGAATCATATAACTGGATGGCTTCCGAATACAATCGTCAACGCAGCCCAGACATCCATGGGAACATATAACTGGGTGTTCCAAAGTGACTCACCAATGTGCTAGAGTCGGGGGAAATCCGGGGTCTTCGACAAATAAGGGTAGGGATGTAAATCCTGCACGATTCTCAACGATGCGATCAAGGTGCTGAAGTCGAGCATGTGAGAAACAACCATTCGGAGAGGCAATGATGACTCCTCTCAAAATGGTCCGTAGGCACTCACCACAGATGGTGATGGGTCCAAGGCGCAGGGACCTCTGGGCCTATCCTCTGGAATAGAGGGGTTGTCGTCGACAGAGGGAGACCTGCAACTATCAAGGCAATGATGTTTCCTTGACAGGAGCGCGAGGTGGAGAACCGAAGTGTGATAGTACTGATGGTAGGACTGACAAACTGTGGGGATAACTGGGCAAGTAGAGGGGGTGGACTCTAACTTCCTTTGTTCAGAGTATGATGGCGGGAATGACCTGGAAGCATATGAAACTGACTGATGGGAAAGGGATCATAGCTATAATGGATCAATGATAGTGACTAGGATGAGGTATACTCAGGCTGGTGTAAAATGGAAGGAGACTACAGACTACTCTGAACAAAGGCGACCTGATTGGGGGTGCTGCCGAGATGATCGATCATAGTGCCAAGAGGCACGGGGGAACTTCTTCATGGGTTAAGGAACTAGAAGAAGTGAGTGTAAAATGGTACTTTCATGTGGATTTATACGAGCCCAGGACAGTTCATGCTCGTGATTGCTTTCAATTTTAAGGAGTCTGAAAGCGATAAGAAGACTCTGAAATAATGGAATGGTACTGTCGTGTGGATTTTACGAGCCCAGGACAGTTCATGCCCATGATTGCTTTCAATTTTAGAGAGTCTGAAAGTGATAAGAAGACTCCAGGGGGTTGCTTTTTCGTGTGTTAGTCTCCAAGGCCCAAAGAAGCATAAAAGGATGCAATGGAGAACTCTTCTACTCGGTGTGACTAGAGTATTCCTTTTTCGTAATTAGTCTACCAGGTTCGGAAAAGGGGTAAACTTATAACAGATAGACTCCCTTTCAGGTAATTTAACGAGCATGAAAGGAAGCAAGATTGCTCGGCAATCTTTTCATTGTTTTAGGAGTCAGAAAAGAGCTTAACAGAAACTCCCTAAGTGCCTTTTTCGTAAAGGACTTGTCCGGCCCGAAAAAGGGATAAAATTATACCGAACAAAAGGAATGGCCAGGCAAGGAGGAAGTGCTCAATCAAGGAACATTTATGATGACCAAGAATGAGGGTGGGGGGGAACACTGGTGGGCCTCCTTGCGGGGTAATGAATGGTGGAAAAATAATGAAATATTTGCAGTATGACAGGAGTGAATGGCTTATGTAAAAATGTGGAACAATCAGATGGCGGCCGATGTGGCACGCAAAACCGAGGCAGCAAGGTGTCGGGACACAATGTTGAAACTGTACCAAGTGAGAGCGAGAAATGATCTCAAGCATCTTCACGAGCTTGAAAAAATGAATTCGGCGATATAAAGAGTGTCAAGAACGGATAACGGTATATGTGGCACGCAAACCGAGGCGACGGGGGGCGTTTTGGAAAAAATACCCAAAAAATATGGGGGTGAGAGCGAGAAATGATCTCAAGCATCATCACCGGCTCGAAAAAATGAATCCGATGATATAAAATATGCTAAAAACGGAGAGCAGCCGAAGTGGCACGCAAACCGAGGTGAATAGTGGCATCTAAAAAATGTGCAAAAAATGATGTGGAAAAAAATAATGCAAGGAGTTGACCATCATGACGGTCTCGTCATGCTGATTCCAGTGGTGGAAACGGTTTGAAAAACGGTCTCCGTATGGGTTCAGAATGGCCAAAACAAGAAAAATTCAACGGACTATAAATAGTGAGTGGGTCCAACATGACAAGTGTCATTTGTACTATTTGACTTTGACTAGTGATCAGAGTGGACCAGAGGTGAGGTGGCGTTTCTGGACGATCCGACTGACCGATTTCAGATCCGGGAGATACAGGTATTCCGTCAAACTCATACCTGCACGTTTTTTGGGTTCGAGGGGTGGGTAGTGGGTCCCAGGGGGTTTTTGTACGGTCCACGTGGGGTGGACCGCGGGTTTTTAGGAAGATTGCCGCGATCAGAGACCGCGAGTTTCGGGGTGAACTACGCGGTTTTGTACCGCATGTTTCCTGGCTGGACACGCGGTCTGGTACCGCGCGATCTAAGGAGGAACATGCAGTGCGAAACCGTGAGTTTATCGCTGACAGGCGCGGTTAAGGACCGCGACTGTAGGCCTGATAGCCACGGTTGGAAACCGCGACAGGGAGCCCTAAAGCCGCGGTTTTGGACCGATCTATTAGGGTTTTTCGGGGGGGAAGGACTATTTGCTTGTCATGAGTCTGATGAGTCTACTTTGCGTGATTGACAAGATGCCGCAGGTTCTGTGGAGAGAGTGGGAGATTCCAGATGAGATCGTAACCGTCGTCTGAGGGGATCGCCATGTGCGATCGGTGTTGGTACTATGCGTACTACTAAATTTCTCCCAGGTACCCATGATGCGGTCAGCAGCGTTGCTGCTGAATCGACTGATTAGCTTCTGGGATCCGGACATACAGGCCTTCAGAGTGCAGGGTGAGAGGGCGGACCTCACCCTGACAGATGTATACTTCCTGACGGGGTTGCCCTGTCTGGGTAGGGTGGCAGACACGCAGCCACGTGTATCCAAGGACATAGATGTGGAGGACATGCTGGAGCGGTACTGTGGTCCAGAGGCTAGGGTGCATAAGAATTAACTTCTGGTGAGAGACCTACAGGAGCCATCAGTACAAGCCATGGCGACATGCATGGTTCGCGTCTTGGAGTCCCAGTCGCCGGAGAAGGTGTCTGGGGGCCAGATGCAGCTAGTGGAGCGCGTACTGGGCTGTGTTTATTATGCGTGGGGCCAGATGTTCCTCACCTGCGATCAGCGGCAGCTGACAGCAGCGAAGGAATCTGGCAAGGGGTTTTGCTATGGTTCTTTCTGATGTGCATTTTTTATGGAGAGGGTACCCACACTGCGGACGCGGGTGCCGATCAGAGCAGGAGGCTTGAGGGAGCCGCGGATGGTGCAGTGGGGCGAGATGATGCGCTGCCGTGGTGGCAGTGATGTTGGTAGGTATTTTACAGAGGAGTTGTACCTGTAGTGGCTCCAAATACCATTGACACTCGATGACTATCCATATAGAGATATGGATTACACTAGAGATCCAGAGGCACCACGGGCGTCGGGACAGGCATGGGGACCAGATGGTACGTATGTTTTGCTTGCATGTTATGGATTTCAAGTTTTATATATGATAGTTGATTGATATATTGTTACTGACAAATGGGTGATCTGCAGATGTGGGCCCGAGGCCGCCGCCAGGGCATGTGGCACGGAGGGGGATTGTGGTCGTTCCAGCTCTACCTGGGCGGGGGGAGGTGCGTCGCCGGGATGCGGAGGGGACGCTAGAGTCTGTATGGGCATGTTCGCCAGCGACTCGCCATTGTTGTTGCAGCAACACCCCTCCCCAAAATTTTGTACATGTTGGGGCCCCTCCTGTTTTTTTTGTAGAAAGTTTGCTTGAGAAGCCATCCCAGCCGCCAGCTCTGTTTTCAACATAAATTTTTTTGCTTCCCTGCTGAACAGCTTGCCGTAAATCCTTTCGGGTTCTCCCCAATGAGCCAAAAGATAACTTAGTTTTTGCCCAAACGTTTTGGAATAATTCGGACATTGTCCTGAAACGGCGGGAGTCAAACGTCCAACCTTTCCGAAAAAGGGACTTAGATTTTCTTGTCAAAATCCGCGGAAGCCATTGGGAAAAACCACCCGAAACGGCGGAAGCTTTCGCTCAAGCCTTCCGCGACCACGGAAAGGTTCGCGTTGTTCTCCCGAAACGGCAAGGAATTCAACAAAACCTCCCGAAATGGCGGGGCTCATTCGCCTTAGTCTCCCGAAAAGGACTTAGATTTTCTTTCGATTAGAGAACTGCGGGAACAAAGGACTTAAAGAATTTTTAGTTTCAACCTTCCGCAATGGCGGGGAAATTAAGTGAACCCTCCCGAAACGACGGGAGTTTTCGTAAAATCCTTCCGCAACGGCGGGGGAATTCAAGGAACCCTTCCGAAACAACGAAAGCCGCCGCGATATCTTCCCAAAAGAAACTAAGCGGAAACTTTTGATGAAACCCTTCCGAAACGGCGGAGAAATTCGAGTTGTTCTCCCGAAACGGCGGAAGCCATTCGGTTAAACTTGCCGAAATAACACTTAGGGCATTTTACAACCGTCCGCGGAGGAATTGAAGTTCCCTTCCGCAACGGCGGGGGAATTCAATAAAACGTCCCGAAACGGCGGAAGCCGTTTGGATAAGTCCCGCGGAGAAATTCACGATTGCCCTCCGAAAACCATGAAAAGGACTTAGAATTTTCTCAAGAAAGCTGTCGCGGAGGCCTTCAGCCTTTGCTCCCGAAACGCGGGAGCCTTCGGGCTACCCTTCCGAAACAGCAGAAGCCAATCGCTTAACCCGCTCGGCAAAAGGACTCCGAAACGACCCCGGGTAAATATGCGGAAAAGTATAAGTTTTGCTTCCGAAACGGCGGAAGCCATTCCCAAAAGCTTTCCGAAACTAGCGGGAGCCTTAGCCAAAACCTTCCCGAAAATGAACAAGACTTTGAAATTTTGGTTCGCGGAAGCTTTCGCAAAAGTCTTCCGAAAATACCGGGAGCATTCGCTATACCGTTCCGAAAGGGCGAAAGCTTTGGCGTTACCCGTCCGCTACGCGGCGGTCTCTCGCGGAAGGCTTCGAGCTTCCTTTCCGCAGTAAGCCCCGAAACGTCGGAAGCTTTCATCGAATCCTTCCGCAACGGCGGATACAATTCGGGAACTGGCCCCGCGAATGACGGTTGCACGAAAACCGAGACCGTTTGACGTGACCGCTACGCGCGGCGAATTTAAACCCCGTTTTAACCACGCCACCTACCGAATTAAAGGCTCACACGTGCCCATTCTATATAAATTACGGTAGGGGCTCGACCAATACACCATTGTTTCTGAATCGGCCAACGACGTGCGATACCGTGCAAATCGCTCCAGCTCACCTCGCGCGTCCGTGCTCGCAGCCACCTCGCTCAAGCAATCCCCACGGTGCCAGGTAGGATCTTGACCTTGGTTTTCACTACTGAGTTGTCTTTTGGGGAAAGCAATGGTTTTAGTGGGATTGTGACGGGAAAAACACCCGTTAAGGGCTATGTTTTGCCCGTCAGGTACAGTAAACGGAGTTTTCATTTTACAAAATCGTCATAGGCCTTCATGAAAACGTTATATTTTATTTGCTAGTGGTGGGTGCGGGCGGTTAACCATGCCCCTTTTTGTTTTAAACCCCGGGCCGCGCCCCTCGTCTTGGGTGAAGTTGCCGAAGCCCTACGGGCTTTCCATGTCCCGGGCCGATAACTCAGACTCAAAACCCTAGCCCCTTCCATAAGCCTTAGCCCCTACACACGAGCCGAAACTTAAAGCCACAACCGCCCTAGCACTCCCCGTCAGCATATCCCGGCGCCGTTACCGTCGCCCGGACTAAAGTCTCCCGTAGTGACTCGGCGAGTGGCCGCGCGTGACGATAGCATCCATAGCCCTCACCGAGTCAACCCGCGTCTTCCCCACCATCGACCTCTCCAACCGCAGCTATAACGAAAGACATCTCCTTCCGCGAGGCGAAACCGGAAGCCAATTGCTTCCGCGAATCGCCTATCGGTCCAAAAAAACCAATAGCTGCCGCAACATAGCTTATCCCATACTCGTCTTTTAAGAGCTTCAATGTGTGTCTTATGATTGAAATAATGTTTTGCTTCCTAAATATTTGCTTCATTGATTTTATCTCATTAAAACGATGTTGCTCTCTGCTGAAATCATACAACCTGTTGCTCAAGCTCACAATGAATTGTATATGGATGTTAGCAGGGATAATTCAAGATGCCGAAACCCAGTAAGAAGAAAGAAAAGATGACAGAAAAGAAACCTGCCCCTCCTAAGATTGAAACCTCGCTCCAGGACACTAGGTGCACTACGGGTGTCCCTCCAGAAATCAGATGGGGAGACATCTACAGAATGATCCGGGACCAAGAAATCCCAGATATGCTGCTAGAGGAAGCACCAATCTATCTTAACATCAGAGCCTCAGGCATAACTAGAGCCGCTACCCGCCCTGAGCTGTTTCCCTGCGCTGAAGTGGTCGGGTGGATACTCCAACATGCAGATGCTGCAGGGAGAGTGATAAATGATAGCGGGAAAATGGCTATCGCCTCGTTTCAACCCGCGTATATTGCGGCAGCCTACAAGTTCCCCCGTGTCCAACAAGCTCTGACTGACGAGTGGTTGGGCCAAATGGATAACGTCGAGATGGCTAAGAAGCTATTAAGGGGAGGGAAGCATTTGAGGAAGAAGGGAAATGATGAATATGACGTACAGAATCTGAGGGCCCCTTTCAGATTGATCGCTTTAATGCTATGCAGAATATTCGGCATGCCCGATGGCACAGTATACAAGATTCAGTGGGTCCCTATTATTCACTATGTGGCATTTCAGGGGACAGTGTTTGACTGGGCCACTATCTTGTCAGATAGCCTGGCCTCAATGATAAGTGCTGCTAAGCCCGGGCTGGCCATGAAGAAGGCTGAATTCTTCATGTCTTCATACCTAATAGATTGTATCTTGGCCAAGATAGAGTTCCCCGGATTGGGGTGTACATGGGATAGGGCCACAGCCCCGGTCTACATCGCATTCAAGATGTTGTGGGCTCAGAATTACAAGCCCAGCTACAAACTCATCTGTGAGGGGTTCATCATGCCCCTATACGAGAAAATGTTCAAGGAAGAACCAAGTTGCCTGTCACAAAACGCTTTGGAAGTCCTTGAGGATTATGGGGACTTCTACTTTTCAGAACAAGGTACCTACTTGAGAATGTTCGGGGGGACTAAGCCCCCATACATATTGCCGCAGTATGCCACAGATTATGTGGTGCTCAAGGAAGCAGTCAGACAACTCTTCTTAGATGGGATTGGAGCATTCCTCCACAAGCTACACAAGGCTTCCTTTCCACCCCTACCTTTCTGCATAGGTGCTTACAAGTTTTCAGGGGTGGCCTCTGCCGACGAATTTGTTCAAGAGTTGAAGGCCTTCCATTTCGGTGAGGTCATCTTCCACAGGAACGACAGAAAGGGTAAAGTGGCCGAGCATTGCAAGGGGAACTATGCTAACTTCGAATACTCCCACTACCCCGATGCCGAGGAGGAAGCATTCAGAGGCATCAGCAACATGACTGAGCTACGGATCTGTCGCTAAAGTACTGGAGCGAGCTCTAGCTCAACCAAAGCCCAGAAGACCATCCAGCAAAAGGAGAGAGAAGCCAAGGATGCCCGAGCTCAGGAAGAGCTCAGATTAAGAGAAGAGGCAAGGTTACAAAAGGAAGCCGAGGAAGCAAGAAAGCAACAAGACGCTGAAAATGAAAGACTGCGGAAGGAGGCTGAAGAAGCCCAAAAGCAGAAAGAAGCAGAGGCTGAAGAAGCCCAAAAGCAGAAGGAAGCAGAGACTGAGCGAGCTGAAGCAAGGAAGAAGGCCGAGGAAGAATTGAAGACAAGGGAAAATACCAGGGCAGGTGGGTCCGGTGTGCAAGACATGGAGATAGACACCTCTCAAGCAGGTGGCTCTGGTACCCAAAAGGAAGGAACAGACCCCGCTCAGGAAGTCCGGACCCCACCTATGGAAGAAGACATAGACATCATAAACCGACCAATTGTACCGTACACTCCATCTGGGAAACGTACGGTGTCCAAATGGAATGAGTTTGTCTATGATAAGAAAAGAAAAACAATGGTCCTCCAATCAGAAGAGAGGATCAAAAGTCCCTTTCATGATGACATAGTTACCCGCCGAGAGGTCGCTGTCATGCAAAACACAGATGCGGATCCCATTGCCATGGCCTCCGCAGTTATAGCAACAGCACAAGCATCATTTGCCAATGTAGGGGTTATAGTCAAAGAAAATATATTGACAAAGAAAAGAGCACGTACCCTGCAGCAAAATGTGGCTAATGAGCAAGCCCAAAGAGACCTGATAGTAAACAAGTATAGCTGCTTGTACGCCGAACATAAGGAGCTGTCAAACAAGTACAGCCAGCTGGAGGAGGAAAAGGACCAGCTAACACTTCAAATGATGATTGTGGAAGCAGAGAAGAATGGAGTGGAGGAAAAGGCCTCTCAGCTATAAGCAGACAAGCAGGCATTAGCTGAGCGTTTAGAGCAAGCGGAAAGCAGAACCTTGGACATGTCCCCCTTCCACGAGCTGTCATGCAATATCCTACAGCAAGTGTATGGCTCTCAAGAGCTAATCACTGATGAGGTATGCAAACTCAAGGCCATGACGGGTAGGCTAAAAGAGGTCAATGCGGAAGCCCACAGGCTCAAAGCTAAGAATACCCGTGTCAAGGCAAATGTCATAAGTCAGATGGCATGGAGGGAAGGGAAAGGAGGTTTCCCCCCGCATCTTCCTTTCAAGACCGTGGAAGATTTTAATGAAGATATAGCCTTGTTGGAGTTTGGCCGGAACTGTGCCAATAAGCTGATGGCCAGTGTGCAGAAGACCACAGATAGAATCAACAACCTATATCAAAAGCTCAAAGGAGTCCATGACAACTGCACATTGAGTTTCCCTCAGACCCTAGAAGACTTCCCGGGAAAGGAGCAGCGGTTATCTCAACTGAAGGAAGAGCTAGGCGTCCAGATGGAATATGTGAAAAACATTGATGTCCTTGCCATGGATGATCTCCAACATTACATCGGTTCATCAACACTTCACAACCATCTGCTGAAGGAAACATATCAAGCTGCTGAAGCAGAAGTACAGAGCATTAAAACGGAGCTCGGGAAGAATGTGACTTCTCAGAAAATCCTGTTTCCTGCTGCAGCAAACATAATCATAAGAGACACAGGTGTGTGGCACAGCTACATAGAAGAGGAGGTCAGGAAAGCTGCAGCAGCAGCAGAAGCATCAGTAGATCCAGTAGCCCCTCTCCCAGCAGCCTCTTCCCCAGCAATGGCAGAAAGTCTGGCCAGTCCCATTCCCCCTTCCCAATTAGGAGCAGCATCAGCAGGGGATTCGAGGGCCTCTTCCCAGGCAGCATCAGTGACCATCAACTTGGGCGACCCTTTGCCAGAAGAAGCTCACGCACAGGAACGAAGAGGCTGAAATCAGTGAGCCATTCTCTGCAGACAAACACGTGCCCAGCAGGGAACGCTTTGGTGTTAGCAAATTTTCTGTTATATATTTTTTGAATATGTAAGGCGTAAGCCGTGGGACAGCTGTCCCTGATTTTGTCAAAAATATTTTTGTAAAAGAAGTGGCTATTTTGGGGGTCGATTGTAGTGGAAATTCTGTAAATGACAGGTGGAGAATGCTAGGTGTTAGCCCAGAGGGCAAATTTGTAACTATAAATAGGAGCTAGGAAAGATTAGAAGGGACTTTTGGCAGAGAATGAAAATTTTGGGCAAATGATATGAGCTATCTTGTATCGGCTCTGTAAATCGAATTTTCTAATAGAATCCACGGAGATGGACGTTTTGCTTGGAATGTTGGGTTGCTTTGTGTTGGATTATTCTAATGACTGCAATTCTGCAATGTGAGATCATTCTGGACTTCTGAATTATTTCTTTGCATTAATGATCTTGCTCTCATCTACGCATGCGTTCTCTCTATTTTGTGAACAATGAAATGTATTGCAGTGAATTTCTTTGTCTAGATCGAATAGCTAACTGTTCTTTCTTCCGGGTAATCCATGTGGCTCATTGTTCATGACTTTAAATTGCTCCTTGCAGGGATCTTTTAGTTTAATTCCAGCTTCGTTGTATCTAGATTTGTTTCTTTATTCTTGTTACTTAGATCAAACAATTTTGATTTCTTCTGTCCATAAGCGATAGATACGTTCTGTAAGTTTCATTTTAGATCTGTTTCCTTATCCTTTAGCTTTCCTCTTTGAGCAATAGATGCGTTCCAGTTTGAATGAGAAGCTATCTTCTCAAGATCCTCGTCCTGCTGTAGCTTTGACCGTGAGAAATAATAGCTATTTGTTCTTTGCTTACGATATCTGTTGCAGCTGATTGCTCTCCCCTCAAGCGTGTTCCCCTGCAGGGATAGATAGATGTGTTCCTGTTTCTAGATTTAGATTTGTTTCAATTGCATTTAGATTAAGTATAATTTAGGCATGTGCATCTCATATAAAACACATAAAACTCAAAAGAAAGGTGGATCGGGCCATAACCGGTAGAATCGGATTTAAAGTCCAAAACCACGGTTGCCGGAACCGCTAACCGGACGGATTCCCTACACCAAACGGGAGATAGTCTAATTGGGACCGTCTCTCGGGGAGAATCCCTTTCTGATTGATGCTACGATATCCGAGGCATCAACAGTTTTTGGCGCTAGAAGGAGGGCCTGAAATGCATGGCTGATAGAGGAAAATCTTCCACGGTCATAGATAACACTGAAAACCCGCTTGAAGAAAACTTTTCAAACAGCCCAGATCTTGGATTAACAGACCAAGAACGCCTCATTTCTGACCCTGAGCCTCAGGAAGCTTTATACGCTATTCCTTTTGCAGAAATAGAGGACTTAAGAAGACACACTAGATCTTACGTTAGACAGCTAGGTGGGTTAAACGCTGTCAACTTCCTCCCTAAAAAAACTACACCCAGGAAGGAGCCGCAATACACCCGTGATTCGATCCTCGTTCAGAGTTTTGAAGAACTGGTAAATCTGACGTTGGAAGAAATCTCCGGCACTCTTAACAAGACAGACCAAGAAAACCTCGAAGAAATTACCACTCCCAAAAGTACTCCACAGAATTCACCCTACAATTCTCCACCAAGGTCTCCACATCCAAACCCAAACATGGCTGTACCTGCTTGGAGAGCGAGGGGAGCGCTGAACCTAGCTGGACCATTCCATAATCTCCCTAAAAACCCAGAAAAGGTCTTGCCTAAGTATGATCCAGGGAAGTCCATTTCGGCGGAGGATCACCTCAAGAGTTTTTACTTAGCTTTGAACCTTTTAAATGTACAACATGAAGACGTAGTCTGCAGGTTGTTTCCGTACACATTCGAGCCTAAGGTATCGTCTTGGTACTTTAGCCTTCAACCCAGCTCAATCTCTAGTTGGGATGATTTCGAAAAATGTTTCCTTAAGAAATACGGGAACCAAAAGACTGTAGCCACGCTTATGAAAGAACTCTTATCCATGAGAATGGAGAAGAAGGAAAAGGTTCAAGACTTTAATCAAAGATTCACAACGCTGTTAAATAACTTTAGTGAAACTAACAAACCCACAGAAGAGTCTTTGATTGAATACTACACAACAGCTCTTGAAGGTCCAATCGCAATGTTTGTAAAACGATCCAAGAAAACGACCCTGATAGAAAATTTTGAGGAAGCTCGAAAGGTAGAGGAAGAGGCTGATAGCATAGCTAAACATGCCTTCGATATGGAAACAAAACCAGCAGCTAGCAAGAAACCTTTGCTCCTCACGAGAGGCAAAGAAGAGCCATCTACGGATATGGAAAATGTAGTTAAGATGATGCAGAAGTTATCTAACAAAATCGTAGATCTTGAGAAAGACAAGGCTGCTAGTACATCTAGGAAACTTTTCAAGCCATTCTATAAAAGAAGGGAAGATGGGGAACAGTCTCACCCACCAATGAACACTGCCCCTGTTTTAAACTTGAATGAGATTGGGATGGAAAATTTCTGCACCTTTCACCAAGAACCACACTCGGAGAAGAGCTGCCCACAATGGATCAATTCCATGAGCTTGGTCATGAACCAAATGTTAGATTCTCAGATCCCAGACCAGGATATTCCTCCAGAGGAATCGAGCCCTGAGTTAGAGGAACCAACCCCGGACACTACTATGGTGTTGTGGGATTGGGTACCTATGACTGAATTAGTAGAAGAAGATCACTTAGATAGCGCTCCCTCTACCATAAATGTTGCCACTCGCAGCAAGGGGCCAATTGCCAATCCTGTAACAGTCAGCATTCCCCATAAGCCTAAAATTTCGAAAGATCCGCCTAGGAGGCATATACCAATCATCCCACCACAGCCCAAAGTAAACCAGACATCTGCCAAACAGCCAAGTGCTGATAACACAGTTCAGCCGCCTAAGGAAACCATGAACAAAACAGATCCGTCAATTCGAATTGGGAATGAATCCGACATAGGGTATGATATTATCGAAGATATCAAGAAAGTTAAAGCGAACGTATCAATATTTGACATGTGTAGCTTGCCCCATCAACGAGACAAACTACTGCATGTTTTACAACCAAAACCCAGCGCTACATTAACAGATTCTCAAGACAATCCTGAAATTAACGAGGCTAGCATCGGTGGGAAATCCAAATCCCAAACATTGCCATTTCTGCTGACATTCGAAATTTTTAATCACAATGTTCATAACTGTCTGGTAGACTCTGGAGCTTCTTCAAACGTTATGCCACTGTCAATTTGTAAGAAAATTAATGGGCAGCCCGTACCATCTCCAGCTCAAATCATACAATTAGACAGGACTGCTGTCAAGGTTATAGGGGAGATGAAAGATGTTCTAATTAGACTGTCGGCCGACCCTAGAGTCTGTCAATTTATTGACATAATGGTGGT
This sequence comes from Larix kaempferi, assembly GCA_027924585.1. Lineage (NCBI taxonomy): Eukaryota > Viridiplantae > Streptophyta > Pinopsida > Pinales > Pinaceae > Larix > Larix kaempferi. The sequence goes on from BSBM01000841.1 coordinate 9,714,725, forward strand.
CGATATCCCTGAAGCTTATGGGCTGATTTTGAGTAGGGATTGGTCTACCAAGCTGAGTGGCTACTTTGCTACCGATTGGTCCCATCTATGGCTGCCTTATCAGAACAGGCAGAATCAGATTAAAATTCTTAGGGAACCTCATATGAAACAAAACGTAACCCAGCTAGAAGAAAAGAATGAGGCTGTAGCTTTCTCTTCCTCGGTCCTGGGAAATTACTTCTTAGAAACGGATCCGGGTAACTATCAATCTGAAACCTTTTGCCATGAATCAGACAAACAGTCCGATCTCCTTATTTTTCTCGGACTGATGAGATTGATTGTAACATAGTCAATTTGGTTGCTAACATAGACAACAAAGAAACTAACTTAGTTGAATCTAAAGATACCTTTTGGACATTATACTTTGATGGCTCTAAAACTCTGGAAGGATCCGGAGCCGGTTGTGTTCTAATGGATCCAAAGAAGAACAAGTATTTTTTGTCTTGTAGATTAGAATTCGATTGTACTAATAATACCGCTGAATATGAAGCCTTGGTACATGGTTTAAAGAAGGCCATTGGCTTAAATGTTAAGTACCTGAAGGTTTTTGGTGACTCCGAGATAGTTGTCAGACAGGTAAGGGACACCATTCACTGTCTCTCACCGCACTTGAAAGGTTACCAGGCTGAGGTATGGGATTTAATCATGTATTTTGACGCTTTCAATATAAAATCAATTCCTAGATTGCAAAATTCTGCTGCCGATTTGTTAGCAACATCTGCTTCTAGATTGGTGCCGTCGAATAATAAATGTTCAATTGAATTGATTTTCAGGCCTTCCATTCCCGATAACATCACAAACTTCAGAATCTTCGATGATGATGAGCAGATTATCAGCTTCCTGACAAACGAAGACAGTTTTCAAGGAGCTGCAATAGATGAGGAAGAACATGATGCTGATTTGATGAAGAAGGAAGAGGAGAAAGGAAATTTCATGCCAAAAGGGGTAAGGTCCCTCGAGATGCTTTTCGATCTTCAAAATAAATTCAAAAGACCAGCTAATACCAAAACTAACAGCTCATCAATGCAACATGAGTTGGTTAATTTGGGTACCGAGGCAGAACCAAAATTTGTCAACCTTGGCAAATGTTGTTCACCAGGAGAAAGAGATAGGTTCATTAAGCTGTTTAAACAGTACAAGGATGTTTTTGCATGGACCTATGAAGATCTGAAAACATATGACATCCGCATCATTCAGCATGTTATACCAACGAAAGCGGGTGTCAAACCATTTCAGCAGCAGTTAAGAAAGATGCATCCTACTCTAGAACCGTTGATCCAAAAGGAATTAAAGAAGCTCCTAGACGCTAAGATAATCTTCAAAGTTCGGCATTCTGAATGGGTTGCAAACTTGGTTCCTGTAAGGAAGAAGTCAGGAGAGATAAGGCTATGTGTAGATTTCAGAAATTTAAACAAAGCCTCAGATAAAGACAACTACCCCGTGCCTTCAATGGAGCAAATCCTACAAATGGTGTCTGGATCTGAACTTTTTTCTCTCCTTGATGGTTTCTCTGGTTATAATCAAGTGTTAGTAGCCGAAGAAGATCGTCTCAAGACTACTTTCAGGACTAAGTGGGGAACTTTCGCTTACAGGAGGATGCCATTTGGTCTGATAAATGCAGGAGCTACATTCCAAAGGGCCATGGATATTGCCTTCCGAGGATTGGGTGGGCAATGCGTTGTTGTCTACTTGGATGATGTGACAGTCTTTTCAAAGAAAAGGGAAGATCATGTTGTTCATTTGAGGCACATCTTTGACCGTTGCCGGAAGTATGGTATTTCCTTAAATCCCAAGAAGAGCGTGTTTGCTGTACCCGAAGGTAAGCTCTTAGGTCATATCATCTCCAAAGGAGGAGTGTCAATCGACCAGGAAAGAGTCCAAGCTATTAATAAGATTCCGATGCCTCACAACAAAAAATCTATGCAGTCTTTCATGGGCACCATCAATTTTGTCCGCAGATTTGTTCCGGATTTTGCACAAATTGTTAAGCCACTGCAACAGATGGTTAAACAAAGCACACAATTCAAGTGGACAGATGTGGAGAAGGACGCATTTAGAGATATCAAGGCAGCTGTAGCTAAAGCTCCTTCCTTAAGAAGTCCAGATTTTGATAAAGATTTCATTTTGTATACCTTCGCTTCGGATGATTCTCTAGCAGCTGTACTCACGCAAAAGGTGGAGTTGGGGGACGAATACCCAATTTCGTTTATGAGCACTGGTCTGCAAGGGGCTGAGCTGAATTACCCCGTAGTTGACAAGCACGCCTATGCGGTCTTCAAAGCAATCAAGCAGTTTAGGCCATACATTTTGAAGAACAGAACTAAAGTCATAGTGCCCCATCCGGCTGTTAGATCCCTTTTCGTTCAAAAGGAATTGGGAGAGAGGAGAGGGAACTGGGTCACAGCTCTGCAGGAGTATGATTTGGAATTTAAACCTGCTACAATCATCAAAGGACAAGGTTTGTGCAAGTTACTGGCGGGAAACTCGACTGATGAAGAGCACCATTGGAGAAATGAAGCTGAGCTCAATTCGGTTGAGGTATGCCATATCTTCACAGCTCCCCAGTCGTGGTATAGGGATCTAGTGCACTATTTACAACAGGGATATCTACCCGAGCACTGGAATTCTAAACAAAGAAGGGCACTCCGCTTGAAATCAGCACCCTATCAGATCATTGATGGGATTCTCTTCAGAAAGAATTATGATGGAGTCCTTCTTAGGTGTTTGGAGAAGGAAGATGCAAACAAAGTTGTCAAAGAATTGCATGATGGCCCCGCAGGTGGTCATTATTCAGGAGAGACGACAGCACACAAGATACTGAGAGCTGGTTATTACTGGCCCACTCTGTTCCGAGATGCCCACACATACGCACGAAACTGTGATGTATGTCAAAGAAGCGCTGGGAAGTTACCAAAGGCCGCAGGCCCATTGCAGCCTGTCATCATCTCTGAACCTTTTGAGCAATGGGGCATAGATGTTATCGGAGAAATAAATCCAAATTCTTCCTTGCAACACCGATACATTCTGACGGCTACCGATTACTTCACCAGGTGGACGGAGGCCATCCCGTTGCGCAAGATCAATGAAGACGCAGTTATCAGCTTCTTGAAAGAGAACATCATAACCAGGTTTGGGGTTCCAATTTCCCTTGTTTTTGATAATGCTACTTATTTTTCATCTTGCAAGATAAATGAATTTGTTTATGAATGGGGAATTAAGTTGCATTATTCAGCCAATTACTACCCTCAGGGAAACGGATTAGCTGAATCCTCAAACAAGAATCTGATTCGAATCCTCAAGAAAACTGTGATAGAAAACCAGAGAAGTTGGCATGTGGCTCTCCCAAACGCCTTATGGGCAGATAGGGTAACCCCGAAGAATGCTTTAGGTGTCTCCCCTTTCACTCTTGTCTATGGCAAGGAAGCCATACTTCCTCCAAACATCTTGCTGCCATCCTTGCAATTGTCCCAAGCCTCTCGGGGTTCTGGTAGCCAAGCCTTACAATCCAGGATCAACACCCTGCTTCAACTGGAAGAAGCCCGACACAAAGCTAAAGATCGATTCCATCAACATCAGGACATAGTTAAGAGATGGTTCGATAAGAGGAAATCCGGCAAGAGGGACTTTGAAGTTGGGGATTTAGTCCTGAAATGGGACCATAATCATGAAGGCAAAGGAATGCATACGAAATTTCAACATCTATGGGTAGGCCCGTACCAGATTTCTGCAAAATTAGGCCCATCCACTTATAAATTGACAAATCTCGAGGGAGAGGAAGTAGCCCTTCCACTCAATGGCCTCGCCCTGAAACAATATTTCGCATAGTCTCCTCGAGACTTCCTGTACATAAATAAACTTGTCTTTTTCGCTTTCGCTTTTAGCTGTTTTATTTTGCGGCCATATTGTTGCCTTCTTTGTTATTTGAACCTCTCAATAGGTTTTGTTTTCTGAAGCACCCCTTTTGAGTTTCCCGTTGAAGATAGCTCTCTCAAAGAAGACTTGCAACCCATGAGTCTGGAACCCTGCTCAGTAAACCCGGTGTGCTGTGCTCTCGCTGAAATATTCAAAAGGGGGAAGCCTACCCTGCTAGTCACACTAATCCTGTTCAATAGCAGAGACCCATGGCCATCTTCACTACTATCGTTGGGCTCCACCCACTCTCACACTTCAAAGGCATCTCAAGAAAGGTTACCTAAGTTGGACCCATGGAAAGTGGCACCTCTCGAGGACACGGGGTATTGAAATGACTCCATGCTGCTGATTTAAAAGCCAAAATGGCCTACATTCAAGAGTCTGTTTTCCAGGGATTCTCGCCTCAATTAAAGCATGGCTGAGACAAAAGCAAAAGGGACATGTAAAATCAAGAAGGCTGTCCAAAAGGCCCAGCTCAAAATAGGCTCCTCTCCGTCCGTGAAGTTTGATCAAATCAATAAAACCTCTAACTCACACAAAAGGACATTATGGATTGAGGAGCCCAAATCAAAGATCTGTCCAAAAGAAAATATCCCTGGAAGGCTCAAACAGCTAAGCTGTCCAAAGTACAAGCATCCCAAAGGGTGCCAGCAGCATGGGAATGAGGAACAAGAACAATAATGTCCATGAGAGAGCGTTGCAACTCCTGTGGAGTCCGGCAGTAGTGACCATTTGAGGGATGACCCTCCTAAAATGAATCTCATATGCTGGCCCTCTGAGAGTGGTGAAGATGCCTCGGTCGAAGCTCCCCTTTCCCCAATGACTAGCAGGAAAAGTGCTCCTTTCCCCGCATGAGTCTAAAATGCTCAGCTGAGTAGTGCACCCGAGATGGATGTTTTAATGAAGTTCCGGACCATGTAGGGTATTTTTTCAGAGATCTATGTTCGCCAGCGACTCGCCATTGTTGTTGCAGCAACACCCCTCCCCAAAATTTTGTACATGTTGGGGCCCCTCCTGTTTTTTTTGTAGAAAGTTTGCTTGAGAAGCCATCCCAGCCGCCAGCTCTGTTTTCAACATAAATTTTTTTGCTTCCCTGCTGAACAGCTTGCCGTAAATCCTTCTGGGTTCTCCCCAATGAGCCAAAAGATAACTTAGTTTTTGCCCAAACGTTTTGGAATAATTCGGACATTGTCCCGAAACGGCGGGAGTCAAACGTCCAACCTTTCCGAAAAAGGGACTTAGATTTTCTTGTCAAAATCCGCGGAAGCCATTGGGCAAAACCACCCGAAACGGCGGAAGCTTTCGCTCAAGCCTTCCGCGACCACGGAAAGGTTCGCGTTGTTCTCCCGAAACGGCAAGGAATTCAACAAAACCTCCCGAAATGGCGGGGCTCATTCGCCTTAGTCTCCCGAAAAGGACTTAGATTTTCTTTCGATTAGAGAACTGCGGGAACAAAGGACTTAAAGAATTTTTAGTTTCAACCTTCCGCAACGGCGGGGAAATTAAGTGAACCCTCCCGAAACGACGGGAGTTTTCGTAAAATCCTTCCGCAACGGCGGGGGAATTCAAGGAACCCTTCCGAAACAACGAAAGCCGCCGCGATATCTTCCCAAAAGAAACTAAGCGGAAACTTTTGATGAAACCCTTCCGAAACGGCGGAGAAATTCGAGTTGTTCTCCCGAAACGGCGGAAGCCATTCGGTTAAACTTGCCGAAATAACACTTAGGGCATTTTACAACCGTCCGCGGAGGAATTGAAGTTCCCTTCCGCAACGGCGGGGGAATTCAATAAAACGTCCCGAAACGGCGGAAGCCGTTTGGATAAGTCCCGCGGAGAAATTCATGATTGCCCTCCGAAAACCATGAAAAGGACTTAGAATTTTCTCAAGAAAGCTGTCGCGGAGGCCTTCAGACTTTGCTCCCGAAACGCGGGAGCCTTCGGGCTACCCTTCCGAAACAGCGGAAGCCAATCGCTTAACCCGCTCGGCAAAAGGACTCCGAAACGACCCCGGGTAAATATGCGGAAAAGTATAAGTTTTGCTTCCGAAACGGCGGAAGCCATTCCCAAAAGCTTTCCGAAACTAGCGGGAGCCTTAGCCAAAACCTTCCCGAAAATCAACAAGACTTTGAAATTTTGGTTCGCGGAAGCTTTCGCAAAAGTCTTCCGAAAATACCGGGAGCATTCGCTATACCGTTCCGAAAGGGCGAAAGCTTTGGCGTTACCCGTCCGCTACGCGGCGGTCTCTCACGGAAGGCTTCGAGCTTCCTTTCCGCAGTAAGCCCCGAAACGTCGGAAGCTTTCATCGAATCCTTCCGCAACGGCGGATACAATTCGGGAACTGGCCCCGCGAATGACGGTTGCACGAAAACCGAGACCGTTTGACGTGACCGCTACGCGCGGCGAATTTAAACCCCGTTTTAACCACGCCACCTACCGAATTAAAGGCTCACACGTGCCCATTCTATATAAATTACGGTAGGGGCTCGACCAATACACCATTGTTTCTGAATCGGCCAACGACGTGCGATACCGTGCAAATCGCTCCAGCTCACCTCGCGCGTCCGTGCTCGCAGCCACCTCGCTCAAGCAATCCCCACGGTGCCAGGTAGGATCTTGACCTTGGTTTTCACTACTGAGTTGTCTTTTGGGGAAAGCAATGGTTTTAGTGGGATTGTGACGGGCAAAACACCCGTTAAGGGCTATGTTTTGCCCGTCGGGTACAGTAAACGGAGTTTTCATTTTACAAAATCGTCATAGGCCTTCATGAAAACGTTATATTTTATTTGCTAGTGGTGGGTGCGGGCGGTTAACCATGCCCCTTTTTGTTTTAAACCCCGGGCCGCGCCCCTCATCTTGGGTGAAGTTGCCGAAGCCCTACGGGCTTTCCATGTCCCGGGCCGATAACTCAGACTCAAAACCCTGGCCCCTTCCATAAGCCTTAGCCCCTACACACGAGCCGAAACTTAAAGCCACAACCGCCCTAGCACTCCCCGTCAGCATATCCCGGCGCCGTTACCTTCGCCCGGACTAAAGTCTCCCGTAGTGACTCGGCGAGTGGCCGCGCGTGACGATAGCATCCATAGCCCTCACCGAGTCAACCCGCGTCTTCCCCGCCATCGACCTCTCCAACCGCAGCTATAACGAAAGACATCTCCTTCCGCGAGGCGGAACCGGAAGCCAATTGCTTCCGCGAATCGCCTATCGGTCCGAAAAAACCAATAGCTGCCGCAACATAGCTTATCCCATACTCGTCTTTTAAGAGCTTCAATGTGTGTCTTATGATTGAAATAATGTTTTGCTTCCTAAATATTTGCTTCATTGATTTTATCTCATTAAAACGATGTTGCTCTCTGCTGAAATCATACAACCTGTTGCTCAAGCTCACAATGAATTGTATATGGATGTTAGCAGGGATAATTCAAGATGCCGAAACCCAGTAAGAAGAAAGCAAAGATGACAGAAAAGAAACCTGCCCCTCCTAAGATTGAAACCTCGCTCCAGGACACTAGGTGCACTACGGGTGTCCCTCCAGAAATCAGATGGGGAGACATCTACAGAATGATCCGGGACCAAGAAATCCCAGATATGCTGCTAGAGGAAGCACCAATCTATCTTAACATCAGAGCCTCAGGCATAACTAGAGCCGCTACCCGCCCTGAGCTGTTTCCCTGCGCTGAAGTGGTCGGGTGGATACTCCAACATGCATATGCTGAAGGGAGAGTGATAAATGATAGCGGGAAAATGGCTATCACCTCGTTTCAACCCGCGTATATTGCGGCAGCCTACAAGTTCCCCCGTGTCCAACAAGCTCTGACTGACGAGTGGTTGGGCCAAATGGATAACGTCGAGATGGCTAAGAAGCTATTAAGGGGAGGGAAGCATTTGAGGAAGAAGGGAAATGATGAATATGACGTACAGAATCTGAGGGCCCCTTTCAGATTGATCGCTTTAATGCTATGCAGAATATTCGGCATGCCCGATGGCACAGTATACAAGATTCAGTGGGTCCCTATTATTCACTATGTGGCATTTCAGGGGACAGTGTTTGACTGGGCCACTATCTTGTCAGATAGCCTGGCCTCAATGATAAGTGATGCTAAGCCCGGGCTGGCCATGAAGAAGGCTGAATTCTTCATGTGCTGCTAAGCCCGATGCCGAGGAGGAAGCATTCAGAGGCATCAGCAACATGACTGAGCTACGGATCTGTCGCCAAAGTACTGGAGCGAGCTCTAGCTCAACCAAAGCCCAGAAGACCATCCAGCAAAAGGAGAGAGAAGCCAAGGATGCCCGAGCTCAGGAAGAGCTCAGATTAAGAGAAGAGGCAAGGTTACAAAAGGAAGCCGAGGAAGCAAGAAAGCAACAAGACGCTGAAAATGAAAGACTGCGGAAGGAGGTTGAAGAAGCCCAAAAGCATAAAGAAGCAGAGGCTGAAGAAGCCCAAAAGCAGAAGGAAGCAGAGACTGAGCGAGCTGAAGCAAGGAAGAAGGCCGAGGAAGAATTGAAGACAAGGGAAAATACCAGGGCAGGTGGGTCCGGTGTGCAAGACATGGAGATAGACACCTCTCAAGCAGGTGGCTCTGGTACCCAAAAGGAAGGAACAGACCCCGCTCAGGAAGTCCGGACCCCACCTATGGAAGAAGACATAGACATCATAAACTGACCAATTGTACCGTACACTCCATCTGGGAAACGTACGGTGTCCAAATGGAATGAGTTTGTCTATGATAAGAAAAGAAAAGCAATGGTCCTCCAATCAGAATAGAGGATCAAAAGTCCCTTCCATGATGACATAGTTACCCGCCGAGAGGTCGCTGTCATGCAAAACACAGATGCGGATCCCATTGCCATGGCCTCCGCAGTTATAGCAACAGCACAAGCATCATTTGCCAATGTAGGGGTTATAGTCAAAGAAAATATATTGACAAAGAAAAGAGCACGTACCATGCAGCAAAATGTGGCTAATGAGCAAGCCCAAAGAGACCTGATAGTAAACAAGTATAGCTGCTTGTACGCCGAACATAAGGAGCTGTCAAACAAGTACAGCCAGCTGGAGGAGGAAAAGGACCAGCTAACACTTCAAATGATGATTGTGGAAGCAGAGAAGAATGGAGTGGAGGAAAAGGCCTCTCAGCTAGAAGCAGACAAGCAGGCATTAGCTGAGCGTTTAGAGCAAGCGGAAAGCAGAACCTTGGACATGTCCCCCTTCCACGAGCTGTCATGCAATATCCTACAGCAAGTGTATGGCTCTCAAGAGCTAATCACTGATGAGGTATGCAAACTCAAGGCCATGACGGGTAGGCTAAAAGAGGTCAATGCGGAAGCCCACAGGCTCAAAGCTAAGAATACCCGTGTCAAGGCAAATGTCATAAGTCAGATGGCATGGAGGGAAGGGAAAGGAGGTTTCCCCCCGCATCTTCCTTTCAAGACCATGGAAGATTTTAATGAAGATATAGCCTTGTTGGAGTTTGGACGGAACTGTGCCAATAAGCTGATGGCCAGTGTGCAGAAGACCACAGATAGAATCAACAACCTATATCAAAAGCTCAAAGGAGTCCATGACAACTGCACATTGAGTTTCCCTCAGACCCTAGAAGACTTCCCGGGAAAGGAGCAGCGGTTATCTCAACTGAAGGAAGAGCTAGGCGTCCAGATGGAATATGTGAAAAACATTGATGTCCTTGCCATGGATGATCTCCAACATTACATCGGTTCATCAACACTTCACAACCATCTGCTGAAGGAAACATATCAAGCTGCTGAAGCAGAAGTACATAGCATTAAAACGGAGCTCGGGAAGAATGTGACTTCTCAGAAAATCCTGTTTCCTGCTGCAGCAAACATAATCATAAGAGACACAGGTGTGTGGCACAGCTACATAGAAGAGGAGGTCAGGAAAGCTGCAGCAGCAGCAGAAGCATCAGTAGATCCGGCAGCCCCTCTCCCAGCAGCCTCTTCCCCAGCAATGGCAGAAAGTCTGGCCAGTCCCATTCCCCCTTCCCAATTAGGAGCAGCATCAGCAGGGGATTCGAGGGCCTCTTCCCAGGCAGCATCAGTGACCATCAACTTGGGCGACCCTTTGCCAGAAGAAGCTCACGCACAGGAACGAAGAGGCTGAAATCAGTGAGCCATTCTCTGCAGACAAACACGTGCCCAGCAGGGAACGCTTTGGTGTTAGCAAATTTTCTGTTATATATTTTTTGAATATGTAAGGCGTAAGCCGTGGGACAGCTGTCCCTGATTTTGTCAAAAATATTTTTGTAAAAGAAGTGGCTATTTTGGGGGTCGATTGTAGTGGAAATTCTGTAAATGACAGGTGGAGAATGCTAGGTGTCAGCCCAGAGGGCAAATTTGTAACTATAAATAGGAGCTAGGAAAGATTAGAAGGGACTTTTGGAAGAGAATGAAAATTTTGGGCAAATGATATGAGCTATCTTGTATCGGCTCTGTAAATCGAATTTTCTAATAGAAGCCACGGAGATGGACGTTTTGCTTGGAATGTTGGGTTGCTTTGTGTTGGATTATTCTAATGACTGCAATTCTGCAATGTGAGATCATTCTGGACTTCTGAATTATTTCTTTGCATTAATGATCTTGCTCTCATCTACGCATGCGTTCTCTCTATTTTGTGAACAATGAAATGTATTGCAGTGAATTTCTTTGTCTAGATCGAATAGCTAACTGTTCTTTCTTCCGGGTAATCCATGTGGCTCATTGTTCATGACTTTAAATTGCTCCTTGCAGGGATCTTTTAGTTTAATTCCAGCTTCGTTGTATCTAGATTTGTTTCTTTATTCTTGTTACTTAGATCAAACAATTTTGATTTCTTCTGTCCATAAGCGATAGATACGTTCTGTAAGTTTCATTTTAGATCTGTTTCCTTATCCTTTAGCTTTCCTCTTTGAGCAATAGATGCGTTCCAGTTTGAATGAGAAGCTATCTTCTCAAGATCCTCGTACTGCTGTAGCTTTGACCGTGAGAAATAATAGCTATCTGTTCTTTGCTTACGATATCTGTTGCAGCTGATTGCTCTCCCCTCAAGCGTGTTCCCCTGCAGGGATAGATAGATGTGTTCCCGTTTCTAGATTTAGATTTGTTTCAATTGCATTTAGATTAAGTATAATTTAGGCATGTGCATCTCATATAAAACACATAAAACTCAAAAGAAAGGTGGATCGGGCCATAACCGGTAGAATCGGATTTAAAGTCCAAAACCACGGTTTCCGGAACCGCTAACCGGACGGATTCCCTACACCAAACGGGAGATAGTCTAATTGGGACCGTCTCTCGGGGAGAATCCCTTTCTGATCGATGCTACGATATCCGAGGCATCAACAGGGCACTACTAGACCATTTGCTGGTGGGGGTGACCGACGAGGGGTGGCGGGACGTCGATCCGGGCGTGGTTCAGGATTGCATGAGGGCACCCCAAGAGTTCAGATCCATTGCGATCCGGGTGGCTATCTTGGCGGATAGGGCACAGGCACATGAGCCCGTAGGGGATGAGGATTTGCCAGAGGAGGAGCGAGGGGAGGACTCAGAGGCAGCAGATGCAGGCAGTGATGCAGGGTATGACTCTCATTAGGGAGTGCAGGGGACTCCCCCCGAGTTTTGTAGCTACGGCATGTATTTTATGAGGCTTTAGGGATGTATAGACATTTTTTGTATAGCTGAGTATAGGGGTACTCAGGACATGTACATCCCTATGACACGTATTTATATATATATATATGCACGTGGATGCACCTTTTTGTGATGTTGTTTTAGTTGTACGCACGTGGATACGCTTTATGATGTGTGATATGTTTGTATTGCACGTGGATGCAAGTAGTATAAGATGTTGGGTACATGGATGCCCCTTGTGTATGTTATGTGTTTTTATTTTTTATTGCACATGGATGCAAATGTTTATGGGATGATAGGCACGTGGATGCCCCTTGCAATCTTTTTGGGTTTTTTTTTATATATTTTTATGAGATGTTATGCATGATGGAGGTTTTACATGGTGTGATTGATGTGCCAATCTAGGATGTTGTTGGCCATTTGGTCCGCGACATGGGTGAATGTTATGGATTCAAACTTTCGGCTGAGTTGTTTTGTGCGCAGGAATTTTCTAAAGAGGCAGGGATCACGCACCTGGTAGCAGTTGTTGAGCTGGGAGTCAAGGAACACATGAAGGTGATGTATGCCTATCTGGAGGGCAGTAGTCAGGAGACCGGTCACAGCATCATACTCCACCTGGTTATTGGTAGCAGCGCCTATGCAGATTCCGTCAAGGTGAATCATTTCATGGGAAGGGGAATATAACACCCACGCTGCAGAAGCCAGGTTGGGAGACCAGCGGCTTGCTCCATCGGTGAAGCCAGTGTAATAAGGTGGAAGATGGTCCATCTGTGGTCATGCAAAAATGAGGAATGTAAGATCGCAGTAAAAAAGGTGAAAAACAAAAAAGAGAGCAAACTGTACAATGCGGACCAATGGGGCCGCGAGTTATTTAGGGATAAAAGCGTTTAAGATACAACCCATTACGAGGGTTGCGCAAAGTGTGACCTTCGGAGTCAGCTAAAATGTATGCCCCCTTGCCGAGACAAGTCTGCACGATGTAAGGGCCTTACCACAGGGATTCGAACTTCCCTTTGCCAGTTTTTTCATGGGCTTGGTCATAGGCGAGGACAAGGTCCCCTTCGTGGAAAGTTCGAGGGTGTACGTGTTTGTCGTAACCAGCTTTGGAGCGGTTCTTGGCAGCTTCAATGGTCTGGAGAGCGGCATGACGGTCTTCATCAGCTTGTTCGAGGGATAGCAGACGTTGCTCAAGTGGGTAGGTATCGGGGAGAAGCTCAACGGCGATATGTAAAGCAGGTATCTGCCACTCGATGGGGAGGACAGATTCGACACCCTGAACTAAATGAAACGGGGTAAAAACAGTGGCGGTTTTAGTGGATGTACGGTAAGCCCATAAGGCGGGGAAGAGCATATGGTGCCAATTGGACTTATGTCGGTCAATAGTGTGTTGGAGGATGGTCTTTAATATTTTGTTAATGGCCTCTCCTTAGCCGTTCCCTTGGGGGTAGTAAGCAGAGGAAAATTGATGTTCAAACTTGAGGAGGGTGGATAACTCGCGCCAAACGAAATCTTCGAAGTGGGAACCATGGTCTGAGACCAACTGTTTAGGAACCCTGAATCGAGTGATAACATGGGTGAAAAAGAAACGGGCAGCAGTGTCAGCGGTACAATTGAAGGTGGGCATGGCTTCCGCCCATTTGGTGAAGTAATCGACGGCGACAATGATGTACTTATGGCCGTTCGCAGATGGGGGTCTACACTCCATGAAGTCGATGGCCCACTTACAAAAGGGACCAACGGTGACGACTGGGTGTAACGGAGTAGGTGGTGTCCGGGCCTTGGGGGCAAAAAGTTGGCAGTTATGGCAATGCTTGACCGCAGCGATGCGGTCGGTGAAAAGTGTGGGCCAGAAGTATCCGGCGCAGACGACCTTTTGGGCAATGCCCATCCCTGAGAAATGGCCGTCGCAGGCACCGCTATGACATTCATTAAGGACGTGTTTAGCTTCCTCGTGTGTAAGGCAACGACGAAGAATTGTGTCAAGCCCCTGCCGGTAAAGGACATCGCCTAAGAGGAGATAGCGAGAGGCCTGGTGACGGATGCGACAGTGCCCATTACGAGTGACTTTGGGTCTGAACTTCTGCGTGTGCAGGTATAGCAAAATATCACCGTACCATGGGTCATGAGACGAGATAGCGAACAAGTGATTCTCGGGTAACTCATCGGAGATTTGTGGGGCCGGGAGGAGGAAAGGGAGATCAGTGATGAGCTGGGCAAGCGCAAGGGCTTTAGTGCTCTTAGGTGTTCGGAAAGTGACCTCATATTCCTGGAGGATAATGACCCATTAAGCAACACGACCTTGCAAGAGCCGCCGGTTTAGGAGATATACCATGGGGTTAGAGTCGGCGACGACTGTGGTATGACTAAGTAAAATGTAGTGTCGCAATTTTTGGACGGAAAAGACCACTGCTAGGGCTAGTCTCTCCTCATATGGGTAACGTAGGGGTGGGCCAGACAAGGTCTGGTTGACGTAGTAAATGACATGCTCCTGGTGAGAGGCGTCTTCTTGAACCAAGACTCCGGACACGGCATGCTCGGATGCCAAGACGTAGAGGATGAAGTCTTGAGAGAAATCCAGAGGGGAGATCAAGGGGGCTTGTGTGAGAGCTGCCTTGAGGGCTCCGAATGCAGCTTCTGCTTGCTCATCCCAGATAAAGGGTACGTGGGTACGAAGCAGGCGCAAGAAACCATGAACAGTGGTAGCATAATCAGGAACGAAATGACGGAGAAAATTGGATCGCCCCTGCAGACTTTGGAGTTTCCGAAGCGTGCGAGGAGAGGGAAGCTTTAAGATGGCTTGGACCTTCAGGGGGTCAACAGCAATTCCTTTCTGGGAAACAATGAAACCCAACAATCGGCCTGCCAGAATGCAAAAGACACACTTGTGTGGGTTCAAGTGGATTTGGTATTTGCGACAACGCAGAAAAACTTGCCGAAGGTCGTTAAGGTGGTCTGATCATTTCCGGGAACAAGCTGTAAGGTCATCAAGGTAGACTAGCAAGATATGAACCAAGTCGTGAAAGCAATATATTGGTCATGGCCCGCTGGAAGGTGGCACCAGCATTTTTGAGGCCAAAAGGCATGACGCGATAGGAAAAGGTGCCCCATGGGGTGGTAAAGGCGGTCTTGTACTGATCCTCCTTACGGATCTGAATCTGATTGTATCCGAAAAAATCGTCCATGAAAGACAGGACTTCATGCCTCGCACACGCATCAATGATTTGGTCAATAAATGGCATGGGGAAATTGTCTTTGGGACAGGTGCGGTTTAAATCTCAGAAGTCAGTGCATACTCTAATGGTGCCTTGTTTTTTGTTAACGGGAACGGGGTTTGAAACCCAGGTGGTATAAGCAATAAGATAAATGAATCCTGTCTTGCGAAGTTTCTCAATCTCTGCTTTGACAGCTAGGAGCTTTGAGGGATGAATGGGACGTTGTTTCTGACGAACGGGGGGTACATCAGGCCATGTGTCAATGTGGTGCTCGATAATGGCGGGGTCCAGACCAGGAATTTCGGTATCGGACCAGGCAAAGACATCATGGAATTCCTGGAAGATTTTTTTGTACTCCTCAATCTCATGCTCACTGCAGGATGCTCCTAAAGTTATGAGTTTAAGAGTACCTCCTGGGGCAGCGATATCAATTTGGATGACGGGTGAAATATTGGCCATGTTACCTTCCTCAAAGGCATCCGGAGCAGGAATAGGATCCTTAAACCAGTCGACCTTGGTAGGAAGGAAATCTTTGGATTCAACCGCAAATTGGGTAGCGGTGCTAGAGGAAGATGCTTCTGGGAGGAAATACGAACGATGGTGCCTGTCATCCCAGGGATACTCCGGGGCAGTGAGTGCCTCAAGAATCTCCTCATCAGTACGGAAAGTGTGGGCCGTCAAATCGGTTGACGAGGGAATGGTAGTTGAAGAGATCATGTAAATGGTGTTGATCTCCCTGGATGGGGGTGGGATCGGTGGGTGAATCTCTTCAATGGTGGGTGGTGCCGTCTCAAGATCCAGATTGTTCATCTCATAGAGAGTTGCTCTGTAATCGGGGAGATCGGTACAGTGATGTGAGTAATGCCCGTAAACACCGCATATGGAACAGGGGTGGTTAGTGCGTAGGGATTTGTCGCGAGGCTTAGGGGTTGGATCTAGTTTGAAAACCGGGATATTGGGGTCGTCGTCAAGCATCTGCATGTGTTCCTGTAATGCCGGCAACTGTGGACATTGGTGAGTCGCATGGCCTAACTCATCGCACGATGAGCATTTGGGAGGAGCGCGAAACACGGGGGGGTTTTTAACTGTCTTGGGAGGTGGTACAGCAGTGTAAGGTTGGGGGCCTCTGCCCCCAGTGGATTTGGGAGGAGGAGGGGGATTTGTGGAGGATGAAGGGGTAGCGACACTGGGGGGTGGCTGAGTGGTAGTAGCCATGGGTTGCACCGGTTGTAGGACAACGCTTGGTGTCGGCGGGGGAACGGGAGGCGAAAGATACCAGACGGGTAATCCGAAGGTTAACCCAGGGAGGCTAAGGGTAGCCATGACCGGGGCGCTTACTACTCCCGAGGGAGGGACTAGGAAGGGGATTGTATGGATAGGTGTAACACCAATGTGGCTAGGTACCAATGGTGGTTTAGGAAACAAGGGTGGTTGATTGTTAGGTGTTTGGTTATCGTGGCACAGGGTACATAAGTCAGACACTTCGGGTGTAGATGACGAGGGAGGAATGGATTGGAATGTGGATGTCATCGGCAGGTCTGAGTAAACTCCAGGTCCCAAGGAGGAAACAAACGAGGTAGCGGTACCACTAACAGGTTGTTCAACCATGGGGAGAACATTTTCGGGTGCAGCAGGGGCATTAGGATCATAGTAGGTGAGTTGGTCAATCTTGACCACGCGTCCATCATGGGGGAACATCATGTTACAAAAGACAGAGGAAGCTACCGCCCGCATAGCATACATGTAGCTGCGACCAAGTAAGAGGTTGTAATCAAGCTGGGCGTTGATGACCTCTATGTCAATGAGGACGGTTTTACCACCTAACTGGACGGGGACATTGGCTAGGAGACCTTGGGGCTGAGCCGAACGACCGTCGTAGGCGCGTAATGCAGTGGTGGACTGTTGAAGGGTAGGGGATCCCAACTTCTGCCATATGCATGTAGACATAACGCATGTGGAGGCACCTTCATCGATGATGCATCGATGGATGACAAGATTTCGAACGGAAACAGAAACTTGGAATGCTAAGGAGGAAGGCAGGCGTGGTTCGTACTGGTCCAAATCAAATGCCATCAAATTCGAATCATTTGGTTCAATCGCCCCAATGGCTGAGAGTAAAGTATTGCGTTGGGAAGGGCAGTTTTTCAAGACTTCTAATGCGGACATGGCTTCGGGAGATTGGGCTAAGTCATCTACAATGTTGTAGTTGGACGCAGCACGCGCATTGGGGTTATTGTTGATACGGCAAAGTGGGAAACGAGGTGCTTTAGGAGCGCCGTCGAGGGGGGGCAGAGGTATATGTAACGCTTGATCAGTGGGATGAGCGTTAGTGGGTTTATCAGTGAGAGGGACTTCAGAGGTGGAGCCATATTGGTTTTGGCGGGTCTGGAGGTTGACATCAGTGGATGACATCATCAACAAGTGGTGGGTCCCTGAGTCGAACATGGGTTGATCAGGAGCGACGTAAGTGATTTGTTGTTGGGGTGGCACGTTGGCTTGAGGGGGAGCCATCGTCTGAGTGTTCACTATGCCTTGGTTTGGTAAGGGGTTTTGTAGCACCAAAGGTGGCTGCTGAGGTTGCGAGGGGTTGGGTGGTGCTTGAGGATCCGCATGCCCTTGGCGATGGGCATCATCAACCCAAAGTTTCCGAGCTCGCTCCAAGTGTGGGAAAGCATGTGTGTAGTGGCCATAGACCCCGCAAATAGAACAAGGATGGTTTGTTTACAAATCGGGGTTTTTAGCTTGCTTGGGCGGGCGATCAGGGTTTTGGTTAGCAGGGCCGCATTATTATTGTCGGGGGGATTAGGAAGTTGACCAGCTTGGTCTATAGGTTGGTTGTTCCCATGATTACGGCCCTTGCCACAGTTTTGTTGGCCCTGGTTGCGTTGGTTGTTCTGGTTTTGCTGCGGGTTTTGTTGGGCATAAACTTGCCCTTGGGCAGCAGGTGGATTCTGAGGTTGCGCAGGTGCTGGAGTAGGCTGCGGTGGATGATATGTAGGTGGAGGCTGCGTAGGTGCAGCAACTTGAGGGGGTTGCTTATATGGCTGAGGAGTGGGTTGTGGGGTTGTCGCAGGGGCTGCCTGTGGCGGGTAATAAGCGGGTTGGGATGGGGAAGGCGCAGGAGCTGGTGCAGCCTGCTGGTGGTAATAGGGCTGAGGTGCGACCGAGGGGTATAAGCGGTGGGCACATTATCAAAGCACTGAGGTGGACAGGTGGGTCCCTGGGAATGGTGATGATGTGTCATAGGAGCATACGAGTTGGCGGCCCCAGACTGTGAGGTAGCCCGCAAAAGGTTGGGGCCAGGGGTAGGACGTTCTATGGAAAAGGGTTGGGGATGCAAAGAAACACGGCCGATGATGCCGTCTGCCGCATGGGATGCCACCAGCGCATAGTGCTGGGAGGAATCGCTGTGAGGGGCGTCAGGTATAATGGTATAGAGATAACCCGACTGGGCGTAAATGAGGTCGAATTATTGGGCCTTAAGGATGGCCTCTTCTTCAGACAAGGGTCTTTCTGATGCCACATCCTTAGCAATGACAGGGAGAAAGGACTTGAGGAACCAATCTAGGAAGATACGGTCATCTAATTTGATCTTACATAAGCTACAGCGTCGACGCCACTCATGAATGTGGTCCGTGATGTGGGTAGTCGTGTTTTGTCTGCAAGATAGGAGGATCTCAACGCCCGCGTCATAGCGGACAGGTAACTGGAAGAACTGCAGGAAGGTCGAGGCAAGGTAAGCAAAGGTGGCATGGGTCCCGTGGGGTTGCTCGATATACCACTTGGCTGCAGAGCCATTGAAGGTGCGCTGTAACAGACGGAGGCGAATAGAGTCATCCACTATGGAGTTGGAGGAACACCATAGATGGAAGGACATGATATGGTTTTGTGGGTCCTCACCTACCTTGCCCTCGAACTTAGGGATGTCAGAGGGGAGCTTGGTGGGCATGTGAGGCCATGCAGGGTCGTGTCGGATAGGGTCGTTGGTCAATCTGGCTAGGTTGGGCAGGTTGAGGCTAGCCATGAATGGCAAATTGGAAGAAGGATGTGACATAGTAGTGGGTTGGACCAAGTTGGGGCCAATGTCCCCAAGTGGAGGGGCAGGATTTGGGATGTGGCTCCCAAGTGGGGGAACTAAGGTGGTATAGGATGGTCCTGCACCACCATGGGTAGTGTGAGCCACTGATGGAGTGGGGATAGGTATTCCAGTTGCGGGAATATGTGCAGTGAGGGGAACGGTAGATGGGGGCCCCATGGAGGGCATACCCAAAGCAGGTGTGGTAGATGGTGTAGTGGTGGATGTGCCACCAATGGTCCCTACCAAGAAAGGAGTGGAAGTCACGCCAGCCATGGGGCTAGTAGGGGCAGTATAAATGGGGTTCTCAGACTCTACCTCAGAATCGGAGGTAAAGTAAGGAGCGTCAATATCTGGTGACGGAGTCCTATGCCGTTGACGAGTGGAGTCAAGGGACAAGGCTCGAGATCTATGATAAGTAGTATCAAGTGATGCTGATCTGTGTCGATGACGAGTGGTGTCAAGTGAACCGTGCTGTGGGGGCTTGCCCCTAAGGCACTGAGAATGTCTCAGGGACTCAATGGTGACAAATGGTGTCAAATATCTGTGGGTTTAGGTGAGTAAAAAATAGCTCAAAAATCCTAATGCAACCGAGTGTGCAGGAGGAGAGCTTAAAAAAAAACAAGGCACTCAGGCCAACAACCAACTCAAAACACCTACTGTAACAGCTGTGCTACAATAGGTGGAGTGTCAACAGAAATGGTCAGAATACCAACAAGCAGCAGGTTTCCTAAAAATAAAAAATGGTGGACTCACTAGACCAAAAGGAGGTAAGGGAGCATGCAAACACCTAACTAAAAAGTATTCTGACTTAACTAGACATATCCTCTGCAAGGTGATGAAATCCAAGTCAGACAATATGAATAGGAAAGCCAAATGGCTAAGATATACCCCTACCGGGAGGGACACCGGGTAGTCAATCCTAGAAGAATGGCAACTAAGATACCCCGTTCATGACACGTCCAGAAAGGTGAATCTGTCGTTTGGTCCTTTTATCGCAATACCCCTATAGAGGGATATCCCGAGAACTACGAAAGGTAGCCCTTCGGTTACTGAATGGAGTGCGGTATTCCACTCAGGTCTCCGGAACCAGTCTCGTGACTTCAACCCTCCTAGGGGAGAGGCACTCTGGTAAATTGGTTGTGACCGTGCCAAAAAGTACTAGGGGATTTTGGTTCCCTAATTGGACAACAGCTATGTCTCAAGTGTAAGTAACCGAGGGGTGTTATTGGAAGCCTATCCCCCCGATCCTATCTAACTACAAAGATTCTTTTGTGTTCCCCAAGTGGGGTTAGAATATTGGTTGAGTTAAGTAGTTTTTAAGGCTCACTTGAATTATGTGACAGAGTGTGTGCGCGTGAGTTGATGAACCCAAAATAGAAGTGCCACAAGGGGGGCAACTTTCTAACTAACAATAATACTGAATTCGGAACTTTAATATGCAAAATTTTCTGAATTAAAATGCTGAAATTTTAAAAAGATTCTGTAAAGGGAACAGAAATGATGTTGCAGAAAAGGCTGTAGGGAAGTAGGGCTGCAGGTGTAACAGATGGCTGTGCAGATGCAGAAAATATTGCAGCGAAGGGGCTGGGTTCAAAAACAGGGAAAAAATGCAGAAATCAGACCGCGGGTCTGTGGCAAATCTGAGCAGTCGGACCGCGAGTTTGAGGGAAACAGACGCGGACAGGTCGCATCTTTTTGGCCGACAGAGGCAGTCGGACCGCGGGAAACAGGGAAAAATACGCAGTCGGGTCGCGAGAAAAAGGCTAACAGACGCAGTCGGGATGCGGGAAAAGGACCGACAGATGCAGTCGGGTCGCAGCAAAAAGGCTGATTAGTCGCGGTCAGATCGCAGGTAACAGACTTGAATCTGTCGGCAGGGTGCCAGAAACAGTCCGAGAGCCGCGGTCGGGCGCAGGTAAAGGTCTGAAAGACGCGGTCGGGACGCAACTGCAGAGAGAAAAGATGCAGTTTACGGCAGCCGAAAGGGACAGCCGAAAGGAAAAAACGGGAAATTATTGCAGAGAACTAAAAAAAAATTAAACTGAAACCAGAAATTCAAACCTAGGGGAGTCGCCAAAACTGTAGCTAGGGTTTTACCCCTAGCTTGTGCAAATGAGCACCTACTAAGGAGAAGGGACTCCTTAGTAGCAGTTCAGTAAATTGTAAATTAAAATGCTAAAACAGAAATGTAAATTACTCTAAACATATGCATGAAACATAAAAGACAAGATATAAAGAATGGTTTTTGTATTAATTTTACCTACAATGTGAAGGTTGGTGAAGCTCTTGCAATGGCCCAAGAGGGTTGCTCCAAGCTCCAACTTGCTCCTTCTCTTTCTTCAATGGTGGGAATGGGCCTAAAGGGGCTCTCAAGGTGAAAGTAGCTCAAGGGTGAGCTAGGGTTTCAAGAGAGATTTTGGCAGAGTAAGGGTGCTTATGACTGTGGATGTGAAATGAGGGGTCTCCATCACCTATTTATAGTTTTTTGGTGGTGGAGTGCTGGCCCATGGTTTTGGGAACCAAATGGTTTAGGTCAGCTGTATAGGGTTTTTTCCTCATTATTTTATATTTTTTATTCCCTCTTTAGAGGGTTTTTGCTATTTTTAGAGGAATTTTGGATATTTTTGGAGGAAAGGGGGTTTTTTAGCCTTTTTGAGGCTTTTTTGATGGTTTTGTGGCCTTTTGGAGGCATTTTAGGCCTTTTGGAGGCTTTTTAGAGGGATTTTTAGGGTTTTTTAAGGGAAATATGGTAGGAAAATGGACAAATGAGTCATGTAATGGGGTAGATGAGGTAGTGAACACTTTTTGGGTGGAACAGCACTTCTGGGTGTTGCTTCGATATGGGATCAGGTGTGATCTCTTGGTTTAGCAGGAAGCAGTCCTGCGTAGCGCTGAGTACAGCTGAAGCAGAGTATGTTGCAGCTTAGTCAGCTAGTTGTGAGGCAGTATGGCTTCGGAAGCTACTGTCTGAGTTATTTGATATCCCGCTGGAGGCTACTAGTATTTTTTGTGACAACTATAGTTGTGTGAAGTTGTATGAGAACCTGGTGTTCCACGACAGGTCGAAGCACTTAGAGATCAAATATCACTATATCAGGGATATGGTGCAGAGAGGAGCAGTGAAGCTCCTGTATGTTGCGACAGATGAGCAGATTGTAGATTTGCTGACGAAGCCACTAGCCATAGTGAAGTTCGAGTACTTCAGAGAGAGGCTTGGTGTCCTTCAGATCAATGACACTTCGAGGAAGAAGTGATGGAGACATTTGCTGAAGCCATTCTGAGCATGGTGAGAGGAGGATCCTTCCATGGCTGTGGATATAAGCGCTGGATGATGAGCATCAGGACGATGCTCGAGTTACTGCTCTGTATATGTATATGCATCATGTTGGATGCTTGATATGATCAGTTGGATCATTTATGTATGTATGCATCATGTTGGATGCTGGATATGATCAGTTGGATCATTTATGTATGTATGCCATGTTGGATGCTAGATATGATTAGTTGGATCATGTGTATGTATTTGTATATGTATCAAGTGGATACATTGTATGATCAGGTAGATCGTGTATGTTGATATGTATCAGGTATGATCAGGTGGATCATGTATTTGTATATGTATCAGATGGATACATTGTGTGATCAGGTAGATCATGTATGATGATATGTATCAGGCAGATATTGTGTATGCATCAGGTGGATGCATTGTATGATCAAGATGATCATGGATGATGAGCTCCGGGATGTTGCTCCAGATGACATGCGTTGGGACGATGCAGTGACGATGATCAGGATGATCATGTGTACATCAAGATGATGTATGGTGAGTATCAGGTTGATACTCTGTGGCCATGTACAGGTTGTGTAGATAAGCATATAATAGCGCCCTTGGAGGTTTGCAGATTCTCTTGCTAGGTTTGCCACTGGCATATAATAGCTCTTGGGAGATTTGAAAAATGCTCTTTCGAGGTTTTGCTTTGGGAGGACATATAATAGCGCCATGGGAGGTTTGCATATTCTCTTGCTAGGTTTTGCCGCTGGCATATAATAGCTCCCTGGGAGATCTGGCAAATGCTCTTTCAAGGTTTTGTCCTATGGCATGTAAGTAGACTTGGGAGATCTGGACAGGATGAAAAAGGCCTCAGATGCTCTTTCGAGGCATTTTTGTGACCACATGTAATAAGTCCTGGAGATCTAGATAGGATGAAAAAGGCCTCAGATGCTCTTTAGGGTTCTTGCTTGATAAGACACTCTTTTAAGGTTTTGTGGTGGGGGTCACATGTAATAAGTCCTGGAGATATGGACAGGGTGAAAAAGGCCTCAGATGCTCTTTAGGATTCTTGCTAGTCAAGAGACTCTTTTAAGGTTTTATGACAGTCACATGTAATAGCTCCCTGGGAGATCCGATAGGTTGGGTTGTGTGCCCGTAATCAGTTCTGGGATGCTCTTGCGAGGTTTTGTGACGCACATAATAAGTCCTGAGGATTCCATAGTATGGCCAGTGATGATGAAGACCTGCAAGTGGTGGGCCTACATCCGGTATGAAAAAGGACTAGCTCTGTAGAACTTCCTATGACGAGTAGATTCAGAGATTGATTGAGATAGCAGCAGCAGTGACGATGACGATGACTCAATGACAATTATCCAGTGACGATGATCCAGAGAAGAAGACTTGTGCTAGAAGACCTGTGTTGAGAAATACCTTCCTAGTTAAGAGGGAGTGTTGATGTATATGTAACTTCGGAATGTATTTCATATATGTATATTGTACTCCTATAAAGATGGTATTATTCCTCTATACGGAAGTGTTTGTATTCCTATAGAGATGTTATTATTCCTCTATACGGAAGTGTTGTCATTTATATTGTAAGTGTCGTAACTTATACTTGATGGGTTATTAGACCACCCTATTGGGTGTCGGCCCAGTCAGCATTATGTTATGTGGTTAAGTTAAGGTCGACCTAGTAAAGTTTATTAGGCAAGTCAAGTCAAGTATAAATAGGCAATTCAAGTATAAATAGAGTGCGGGAGGCACTCTATTTTATCATTCTATTCTCACACACACTCTTTGGAGAGTGGCGCACTTGTGGAGGAGGAGAAGCTATTGCTAAGAGATGTCTATCTCTTATGCTTGGGTTGTATCATTGCTCTATCTATATCTGAGGAATTTATTGGGGTTTTTCACCTTTATGCTTTTCCCCAAGTAAACTATGTGTCTCTTGTGTGATTGCATTATTGTGTCCATGATTGATATGTTGTAGATATGATGTACATGTTGTTCTGTCAGTTAAGATCCTAGATCGGATTGAAGTAAATTCTGAAAAATTAACATGATATGCATCAGGACAATGCTACGATGATGATCAGGATGATCATGTGATGATGTACATCAGGATGATGTATGGTGAGTATCAGGTTGATACTCTGTGGGCGTGGACAGGTTGTGTAGATAAGCGTATAATAGCGCCTTGGGAGGTTTGCAGATGCTCTTGCTACGTTTTGTCGATGGCATATAATAGCTCCCTAAAATATCTAGCAAATGCTCTTTCTAGGTTTTGCTTGGAGGGACATATAATAGCGCCCTAGGAGGTTTGCAAATGCTCTTGCTAGGTTTTTTCGATGGCATATAATAGCTCGCTTGGAGATCTGGAAAATTCTCTTGCTAGGTTTTGTCCATGGCATATAATTTCTCCCTGAGAGATCTTGCAGGTTGTGTTGGGCATGTAATCAATCCTGGGATGCTCTTGCTAGGTTTTGCTTGGTTGCATATAATTTCCCCCTAGGAGATCTTGCAGGCTGTGTTGGGCACGTAATCATTCCTGGGATGCTCTTGCTAGGTTTTTCTGGGTCACATGTAATAGCTCCCTGGGAGATCCTATAGGTTGAGCAATGAGCTCATTATTAGTCGTTGGATGCTCTTGCTAGGTTTTGTTGATGCACGTAATTAGTTCTGAGGATTCCACAGTATGGCGAGGTATGATGAAGACCTAAAGGAGGCTAGGCCTACATCCAGCATGAAAAAGGGATGGCTCTGTAGAACTTCCTATGATGAGAAGAATTATGAGATATCCCAGTGATCGAGATGTCGAGTACAGCAGCAGTGATGATGATGATGCTCCGTGATCCAGTGACGCTGATCCAGCTCCAAAATTGAAGACTTGTGCCTGTATGTATTGATGACTTGTGTCAAGAGAATACCTCCTAGTTAAGAGGGAGTGTTGATGTATTTGTAAGTTTGAAATATATTCACTTGTATATTACATTTGTACTTTATTGTATCCCCAATGGAAATGTATTATTCCTCCGATTGGAAGTGTCGTCAGTTGTACTTGCAAGTGTCGCAAGTTATATTGTAAGTGTCGTAACTTATACTTGATGGGTTATTAGACCACCTTGATGGGGTCGGGCCTGTATGAGTCATGTGGGTTAAAGGGTTATTAGACCACCCTAGTGGGTTCAGCCCAGTTAGCATTATGTTATGTGGTTAAGTTGGGGTCAACCTAGTTGAGTAAAGGTCAAGTGAAAGTAAAAGTATAAATAGAGAGTGTGACTCTCTCATTTGATTCATTCTCTCATTCACTCACTTCGCATTAGTGAGAGAGAGGAGGAGTACACACAAGTGGAGGAGGAGTAGTTGCTGCAGTCATATATCTCTTGGGGTTTGATCTTTGTGATATTTGTATTGGTGCTTATTCTATCTCTGAGTAAGTTGCAGGGTTTTTCACCTTCTTGGTTTTCCCCGGTGAAATGTTTTGTGTCTCTTGTCTCTTGTCTCGTATGCTCGATATGTTGTACATGTTGGTCTTTCAGTTAAGATCCTAGATCTATTGAATTAAATGATGAAAATCTAACAATATGGAGGCATAAAAGACAAAACTAATCCAACTACATAGTCTACACCTAGGAAAATTAATCTAGATGACTAATAAAATATATCCTAAGTATGGAATGGGTTTTTTTAAATGTTCCAACAATAATGTCCTCATCCAAATAAACTATAATGGAGAAAATAATCCACTAACTTAATATCTCCCTAGTTTGGGGATGGAAGCATCAAAATTTGGAATAAAGGAGCTACGAGACCCAAAATGACCTTAGACTTACAAATTCACATTAAATGTGTCAAATAAATAATAATAAAATAAGGTGTCATTAGATCATGAGGGCACATAAGAGTTTATGGGACCCACCTGTGGCAAGATTCCCCACTACACCTGGCATCATTCTCTCACCAATTAGAGTACAAGGTGGGGGGTAATGTACTTGGGGGAGATGAATAGGAAATATTCATGTCAATAATATAGGAAGTTCAAATTGGATTGGA
Organism: Larix kaempferi; assembly: GCA_027924585.1. Taxonomy (NCBI): domain Eukaryota; kingdom Viridiplantae; phylum Streptophyta; class Pinopsida; order Pinales; family Pinaceae; genus Larix; species Larix kaempferi. The sequence continues at coordinate 9,740,910 of BSBM01000841.1, forward strand.
AGAGTAACTCCCAAGGAAGAGAAAGAGGCATTGTGACACTTGTAGCTAGATTATGTAGAACCTATGACAACAATGATGAAGGAATATATGAAAAATATGACAAATTCAGACTTGATTGCAGACCTATGACACATATGAAATATAAGGGATAAAAATAGCCACCAAGAGGGCACATAGAGGGAGTTATGGTCAGCCAATATTCCCAATTCGAATTGGGGGGAAGAGGAATGCAAGGAAGAAGTGGACAAGTGTCTCATGAGAGAATCTATCACTAATTCGACTTGAGTGAAGTATCTTGGAGGGAATTATACCTCATGAGTCCATATGAGGTTAATAAAATACGAGGATGACAAATGATCGCAACTTTTGGATCATTTTTTATTTGCACTCTTCGAGAGTTTAGATTGTCCTTGAACGATTGATGTTCATCCTCCCTGCCTTAGAACCATTTTTGTAGGTGAAAGATCCCTATAAAATTTGTTTGGGGGAGAGGAAATTCATACCTCTCAACATATATTAATGGATTTTTTTTATGCAAGTTCGAGTCCCATTTCAATTTGAGTTCATCTTCTACCTTCTTTCTCCACTATCTCTCTCTCAATACTCTCTCAATGTCCATGTTCAAGTGTGATGGTGCACTCATCGCTGCATAAAGTTTATGGAGAATTATATTTCGAATATATGGTTATGTTTTTTTATTTATATCACTTTAATGAAATGCATATGAGAGACACAACTGGAAATACCATACCTTTCATGTAGTATTTCCAAGCAAACTCAAGATTCGAGCTAGTTTCCTTCCTATTTTCACATGGTGTTTTTGGAGTGAATTTGTATCTATTTGACATCAGAATTTTTCTGAGTTTTTTATTATGTTTTGAGATGAATATCAAGTACTATTTATGACCAAAATTTTGTGTGCATACCCTTCTATGTTTGCTTAAATATTTTGCAACAAATATTATGTCCATTGTTAACAATTTTCTCACAATTTCTATGTCTCAAAACTTGTTGTTTTACGGGACTTATAGAAGACAATAAAACCTGAGTTAATGCTGCATTTTGGTTTCCATTGAGATCCTCTATCAGATACAAGTCTCATTTCAGAAAATAGGTAATTATGTACAGTGTCTGGGAAGCCAAAAAGTTACTAGACTAGTGGGGTTTTCAACCATCGAATTCACCTAGTAATTTTCCCCTTCCTTCCTCCTTGATAATTGCAAACCTTCAATGTTTCTAATGAATGTATAAGTGTCTTAGAGATGAATTAGTATGTATTAATACTTGTAAATACATATAGAATTCAAAATAGTTTGGAAGCATTTGGGACAATTTGGGTTTCACTAGTCCAAGGTTCGAAAATTGGCCAAATGGAGTAATTTTCCAAAGAGGGATATTACAGTGGTATGAGAGCATGGTCCTTGGAGCTATGCATTGGGTCATCCATTGAAGAAGGAAATTGTAGCCATTTATTATTCATATTCAAAGTATGAGGAGGATTATTCTTTCTATGCCTCAGAGGAAGATGATTTTGAGTTGTATGATGGCATCTATGTGGATGAGGAACCCTCTTGCAGTCCCTCTACCCAGTTCACATTTAGATATGATGATGGTTACTATTGTGATCACTTGTAAAATGAATATGTATAATGGGATATCACACCACTGTTATACCTCCATATTTCACAGTGTCGCATCTTCACCACAAAAAGAGTTGACGACACTTCCCCTACTGCTTAAAACACCCAGAAGAGAAAAACGATGAGTGATCCTTGAAGGCAAACCTACCCTGACAAGAATAAACCTAGATGAGACTTCATTTACCCTCACTACCGCGCCTTGCTCCATCTTAGGTGCGTGGTAGTCCGTACTACCGCGCTATTCTCTTTCTCTGACACGCGGTACTACCGCGTTATGCTCTGTTGTAGAGGTGTGGTACACTTTTTTTAGCCTTTTTGCCATGGCTTGTGGGATTTTGATTTTTGAGAGATTTTTTAGGATTGGTGTCCCTGATTCGATCCTAACTCACTTTCTGTGATTAGTTGGCCTGATCCACTTAATTCTCCCAAGTTCCACCCTTCTCTCTTGTTGGTTAACCCTACCACACACTATAAGAGAGAGGCATTCCATGAGCAAAGGGGGGAGGACTCTTGGAGATATCAAACTTATGATCTTGCAGCTTTGTGGAGATAGCTAGAGGAGGAAGCACTTGGAGTTGGAGGATTGGCTTGGACATCAAGCAACCTTTGTAAGTAACTTCAAGTTGATAATAGAATATAACTTGTCTTGTTTCCCAAATCACATGTATTGATCTTGTTTCAATGATATGATTTGTATCTATTGTAGATTTAGATCCTAATTCATATTTCAAGTTGCTAGAGAATTGTATATGCTTGTATCTTGGTTTCATTCTGACAGGTTCATTCGTGAGGACTTGGAAATTGGAGCAACCATAAAGACAAGCGATTAGATTGAAGGTCAGTTAGATCTCTTCTACTTCTTTTAGCACTTTAATCTTGAGATGTCTGTTTAAGATCTAGGAATTCAAGGTAGCATTTGTTTCGTTTTTTCTTAGTTTAGAGTCCGTAAAAGTCTACTTTAATCTAAGAGAATTTTGACTTATCCGTAGGGAAAAATTCTACCAACAACCACTAAGGAAATATCCTTTGAATGAAGTAGCATGGTGGATGGAAACTTGCAAAACCCTGCCCCAACAATATCAAGCCTATAATGTTATTATGGAGTCATCCACAGTAGTTCCTTTCAAATTTTTTGTGGATGCTTTGTTTGGATATAGGCCCAAGAATAAAGATGTGGAATTAGTAAATAAATTTCTATGCCATTCTTGCAAAATAACTTGGATATCAAATCATATATGTTTGAGTGAAAAGGAGCAAAATGAGGAGACCCATGAGACACCTAGTTCTATAGGTGGTGAAGAAGAAGAAGCATTACATGAAGAGGATCGAAAGTCACTCCCAAGTGACTTTGAAAAATATGAAGAAACATCACATGAGAATGAATAAGATTCCATTGAAACTACTGAAGATCATTCTAAGACACATTCTACTTTGGACATGGATTAAATATCAACTACTGATGGATGCTTGAATTGCGAAGGAGTACCTACTGATGGGTGCTCACACCTCTATGTTGGTGATATAGAGATCACTTTGAAGGTGTTGATTCAAGCCAAATTTCAATTGACCATGGAGATGAATACCTTCTATCATTTGAAGAAGAACCAAGATCAACTTCCCCATCACCACTTGAACTCCCATGTGAAGTTGATCCCAAGAAAAAATAAGAAGAGGAGGTTCACTCTCATGAACCATCCTTCATTGAAGGGTATTTGAAGATGAGTGAAAGGAAGATACATGAGGCCCTTAGCATATTCCATGACACTCAATCATTGGTGTAAATATTTTGTTGGAGAGTTTCTTCATTGGAGGAGAAATCTTTCCTTGAAGACATAGAGAATATTCAAAGAGCAATGTGCAACATCAAAGGTAATTTAATGTCTTTGCTTTTTGATAGAAACAATTTGGTTGAGCTTAATTAATGGTTACATGAGGCATACTTGAAGAATAATGAGGATATTCATAACCTCAAAATTCAAAATGAGCAACTTCTTGAGAGGTTTCAAGATACTTGTTCTTCCTCCTATGTTTCAAATTGTCATATGGTAGATTGCTTGGAAAATTCTCATGACATGGTGGATCATGAGAAACATGGAAATTTTCATGTGATTTATGTGTTTGAAGATGAGCCTGATGAGAGGAAGAGGAACCTGAGTTTCCTCTTGATTATGGTTATGCACTTTTTGAATACGTGCATGATTCTTCTAACTTCGAACTAACCTATGACGAAATTTTCACACTTTTGAGGGAGGTGCATGATCCTACCCCTATGGAGCCTTCACATGATGAAAATTATACACTTTCTGATCATTTGGGTGAGTTGGTTCATTCCCCTACATCCTACACTTCCATACCTTATGATGATACACATCTACATGGATGCACCTATGATGTTCACTTGAGTCACTTGAAGACTCATGATTTTCCTTGCTCCTTGCTTAGTTCATTTGGTGTTGGAGGAACTTCATCCAATACTCGGGTGAAGAGATATACGATTGGAGAAAATTCTTATTGGTAGAAAAATCCTTTGTTATTTACTGATGATACACATACTCATGGATGCACATATGGTATTCGTTTTAGCCCTTTGAAGGTGTTGGAATATTCTCCCCATCATTTTTCAGTTTTGCATGCATCTAGTCATCATCATGGTGGACCTCCCAGCTCCTAGAGCTTGGTTCTAGCTCTCCACAGCCTGTCTACAACCCCCGGGGGGCATCCCACCTACTAGAGGTTCCCTTCTCCAGTATTTTGCATGGAAAGTGCGCCTTTCTCACCTACCACAGCCAGTTAGGCGCCTTTCTCACCTACCAGTCAATTATTACTCAGTTCTTCCTTAATTTAAGGCTAGATTGACTCCCCCACTGATTGTTTCATTCCGATGGATCTCCAGTGAGACTAGTCTTCCCATTCTGACTCCAGTTAGCTCCTCATGCGCCCTCCACTGATACTCCTTCATTCAGTTAGTGCCTACCTCTCTCAGTTAGACTCAGTTAACCACACTTGACTAACTGTTACCATTGATGACTGATACATTGATTGGATGATGACTCCACTATCATCCAAGCCACACTTTGAGTTAGGAATTCGAATGCCCTACTTGGCCTATTCGAATCCTATATGATTTTATCTTCATGGCTATTGTATTCTTTCACTTACATTCTTATTCATTGTATGATACTGAGATATTTTTCTCTTCTACTGTGTTTATGAGTGATTATTGAGTGTCTCCTTCTCTTCTTCTTGCAACATATTTGTTAGTTTGATTGTGAGTTGCTACAGCTACCAGATATCTTGTAGATTCTTACATGGTATCAGAGCGAGAAACAACTATTTGAGTTGTAGCAGTTGCAGCATTTCTTTGAGCAACTATATTTCACTTGTGCCCCAGAAGCCTCTGAGTTTCCACAGCAACTCTTGGTGCTATTACTTGAATTCATTGGATAAATCCAATCAGGTCTAGCTAGGTGTGAAGGACTTAGTCCATGTGCCAAGTGTCCTTAAGGTAGTGTTTAGTCGAAGTGTAGCATTCTCCATCAACACATCTTTTATTATTTTGCAGGTTTATTCACCCGTTCGGAATCTTCTTCAACTATTCGACTTTCTCTATTCAGATGGATCTAAATCTTACATCTTCCAACTATGTTGAGTGGAAATCCAAAATGTCTCTCTTCATGAGATCAAAGAGCTTCACCCGAATACTCAACGGAACGATGGTAGAACCAACCAGTGCAGTTGAAAAGTCCGAGTACTTGGATCGGCTTGATGAAGCAATTGGTCTCCTCCTTCTCTCAATTTATGATGATCTACACTTTCATGTCATCAATCTTAGATCACTTAAAGAGGTGTGGAACAAGCTCGAATCTCTTTTTGGGCCAAAAGATGATATGGAAGCACACAAATTGGAGAATGAGCTCATATGTTTGAGTCCTAGCAGCTTCGAATCTATCAATGCCTTTCTCACCAAGTTCAAAATCTTGATATCACAGTTGAAAATATATGAGATAGAGAAAGAAGATCAGCAGCTTATACTTGCCATTCTCTCAAAGTTGGGGGCAAACTTCTCATTTTTTGTCTCTACTTTCTAGTCAGCTAGGTTGTCCATTCCAAGATGGAAGTTTCCCTCATTCGATGATTTCACACAATCTCTTACCCAAGAGGAAGAGAAGTTGATTTCGATGGGAATGATCCAAACCAAATTGGATTCATCCCTTACAGTTGCAGAGAGAGCGAATGATATAGGAAAGCTAGAGATTCCTGGTGATACAAGACCTACACACCAGTCAGATAGAGCTTCATACTCTAAGAAGGTGTTGTAGTCCCAAGGTTCATGTGGTTACCATAGATACATTACATGATATAAGCAAAGCATACACAATGATACAAATACACAAGATGAGACAGATAGAGAGAACACAAGCCTTTATATTAACCAGCAAGAGCATAATACAATCATAGAACCAATCTTAACTAGTACATCGGCTCAACAACCTATATATATATATATATATATACATAACTGTCTATTGGTCTATCCAACCGACCCGACCTATACTAGTCGATGCGACTTGTCGATATGTGCTTCAGAGTGGTCGGACGGAGGGCCTAGTCGACAGGCCGACCTAGGCCCCTCCAACATCTCCTCCACCTCAAAATCTTTCTTCGTCCTGAAGAAATGGAGAGATCAAAATTGCAAAAAGAGTTATTAAGACAGTTAGGATGAAGGTAAGCTAGAACCAATAGCATCAAGTATCTGGAGACAGGATTTAAGAATAAATTCGGCAGAAATAGAGAGGTGGTGCTGGAACTCTTCCCAAGTGCATAGCAGATTCTGGATGTCGACAGTCAGAGTTGTAAGTTTTGACAAGTTTTCCATCTTGTCGTGAGTGGATGTAGCCTATAAATGGATCATGTCGGGACCGAATATGTTAATTGTTCTTTCAGCAGCAGCTAGTAACTGATGGAATCGGGGTTGAATTTCTCCAAGTTTGTTGAGGCCGCCTCGGGCTCGAGACATCCACTGAACTTCTTGTTTTTCTAATTTATCCAATTTCTTATTTTCCATGATAATCTGACTATCAATTTTTTCAATAAGTGCTTCCTCTGCAGTCAAGCGCTGGTGCTTAAGTTTGCTTAGCAGTGTTCTTGTTTTTTGAAGATCTTTGTAAACGTCGCCATAATATACATACCAATTGTTCAAAACTTCTGTAAGTTTTTCTGCTTCACTATTGTACTGCTTGAGTACTTTGAGAGCTTCTGAAAAGGTTGTAAACTGATTTGTCATGAGGGAAGCTACCTCGACAACTTGATCCTATTGTTTCTTGAGAAGCTCGGATTGTAGCATCGACACAACAGAATCAAGTAACTGATATGCTCTATCAAGAGGTGATGTCGTGTCAGAATTGGCTGGAAGCGGGATAACTTGTTGAGCTAAGTTTTCACATTTAGCGAGGAATGTAGTCCTTTCTTCATGTAGCTGCAGTATCTATTCCTCTTATTCATGTCGGCGACATCTTTGCACTTTGAAAACTGCATCTTCAAGTAAATCGAGCTCTTCTTGGGAAGCCAACTGTGGCTGATAGCTTGTAGCAGCTCCAAATTGATCTAAGTATACAGAAAGAGTATTTTCTGATTGGCCTGGCTGTGTTTGCTGCAATTATCTTTCTTTGCGTTTCTTCTCTGTGTGTTTCCTGCGGCTACTCTTTTCTTTTTCTTTTTCTCTGCTTAAGATTTGCTACTCTGGCCCCTTATCTTTTTCGGTTGTTGCTGGATGATTGTCGATGACTGCTCGAGTGGTAGCAACAGCTTGTTCTTCCTGGGTTTGTGTACTTAATATTGCTGCTGTGGTGACTGGAGTTTCATGTTCAACAACTTCGGCACTTGGTGGAATATTTGCTGGTATGCTGGATCTTTCCATATTGCTTGTACTGGTATATGGAATATTTGTGTGCTCTTATGGTCTTGTCGTGCCGGCTGCAATTTCTTGAGTTGTGGTTGATTCCTTGGCTTGAGTAGAAGCGGCTTCAACTGCTTCTGTCATGGTTGCTTCTTTGTTGTGTTGTTATGTAACCAGACTAGACTTAGATCCATCGACAAGGAGACTCAACTGACTTATCGGGAGTGATGGCAAGTCAACTGATGTCGTAAATGGACTCAATGAAAAGGTACTGTCGAGCAGACCCAAACTAACTAAACTAGACTCAATTGTAGACTCGACATGGGGACTGACTACTTGGGGGTTTTCACTTTGAATGAATTTTGGTCGAGGTGGATTCATTTGTTGCGGTAATGCATTGACTGGGAGAGGGGTAAAGACAATTTTTTTGTGAATAAACTAGACCTGAAGGGTCAGGATTTCTGATATGATGGGTCTTCTTATGACCGACAATTTCTGGTATTGTCGACGGTAAAGGTAAGCTTGCGGTTTGAATGGTGTCGGGGGAAGCTAAGTTAACCGGGACAGTGGACGGAGATGCAAAAGCTGGTTGTTGAATGACCATCTCGTGCCAATTGGGACAAAGTATCGTAAGGTTTACAATAAACGTACTCAAAGTGGTGTCTGTTGGGTTAGCATGAGCAGGTAATGCTAAATGGTTGCTTTCTTCTTCTACTGCAGTTGGGGAAGAGGGGGGGGACTGAATAGTTTGGTCGACATCGGGTTCGACCGAAATTTTGGGTTTTTTAACAAGAATTCTAGAGGACGGATACTTATCTGTTTCTAGAAATTTTCTGAACTGATCTTCGACAGGTAATTTGTTCTTGGCTGCATCTTCAAGAATCTGAGTAGTAGTTTCATATAGCTCGATCTCGTCTTCTTCTATAGGTTCTTGAAATGTTACTTGTCTTTTCCCTTTCCCTTGGTCAGTATTACTCTATTCTGTCGGGCTGTAATGATTTCAACTGCTACCTTCTGTATATTATCATCTGTCAAAAGATGTTCTGGGTTGTCGGACTCTGTGCTACTGTTCGAATGCTCTCCGGCCTCTGTTGATTCTATGTGCGGAGTCTGGGTAAGTGCTAACACCTTAGGGTTAAGTATCGGCTCGGGTTGATAAAAGAAGGTGTTCATATACAACCGACTTTCGTATGCTTCTTCTTGTTCCATATCAGTGAGAGGCTCGACATACTTGAAGTTGATTTTCCTTGCTTGGGCCGGAATAGCTAATACTTCATTAGACTGTCGGCTTAGCTCTGTGAAAATTTCACTTACCGAAGGGTAATAGTCGACCCACCTTGCTGGCCCTGCTGCTCCTTCCATGAACCAGACTGTTGTATCATCCAAAGATAGTTGGATGTGTTAGAAAAAACAGGATCGCAGAGCAATAACAATAAACAGAAATGCAAATATAATCACACATACACATTACAAGAGAGACACAGATATATCGTGGTTCACCCCAACTTGGGCTACGTCCACACTGAATTTTTCAGTCCTTATTATTATTACTGTCCAACAAGATGAAGGGATACAACCTGCAGCACAGCCACTGCACTTCCTCTTCACTGTCTCACAGTCTCTCTCCTGATCTTAGAGATCTTTACAATGCATAAAACCTAATACATCAACCCTATCCATATTACAATGTCTTTCTTTTATAGGGAAAATACAATGGGAAAAATACCACGGGATACCCAAAACCATGGGCCCGCAAAACAGCTGGCGAAAACAGCCCCAAAAAAATTTCTCGGGGGCGTTGCCTCCGCACCCCCGTGACTTGGGGTGTTGCCCCGAACCCCTAAAAATGAAAAATGGGTGTACAGTCCTCCAGAGTGTACGGCTAAGACAATATCATCTCTGAGACTAGAAGATCCGGCTCCACAACCAACAATCTCCCACTTGGAGACTGATCACAACAACTGCACTTGCTGGACTTGGACTTGGCAAATTTCTCCTCTTCACCTTCATGCTAGAAGGCCAACTTAAACCAAGCAAGAACTCAGTTTCTCTCTGGTCACTACCTTTGTGAACATGTATGCAGGATTCTGGCTAGTATGTATCTTTTCCAGCTTCAACAATTCATCTTCCAGAACAGAGCGTATGAAATGGTACTTGAGCTGTATATGTTTACTCCTGGAATGGAATGCTGAGTTCTTTGCAAGATGAATGGCACTCTGGCTATCACTATACAACCTGCTATCCTTCTGCTTCTTACCCACTTCCTCCATAAACCTTTGCAACCAAATCATCTCTTTACTAGCCTATGTAATAGCAACATACTCTGCTTGCGTTGTTGAAAGTGCAACAACCTTCTGCAGTTTCAAAATCCAGCTTACTGTTGTTCCACCTACAGTAAACACATACCCTATGGTGCTCCTCCTGCTATCCTTATCACCTGCCATATCTGCATCAACATATCCCTGTAGAACAGTGTCTGAACCTCCAAAACATAATGCCTGAGTGGTGGTACCTCTCAAATATCTGAGAATCCACTATACTGCCCTCCAATGTTCTTTACCTGGATTGTTCATATATCTCCTCACAACTCCCACTGCATGTGCAATATCTGGTCTTGTGCAAACCATGGCATATATCAAGCTGCCAACTGTTGATTGATAGGGAATCTTGGACATGTAATATGTCTCTTCCTGTGTCTTGGGACACATTTCCTTACTTAGACTGAAATGGCTGGCCGAAGTTGTACTAACTGGTTTTTCATTCTGCATTTTGAACCTCTCCAACACCTTTTGTATGTACTCACTCTGAGACAATGTCAATTTTCAATTTTTCCTGTCTTTGGTTATTCTCATACCAAGGATTTGCTTTGCAGCACCCAAATCCTTCATCGCAAATGAATTAGCTAGCTTCCTTTTGAGCACATTTATATCCTGCATGTTAGATCCTGCAAAAAGCATGTCATCCACATACAATAATAATATAATATATCTTTCATTGTCTAGCTTCTTGAAATAAACATAGTGGTCAGAGTGACATCTACTATAACCTTGTTTTGTCATAAACCTGTCAAATTTTAGATACCACTGCCTTGGAGCTTGCTTCAAACCATACAAGCTCTTTTTCAACCTGCACACCAAATTCTCCTTACCCTTGACCTCATACCCTTGTGGCTGTTGCATATATATCTCTTCCTCCAAATCCCCATGGAGAAAGGTTGTTTTTACATCTAACTGTTCAAGATGCAAATCTTCTACCGACACTAGACTTAAGATAGTCCCAATTGAAGTCATCTTAACAACAGGAGAAAATATTTCATCAAAATCTATGCTTTCTTCTGTGCAAACCCCTTTACAACAAGTCTGGCCTTGTACTGTTTCTTGCCTCCTTCTTCCTTCAACTTGTAAATCCATTTGTTCTGCAATGCTCTTTTACCAACATGTAAGTGAACCAGATCCCAAGTCTGGTTTCCTACCAATGAGTCCATCTCCTCATTCATGCCTTGCTCCCACTTCTTTCTAGCTTCCACTTGCATTGCTTCTTCATAACATTCTGGTTCACCAGCATCAGTCAGCAACAAATAATACATTGAAGGAGAGTATCATTCAAGGAGTCTACTTAACCTGGTAGATCTTCTTGTAGTTGCAGGAGTTTCAGGTACTTGCTGTTGTTCTTGATTTTCTGGCATCTTTGGAACTTCATTTTCTTGAATTTCATCAAGTATTGTGTACTATGTGGTTTCCTTTTCCTGTTTATTTCCCTGCAACTAATATTTATACATGACCTTTTCATTGAATATCACATCTCTACTCCTGATGATTTTGTTATTTTCATAATCCCATAAGTGATAACCAAATTCATCAACCCCATATCCAATAAAGGTACATTTCTTGGATTTAGCTTCAAGCTTTGTTCCATTTTCTTTATCAATATGGACAAATGCTTCACAACCAAACGTTCTCAGAAATGAGTAGTTTACCTTTTTATCTATCCATGCCTCCTTTGGAATACCACCATCCAAAGCACTTGAAGGTTCTCTGTTTATTAAATAAACAGCAGTATTTACAGCATCCGCCCAAAACTGTAAGGGAAACCCTACATGCAATCTCATACACCTTGCACGCTCCATGATCGTTTTGTTCATCCTTTCTGACATGCCATTTTCTTGTGGTGTTCCTGGGACTGACTTTTGTCTATGAATCCCATGGTGTGAACAGTAACTATCGAACTCCTTGCCGCAGTACTCACCTCCATTATCAGATCTGAGACACTTCAACCTTTTTCCTGTCTTGTTCTCAACCAAAGCTTTCCACTTCTTAAAAGTAGCAAACACATCAGATTTATGTCTAATGCAATAAACCCAAGTTTTCCTAGTTGCATCATCAATAAATGTAACATAATAATGAGAGCCACCAAGAGATTGTACCTGAGCCGGTCCCTATACATCTGTATGCACTAGCTCTAACTTTTCATTCTTCTTATGTTTCCCACCCTGATAAATTTGACTCTCTTATGTTTTCCATAAACACAGTTCTCACAGAATTCCAAACTTACCTGCTTCAAATATGGAAACAACTTCCTTGAGTGGAGAATCTGTATCCCCTTCTCACTCATGTGGCCAAGCCTATGATGCCACAATGCTGTATCTGTTCCTGTGGAAGCTAAAGAGATAGAATGGTCAGTATTATGAGGACATAAATACAACGTACCTATCCTGACTCCTTTTGCTATCACCATTGATCCTTTAGTGATCTTCCACCACTTTTTCTCCAAATGTAGATAGGCAACCGCCATCTCCCAACTGCCTTGTTGAGATCAGATTTCTTTTCATAGTAGGAATATGCCTGACATCTTTCAACAACCAATCAATTCCATTCTTAACTTTTATTCATACCTTACCCATTCCAACAATTTTATAGGCTCATCATCACCCAATAAAACATGTCCAAAATCGCCCGGAACATAATCATGAAAATATTTTCTATGGGGTGTAGCATGACATGAAGCCCCTGAATATACTACCCAATAATCACTAGTATTATCTAATGCAAGAATCAAAGCATCTTGTAACACATCACCTGCCACATTTGCTTCCTGGGTAGTTTCCTTTTATGCATCTCCTTTCTTCTTTAGAGATCTGCAGCCTTTCTTCAGATGTCCTTTCTTTCCACAGTTCCAACACTCTATTTTTCCCAGTCTGGACTTGGATCTTCCCGTTTTAGATTTGCCACGGTTACCTTCGCTCTTTCCTCTCTCCTTTTGTCTTCCCCTGCTCTCCATGGTCAATGCATTACATGATGTCTCATCTGTGTTTTTTCTTCGCATTTCCTCACTAAGAATAACACCAATAACATCATCAAATTTCAAGGTATTTGAACTAGAGACAGAGTTACTTACAGCCATTACCAAGCTATTCCAGCTTTCTGGCAATGAACACAAGATTAGAATAGCCCTAACCTCATCATCAAAGTTCACACTTACAAAACTTAGTTGATTTTTAACCGTATTAAACTCATTTAAATGATCAGTAACAGATCCACCTTCAGACATCTTCATATTAAATAAACGCTTCATTAGAAATACCTTGTTGGAGGCCGAGGGTTTTTCATACAGCTTACCCAATGCACTCATCAAACCCTCCATTGTCATTTCTTTTGAGATATTGAAAGCCATCGACGAAGCCAGGCTCAGCTGTATTGTTCCCAAAGCCTTTCTGTCAAGAACCTCCCATTCTTCGTCCTACATGGCCGTCGACTGCTTTGCTCTTCCTCCCAACAGTAGGAATAGATCCTTCTGGTACAGATAGTCCTCCATTTGCATCTTCCATAACTGGAAGTTTTGGCCGTTAAAATTCTCGACCTTAAACTTTCCTTCTTCTGCCATTGCTCCCACTCAAACCAGAAACCCTAGCTTCCTGCGGGTTTATCTGCCAAATAGACCTTCGGCTCTTATACCAATTGTTAGAAAAAATAGGATCGCAGAGCAATAACAATAAATAGAAATGAAAATATAATCACACATACACAATACAAGAGAGACACATATATATCGTGGTTCACCCCAACTTGGGCTACGTCTACACTGAATTTTCCAATCCTTATTATTATTACAGTCCAGCAAGGTGAAGGGATACAACCTACAGCACAGCCGCTGCACTTCCTCTTCACTGTCTCACAGTCTCTCTCCTGATCTTAGATCTTTACAATGCATAAAACCTAATACATCAACCCTATCCGTATTACAATGTCTTTCTTTTATAGGGAAAATACAATGGGAAAAATACCACAGGATACCCAAAACCATGGGCCCGCAAAACAGTTGGCGAAAACAGCCCCAAATTTTTTTCTCAAGGGCGTTGCCCCGAACCCCTAAAAATGCTGAATGGGTATACGGCTAAGACAATATCATTTATGAGACTGGAATATCTGGCTCCACAACCAATAGTATGTGAGCTGTCGGGGGTAGACTTCGACGAACGTTCTTTGGTACTCTACATCTTGTCACCATTGTTTTAAGGTCTATATGCTTCTAGCCAAAGTTTAACTGTTGTAGGCCCATGTCGACTTGCTCCAGGTGCAAAACAACAGAAATTTTCCATAATGACAAGTTGCTCTTCCGAAAAGTCCTTGTTTCCTTTTGGTCGAAGATGGGTCATAGCAATCCATATGAGTACAGATGGGTAGCGGATGCTAGCTCCCTCCTCTTGGCACTTATGGCATGTGTATTTGAGAATGTCGACCAGGAAGTCTGCCCATTTGTATACCGTTCATAGCCATATTCTTGACAGCTTCCAACATGTCGGACTTCAAATCTGATCCCCTGCCCGTCCGTGAAAGTGCATGTGACACAATCTTGGCAGCAGTTCTGTAATTTCCATATACAATCTAGCTCACGACTATGCCTCGTGAGTTCTTTCCGGCAGGAGTATCAATAAACTCATCGACCAAGTCCGCTCCTGAACTTATTGGTACAGCGTCTCCCTTATCTGCTAGGCCAGTTATCTTGTGGATTATTTCACCATTGATGTGATCGGGACATCGAAATAAAGTTTTCCATTGTGATACATGCTAACAATAAATTGTGCAATGACTTCTTTCAGTCCTTCGAATGTATCCAACAAGGGTTCCTTCATATAATGCAGAATTGTGGTTGTCTGTAGTTGTTGTGCTTCATCCCTCCAACGACCATCTGATTCCTTCCCCCAATCTTCAATGTGTTAGGATATCTCATCTTCAGTATGTACTTTGCATGCACGCATGCACCCGCAAGCTTCCCAGTCACCAGTTTGATGCCTCCAGCACGTAGTCCCTAGTCTTCCAGCACTCGGGAGCCAGTTTCCACTCAAATTTATCCCTCCTAGCCAGGGAGGCACCCACTTCTCACCTTCCACTGCAAAAGGGTGCATTTTCTCACCTACCAGTCAATTTCACTTCAGTTAGTTAGTTGTCTTTCCTTGACTTGAGGATAGACTAACTCCTAACTGTTGTTACCACTCCGATTGACCTCCGATGAGCCTTGACTACCTATTTTGAGTGCATTTAACCCCTCATGCGCCTTCCACTGAGCCTCCATCCCTAGATTAGTGCCACTTACCATCAGTTACACTTATTACACTCAGTTAGACTCAGTTTGACACATGTCTGACAGTTACTTGTGCATTGATGACCACCACTGATTGATGATGAGGACTCCTAGTTGGAGCCAAGCTATGCCATGCAGTTAATTCGAATGACCTCCTTGGTTAATTCTCATTGCTCACTCATTGTGACAGTATTGTATTGTAATTCTACTATTCTGGATTATAGAGCACTGATGCATCTCTCTTGCACAATTTTTACTCCAATTTGTTTTACATCATTGTGATTGATATTCTTGTTCAATAGATTTGTTGTGACTAATTTTACATGGTATCAGATCCATTGCAGGGACAAGATCTCTCTCCTACAAGTGTTCTACATGAAGAATTGAGTGAATTTGCTCAAAATTACTGAAGTTTTGGCATGCAAAATCTCATGTGCATGCAAAGCAGAAAATACACTCCAATCCACTCCAAAAGCTTGAGTTTTCCACATAATTCCTGGATTTGATACATTGGATCCATTCAAGCTTGCTTGATCTCCAATCCCATGTGTGATGCAACTCTAAAAGGGTGGATTGTTTGACCTTATTGTTCTTGTTTTGATAGTGATTTGCAGGTTTATCATCTCCATCAAGTGCATTCGCTATCTTGTGATTTGCAGGTTCTTCACAATCAATTGCACTTGCCATTAGTGATGGATTCCTCTTCTTCAAATCCTATGCTAACTCCTTTCAATTATTTTGATTAGAAAGATGACATGGAGATTATATTGCACTCAAGAGGGTATTATAGAGTCACCGTGGGTCTAGAATTGGAGCCAAACACATTGCTTGAGAAAACAAAACACTTCAATAAGATTGATGAAGCTTATGGTCTTCTTTGCCTCTCCATGTCCAAAGATCTTCACTTCCATCTCAGCGGATTGAAGACTCCAAAAGAAGTTTGGGAGCAACTTGGCAAAGTTTTTGGCAAGCAAGACGAGCTTAGAGCCTTTCAATTAGAGAATGAATTGATTGCTCCCAGTCCTGAGAATTTCAAGACCATCAATGAGTTTTTCACAAAATTCAAGCACTTGGAATTACAGTTGAAGAATAGTGGTGTTGTGAAAGAGGATAAGCAATTGATCCTCTCCAGTCTTTCAAAGCTTGGTAAATATTTCTCGGTATTTGTCTCTACTTTCAATTCCGGTCGGCTAACTACCCCAAATTGGAAGATGCCTACCTTGAATTCCTTCATTGAATCCGTTACCAAAGAGCATGACAAGTTGATTCAAATGGGGTCCATAAGTTCCAAAAATTCATCCCTATTTGTTCAAGGATCCAAGAATTCGAATGGCAAAGGGAAGCAAAATAAAGAGAAGCCCAAATTCGAACCAAACAAGCAAAGAGAGAAAGGAAAGCTATCGGATGCACCATCCCGTTCAAGGAACAAGCAAAAGGGTAAAGAGGGTAAAGAAAAATCTAAGTTTTCATATTGCAACCATGGCTTTCATCCGGAAAGTTCATGCATGAAGAAAACAATAATCCTTGGCAAGGGATACTTGTTCTTAATTGTCACTTTATTGAGATGCTTGTAATCAATACGCAGCTTCAATGTTCCATCCTTCTTCTTAAAAAACAACACTGGTGCACCCCATGGGGATACACTCGGTCTGACATATTCCTTGTCCATTAATTCCTGCAGCTACATCTTCAATTCTACCAAATCTGGTGTGCTCATTCTATAAAGAGCTTTGGAGATGGGTGTTGCTCCTGGAACAAGATTAATGGAAAAGTCAATATCTCTCTTGGGTGGCAATCCCATAACTTCATCTAGAAACACATCCTGAAACTCTTGCAATATCTGGAAGTCTTCTATCCTGGGTCCTTTATCTTATGTTGAATCTTATATATGCACCGCATATAAATGACAACCCTTTTTATAAAACTTCCTCAATTGCAGAGCTAAAATTTTCCTTATTGAAACATGCTTTGGAATTCCTTTAACCAACCTTGGCTTGCCTTCATCATCAAGGCATTCCAGTGCTTTCCCATAACAGTCCACCTTGGCTCTATGCCTTTCCAACCAATCCATGCCAATTAGGGCATCATATGATCCCAATGGTAAGACATTTAATTCTGCATGTGTGAGGAGTCCATTCAATTCTATAGGACACTCCTTCACTACTTCACTTACCTTTCTCTTGGTATCCGTGGCTAATTGAACTAGCCAAAACTCATCATGCCTTACTTTACCAAGAGAATAAATTCCAACTACTTTAGGAGATACATAACTATGAGTAGACCCGGGATAAATCAAAACAGAAATACATTGCTCAACAATCTTACCTGCAACCTCCACTACTGCCGATTGATGGTCTGCTTGGTGATCATCTAGTGATGCATAAATCCTAGGCATTGCTCTTTCCATGTCCCCTACTGTAGCTGCTCCTTTAACATTGTGCAAACTCTTAGGGTTCTTCTTTGTAGTTGGGAAATCTCTGAGCATGTGGTTTTCCCACAACCCCAACATTGAAGTGGTCCCTTTGATGTTCTATCCACTGCTACAGCTGGCTTGAATTCTCTTCTCGTTTGTTGGTCTTGTGGAAATCTTTTAGGATGATTTCTGAATGGTGGTTTGAATTCACCTTTCTTTTGATCAAACCTTCCCTTGGGTTTACCTTTCCACGCTGGTTGCGCCTCTACTTTACCTTTACTCTGCTCATAGCAATGATCTGCCATTCTAATGACTTCGTCCAAACTTGGTGGATTTACAAACTCTATTCTATCTCTTTATTTTTGTGGTAGACTACCAAGGAAGCATTGTATCTTCACCCTTTCATCCTTGATGTAGTCCACATATCTCAACAATTCCATAAACTTATGAACATGCTCATCCATGGTGTTTTGTCCTAGTCTGAGTTCATTGAACTATTTTCTTTTGCTATCATAGTACCTAGCTGATAGGTACTTCTCCTGGAAGTATCTCTGAAACCTTTCCCAACTGACTCTTCTTTCACTGATTCCTTTCACTTGCATGAGGTGATCCCACCAAATAGAAGCTCTTCCACTAAGGTTGTAGATGTAAACCCTAGCCTTTTCATTCTCTGAATGCTCATGCATTATGAAGTACTTATTTATACCAAGAAGCCATGCCTCTGCTTCTTGACCTTCTTTTCTTTCACCATCAAAAGTGGGAGGCCTTGCCTTCCTAAATTCACCCTATGGAATACCTATGTGTTATACCTCTATGTTTCACAGTGTCGCATCCCCATCACAACACATCTCGACGACACTTTCCCTACTGTTTTGAACCATCCAGAAGAGACAGATGATGAGTCAACCTTGAAGGTAAATCCACCCTGGCAAGTTTTGACCCACCTTGGACTTTATTTCCACACACTACCGCGCCCTGCCAGCTTGACAAAACGCGGCACAGTGCCGCGCCTTGTAGCATTTGCAAAGCGCGGCACCCTTTTAATAGTTTTTTTCCCTTGGCTTGTGGGATCTTGGATTTTCGAAGATGATGGAAGATTGGGTTCCTTGATTCGATCCCAACTCATCTCCTTCGATTAGAAACCCTGATCCACTTGTCCCTCCTTAGATCCACCTATCTCTCTTGTTGGTTAACCTCACCACTCACTATAAAAGAGAGGCATGCCATTGGAAAGGAGGAGGACTCTTGAGAGCACCAAACTTATGGTCTTGCAGCATTGTGGAGATAGCTAAGAGGAGAAGACACTTGGAGTTGGAGGATTGGCTTGGGCATCAAGCACCCTTTGTAAGTAATCTTCAAGTTGTAATGGAATAACTTGTCTTGTTTCCCCAAATCATTTGTGTTAATATTGTTTTAATGATATGATTTGTATCTCTCATAGATTTAGATCCTAACTCATGTTTTCAGATTGCTAGAGAATAGTACATGCTTGTGTTTTGGTTCCATTGTTAACAGGTTTACTTGGAGGACTTGGAGCTTGGAGCAAATATCAAAGACAAGCGTTTGGATACAAGGTCAGTTAAACTCCTTTCTATTCTCTTCAGCATTTTAATTCTGAGATGTTTGTTAGATCTAGGGATTCAAGGTTGCATTTGTTTTGTCTGTTCTTAGTCTAGAGTTAGTTAAAGCCTACTTTAGCCTAAGGGAATTTTGACTTATCCGTAGGGCAGAATTCCACATAACAAGAATGGCGACTCCGCTGGGTTTGATTACTGCTTGATTGGTTCAAATTCACAGTCATTTATCTTTGAATTATCAGTCTTTTGTTGCACTTCAAACCACCTTGAATTTTGGTCTTTTTTGACCCTTATTCACCCCTCCTCGCAGTATTTATCTCCCTGTTTAATTACTGAGTCCCCTGGGTTAGCAACAACCCTGAAAACTTGATTTTTTCTTTTCCAGTTGCGTTTTTTTTTTCCTCTTGCCACAGTGCCGCGCCCTCTGAACCACTTCCAGCGCGACATTTACACAGTGCCGCGTCCTAGGCATTCATACCAACGCGACAGTTACACAGTGCCGTGCTTCAGGCAGTCTATATCCCGCGGTAGTGTCTGCAAGTAGGTAAAAAAATTTTAATTTTTGCTTGGTTTCCTGAGTTTCTCCCTGCCTCAGATAGTCTTTACTGTTGCCTGTTAGCATCCTGGTTAATTTCCAGTCTGTTTGGTCTGCTTATTACATGGTTTGTGAGCTTGATTGATTGATTGAATTAAGTGGCACTTTTGACATATTGGTCATTTTTCAATTTGATTGCATTTGAATTGGCTTTTCCCCACAACCAACTCAACACCACTGTCTTCTGTTACTGAACACTGTAGTTTTACAGTCATATTGTCATTATCATTTTCAGTAAATTAAAAAGATCATTGGTTAAGAGCAAACTTGTTGTTTAAATTGAAAAAGTCTAGTGGCATTTTGCATAGGGAAATGAACCATTAATTTTGCCATAAAAATTCTCATCATAGAAGCATTGTAGATTGTAAAATCAGTGCATTGAAAAACGTGTTTACTTCAGCTTGGCTTGGTTTATAAATCGAAAAGAAAAGAAAAATCTTTTACTTTGATTGCTTGTGAAAGTTGTTATGCATATTGGATCGAAGAACCTCTATCTTTACCTTAGCTAGATTTCATCGAAGACAAAGGCTTGTTTATGATTCATTCTCATTTGCATGGTTTGAGTCGTCATAACACCATCAAGTCTCACGTCCACTACCCGATTGAGTAAAGACAGCCACTAAAATTAATCACCCTAATTAAACCAACTTTAACCTCACTTGAGGAAATCAAAAGAATTTGGTGGTTAGGTAGGACACCGGGGATAGGCATCAAAATAATTCCCCCTTGTCATTTTCATCTGAGACATAGTCGTTGTCTTTAGGGAACTAAAATCCTCTAGTACTTATTGACACGGTCACAGCTAGTTTGTGGAGGGGCCTCCTGACTGTTTCCAACTGTTCAGGGGTTAAACGGCCGCGAGATTGAGAACCGGACGGACTCTGTGGAATACCGCACTCCACTTAGCCCTAAGGCAACATCGATCGCTGTCTTCTTCGGAAGGCTGAAGTGCCCAAAACCTTTTCCGACGTGTCATGAACGAGGTGGCTTAGTATCTATTCTACTAGGGCTCTTTTACCCAGGATCCCTTTCGGTAGAGGGATATCCTTCTTATATCGGTCTCTCATGTTGTATTGTTCGACTTGGATTTCATCACCTTGCGAAGTATACAGCCTGTTGAGGTCTCCAGCTCTTAGTTAGGAGTTTGCTTGGCGTCTCATCTTTGTAGAGGGTCATTTTTTCTTTGTAGGGACTGCTTGTTGGCATTCTGGCCATTTTTGTTGATCAGCTCGCTTATTGAGACACCGGTCTCAGTATAGAATTTAGAGCTTGCTTTTTGGCCTGTGAGCCTTGCTTTTTCTAGCTCCTCTTTTGCACACTCGGCTGCATTAGAGTTTTTTGAGTTCTTTGTTTACGGTACTGCCCCTGATTTTCATTTTCCTGTCATCATGTCAGATCAACAAAGAAGATCACGAAGACAACAGGGCCTAAGCCCTCCACCACCACCACCGCCACGGACTTCTGGTCCGCCTGCATCACGCATTCCTGCTCCTCCTGGCCGTGGTGCTGGTCGAGGCAACATCCCACCGCCGATACGTACAACATCTTCAGTTACGCCTGTAACTGCCACACACAGCACAGTCTCAGAATCCATTGCAGCTTCTATGACCACTAGCATGTCTGAGGCTTCCACTGTCACCTCACCCACTGTCATCCCATATTTATCTGTAACAGTGGGCACAGTTCCAGCAGCTGAACCTAGCACGACCCAGAGTACTAGACCAGAGGTCATCTTTCTACCGGAGGCCAACACTTCCCGTCCATCAGACACTTTCCACGATGATATAGACGGATCTATTGGCACCACGGAAGGGTCCGACCAGGACATACCTGGCCTAATTTCAGTCCCAGGCGGCTACGTTGAGATCGTTGAAGATACTCGTCTACCTGACACACCTTTTGAACCTGATTATGGCTTCATTACTTCCCAGACGGAACTTCCGCCTGTTATTACTACGTCACCCAGTGTTCATCCTCAGGAGACAAGTTCTTCTAGCAACGTACCTCGCACTGTTCATCTACCCAACATCCCACCGGGACACGAAATTATGGCTTCCATCCAGTCTAGTATGGTTAGCCTAGCGAACTCTCCGTTAGCATCGGCACAATTTAGACGCAACACAGAGCAAATGCTTTCGACAGCGTCTAGATACCCCCCTGTTTCTCGTCCTTCTGACTATAGGGATCCCAACGTTCCGTCTAGCACAGAATTTCATCATTCCTTTGCAGACGGCTCAGGACCTTCGGACTTTACCACACCTAGGTTCCTGCCGGATCCCCAAAATCTTTTTCAGGATATGAACTCGGACCCAGTTCTCGATGGTCCTCCTATTATTGAACACGTGATGGACGACGCTGATACTCCTGGGCTAAATTCCCCACATTTGCTGTCATCACCAATGTTTGGTGCACATTCTATGAGGGATAACCCAGTTTTTTCTCCGTCCTCACCTGTCCAATACGGACGACCGCCTCCGCTAATCGGTACTTTTGGCGCCGTTGGCCAATCCATGCTATCATATTTGGCTAGCGGCGGAAGAACACCTAGTCATACTGCTGGATCTTCCGTTTCGACCGGAGGATCACCTTCAACCACCATTTATACTATTTCAGGAGGTGGACAACCGACTGCAATGGTCCCTAACTCCAACTTACAAACCCTCCCTGGTGGGCCATCAACCCAACCAGCTGGGGGGCAACCTTTTGTTGGGAACCCCATTGTTAGTCAACAACCTCCCACTGGTGGGCCATCAACCCAACCAGTCGGAGGACAACCTTTTGCTGGGAACCCAGTTCCCAGTCTACAGCCTCCTCACATAGGGCCATCCAACCTAACTGCTGGCGGACAACCTATTGGCTCGCTCCAACAAGTTTCCCAACCAGCAGTTTCTACTCAGTTTGGTATGTACAATCCACCTGGCAATGGGCAACCTTATTCCGGTGTTCCCACCGGGCCTTACTCTCAACCACCCCTGTCAGGTATGCTTCCTTCTTGGGATCATCAAATCCCACAGAGTGGGGGGTACTCACTTTTCGGAAACTGGAACCAAGCTGGGGGGCAATCTCAGATTTCCCCCAACTTGAATTCTGGCTTCCCTTACCCTTCGGCTGCCACAACTCCTTGGAACCCGTCACTTCAATTTCCACTCGTTCCTCAAGCAGGAACGAGCATTCCATGGACACCACCGTCGCAGCCACCCCCCAACCCTGCTATGGGAAATCCTCCACTTACACAGTATGGTGGCAACATCCCTGGAACACAACAATTCCAAGGAACTTTTTCCCAACAAGGAATAGCAACCAATCCTGGGCATCAACAGCCTCAGGGTACTATACCCACTCAGCAGAACACTTACCAACCAGTTGCTTACAATCAACCGGTTAACCAGATGGCTTATTATCCGCAGAACTTCCAGCAGTATCCCGCGGGAAACACATATGGGTATAACACACAGCAGCATGCTATGCAAGGTCCTCCAGGATTCTCTGCCCCACATGGTTATTACTCATTCCCGCAGACGAACTGTCAGCTTCCCTTCTTGGCCACACTTGATCTACCTGATTTGTCGAGGCTTATTAACGATCCTATATGGCACGAACCTCACTGGCCACCTATCCCAGCCAAACTACCATCGGACATTCCCAAGTTCGATGCTAAGCCCGGGGAAGACCCCAAGAACCACGTGATGACCTTCCATCTTTGGTGTTCATCAAACTCCTTGATGGATGATTCCATCCGACTTCGGCTCTTCCAACGTACGCTTACCGGAACGGCAGCAAAATGGTATATAGAGCTGCCACAACACTCTTTTCGTGATTTCAACACTTTGGCTATGCAGTTTCTGACACATTTCCAGCTTCCCATCCGGTATGAGACTGGAACAGAACTGCTAACTTCACTGCGTCAAACCACTTCCACACATATCTCGGATCACATCCACGAGTGGCGAAGATGCCGTAGGCTAATAAAGGCACCTATTCCAGATCAGCTACTTGCTGATTGGTTTACAAAATCCTTTTTGCCTCCCATAGCCAGAGATATTGCTATGCGCGGACCTGTTACGGAAGAACAAGCCATCTCGGCAGCACAATACATGGATTTAGTATATACTCAATCCGGTACTTTACATGAACTTCTTCCACATGCTTCCCGCGTTCACACTGATCCTACAAAGCCTACTACTGAACCACCCATTGATGGTATCGTTGGTTCAGTTAAAGCTCAGCCTGCCACCAACTCGACGGGGCAACAAGCTTCTGCTTCCCCCGCTTTTACCCAGGCCGCTTCAAAAGCTTCCACTTCCCCTGCTGTCTCCTCCGAAGTGAATGCAGTCCAATCTACATCACAACCATCTGGAGGAAAGAAGAAAAACAATCGTGGTAAACCTAAAAAGAACCAGCAGGAGAACCCCAAACCACAACCTACCCAGAATGATCAAAAACCACGTCGGAAAGCTAAGTTTCCCTGCTTGATTTGTCAAGATGATCATTATACGCGTGACTGTCCCTACAAGGACGAGGTCCATAAATTCGTTAAAGGATCCTCTAGACCGGCAGTGCTAACTGACCCTTTCCCCCAACAGCAACAGCAAATGGTTGCCCAAGAATCCCCACAAGGGGGCAACCCGACCAATCCTTCCCGTGGAGAGACGTCCACAAACCGCGAGATCCTAATGACAAGTAATGAGGAGATTAATATCACCACTCGTTCAAAGACGTATGACAATCCTCCAAGTTCAACCAAACAATCGGAGACAGCCAAAGGCAAGTCTCCTGTTGAAGATCCGATTCCTATTCCCCCCCCTAATGGTCACCTCCATATCGAGAGACCACTTATGGATACAGTGCTACGCCCACCCAAGGGCACCATACGAAAGGCGACATTCAATCCGAATCCGCGAGCTGCCCAAAACTACAACATTGTTGAATATTTGGCTCAAGCACCTTGCGCTATGTCAACTCTCGAGGTTCTCCAACACTGCCCCACGCAGCGTAGAACCCTACTTTCAGCACTGGGGGCATTGGACCCAGATACTTCAAACTCCATCATGTTTAACTTGGAGCACGCTAAACCTAGGCTTTCTCACCAGATAGCCTTCCAGGTGCATACGAAAATCCGTGGAAATGTTATCCACCGCACAGTGTTAGATGAGGGTGCTTCCACGTCGATTATGTCTTTGAACTGCTGGAGAGCCCTCGGCTCGCCTGAGGTCACAACTTCTCCCACTACTCTTAGAGCGTTTGATGGACATGGTTTTCAACCATACGGACTCATCCCCTCAATCGGTGTTGAACTGGGGGGCAAAACAGTATCCGTACACATCGAAGTCGTAGATGCACCTTTGGATTACAACCTCCTACTTGGTCGGAACTGGTTCTATGCCATGACTGCCATAGCATCTACAGTCTTCCGGATTGTACAATTTCCTCATGAAGGGAAAATTGTCACTATTGATCAATTGGATTACTGTATCCCAGACTCCCATCCGAACTCCGCCAATACCGTTCCGTTATTGGATAAACCTCGGTACCGGTTCCAAGACATAGGTGTTGGTCTCATGAAGGATTCATCCCTCATTGGAGTTTTTCCAGAGCTGGGAACCCATCTTCAACCAGTCAACATGATTTCATCACATGTCACCCCGTCTGATGATTCATGGGTGATCCCGAGTCCTACTCAGATCCAAGGCTATGGCAATTCCATGCCTTTGAACAGAAACCTTGCAGCTTATGACGCGATCCAATCAGCCACAGATTGGGTCGACTGTTCTACTGATCGCACAGTGGCACAGCTCTCGACTGAAACTCATACACGCCCACCATTGTTTGATCCTCTCAACTTGATTTTTCCCACCGACGAATCAATCATAGAGGTTATGTGCGGTAATGAGCCACCATGGGGAGATTTTCATCATCGATCTTCATTCCCCACCATTCAGTCACTTGAGCCTGATACCAAATCCAGTGCTTCACTTGGGATGGTTCAAACCAAGTTCCCCACTTCCCTCGACGAAGTATTTTCTGAAGGCAACTTGGCCAATCTTATGGCAACCACTCCCATCGACATTTCAGTAAAGCCTGGTATCGTGGAAAATGTACACATTGGCAAAACATGTACTCCTCTCGAGACGGAGTTCTATAATGCCTACTTTAAAACTTTCCGCGATGTTTTCGCCTGGAGTTATGAAGAGATGCCAGGAATCGACCCGTCGATTGTAGTTCACGAAATTCCAACTTTCCCTGGCGCCCGACCTGTTCGGCAAAAGCTTCGACCCGTTCATCCTCGTAAGGCAGCCGCCATTAAAGCAGAAGTTGAAAAACTTTTGCGTGCTGGTTTTATCTATCCTGTCCCATTGACAGAGTGGGTGTCCAACATCGTTCCCGTAGCTAAGAAACAGGGAACGATCAGAGTCTGTGTTGATTACCGTGATTTGAACAAAGCTTGTCCCAAGGACAACTACCCAACTCCGTTTATCGACCAGATCATCGATAACTGTGCCGGAAGTGTCATTTTTTCATTTATGGATGGCTTTTCTGGCTATAATCAGATCGATATCCTCCCAGCCGACCAGCACAAAACGGCCTTTATCTGCCCTTGGGGGATCTTTGCATATCGGAAGTTACCTTTTGGCCTCAAAAATTCCGGGGCAACTTTCCAACGGGCGATGTCCTATGCATTTCATGACATCAAACATATCGTAGAGCCATATCTCGATGACCTTCCCGCTCATTCTCGAACTCGGGAAGAACATCCAGATCACTTGAGTGCCATTTTCGAGAGGTGCCGGTGCTACAATATACGTTTGAACCCGCATAAGTGCGTCTTCTGTGTAGAAGCCGGAAAACTGTTGGGCTTCATAGTCTCCAAAGACGGGATACGTCTAGATCCCGCAAAGGTAGCAGCTATCATAGCCCTGCCTTCACCTACTAATATTCCAGAACTTCAATGTTTGCAAGGGCATGCAAACTTTCTACGCCGTTTTATCTGTAATCTGTCTGAGATAACAAAAGGCTACATGCGGCTTCTCAAGAAGAATGTTCCCTTCATATGGGATGATGAAGCCCAACGCTCCTTTGACAATTTAAAGGCAGCCTTAACTAAAGATCCTGTAATTCAACCCCCCAATTACACACAGGACTACATCCTTTATCTCGCAGCCTCGATTTCCACCATTGGTATGGTGTTAGTCCAGGAAGATCACAACGGCATAGAACATGTGGTGTACTACCTCAGCAAGAGTCTTCTCGACTCTGAAACTCGCTACTCACATGTTGAAAAGCTGGCTCTGGCAACAGTGTTTGCTGTCCAGAGATTCCGTCACTACATCTTACTCCGTCGGACCACCGTTATCGCCGATTTCAATCCAATGTACTATATCCTCACACGACAAGTACTTGGGGGCAAGTACTCCCGTTGGATTGTCATCCTTCAAGAGTTTGACTTGGAATTTGTCAAAGCCAAGTCTAAGAAATCTCTGGTCTTCGCTGAGTTAATTTGTCACTTGCCCCGTGCTACTGAGCAATCCGAGCCCATTGATTCTCTTCCCGACGAATCATTGTTCCTCATTAGCACGTCTGATCCGTGGTATGGGGATATTCTCTTATATCTCCAAACCCAACGCTTTCGTCCCGATCTCAACCGCGATGAACGACGACGTATCAGACATCACGCAAAATACTACCTTATAGTGAACGATACTTTGTATCGGCGTGGTGTCGACACTGTCCTTCGACGCTGTTTGACCTTAGATGAGGCGGAACGCGTTCTCAATGACTGCCACGCTGGAGCATGTGGTGGTCATCTCTCTGGGATGGCTACGGCCCAGAAAATATTGCGAGCGGGATACTTCTGGCCTTCGATTTTCAAAGACTGCATTGAAACAGTCAAGAAGTGTCCGCCATGTCAATTCTTTCATAGCAAAGCACGCTCGCATCCTGCTCCATTCCATCCTGTTATTGCCGTCGGCCCCTTCTCCAAATGGGGCATTGATTTTATGCACTGTAAGCCCACTTCAGCCGGGGGGCATAGCTATGTCATAGTAGCTGTGGACTATTTTACAAAATGGGCTGAAGCGATGCCTACGTATGCTGAAGACGGCAAAACAGCAGCGCAGTTCATATTCAATCATATCATAGCTAGATTCGGTGTCCCACAGTCTATTGTGACCGATCATGGTTCCCATTTTAGGAATCATATGATCGAAGAACTAAGTGCCAAATTGGGTTTTCGCCACGAAAACTCAACCCCGTATTACCCACAAGCCAATGGCCAAGTTGAAGCCATCAATAAGGTCCTGAAACAAATGATTCAGCGCATTGTGGGTACCCAAAAATCCAATTGGCACTCAGCTCTGTTCTCAGCACTGTGGGCATACCGAACCTCAGTGAAAAGTGCTACTGGGTTTACACCATTTCAATTGGTGTACGGCCTGGAAGCCATTCTCCCGATTGAATGTGAAATTCCATCACTCAAGATAGCCATAGAGCTACTCCCACACACTACTTCCGAAGAAGAACGGTTTCTATACCTAGCCAAACTAGATGAAACCCGCCGCGACGCCGCTTTGGCTAATGAAGCTCACAAAAAACGCGTCAAAGCTCAATATGACAAATCCGTTCAACCTCGGATCTTTAATGAGGGTGACCTTGTACTTACAGATGATCAGATGCATGACAAACTTGGAAAAGGCAAGCTTGAATCTATGTGGTACGGCCCCTTCATCATAAAACGTGTCTTAGAAAAAGGAGCCTATGAACTAGTCGACTGTGATGGTATGCCATTGGCACGGCCCCGCAACGGGCTATACCTCAAGCGTTTCTACGCATGAGGTTACCCCACGCGGGTTACTTCTTGTACATAATGTACTTAGTTTGTTTTTTGCTTTATTTTTAGTGTGCGCGTGGATCTTATGTATCTACTCTTACTTTGACTCGTGCTTTTATGCGCAGATGTCTACCTACTTTGGATTCGCTGACGGTGCAAGCCGACATACCCGGAATCTCACTTCCGCAGCATGGGTGATTTATTCCCCCACTGGCGAGTTGATTTATTCAGGAGCTATTTGTTTAGGTCCCGCAACCAACAATATCGCAGAGTACCATGCAGTCATTGGTCTCTTGACAGAGGTTGCTTCACTCGGGATTAACTCCTTATCGGTCTTTTTAGACTCCCAACTCGTGGTCTCTCATCTAAACCGTGTTTACACAGTTCGCGATCCTACATTGCTTCGGTTATTTCGAAGAGTACGTCTCTTGGAACGGTCATTTGATTTTATCATATATCAACATATACCGAGAGAATTCAATTATATTGCCGATTCATTGGCCAATTAAGTTTTGGACTGGCATCTTGCCCATACATAAACACATCATAAAAGATAAATAAACGCACAAGTCATTGTAAATATTTAGATCATAAATAGGTCCATATCACTATATATAAAAGTGTTTTTTTCCAAAAATACATAAAGTTTGTGTCAAAGACAAAATTGGGGATCAAATCCCATATACAAAAAATTGGCCCTCAAAGCCTACATATCGTGTACATGCCGCAAAAAGATCGAAAGACCATCTATGGAGATCTAGGGGACCTATCATGTCCCTCATCGGACTCCTCCCGCTGATGGTGGTAACACATCACGGCTCGAACCACCTTGCGAAGAAGTCGACTAATACGTCCAGGCACACCCACAGTATGCCTCTGGAGGTGGTAGGGGACATCGTCCATCCGCATCGCAGGGATCCCATGGGTCAATCCCTGCAGGTTCCTCTCAATATCCCGCACACCTCCTGCCTCATCTTCATCTTCTTCTTCGACAGGATCAGCTTGACGATCTACACCGCCACGACGTAGTGGTGAATATCCAGCTGGTCGTTGTGGTCCACGGTCTGCAACATGCATACGAATATACATTAGAAGTCTTTTACACATTCTAAAAAAGCATTAAAAATTAAATATTCAAAAAGAAAAATACATATCCATGAAGGTCATACCAGAGTTGTCCCAGTCATCATCTTCTGGCAAAGCCAAGTCAATATCCTCGCGGAAATCTACCCCTGAATAGGGATAGTCGTCGATCATGACTATCTGCTCCTCTAGCCAAGAGAAGAAGTCCTCTCCAAAAGCTA
The DNA here is from genome assembly GCA_027924585.1 of Larix kaempferi. NCBI lineage: Eukaryota > Viridiplantae > Streptophyta > Pinopsida > Pinales > Pinaceae > Larix > Larix kaempferi. The sequence goes on from BSBM01000841.1 coordinate 9,770,737, forward strand.
GCCGCTGAGGCCCTCCAAGGCGCCCGGCATAGTCGCTCCATCGAGCCATCCATGGCTCAGTAGGTGGGCGAGGAGGCATAGATATCTGCGGACGCAGTAATGGCACCCTTGCCAGGAAGAAAGTGACCAAGATACTCCCATAGCCAAACTGGGTATTTTTCCCAGTTCTACATTTGTGCACCTGTTCCTTCATATGGGACAGCACTGCATCACACCAGTTGAAGACTGTTCCTCCCATGCACTCTGCTGCGAGGTTTACCTGCGTGCGGGTTGCCTGATGTGGGCTCACGCTTCCTGCTGCACGTGTAATAGTGAATAGCAAAGTTTTGAAAGGAAGATTTGTGACCTCTTTTATGGCCACTTTCCCACTCTTCTTACTCGAACCCGCCTGACAATATCGAGCAATCAAATCATCCGTGCTTGAGTCTGAAGCACTGTACCCGGTAAGGTTCGGCCGGGCCCCTCTTTTCGAGAGACCCGTGAGGAAGTAGATGTCTTCAAGTTGGATTTCAAGCACGTGCTCTCCCACTCGGAAAGCTTCGATATCAGGGTCCCACAATTGAATAAGGTGAGTAAGGAGCTTAGGTTGTTGGCGGATCCCTTTAGTCTTGAAAAACTTTAGCAAACCACATTCTCTCAATGCGGTCACGGTGGGTAAGTCATTTTCGGCCCTAAAATCATCCGTTTCATGCTCCCTCTCTTTCCAACTCACCATTTTGCCTCAAACAAGTTGCAAATCCCTGCAAAAAGGTAAACAAAGTAATTAGTGACTATTTAACAACTTGATTCTAGCAAAAATTTGAGAAAAAATTGACTTTTCAAACTTAATTTTCGCACGTGCCGCGCCTGGAGGGCACCCTGCCGCGCGGCAGTCCACAGTGCCGCGCCTCATTTTGAGGTTACAGCGCGGCACTGTTGAACAGTGCCGCGTTTCACGATAGGGCCCCCACGCGGCAGTACGGCAGGCGATTCTTGCCAAAAGGGCTTGCCAAAAAATTAATTTTTCCCTGGTGAAAGTGAAAATTTCTTGCATGAAATGAAAGAGGGGTTCAAGCACTCTTACCTGACACAGACGGCGGTCGAAATGGTGTCCCAGGACTCTCGGTATCGATCCTTGAAATTTTGCTCCAAAATGGGTAAAAATGTCTCCTTTGGGTAAAAATCACAAATGAATGGTAATTTCTATTTTTACCATGCTTTATATAGCATTTTTTCACATTTTTTTAATTAATTAATTACTATTTCAAAATTAATAAACCCTTATTCATATTACTAATGCCCGATTTTTGAGCATTTATTGACAGGATCTGCGGTAAAAATGGGATGCATTCATACTGGTATTTGTTCATTGTTTGAACTTCATATTGAGCCCACTTTATCTTTTTCGTGCTCTGGATTTAAAACTTGAAAAAGATTCCAAGCGCTTTCACACCTGTGTCGTGCTTGTCAAACGCAAGTAAACGGTGTCGAGTACAGTCAGCTTTACTCATGCTCGTTAAACGATGAGGAAAGTATTATCCTGGTTGTATTTTATTCTTTTTTCGGGCCAGAATAATTAATTTTTACGAAAAAGACCATAGGAGTCCATAGTTAAGCTCTTTTCAGACTCCTTAAAATTGAAAAGATTGCCAAGTGATCTTGACTTTTTCACACTTGTAAAAGTATTTGAAAGGTCGTCTATTCGGTGATAGGTTACCCCTTTTTCGGCCCGTCTAGACTATTTACGAGAAAGGTATACCTCAGTCAATCTCGGCTGGGAGAGTTCTCTCGGGAATCGTTTTACACTTTTTCGGGATCGAGAGACTAAATTTTACGAAAAAGTACATTATGGAGCCTCCTTTAAGTTTTTTAGGCTCTTTAAATATGAAAAACTACCGAGTTTTCCTTCCTTGGGCTCGTTAAAATATTAACATCGAAGGACCCACTTTGGGACGAACCCCTCCTTTCTCAGGTTCGTAAAACATGTGAGATTGGACTCATCCACAAGATGAGCTACACCGAGCATCTGTTATCCTCTTCAAGCTCGTAAAACAAGAAAGAGGTACTTGTCCATCATGTCGGGGAAATATGGGGGAACAAGTCAAGTTTATCTATGGCAGCTTGTCAGTCGTTACCTTTGAACATGGCATGTGTCCATCTCTTGTCTATATTTGGGTATCCGTCTTTCATTTGAGTCATAGTCATCATCATGGGTCGTCTCCTTGGCCACGAGTCCACTCATCCGGTGTCTATCCTCTATTCATCAAATATCCCTGCTGCCAAGTCTTGTTACATGCCGTTATATGTTCAAAGGGTTGCATTATGTCGAGTCATTCATTGTGTCAGGCCTCCGCCGTGTCAAGTACATACTCTATTACTTCATCATCCTATCATATATGCTGATTTCGTGTCGATGATGTGGGGATCATCATGGCCCACCTTCGACGAGTCTATTCCTGTCGACACCAAATCACTATCCGGGAATTAGACTTAGGAATCAACCATTAGTACCTTGGTACCTGCATGCCTCAATGGCAGGTTTCCTCGTGTTTGACAGTAGGTTCACCTCATTGACCTCTGATCAAGCAATCTCTCGGATGCTCGACATCAACCCATTTATTCGCATTTCGTTGAGATGTACTATTGATACCTTGGGAATCATTGTCATTATTGGTGATCTCCCTCGCATTTGTTAACGGTCCACATCATTGACCGGTAATCAAATGGTTTCTTCCATGTTCGACTCCAACACATTGTAATCACATGGTTAGATTCGTATCTTTATGCGATCGGGTAGAAGACCCTGGGTGCATCACTGTATCTTGACTGCGTCCAGGCTGCGATGGAGATGTCTTTTGTATTGTCACACAGATCCACTTATTGTATTGGTCGTGGCTGTGTCGTTACTGTCTCATGGATCTACGATTGTTCATAGTAGCCATGATCTGTCCACAGTTTACATTATCTCAGTACTCATGGATCTGCAATGTATTGGTCGGCAGCCATGCTTTGAGTCGTTTGTTTCCGAGCATGGGAATGCCCGCCTCGGTGGTATATCTAACACTTTGTTTCCATTTCAGCTCCGTGTCGCTCTCCTCGATGCTATCTCTGCACATTTTATTCGTAAAGTCTTTCGGCCATCAGTCCCTTCTGACCTCACACTTTAGGGGGCATCTGTTATACCTCTATGTTTCACAGTGTCGCATCCCCATCACAACACATCTCGACGACACTTTCCCTACTGTTTTGAACCATCCAGAAGAGACAGATGATGAGTCAACCTTGAAGGTAAATCCACCCTGGCAAGTTTTGACCCACCTTGGACTTTATCCACACACTACCGCGCCCTGCCAGCTTGACAAAACGCGGCACAGTGCCGCGCCTTGTAGCATTTACAAAGCGCGGCACCCTTTTAATAGTTTTTGCCCTTGGCTTGTGGGATCTTGGATTTTCGAAGATGATGGAAGATTGGGTTCCTTGATTCGATCCCAACTCATCTCCTTCGATTAGAAACCCTGATCCACTTGTCCCTCCTTAGATCCACCTATCTCTCTTGTTGGTTAACCTCACCACTCACTATAAAAGAGAGGCATGCCATTGGAAAGGAGGAGGACTCTTGAGAGCACCAAACTTATGGTCTTGCAGCATTGTGGAGATAGCTAAGAGGAGAAGACACTTGGAGTTGGAGGATTGGCTTGGGCATCAAGCACCCTTTGTAAGTAATCTTCAAGTTGTAATGGAATAACTTGTCTTGTTTCCCCAAATCATTTGTGTTAATATTGTTTTAATGATATGATTTGTATCTCTCATAGATTTAGATCCTAACTCATGTTTTCAGATTGCTAGAGAATAGTACATGCTTGTGTTTTGGTTCCATTGTTAACAGGTTTACTTGGAGGACTTAGAGCTTGGAGCAAATATCAAAGACAAGCGTTTGGATACAAGGTCAGTTAAACTCCTTTCTATTCTCTTCAGCATTTTAATTCTGAGATGTTTGTTAGATCTAGGGATTCAAGGTTGCATTTGTTTTGTCTGTTCTTAGTCTAGAGTTAGTTAAAGCCTACTTTAGCCTAAGGGAATTTTGACTTATCCGTAGGGCAGAATTCCACATAACACTATGTGCTTCTTTATGCCCTTACTCTTGCTGGAAGTGCATCTCAGGCTCCCCTGAGAACCCTCAGAATCATCTGACCTACTAGAAGAAAGCTTAGGAGAGGGTGTCCTGTGTCTTTTGCTCACAAAACCCCTTCTAGGGCTTGGAGTTCTCCTCTTAGAACGGCCCCTAGACTGACTTTCTACATTCCTTTCCTCTCGGCCTTCGTGGCTTGGGTTAGAACCACCATTTATTCTTTGATGCAAGTCCGTAAGACTCTGCAAAATGGCTGCATTGAGTTGATGTTTCTCTTCTTGCGCTTTCATCATCCGCTCGTTAAAGCTTACCATAGTCTCAGCCAAGTTTGGGGGCATCACTTGCTCCCTTCTTCCATCAAACTCGGCCTTTGTATGCGCTCCTTGCACATTCTCACCCAACACATCATCTTCTGGTTCGAACGGGTCCTGCGCATTGTTTAAAGTGACCATTCTTACACCTTTCAGTGCGATGTCCTATGATACGATGCGTCTCACAGTTGCTGCTATCACATCAAAGCCATCTATTAGACACCACAAGCATGCAATGAAACTCTACTATACCCATTCAAACCTGGAATCAATCATTTGAACAATCAGTTAACCAAATAAGTTCATCAAAACCATGCCATGGGCGCATCTCTTGACCAACAATTCTTGCACAATCTGGCCCAAACAGCTCCCAGTATTGCAACTGAAGCTCGGATACCACTTGGTCACGTCTCCACTTGCCTCCTTAGGCCACGGGGGACCCTAGTACATTTTTTTTCAAAACCAACTGAATACACACACACAGTCGAAATGATTCGGATCCACAAACCGCGACCCACAATTGCGAACCCGCAATCCGCAATCCGCAATTGCGGATGCGGAAGTGCAAACTTCATAACCGGAAAGCATGCCTTTCCGCAATCCGCAATCCCCAAATGCGGATGCGAAAGTGCGGAACATCGAACTCCAACCTTCGAAAAAGGTCACTTCCGCAATCCGCAATCCTCAATTGTGGATGTGGAAGTGCGGAAGTCCAAAACGTAACTTCGACTTCTATGTTTCCGCAATCCGCATTGCGGATGCAGGCATGCGAAACCATACCCCTGCAATGGTAACTTTCCACACAATCTTCTGAGGGGCATAACTTCCCCACCCTTGGCCCAAATGAGACAAGGTCAGTACCGTTGGAAAGCTCTTGGAGAGATCTATCCAATGGTGAAATCCCTTCCCCATCTGAGCACTCCTACCATGTCAAATTCTCCCACTGAGGTTATGTCCATAACTTTCATTTAAATATTTCAACCTTCTTCCTGCCATGATCTTCCCTCCCACTTGACCCACAGAGGGGATTTTGAAACGTTTCCAGGGAATTCCCCTCCTTCCCAAGGATCAGATGTAAGCATACAACTCATTCACAGGGTTAATCATCCATATCATAACATGTAAAATGCATTAAGTTAGATCTAACAACACATCTATCACATGCAAGACTTATAATGCATTAGAATCATGTAATACCATGGTATGCATATAACAATGAACTTAGCCCTTCACTCAGGCCTACACATAACTTCATGTCAATCAAATTCATATAAACATGCATTCCACCATATCACAATTGAACATCAGCAACCATTTCATAACAATGAAACACCTTCATTTAACATAACAAAAGGTACTTATCTTTAACTTCTAAAGCTTCCAAGCAACTGGCTAAGTGAGAGCAACGTTCAACCCAACCTTAGATCTATGTCCAGCCTGTACTCTTTCAGTTGAGAGATCACCCCCGAGATGGTTTGTGTATCCACTAAGGAGAGCTGCTAGGTTCTCTCACGGTCAAGGTTCCATCCCAATGCTAAGCCATTCCGTAGTTGGGTTTACCAAGCATTCTAGGGCACCTACCCATGCTAAGTCAACCTACAGTGGGCTTATCAAGCATTCAAGGACATACTAGTCTTGATAAGACAACTTCCGGTTGGGTTTATCAAGCATATAAATAGCAGGGTCATGCCAAGCCAGCATACAATTGGGTTCATCAATCATGCCAGACAAGCTGATCGTGCTAAGCCAACCTACAGTGGGTTTATTAGGCATACAAGGACAGCAAGGGAGGCATTGCTAAGCCAGTGAGCTCCACCACAGAGCTACAGGCATCTCAACACTCAACAGACCTGGCACCCACATTACCTACCACATCCAACACAAGGAAGACCCTCTTCTCTATTGTACAGTCCCTCAAGGCCTCTTCCCTTCCAGTGTTATTCCAGGATGGGCATAGAAAGGTCCAGTCGCTAGTTCTATGAGACTACAGCCTTCAACAAGCTGACTCGTTTACGACTTGTGAGCAGGACTCTGCTCCACAATCTATCTTCTGCGATCCAATCCCAGGTTCTCACAGTTTCTCTGCATTGTTTAGGCTTGCATTTTCCTCATGGGTTCTTACCACTCTATCATTGGTAGACTGAGTTCGCACACACAGTTTTTATGGCTATCAACTCTCTAGTATTTTCTATTACACAACGTCTTCAGGCTTCCACACGATTGGTTCTGAGTCTACGGGTATGTCTGGACAAGTTTTCCCTTTGTAGATCGATGGATCGTGAATGGCAAGTGTATATGGATGGATGAATGAATGTATGCTTTCTTCCACAACGGGTAGTCAAAACCGGTTATGCAAGTTTCCAGGCATTGAGTGTCTTTTCAGACAAGAAACCAAAGTTATTCTCTACCATACGGAATCACAGGCATGCCCCATACTCCATCGGCTTCAACAGCAGGGTTCTCAACCACCCTCTTCAACCACATTAATGTCAGCAGGGAGTTCAAACAGGTTCACAGTCGGACATGTGGCAACATGGGAAACCAATACCATAACCCCCTCACCTCTCCCTAGTGGATACACATGGCCCCTTCTCATTAGTTTCCTCCTTAGTCAGCTTCTTGGTTATTTTATTCATTAATAATAATTACATCGTTCACATTTCTTCGTGGTTAACAAGCCATGAATAATCAAACTGTCCAAATACTTGCCTAGGCAATAACCTTAAACTTCCACTAGTGGGGCCTTGGCCTTGAGCTCCATACTAGGGAAAATACACACACTGCATATATATATACATATATATATATACATATATATATATACAGTCTTTACATCGAATCCAAATAACATCAAGGAAAAAGGGTATTACATAGCCAAGATCTTATAGCAATTTCCTCACCTTTAGTGTTGAGTATAATGTTGTTGTTGAACATGGAGGGCATGTTAGGGTCCTACACTAACCCTCCTTACTTTAGGAGTCAGTCATACATTATATACAACAATCTCTTGGGAATAAGGATGAGTAGTTAGTTGTAAACAATTAATGTAAAAAGGGTCTCTCTCTTAATTAAGACCCACTAGAAAGTTGGTACTTATTCATTATTTGACCATGTCAAGTATTTAGAGTTTTGGATCTGGGAAATCTATTTAAAGAACTATAAGGTGGTGAATGTTTTTGTCGAGAATTATTGTAAGGGAGCTCTGCTTAAGTTGAAGGTTCCCTACCTCAAGAGGCCTAAGAACATTTCTTCCTGAAATTATTATCATAATATAAAGCTTATTTCATATCATATTTATCTTTCTATTGTCAAATGTCTCTTGTTCTTCTCTATAAATTTTGTTATTATTGCATCTTAACCCCTATATATCATGTGTTTTTTTTTTTCCTTGGAAAATGTCCGTAATTTTATTTCAAAAAGATGATTAAAATTACATATTGCACATGTAGTAGAATCAACAAGGATCCCTACATTTTCACATATTTCTGTCCCATATAAGCAGACAAGACATAACTACATCTATAAGCCGCAAACCAGTGGCTCAAAAATGTACATATATTCAGGCCAGCCATGAATGGCGAAGCCCTAATCAGATCAGCCAAACGTTGGCACGAAAACAAAAACCCACTCATATTGTGCTGAAAATAAAACCAGCAGCTAATCCTGTAAAACTGTGTCCATAAAGGGTCGATGATAACAAAAAAGAGAAAGAAAAGGGCCACCGGTTCAGATATGGGCGCTCAATGAAGGAGCAGCCAAGAAAGTGGGAGCCGCCGTCGAAGGAGCAGCCGCCGTCGAAGGAGCTGCCTCCGTCGATATGCCGTGAAGGATCGTAGCGTGAGGGAGCTGCCGCCGTCGTTGGTCTGCATCTCGCCCTGGAGCAGCCCCGCCCATAGCGCCGACGCTGAGCCCCCACTGTGCCGACGCTTCCAAACCCCCACTGCGCCACCGCTGCCACGCCGCCAAGCCCCTCCCGGAAACCGCCGCCGCCGCCACTGGTTCTGGAGCAGACCCAATGGGTCGCCGCGCAGAGGCCCGCCCTCTCTCCAATCGATGTCCGTCGTCGTATCGCAGGAACCAATTCAACGGAAGCGTATGCGAGAATGGGTGGAGGAGGCAGCTAGGGTAGAACCCTAGCCGCCTGGTTCAGGCTCCACGACTCTCAAACCCTATCGCCGCCTCCAGAGCTCCAAGAAAACCCGACTCCCCCCTCTATATATCATGTGTTGTTTTAAGTTTCATGGGTAAACAACATCACGGGATCCTTACTTTGATATCTCTTTATCACAAAATCGTGTAGGATACTCATAAACCTAAAACCATGTTCATTAATGGTCCTACCTCCTTTTATATTTCTAAAGGACTTATCCAAATTGGAGTAAGGTGTATAATCAATATCTTTGTGATTTTGAATCATTATTTTCAAAAGGTCCCCAAGTAACAATAGATGGCCTTAATTGATTATATATTTCAATAGTAGTTGGAATGGTGTGCTTATTAGGCACATTTAACAACTTGGGTAGAGATTCGTGGAACATCTAGTCGTAGACCTCCTCAATGTGAATATTTAGTTTGTCACCCCACATGCATGGTAAACCATGATTGATCATTGTACTCAAAGCTGCTAGAAATTATTGTATGAGTTTTTTTTAGTATACAACCTTATTCTTAATGATCCTCTAACTATTAAACTTACCGATACATGTCTATGTGTCCATGTAGGGTAAATTTCTATCTTTGATGCCCAACATTCCTAATTCCTATGTAGAAAGTGTATTTACCACCCATTTTTCCACTTTACCTATCTTATACCTAGACTGTATATATTTCTTTGTGTTACTCAGGTATTTAGTCACTTCTTTATACAAGATGTTGAACTCTAAATAGAATTGGAGATGATTCCATTTTGAAGGTAAATCATGTGAAACATGTTCCCAAATATATTTATTTCTATCTTGAATTGTATTAACCATCCTTGCTTCATCGAGGGCTTCTTCATGCTTAAATTTTCAGGATTCCATCTCCTCTTTAAGCCCAATATTTTATTTTTTATCTTCATGAATTTGTGTCTTTGTCGCATCAATATTTTCCCCTTGTTTCCTCAATTTATCTTTCCTTCTTTCAGTTAGATATCCTACTATCACTGCACTCATGGCGTTGTTCCTAGCCTTAGTCCTCCACTATGTCACCTCTCGTGTCAACTATTCAATTATGAATCCCAATTGTGATATGGGCTCGGTGGTAGCAATTTGTTGACTACAGGAAGAGGCCAATGTTATCTCTTTACAAACCTAAGTGATCTAATGTCTATGGGAGTCGGTCATGGCATTGGATTCTTCTAGTTGAAATACCAAATCCCCCACAGTGCTCCTATGAACCTCTAACTCAACAATTCTTCTTTCTTTTATCTACTTTTGTGATAATAAAGATGCTTCAACCTTTTCAAAAAAATCACTTCATCAACTAATTTGTGTTTCTCCTCTAGCATATGTTGCATAATTGGGATTTCTTGGGCCATCCTTGTGCTTTATAGATCCTTTATACTCTCATGTTTCTCCCTTAAAAGGGAAATAACATAAACAAATTCTTGCTTCCCCTTCACTATTAACAACAGGCTGGTTTATAATTTGTCTTCCTCAGCCTCTAATGCATTCATCCTAGAGTTCAAGAATTGATTGTGTATGGTGATGGCACACAATTGTTTCTTATCATCATTATTGGAGAAGGTTCCATTAATAGATTTGTCATAGACAATGTTGGTTGACACTTGAACCATGGAAATACTATCTTCAGGTGGGATTCCGGTTGTATCTAAAGTAATTTACAAATCCTTCCAATCTAGTGGTACATCTCCTTGTATCTTTTATCCACCAATGGCTCCAAGGTGATCACAACAAATTGTCCTATGGGAGGATCATACCGAGGTAGGAGTCTAACATATGCATGGGCTTCCACAGTATATATGGTAAGAATACCCTTTTGGGTTTTAACCCTCCTTCTTCGATTCTCCTTTAATATCTCTAGTGGGCCACAAGTATCAATTGGCTAAATTACATTATCCCATGAAATATGATGTACTGCCTCTTGAGATGAACTAGTGCTAGGTGAGGAAACCCCCTCAAAAGTTGCAACATAAATAATGTTAGTAAACTTAAGAGAAGAGGGAGGAGGTGATGTGTGAGGGATAGAGTCCCCTTCTTGTTGAGAACTACTTGGTTTATGTCCTTCTTACCTTATTCCCTTAGATAGTAATGGGGTCTACTGCCTAGTTTCCTCCATTGGTTCTTAATTGGGGTACCTCGTTCTCACATTTTTACACTCAGGTTCTTCTTGCCTGAACCAATCATATACCATATATTCACCATCATTCTCCATAATAATAAGTATATCTTCTTATCAAGTAGATGGGACTTAGGTTCCTCTTCCTGGGGATATTCTTCAACCATCCCTTCTTCTTATTGAGGTTGCTTCTCCACCATGGGGTTTTCCCCACTGGTTCTGAGGATATAGATTACTTGATTGAAACATGGAGGGAGATCCCCTTATGCTTGGGATTCCTCTAATATGGCTTGTGCTAAAAATATTCCCTCTTCAACTATTGGTCTCTATTTTTAAATTATATGAGACGGGGGGAAGTGTTTCAAACATATATTATTTCTTAGTTGAAGGTGAATGTGGGTATACCCCCAATCTTAGTCTTACTACCCTCTTATCCAAGGTGATGAGATCTATAATTCCTTGTCCCTCTTTTCCCAATCCTTTATGTTCCAAGTATCTCATGGCCTACATTATGGGGAGTGCCTTAGGGTGAGTAAAGGGGTCCTTTAATTGGAATTCTTTTAGAGGATCACTATTCCCTTGTTCCATCTTCCTTATCACTATATTTATCGATATTGTTTCCCAATTTACTTATATTCTCATCAATCCTAGATCTTGTTATTCATCCTCATGAATTTCATCATATATTTTGTTAAATTCTTCATCATGAGGAATATGAGGGTATGGCACATCATCTTTCTTCCAATATTTTATCATCTTCCACTAGGATCCTCTTTTGTGTCTATTGAAGTTGTTGTCCCTAAGGTCTACACTGGACCGCTATAGGGAAAATCTAGGGCATTTAGATCGAGGTTAGGATTGGAAACATATTTTTAGTCTTCTGAGGGCTGGATATTTTGTTGGTATTGAAAGGCTTGAATAAAAGAAATGGAAAATAACAACAATATAACACACATTCAAGGTTTAATTGAATTAAACTTGTGGCTCATTTACTGATTTATCGTTTAATATTTCAACGTAAAACAAGATAAGCATTCATTAATTCAAATATTCATTTTATAAAAGATTTATAACGTGAAGAAATGAAAGTAATAGGGCATTTCATTTCAACAAATGATAAAGCTTAAGATTCATTAAATTGAAACAAACCATTATGAATCGCATACAACTTTCATTTCAAATTTAAATTAGTTGTAAAGACAATAAGGGGCACAAGCATTCACTCATAAAATATCACTGAACATATGTATCTATTATTGTATCAAAATTTACAGTTTCTCCAAGCCATAAGCAGAATCATAGCCCATATCAAAAAATCAAACCCCTTCTTTCTCTTTCTCCTTCTACATAAAGTTTTATGACCTTTTAGGGTTTCGAAATGATCATCTAACTAATAATTGGTTCTCTTAATGACCAAAGTAATAATTCTGAAATCATATATATGTCCCAATTCTTTACTTTTAAAAATATTTACACTATTTAGTAGCAATCTTTAACAAAATATAACTATGCTTAACGAGTTCTTCTAACTAAAAGAACTTAAACAAACTTAGGGTATTGCAATAAAAGACTCTATACACTTCTTAAAAGAAAAAGAGTGGAACTTCAACCAACTAGAAACTGCGTCTTGATCCATACATCATCGCAAAAATTCATTTGGGTTTAGCTCTCTAACTTTGAGAAGGCTCGACTCTTTGGCTCTGCAATGTGTCCTGAAGCACGTGGGTGCCTAACTCAGTTAAAATGCCTAGCTTATTATGGTTAACCTGATGTATATTCCTTTCAAGAATGCACTCCTTTTTCCAATATCTCTTTTGCCTAAGGAGTTTTTCATTGTCCTTCTTTAATCCTTGAGAAAACCTGCACAACTTGTTATATTTAATAAGTAGTTTGCTCCATTCCTTATTCGTCTCATTCAACCTAACCTGTACCTGCTTATTCTCCTGTTTCAATTATTTGATTCGAACCTTGGATTTATTTAATTTATTTTCCAATCTTTGATTAATCTGAAGATCAATGTTTTCAGGTGGTATTGCATATAATTGTTTTTCCACCTGGGTTGTTGAGAATTCGATGTATATCTTTGAATTGTATTTAGAACCTTTATACTGAATACTTCATTCCTCTTCAGAATCCATACACATATTTGGTCAAACAAGAGATGAACGGAGGACTGCGTTAATAGTCTTCTCTAAATTAGTTAACATCTCAGCTACTTTTTTCTCTACTTCCATAGATGAGTCTGATTCTTCTTTGATATCTTCTTGAATTTCTTTAGTTCGCTTAAACTTTTCATTTGTCGTAGCCTTCATGGACCTATTATTTTTTATGGGACTCAGGATCATTAGTTCTTTGTCTTTATTAATTCTGGAGCTTGCCCTTATTTGTACAAGTTTCGAAGTTGAACCTTTAACTCTTGATCTCTTAGCTTTCATGGGTTCTTGATATGATAAGCTGTCTAAATCTATGAACTTTTTCTCTTTTAGGGAAGGGTCGAAGATAGCTCGAGCATTGAGCCTCAACTTATTTGTGGGTCGAGTATGCAGTCCCGTGAGATAATAAGGTTTTGAGTTTTCAGGGTTTTCTTTATGAACTTCGATTTCTTTTTCGTGATTCAAGAAATTATTTGAAAATTTTTCCCTGTGAGACTAAATCTTCTCGTTTTTTGGTGGTGTATTTACTGCCCCTCTCATCCTCGACCTCATTTTTATTTCCTCCTTTTCAAAAGTCTGTTTCTCATTAGTTCTAGCACTGCCATAATCTTCATGGGTTTTGTAATTGGCAGAAGCATTGTTCGTATCTCCTAGAAAACAATGGTTTTATAGGGCTCCAAATTCAAAGTGTGAGACAAAATGATCCCAAGTCTTATTGAACTTATTCAATTCTTGAATAATTAGCAGCTTGATTAAACCTTGATGGAATATACTGTGTTGGATTTCAGGGAAATTCTTAACCCTATAGGCCATTTTGGACATGCTCCTTAAGAAATAGAATGGGAGGTTCATCCTTGCAATACAATCCAGATGTAGCAAAAAACGCATGTGATAGAAGTGAACGATTACATACCTTCCCTCTCTGGTGATATACCTCTATACAATCTTTAGTAGGTCACCATATTTTTGCTTGAGCCAAGCCCTTGGAATTCCTTTGCGCCAGTCTCGATCTCTGTATTTCTCAAGGAGAAAGTGATTACACTGTATAATGTCAACAACTTGAAGCTTAAACCACTACTCATCGTCTTGTGGGAGTTCCGCTGCTATGGCAATTGAATTTTCTGAAACATGGAAAGTCACATATCCCACAGTGACGGTCTTTCCATCAAACCCCTCTGCGAATTCCCTTAACACCTCTGCATGATGACCCTATGATTTTTCACAATAGAAAAACCGTCTAGCCCTTCTAAATTTGACACTGAATTCTGGGTATGCCTCAAGAATCTCATCCCCTATGGGCTCATACCTCACTACATGACTGCTTCAATGCACATACATGATGGGCTCTTTCAATTGCTCTGAAAAATAAGATGAAGCCTATGTATGATACCTCATAATTACATAGTGATAAACAACGCCTTAAAAAGAGTCGTGGATAATTTCTTTTAGCGACCGCATTAACAACTGAGAAAATAATGAGAAAATTAGTTTGAATGAATCTATAAAATTGGGAATTATCAAACATTTGAAACCATGATCGACCACCAATTTAATTTATTGCAGTTGTGGGTCTCCCAAAATGACATGGCATAAGGCATTGTTAGAATGATGACTCTGACAATCGTGTCGGTTCTGAGGCGCTTAATGGGCAGTTTGGTGGCGATCTTAGTTTGGTAGCATTGTTTTGGCAGTTTTGTAGTGCTATTAAAATCTAGCTTTGATTAACCAACACGCTTAACTAAAACAAGATTAAGCCATTTGATTAAGGACCCTACCTGCAAAATCAGAATATAACAAGGAAAAACATGTGCCACCTTATCACATTACAAACTAACAATTGAAATTTGAAAATAAAGAAGCTTAACATCACAACATCCTAGCACAAGTCGATCAAAGATTGCTTTGATTTAATTGGACAAGGGAATAACCATGAGGGAAAATGAGTTAAATGAAAAGGTTTTGGGGCTAGGAAATAGACAATATTGAGTGCAGACCCAAGTACTAACAAAATCCATCATGGTTTATTTCATCATACCTTCTTTACGGAGGAGCTTCAAAAGCCATGTCTTTCTTAGTGATTATGGCTCCCTTAGGCCTATAAAAGGTATAACAAGTTGGGGCCTATGGTACTTTAGGAAGAGGAGCTAAGAATGCTTCCTATACTAGTCTATGGTGCTCAACTTCACCCCTCATAAGAGCTTCAACTTCCTTATAGGATTCTTTGTTTGACAATTTTCAAGAATAGACTCATGGTCTTGAGGGTTCGATAGCTTCCTCCCCTTTTCCTCTCCAATCCTCAGATGGGAGTCGTACCTCCATGCATGATATAAGGGTAGATAAATCCCTTTTAGGGTATCTAAGGCCTCCTTAATACACCTTTTATCTTGTAATTCATAGCCCCCCCATAGCTCTTAGGAAGGATAGTCTACCCTTCTTCTTTGCCTTCAAGAAATGGATCTCATCTACCTTAGCCATTTGCTTCATGTATTCCTACACAAATATACTATGGGTTAACAAATTAGGTAATCTATGAGGGGTTGATCCAGTCTCGTATAATCTAATAACTATGAAATCAGATCCCTAGAACCAATCTCCCTTTCTGTGACCTCTCCAAGCTACAAATAGGGCTTGATATCAATAGGCATCCTTTCTGGTTCATTTTCCATAATTATGTAGTAAACCATGTACATGAATTCTGACACATATCTAAGGAAGGAATCCCTAGGTTCCCTTTTCTCATCTTAGGAAACCGATCATATACTCTATTAGTTAATCCCCTTGATGTCCTCTGCAAGTTGAGCAATTCAAAATGATGTGCTTGTTCGCAAATGAATATGCACACTAGGTAATAAGGATACCTAAATACCCCAATAGCTGAGAAGTTGGCTAATTGTGACCTTATTCTTGGGGTGATGGCTTCTGCATATCTAAAGTTGGGTATGTCCCTTACATTGTAGGCATCCACCATGGCTACCATTACCTCATCTATATCTTCATTTGAGTCCCTCCCTAAAATTAGGGTGAACATAGAGAAGAATTCTTGGGCTTGCAATGTACCCAATAGCCTCATTCAACCATAGAGACCACAGGGTACTCAAATTCAATCTCCAAATTTACATTCATACTTAATTTCATTTTCTCATAAATTCATTCAATTATACAACAAAAATAAATGAATATGGTCACCCAAAACATTCTATGCATTATTTATAATTCATAGACCATTTAAACATGAAACACACACACAGCCATGCAATTCCACTCACATATACAATCATAAACAATAATTAAACATGATGCAAACACAAAATTCACCATGGCATTCATAAACAGTTAGAGACTTATCTTTTTAAATAGAATGTTCTCCAACTGGCTACATGTGAAGGACGTTCCTCCAAGCCATATAATCTATCAAGCCAAGTCTCACTTTGACAGGCCACCCCTGAGTTGGGGATATCAATCGACAAGGGGAAAACTCTCCCTCAATCTCAATAATCAGTTGAATCTCCCATACAACCCACTGGTACCTGAAACCCCTCCACAATTGTCCCAATCCTCAATTCTCCTTCCCCATCAACTTGCACAATGTCAAGATGAAGCTCCCTTCTTTGAGTTAACAGTCCCTCAGGTAGCCTCCAATTCCCTTCTAGCGCTCCAGCACAGACTGGATAGGAAGTCTTGGAATTGGGACTCTAGGGCACAAGTTGCAGGCCATGTTTCTCTCACACCAATCTACCAAGGTTAATGGCATGCATAGTTCATGTTCAGTAGTGGCATCCTCCTTCCCTGTTATAGTTCCAAGATATGGCCTTCAAAGGTAATGGAAAAAGAGTGGAATGGAATTCAAATTGTGGTAAAATAATGAGGAACCGAACCCCTCTCTAGCTTGAAAACTCCCTTTTATAGGCATATTTCAGATTTCCATGTGGCCCCTCCACATGGAACCACTTTAATCTCATATTAGGATAATTAAGCTTAATAAAAAATGGACCATAATCATGGTTTACTGACTTGGTTAAATGGATAAGGCTAAGGATATAAACTGATTCCCTCTATCACTTTCCCACTTGTGGATTCATAGCCCCACATCTCTTCTTCGTCCTTCTTGCTATGCATCCATTTACAGATTTTTATATTAATATAAAAAATAAACACATTTACATAGTCTTGGTAATCCTGACCATTTGTCTCTAAATTTTAGCCATTTCACATCAATATTTACATATTTACATTGTGGGGTCAAATTGGGGTATTACATTCCCCTCCCCCTTAATTTATGCATTGTTCTCAGTGCATCATCGACACTATGTACATTTACAAAATGTTGATCAAAACTTCAAAATAGTTGCGGCTATGCCTCCTGCATCACATCCTTGAGCTCCCGTGTTGCTTCTTCAGGAATATAATAGGTCCATTGGACCTTTACCTGTCTGATGGCCCTATTCCTCAGCAACGTTACTTTCCGATTGAGGATACATAGTGGTTATACTGGAATATCTCCTTCCGGTTCCACCTAGATCAAATTCCAATCAATTATTGGTTAGGATCAAGCACACATCTCTTTAATAAAGACATGTGTAATACATTATGCCTACACAAACAAGCAGGCAATGCTAATGCATAAGCTACAAGTCTTATTCTATCCAAAATTTCAAATGGCCCACAAAATTGAGCTACAAGCTTTGGACAAATTCCCAATTTCAGGGAACTCTTCTTTGGTCTAACTTTCAAATACACATGATCCCCCACTTTTAATTATTTTACTGTTCTTTCTTTGTCTACATAATTATTATGTCTATCCTGTGCCACTTTCAAACTTTGCCTAATTTTTACCATATGTTCTTCCATTTCTCTGTGTAAGTCTATTCCAATTATTATCATGTCAACTGGGTTGTCCCAACTAATTGAAGTATTACACTTTCTGCCATACAAAGCTTCAAATGGACTCATCTTCAAAGAAGCATGATATCCAGTATTGTATGCAAATTCTACCAAATACAGGTAGTCCTCCCATTTTGATGGTTGATCCATCACATACATTCTTAACATGTCCTCAATAAATTGATTGACTCTCTTAGTCTGCCCATCTGTCCGTGAATGATATGCTATGCTTAGATTTATTTTTTTCCCAAATCCTTTGAATAGTCCCTTCCAAAATTTTGAAGTAAACTTTGGATCTCTATATGAAACTATTGACTTTGGTATCCCATGTAACCTGAAAATATCTTTCATATAAATTTATGTTATATTAGTTACCTTATGCGTTGAATTGACTAGTATAAAGTGAGCAACCTTGGTTAATTTATCCACCACCACCATGATGGAATCATGTTGTTTTATTGTCTTGGGCTATTTAGTGATGAATTCAATGGTCACCACATCCCATTTCCATTCAGTTATTGGCAATGGTTGAAGCAATCCTACTGGATGTCTATGCTCAACCCTTACTTTTTGACATTCAATGCACCTTGCTATATAATCAACAATATCTTTCTTCATTCTTGTCCAAAAATATTTACTTCTTACTACTACAATTGTCTTTTGGTATCCAAGATGCCCTGCATATGGTACATTATCCATCTCATTCATTACCAATTTCCTTAATTCCCTTGAATTAGGAACATAAACTCTGTTTTGTATGTAATAATTCCATTATCTTCCATCATGTAACCTTCATATTTTTGTTGTATATTTTCCTGCTATAATTCTTGTTTTACTTGAAGGTAATGCTCATCTGATGTGACAACTTCAAGAATTCAAGTTTTTAAATTTGATTTGCACATACTAATGGTTGAAACATGCATATCATGACCTCTTCTACTAAGTGCATCAACAACCTTGTTCTCCTTTCCTTTAATATGTTTGATATCAAAATCAAACTCACACGAAAAGCCTAGCCATCATGTTTGTCTTGCATACAAATTTTGCTTCTCAAATAAAATTTTCAGTCCACTATGATCTGTTCTCAACTCAAATTTCCTACCCATAAGATAATGTCTCCACATCTTTAATGCATGCACAATAGCAGCAAGTTCCAAGTCATGTGTGACATACTTTTTCTCATTCTCTTTATTTTTTCTTGATTCATAACAAATCACATGTCCATTTTGCATAAGGACTCCACCAATTCCTTCTTGACAAGCATCTATACATACAACAAAATCTTCATTTGGATCTACAATCTTGAGAATTGGTGTACTAGTGAGCAATATATTTAACTATTGGAAACTTTCTTCACACTATGGTGTCCACTGAAACTTGACTCCTTTCTTCCACAATGATGTAATTGAATGTGCCACTTTGGAAAAGCCTTCTATAAATCTCTTGTAGTATCTAGCTAATCCCATGAATGACCTTACTTCTGATACATTCCTAGATGTAGGCCATCCCATAATAGCTTCTATTTTCTCTAGATCCACTGTTATTCCTTCTTTAGAGATGATATGCCCCAAGTAGTGAATATGCCTATGATAGAAAGAACATTTACTTAACTTGGCATACACATGATGTTCTCTTAAACTTGTAGTACTAATCTCAAGTGTTCCTCATTCTCTTCTTTTGATTTTGAATAAATAAGAATGTCATCCAGAAATACAATGACAAAATTATCTAAACACTTTCTGATTATCCCATTCATCAAGCACATAAATGTAGTTGGTGGAATTTTTAACCCAAATGGTACAACCACAAACTCATAATATCCATATTGGTCCTGAAAGATGTCTTGTTAATGTCTTCATATTTTATTCTCACCTGATTATAACTAGATCTCAAATCTATCTTTGAGAAAATATTTTCTCCTCTGAGCTGATCAAACAAGTCATCAATTCTAGGAAGTGGATATTTATTCCTCATAGTGACCATGTTCAATTGTCTGAAGTCAATACACAGCCTTAGAGTGCCATCCTTTTTCTTTACAAATAGTATCAGTGCTTCCCAAGGAGACACACTTGGGTGTATATACCCTTTCCTTAACAATTCTTCTAGTTGCATATGTATCTCTTTTAACTTAGGTATACTCATTCTATATGGAACTTTGGAAACTAGGGCAACTCCATGCATCAAATCAATAGAGAAATCAATATCTCTTTTAAGTGGAAATCCTAGTATTGCATCAAACACATCCACACAATATTGCAATGTTGGAGAATCATTTAAACTTGGGCTTTTACATTTTTTTGGTTCTTGCACATGAGTTGCATATAGATGACAACCTTTTCTGAAGCACCTATTTAATTGCAAAGATGAAATTTCTCTTATGGAAATAGGCCTTGGAACATCTTTCACTATCTTTTGTTGTCCTTCACCATCAAGGCAAGTAAATGACTTGTTATGACAATCTAACATCACATGGTGTGCATCTAACCAATCCATCCCAGTCAATACATCATATGAACCAAGTGGTATTATGTTCAAATCTACAAAAGTGCTCATCCCATTCATATCCAATGGACAACCCTTTACTAATTCATTAATTCTCCTCTTTGTTCCAGTAACCAACTGAACCATCCATGTTCTATAACGCTTACTTTTCTTTAGCTACAATCTTTCAACTATATTAGGAGAAATATAACTATGACTTGCTCCATGATCAATGAGAATAGCAATAGGTTGATTGGCAATTTTACCTTCAACCTCAATCATATTGGACTGATAATCTTCTTCTTTGTTGTCCAATGCTACATATATCCTGGGAATGTTCATGCCTATATCCTCGACAATATATGATTCATGTATATTGTGTACATTTCTCATTCTATCTCCCCTTTATGGACAATATTTATACGTATGGCTTCCTTCACATCCCCAACATTTTACTTGCTGCCTGGTTCCTTTTCCAACAGATTCTGTCATCCTAGGCCCATTTTGAGTTGGATTGCTTTGCTGATATGAATTATGTTGGTTCTTGATGAAAGATGGTTTAAATATTTTCTTCCTTTGGCATCTTACTTATCCTTCATCTTATCTCTCCAATATTTTTGAAAATTTGTCCTTCCTTTGTTCTGATCATACATGTGCTTGGCCTTCTAAATTGCTTTAAGATTCTTGGGTTCATCCTATTGATTTTTATCGTTGTAAAATGAAGGCAAACCACTTAGAAACCTTTGTATTTTTACCTTCTCCTCCTTCATAAATCCAACATAGCTTAGCAGTTCTAGAAAATTCTTTTCATATTCATCCATGCTCATGTTTCCCAACTTGAGTTTAAAGAAATCTTCCATCTTCTTATCATAATAATGTTCTGATAAGTACTTTTTTTGGAAGTACTTCTTGAATTGCCTCCATGAGATACCCTTCTCACTGATATGCTTAACTTGGGCCAATTGGTCCCACCAAATGGAAGCCTTGCCTTGCAAGTTGTAAATGGAAATCCTAGCTTCCATGTTAGAGGAGTAATTATGTAGTTGAAGATATTTCCTCATTCCCAACAACCAAGCCTCAACATCTTCTCCCTTCCTGTTCTCACCAACAAATGTGGGTGGCTTAATTTTTATAGGTTCCCCTTGCAACTCATCTTTCTCATTCCTTCTTTAATGAAGTATGATTGGAGACATTTCTAGGTTGCTTCTAGAACTCTAAGATATATATGGATTTCTACCTACATGGTGTGGTGAGTAGTGTTTCTTATGATTCTCGACAACACTTTTAGAGTGTTCAAATTTCTCATGTGATATCTTCCTTAAGTCTCTTCCTTCTTCCTCCTCAATTGAAGTTGATCCCATATTCATTTTCCCTTGTAGCATATTCATAATTTGCACCAGCTGAGTGTTTAACTCTTTTGTTGTTCTTGGGCCCTCAACAACCTCTCATTATCTGCCCTATAACTCTGCATCTCCATCCTCGGTCTTCTCATGGTTTCCAAAAATTCTTGTGGATTTACATCTTCTCTATGCCCATTTGTTTCCATTTCTGCATTTCCCACACTGATATCTTGACCTCTGGCATCTTCTTCATGACTATATGGAAGCTCCCTTTCATCCATATTACTGTTCTATATTTCTCTACAAACTTGTCCTATGAATGTGTTTAATTCAAAACTGTATCTGCAATGTGTTCATGTTCTTACATTTGTTAGACAAAACATAATTCTAAAAATGAAATAAAATTTCCACATATACACACATATATCCATATTATTTTTTTTTAAATTATGAAAATCATCATTTGACAGTTTTGTCAAACAGGGCCTACAGGTCCATTTCTTCTCATTTCCTTAAAGGATTTGTATTGATTAATTATGAAAGCCTATTTTATCTTTATTCTCCTTATGATAATCTTTCCAATGACTAATCCCATTGTCATTTATGAATTCAAAATTGAAAGTTATAGCTTTCCAAAATCAACAATTTTGCCCAATTTTACACTATTCCTGTAGCTGCAATTATTTTGAAGGACCAATTTCTGAAACTTGTAGAAGAAAATCAGTAAAGAACTGGAAAAACGTTATATCATGAAATGATAGCCCATATTATTTTGATTACCCAAATACTTCCATTGTTCAATTATGATACTCCTATCAAATTTTATAAATTTCTAGAATCAACAGCTTTTAATTTTTGCACTTTTCTAGACTTGGAATTTTCTCTGAAAACTGTTATCTTCCAAACTAAGCATTTCTGGAAAATTTTCCTCTAAGCAAAGTTGTTCGGATCAATGAGTAAGCAAAATGTTGACATCAGAAAAAATTTCTGGTATGAGTTCTTGGGCCACTTTTTCCTCCTTCAAGTTTTCAAAAATCACACTTTTGTGCACCCAAATAGTGGATTTTGGCCTTCTTTCATCTCTCGGCTTCACATACTTTTGAATTTGGCCCCGAGGTTCCATATTTGTCTGTGTTCCTAGGTCACAACTGCACCATAACAATTTGGGCCTCAACTAGGCTCTCGTCCATCCTTGGGCTATGCACCTTCAAAACCCACTAAGTTCCAAATTTCTGCAAAAATTAAGTAGAATGGGGCTAGGTCCCTTGCTGGAAATTATGTAGTCTCCAATAATAGCATCAAAATGCCGCAAGTATCATCAAATTTCGTTATAATCTACTCATATTATGACCAAAATAAGATTTTGGCTCCAGATGTTTTTTTTTTTTTTTTTTTTCGTTGACGTGGCATGATGTTGGCATGGAAGGGTGTTGACACATGTATTCTGATGTATCTAGCTATCCCTCATGTCATCCTATGATGTTTCCATGTCACACTCATGTCCGCCAAGTCATCACATCGCCCTTTTCCTATAACAGAATTGCGTGAGCGGTTTTCGCCTACCATAAACGATAATGGGTCATGAGGAAGGTGGTTTCTAAAAATGTCTTTGGAGTCATTATCAATGAAAAGATGACGCGTGGATAGGCAGTTTTCCGTGCAACAACTCCTCCATCATTTTTTAACGAGTTCATGTTGGAGCATGTTATCCACCACAATCGTTGATCTTGGACACTCGATCTTATTCATCAATGCTACTTAGCCCCCCTTCCTCCAAGCCCTTGGTCCTCATCCTTCGATCTCATGGTTCATCAGTCGAGCACTCAGGTGCTAAATTCTTCTAAGTCTCTCAAATGAGCCTTTAGCGGTTCAATTGATGTGGCAGGTCCACATCATCCATATTGATTCTTGCGTGGCTATTCCATGTCACACCTGTTACATGCGGCTGGTCCATGTCATACCTATCCATGTGGGCAATGTGGGTCCTGCATTAAATTTTTCCAAAATTTATATAAACGCTTAAAATTTGAAATTTCTTCATATATACATATGGTTTAAGCAGGTTCCAACTAGCATTCTTCCATCAAAATATGTTGACTCGTAACTAAAACTTGGAAAACATAACATTTACCCTTGGCCAATAGAGAATCACGATGGTGTCTTTCCCTTTGACATAAAAGTTCATTTCAATTAATAGAGATTGTGATCTTTTGCACGGGTTTGAATTTTCACCCAAATTTCATAATGACATTCTGTCAAACAGTTAACCAACAAACTATAATTTTTTCCAATTTACACACAATCAACTCAAACGTTACAATTTGTTTTACTATGGTTTCTCTCCACATTCAACCCAATCCATAGTTTAATGATATATATGTTGATTACTGTCATGAATTAGACCATTGGGGAATTTCCATATTGTTTTCCCCCAAAATCCATACAAGCATTTATTCAAACACTTTTTGTGCAACCTCTGAAACTGCGTGTAGAATCAAATTTCTGCCCATTTAGTCCCAGTGTTGAAAACCATGGCCTTGATACCAATCTGTAATGTACCAAACAACTTCATTCAACCATAAAGACAATGGGGCACTCAAATTCCATCTCCGAATTTAAAATTTATACTCAATTTCGTTTTTAATAAATTCATTCAATTATACAACGAAATAAATGAATATGGTCGCTCAAAACATTCTATGCATTCATTATAATTCACATACCATTCAAACATGAAACACACACGCAACCATGCAATTCCACTCACATATACAATCATAAACAATAATTAAACAACATGCAAACACATAATTCACCATGGCATTCATAAATAGTTAGAGACTTATCTTTCTAAATAGAATTTTCTCGAACTGGATGCAAGTGAAGGACATTCCTCCCAACCACAGGCTATGTTAAGACAAGTTCCAGTTTGACAGGCCACCCCTGAGCTGGGGCTATAAATCCACAAGGGTAAAAATCTCCCTCAATCCCAATAATCAACTAAATCTCCCATGCAACCCACTGGTACCTAAACCCCCTCCACAACTGTCCAAGTCCTCAATTCTCCTTCACCATCAACCTGCACAACGCCAGGAACAAGCTCCCTTCTCCAAGTTAATAGTCCCTCGGGCAGCCTCCAGTTCCCTTCTAGCACTCCAACACAGGATGGACAAGAAGTCTCTGATTTGGGACTCTAGGGCACAAGTTGTGGGCCAAGTTTCTCTCACACTAGTCTACTCTGATTAATGGCATGCTCCTTCTCTATAACAGTTCAACAGTGGCATCCTCCTTCTCTATTACAGTTCTGAGCTATGGCCTTCAAAGGTAATGGCAAAAGAGTGGAATGGAATTTGAATTGTGGTAAAATAATGAGGAATCGAACCCTTCTCTAGCTTGAAAAATCCCCTTTATAGGAAGATTTCAGATTTCCATGTGGCCCCTCTGCATGGAACCGCTTTTCCCCCTCTTAATCTCATCTAAGGATTATTAAGATTAATCAAGCATGGACCTTAATCATGGTTTATTGACTTGGCTAAATGGCTAAGGCTAAGGATATAAACAAAATCCCTTTGTCACTTTCCCACTTGTGGATTCATAGCCCCCATCTCTTCGTCGTCCTTCTTCCTATGCATCCACTTAGATATTTTTATATTAATATAAAAAATATACACATTTACATAGTCTTGGTAATCTCGACCATTTGTCTCTGGATTTTAGCCTTTTTACATCAATATTTACATATTTACATTGTTGGGTCAAATTGGGGCATTTCAACCTAGCCCTGCTCGATACTGATAGAGAGAAGGGAATCATCAGAAAAATGGTTATTGACCATTTTTGAACCACCTAGAAGAGAAATCCATCTAATTTTTCCAACAACCCGTGCAACCTCCAACAAGTACCCCAAAGCATTTGTTTTTAATACATATAAGTATAGATCCAAAGGGAATCTCTACTTGATAGAGCGATGTAGACTGATCCAAGGGGACAAAGCCTTGTTGATAACAACAAAGTCAGAGGCATTGGAGAACATGATGTTCACCATGCCATCACACTGGGGGCCAAACCCAAAACACATCAACATCTCTACATTTAATGACCAATCCACCAGATCAAAAGCTTTATCAAAATCAATCTTGAGCATCATGCAATGTTTCCCTATCTTGTGAGCCCACTCCATAGCCTCCCAAGTCGAGACTACCATATCTAAAATGAATCTCCCCTACACAAAGCATATCTACTCCTGATGCACCATGTGCCTGGACACTACTCTTACCCTCAACGCCAAAGCCTTGGCCATAATCTTATATGATACCAAGATGAGAGTGACAGGATGCCAATCGCCAATGGACTCACGTGCCCCATTTTTGGGAATTAGCAATTTAGCTTAATCAACCCTTGATTAAGCGCCTCTGAGAGGCAGCCTGAAGATAAAACTCCAGTTGCCAGACAATAAAAATCCTCCCTAATACAATCCCACACAGACTTATAAAACTCACAAGGCATACCAATCAACCTTTGAGAATTTCCATTTTTCATAGACACGAGAGATGCATGTAGTTCTTCTCACGTCAAAATATGCTCTAATCTATCCCTGTCGCAACTCGAGACTTTGCGGGGGACCACTCTACAACAAGCATCACAGGCGTCCAAGACACCATTGAACAAGGAATAAGGTGAAAAGATGGCTTGTAAATGGTCATTAAACATACCCTGAATCTCAATCGCATCCTTAAACAAGGAAGCCATCAGCTCTACGAAGCCCTAACACCTTCTCTACTGCAGCCTTCTTTTCAAGAAATCAGAATAAAACTTGGACCCTTCGTCTCCCTCTTGAATCCATCATAATTGAAAGTGGATTGTAGCTCTTTGAGCAATGTACTCCTCCCCTCTTTTGACATTCAACTCTAACTTGGTTGCATCCTCCAATAGGGTGACATTATGGGTGTCTTCTTCTAAGAAGTTACAAACATCCTTTGATTTCTAACATGCCTCCCGTAAGTCCCTCCTCCTATGACGGGCCATCATCTTGCCTCAACCCCTCATGAATTTGATAGTGCATAACATTGTCGCTTCCCACCATAGGATCCAATCCCATGGCCCCACATGGTGTGGGGAGAGATTACACACACTTTGGACGAGGGCACGAAAGTCAACTAACTCCAAGTGAGAGACATTCAACTTAAAAACTGAAGTCATAGGGGCATATGCAGCCAATAAAGATCACTAACTATATCGACAAGTGGTCCGACCTAGTAACATCTAATAGAGCATCCACGGAGTGTAGCTTGTCTAAGAACACAACCTCTTCCGTAGGCCCATAGAATCTGTCTAGCCGAGCCTACAGTTTGTCCTGACCCTGTCTGTAATTGTTCCAAGTGAACTGCCCATCATAATCCAACACCTTCTTTTTCCAGTTGGGGTCAAGGATTTGTAATGCATCCTTACATCTTCACCAAGCTTTCTTTTCCATGCCACTGACCACTAAAACTCGACCACCACCTCAGTCACCCTCCCATTCGACCATGTTGAAGTCACCACTGGTGTTCCACTCTGTTGTTAGTAAGGAAGAATCCATCTAGTCCCATAACTGACTCCTATCAAAGTTGGAGTTTGGAGCATAGACAATGCACATCCCAATCACTCGTTCTTGGACCAATAGAGTGATCCAGACACACATGTCCTCCTAGTACGAGCTTGAGGCAACTACTAAACTCTACAAGAAGGCGAGAGGGAAATCACTACCCGACCGTGACTCCCCTAATAATGATCTCAGGCCCAAAAGGGGCCATTCCAACAATAGGTCATCCTGTTCTGCAACTCAAATCCCACTGACTTGACCTCTTGTAAGAAGACCACATCCAATCGGAAATGTTGCAAAACTCTTCGCACATCTTGTTTGCAACTGGGAATCGTCATCCCTTGTACATTCCAAGACATTATGGACAACTTCATTCCAACATGAGATGTTGATTTGTATTGTATTGAGTGGAATGGAGTGAGATTTTGGGTTCTCATAATGATATTGAATGGATGGAAAAAGAGTGAAGCTAATAATAATAAATGTTAGTCCATAAAAATGTGATTTAAGAGTGAAGTGATAGTGCTTATATTAACGTAGATCTAAGTTCAAAACTCTCCAAATAAATGCAAATTAATAATAATAAACAACTTAACTCTCTTTCTTCTTATTAATATTATAATAAATAAAAATAATGTAGCATACCATCTTTTAACATAATACATAGCAAAATACATAACAAATACATAACACTTCAATCTTAAACTAACCCAACTCACACTTTCTTATGCATGTCACCCTTTCTTATGCATGTGTGAAGGAAATTGTTACATGCTACTTTTCAACATGCATAAATACATGTTTACACGTGCATTCACACCATTAACATTTTTGCACATTACAAAAATGGAGACAATGACTTACCTCAATTAAAGTAAGGAAAATAGGTCCCAAGCCACCAAACAATCCACCCAAATATAACCCAAATGGGCCCATTCCACCAAACCTCATATCTAAATATAACCCCAAACCAAAATATATAAATAAATAAAGTTATTTATGTATAAACATTTTTAATTAAAACATTAAATCTCATATCTAAATATAACACCAAAGCAAAATATATAAATAAATAAAATTATTTATGTATAAACATTTTTAATTAAAACATTAAATCACGATGTTGAGTTAGATATATATATATATATATATATTTTGAATTCAATACTTCATAAACCATAATGATATCACGTCTTTCGATTTATTAATTTTTATAAACTTAAAAGTTCACAATTAAAATGAATTTACATTAATTCATTATTATTTAAATAAAACAAATAATAATTATTTCCTTTTATTATTTACAATATTCTCATTAAAAGTCGAAATATCTCTTTCTACTCTTTATACTAAAATAACAAATAATAAACCAACTATTGTAGTTATTAATTTTTATATTATTTTATTTAAGAATAAGACGCACATTAAAGTTGAGAGTATCATTTTCGACCAATTAAACTAGAAAACACCTCTTTTCTCACGGTACCATGAAAGTGACCAATAACCTTTTTCATTAAGCAAGACGCTGATCAAATCGAACCTGTAACTAAGAGTGGTGGAGGTGACCAGCAACCTTTTCCCCAAGGGCAGACCTTCATCAAATCCTTCGATGTAAATGGGAAAAGAGGGGTGGAGGTGACCAGCAACCTTTTCCCCAAGGGCAGACCTTCATCAAATCCTTCGATGTAAATGGGAAAAGGAAGGGAAGTCCCTAAGTGCCCATATCAACGGAAATCAACCCAATAAACAATTCCAACCGTCCTTGAAGAAGAAACCCCCAAAATATCCAATGTATATTCACACAGACAATGTATATACGCCGGTAATTGTAATCGTCAGAGGCGATCCGGATCTCTGTCCATGGTTTGCAACCACCTAGTTCTCTAATAGCTGCTAGTGGTGTCCACGTCTCCTTTCCTACCTTCTAGACACCCATTCCCCATTACCTTTCAGTTTCTCCCCTTGCTCGGTCGTCGCCCAAAACCAAAGACTTTGACAAAATAACTTTGAATTTTCGTGGAAGTAAGTACAGATGACAGCCGCATCTGGGCAGCCGTGGCTGTTTTAGATCAAATACGGCAGAGGCAGCAGATCCCACTTGGATTGATTGCAAGTGATCCTCTTCTCCGTTTGCCTCGTATTGCCTCAGACAGAAATCAATAGATCAAATGCCCACATGGAATATTAATGAGTATTATTGCCGTCTGCCATAAGTATTCATGGGGAACTGTTTGGTTAGAGACGAATCTTCTCAGAGCAGAGTGTCGTCACACAGACCAGGTAATCCAAATACTTATCACTTCCCATGGGTAAACATCTGTTGAGCTAGGCTATACAGGGTTTCTGTGATCCTAAGACATTAGCCAAGCTTTTTTAATACTAGACTAGAGAACAATCTCAAGTTATACAGATCATGTACTAGTCTTTGATCGGGGCATATTTTGTGGATGCATATTATCAATAGATGTGAAAATTAAGTTCCAACAACTTTTTATTATGTGTTGGGCTTCTGAATGCATGCAGATGAATATTGCTTCTGGTAATGTTGTATTAAGCTAAGCTTTTCATAAAAGTTCTACTCTGGAATGGCAATGTGTTATTGATACATTAAGGACATTAGAATAGTTGGATTCTTGAATAGAGGTGAATGTTTTAAGCTTGGATGTACACACAGCTTATATATATAGATTGTGACAATGCTGAACTGCGAGTGGATTTTCACTAATGCTTATGTCAAAGTGAATTTTAGCGTTAGGGAGAAGAATGATTATGATGCCACTGTAATGCTGAAGAACTGTTCAACATGACCATTTGTGAGAATCTGCCCTTGGCTGGTCCGGTGCTCTATTTTGCCATTAGGGTGGATTCTACAGCTAACAGCAGACGATAATTTTCAAGCAGCTCTGTAGTTGGTTGTTTGATGTAGGTTGCATAAAAAGAAGGGCAAGTTTCAGTAGAAAGCATATTCTGTTTATGATTAAAAATAAGTTTGTTTGATGTAGGTTGCATAAAAAGAAGGGCAAGTTTCAGTAGAAAGCATATTCTGTTTATGATTAAAAATAAATTTGTTTGATGTAGGTTGCATAAAAAGAAGGGCAGGTTTCAGTAGAAAGCATATTCTGTTTATGATTAAAAATAAGTTTCATGCAAATATCGGTATGAATGTACTTTGTGCCATCATTAATCTATGGATGGATTCTCCAGCTATTTTGATTTACATTTCATAAATAAGGAGCAGGATGAGCTGAACCTGTCATAACTTTGATGCTACTAGCCACAAGGCTTTTGAACCCAGGATAGTTTCTAAGTTTTAACGAGTGGTATTTTTAAGTAGTTTCCATTACAGGGACTGGAATACCCAATATTTCCAGCTTTTACTGAAATAGCTGAAAGCCTGAAAATAACCACTGTTGGCTGCCTGACTGCCCAACAGAGAAATAAGTGTTGGATTTTGTGCAACTTCGGAAGTTATTCTTATTATATTCTATTGTAATTATTTGTACCTCTTACAGAAGTTTATCTTGATGCAATTAATTATGTAAACCCTTGAAAGAATCAATGTAAACCTTGGGGAGAAAATTAAGTAAAGAAAATAATTATTAAATGTATTTTTATATTCCCCCAAGACAAGTCGGCTCTGTTAGATGAGACAAGTCGCCCAATGGGTAAACTTCCCCAAAACAGTGGGCAGTTTGCCCCAAACAATGGGCATAACTGCCCCAATCAGGTCGGCCCAGTTTGGGAAAAGTCAGGTCGGCCCAGAAAGGGAAAAAGTAATTTTTGCATGTGTATAAATAGAGATGTTGTATGCCTCATTTGTTCATTCACTCACACATAAGAAGTTCAAATCACTTGGAGTGGAGCTTGCACCTGCAGCTAGGAGAAGCTTATTTTTGGGGTTTTTGGTTAGAGAGACTTTCTACTTTCTCTCTATCATCTCTGTACTTTGTTCTCAGAATTATTCATCTCTATATGAGGGTTGTTGGGTTTTCTCCCGATTGGGTTTCCCAGGATAAATTCTTGTATTTTCTGTTTATGTGCTTTGTCTTTCTTTCTTTTAGTGATCCTATTGATTTTATGCTATTGAATTATTATGCTATAATTGTATGAAACACTAACATGGTTTTAGAGCGGTACTAGAAGAAGCCATTGCCGGAACTAGGGTTTCATCTTTCAAGGCCTTCACTCAACTTTTTGGCAGAAAAAGAGCCTTGGGAATTTCGCTCTAAGGAGGACGCATCTTTTGGTGACACTCACATTGATAAGACTCGCGACATTGATAAGACTCGCGAGTACCCGCGAGTCTCATCAATGTGACACTCACATTGAGGAACCGGCTATCAAATATGAAGATGTCCAAGTTAGAATCCATTGCCTCATATTTCATGAGGATCACAGAACTAATGGACAAGCTTAGTACTAGTGGAGATCCCATTGATGGTAAGGAGCT
Source organism: Larix kaempferi (assembly GCA_027924585.1). Classification (NCBI taxonomy): domain Eukaryota; kingdom Viridiplantae; phylum Streptophyta; class Pinopsida; order Pinales; family Pinaceae; genus Larix; species Larix kaempferi. Next base: position 9,802,321 of record BSBM01000841.1, read on the forward strand.
TGTTATTACTACTCTAAATGGACTCCCACCATCTTGGGAGTCATTCATTCAAAGTATAAGCGGTAGATCCAAGCTACCCAAATTTGATAAGCTATGGGAAGATTGCACTTAGGAAGAGACAAGAATAGCAGCAAGGCAGAGACTTCATGGCACTCAACCTGAGGAGAATCAAGCATTCTTGTCCCATGCCAAGAAAGGCAAGTGAAGGGGAAGAAAGTTTTACAAACACAAGCACCAAGGTAGAAGATCAAGTCCTCCTCCAGATCAGAAGGAGAAGAAGAAGGATTTGTCTCAGATACAATGCTACAGGTGCAAGGCATATGGTCATTACGCCAGTAATTGTCGAAGTTCAATTAAAAGGAAGCATGGAGCCTCAACTACTGATGTTGATGAAGACACTCCTCACAAGAAGTCAAGGAATGATGATCGTTCAGAGTTCTTCTTTTAGTTCTCCATATGTTGGGGAGACATGAAGATCCAGACAGCGAGAACAGAGGTTTCTCATGGTTCCCACAAGAAGGCAATGGGAGCCCACACACAAAAACAATAAGAGATAAGTATTTGGTTTTCTTGCTTACATAGATCTGTTTTGTCTTATATGTCTTCATAACCATTATATGTAGATCTATCAGGAAGTGTGTTGGGCAGTTGATATAGTTTACTTTTTGATGTACCATAGGCCCTTGTTGTATTTGATATACATTTCATGAACACAAGATGGAGGTAGTCTAGATGATATCTCCTTCCTGCATGCTTAAAGTAGTGCACACTCTTGATGGCATGTTCTAGTGGAGATAGCAGACATCTAGATAGTTCCCATATGTGTTTGGAAGACATGTTTATGATTGTTGTGCTAAAGTATTAGCCAAGATGCCTAGTGTAAACTATTATCATTGCATAGAAATAGAAATTGGTTAAATTTGATTATGTAATGTCACTAATCATCAGACAGGATTTGACTTGTAGGGAAAAGACCATGTGCTATGGCCTACAAGAGAAGGATGATGAGATTTGTTCCGATAAACAAGTGGTGGACACATGAATCCCGTTGATGTTCAGTAGGAAGCTTCTAGGAGTATGACTCTCAGCTTAAAAGGATGACCTCGGAAGAAGCTTTCACAGGAGTGCAAACAAAAGTGGGCCACCTCCGGATCTTTGGCTGTCTAGGACAAAGTTTGAACCTTCAGGAAAGAAGGGAACTTTCGTGGGATACAATGAATTTATAGGCATACAGAATTTACATCCTAGGATCCAAACAGATCGAAGTCAACAGGGATGTGTCCTTTGAAGAAGAAATGGCTTCCAGGAAAGGCAAAGGATTAGACATGGAGATCGATAATAAGAAGATGCTAGAACCAAAGAAGATGAGATCATCTTCCCCTCCAGTTCAGAGGGAGTTAGCAGAAGAGGATGAACCCATCGATTCCATTAATCCAGTTGAGCCAGTTGATATTCCCAGAGATATTGTAGTAGGTCGGAAGAGGCCTAGATGGGCACAACAGACTTTGCATGGAGCAGATGGGAGTGTTGAAAAACACAAGGCTAGATTTGTTGCCAGAGGGTTCTCTCAGAAAGAGAGAGTCGATTATGATGAGACATTTGCTCTTGTGGCTCGATATATTTCCATCAAATTGATCATTGCTATTGCTTCAGCCATGGGGTGGAAGTTGCATCAGAGTAATGTAGACTCCAACCTTTACTACAAGGTTGCAGATGATGAGCCACTGATTTTGGACCTAGAAACTTATCGTATGGTGTAAGAAGAAACTTGTCTTTGAGTTCGAAATGAAGGATCTTGGATTGATGCATTATTTCTTGGGATTAGAAGTATGGTAGAGGCAGAAGGATATTTTCCTAGGCCAAGGAAAATACACCATAGATATTCTGAAGAGATTCGGGATGTTGGACTGCAAGTCCATGGCCACTCCGATGGATGCAAATTTGAAGAAGTTGAGGGATTCTGCTTCAAATTCAAAATTGATAGATCCCATTATGTATCGCCAGTTGATTGGGTCCTTGATGTATCTGACGAACACTAGACCGGATATATGTTTTGCTGTGAATGCTGTCAGCCAGTTTATGTGTGAGCCGAGGCAGATTCACTGGACTGCTGCAAAACATGTGCTCAGATACTTGCGTGGCATTGCGGGATATGGCTCTAGATATGCTTCAGAGAGTGACTTGAGATTGCAGGGGTTTGCAGACTCAGAGATATGCTGTAGATAGGAAGAGTACTTCCGGATGTTGCTTCAGTTTGGTTTCTGCAGTGATTTCCTAGTGCAGCAGGAAGTAGAACTCAATAGCACTCAGTATTGCAGAGGTTGAGTATATGGCTGCTAGTACAGCAACCCGAGAAGCAGTATGGCTTCGTAAACTTCTTGCAGGATTGTTTGGCCAGATTCCAGAGCCAACCGTGATTCACTGTGATAACCAGAGTTGTGTGTAGATGTTACTGAATCCTGTATTCCACGACAGGTCGAAGCATATAGAGATTCGGTATCACTTCATACGTGATATAGTGTAGAAAGGTGCGGTCGAGTTTCAGTATGTTCCGACAGATGACCAGACTCCAGATGTTCTCACCAAGCCTCTTCCCAGGATGAAGTTCGAATACTTTCGCAGAAGACTTGGAGTAGAAGAGAACGTGTCCCTCCTTGAGAGGGAGAGATGACATAGAGATGTTTACCTTGCTTTCACCCAGGTGCCTCTACTCGTCCAGGTTCTCAGCCAGGTATGGGAGAAATCCCATCGGCAGATGAGACAGACAAGAAGTAGATGGTCAGGTTCCACCTAGGTGCCTCTACTCGTCCAACCTCTACTTGTCTAGGTCTCAGCTAGGTATGGGAGAAATCCCATCGGCAGATGAGATGGACAGGCGGTTGATGGTTGGGTTCCACCCAGGTGCCTCTACTCGTCCAGGTTCTCAGCCAGGTATGGGATAAATCCCATCGGCAAATGAGACAGACAGGTGGTAGATGGTCGGGTTCCACCCAGGTGCCTCTACTCGTCCAGGTTCTCAGCCATGTATGGGAGAAATCCCATCGACAGATGAGACAGATAAGCAGTAGATGGGCGGGTTCCACCCAGGTGCCTCTACTCGTCCAGGTTCTCAGCCAGGTATGGGAGAAATCCCATCGGCAGATGAGACAAACAGGTAGTAGATGGTCGGGTTATACACAGGTACCTCTGCATGTCTAGGTTCTCAGCCAAGTAAGGGAGAAATCCCATCGGCGGATGAGACAAACAAGTAGTAGATGGCTGTGTGATGATTGCAAAGGTACCTCTACTCATTCAGGTTCTCAGCCAGGTATGGGAGTACCCCATCGATAGATGAGATGAACAGGTAGTAGATGGTCGTGCACCTTTGCTCGTCCAGGTTCTCAACCAGGTATGGGAGGATCCCATCGGCATATGAGACAGACAGGTAGCAGATGGTAAAGCCTATCTCTCAGACATCCAGGTAGGATGGAGAGACTCTTGGACTCACCGAAGGACTGGTGGAGTTGATGCATGATGACACTTCTCGAAGGACTGAGACTGTGTTGACAACCTTCAGTATGTATAGAGATGATTGAGACAGTATAGATGTACAGATGAAACCTAGATGATCGTGATGCTGATGAAGACCGAAGAATACCTTCTGTGTTGAGAGGGAGTGTTGGATTTTGTGCAACTTCGGAAGTTATTCTTATTATATTCTATTGTAATTATTTGTACCTCCTACGTGAGTTGATCTTGATGTAATTAATCATGTAAACCCTTGAAAGAATCAATGTAAACCTTGGGGAGAAAATTAAGTAAAGAAAATAATTATTAAATGTATTTTTATATTCCCCCAAGACAAGTCGGCCCTGTCAAATTAGAGTCTTAGACAAGTCGGCCCAGTGGGTAAATTGCCCCAAAACAATGGACAGTCTGCCCCAAACAATGGGCAGAACTGCCCCAGTCAGGTCGGCACAGTTTGGGAAAAGTCAGGTCGGCCCAGAAAGGGAAAAAGTCATTTTTGCATTTGCATAAATAGAGAGGTCGTATGCTTCATTTGTTCATTCACTCACACACAACAAGTTCGCATCACTTGGAGTGGAGCTCGCACCTGCAGCTAGGAGAAGCTTATTTTTGGGGTTTTTGGTTAGAGAGACTTTCTACTTTCTCTCTCTCATCTCTGTACTCTGTTCTCATAATTATTCATCTCTATACGAAGGTTGCTGGGTTTTCTCCCGATTGGGTTTCCCAGGATAAATTCTCGTATTCTTTGTTTCTATGCTTTGTCTTTCTTCTAGTGATCCTATTGATTTTATGCAATTGAATTATTATGCTATAATTGTATGAAACACTAACAATAAAAGAGCTGTATGGAAAACGTAGAATAACAGAAAGCAAATCTATGACAGCATTCACAGAATCAATGAGCAAACGGTCTTACATCCATTACTGATTAATTCATCAGTAGCCAACAGGGCCTTGGTTCACTGGTGAGGTCTTAAACATAGTTTTAAGACTTCCACCAGGATTCCACTTTCGCTGTGTTCTGCCCCACTTGAATGGAACCTTTCAAAAAGGATGAGGTCTGGTGGCGATTTTGGCAGAATAATTCCCCCTCTTTTACTATTCTGCTTGATGAGATAGTAAAGCGCTCAGAGAGAATTTTAGTGAAACCTAAATGGAAAAATACATGCAGCACCAAAATATCCAAAATGAAGCCTAAAAGGCTTATCCATAGATGAGCTTTACCCTGATTCTTCTATTTCTAGGTTTTGTCTTTCAAACTGGCCATTCAAAACTTAACTGTTGCACATTCAAATGCCAGTTACACTATACATTCCAACAACCACTGAAATCATGATTCCCATAGACACTTACGTTAAACTAGATTTCACCAATAGGGAGTAGGTTTGATATACTAACATCAAATTTGATTCATTGTAAACTTAGCCATCAGTGTGAAACCAATCCTAATCGGGTCACTCTAGTATTTTTCACACACACTGAATCTAGGAGTGGTTCAACATTTAGTTATGTTAGATGAAATTTCAATAATTTTGAGTATAGTGATTCATATATGGGAGCATTCCTGAAATTCCATTTGACATAACTTTGTAGCTGTTGATCCTCATACTTTCGTTATGACAAACTAAATTTTACTAACAAAGAGCAGGACTCATAAGACTGACTGTTACTGAAACCAGTATGCATCTATCTTAACTTGGGATCTATTAAGCACCAAGAGGGATAAAAAAATTTGAGATGAAAATCTCGTTGCTTAAAATATCCCGAGTTAAGATGGATCTATGTTGTTGAGCTTCTATATATATTTATATTAATTAATGATTAGTATCACACAGCACACAGTTGATACAGTGGGTTGATAGAAAGCAGCCAGGAAAGGTGCCAAACATATTCCTCTTCTTCCAATAGTTGATATAATTTGATTTATATAGTGTTATTTTTATATCATACGTAAAGATTTGTGAATGATTATTATTTAGCCAACATTATATTTATTATTACTTTATTTTTAGTTTTGTATAAAATATTATATTGGATTGACATATGGTAACAACACTGTTATGGACGGTGTTGCAACAAAATCTAGCACCCATAAAGTGTAAAGTCCCAAGCACAAGTTGATAATTTTGTGTAACTCAGGAATGCTGCCCACTATCACCTTAGCAACACTTCCCCAAATTTCAAGTTGTTTCTTCTCCAACACAAGGGGGGCTTTCATAAGGTAGGATTATGGCTATGGAGTGGAGGTTCAAGGTGAAAATGAAGTGTAATCCTTTATAAAACAAAGTAGTTGTAGTATGTGAAAAGAAATGGAAATGGGGAAAGGGATATGGGAAAATAAATAAGGAAGAAGCAGGGAAGAAGGAAATGGGATGATGTGACCAGTGCCTATCAATCTACGGGCTAAGGGAGTCATGAAATATTGCATAAATAAAGGGACAAGTTTGTCACAATCAACTACTTTGAGGTAAGCTGTATGGTAGCAAGGGCCAATTTGCCACATTCAACCTTGATAGATGAAAGAACTAATTTTATACCTCATTATTTAAATTTTAGTTATGTGCTTCAAGGAAAAAGGGACTACTTGAAACATTTAACCTTGGAGTGTTTGCTGGAAATAGGTTATAGAAACTAGGCTTGGAGGGCTAGAATTGCCACTCATCAACCTCACATGGAGGAGCTATTTTATTTGGCTGAGTTATTAATCCAATCAGCAACTTATTTTGTTAGATGAAGGATTACAATGCAGAAATAAACAACAAGAAATCAAGAGGGAGAGGTTTCTCACATTGATTTACTCCTAACTGAATTGTATTTCATTAATAGGCCTACACATTAAGATGACAACAAGAGGTTTCTACAGCAAATCAGTACCATAAAAAATAACCATACAACAAAGCAACAATACCTCACTTCTTAATTAATCTTCAAGAATTTGATATACAAGGGAGTTCCATCCTCATCTCCAACCCCTTACAATCTCCTATCACTTCTCTCACTCCAAATCCACAATCGCTCAATTACAAAATGAAATAGAGAGAAAGATCTTTTACATAGAGTGAGCTAAATCTCTCTTACAATCAAATACATTATTCGCTTACTAACTCCATGACAAGTCAAAAAATAAAAATAGTACATATTGGAGTAGTTAGATCATGATGACCATGTCAAGTGGATATGTGGTCTCTAATCTCTCCAAAGGAGGTCACCCCATCTAAAAATATCAAATAATTTGCAAGATAAAGCTCCATAAAGGAGTTGCATCACTAAAATAGGAAAAATTCCACAACTAGTGCACCTTCCAAGGTGCATGACATAAGAAAACAATAAAATACTCTCCCTAGGAGAGTGCTCCTCAACAACCTTCTGAAAATAGTAATGTGGTCCACAAGGTGCATGGAAGAATATGCAAACCCTCCATATGTGTGAATCCCAAGTTGGGGTGCTCCAAATGCAAGGATTGGTCAAAGGTCTTGGGGCCTTCAACAACCTCCAAAAATAGAAGATTCTTCATGGTGCTTTCTCCAATGTGTAACCTCCCATCATTAAAATGTGCCATAAATACTCCAAACTTATCAAGGGGGATGAATTAGGGTTTTGACCAAGGAAAACATCAAATAATAAAATAATGGGCTCCAAGTGGCATGCTCTGAATGAATGTGCAACCACCATCTTAAAATAGCATGTGTGGACCCAAGATAACCTCCATCATGTGAAAAGGCCTAGGGTTTTGACCATGTGTCAAAGATAGCAACTAGGTCAAGGGTGGTCTCATAACTAACTCCTCAACACATCTTCCAATGCATAGCCAACCTCTAACAATGTGCAAGGAAGGAGTCAACAATAATATAATAATCAGTGCTCAACTTTTTCCATAGGTGCACCCTAGAGAAGTGTGCCAACCTTCAACAAATGATAAAATAATCTCTACCATGCCATAGGTCCACGTGTAGCTCGCTGCCCAACCAGCTCCAAGACTTTGGGGATGGCCCCTCTACTCAAGCAAGTAATATAGAAAATGGTGATCTACCTCAAAATGCATGCCCAATAGAGGTGTGCTCTATCAAGGTGTAAAATAAAGTTTTTCATCCTAGCCAAGTCCTGCCATGATACTTGTTAAAGTTAATGCAACTGCGAGAGCCATTCTCTGGGAGGATGGCACCCTAGTCAGTTAACTAGGGTTCCTGGTCAGTTAACCAGCCAGAGCAAGTCCCTAGCAGGTACCCTAAGCTCCCCAACAGTCTACTAGGGTTCTTGGTCTGGGACCAAGCAAATTGGAGCAATGGCAAAGTCCCTAGCATGTGGCTAAGGCCCCTATCTGTCTCTAGGGCATTTTGGTCTGGGACCAGACAGTTTCTTGGTCACGAGGACCAAGTAGAACCTGCAGGCAGAGACAGAGACATCCTGGTCGGGGACCAGGAAGATTCTTGGTCTGGGCCCAAGCAGTTCCTACAGGTACATACCTGGTCAGTTAACCAGGTGGATCTTGGTTAGTTAACTAAGATGATGATGTGTGATGCCCTCCTCTCCTAGGTCTTCGAAATGGTTGAGTTATGTTGTTTCATCAAGGGACTGGCCACCTCTTGATGAAGTCACTAGCACTTGACCTCAGGAGTAGTCAGGAGGACCACAGGATCACATCATCCAGTGTGGACCTTCCTTATATGGTGATGATGAAATTTCAGTTAGTGTATGGGATACTTATACTGTTATACATTTGAGAGAGAGATAAATGGGTTGTATCCCCACCTTGTTATTCCACCCTTGGTCTTATGGGTAGAAAGATTGTCTTCCCACCTTGTTGTTCTTGGTCTTGTGGGTAAAAGGGTTGTCTCCCCACCTTGTGGTTACATCTTTGGTCTTGTGGTTTGAGGGGTGTTTACCCATCCTTGATTTATGGTGGTTAGCCTTGTGTTAGCCTTGTCTTGTGTTGACCCTTCCTTATTGGTCTTATGTGCTAGCACCCACCTTAACATGTCACCCTACCTTTTATCTTGACCCTAGTACCTGTTATCAGCTAAGTTGCACTTAGGTGATTTCAAGAGAGCCTGTGAAGATAGAACAAGTTTACTTGTTCATAATCAGAAGACCAGAAGTCCTAGCAGGCCACCTTGGCCCATTTTTCTTTTAATAAAATCACATGTCAATGCCCTTCGCGGGGAAATTGTAAAAAATGTCATAGCATGATGGTTTTGTAAAGGACTTGGATTTCCTAAGACATGTATCAGTTCGACTAGCCCAGAGTGTTTTTTCCCTTGTCAATTATATGTTGTTGAATAAACGACATAATTTTCGAGTTTTCACTCACACCTCCAAAGTTGGGGTGGTCGGTATGATTTCTCACTCTTAGGAGGTTATTAGAGTTCAAGTGTCAATGTATATTACTATGCTAGATATTAAAATTGAGTCGTATGGACATGTGCTAGGTCCCCTTAAGTTTTTTTAATTTCCAAGAAAAATATTTTTTTAGTAAACTTAGGCCATTTTTTAATGGTTTAAATGGAAAATTTCAAATTGTAATAAAAGTGTGGTCTGGAGGCATATTTTGGCATGGGGATGCTTGTTTTCACACTCAGAGCGTCCTCTTTACCCTAGGACACACTTTCTCCATGTTCCGGGTGACTACGTCGTCTTTGGGAGCATTATTCCTTAGAGATGCGACAAATTGGCAAATAAATGCTAAAAAAGGTCAAAATGCACCAAAGGAAAAAAAAAGGAGTCAATGGGCATGTGCCAAATTAGTTGGTATCCCATCCCAAGTGAAAGGCGACCCATGAGTTGAATTAATCACATGGTTTAATGTCAAGACAAAGGAGATACGAATCATGTCAAGTGAATAATGCGCCCCCTCACATGAGGATGACGCATCTCATGAAGTGGGAGAATCTCATTGGTGAGTGAAGTTTCCAAAGAGAGGTCGCATCTCTCTTGGTAAAGATGGTGCCACCTCTCAATAATCAAATCTCAATCAAATTAAAGGATGTGCGAGTTGTCATGGGCATGTGAGGGACGCTCTTATCCATGATGAAGGGCGTGGGCATGAGTTGGCAGGATTCAATTGATTGGGAGTTAATCCCAAGGAGGATGAGCGCATCCATGGAGGGATGGCACCATCCTTTGAGATCCAATCCACAAATTCTTTTATCCTCTCTAGTTAACGCCCTCATCATTCCTTGATTATCTCTACAGATGCGCCCTCATGCTCTTATGAGCTCATGCGCCCTCCCTCTTGTTTAGATTGCTATATAAAGCAAGCTCTCTTCTCCATTAGAGTTAGTTGGAGTTTTGTTGAGAGAGAAGCTTGCCATTGTAATTGTATTTTCTCTAGTTATTGGAATAAAGTTGAAGCTTTGGAGGCTAAATGGTGCCATGCTCTCTTGTGGATGATCATTGTTGTATTAGCTTGAGGTAACATGTATCTTTAGATTCTTACTTAATCATATTGTGATTTCCTTGAAAGGATTGGTATCAATTGATAGGAAAGGATCAAGTAATAAGCTTATTGCTAGTTTATTTTAATGATGCATATCTAGAGATCTATTGTAGCATTGCTTAATAAGATTATTAACATGCTTTCTTGATTTCTTATGTGTATGTTACCGGATCTCATAATCTCCTTGGCAAGTTTCTGATTAGTTACAGGTTACAGAGCGTGGAAAAGTATTGGAACAAGTTTGTTCTTGTATTCTCCAGGGATTCATCCAACATAGTCCACAAGTTGTCACCGGAGGTCTCCTCAGTTGATCCATCCAACACCAAGCTTCTTTTCTTCCTTTCTCCCTCTTCTTAATTTTAAAAATCTCCTTGGTTACTGTTCTTCTCGGATCTATTTTTGTTGAAAAGAAATATCATACATAGATCCGATTTTGTATTTTTGCTTAGATCTTAATTTCCAAAAGTTTATATTCCGCACTAGATCTAGCATCTTTAAGCTTCCTCATGCATGTAATTTATTGAAAAATCTTAAGGCTTGTTAGAGTAGCTTTATATTGGGTTTTAAAGTTTATTTAGCAATTTAAAAAGTGCTTCATTGGCTGCCCTCAAAAGCAAGCCAAGATCCTCAAAAGGACTTGTCCTTTTGAGTCATTTTCATTCAATTTTTGCAAGTAGTTTAGCTTAGAAACTTTTTCATAAATATTTTTAGTCACCCAAATCACTTTTAAAGTGATTTTGGTCATTTTTAAGTACTAATTAGCTCGCTGTCCTGTTTTACTTTTTAGCAGGTTTTGGCACTTTTTGGTAAAAAATTTCAAGTTTGGGCCATTCCGGAGCTTCCTGGGGCATCCCAGCTTCATCCCACATTTACCCTTTGCATTTTCTCATAACTAAAAGGAAGAGCAAGTGGGCTACCCAGCACCCACACCCATCCCCCCTGGCGAGATTCGCATTTTTTTTTTATGGTGTAAATTTTTCTAACAGACTATTTTTAAAAAAAATAAACCAATCTAGCACTAAAATTTAACGTTTGAAGTGTCCGATCCAAATATCGGCCTTCAAACTCACTCAGGACGTAGGAACACTTAATTTCTATTTTTTGCAGGCAGTATACTTTACATATCAAGCAAGTTTGTTTTTTCAAAGTATTTTTGCCAAGAAAATCAATTCTAACCCACCATGATCTACCGAAGTACCAAAAGGGAAAAGATATTTGTGGTGTAGTAATTAGTCCAACAATTTACTTTCAATCTTTGATTTTCTTGAAGTAACGAACTTGGCATTGCTCTCCCGAAGTATGCTCTCGCCGTCACATAAAGGGATTTTCCTGAGTACGTGATCGAATGATCATAAAGTAGACTCCTTGCCTGTAGTAATTAGTATAACACTTTACTTCAGTTATTTACCTTTTGCAATGAAACGGATTAAAAATTTAGTTCCAACTCAAAGTATGCTCTTTCCCCTTGCGGGCATTTGCCTGGGCCTGTGGGAAATCATAAAGAGTTGTAACTACTCTTTAATTCTTCACATCTAAATAAACAACTCATACTAATAAAATTAACTACCTTGAACATAGTGAAAATCCGGCACTAAGAACTTAATTACCGCGTGGGAAAATTTTTCAGGAGAAGTGGGAACCACTGGGAGGCGACCTCAGGGCACAGTTAGACTACACCCTTGTTGGTGTAGTGTTGAACACCGCTCTCAAGACTCCATTCCAGCCCACACGTCTCCGTGAAGAGCCACCATTAATTAACTTTCGGACATTACTCCTTGTACCTCACGGTATATCTGGAGCTCCCCCTTCTCGTAATCAAATCCCATCTCATAATAATTTAAAACTGATCAAGAAGCACTCGCAAAACATTTACAATACAACAACACGCTACTTCGACTCCAATATTGGCACTGATCTCATTTATATTTATTTCAATCTTTGAATAAGATCTTATGTGTTATATGATTATGTTATGTTGTTGACCTTAATTTTGCAAGTGAATTTTGCTTTCAGTCAATCTATTTCAAAAATCCTAAATAACTTACCTAATCATAATCCTAAAGCTTAATCAACCTTAATAACTCATAGGGACTACCCCCCTTGGCTTTGTTAGGAGTTCTGCCTAAACGGAGGAGTTGAGTGTTGAGTGACAGTATCTCAACTCGAAACTTGCCCCCAAGGAACGCACCTAAGCAGCTTGAAGATTTATGCTGCGATAACCCCCGAGTGCGTGTTCCGGCAACAATAGTACCCACTCCTAAAGACATCAAAATATTAAATTATAACTTTATGTTTGTTAACCCTCCTAAAAGAAAGGATGTCTTGAGAAACCCTACGTCAATGAAGAATTAGAAGGGGGATCCTTCGAGAAGTCTTTAAGAGGTTATAAATACAAACCTAATTCTTCATTCTGAGCACATCTTGAAGTGGCATTTCAGATCTGATTTACTGTGTGTCTGATCAAGGGTTTGTTGCAGCAGTTTTGTGGATGTCGTCTAAGGTTTCTACCCTCTCCTAGCTTGGGCGCTCTCTTGTTTTGTGATCTACTACTCCTAGCCGTCCCTCTTGAAAGTTGAACCTTCTTCTTCTCCCTTAAATGTGTGAGCCGTGGACTGTCATTGGATTGTGAAGGGAGGTCGCTGCCCTTGTGGACTGTTTAGGGCTGCCACCGTGGACTATTTTGGACTGTTTGAGTAGGCCGCTACTTTGTATGGGCTGTTTAGGGCAGCCCTTGCCACTGTGGACTATTTTAGGGCTGCCAATTGTCATGTGGGGCAGCCGCTGCCACTGTGGACTGTTTTAGGGCTGCAAATTGTTATGTGAGGAGGCCGCTTCCTGTGTAGGGCTGCCTGCTGCCCACTGTGGACTGTTTTGACTATTAAGAAGGGGCCGTTTCCTGTGTATGGCTACCTGCTGCCACCATGGATTGTTTTAGGACTGTTGTGTCCTGTATGTGACCATCGAGACTTAGTTTAAGGGCTGCTAGGGAAGCTGCTGCCTACTTGAACCTTGTTTGGGTCAGATCTAAAGTTTTAGGGCTGACTCCTGCTGATAATATCTGATCTAGGGCTGTGATCTACTTGTTGAAGGCTGCCACATGCCTTGTTGAGGTCTGTTTGGGTTTGTGTTAATTTCTTGAGGTTGCTACTGCCTATTGAGGGTTGTTTGTGGCTGCTATTCAACTGCTGTGTACCTGTTGACTGTCTTGGGCCTCTACTGTAACTGTCTAACCCTTTCCTACAACACCTTATCTCTCTCTCTCTCAGGTTTGTACATACCCTCAGGTAAGGGTCAATTTTGTTCCAGTTGTTGACTTGCCTCTAAGAGGCAAAGCCTATTCTAAAAGCTAAATTTCTGAGTATAAGGAAGGTCCCAACTTGTTCTTTTGTGTTGTTATTTAGATCTCTTATTGTTGCTATAATTTTGTCTAATTAGTCTTATTACTGCTGCTGCTCTGCTGGTTATATTTTTGCAGTTGTTAAATGTGTGCTTCAACTTTAACACAATGATCGTTGGGAATGTTAAAGTTGAAAGAGATGAAACTTATATTTTTTAATTATCAGATCTAAACTTGTCTGCTGAACTATTTTGTTTTCAGTATTAGTTTGGTAATTTATTATTGCATTAAAGTACAAATTTTTAATTTTCTGCTTAAAATTCTAACCTAACCCTAATTTTAACAATACCAGCATAATAACAAAACATAAGATCTACCTAGGCTTGAACCCAGGGTGCACCACCATCAAAGGTCTAATCCATCAATATTACATCCTCAAACCTTAGGAAAAGGCTAGATCAACAAGCGTGCTAACATCATCAAATACACATTCCTCCTAGGTGATGCCTAGCAAACTTACAATGTTAAGTTATATCACCTAGGGAAATCCCACCGAAGCAAAGTGTGTAACCACACCACATCAACACCATAGGAAAAGGAGACATAAGAAAGGTGTTAACTCCATCAAACATTAAATATGTCCCCATCACACATTCAACAAAAGGGGACCATGTGGAACAACCCCTCCTAGTGACAAATAAAATATATAACACCATCATACATAGTCACTAGGAATGCTCTAAGAATAATATGATACATGAACCATGTGGAACAACCCCTCCTAGTGACAAATAAAATATATAACACCATCATACATAGTCACTAGGAATGCTCTATTAATAATATGATACATGAAGTAGCAAACACACATATGTCAAGAGAGTGATCCATCAAGCAAAAGGCATGAAAATAACACCATTAATCATGACCATCCACCATAGAGAAGTGAATCTTCTCCCTCAAATATCTCCATTAAATACTCCAATGTCTAGAAGAGAAGAGGCTTCATGAAGATGTATGCCCCCAAGTCCATCCAATGCTCCAAAGGTACCAGCTGGAAACCCCATCAATTTGATGAAACTCATGAAAGTCAAAGCCTGAGACCTCATACAATATGAGGTGTAATAGATGAGACAAATGTTACAATCTTTTCAATATTGGGTTGTAAAATGCACCTTGCTTTTCTTGGTGCAATAATGTATATAGTTTAAACTTTAGGGTAACTAATTGTTGGAATCTGTCCCAACATGTTGTTATGCCACAATGATGGAATCATGCACTTGTTGAAGCTAGTTATGTTAATTTAAAATACAATATATGGAGCATAGAGATGGTTATGCAAGAGGAAATTTATTTCTAAATATTAAATAACCATTTGCAGGAAATTCCTTTTTGTACTACGTCAACACAATTTTATTTCTTTTGCGAATTCTAGATGGAATAATTCATAGAGATGGATGAGTTCGGTAAAACTTAGATCCTTGCGTGCTGATATTATGTAGTCTACCTTTTCTCCTATTACAAAAGAAAATTGGACAGAGAAAATGCACAATGTGAGGTGTTATTTCATTATAGAAGAAGGTAATAAATATATCATTCATGCATATTCTAATAACTCCGGAAATGTATGGGACCATGTCCTAAGTTCTAACACAGAATTAACTTTTTTCCATATTTACCTTAATTGGCCTAAGTTACATTTATATTAGTTTTTTAACCTAGGCCGATGATATAACTTTTATTTACAGGCATTAGTTAACAATGGTCATTACATACCATCTTCTCTCCTTAATGACAGACTCGATGGATACATCAACTGGTTGGTCCTCAGAGGGACAATACAAAAGTTCAGCCTATCTATTATGGACCTTCTCTTGGATGAAGTGGTGATGTATCTCTACATGCTTTGCCTTTGAATGTTAAATTAGAGTCTTCACTAACTTCAAAAATCATTGATTGTCACAGTATAGGGTCTGCTCCACTCACTGGACTCCTGTGTCCTCCAGGATCCTCTTTAGCCATACCACCTCAGATGCAACACCTACAACAACTTTATATTCTACCTTTTTGGACAATGGCATGTTGTCCTCTGATTCGTACTAGTCCACAAAATCACAGTTGAACCCAAACCAAATACACTCCCTGAAGTTGACCTCCTGTTATCTAGTGATCCTGCCTAGTCTGAATCGGTAAACCCTGTCAAACTGAAACTATGATTTCCAACAATCTCCATACCAAAATCAACTATATCTTATACAAACCTCAATATTGTGTTTGCATCCTTCGAGTGCATAACCCTTGACAAAGTCATGTATTTGGAAGCAAGACTTATTGCAAAGATAAATCTCTAACACTTAACCTGTTATAAGTAAGATAAGCTCTAGCTGTTTGTACAAGGTATATCATCTACCTTCCTCAGTTCCTCAGTTTTTGATAGCTTCAAACTTGTAGGTTGTTTCAATCGATGTTGTTGATGGTTTGTAGTCCAACATCTTTCTTATTTCTTTGTCGAGCTTTGCTGGGTTGTGTTGCTTTTTCCTTCATCAAATTTCTAGACATGGGTGTTTGGTTTCTTTTTTATGATCGGTTTGTCCTTTGATGGCTCTTTTAAGGATTTGCAGTTCAATGGCGGCTTCCTCTGGATAGGCTTCCATGGGATTCTTAGAATTAATTAGAGTTTTTATTCATCCTTCCTTTAATTTCCTAAGTTTGAGCTTTAGGAAATATTTTTATTTTCCTCTTTTTTATTGTTTCCAACCATAAAATTTCAATTACGAGTTCCTCCTTTTAAATTCTGGAAATTCTGGAATACCTTGTCTCGCCTAGTCTTGCGTTGTCTCTGGGATTTGCATAGGCTTCTTATACTCTCGTTTTTCTCCTTGCTCCTTAGCCTTCACAGTCTTTAACAACATTGGTCTCCACTTTGGTCTTTGATTCTCGATCTTTGACTTAAGATTCACATTCTTTTTGTAGGCTCGAGAGGGCAATTTGCTTTTTTCTTTCTGGTGAGTATGGGTAGAAATTATATTATAAAAAGCTTGTGGAAGTCCAAACAGCCAAGGATAAAATACAATCAGATTACTCTTTGTTCAAAACTGCTCTCATATACTGAGCATACATAGCAGATTCTTGCACAGCTAATACATAAGGAGTCCAGAAAACTTCATACCTGCAAAATCTATAACTATAATGCCTTATGAACTGTCCTAGCAGAAGAATACATGTAAAAAGCATATGAAGAAACGATGGCCACTATGGCCTTCTTCCTGATCTGGTCCAAGAGCATCCTGAGTTGATGGCTGCCCAATGACAGCCATAGCTGTTTGTTGAACTGTTTCCTCCTCCATACCGAAGACACCAAAGACTGAGACCTACAATTGAATGAGAGTGCAAATCCAAGGATTTATGATAATGCATCTCTATATCAATATTCTCACCCTGCTCCTTAACACTGTTTTCCACCATTTCCAGTTTACTCTCATGCTTTTTCAGGTGTCTAATAAGATGGTCAATTGCTTCATGCAATCTGTTGAGTTGACTATTTATGCACTTGAGTGTGCACCTTAACTCCCCTATCATAGAAACCCCTAAGCTCTGCTTTTGGACTGAAAGATTTTCAAAACCAAGCTTAATCCCGACTGCACCAAGACAAAGAGAGGACTGCAACCAGAATAATTTAAGATCCTGTCCCTCCCAGGCTAGCAATTGCTCTTACAATTTCTAAAGGGGGAGATGGCAACCCGACCACACAATTCAAGTCTGTGAAAATTAACACAGCAGAGAAATAGACCTTACCTCGATTGAACACCAGGGAGAGCCAAGGCACACCTGGTTCTAAGTTTCTAACTGTTGGCTTCCAAACCAGTATACATTGCCTTCTTCGCCAAGCAGATTAACCATGAAGACCTCCAAACTGCTATGAAATATCCCACATAGACTGCATACTAGAGCCATAAAAAAGCAGACTCTCTGGACTTCAAATAAAAGGCTGAGGGAACTCAAGGCAGGTGGGGGTGTTATTGCTCCCTTGTGCACCTTGAAACTGATTAGACTTGCATGGTGGGGATCAAGAGGAGACATACAAGTGTCCCTCCCTTCCTTAATGACAAAATTCAATGATAATGGAGTGATTAAATTCATTGATAATGAAGTGATATAGTTTCAAATGGTGATCACACTCATAATAAACCTAGGGGACCCAGTTCTGCTCAGGGGGGTCCCCATTTTTAATCAGGACCCCCTTGTCGAGATATACACAGCATTAGCCTGTTGATAAGCTGCAGAGTTGTTGGCTCTTTTGACGTGGAAGATCTTAAACTTTTCCAGACTGCTGTGGTTCCAAGAATCCAATCGATTTGTTCAAGGAGTCTACTCTGAAGAGTCCTTTCCCCTCTGCACTTTTGTCAGATATGATTACCTGCTAATAGTGAGTCTCCAAGAACCATCACATTGTCAATTCAACGAGATTTTATATTTTCTGATCCCATATATAGAGCATATGTCTCAGCCTGATTGTTTGTGGATATTCCAACTCCCCAAGAGTGTCAATTCTATATTTCCATTAGGGTTAATGAGGAGCCCCCCACTCCTGCTGTCCCTGGTTTGCCCTTGGAATCCCCATTAAAGAAGAGTATAACATTTATGAGAACACAACCAATTGAAAGTCTTGTTCTGAAAGATCCAATCTCTAGGTGGACTAATCTAACAGCTTTAAAGGGATGATTTTGGATTGAGGGGGGCTCCTAAAGAACAAACTACTAACCCAAGATCTTTCCTGCATTGTAAGAGCTTCTTGTCTAATATCTTGGATCCCTTTAGAGGTGAGAGCTTCAAACAGAAGAGCCTTGGCTTTAGTGGCTGTGCGATGAGGATGAGGGTGTTTTGAATTAAAAATCAACTTGTTGTGAGCAAGCCAGATTTTCCAACAGAAGTATTTGGGAGTGCCATCCACACTTTGCTTAGATTTGGCTTGTGATTGAGGGATCCAGGATAGAAGTTCCTCCAATGCAAGAACAGATTGCACCAAACAGAGGGAAGAATATTGATTCTCCCTAATTAAAACGTAACTGCATCCCAAACAGCTCTAGCAAACTCACACTCCAAAAGGAGATGATTTGCAGTTTCCTCGTAAGGCATAACGCATAGCAAGAGAGTCCCTGTATATTTCGCTTCCTGAGGTAAGAATTCGACTGTGAGCTAACACCCAACATAATGCATTTATTTTGGGAAGCCCATCCAGGTTCCAATTTTTTTTCCACATCTTGGAGGGTGAAGGAGATGGAAGGTCGCTTAGGAGACGATGATATCCTTCTTGAATAGTCTATAAGTCTGATTTCCCCCATCCATGGCAATCTTTGGTGAGGAGACTGGTTGGAGCAGTGCCTTGTAGCATAACAAGGAGGGCATCGAAGAGAGTTTGCAAATGATCTGGGAAGTTGAGATTTTGCCAGCCTTTCCATCGGCCTTTGTAGTCCCACGTTGAAAGGTCAAAGAGAGTGACCTGTGACAATGTCTCTACTTGAGAGCCATTGCTGAAACTCAACGAATTCAGCCTTTAGTAGCAAGAGGAGCCCTCCCCATGATTTTATCTTCCCACAGATTTATATGCTGACCATTGCCTAGAATCCAATAAAGTCCCTCTTGTATGAGCCTGCCAGTTTCCTTAAACGGCCTCCATATGCCAGAGCCTTTACCCTCCCAAGTATAAAGGTCTAGGTATTGAAGTCTTGGGCCACTGAAGTATTTTCTTTTTAAGGCTTCTTTCCACCATTCCTCTTGACCAGATACCAATCTCCAGAGAAGTTTTGCTCCAACTGCTAGGTTCATTAGTTTAGGATCCCAAATTTCTATTCTACCATGCTTTGAGGATCCTCTAATTGTTTCCCATTTTACAAGATGAATTTTCCTTTGATTGGTTCCCCCCCCTTCCAAAGGAATCATCTGTTTTCCATACTAATGTTGGCCATTATATGAGTTGGGGCCAATAGCGAGGAACATTGAAAAATGGGGAGAGAAGATAGAACTGATTTAATCAAGGTGATTTCGTCTGATGGATTCAACCACTGCACCACCCAAGTTTGCACTTGGATTTGATCTTATGGATCACATGAATCCTGTCTTCTGCCTTTGGATGCTTCATAGAGATGGGGGTTCCAAAGTATTTAAAATATGCCCACTTATTGTTCCCAACATAACCAAAAATATAGGAGATGTGATGTAAGAGCCTTTGGGAGATGTTCCAGTTGTGCAATTGGCTTTTACTAGCATTGACTAGACCACCCAAGGCTTCTGTAAAGGAATCGAATATAACCTTGAATCTTGAAGCATTTGACTGAAGCTGCGCTGCCCAATAGAAGGGTATCATCAACAATCGTGCATGGTTCATTGTTTTCACTCCATGAGCTATGAGAATACCCCTCAGAATTCCATCCGCCATTTCCTTGTCTAATTTCTTGCTAAGAGCCTCAACCATTATAATATAAAGATAGGGAGAGAAGGGGCAGCCTTGCCTTAAGCCCTTGGATGCCTGAAAAAAAAGAGGATGGTCTCCCATTGACCAGGGGTACTATCCAAGGTCTCCTACTGCAAGCCTTAATCCAACTGATAAACTTTGAGGAAAAACTGATATATATATGTGTGTGTGTGTGTGTGTGTGTGTGCATCCATAAGAATCCAAACAATTACACACAAATATGCAAAGTTTCTCATGTATATAGAAAGTAAAGGTGCATATAACAAAAATTGCAATGAGTGCAATCCATATCTGACCCAAAGTACATAAACAAAGAGGCTCTAAATGGCCTCTAGAGTCCAAAAAACTTCAAAACTTCATGTTACAACAAATAACTAGATATCATCAAAATCATTGCCTATATTGGGATCTTATTCGTTAATAGCACCATGTGCCCCCCACTTCTAGGTTCTAGCCCTTGCCTCTATCTCGAATCTCAAAGTTGATCCTCTAAGGACATTAGTCAACATCCTACAATTTTGATGAAACCTCCTAATCCAAGCATTAAAAAAGGTAGAAAAAACTTCACATGCCTAATAAGTAATTTTTCTTGAGTGAAGGGTACCCTTTTACTAAGGTCATGACAAAGGAGTTAAACAATCAACACCACCAACATCGAGGTACATAGAGGGGTTGATGTGCTTGATTAAATGCCAATGTGTATGAGAATCCAGTGGAAACGTTGCAATCCTGAAACCCTGAAAAACTGTTAAGTCTGTTGATTTTTGAATGGGATCTAAAATTCTACTTTTTGCATATGAAGTCCGGTGAGGTTGGAACCACTTTCAAACATTCTGAAACAATTAATGGTAATGCTAAAAATTTAAGTAAAAGTGACATTCTCCTTATATTTCATTTAAGAATTTAATATTACCATTTAATGTTACTGATGATTATTGTTTAAATTAGGTTAGGTTTTTTGCTATTAGAGTAGGCTTTTTTTTTGGTTTAAAAAAAAATATTGGCCTATAGTTGCGGATGTACAACGGTCTATTAGGTGAAAAAATGCCGGTTCTGTACCAAATCAGCTTGTTCCTGTATGGAACCGGCCATTTCCAGTTCAAGGTGGCGGTTTGGACCGGTTGGGGGCCTAAACCGATCGGACTGGTCGGTTTTGTCAGAATCAGACGGTTCTGATAATTCACACACACACACACATATATATAAAGAAACAATTAAGAAAGAAAATTTAAAGAAGCTCAGAACAATATTCTTGCTACCCAAAACATAGAAAATGTTTCCTGTAGCTGCATGAAACACTTTTTCTCAAACGTTGTTGAAGAAAGTGTGAGGAAATGAACCTTGGACCAACCATCTTGTTGCCCACAATCACTACAACTACACCAAACCTAGATCAAAATGCTCCAAAACACATGGAAAATTCTTTTCCTTTGCAGGAAACCCTTATGTTCAAATGCTGTTTAAGCAAGTGTGAAAAAAGAATGAGGCAAATCGTTTTAATAGAACAAAGATAGTTTGTTAGGGTTTTCTAAAAGTTCCTTCAATGTGGAATTAGGGTTAATATTAGATAAAAGCACTTGGCTGAATGCCCATGGTCAACTCCCTAGTCAAAATGCAATGAAAACATGCCAAATCACACCCATTTTGTGTGGAAACTCCAATGAAACACCACTTGGCGTTTCAGAATTGTGAAATACCATATGAAATGTTTCATGGAATTTCAAAGGCATTTGAGATGCATTTCAAAGTATCGTAATGTTTTAGGGCTTGAATCAAGGCCCTCCACGGCATTTCCTACAACTTAGGGTGCAACAAAGTAGGAGATCCTAACCAAAATGATTGCCAGGGAGAATGATATATAAACTCAGTCTTGAGCTTTAAGATGTTTTTTGAACGTGGTCATAGTAGCTAAGAACAAAATTGATACAGTTGATCACCCACCATTCTTTAGTTTCTTTTAATGTTAGTGTCTGATACATGCCCTTCAATATAGTTAAGTATAGATGTCAATTGATCACATAATCAAGTGTTGGCTTAAATTTAAACCCTTATGTGCCAATACCATGCAGTCTATCTTTTCTCCTAGAGAGACTGACATATTACGTACTTGAGTTGGCCAAGGTTTTGAAAATCAATCAACTCAGATTCAGACTCAACTAAGTTGATCAAGTTGGTCATTGATTAAATCAAATTGGCCATCAAATTGGTTAAGTGGTTGAGTCGATACTGAATTGACTGAGTTGGTTGAGTTCATATCGGTTTGGTGGAGTCGAATTGGCCACAATACGTGCTCATGTGTTGAGAGAAAAGAGTGTTTTTAAAATTATTTTTTACGTTTACCTAATTCCTAAGACCCTAAACCCTAAATGCAAGCTATAAAGTGAACCGCCGCCCCACCCCCTATTTGCCTCACACTTCTCTCATTGAGCATTTGTGAGCTATATGGAGGTTTTGGAGCAGTGAGCCTCGTTGATTATGTATTTTGTTTTAGATATGTATTGCACTCTATTCCATTTTGATATATTCACCCTTACATGGTGTATACATGAGAAGACATTGCATATTTTGCTATGTACCACGGGAACCGTTCTTGGCCTTTAGGAAACTTGTCTCGAAGTTTCGACGTTCTAGGGAACTTAGAAATTTGTAGGGAACATTCTAAATCTAGCGGAAACCATTCTAGATGGTTGAGAACTTATAGGGAACTTTTACCCTCTAAAATCAGGAACTTGGGGACGTTTTCTTGTGCGTTTCCTTCATTTGGAGCTTCCACGCATTCATGATTGCCACCAATCGAAACTGAAATTTCCAAGGAAGAGGAGAAGGAGATGCGAGGATGCACCTGAGTCATTCTGCAACTCGGGAGAGAATGTATGGAACACTAAAGACAAAACAAATCGAAGTTACAATGTCATAAAACTTTTTTATGAGCAGTTCTTGAATTAAATATATACCTAACCCACCCATCATCGTCTGTGAGATCATTTCATCTTTATCGCTTTTTGGTTTATTTGTGTATGTCTTTGAAAACGTGGGGTCCTCTCCTTGGAGGGTTGTTAACGAAATTCCTATTTCCTCGCGATCATACATATACATGGTCAAGACGCGGAATTTTTTCTCTAGAAAACTAAGTTGCAGTAAAAGTCTAGTGCTGCATTGTTGAGTTGGCACATTGATTTTTGTCTACCACTCGTGCTAGAGGATTCACTCGTCCCTATGCTAAATTGCAGTTACCGCTAATCAATAATAATGTAAATCTATTTTGACTTTTTTATACATTAAATAAAAGAAAGTAAATATATTTTACTATTTACTTTATGAATAAAAAATTAAACTTTTAACTAATTGAAAATAGTTTTAAATCTTTAAAACTAAATTCATATGTTACATTTAAATAAAAATTATCTTGACTTTTGTTTTATAATAATTTAGATTTGATTATTTATATACCTTCGCTAATACCTTAGCATAGAATGTCTTGTAAACATATAATATTCTAATCCATTTTAATCATAGTTGACACAAGACTGAAAACTTATTCTATACTTATAGCCACAAATATAAGGATTCTAACTTCTAAACGTCCCTACTTTAGAAAGAGTCTGCCTTAATCAATGACGTGGATGTTAATCCTAATTTTATTGCCATTTCCATCTGCTAAGAGGTTCTATTTACAACCATAATATAAGGGATAAACTAAGTCATCGGGTTTGTGTTAATGTTTCTTTTCTTCTCTATGTTTCTTCTCTTCTCATGTTTTTTCAATTATTTATTTTTATATTTTTTAAATATATATTATTTCCGTTCCCAACCCGTCATTTCTTGCAAATTTGGGCGAAACTTCTAGATGTTTCCGATACTCGTACACATGCTCCCAACGTTCCTGTGTTCCAGAAACTTGTGCAACATATATATTTTGTCTCTAATCGTTTGGAATCATGGTCCGAAATCTTCAACTTTTTTTCATTAAAATTTTATTATTTTATGTATTTTTTAGTAAACTGAGTCATTAAATTCAAACCGGTTTGAGTCAGAGTTGACCCTTGGCCGAGTCCAAGTTTTAAAAACATTGGAGTTGGCACTCACCTGAGGTAGCAAAAGGGGGTTTCCTTAGCCTCATGTTAGATGTATGAACGTGCTGAATGGAAATTACACATACAAAGATTCATAATACAAATAAAGCATATCCCTTCCATGAAAATACAAAATCACACATGTATAGGAGGACACAATGACCAAAGATGTCTTTTATTCATGCTTCAAACATCATACAATGATTACATTCCAATCTCTTAACGTCGTTGTGAAAAAGTTTCTACAACATTCCATCATAATAGTAACAAAACCTCACTAATCACATAACTAGGTGCATATATATTATAAATAGTATTACAAATCAGTTACAATCGCTTATAACTATTAAAGAAAGAATGGTTGCAGTATACTTGGTCGCTGTCATGATTTTTCCCTGGTTGTAGTTTTGGAGTCATATGTTGCTATCACAGACTATGGATTTCACCAAAACTTAATTCAACAGGATGTTTACATCAGTGTTATTAGACTCGCCGAGTCTGGCGTGCCTGCACGAGTCTGCTGCAAAACGAGTACTCGGTAGAGACTTGCCACTTGCCAGCAGTGTTCCATGGGGACGCGTTTTTGCATCCCGAGGATGGCGAAACTCCATGCGAAACGTTTTTGGATGTTTTGCTTTGGGCGAAACTCGACGAAACACATGGCGAAACTTGTTTCTCCATCACGAAACTTGGGGGGACTTCTTGGCGTCCCGCACGAAACTCCGAAACTCCGACGAACCTTTTGGGCATCCTGCATGAAACTCCAAACCTTCGGCGAACCTTCTAGGCATCCAAATAATCATATATAATCATGATGAATCGTGTAATGTGTTTGTATTATTAATTTATCCGATTTTGAATTACATTGCATGATTGCACAATGATGAATATAGTATTTACTATTTTGTATTTAGTAATTTACTAATTTGCATGGGATGAATTGTTGTTTTTGAGATTTATATTTTTCATATTGTTTATATTTTTTATATTTTTAGAATTTCTATGACCTTGGTGTCCCCCTGTCCCCCAAATGTGTGACTCCCCACTCCCGCATCCCGCCGCCCGGAACCTTGGGGGAACATTGCTTGCCAAACTTGGCTGAAACTCGCCATACTTGCCAGAATCTCCAAAGACTCGGCTGAGACTCGCCAGACTTGGCTGAGATTCGCTAGACTCGCCAAAGTAGAGCTACCGAAGGGAAAGAGAGCAATCTGCAGAAAATTCTTAAGGTGCCTTCATAGAACTTTGCTTTTGTTTCATGCTGTTGATACATCTGCAGACGACCCTATGCAAGATCATAATTCTTGGAGAATAACTATATATAAATGTAACCCAGATCAACTGCTAGGGGTATACGAAGTCATTGTTTTGAAAGAGATCTCTTTCCACAGTAAATTGCAAACAAGCATGATGATCCTCACCATTCTTTTACGTGATAACCATAATGATCATGTAGAAGAGTGGTGACAAGACAAGCTCATAGGATTGAATAAAATTGATCTTCTTGAGGCAGAGGAGAGGTTTGAAGTTATGCCCAGGCAGAAAGAAAGGGGAGATGTGCGCTCAAAAAGAAGGTTACTCAGATAGCATGAGGATGAGAGTACTGGTTATGCTGACCTACTGTTCAAATTTATGGGTGCTTAGATGGAGAAGGAAATGCCATGACTGGGCATAGAAGTTACTAATGATATCCTACCCATGCTGTTTTGTACATTTCTTGTTGTTGTAAATGTAACTTTAGAAGATATTCATTTGTATTTTATATTGATATTATTATTGTGTTTTATTTGTACCTCCGATGGAGATGTTTTTTCCTCTGTTCGGGGATGTCATTATTATGATTGGTCATGCAAAGTCATTGAGGTAAAACCTCCATTGTAAGTCGGGGCATTAGATCCCCTAGAGTTAAATATAAAATGTGTTATTGAGTCTTCCTAGGACAAGTCGGCCCAGTCAGGGTTAGTGAGGCCGACCAAATTGTGAATTAGGTCACCACTAACATAAAGTATAAATAGAGAGCTTTCC
Source organism: Larix kaempferi (assembly GCA_027924585.1). Classification (NCBI taxonomy): domain Eukaryota; kingdom Viridiplantae; phylum Streptophyta; class Pinopsida; order Pinales; family Pinaceae; genus Larix; species Larix kaempferi. The sequence continues at coordinate 9,828,168 of BSBM01000841.1, forward strand.
CCCTCATTTGGACACACTACTCACTCACACAAGTTCGCATAAGCAAGAGAGAGAAGACAAGTTTGTTGGAGGAGAAAGAGAGAAGCTACAGAAGACATATATTTGGGTTTTCCATTTTTGCTTGATATTGTATTAGTGACGATTCTATCTTTGAGGAAGTTGCGGGGTTTTCTCCTTTATGGTTTCCTCGAGGAAAACTATTGTCTATTATGTTTTGCTGTGCTTGTTATTCTTTCAGTTAAAGATCCTAGATAAATTGAATTAAAGTTCAAACTCTAACATGGTATCAGAGCTAACCTGAAAAGAAGACATTGTGCAGCAGCAGGAAACTAGGGCTTCCTAGTTTGAGGTCTTCTCTCCACAGATCATTAGAAAAAGAGGTCTAGGCTAACGCTCCCTAGGAGGGCGCATCTTTTGGAGGAAGCAGAACTCAGTTTCGAGAAGTTTGATTTTTAACCCTATCATTGGGACCCAGAGAAACTAGGGCTTCCAGTTCTAGGCACTTCCCTCCACATATCAACTTGAAAAGGAGGTTATTCCAACTCGCCCTAGGAGGGCGCATTTTCTCGTGGAAGCAGAATTCAAATCCGAGAATTTTCATTTTTGGCTTCGTCACTACTGCCGGGAAAAAACTAGGGCATCGGTTATTTTGCAATTCTGTCTAGAGATTTGAGAAATGAAGTACATTGGACAACTCGCCTTGAGGAGGTGCATCTTCTTGTCCAATCAGTGTTAGAATTCATATATTCATAGCATAATAATACAAATGCATAACCAAGATCACTAGAAGAAAGACAAAGCACAAAACAACACAGAATTTACCCTGGGAAACCCAATTGGGAAAAACCCAACAACCTTCGTATAGAGATGATAATCCCGAGATTAGAGTACAAATGATAAAAGAGAAAATGTGAAAATGTCTTCCACAAGTAGAAACCCCAAAACTGCTTCCTTCTCCAGCTTATGCGAACTTCTTCTCTCTCCCAAGTGATGCGCAATTGTCAAGTGAGTGAATGAGATAATGAGGTGCACTTTACCTCTTATTTATACAAGTGCAAACATGAAAAATCCCTAACTGGGCCGACTTCACCTGGGGGCAATTAATAATTTTATTTTTAATATTTTATTTTGCTTGTTTGCACCCCAAGGTTTACATTGATTCTTTCATGTGTTTACATAAGTAATTCCATTAGGTTCATCTCCCTTAGGAGGTACAATCAAGTACAATGAAAGTACAATACAATATAATGAATAATATCTTCCAAAGTTGTACAAAATCCAACACTCCTTCTCAATGAAGAAGGTATTCTTCGGTCTTCATCTGCATCCTGATCATCTAGGTTTCATCTTGTACATGCATGCTATCTCCATCATCTCTATACATACTAAAGGTTGTCCACACAGTCTCAGTGCATCATCTTCACTAGTCCTTCGGTGAGTCCAGGAGAATCACTCAATCCTGGATATCTGAGATTATCAGTTGTACCATCTTTGCTATACAATTTGCTACCTGTTTGTCTCATTTTCCAATGGGGTCCTCCCATACCTGGCTGAGATCTCAAACGAGCAAAAGGGCACGACCATCTACTGACTGTCTGACTCATCTGCCTATATGGGATTTCTCCCATATTTGGTTGATTACCTGGACTGTAGAGGCACCTGTGCAACCACACGGCCAACTGCTGACTGTCCTACTCATCTGCCTATGGGATTTCTCCCATATCTGACTGAGTAACTGGACTGCAGAGGCACCTGTGTGAACTCGACCAACTGCTGACTGTCCTACTCATCTTCCTATGGGATTTCTTCCATATTTGGCTGAGTAATTGGACTGCAGAAGGTACCTGGGTGAGCTCGACCAACTGCTGACTGTCCGACTCATTTGCCTATGGGATTTCTCCCATATCTGGCTGAGTACTGGACTGCAGAGGCACCTGGGAAAAGCAGGGCAAGCATCTCAATGTCATCTTTCCCTCTCAAGGAGGGACATGTTCTCTTTGATTCCAAGTCTTCCGCGAAAGCATTCGAACTTCACCCTGGGAAGAGCCTTGGTGAGAACATCTGCAGTCTGGTCGTCTGTCGACACGTACTGTAACTCGACCGCACCTTATCATGAATGAAGTGATATCGAATCTCGATATACTTCGACCTGTCGTAAAACACTGGATTCACTGACATCTGCACATCGCTTTGGTTATCACAGTGAATCACGGTTGGCTCTGGAATCTGGCCAAACAATCTTGCCAAGAGTTTACGAAGCCAAACTGCTTCACGAGCTGCTGTGCTAGCAGCCATGTACTCGGCCTCTGCAGTACTGAGTGCTACCGAGTTCTGCTTCCTGCTGCACCAGGAAATAACTGCAAAACCCAAACTGAAGCAACATCCAGAAGTACTCTTCCTATCTGCAACACATCTAGCCCACTCTGAGTCTGTAAACCCCTCCAATATCAGGTCACAATCTGAAGCATACTTCAATCCATATCCCACAGTGCCACGTAAGTATCTAAGTACATGTTTTGCAGCAATCCAGTGAATTTGCCTCGGTTCGCACATGAACTGACTGAGGGCATTCACAACAAAACATATATCTGGTCTGGTGTTGGTCAGATACATCAATGACCCAATCAACTGGCGATACATGGTGGGATCAATCAAATCGGAATCTGAAGTAGAATCCCTCAACTTCTTCCAATTTGCATCCCATCGGAGTAGCCATGAACTTGCAGTCCAACATTCCGAATCTCTTCAATATATCAACGGTGTATTTTCCTTGTCCTAATGAAATCTCTTTCTGCCTCTGCCATACTTCTAATCCCAAGAAGTAGTGCATCCATCCAAGATCTTTCATTTCAAGCTCAGAGGCGGCATTCTTCTTACACCATACAATAAGTTTCTCATTTCTTGTGAGAAACAAGTCATCAACATATAATACTAAAATCAGTGGCTCATCATCTACAAAATTGTAGTAAAGGTTGGGGTCTGCATAACTCTTGGAAAATCCCAAGCTCACCAGGAATCCATTTATCCGTCCATACCAAGCATGGGGTGCTTGCTTGAGTCCATACAGTGCCTTTTTTCAATCTGCATACATGAGACTCCTTTCCTTGGACAATAAACCCATCTGGCTGTTCAATGTAAACTTCTTTTTCAATAACACCATTTGAGAAAGGCTGTCTTCACATCCATCTGATGCAACTTCCATCCCATAGCTTGAAGCAATAGCAATAATGAATCTGATGGAACAATCTTGAGCCACAGGAGCAAATGTCTCATCATAATCGACTCCCTCTTTCTGAGAGAATCATCTGGCGACAAATCTGGCCTTGTACTTTTCAACACTTCCTTTTGCTCTATGTAAGGTCTGTTGTACCCAACTAGGCCTCTTATGGCCTACTGCAATATCTCTGGGAACATCAACTGGCTGAAGCTGGATCAATGAAATCGATGGGTTCATCACTCCCTCTTGAACTGGAGGGGGAGATGATATCATCTCCTTTGGTTCTAGTATTTCTTCATCATCGATCTCCATGTCTGATCCTTTTCCTTTCCCGACAACCATCTCTTATTCAAGGGTCACATCCCTGCTGACTTCAATCTGTCAGGATCTTGGGATGTAGATTTTGTAAGCCTTTGAAGACACACTGTATTCCTCGAAAGTTCCCTTCTTGCCTAAAGGTTCTAACTTCGTTCTTGGGCACATGTATATGGACTAGACAGCCAAATATCTGAAGGTGGCCCACTTCTGGTTTTACTTTTATGAAAGCTTCCTCCGAGGTCATCCTTCTAGGCTGAGAGTCATATTCCAGGAAGCTTCTTGCTGAACATCAACGGGATTCATGTGTCCATCGGAACAAGTCTTCTCTTGTAGGCCAAATCACATGGTCTTTTCCCTACAAGTCAAATCCCGACTGATGATCAATGACATTGTATAATCAAATGTAAAGACAATAGTTTACACAGTCATCTTAGCTAATACTTTAGCACAATAGTCATAAACATGTCTTCTAAATACATTTGGGAACTATCTAGATGTTTGCTATCTCCACTAGAACATGCCATCAAGAGTGTGCACTACTCTAAGCATGCAGGAAGGAGATATCATCTAGTACTATCTCCATTATGTTTAATGAAGTGTTGTGTAGCTCATATGCATAATAAATACAACAGGGTAAACTATATCAACTGCTCAAGACACTTCCAGATAGATCTGCATATGATGAAGATAGATAAGACAAAACAGATCTATGTAAGCAAGAAAGACAAATACTTATCTCTTATTGTTTTGTGTGTGGGCTCCCACTGCCTTCTTGTGGGAACCAATAGAGATCTTTGTTCTTGCAATCTGGAACTTCATATCTTCTAGAAGAGGAACTCTGAACAATCATCATTCCTTGACTTTTTGTGAGGAGTATCTTCTTCAGCATCAACAGTGGATGCTTCATGCTTCCTTTTACTTGAACTTTGACAACTATTGGCGTAGTGTCCATATTTTCTACACCTATAGCATTGAACTTGAGATATGTCCTTCTTCTCCTTTTGATCTGGGCGAGGACTTGATCTCCTATCTTGGTGCTTGTGTTGATGGAACTTCCTACCTTTTCCCTTACCTTTCTTGGCATGGGAAACAAAAGCTTGGTTCTCCTCAGGTTGAGTGCCATGGAGTAGTCTTTGACGTGCTGCAATCCTTGTCTCTTCCTGAGAGCAATCTGCCCAAAGCTTGTCAAACTTTGGTAGTTTGGATCTACCACTTATGCTTTGGATAAAGGACTCCCATGATGGTGGAAGACCATTTAGAATGTGAAGGACAAGCTCCTTATCATTAATAGGATCTCCACTGATGCTGAGCTTGTCTCGGAGTTCTGTGATCCTCATGAAGTATGAGGCAATGGATTCTGACTTGGCTATCTTCATATTTGAGAGCTGGTTTCTCAAAGTCATGGATACATTGAGGCTAGTGTGTTCAAACAACTTCATAATGGTCTTGAACATTTTCCTAGCATTCTTCTTTCCTGAGATTTGTGGGACCAGGTGATCTCTCATTGAATCCACAAGTATCCTTCATGCTTTAGCATCATTCTTCCTCCATCGGGATTTATCCTCTTCGACTTTTGGTTCAGGAACCTTCTCATTTACATATAGTAAGAGGTCATTTTCTTCTAGGAGCAGAAGAACCCTAGACTTCTAAGAGATAAAATTGGACGCTCCTTCCAAACGATCTTCAACCTTCATACCAATCATCTTGATTGCAGATCTGGTTCAGAAACCCTAGTAGGAGCTAGGTCAAAAATGAAAGTTGATAATTTGAAAAACTAAAACCACAAATAAATGTGCTTTTCCAAGGAGAGTTGAATTGAGGTAGGGCTGATCCAAATCTGTGGAGAGAAGTGTGTTAAAACTGAAACCCTAATTCTGCTGCAACCACAGCGTTAGGTCAAAAATTGAAAATTCTCAGAATTGAATTCCGTCTTCACCAAAAGATGCGCTTTGCCAAAAAAGAAATTCCTATAGCTCTTTTTCTCCAAAATGATGGGTGAAGACTTCACAAGATGAAACCCTTGTTCCGGTAGGGTTCCGACAATGTTCCAGCAATGGCTTCTTCTAGAACTGCTCTGATACCATGTTAGAATTCATACATTCATAGCATAATAATACAAATGCATAACCGAGATCACTAGAAGAAAGACAAACCACAAAACAACAACACAGAGTTTACCCTGGGAAACCCAATTGGGAAAAACCCAACAACCTTCGTGTAGAGATGATAATCCCGAGATCAGAGTACAAATGATAAAAGAGAAAATGTGAAAATGTCTTCAACAAGTAGAAACCCCAAAACTGCTTCCTTCTCCAGCTTGTGCGAATTTCTTCTCTCTCCCAAGTGATGCGCAATTGTCAAGTGAGTGAATGAGATAATGAGGTGCACTTTACCTCTTATTTATACAAGTGCAAACATGAAAAATCCCTAACTGGGCCGACTTCACCTGGGGGCAATTAATAATTTTATTTTTAATATTTTCTTTTGCTTGTTTGTACCCCAAGGTTTACATTGATTCTTTCATGTGTTTACATAAGTAATTACATTAGGTTCATCTCCCTTAGGAGGTACAATCAAGTACAATGAAAGTACAATAAAATATAATGAATAATATCTTCCGAAGTTGTACAAAATCCAACAATCAGAAGTTCAAGATTCCAACTTTGGAAAATTAGGGTTTCTTTGACAAACCCTAGGCCAACTAGCTCCAAAACTAGGTTGGGCATCTCAAATTGGTAAGACCTAAATCTTTGCTATTTCCATTTGAGGTTCTCATTCAAAATGTCTCACCACACCAAGCTTGAGGGAGCTGACAACTTTCGAGCATGGAAGTATAAGATTGCTCTTGTCCTTGAAGAAAATGATTTGGACAAATATGTTAGTGAAGAGGTTCCAGCACCAAAGGGAGATGAATCAAAGGCTATCCACACGAAGAACTTGGTCAAGGCCAAGAGGATTATTGCAGACTCCATTAAAGATCATCTCATTCCACATGTGTCATCCTTGAAGACACCCAAGGAGATGTTCGATGCTTTGACGAAGCTATTCGAAGGGACGAACATCAATCGAAAGATGACATTAAGGAACCAACTCAAGAATGTGAAGATCCTAAATTTAGAGACCATGCAATCCTACTTCACAAGGGTCTTGCAGATTAAGGAACAACTTGAAGCAGTTGAAGAAAAGGTAGAAGAAGGAGAGATCGTTATGACCACCTTGAATGGTCTCCCAAGATCATGAGACTCATTCATTCAAGGAATATGTGCCAGGAAGAAGTTGATCACCTTCAACAGACTATGGGAAGAATGTACATAAGAAGAAGCTTGACTGGTGGCATGAGAAGAGAAGATGGGAGCAAATGATGATCAAGCTCTCACAGTTCAAACTAGAAGAAATCACAACAAGAGGGAGGACCACCATCACAGAAGACAAAGGAGACCTAAAAGAGATCTATCCAATGTTAGGTGTTACACATGTGATGAGAAGGGACACTACTCCAGAAATTGTCCCAGGAACCAAGGATCCTCCAAGAAGACTAACAAGAAGAGGCATCATGCTCACACTGCTGAAGATGATGAACCAGCAAGGAAAAGAACCAAAGAAGAAAGGGATGATTCTTCAAGTGATGAAGAATATGTATTGTAATAAATAAAGGTAACCAGTTACAAGGGTTCATTCAGAAGGTTCCACCTCATAAGGTGAAGCTAGAGATGACTTTCAGTATTACATGAAATTAGGAAAAGCTCCTACAAAGTTGGACTCCGGAAAACAAATAAGGATCAATGCTCTATGGAAGAACCTCTCATCCAACTCAACATTGATTAAGATATAGAAGTAGGAACACACAGAGTCTGCTCCAGTACAAAGAACAAGTGATCTACAATGTAGAAAACTTGCTCAACATTTCTGATCATAAGCAAGAAAGGCACAGGTCCTTAGGATCAGACAATGAAGCAGAACACATTGTCAGAGACTCCAGTAGATCCTGCAAGGAAGCAAAGATCAAGAGGGAGTCCACCCAACAAACAAATAAAGATAAGTATTTGAATTTGCTTAGATGATATTGTTCACATTTATATTCCTAGATTTAGGAAGTGTGTTATGCATATTAGAGTGATTGCATTGATGAACAATATACTACTAATATACATGTGATGGGTAAGTGGCCTATGGTGCTGTACAACATTCCATTGCTACTTATCTAGAATGGAACCTCTTTGTTGACATGTTGGGATTAGTGCACACTCTTAACAATGTTCCGGTAGAGATGGAAGGCATCTAGAAAGTTACCATATGAATGCAGGATATGGATGAATGTTGTGTTGAAACCTTGGCTTAAGATAGTTTCATGACTGTGTGACCTATGTCTTTATGCATAAGAATTTGTTTTGAAGATCATGAAATGTTTCTAATCATGCAACTGAATTTGACTTGTAGGAAAGATTGTGCACCATCACCTACAAGAGAATAATGTTGAGACTTGTTCTGATGAACAAGTGACGATGACTCGACCCACAACAAATAAAGAAAACTACCTATCCAAGAAGATGAAGAAATTGAAGTTCCCAGAACTAGAGGCATAGTCATGGAAGAAGCAATTCAAGAGGATCATGAAGATCGCGACATGGAAGAACCACAAGAACTTGTAGATCCACCTCGTGAGAAGAACTCCCACAAGAGAAGACCAACATGGGCACGTGAAGCAATACAAAATGCAGAGAAGTATGGCGCCCCGGAGGGGATGCACAGAGAAAGCAAGAGACCAAGACCATACTTCAGCTATGTGGCCCTGCTATGTGACATCATTGATAAAGAACGTTCCAACTACGAAGAATCAACAGAGAAGAAGGAATGGAAGGATGCCATGATCGAGAAGTATCGGTCGCTTATGAAGAAAGATGTCTGGGAGATAGTCCTGAGACCAGAAGGGAAGTCTGTTGTGACTTCGAAGTGGATCTACAAGATCAAGCATGCTGCAGATGGTAGTATTGAAAAACACAAGGCAAGATTTGTGGCACGTGGCTTCTCCCAGAAGGAAGGCATAGGCTATGAGGAGACGTTTGCACCTGTAGCAAGATACACTTCCATGAGATCTATACTTGCATTGGCTGTAGAAATGAAATGGAAGGTACACCAGATGGACATCAAGGCAACATTCTTGAATGGTGTAGTTGAAGAGGAAGTGTACGTGGAGCAACCACTGGGATTCCAGACACATGACAGACAAACTCATGTGTGCAAGTTGAAGAAAGCCTTGTACGAATTGAAACAGGCACCCAGGACGTCGTACGACAGGATGGACAACTTCCAGATGAGGTTAAGCTTTACCAAGAGTAAAGTAGATTCCAACCTTTACTTCAAGGTTGAAGGCGGAAGACTTTTGTTGTATGTAGATGACCTATTTATGACAGGTGAGGATGAGCTCATTGCAGATGCAAAGAGGAGGCTTGCTGCAGAGTTCGAGATGAAGGACCTGGGGATGATGCATTATTTCTTAGGCATGGAGGTGTGGCAGAGTGCGGATGGAATTTTCCTTGGTCAAGGAAAGTATGCAGTGGAGATTCTGAAGAGGTTCAGAATGATGGACTGCAAGGTAATGGCCACACCAATGGCATCGAACTTAAAGCTACTGTGTGATGCTTCATCAGAGACAGTTGATGCCATGATGTACCATTAGATGATTGGTTCGTTGATTTATTTGACGAACATGAGACCAGACATATGCTTTGTTGTGAACACCCTGAGCCAGTTCCTAACGGACCCGAGACATGTTCACCTGATTGCTGCAAAGCATATATTGAGGTACCTGAAAGCTACAGTTGACTATGGGCTCAAGTATGAGGCGAATTAGAAGATTAACCTGCATGGTTATGTTGATTCGGATTGGGCCGATAGTGCCACAGATAGGAAGAGCACTTCGGGATGCTGCTTCAGTATGGGATTCGATATGATCTCTTGGTTTAGCAGGAAGCAGTCATGCGTGGCATTGAGTACAACTGAAGCAGAGTATGTTGCAGCTTGTTCGACTAGTTGTGAGGCGGTATGGCTTAGGAATCTACTGTCATATTTGTTTGATCTCAAGCTCGAGGCGACTTTTATCTTCTGTGACAACCAGAGTTGTGTGAAGTTGTCCGAGAACCCGATGTTCCATGACAAGTCGAAGCACATTGAGATCAAGTACCACTATATCTGGGATATGGTGCAGAGAGGAGCAGTGAAGCTCCAGTATGTGTCGACAGACGAGCATATAGCCGATGTGTTGACCAAGCCGTTAGCCAAAGTGAAGTTTGAGTACCTTAGAGAGAGGCTTGGTGTTATCCAGATCAAGGTTCCTCGAAAGAGGGAGTGATGAGACCGGAAGACGCAGATGCACTAGAGTTGGTTCTCGCATGGTGGAAGATGTAGGTGGTCCTTGGGACGTAATGCGCTTGGGGTGCTCTTGACTGTACTCCCATGCTGGAGAAGACGCAGAGCTGGTTCTCGCATGGTGTCGAAGATGTAGGTGGTCCTTGGGACGTAATGCACCTAAGGTTCTCTTGACTGTACTCCCATGCTAGACGCTAAGAGGTCCACCGGTCACAAAGACACTTTGTGTGCGTCTAGGCAGGATCTTGCATGGTGGAAGACATAGGTGGTCCTTGGGACGTAATGCACCTGGGGTGCTCCTAACTGTGCTCCCATGCTGGTAGATGTGGGTTGATTGTTGAGAGACGTAATGCGCCTGGGGTGCTCCTGGGATGTACCCATTGGGTGGGAGACGCAGGTGGTCTGTTGGACATGAGGTATGCATCTGGGCTGTGCTCTATGTGATGATGAGATGATCTGGATACGATGAGATGATAGTAGGAGACACAGGTGATTGTTGTGGCAATGTAATGTGTGGTCCTGGGTTGTACCTACTTGATGGCTTGCTCGTGGAGATGATGAAGACCTAGATGAGAGCTAGGCCTACATCCAACATGAAAAAGGGCTGGCTTTGTAGAAATTCTTATGACAGATAGATTCGAGAGATATCACTAATCAATGATCAACAGAATGAGGATTGCTGCAGCAAGGACGATGATGTTCCAGCAATGAAGATGATCCAGCGATGATGACGTTGTCCAGAATTGTGTCTAGGGTGATGATGACTGTGGTGAGAATACCTTCCTAGTTAAGAGGGAGTGTTGTTGTTAATGTAACTTCGGAAGATATTCATTTGTATTTTATTGTGATATTATTATTGTATATTATTTGTACCTCCGACGGATATGTTTTTCCTTCGTTTGGGATGTCATTATTATGATTGGTCATGCAAAGTCATTGAGGTAAAACCTCCATTGTAAGTCGGGGAATTAGATCCCCTAGAGTCAAATATAAAATGTGTTATTGAGTCTTCCTAGGACAAGTCGGCCCAGTCAGGGTTAGTGAGGCCGACCTAATTGTGAATTAGATCACCAGTAACATAAAGTATAAATAGAGAGCTTGCTCTCTCATTTGGACACACTACTCACTCACACAAGTTCGCATAAGCAAGAGAGAGAAGACAAGTTCGTTGGAGGAGAAGAGAGAAGCTACATAAGACATATATTTGGGTTTTCCATTTTTGCTTGATATTGTATTAGTGACGATTCTATCTTTGAGGAAGTTGTGGGGTTTTCTCCTTTATGGTTTCCTCGAGGAAAACTATTGTGTCTATTGTGTTTTGCTGTGCTTGTTATTCTTTCAGTTAAAGATCCTAGATAAATTGAATTAAAGTGCAAACTCTAACATTTCCCTTAACAAACTGTGCCATGCATTTCAGGGTTTGGGAGGTTTCCATATTGGAGAGTTTGCTTTGTTTGCTTTAATTGGAGGGTTTAATTGGCTGTGGATTGCCTATGTGAAACAGACATGCATGACTTGTTTCCCTTCGAAGATTATGGAATGAAAGCTTCTGTTTTGAGGAGGTCGGCTTAGTTGAAAGCAACTACAAGATGAGTTTGCAACTGGAGGATAGAGTTACCTTTTTTTAGGGATTGTCATGAGTAAACAGCAAGGAAAGGAACAGAATAATTATGTTTTCAGTTATGTAATTGAACTTGGTATTTTTTGTGAATTTGTTCAAGGAATCATCTTTCAGTTCACTAATTTGCATACAAATATGGAGTGCCAAATGTTGTATTATCATTTTTTATGATATGATCCAATGATCTGCATAGGATGTGGTTTTATAACTTATATGGACTAGAAATTTAGAAATGTCATTAGTATATTTTTTTGTGCACAAAATTTACTATATTTTGAATTTCTTTTCTATTTGCCGAGTCTTTGCCAAGTCTTACCCGATTCGCCGAGTCGGCCGAGTCCGAAGCCAGCCCAGTCTTTGCCGAGTCCGAGTCTGAAAACATTAGTTTACATTGAATTTCAAGAATATTCAGGCATTTTAATCACTCCACAGTATTGGTGAAATTAATTTTAACAGAACCAGTTTTAGTTAACCACACTGCATAGGAAAATATCGGCAAAGGTTGTCAAGCTAATATACATTTCAGTGTTCTTTAAGTGCTTGATCAAGTGGTTAATGCAGAAGAGAGATGCATCAAACTGAGTTCATATTACTGGGAGATGGTTAAGACACAATAGAGCGCACGCCTTTGGATGCCAGGGGCACAGGTTTCGGCCTTGTTGTCACCTTTTGCAATCATGGATATTGCAGTTGAGCTGTTGGGATTCAGAATTGATCACTTTCTGTAAAATCCAAGGGCCCAGTCTTTATCTGGTTGTCATAAAACAGCAGAGGAGAGTCCACATCTCATGCTATCACTAGGTTTTAGCTTCAACATAACCATATTTTTGAATCTTCCTTAATCTCATGATTTTAAGACTTGTGCAATTGTGGATAAAATCCAGTTATTGTCACATCTGTGGCTATCTGCACTAAATTTATGACTTTAATAGTTGGTCTTCTACTTGTTTAGGATTGAATCCTAGTTTGACATAACAGTATGCAAAAAGCTGCCTGTGTTTCTCAGTCCAATACATCTTCTGCTGTGACCCACTTGATCTCAGAGTGAATTCCTGATTTGGATTATCTTAAAAATTCGCAGCTATGAGCAGAATGACTCACACTGCTGCATTACTGAAATTTAATTCAAGATAATGATCTATTTTTTCTGAGAGGACATTTGCGTTATTAGTTTAAACATTTAATAAGTTACAACATTAACCAAACATACATTAAGCATATTTAGTGTCACTAAACTTAAGAAAGGATAGCACACTCTGTAATTACTCTTGACATTCTAATCAGCACACTATCTTCAAACCAATAATTGTTGAGTAATAATCTGTTTAATAAATAGCACCATATGCGGACTTAAAAACTATGAACTGCCATCGCTACTACCTCCATTCAAAACCCTAACCTAACATCTTGATTCTATGAAGTGAAACCTTTGAGTTTCGCTCTTCAAAATTTCTTTGCCTTTTTATACAGACTAAAGTTCTGATGTTCTCTGAGAGACTTTCGTCACCCAGTTTGATTTAATATTGGTATCTTTAAAAAATCTGCTCTTGGTTTGCTAATTCCATATAAAACTTGATATCGATTATAAGCTAAGGCTTGGCTTGTTTGAATGGATTTTATAGTTCAATGCAACTATTCTGTGGACTCTGCCATCAGTTTTCTTGTTCAATTTTGTGATGTCTCTGCTGACCTGTATTAGTCTTAAGGTGTTAATTTTCCTTCCTCTTAGAGGATATTTCTAAGGTATGATTTTGTGGGCTTTTGGTGATATTTGGTTTTGTTTTGTAGGTGAGTGGGGAGCGTTTCAGCCACAGTCACCAGCAAAAGTGAAAAATACCACTTCTACTGCAACTGAAAATATCAATGGAGGAATCATTCCTTCAACTCCCAGGGATGTAGAAAACCTGAGGCAGACTTCTGGATCTAATGTGTATGTCTTTACATATAACGAATTAAAGCTTACTACAAAAAATTTCCGCGCTGATCATGTCCTTGGAGAAGGAGGGTTTGGCATTGTCTACAAAGGCTACATAGACGAGAATGTCAGACCAGGTCTAAAAGCTCTCCCAGTAGCAGTTAAGGTCCTTAATCAAGATGGACTTCAAGGGCACAAAGAATGGCTGGTAAACACCATTCCTGAATAATGATTGTTATAGTGTGTATGCTTCTAGAGTTTATGATTTAGGTTGGTGGATAGGAATCAATAAAATAATAAGAAAAGGGGGAATGGAGATTTTGGTAGGCAGAGTGATGATGATTACAAATGAAAACAAGCTTTGCGACTGGACAGGAATTCTGATAAGGAATAAAATACACTTACTTTGTGCATCTTACAGGCTGAGGTCATCTTTCTTGGGCAGCTAAGCCACCCGCACTTGGTGGAACTTGTAGGTTACTGCTGCGAGGATGAACACAGGCTACTTGTTTATGAGTATATGTCTCGTGGCAGTCTGGAAAACCAGCTATTCCGAAGTATGTACTTTTTCCTTCTTTCAATTCTGGAACCTTCTTGAGCTACCAGAATGATGCTATCGTTGATTTTGGATTGAAGCTTCAACCAGATATATTGACGTGTGAAATAAGGTGGTAATGTTCTGATGATTTGGCATGTTTACTCAATGCTTACAGAGGTATGTGTTCCCATATCTTGGCCAATGAGAGTGAAGATTGCAATTGGGGCTGCTAAAGGGCTTGCTTTTCTTCATGGGGCAGAAAAACCAGTTATTTATCGTGACTTCAAGACTTCAAATATTTTATTAGATCCGGTTAGCATCTTATAAATCCCAGTGTTGAGCTACACTTAAAGTTGGTGCAACATGTTTTCTTGCTGTTTTGGTTTTGTAGAAGATAACGTGGATGCCTAGGTCTGTTTATACATTGTCTTTTCAATTGATTTCAAATGAAGTCCATATTAGTCAAGTCCCCTGCTCATCACTTTTTTTCTTGCAGGATTACACTGCAAAACTCTCTGATTTTGGACTTGCGAAAGATGGACCAGAGGGGGACCAGACTCATGTTTCAACTCGTGTGATGGGTACATATGGCTATGCAGCCCCTGAGTATGTGATGACTGGTAAACGCTGGACTTTTAAAGTGTTCACTGTGCATATGAGCTTGTAACTTTCATAATTTTCAAAGTACGGTCATCATAATTTTCAAAGTACGGCCATCATCTGGTCTAGAAATAACTGTATTTAATGTATTCTATTTAATTGAAAGGTGCAGGGACTAGAATTGTTTCATACTTGAAGTAATATTATCCTGTTATCAATAATAGTTGGACCGTGACATCTGGTCTTTAACTTTTGCAGGCCACTTGACAGCTAGAAGTGATGTTTATGGCTTTGGTGTTGTATTGCTGGAGTTGCTTCTTGGCAGGCGGTCTATGGATAAGACAAGACCTAGCAGAGAATACAACTTGGTTGAATGGGCTCGTCCACTCCTGAACAATAATCGCAAGCTGCTTCGAATCATTGATCCAAGGTTAGAAGGAGAGTACTGTGTGAAGAGTGCACTGAAAGCTGCCAGCTTGGCCCATCAATGCCTCAGCCAAAATCCTAAAGGCAGGCCTACAATGAGTATTGTTGTTGAGCAATTGGAATCTCTGCAAAGTACAATGGATTTGACATATACCTCTTTCACATACTCTGTAAGTAGTGGAGTGACTATCTATGATGTTCACAATCAACCAAAGGTAAATGGGAACACAACCAATAGTTCTGAAACTTGTAATGAGAAATTACTATCGCATAAAAAAGTGCTTGAAACATCACTCAGTGGTGATTCTGACTTTTATAGTCAAACTCCCTAGCATTCTGGTAGACTATAAAGTCTTGAGCTTTGACATTTCTGCTGTTATTGTTGCCTTGATGCAAAATTATCTCTGCATCTTTGCTGCCATTCTTTTTGAAGTATAATCGAATGAAGCCAAAAGGGCTAGCATTTTTTCTTGGTCAGTTTTGCTAGTTGCAATCTGTTATGCAATGTATCAGAGGAAACCATGTTGGTAGGCCAGAAGGCAAGCTATCATGCTTGTTTGCTATGAATTCAGGTGGCATTCCACATATAGTGGTTAAAACCACAAATGTATTATCTTGGAGTAAAGTGTTGTATATTATTAATTCCTCTTATGTTTTGTTATACATAGAGTTTGCACTACTATCTATTATGCTACAAAATGCCCAGGAACTTATGGGGGAATTGTATACATTTTTCCTAGTGGAATGGAAACTTGACAACTTGAAAATATCTGAGTTGATGTTGTTGGGTTGTATTTAATTTTTTAACTACATACCACAAAGCTTCTATTACAATCAATATGAAGCGCACACATTTGAATTGGTAGAGAATGTAGAGTGTTGTCTCAAATACATTTTGTACTGGTAAGGTTCATTTTCTCTTTTGTGCCACCATTCTTTTTCTAGAGACCATGGATTATGTGACACTTATTCTGCACTGTAATATTGTAGAGGATGTGGTATATGCTTTTTATCAATGGATTGCAAAAGCATTGCCTACTGATCATTATGAAAGGTTGCATTGATCTGAAAGTATAAAATTTCAAGTCTTTAATAAAAATTTCATTTCTTTTTCGTTGTCTATAAATATTGTTGAACTTTGATAGATTTTTTTGTGGACATTTTCTTTATGCTTTCAGTATGCTAGTGCTAGACTGATGTGTCTTACAAGAGGCATGCATAGTTGGACTAATGAGCTTTTATCCTTCACTTTCCCCTTTCTATTATTTTATTAGATTCTTTTGAGAAAAGTTATTTGGAGAGTGATTCACATTATTGAGATTGTTATTAGGGAAATTGTAGACAATTAAACCATGATGAGTGAAAATTCACAAACATGATGATTAAAAATTTGCAAACATGATTAAAAATTCACAAACTACCAATGCATATCTCCCAAGCCATGGTTGGGACTCAGAACGTTGTCTAATGTTGCATCCGAATTTTATTTGGGTACAACATTTCTTTCATCATAAGCAGCCAAATTTTGGAGCATTTTGCATCCCATTATCTTTATGTTGGTTTGTTGCAGTATGGTGATGATTTTGACATGGCCCAAAGATCACCCATTTTTCAGCTCATTATTGATGCTCTTACAACATTAGTGTTACTAAATCGACACTTCAGTGACTAAGCATGGTCCATCATCATGTTTTGATTTAAATTTCATCTCAAACATAGTCCATTCCCATTTTCGACATTAACCCCTTTGACCTATGCTTTCTAAATTAATTAATGACCAAAAAGGACATTGGGGGTACAAAAAAAATTGTGAGACATTTTTGTATACTTGGCAAGGACGAATGCTTGATTTTTTCACCAAAGGTATAAGGAGGAGTCAATAGGATTTGAACTTTGGCTGCCTCCTTTAAAAATATTCTATGCTTCTCTACCAAGCAAAAGCCCTACATGCTTGTTTGTTGAAAGTTATGAAGATATATGAGTTTTGAGGATGATTTAAGAGTGTCATTAGACAAGATAAAGTCGAAATTTGACCCACTAAGGAAAATCTTAAAATAATGAGGTCACATGCTGCGTTGCAATAGGTCAAATGCAAATACAACCATATAACCTCATTAGTGATGGTTGTTAAGTAAGTTGGGTTAATCTAGTGCTAAGAAATGAGGGTTAAATATAACATTGAATGATGCCAAAAATCATAAATGATGTGATCCTATTGTCTTCTTTGACACTAATGTGATCCTATTGTCTTCTTTGACACTAGATTTAGATAACATTTTTAAATATATATTCAACATTTTATTTGAAGTTTTAAAAAACATAAACTCTCCAAAAGTAAAGTGTTGATTAAAAAATTAAACTCATTTTTTGTGTGAAAAATAAATCTTCAAAGCTTTAGAAAGCCAAAGTGATAAAAAGAAAAATGGACTTACCCTGTTATAGAGAAACCACATCTATCAAGATATCATAAGAGCTTCAAACCCCAAGTGAGTGGGTAAAATCTTGGATGTCATTGGAATCTCTTGGTCATGAAAGGCTACAATTGGTGGATATGGAAGTTAAAATGACTCACAATTGAAGCCCCTTCATGTGGTGGAGGATCATATTGTCTAGTGGGAGGTTTGTTTAACAATTATTCCCTTTCGCCCATATATCTTTATGGGTATCTTTATCAATTTTTTTAGCTTTGTCATGGTCAATGCTTTTAGGCAAAGGATCTGTCTCATTCTCTATTGAGTTTGATCTCTCTCAACAAATCGATCTTTCCACTCCTAGGTATTCTTTCTATTACAAGTTTCAAGGTTCTCTATTTAGTTCTTCCTTTTCAACATTGTCTTTCGATAGCTCATGTTCTTAGGTTTTTTTTTTTGTCTATCCCTATCACTTTCCTACACCTAAAATTTCACCCTTTCACAGATATTTTTTTGGGGCCAACTCCCACTTTCTCTTCTTGGGTGATAATTTTGGACTTCTCTAATGATTCATGCCTCACTCTTGAATCTCCATAGAATCTTCTCTATTATAGCTTTGCACCCCTCCCTTAAGCTCCTCATTAACCCTTTTTCTTTAGCACCATTGGAGGTAGACCCCTTAGTCTCTATTCTTGGATGTTGGAAAGGTACTCCATGTTTGGATGATAAAGAGATTGTGGATCTATGGTGAACACTTAGTGAACCTTAATTGAACATAATCGTTGAACATATATATATTACATAAACAAAAGTGAACCCATGAACAAGATAACAAGAGATGCGATGCACTTAGGCAAAATAATTAATTACTAATAAATCCAATATTGTAAAAAAATACTCATAAGTGTGTATTTATACACAACTTATGAGGTGGGGCACCTTCTTACATAAGGGGGTTATGAGCCCACATAAATGCCTAGGTCAAGCTTAGCCAACTAGCGTAATATAAAATAATGTTGATGACGTTGACTATTAAACCATAACCTAGTAATACAATAATGATGTTGGTTAGCCATAATATCAACTAACAACAAGTAAAGATTACCATTATTTCAACACCTCTTTTAATTTCACCATGAGGTAATGAAGAAAGATGATAAAGTATAAAATGAGTGAGCATACTCAATAAAAAGACAATGATCATTGTAATAAGATAGAGTGGGTTTGTGATGACCCAAATCAATGCAAATGTGGAAGGGTTTATAAATACCTAACTATCATCAACATAAATTTACTCAACTCTTGAAGAAATGCCACCACTAAACTATTTATAATTTGGTTGAATATGATCTCTATCTATCCATATGATAAAGAAGCGCTCTGAGGCATATATACAAGAGAGAGAGGGTATAAAAGTGAGTGGGCATGTAAGTGGAAGAACAGAGAGTGTGCTTTGTGGAAAGTTTGAGAATCACAATTTAATGCAAATTCAGAAGTTTCACCTCAAACTTGAGGTTACCTAGATCCATTTTTAGTGGAATTTTAACCTTAAGGATGGATTTGAAATAGAAATTACAACATTATATATTTCACTTCTATCCAACCAAATACATAAAACAATCCAAGAAAGTAAACACCAAATAGTTGTACTTCAAGGAAAATATGTTTCCAACACATAAGGCAAAAACTCCAACATATAATAAATCTATAAATTACTTAATTACAATAGATTTACTACAACTATACATTTTCCCTCTTAGCTTCTATATGTTTGTCAAATCACTCAACAAAATCAAGTGGTATTTCATGATAAATCTACATACTAGACAACCCTAGAAGTTACTCATTCACCATGAGATTATAAGCTGAAATTAGATATGCAAGTATATAATGTTTGGACATCAAAGTACTTTCATTTTTATATAAGAATGAAGTTACAAGTGCATATCAACAATTTATCGCTACAAAAATAATTCAAGCTTATCAAAATATTGGACAATCGAATGGTCTCCAAACCCTATCTAGGTCATCCACCATCAATAGAAAACCCAAACCAACAATACAGGTCTAGTGAGGTCAATTGCCAAGCAATCTAGCCACACAAAGGCTCCACAACAAGCTAACCTCAACACCAAGTCCACTCTTGATCTTTCACCAAGCTTGTCTCACACAAGCTCTCCAAGCAAACCATTTCATAATTATGCTCAAGGCTTCCACCCTAATGCTCATGTCGTCCATAGGGTTTACAAACCCTAACCAATTTTCATCACATAGGTTCAAGGATTATAAGACAACTCTAATGCTAGTCTCAAAGTCTACATGTCCATCATAGGCACTACGAGAAAAAAGGCCTACTGTGATGGTAAGACTTGTGATAGACCTTAAACGGTCGTCACCAAAGTCACTTATGGTGACGAGCTACGAAAACATGTCTCTATAAGTGCTTTTGGTGACTATTCTTTAAATCCCATCACCAAATCCATGATCATGCCTATGACGGACCTTAAATCGTCGACACCAAAGTCACTTATGGTGACGGGATTTAAAAACTCGTCATCGTAAGCTCTTTTGGTGACAGTTCTTTAAATCTTGTCACCAAATCCCTTTTGGTGACAGTGATTCCTGTGACGGACCTTAAACAGTCGTCACCAAAGTCACTTATGTTGACGAGATATGAAAAATTGTTTCCATAAGTACTTTTGGTGACAGTTCTTTAAATCTCGTCACCAAATCCTTTTTTACCGACACTTTTAATGATGGTCGTTAAAAGTATGTTTGCAATTATCTCTTTGGTGTCACTAATGGTGAGGCCAGGTTGTTAAAATCCCGTTGCTAATTATATTTTTGGCGACACTTTTGGTGATGATCCTTGAAGGGTCCTCACCAATACTTTTTTTGTGATGTTTTTGTTGACAGTAAAAAAATGTATGTCACCATAGATGATTGTATACAATGCTTTTGATGATTCCAAGTGGCCATCACTATAGTTTTTGAATTGGGATAAAATCAAACAACCGACAAACTTGTTCCTAAGATTCCTTCAACTATGAAGCACGATCACTGTGAAATTGGCAAGGGCGTGTATCATCATGAGAATAATGCCATTTTCCAATCAGGATAAGTGAAACTAGTTTCGTGATGGAATATATGAGGGGATCAAATGAATTTGATAATAAAAACATCAACTTATAATCAAAAGCAAAATTATGAATGCAACTGTTCTGTCTATAACTTTATAACAACAATAAATCCTCAAAGATGAAGCCCATAGTGCAACATTTAGTTCGCGTTGGTATCATTCTTGAATCAATTCAATTGTTTAAAAATCTTATGGTTACCTTTGATACTGGCGATACAATTAACATTGTCATTGGTACATGGTTAAGGTCTTCATGACTTTCATCAATCACAATGATGGGGGAAAATCTTTTCAATAAGATCAGAACATACAAATCCAAATTCCTAATTCATACCAAAAGAAGAACCTTTAGCATTTTAAAAACAAGTAAAAGATTCCATAAATGGGTTGGTAGATAGGAAAGAGGAAATCATAATATCGAGTAGGAGGGACATGCAGATGGGATGAGTGGTATGGTTGTGCTTGGAGGAGATGTACGACGAAGTTGAGGAAGATTCAAGCGATCATGGCTCTACCCCTTTGCTCAAATATTTACTCTTGTTATCCAAACCAGGGAGGGGCCTTAACTATGGATATAATGACTTAAAAGAGGCTTAGCATGGATCCATTGGTGAGGTTTATTAAGGGACAATAGAAATTCAAGAGAAGAGGTGTGTCGAGTAGTTAAATATACAAAACAACGACTATATGATACAAAGGATCAATTTATTGGTTATTCTATTATGTAGAGAGGGTGAAAATAGAGCTTTGTTGTGTTGGAACATTGGTCTCATCTTGCCAATATTTGGGACTTGCCATAATCATTTGAATTTGGGTCTTGCTCTGCCAATAAACCAAGCTCAAGCTCATCCTGATGTAGGAGCATCCGACAAGGACTAGCGGAAGGAACATCAAGGGAAATCCACAACAGATCATAGCCATCGGAGGCAAGGGGAAGCATGGAGATGCACGCCATGGGAGAGAAACGCCAATGAATGAGATTAATCCACCTAAACAATCCCAACCGTTGGAGTGGAGGCTAGAATTTTGGCTGCACATGAAGAAAAGTCACGCCAATGACCAATATTAACTCAGCTATATTAAACGCCAACGATCCAGATTAAATATGGAAAAATGCACAAGTTTTTAATTTTGACATTTATGTCTTCCCGTGAATAATTTTGTCGGAAAATGGATGATGGATAAGTTGGTTTGGAAATTAATGAAGGAGAATGTGTGGCACCTTTGGGTGAAGCCCGCTCCATTTACCTTAAATACCATAAAAATTCCATTACATAATTAAAGGAGGCCGGTAATTTTCCGTATGGTCTATTAATGGAAAACATTAATTTTGAAATGATTTTCTTCTTGGAAAATTTAATAGAGGAAGAGAATTCATGAAAATCTTGGAGACAAAGATAGCGAGAAGGGGCATATGAGTTTCTACCGTCAAGGGAGTGAAGAAGCCAACGAAGAAGAAAGAAGGAGATATATGTAAAATTTCAGGGTTTAATAATTGTCATGAATGTAATCCTTGTCTGAGACTGAGACTAGGAAGGCCACTCCAAAAAGATTTTATTTTCATTGTAATTTTGGGGAACAAGTATAATTTTCCCAAAGCTGTGAATGTAGTCTACAATTCTGAGTTTTAATCGAATGAAGAGCAACTAGAAATGGCATCTTTTTGAATGGATGATGTGTTGATGTGTTGTGCATTTTGATATTTGCATCCCTGTAGTGTTTCATTGTGTTTGAGATCTGCAGGATTGCACCACAACCTACTCAAGCCTATAGGTGGTTGAATGTTTTCTTAGTTTGGAAGGACCCTATGATAGAGAGAGTTAAGGAATTTGGTTTCAGTGATTCCAAACTAGGGTAGTGCAAGGGAAGGTCATTGAAATGTAAGGAAACTCTCTATTCATGGCACTTAAGGATCAAGATGATGTCTTCCATGGTGAAAACAACAGGAGAATACAACAACAAATTCCCGACAAGGCTCATTGAAGAAGTGAAGTAGATAGAAAATGAGGTATGGGAAAAATGTGACAGGTCATCCAATGACAAAGTGGACGAGGAGGTAATGCCATGAATTCCAAGAAAGTTTTTCCATCGGTAGAAATACAAAATATCTCTAGTCGATAGACATGTATTGGCACATAAAGACCTTCATAGCCATGAAAATTGAAGGGACATAAGGAAATCCTTAACAAATTAGAGAAATTGGACTAGAAATACAAGAGTTTAATATATGTTATTTGAGTTTCCAAGGAAAAAAGTGAGAAACCAAATGAAGATGGACAAATTTTTATAGCCAAGGAAGAATAGGGAAAGACAATAGTGGAAATAACCCTAGATGAGGAAATTGTTGAAACCAATCATGAGTAGGAGAACACCCTACCTTTGTCAACATTTCTTCAAGATTGCACTTTGATGATTAGCCTAGGCCATCTCACTAGATTGTTTTTTTTTTATATGTTAGTATTTCCAGTAAATCCTAAGAACAACTTCATTATTCTTGATCAGTGGATCACTATAGCCTTGTTTTATTTGGAAGTGGGTTATAGGATGCATTACTTGTTAACACCCCTTGTATATTATTAATAGCTACTTCATCTGATTTATTAAAATCATAAAACAAAAAACAAAAACCAGTTAAAGATTACCAAAATGAAAAAGAATGGGAGTCAAATTATCAATAGCAACATGCAAACAACAATTAAGACATCACCAATTCCTATGGCTGCATTGATGCACACTATGTGTTTTCCCTTTACATTTTAACTTTCTGTTGTCCTCTCATTTAGAGGCTTGCAACATTAACTCATACGAAAAGTGATGATAAATCCATTAATCCCAATGCATAATCTTCCAAAATCACAACAACAAATCAATCAAGTTGTAATGTATCATAAATGATAATAAGAAATAACTCACATCTGCAAACAAATAAATTTGTCTTACAATGTCAAGACATTTAAACATGCATTTTTTCCCAAGAGAGATACCATATGTTTCCAACATAGATACCAAAAAGTAGAAGATTACAAATATGTTGTGTGTTTTGCGGCTAAAATCAACAAACTATATATTATCAACGTGACAAAAATTAATGATCTCATTTGGGATCACAGGCCATTGTATTTTCAGTTCTCCTCATGCATTTTTTGCATTCATAGTTGAAGAATGTCATATGAAAGAAACTAATATGGGCTTCATTTCTAGATTTTTTCTTCTCATTTAATTTTATCAATTGCATGATCGTATCCTTGGTGTCAAATCATGGCACTACTTTGAAGTTTCTACCAAATTTAAAGTTGTGTAATATCCAAATATTTTTTTTAAAAGTAAGAATGAACATTATATTATATAAAAAACAATACATAACATAGTGGAGGTCTAAAGACCCATCCTTCCAAAACTTGAACATGACTTAACAGTATGAGGACCTGTTTGAGCTTCCAGAATGTTTGATGACATAGTACAAACCATATTGAAAAATTGCCAAATGACATTGACATGCAAAAAGTGACTAAACTAACCCTGCAAACTGAAACATAAAAACAAAACAACAAACCAGACCAGAGAATTGCTAGACATATTCTCCAACATGCTGCATCCTCGCCTTCAGGCTGCGTGTCCATACCATGCAGAAGAGGACACCCTAGGAGGACCACATCCCTCGGAGAATCCAAGCACAACTGATTGGTCATATCTGGAGCAACCATGGCCATGATAATAGCATCCAACCGGTGGTTTAGTTGGTCCAATTTATCATCCGCATGTTGAATGGATCGACGAGTGTCAAATAAAAAATTCCAGTGGGCCTTTGGGATCCCTTCCACATGTTCCATGTTCTGAGGGCGTGCCTCTGCATAATTCTGCGTTGGGTCGGCCTTGATCGTCTTTAGATGTCCACACAAGGAATCATATTTGTGAGCAGGATCCCTGGCGGGAGGAGGGGACAAAGGCTGGAAACCCAAAGAATTCCCCTTCCCCTCATACCATTCAACTCAACAACTCCAACAATTAATCCCCAAACCATCCACCATTGAGTTCACAGAACCAGAAGTTGGGGTGGAAGAGAGGGTCTAGGAATCCATCAAGGGCGAGGAGGGAATTGAAACAATCAGAATTCCAATGCGAGCAGGATGAGACCCCGAAGCATGACGAGAGTGTCCCCGGACTCACATGCGTGTCATGGGGAGGGGAAGGAACAACATAATGATGTCCCCGCTCAGACCTCTAGCGATATAAAGATCCATATTTTCCACATAAAGGATGGCGTTAACGTTTCACGCGGGAGACCTTGTCCAGCCAGAGAAACTGCCATCTGGCCATTCCATCTTGCCATTAATCCTGCACTTCATCCTCATGCCAACATAGAGGGGAGGTGGATCCACCATAACCAGTTTACAATCCCGAGACCCGAGTTTGGAATCATAAAAAATGAAATCAATGCGTTGTCTCGAGCAGACAAGGGAAATTAAATGAGCCCTCCGCATCCCCTTTTGTCGTAAAACTTTGACAGGATCATATAAAACTCAAAATTAAAAACTTGTGCACATTTTTTCAGATTTAATCTGGGACGTTGGCGCATGCCCAATCCACTTCATCGTGGCCGTTGACGCACTTCCTCCTTACCTTGCAAATTCCATCCCTTTCCGTCAATGGTGGTGATCATGTTGATGGTTTAATCTTGGTCATTGTTGGCCCTTTCCCCCGGCGTGCATCTCCATACTCCCCTTGCGCCCGATGACTACAATATGGAGCGAATGCTCCTGCATCATATAGGATGACCTCAATAAAAAAATCGAACTTCAAACACAATTATAATTTTTACCTTGACTGTGATTTTACAACAAATTATAATTTTTTTTGTAAGCTAGTATCCATGGGGATTTGAACTTGTGACCTTCTATTTACAACTTCTCATCTTAATTACTTATTACCAATTGCTCTACTCGTGGGCCCAACAAAGTACAAAATTATAACAAGAAGGTTATCCAAATTTAACATTGACCGGGGTTGACATAATCAAAATTACAAAATAAACAGGGCTTGTTTCTTGAATTCTGTAACATATCTTGATAATTCCTCAACCGGGTGCTACAAAAACTTGAAGCCTTTGTGATAATTCTAGATTTGCGTTATGCCTGCTCTGCTCCAAATTTTAGTTGAATTGTTGCAAAAAGATAATCCGGCCTTCAGGTAGGAACAAAACTGATGAACTACTATTAGGTTCGAGTCACTAGAGTCTGTATGCAGGACGCCAGTTCCAAGATTTGCTAAAATATCAAGTCTACTTTGATTAGCTTGATTCTTTAGTTTTTTCTGCATCAATTTAACCTTCCAACATCTCTTTTGCCTTCTTAGCAGTTTATTCTTCTTAAAAATATTCTAGGCTAAATCACATTGTTTATTATCTTTTCCCACCAATTTACTCATTCTCTTTTGGATCTTATCATTTTCCATGAACAACTTCTTAGCATAACCAATTTAGGTTATGCTGTGCAAAATCTCCACAAATTGTAAATCTATATGAATTCATTTGAAGGGTGAAGAATTTAATCGTGAAGCTATTTCGGTAGCAAAAAATAGTCAGCCTGTAATAAGGAAATGACCATGTAGCTTTTGTTCATGGGATTTATTTTATATTTTAAAACTCAACAAATAATTTTGTCTTCTTATTAAGAAAAGTTTATAAGCTTTCTTTTACTACAAGATTTCATTCACAATTTTGCTGGAAAAGTCTCTAGAAATATTTAAGGAAGGTATAGGATGGAAAAGTCTTTAGAAATATACTTTGGAAGTTTCTAGTATAAACAAATATTGAGTGAGCTCTTAAATCCTTGTAGCTCTTATAATTAAAACAACCTCAAACTTTGTCGAGTACCTCCATTTAAGAGAGGTTAACATGTAATTTAAAGTGGTGAAACTACACTGTAGGCAGCTAAAAACAACCTTTAACTATCCCAATCAATATATACATAGACCACCTATTAAAACCTCATTGTTGCAATATCAAGGTCGAGAAAATTCAAAATGTAGATAAAATGTAATGCAGGTGACAATGATTCCAAGTCCCAGATAACAATAATTGATATAAAGAGGGTTACATCTCTTGTGAAATACTTGAAACAATGGAATATAATAAGCACCCACCTCATTCATGACCAGACCCTAAAAATAAAGGCCATATAAGCAACATCCGGCCTATGAGCTATCCATATGAAGGCATACTAATATCTCTTCTCGCTTTGGATACAGTTGCAATTGCACCTAGTTGTGCTAGGCAATAAATAAGAAAAATATTCCACAAAAAAATGCCTCTGCAAACAATGACGCTATAATAACAACACCCAGACAAAAAGGAATCCCAAACACTAGAACTTTCTCCAGTATCAAGTTCACTTCATTTTGAATAATTTAGAATACACTTATATGATAAGGTCCTATAAGTTTCCTTGCACCCTTCTCTTTACAACATGGTCTTATAGTTCTCTAGTTGAATGTCAACTCATACAGTTTCCTGGTAAAGTGTGTTTAGGATTACATGTGACAAACTTGAGAACACCACTTGAATTCACAACTTCCATCCATTGTATGCACTATGCATGACTAGTGGAAAACCAAGTAATGTACAAAGGTTACAACAATATTTGTAGTGCCGTGTCTTCCAACTCAAAACTACATCATATTCTTTACACAAAAGCTATCAATAACTTCAATCTGAAAACAACACTCCAACAATATGGAGACTCAACATCATTCCATTGAAAACCTCAAAGCATGAAATTTAGAGGAAAAAAAACTCAAGGAAAATTAAATACCTATAAATAGTTGGATTATTTCATATTTTGAAGCATAATTCCTCTCATAACCTTATCACAGAGACAAAAATAACATCTAAAATGCCTTAAATTGTTTATTTACAATATTCACTGTCATTAATCAATTAAGTGTCACTGCTCTTCCAGGCTATAAAACTGTTAAGTGTGTCCACTAAATACTCGCATTGATTGCTTATGCGCTTTAGCTTGATTTCATAGTTGGTATCGACCAAAAGTGATTGTGGACACACACAGTAATATCCCTCTCCTAGGGATTCCCCATTAGGAATAACAAAATTTGGGTCAACACTTCTTATGTAACCCTTGGCGACCTTCACCCCATCATTAAAATAAGTAAGTAAACATTTTCTTCCTTCCAATCCCACTTTTGAAGGTGTCAATGACGATTGACTCTGTCAATAAACGAATTATTGTGAGATCCTTTAAAATAAGAAAACATTATTGGACATGAAAATAAATAGGTTTAGAACTTACCCGTGCTTTCAAGTTACCATTCGGTCCATGATTAAGTTGTCTCAAAGTCAATAGAGTTTGTTTCATCAAAGCTTCCTAGGACTCTAGGAAGATTGCTAAAAAAACACTTGTAAGTTATATTGAAATAAGGATTATAACATTGCACCAAATAATAAATCATTTCAAACATACCTTCAAGTTCTTAGATGCTGTAGGATCCATTACACTTTGTTCCATTGAAGGTTCAATAGGCCTATTCTGGAAATTCTCATGAAAAATAAACACTTGTGAGATGTATTCAAAGAATGAAAAGTAACATTCGAAAAAATAAGAGGTAATTTCAAAGATTACATGGATTGGGCTCATTGGACTAAGAGGTGACATTTGCAAATGTCCTTGGTTTGATGCAACATCTGATAAGGGAGCATTAGTCCTCCAATATAATAGTTTGCATGATATACAGTGTAATAAGAAGAGACAAACATTTAAAATCCCAATCTTCAAAGATGACATACATAAAAAATTAAATAATCTACACATGCAAAATTCTTACATTGTTGGGTTTTGGATCAACACTAGCATTTTCTTTCCTCTGCACCATGGCAACTTTCCATTTCAACAATTAATCAATAGCTGATTTCATTATTCCAATTTCCATATATTTTTCTTGAAGTTCCTTATATTTTTCTCTCATTTTCTCGTGTATTAAGCAATTCCTTCTTGTAGGCACAATATTTTCCAAACGATTAAGTTTGAGTGACTCCCAAGCCAACCCCACGTACACGGCCCCTCCTCTCGGGCCCCAATACTATAGCGAGGGCATCCTGCATTGTTGCATATGCAAGAGAAACTAAATTTGATTGTTCTGTTTCGTTTTGTTTCTAGCAATGTTAAAGATCAACCAAATAATATTATAAAAAAATTAACATTAAAAAAAAAGCCTAAATAATACATACAATAATAGGTTGAGAACTTACTATTGTCTTTGCAATAGATAATGACATTGGAGTGCCATCCTTATTTGTATGAAATTTCACCCACACTTCATCCCTATTTACAGGCCTATCATCTAGATTACGATATTGTTTCTAGTCATGACAAATGCAATAGTGTGGATATGTATATTTGATATAATTTTACCCATGACTACATTTATAAATACTAATTGTGAACAAAAAAAATAGAATCCATTACAACTTACAAGGTCATGTTCGACCCTAAAGTAACCTCTACAACCGGAAGTGTGGGTCTCTTGTTCTATTTCCCTATTTTCATTATTTATGTTTTCCTTCTCATGCAACTCAATAAAAAATGTGGATGCTTATATTAAAGTTAACCGTATAAGCAAGTCTTTAAAATCACATGTCATTTAATTATAATGTGCATATTTCTCTTTCATTTTTACCTTGAATTTAGGGTCATATCGTATTCTAACAAATTCAATCCAATCCGTTTCATTTACTCCAA
This sequence comes from Larix kaempferi, assembly GCA_027924585.1. Classification (NCBI taxonomy): domain Eukaryota; kingdom Viridiplantae; phylum Streptophyta; class Pinopsida; order Pinales; family Pinaceae; genus Larix; species Larix kaempferi. Next base: position 9,857,469 of record BSBM01000841.1, read on the forward strand.
TTGGAACATTTTCCATCCTCTCCTCGTCTATTTGGTATTTCAAATAGTATTTTGTATACAACCGATATCTATAATTTTTGAGGCATTGAGATATTACTATATTACACCACTTTTCTGTTGAAGGATCTACTTGGAAGTTGCTCTGCAATAGTTAAATATTTTGTTGTTAGACACAAAATATTATTTGAAACCAAATCTGTCACACACATGGTCAACATGCATCAACAAAATTAAAAACAAAAATCTAATCATTATTTGGTTGATGCTCACATTGATTGCATTCCATGTGTATTTCTTCAATGCTTCAAGCACTTGTTTCCAATACATAAACTTAGTGCCTATAATTTCTCTTGCAAGGACACCTATACAAGAGGTAATTTCTCTAACCCTAGACCAATAGGTTGGTCCCTCTCATTAACTTGAATTTTGGTAATGGACTTCCCTCTGGAGTATTTCTAGAAATACATTTTGTTGGTCCTCTACCCTTTCTTTTGGAATTTGTTTTAATAATAGCTTGGTTAGATGCCCCCACCCCTTCCAAACCATGCTCTTGCTGTACCGATAGTTCCTGCTGAATTTTTTTTTTGGAAAAATAAACCATACCAATTTAGACAATGACAATATTGATTCTTTAATAGAAAATTTTGAAGTACATTTGCGGAAAATGTTGGTCCTCTACACTTTCTTTTGGATTTTGTTTCAATAATAGCTTGGTTAGATGCACCTGCCCCTTACAAACCATGCTCTCATTGTATTGATGGTTCCCCCCGAACATTTTCTAGAAAAATAAACCATACCAGTTTGGACAATGACAATGATTGATTCCTTAATAGAAATTTTTGAAGTAATTATGTTGAAAGTGTTGATCCTCTACGCTTTTTTTTGGCATTTGTTTCAATAATAGTTTGGTTAGATACACTTGCCCCTTCCAAACCATTCTCTTGTTGTACTTATGGTTCTTGTTGAACGTTTTCTGGAAAAATAAACCATAAAAATTTTAGATTCCTTAATAGAATTTTTTGAAGTACTTTTGCGGAAAATATAAAGTCGCGAAGTGATCATACCTTGCATTGATTCTTCTACCTTTTTCTCAGGACTATGTTCATCATCATTGTTTTCACTGCTATGGTAAATAGATTGACATTGCTGAGGGACAATGGAATGTGATGCTATCCTTTGTGGGATTTTTTCCCTTGATTTATCTCCTATGGTAAAGTATGTTAATAAATCTTTGCTGACAATTGTATACTAATATTTTTTTATTAAACACTATGTTTTTTAATGTTTACCTAAAATTGTGTCACATCTATTATTGCAAATTTCTTTGATAACGCACCTTGCCTCTGTGGTTTTAGATACCATATGTATAAAAAGTGCTATGTTTTCCTTTCTTTGATGCCTTTTTTAGATACAAATATGGATTGGAACAATTGAACAAAGTAAGCTATACAAGTATTGAAGAACATTAATGAAAGCACAACAATCATTAAAAATATATTGAAGTCCAAAACACAAATATTTTATACTTAAACATTCAAATTCACAAATAAAATGAAAAACAAAACAAAATCCCATGTCTAATCACATCCTTACCATTTCAAAATTAATCAAAACTAATAGATTGAATAAAAAACCAGCATGCAAAATAATCAAAGATGGCTGCATGATAAAAAAGTAGCATTCAATAAATATATCCCGTGGGATTTCTTCGACGGGGAATGCCAACATGGACAATCGATGTGTGGGGGAGGCATTGTATGACATCTATCAGATACACCGTCTTTCAAGTTAACAATGGGATACAAACGAATTATATTATCACTGACTATTTATGTATATAGGAACTGCGGCAGAAGATCCTCCACAAGACATAGTGATCCATAAATGTTTTGTAGGATAACAGGGCCATCTTTAAGTGTGACAACGGTGCTTTAATAGGAATCGAACCCGTGAATCTAAGAGAAATTATCATCAATGAGGTCACACAAAACCTCACAAATAATTCGTGCTCTATTTGGCATGATTATAATCAGGGATGGCCTGGTATGTATTTGTGATTCAATATTCCATTGAAAGTACCCTTTTGTTTTTTAATTATGTCAGTGGTCTCCATTGAAGTCCCAACAACTACATTTAAATTAAAATAAAGGTTATGATTTGCAGTACAGATGCAACAACGAGGGATGACCATGACTATATTTGAAATTTCAAATCCGTCAACGTAATGACAAGTGATCCATTACGTTTTTGCAGGATAACAGGGACATCTTTAGGATATGCCATCTTCAAGATAGCAGGACCATCAAAATATACTCTTGGAATATTTATATAGATGTAATTTTGTACTCTTTTGAGAAATAAAATTACAAAGATGCAAAATAATCGAAGATGCAAAACAAATAAAAAAACATTTTTCTTGATAAATCATAGGAAAAAGCATGGAGCTCAAAAGAATTGCAAGATGAAATATATACAGCTATATCTTACCCCTCACCATGTCTATTTTTCATGGCTTCCTCCCTCAAATTGAGATGAACTGCGATGGCTATCTTGGCAAGATGCTCCAGCTCGAAGCAAATCCCGGTTTTCAAAAGAAATTGCACATAATAGAGACATGTTTTGCTCGCGTATAAACAACATGGTTTTCACTAGGATTTGTGGAAAAGATCAAAACTAGTGGGAGATCGAAGTCCACACACTACATTTTTCACAAATGGGTGGTAGACTCACAAGATATCCCAAGCTATCTAAGTGTCTCTGACATTTTGTAATTGCTAACACATGTCGATCGAAGGGTCTTCCTCAAGAAGCAATTTATTTCTCTTGTAAATTTCATAAGCCCTTCAAATACTAATTTTATTTATTTCAATTTCATAATAACTTACCTATTGCCGGTGAATGCCGATAGGCATGCCGGTTACCCTCTCCACGCAATTAAATCTGGACCGTCGGAACTGATAAATCTTGCGATCCTGGCCGTTGGCCTAGTCCCATTTTCGACGCATGTCTCCACATCCTCTGATGGGAATGATCCAATCTGGGGGAAGATATGGGCCATTTGCCACCAAATCTCCTCTGTATCCCCGTAAAAATTCATCCCAACGCAAATGGCCATGATCTCTTTTGGCATTAATCTCCGCCATCCACGCAACCTTCCTCATGCGACACATACTTCATGCCTCTTTCCCCACTGATGGCTACGATCGTTGGCCAAATCAATCTGGATGACCCGAATCTGCCCTCCCAGTGACGACATCCATAAAATGCATCAATGTTGTACATGTGTTGGACTCTGGTGGATTTTAATAAATCCATACTTCCAAGTCCATATCCCTATGAAATTATAAAACTATCGTCGTAATTACTCGTGATGTGATGATGACAATGACTTTAACAATATTATCAGCAAGATTTATCATATGATGGAGGTGGAATTGGAATCACCCCTTTGAGGAACAAGGACATTTATATATGTAGAACTTGGTTCATAATTGACTTCAATAAATCCTTTGTGTGTCAACCTAGTATTCCCTTAAATGTTATATTCTAGGATTTTGGAAATGCCTCTGTGTAATTGATCCCTAAAGTATTTCAGCAGCCTAATTGTTGAAATGATCTTGAAATCTAGACTTTGTTGTCTCAAAATCAATAAATTACACAAGGAATGAATAAGAAAGGGATGTGCTTAAATATTTTATTTAGATAGGGCCCAATTTTAACACTATAAATCTTTCCTTGAGGAAAATATTATATTTTCTAAGGAAAGAGGATACATAATACCTAATAGGATAAGTTCTCGAGGAGATTATTTGATATGGGTTGGAGCTTAACTTATGAAGAAATGACACTACCCATAAGACATGTATATGGGAAATGACTAGATAAATTTGATAATGGTTACCTATATGTGATTCCTTATTATGTATGAAAATTGAAAAGTGGAATACATAAGATTTGGTTCCATATCAGAATCTAAATTGAAATTATTAACTAAGACTTTATGCATAGTTACAAAACAAGGAATTTAGTCAAGGCTATTACTACAAATTGGGGTCATTATAGTCTTTAAATACACTAACTTTGAGAGAGAAAAAAATCACCAATCAAACTAATGAGTATATATTAGGTAGAGAAGGGCATGGAGTAAAGGGAGTAAGAAGTATTTGGAAGAAACATTAAAATGTATATCTAGAAGAAATAATTGAAATTATTATACCTTAGTCTTATACACGATACTTTAAGTACGACCAAAATTTGGAGAATTGTTTGATTCTTGATATGCTTAATTCACAATGTTATCCAACCATGTATGAAGCAACCATTGGAGGGCGTGTGTTTAAATTTTCCCAACACTAAATCAAAGGTTGTGTTCCAGTAATATCCATAATGGGGTTGTCCTCGTGAACAAATCCTACTTGTCCTCCTCGTTAATGGCTTCAAGTTGCTCAACACGAAATGGAGGAGGCAGCTTCAAAAGTAATTTCGGCGTCTATTGAAATATATACCACTTTTTTCCTCACTCCAAGTCATTCCCACTTGACACTTGCACATAAGTAAACAATAAACGCCTTTCTCAAACCATTTCTACTAATAATTGTAATAATGAAAAGGGATTCCAAATTCGTTATTACCTAAATAAATAAATTCTAGGCTAAGACTAGTTCTCCACCATATACACTACTGAATGCACATAATGTCCAATACTCTATGTATTAAAAGGGATAACAACAAATATAGAGTCTTAATTTTTTGTAGTACCTCCTTCGCTAAGTATTGGGTTACTCCAATATAGGACATTGAAAAGCAATCAATATTCCGTTGCTTCTCAAAATTGAAGGGAAAGGATAATCCATCGAATTAAGGTATTGACTCAATATTGGAAAGACAATAAATAAAACATAGGAGGTTCCTAATAAAAAATGGGATGTAAAAAACCTAGTCGATTGGTTCACAATTTCTCCAGCATAAGGGTACGATACTGTTGTGGTGCCCCTTCCCAACCTTAATACCCAAACTAATACTTGCATAATATGGACAAGGTGGCCGATACGGGTCTTAATTGTGTCCAGGTGTACGTTCTAGATAAAAAACCTATTAATATTGAATGCATAATTAATGAAAACATTTATATTTTTTGCAAATTTTCCAATGTCCCCATGTGTTTCTTTAAGAAAACATGTAGGTCCTAGCCAGTTGCTAGAGGGAAACTCATGGGGCGCAAGCAATATTGAGATTTTAAGAAGGAAATCCAGTGCCTTTGATGGATTAGAGGGATAAAGTCATATCTTGAGAAGTAGTCAACTTGATTCCCCCCGAGGTCAAAATAATAACTAAGGGCTAACATACATTTAAAGGAACACAATTTTGGTGAATGGACCAAGGTGAAGAATACTATATCTAGATCGATAAAGGAACTCCCAATGGTTGTCCTTATGGTGTCGATTGCCTCTTTAAACATGGACCTACGATAAAATAGTTGAGCTTATCATTGTTTAGAATTAACAATGGCCTCAACAAGCTGAAGCATTAATATTCCTTTAGTTTTCAAACCACTTGCTTTGTCATCTAAGTGTTGACTCTACGATATGTATATTCTATTGTGTGTTTATGTTTTGTATTCTTTTTTAAATTGCCTAAACATGGAATTTGGGGTTTTACGAAAATAAATTGTATAATTTTGAATCGCACCAATGTCCTATATATATTGAGGGTACCATGATTCATGGCCCATGTTCCAATTTAAAGAATCCATTTTGATTTTTAATTAAGTGGTCAAATTCCTTGCAAGGCAACATGCACTAGATCTTCATCTAGTCACTATAAATATTTTCCAATAGTTTATATATCCACACAGTTTATGTTTCATGTGCAAGTTTATGTTTGTCATGCGAAATAAATATGGATGTAATCCATTCACACTAATGGGCCTAACCACAAGTATCAAAATTTTGAGTGTTTATATGGAAGGTGTTCTAAGGTATTGGATGAAATTCTCAGCAATCAAAGACCAACTTTAGAGAAGTCCGGGTTAGGATATGAACAAGAAGATTCAATTTCAATCATACCTAACTATTTCTCCCCCCCTCTCAGTATCATCAAGAACTCCAACAATTGGTATCGGATCCTGGTCCTTCAATGACAACCTAACAACTGGAAGGCATATTACTGTGTAGATATGGAGAGACATGAAGGAATATCTACAATTAGAGCACCAACATCTAATGGATCAAATTAAACCTTCTGGAGCACAATAATGGAAGTGTACTTGTAGTCTCTTGGAGTTGATGTTTGGAAATCTATTGAGAATGGATATAAATTTCCCAAGACCCTACCAGTCGAGGAATCTGACAAAAGACTTTAAGAATGCAATGCAAGGGCTAGTAATGCAATACTATGTGGTTTGGAAGACTCAAAGTTCACCAAGGTTATATTGCAGTGTACATAAACTAAAGAAATGTGGGATACGCTTAAAAACTTCTATGAAGGAGATGAGGAATATTCATACCATAATTAGGAAAGAAGGAAAATGCACAAAGGAAACAAGTATGAAAATAAGAAGAATTTTTTTAAACAGAAAAGGATTCTATACTCCAAGGAGGACAGTAGTTCATCCAATGAATATGACAGTGAGGATGATCCAAAAGAAATGTTGTTCACGGAAATTGAAGAATGTATGGAGAATGAAGATCCAAAAGAAGAAGAATTAGTTTATATAAATTTTGAGGGAGAGATTATAAGTTCCCTGGAAGAACTAAATAAATCAAGAAAGAAGAATAATCAATTAAAGGAGCAACTACTGAAGTATGAAGAACAAGTAGAAGAATTCAGGATAGTAGAAGGAAATATGACAGGGAAGATAAAAGAGAAAGAAGAAACGTGTAAGAAGTTGGAGACTGAAAATATTTCTCTAAGAAAGGACATTCAAAAAGTAACTGCTCACTTAAGCTATCAATGAAAGTTTGAACCCTTCGGTTCATGGGATTTGTCCCATTTTAGGATTTATCCACATATCTCTTCTCAAACCAGTGCTTGACCAATTGTTGATCTACACTAAATCTTCCCATAGCTTTCTCCCTTTCCTGATCTTCCAGTTTCAAGAGTCTGAGTATTAGTCATGTTTTACATGACCATACAATTGGATTCCCTAATGGAGTGGGATAGTTGGAGCTAGGTTAGGATTATGTTTGAGGGAAGTATATCCTCTACTCCATAGACTAGCTAAAATAAAGGTAAGGTACCTAGCTAATGATGTCTTAGGTGTTACTCTGTCTACCCAAAGGGTGTTGGGTAAGGCTTTGTGATAGTCCCTTTAATGATCCACTATAGTTTTCATAAGACTATAGTGGATCACTGAAAGAAACACAATCACAAGATAGAAAAATATTTACCCTGGGAAACCCTCATGGGGTAGAAAACCTAGCAAATATTTCCTCAATATAGATAATCAACCAATACAAAGATGTAGTTCAAGACTAGAGCTCCTCCTCCTCCTATGCAGACCTCTCTCTCTCTTGTGCGCTACTCACAAGTGGATGAATGAATGAGATAAGTGAGGAACATCCTCCTCTACTTATACTCATCTCCCGACTAACCTTTTACCCTAATAGGGCCGACCTCTCCTAGGAGAGTCTAATAATCCCCAATTAGTAAAATCAGGGCCGACCTCACATGGGAGATCTAATAACCCTAGTTACCACATTCTCTCGGAGGAATAAACATCTCCGGATATACAATAGGGTCACCACGGAGGAATGTACCATCTCCAGAATAATAAAATACAAATATAATATTCTTGGAAGTTACAATATTTCAACACTGTCTACCCAAAGGGTGTTTGGTAAGGCTTTGTGATAGTCCCTTTAATGATCCACTATATTTTCATAAGAATTCATATTAAGTTTTTCTTAGTGGACTCTACAACACCATTCCATTGAGGATTTTAGTTTGCAACATACCTTACCTTAATATCTTTCCCAAAGCAAATTTGGTTAATTTTAATGATGAAAAAATACTGAGAATTATCTAAAACTAGAGAATTGGGAACACCAAACCTGGTAATTATACTTTGGGATTCTAAGAAAATATCACTTGGTTTTTATTGAAAACCTTTAGGGGAACCACTTCTTTCCATCTAGTACAATAATCCATTACTATCAAGATGAAATTATGATGTTGAGAGCAGTTGGGATTGATTTCCTCTATAATGTCCATACCTCATTTTTGAAATGGAATTTTCCAACAAAACCATCCGAAGTGGGAATGATGGCTTAGTTTATCTTCTTGTAGCTCTCTAGTATGCGGGACATTTTATGGCATAAGAATGTGCACCTTTAAACACAAAAACACTATATTACCATAGATTTTAACACAAAAGCACATGTAATAAATGTAAGGTTTGTCGTTACACCAAAACCTGCAGATGTTGATGAACATTTGAAACCAAGCACACGGTCCTATTACTAGGAGTGGTGGTTAGTCCACATTTTTATATTCCCAGAGGTGCGGCGGTTATACCACATGGTTGTACCGATACTCCAACACCCCCCCTCCGATGTAGCTCGGGGGAATTGAACCTGAGACCTCAACTTTGATACCATGTAATTCTTTTGTATCAGCTACAAATATTTGTAATTAAGGTGTCCAAACCTCTCATGCCATATCCGGATAACCTCATTTCCATGAGTCAGAAGGGAACTTGGCTTTGAATATGGAAGAAAGTGGGAAAACTCATATGTTTTTGTAGCATGATTTTCCTTGCCTGCTGCAATGAGATTTCTAGTGATAATTTCATAAATTTCAACATCATTAGGGATGAATACAACCTTATTGGTAAAACCAATATGTGTCATTTGATACACATAAAGCAGGTTCAAATCTAGACAAGGGACATATAGAACATTTTCAAAACTGGCATGTTCTAAGTGAATTGTACCTTTGCCTTTCAATGAAATTTGTGAATCATATCCCATGTGGATGGAGATGCAGCTGTCAGATTCCAATGATGAGAAAGAGTCTTTGCTTGCAACCATGTGATTCGAAGCTCCTGAATTTATGAGATGAGCTTTTGAATATGAAACACTTTCCATGAGTGCATGACCTCTTTCTGGATGATCATTCCGATCTCTATTGTCCTTCTTCCTTGTGCCATTTGGAAGAGTGGTATTTTTCTTCTCCAAGAGAAGGGCCATCTGATAAATAGTATTCTTCATGCATGAGCTTTCAGGATGAAATACCCTGCCACAATAAGAACACTTTGTATTCTCCTTTCCCTTTTGCTTGTCTTTTCTTGAACCTGAGGGCTCATCTGACTGCGTGGTCTTCTCCTTCTACTTAGGATGATCAAACTTGGTCTTCTCCTTCTGCTTTTGCTTTCCTTTAGCATTCGTAGCCTTGGTTCCTCCAACAAATAGGTCTTGATCCTTGGAGGATGTCATGGACCCCATCTGAACATGCTTGTCATGCTCTTTGGTTAAGGACTCAATGAATCCATTCAAGGATGGCATCTTCCAATTTGGAATTGTAAGTTTTCCCAAATGAAAGGTAGAGACAAAAAATGAATAATATGATCCTAGTTTTGAAAGGATTGATAGAATCAAATGATCCTCCTTCTTCTCTACACCACATTGATTCAATTGAAGCACCAAATACTTGAACTTGGTGAAAAACTCATTAATGGTTTTGAAATTTCTAGTATTTAGGGAAATCAGTTCATTCTCCAACTGATAAGCCATCAATTCATCTTGCTTTCCAAAGAGATTGGCAAGTTGTTCCCATACTTCTTTTGGAGTCTTCAATCCACTGAGATGGAAGAGAAGGTCTTTCAAAATACTGAGACACAAGAAAACATAAGCTTCATCAAGCTTATTCAGGAACTTGGGCTTCTCTATAGCTGCATTAGGTTATGGTTCTGTGCCCATAGTGACTGTGTAGAGTCCCTTGGAGTGAAATATGATCTCTGTATCTTCCTTCCATTGATGATAATTGAAAGGAGTAAGAAGACTGTTTGAAGAAGAGTCCATCTTGATCTATAGCGAATGAAATAGGAGGATTTTGAGATACATGCAGTAAAAAACAAACAATTTTAGGTTGGAAACCTGCACTTGTGAGGTTGCATCACTCCTGGCATAGTATATCAAGTAAGCTTGATAAACCATATGCACAACTATCTAGGATTTATGTGGAAAAATTTCTGCTTCTGGTGTAGTGTTGGAATAATTTTGAGCAATATTGCTCAAGCTTCATCTGTGATCCCTGTAAAACTCTGTATAAGAATTTCCTTCTCCCGCTATGGCTCTAATACCATGAAATTTTTTTATGTTACACCAAAACCTGTAGATGTTGATGAACATTTGAAACCAAGCACAAGGTCCTATTACCAGGAGTGGCGGTTAGTCCACATTTTTATATTCTCAGAGGTGCGGTGGTTATACCATGTGGTTTTACCAATACTCCAACAATAAAATGACTATAAATCAAAATATTAGATGATTTTAAATAAAATGACTATAAATCAACATATTAGAATATTTTAAATAAAATGACTATAAATCAACATATTAGATGCTTTTAAAAATATGGCGGGAAATATAATAAATTTTAGTATTCTTAGGAAGGTTTTCACTTGTCATGAACTTTGTGTAAACTATGGTGCAACCTAGAGATTGATTGAGACAAAAAGAGTCCACCTGCAACCTAGAGATCAAGACAAACAAAGTACACTTGCAACCTGGAGATTGATACAGAGAGATTCTACCTGCAAATCAGATGGCTGGATCCTTTCCCACTAGTCACAGATTGTTTCATATACCAAGCTCATAATATGCATGGATTTTTCTCTTGGTCAAATCCTAGGGTACTCTCCTTCCCCCAAGACCCATATGCATATGCATATGCATATGGAAAAGTCCACATGCATACCCAATAGAAGCTAAGGAAAAGTCATCTATAAAGGTAGTTTCACTGACTTATATAGTTGGTCCAATTGAATAAGCAGCAGCTAGAGGACCTACCAGCTGGGAAAAGGCAAGGGCCATATGGGAAAAGGAAAGGGCGATATAGGAAAAGGAAACAGAGGCACGTCAGAGACAAAGGAAACATAATTTCGTCATGGGAGAAGCATAGACAAGATCAGATGCCAAAGGTAGATCCAAGTCCAGGACAAGCAATTCAAGGTCCATATTGACCATACCTTATACTACTGGGCTCAATTGATCCCGTTGAAGAACTAGTAAATTCTTCGGTTGGTTCAGTAGTCGCTTCATAGGTAAAATATGCACATATGTTATTATATGATGCAAATGTAGCATACCTAGTAGAGTGAATAGTAGAAGATCTTACAAACTGATATTATTGGCAATTATCATACAAAATAAATATGGTGGCCTATAAGTGTATTGAAAAAATACTGATTTGGACACACACTTGCACACTGCACTTCCTCACTGCTATTCTAACAAAAAAACTAGCTCTACCAAGGAATTTACTACTAGAGAATCTATTAGATATTCTAGTGCAACTGGTGTGTAGTGCAATAGTTTACCTGGTCCACTGCCTAAAACTCTTCTCCTGAATCTATTCACCACTAGACTGTAGGGAGGAACTTGGGACAGTTTTGGACCAACAAACCAGTCCCCCAATAATTTACATAGGAGTCGGGTAATCATCGCTATTGAGACTCAAAAATAGGGAATTATAACTAGAAAAAGGGTATGAGAACCCAAAGTATTTGCATAATTTTTCAAATTATAGGAAAAACTAAAACATCATTGCTCATCACCCTACACCTGTGTTTGTGCAGATAAGTTCATTTTCCAAATTCAAACCTACAACCATCATCCATTTTTAAGTATAAAATAATATGATAAGTATAGGTTTCTTGAAGAATGGATCCATTCTTGGTGAATGCATACAAGGGGACGGAAAAATTCCACTACTTTCAACCCATCAAGCCAGGAGAATGGTCAATGCTTCTGATACTGGAAGGCACAAAGATTTGATGGATCAAAAGCTTAGAGTGGCTCATTTTTGGAAGATATACAAGGATGATAGGTCAAATAATATAAAACTAGTCAATATGGAATCATTATTCCCTATCTTTGTAGATGAGATGACCACTAAGAGATTACTAGGAGCTTGAAGAATTTAAAGCTCTTCGTTTTTGTGTTAACTAGGGTATTTGGTTTAACATGAAAATTTTTCTTTCTTGGGGTTTTCAATATGTGCGAGAGCATAGTGGTGTTGGTGGGAATTTGTTAAGAGTACAAAATATTTTCAAGACATTCCCTTATTTTTAGGGAGACATTACATATTTTCTTTTAAAACCTCAAGTACTATCGTTTCCTGTGTTATCTGACTTCTTTTAATGGATGATATAAATGTTTTAAATTTTGATTATGACAGGAAACAAGTGTTTTTGATTATATGAAGCTCGAAACCTTGTCTATATATTATTGTGGAACAATGTTATATTTGGTTTAAGTGAATAGGAAAATGGAGGATGTAATAAGATCTATTAAAGGTAGACTTGAAGATGGATTTGGGATTAATGATGGTGATGAAGAGGATCAAGATCCAAGTGAGTGAATTAAGATTGATGAATATGTAGATGAAAAGTGTGTAAAGATGCAATAGGAAGAATATGTAATGTCCCCATTTTGGTAGCTAAATATAAAGTAATTAATCCCATCCCAAGTCATAGAACATAATTTAGGGAGCCTCTAGTGCCATTCGAAACTGTTTGGAAACTACCTCCTTCACTAGTCCAAGTTTCGATCTTTGCACTTAGTCACCAATTTCACTGTCTAACCTTGTTTGTCAATTCAAGTGGAGTCCATAGTAGGTTGGGGTAGTTACAGACCAACCACTTTCAGTTTTGCACCATAATCCATTGGGTTTCCACATAAGTCCTGGGGCTATTTACTTGATGCCTTTGGTTTAGCCAAAGGAGTCTTCCTGAGCGTGATGCACCCAGAAAATGTACAATTGTTGAAGTTGGGTGTCTTTCTAAGGATGCCATAGGATTTCCTTAGTCTGTAGAAGACCATAAGATCTATCCTTGAATAATTCGTAGAGGTTTAGAGGTGTTTGGGACTCGAGTTTAAACTTTTATCCAAAACTAGTCAACTTTGGGTTAGTGTAATTAGATCCAAGTGAGGGAATTAAGGTTGATGAGTCTTTGGATGAAAAGTGTGTAAAGTTGCAACAGGAAGAAGATCCCGAGGAGCCCAAGGTTGTACCTTCCAACACATCAAAATCCCCTAAAAATAAAATACAAGAGAATATTATTGAGGTTGAAGAAGTGAGTGATGAAAAACTACAGGCACATGTGAATGAAAGGTATTTCAATGTAGATCGAGAAAATTCCATTAAGGATATTTACAACAAGTATCCTTATTACTCAGAATAAATATTTAAAAATATGCTGGTAGGTTTGTGGAGAGTTCATGTGTTTAAATTTTGAGTAGAATGTCAGTTTTTGAATAGTATTTATTGGGTTATATGTTGAAATTTGGTGTCTTGATTGTTTTATATTTTTAGGTTAATTAGGATGGTGATTTGAAAGATCTTGAAGCACTCTTAAAAAAATTACAACACCAATAAATCGAGGGTGCTAATAAAAAAGTTCTAGGTCCATCATCTTCAAAAGAAAATGAAAACCCAAATGTTGTATCCATAGAATCATTACCCTTGAAGCTACATAATTCATCTAATGGAAAAATAAAAGGAAAGAATCCCAAGAAAAGAGGAAGGGACACACCTTCTTCAACAGTCAAAATTTACAGGACGTGTCGAAAATTTATTTTGAATATGTGAATGCATGGATCTGTTAGAAAATGGTGTGCATGGATGTCTGGTTAAGGAATGAGGGAATTAGTGGCACCATAAATATTGAAATAATTGGTATTTTTATCCATATAAAAATACCCCATTGTCACGTCCAATACCTTCAAATTCTCCTTTGAAAATCTAGGACATTCTCCATTGAACATTAAATTGTATAGTTGACATAAGAATTTGTCACATATCATCGATCATATAGTGTGAAACATATCTACTATTCCAAAAAATAACACTTCATACATAATGAACAAAAATGATTTACATTAGAAAATACCAGTGGCAGTCTCTCCTCGGTCTTGGATATCCTCTAAGCAAAGACATATCATTCATTCAATACAAAAAAATATTTTACTGTAAAAAATCCCAGTGGCAGCAGTGCCTCAGTCTCGGGTCTTATCTAAGGAAATAACCTCTCTATTTCACATATAAAAAGTAACAGTCAAGGGGGGTTCATGCATCTATTCCATGGCCCTATTTCCATTTACATCCATAGTAGACTTTTAGAGATCCTAGGAATGAAGAATGAGGAAGGATAAAAAGGAGAAAAAAATAATGTGACAGATCTGGGCGAACTTTCCCAACTCAAAAACTCGATGAAATAATGAACCTCCTGTTTTGCGCCTTCATGCATAGTTTTTATGTGTTGTAGTATGAATTTTTCGATACGCAGGGTTCACTAGCCAACCTGTCATTTCTCCCAAACGAATATTTTGGTTAAGGAACTATAATTGAATTGGCATGCACATTCCTGCTCGATAATCGTGGGATGATTGTTTCTCATCTTCTTGTCCTTTTCCCATGTTTTCCCTGCATATCCTTTTCGAGGGATTGAGGTGGTCCTAATATATCCACTACTAGAGAAATCTAATGTTGGGCCACCTGTTCTTCATATTTATGTTGTCCTTCCATCACCTTTTATTTTAAAATTTGTATAGTTTTCCATGTATGATCCATTGGTGATGGGTTATTTTTTAACATTCTGAATGTGTTAGGAACCCATGTCTTTACTTTGTTAGTATATTGTTGTTGGACGCATATGCTTTGTAAGTCGTCCCGTAGTATTTGTTGATCAATAGTTTGTGTTATTGTTGTTGGCGCATATGCTTTGTAAGTCGCCCGTAGTATTGTTGATCCATAGTTTGTAGTGGCCCATGGTTTTGACCCATAGTATTGGCGCCTAGACTTAGTATATAAGTGTGTGTTGAGACCTATGAAGGCACCGTGAAGTTATTTGTATTGAGCTTGCTCATAGGAGGTTTCCCCCTCGAAGTGGCCTATGATCAATATAAAAGTGATTCTGAGTTCTGTCATTTCTGCTATTTCGCATATTCTTATTAATTAATTGTTGCAGGTGCTTCACATTTGGTATCAGGGCACTTTCTTGGGCTCGCTGGGTGAAATTTCTGCCAAATTTTTTTTCGCATCTGTTGCAGGTTCGGATTTGGGAATAATCCCTATCTGCTTAACTGTGGGAAGTACTTGGGAATAAGCCCTAAAACTCATTGTGAGGAGTACCACAGGAACCCCAAAGTAGATGGCCCATTGAGAGGACCTGCCAGCGAAAAAGGCAATGACCCCTACCTGATTGACTAGTTCCCACCCGTGAGGTAAACCAAGAGTTGTCGTTTGTGGCAAAGCGGTTATCAATTTTACCTGAGCCGTGGAGTGAGGGGTACTACCCCAATACGCAAGCCGTCAGACAACATTGGTGGCCGAGTGAAACCCTTGAACTGTTAGGAAGCCGCACATACCTGGGGTCCATATCTATTTTCAGCTGAACTGTTGTCGATCACTGCTGCGCC
Organism: Larix kaempferi; assembly: GCA_027924585.1. NCBI lineage: Eukaryota > Viridiplantae > Streptophyta > Pinopsida > Pinales > Pinaceae > Larix > Larix kaempferi. The sequence continues at coordinate 9,873,110 of BSBM01000841.1, forward strand.
ATTTCAGATCCAGCCGTTCAGATCCATTCTGAAAGCCATTCCAGATCCATCCATTTTCAATCCATTTGGTGCCATTTCAGATCCCTTCCGAGCCGTAGCCGTTCTAGTTTGGGAAAAAAAAAGAGTATAAAATTCAGTTTTTTCTCCATATCTCCCTTGTTTTCACTTTGTTTCCCTTGAAATTTTCAGGGAACCCCTGTCATCCCATTCTGAATATTTCATTCCTGAGGACCCTATCCCCACTTCCCCTTCCCAAAGCTCGAAATCCCACATTTGTCTATTTTTAGGGTTTGCCATAACTTCCTCTGATTTCACTCAATCACCTTCAAATTTTACCACAGAGTTCCTTTCTGAATTCTGCTTCTTTGTCCCCCTTTGCCAAATTTTTCCATTCTTTCACCCCGCTTCTGAAATCCTCATTTTTTGCTTCCCTGTCTATTCGACAGTGTCCAAAACCTAGTCAAACCCCAATTACCCTTCAGATTTTTTCCCAAGTCCAGATTTTCCTTTACTGAAGCAGTTTATGTTTTTGTTTTCCTACCCAGTCAACCAAAAAAAAAAAAAAAATCCTGGTTATGGTTGTCACCCGTGCAGGAGAAAAAACCATGGAAGAAGCACTTGCAGCCATCCAAGCCAAACTCCAGGATCTGGAGGAAAAATTTCTCAGCCTCCATCTTGAACATTTAGCTATGAACAACAAACGGCAGTCCGAGTCTTCATCAGACAATGGGTTCTCTTCTTCTAGCAATTTCCGTGGTCCGAAGCTTGACTTTCCTTGCTTCAATGGTACTGATCCAACTGGATGGATCTATCGTGCATAAAAGTATTTCAGTCTACATAATACTTTTGATGTCAACAAGGTTCCGCTTGCATCCTTTTATTTGGAACAGGAAGCTCTTCAATGGTACCGTTGGTACATCAAGGCTCATGAAGAGCCAAAATGGCCAGACTTTTTCCAGCTCCTTTTGCAACGATTTGGTCCTAGTGCTTTTGATGACTTCACAGGAGCCCTCACTAAACTTCGCCAAATTGGCACTGTGAGAGAGTATCAAATCGAATTTGAGAAACTAGCCAACCACACTGAAGGATTGTCTGATGACTTTTACCGGAGTTGTTTTATCAGTGGTCTAAAGGATGCCATCCGCTCTTGAGTCAAAATGTTCTGTCCCAACACAATGATGGAAGCCCTAGGGTTGGCTAAGTTGGAAAAAGACAAGATTGCAGCCCAACAACGCTCCAATCCCACTTTTGTTCCCTTTCGAAATATGGGTTCTCGACGACCACCTATACCGCAGGCTCCTCGACCAACTCCTATCAAGCGTTTGTCTGAAACAGAGATGCAAGCACGCAGAGAAAAGGGGCTTTGCTATAATTGTGATGAGAAATTCACTCGGGGACATAGATGTGTTCAACAAAAGCTCTATTTCTTGGATGTGGATTCTCTGCCTGCCTCTGAAATTGGTGACGAACATCCAGAAACAATGGATGCTCAGGTCGACATTCCGGACCTGCCTATTGACCCTCCGTCTCAGGATGACCATCCAGAGATATCTCTCCATGCTTTAGTTAGAATCACCACCCCCCAAACAATGCGGTTCAGGGGTTACTTCAAGAAGCTTCCTCTTACAATACTCATTGATTCTGGTAGCACTCATAATTTCATTGAACCTCGGATCGCCAAACAAGCTGATTGTTTTATCCATCCTTTCTCCAACTTTGAAGTCATGGTTGCCAATGGGGGCACCTTACCTTGCAAAGGGAAGTGTCGAAATGTGCGTATCTCTATGGGAGATTATACCTTGTGCTCTGACATGTTTTCCTTGACCTTAGGCGGATGTGATGTGGTTTTGGGCGCTCAATGGCTATGCACACTTGGCCCTATCTTATGCGATTTTGCTGAAATTTGGATGCAGTTTTCCCTCAATGGACAAAAACACACATTGACAGGATTACAACCAGGTTCTCTCAGCATCATCAGTTCACATCGCATGAAAAAAATCCTCAAGAATAATTCACATGGTGTCATTGCTTAGATACATTCCATTCAGATGCAACCATCATCGGTCTCCACTACTCCTTTAGATCTACATCAAATTCTGGATTGATATACAGGTGTCTTTGCTGAACCAGTGGGATTGCCACCTTCAAGTCCAGAAGACCATCGTATTCAGCTCCTTCCTGGAAGCATTCCTCCCAACATCAGGCCCTATCGCTACCCATTTCACCAAAAAACAGAGATTGAAATGCTCATTCGGGACTTATTGAAGCAAGGTATTATTCGCCCAAGCACTAGTTCCTTTTCTTCTCCAGTTCTTCTTGTCCGCAAAAAAGATGGGTCATGGTGCCTCTGCATTGAATTCCGAGCACTTAATCACCTCACCATCAAGGATAAGTTTCCAATTCCTGTTGTTGATGAGCTTCATGGGGCTCACTTTTTCTCCAAGTTGGATCTTCGTTCTGGGTATCATCAAATTCGGGTTCATGAGGATGATATCCCTAAAACAGCTTTCCGCACACATGATGGTCATTTTGAGTTTTTGGTCATGCCCTTTGGCCTCACTAATGCTCCTTCCACATTTGAGGCCTTAATGAATAAAATATTTCGACTCTACTTGTGGAAATTCATTCTGGTATTCTTTGATGATATCCTCATCTACAGTAAAACATGGGATGAACATCTCCAACATCTGGATCTTGTCATGCAACTTTTCTCTGACCATCATCTCCACGCCAAGCAGTGTAAATGTGTTTTTGGACAGAAGGAAGTTGAGTATCTCGGGCACATTATCTCAGCACAAGGGGTTCACGTGGATCCTGCCAAAATCGATGCCATGAACAATTGGCCGCATCCTCAGACACTCAAGAGCCTTCGTGGTTTTTTGGGGTTGACTGGCTACTACCGCAAGTTTGTCAAGGATTATGGGAAGATTGCAGATCCATTAACTGCTCTATTGAAAAAGGATGCTTTTACATGGACACATGCTGCTCAGTGTGCATTTGAAAAACTAAAACAAGCTATGTGTACTACACCTGTTCTAGCTATGCCTGATTTTTCCAAGCCCTTCACTATTGAGAGTGATGCTTGCGGCAATGGACTTGGTGCTGTTCTCCTTCAAGATGAACACCCCATTGCGTTCACTAGAAAATCCCTTTCAGGTAATAATTTAGCTGCCTCTACCTATGAGAAGGAAATGATGGCTATTTTGCATGCAGTACAGAAGTGGCGACCATACCTATTAGGGAGTAATTTCTGCATCAAGACTGATCACCAGAGTCTGAAATATTTCTTGGAACAACGTGTCTCCTCCCCAGCACAACATAAATGGGTTAGCAAACTCATGGGTTATGACTATGAGATCACTTACAAGAAGGGTAAAGATAATATTGTGGCAGATGCTCTTTCTCACACATTTGATGCCCAAGGTTCTCTTTCAGCTATTTCTATGCCTGTTCCAAATTGGTTTCAATCTGTTCAACAGGGTTATGTCAATGACTCTTCCTTATCTCAAATCATCCAACGCTTGACCAAAAACCCTTCTGCTGTACCACATTACTCTTGGGATGGTGCTTCTCTGAGATACAAGGGTCGTCTGGTGCTTCCCCAGAGCACAGATCTTCAACAGGCTGTCTTCTATGAACTCCATGCTTCTCCATTGGAAGGGCACTCTGGGTTCCTCAAAATGTATGAATGGGCACGGTGTAACTTCTTTTGGCAGGGAATGAAAAGGACAATTCGACAGATGGTGGCTGAATGTGATACCTGCCAGTGCAATAAGGGTGAAACAACACTCCTTCCAGGATTGCTCGAACCCTTTCCCATACCTACACGGATTTGGACATATATTTCTATGGATTTCATTGAAGGGCTCCCTAAATCTGGCGGGAAGACAGTGATTCTCGTTGTGGTTGATCGCCTCTCCAAATATAGTCATTTTTATGCTCTCAGCCATCCCTATACAGCCTCCTCAGTCGCTCAAATTTTCCTGGACCAAATCTTTCGTCTTCATGGCATCCCTTCTTCCATTGTCTCGGATCGTGATGCGACTTTCACCAGTCATTTTTGGACATAACTATTTCGCCACACTAGCACCAAACTGAAGATGAGTTCAGGGTATCACCCACAAACAGATGGTCAGACTGAAATTATCAATAAATGCTTGGAAACGTATCTTCGTTGCTTCACCTTTGAACAACAACATTAGTGGGCAAAGTGGCTCCCTCTCGCTGAATGGTGGTACAATACCTCTTACACACTGCCTCTAAAATGACCCCATATGAAGCAGTATATGGTCAGGCACCTCCAGTTCTTCTTCCATACACCCCCAACAGTTCCCCAGTTCAATAAGTTGACACGGTCCTTCGAAACCGCGATCAGATTCTTCGCATTTTGCGGGACAATCTTCACATGGCAAGAAATCGCATGAAGCAACAAGCTGATTAGCACCGTTCTGAGCGCACTTTAAAAGTAGGCGATATGGTTTTTCTTCGTCTCCATCCGTACAAGCGATCCTCCCTGAAAATCAAAGGGAGTCATAAGCTCGCTCCAAAGTTCTATGGTCCATCTCGGATTCTTCAGAAGATTGGGTCCGTTGCTTATAAATTGGAACTTCCTCCTTCTTCCCGCATTCATCCAGTCTTTCATGTCTATTGTATGAAGAAAGTTCTTGGCACCAACATCAGTGGAAAAACGATTTTACCCAAACTTGATAATGAAGGATCCATCCTTTTGGAGCTGGAGGCCATCCTCAATCGGTGCACTCGTCAGCTTCGCTCTCGCTCTATCACAGAGGTCTTAATTCAGTGGCACGGCATGCAACCAGAGGATGCTACATGGGAACCACTCCTTTAGATTCAACAAAAATTTCCACATCTAAAGCTTTGAGGACAAAGCTTTTTTTTAAGGGGGAGGGGATGTTAGGAACCCATGTATTTACTTTGTTAGTATATTGTTATTGGACGCATATGCTTTGTAAGTCATCCCGCAGTATTTGTTGATCAATAGTTTGTGTTATTGTTGTTGGCACATATTCTTTGTAAGTCGCCCGTAGTATTGTTGATCCATAGTTTGTAGTGGCCCATGGTTTTGACCCATAGTATTGGCGCCTAGACTTAGTATATAAGTATGTGTTGAGACCTATGAAGGAACCATGAAGTTATTTGTATTGAGCTTTCTCATAGGAGGTTTCCCCCTCGAAGTGGCCTGTGATCAATATAAAAGTGATTCTGAGTTCTGTCATTTCTTCTATTTCGCATATTCTTATTAATTAATTGTTGCAGGTGCTTCACAGAATGCCTTGTTTAGATCCGATACTGGAGTATAATCCACATATTTTATGATGGTCAACAAGTATTTCAATAGTGTATGAACAACAATTGCATGGTCTAATTCATGAAGTAGCTCTTGTGGCATTGGGGGAGTGGCTCGCTGAGTTATGGAATTCAATTCAAGCATCTTTTCTTTAACTATTTGCTTGTACAATCCAGTTGAATGGAGATCATGCTCCTGGTGCCAAGGTGTTGGAAGCCTATTGTGAATCATGGAAGTGGTTATCCTTAAAAAAGGATTAACCACTTTCACAAATTCTTTCAATTTCTCTTCTAACATCGTCATATATTCCAATCTCTAGATGTTGTTGTCTATACAAATGATAACTCTAGTTCTATCACTTATCTGCATGGATTTTAACTACCATGGAGATAAAGTATTGAAAATAGATTTGTCTATCTTGGATATTTGACACTTTTCCTTTACATCTGGTTTATTTTTTCCCACGTAATCAATTGCTTCTGAGGCTATTTTATGGTAACTCAATATGAAATCAACATAAGATCGAGCCTTAGGTATTTCTTGAAATATGAGTGTCCATAAGGAATCTTTAATCATCATCATTTCCTCTACCATCAGTGCCTGATTTGTATCTTTGTCCATTGCTATAATTCTGCCACTTGTTGATCCTTAACAGCTATTTGTTTATTCAATTCACCCACTTTCTATTGTGAGGTATCTAGTTTACCTCCTTGTGTCTTCAAGCTTTCATCTCTTTTATGTATAACAACTTCCATAAGGTCATCTAATGCTTTATCTTTCCATTCCTTCCTTTCTTTCTCCTTCTCATCTAAAATTTTCCTCAACTTATAAATGTATTCCACAAGACTTGTGTCTTGGAGTATAACAGGAGTTGACTTTGACTTCTTTTTATCTTCGACCATCCTTGCTTCATAAGCTGTGATTTGAGCTATTACATCATCGAGATTATTTTGAAGTTCTTGAAACTTTCCTTTTGATTTTTGTAGCTCTTTAATTATCCTTTCATTGACTTCTTTTTCTACCAGTATAGAACCATGTTATGCCCTGAGAAATTCTAGTTCACTCTATAATTGTTGGTTTTGAGATGTTACATGAAGGGTAGGTTGAAATGCTTGGCTCATCTGGCTATTTTCTAATGCTTTGATTTTTTGATATTTTAAATCTAGAAGATTCATTACCTCTGCCGAGTCTTGTGTTCTAGGTGTTCTATAGACTATAACGTTCTCTAATATCTGATTTCCCCCCTCTAAAGCTTTTACTCTAGCTCTCAAAAATAGATTGGTAGTCGTCAAGGCTTCAAATTTTTCTTTGTACATATACATATCTGCAGAAGTTTTGGCATATTTATGGTACACCAGACTATTGGACTCTTCAGCCAAGGATATAGGATCTTCAACGGGTAGCTCTGATGTGCCTATGGTGACTTGAGACATCTTCCATTCTCCAGGTTGCATATTTTTGTATGCTTTTCGTGTTAGAAAAACAGGATCGCAGAGCATTACCATTAAACAAGATGCAAATATAAATTACACAAACACATTACAAGCAAGAAACTGATATAACATGGTTCACCCAAGATGGGCTACGTCCACACAAAAATTTCCAGTCCTTATTATTATACCATCCAACAAATGAAGGGATACAACCCACATCACATCCGCTGCAACTTCCTCTTCACTCTCTCAGTCTCTCTACACGATCACTTAGATCTTTATAATGGTACAATACATTACACAGTCGTATTACAATGTCTTAATTTTAAAGGGGAAATACCAAGGAAAAATACCGTGGGTTACCGAAAACCATGGGCCTGTAATCTGTTGGTGCAAAAACAACCCATAACAAAATTTCTTTCAGGGGCGCTGCCCCCGACCCCCCTAGACCCCCCATTGCGTGTGCTGGGATCATAACCAAACCTGGAGTACAAACACGACTGAAACAACATCATCTATGAGACTGGAAGATCAGGCTCCACAACCAACATTTCACGCTAGGGGTTCCATTTTAATTATTTTGAAGTTATCTGTAACGGGATCAAACTTTGGGATCAACCCGTTCTTGTCCTGAGAGTCCAATGATTCTATGATACGAAATATTTCTGGAGCCTTGGATATTCTCTCTTGCTCTTGCTCTAAGAACATAAAAGGATCAGTAATTTCAAGTGACTCAACCTCTCCACTCTCATTTGTTTGCTATGGTATTTCCAGGAGTGTGGCATGGGGGAGAGGATCCCATGGATTGTCTACATTTTCTGCAGAAAATAATTCATTATACTCAATAGTAAGAATATTAGGGTTAGTAAGGTTAACACCTTATTTTTGTGATCTTTATTGAATGGGATTAATATCTTGTGAAGAGAAAAGTATGCTATCTTCATTGTTTGCTTCTTACCAGGATCCATTTCCTCTTCTTCTGAAGTCTTAGTCTTTTTCTTCTGAGGTTCTTTTGGGTACAATTCTTCTTCTCTCATTTAGGAGCTTCTATAGAGTTGTTGTATGAAAATTTTTCCTAATGGCTGGGGTAATTAGAGGTCACCAACATACTGACACAAACATGCGAAAACCAAGGAAAGTTGCAGAAAAACAACAAGATACAATTGATGAAATAAACAAGGGTTTGAAGTTTGAGCAATTGGTACCTTATATCAATGAAGGTTGATCCAAGCTCTTCAATCCTTTAGCTTTACTCCACAATATTTCATAAATACTTTCAAAACAAATGTAACCATTCTCAAATATTTTGACTACACATGAATAAATAATCAAAGTGAAAACACATATACATAGAAATATGAAATACTCTCAAATATCTAGTTCATGTATCAAATTCTAACAATATGGGAAAGGAAATATCTCTATATTAATTGCAATAAGTGCCAACAAGATACATTCACCTTGATCTGCACAACCACCTCTTGAAATATGATATGGATCCTTTTGTTCCTCCCTTCTACACAAATTCCTCCAGCATTGTTGTTTAGGATTTTAACCTTATAGTGAGGAGAGACACTACCCAATTGGGCGGGGTTGATAGGTAAATACATTCATTATGTTGTATTTAGTTCCTACAAATGATAGAGATCGGGATATCGAAAGACATACCTTTAACCAACGGTTGGTCCTAGATTTCACTTGATCTCCCGCTTGATGAACCTGCAACACAAAGGAAACCTTCCTTAGCGTATCTTGACTATATAAATATTGATGAATATTGAAAGCAAACAAGCATCAATGATAATCAGATACTAATCCAAATGAACATACAATCTATTAGACATTCGATTTGGGACAGGAAGGGTATTTCGACCTTTTTATTGTCAAAGAAACATGAATTAGTACAATACACCTGACGTGTCTAGATGTTTATGCAACCGAGTCCTGGGATCCTGCTCTTCACAATGACTTGGGACTTTCCTCCATCATAACAACCCTTAATGCCTTCTTTCCAGGTCCCTCTCTCATGGATCCTCCTTGTATTTATGGGACAAGGTAGGCAGTTGGAATCGAGAGGTGGTTGAATTGGGAGGTTGGGGAAGTTGCAGAACCAACTTCAACTAATCCTAATTCATAATCTTAATATATTTTTTGGTTTCATCTTAAGATGTGCGCGAGTTTCTCAAGGCATGGTAGCGCACAATATGCAACTTTACTATTTTACAACATGCATTTGCAACTTTTCAAAGGTGTGCGCTGGTTTCCCTTGAGCAAAGCAGGGCATTTTCCAAGATGTGCACTGGTTTACTTCCCAGAGAGTAGCGCACATGTCAAAACATCAAGAGAAACAGGGAATTTCTCAGCTGAAGAGGATAGTTCCAGTCTATAAGCCATCTAGGTCAATCCTAGCTCTTCAATCAATGTTGTCTGTTTGTCTGATTAATAGAGCAATGTGATCACAGACAGAGAAGTGCAGATTTGACCTATAACAGATGCCCCCTAATTTGTGAGGTCAGAGGGAAATGATGGCCGAAATACATTATAATTCCAAGTCAGAGGAGGAGCAAGAAACCGCAGAACCAAGTCACAAAAAACACCTAAAACAACGATCAAGGCTGGTGAGCGATTACAATCTTGACATCATATAGATGTGTAGCATGATCTCCGATACATAAATAGGATATGCATATATAGAGCATGGCCACTGAAATACAAATGTGGATCCATGTCAAAATGAGAGATCATAACCATAACAACAAGTTGGATCTATGTCTCATGAAGATCGAAAATGAGTGAGGCTCAGTCTTGCGCAGCTTGGGTTATAACATAAATATGGAGATGCTATCAAAGGCCCAAGGTCTTCATCCAAACAACCCAAGGTACAAAACCTAACCATGAGAATAAATGAGCTGAATTCGAACATGGGGGTTATCGTTTGATTACCAATCATTGATGTATACCGTTAACAAACGTGAGGACTTCCATCGATAATGATAATGGGGTCCAAGGTACCTAGTACGATCCAACATGTGTGAACAAGTGGACTTGAAGTCAAACACTTGAGGAACCTGTCGAATAAGGGACATTGATGTATTCCCATAATTCAGCAGCGAGGGAAACTACCACTGATGACTGCAATCCCCAAGGTACTAACCGAAATTCTAAACTTCATTCCCAGAGCATAATGAGCTGATGTCGATGGGAAGAAGTCCGTTGAAAGGGAGGCCTTAATGCATCCTCCATCATCCAACACGAGGAACACTCACATGTATGAGCTGATGTGGAGTAGGACAAGTAACAAGATGAAACAAACTGACACCAGGATGGCCGACACATGAAGTCAAGGTAAACTGCATAATGGCCGACACAAGCTGTATCCTTGAACAATGAGCACGACACAAAGTGACTTAGGCAGTTTTCAACATGAAGGGGAAGTGATATAAGCCTGCAATGTAGGAGACATTGATTGACCCTCCATATGGTTGGAAGAATAACCAACTGGGGGAGTAAAAACTCGGAGATCAGGTTCACCCTAAGGTCAAAAACTAAAACCCAATTGACATGAAAGACTCAAGTAGGTGCTATGTTCAAGGATATGATTGACTTAACTACCTTTGAAACTGAAAAAGATGTGATATACCCTTCTTATCCCTTATTCGTTTTGGTAAAAGAATGTACTTCTTGTTGTTTTAACGAGTCCAAGAAAGATATAAAACACAATAGGCCCAACCATGTAAAAGTTTAACGATCCCATGGGAGGAAGATTCAGGACCTTTTTCATTTTTTACAGAGTTCGAAGAAGAGATAGAAGAATACTCTATAATACTGATCTCTGGATTTTAGTATCGAGCCGAGATCTGTTCTTGCTTGCCGGTGTTTTCAATTTTAAGGAGTCTGAAAAACTTAAACAATAACTCCATACAGTTACTCATGGATTTTAACATCGAGCCCAAGTAGGTTAATGATCGTCGGTGTTTTCCTGTTTATAGAGTCTAAAAAACTTAAACAATCCTCTATATACTCTCTCATGGATTTCACATCGAGCCCGAGTAGGTGAGTGCTCGCTTGGTGTTTTCATGTTTTGAGAGCCTGAAAACCCTAAAGAAGGCTCCAAAAGGTCCTTTTTTCGTACAGTTAGTCTCCTCCCCCGAAAAAGTTTAAAACAATGAGAGAAGAACTCTTCTAGCCACGTATGACTAGAGTATTCCTTTTTTGTAAGTAATCTGCAAAAGTCCGGAAAATGGTTAAAGTTATACGTAAGCGGATGGACCTTCAATTCCTTTAATGAGCTTGAAGAGAGAAGGTCTGCTCGGCAATCTTGTTTAGTTTTTCAATAGTCAAAACAAGAGATTAAAACGACTTAAAAGACAACTTCTAGGATCGTGGGTTCATGACCTGCCAAAAGATAGGATCTCAACAATCGCATTAGTAACTATTAACAAGTTTTCTCAATGACATAATAATGACAATATGGTATCTATATTGGTCTATCAATAAGAAACTAAGTCATTTCCGGTTTAATACTTTGAAAATCTAATGAAAACTTGAAATACCTAGGTTAAATTCAATTCACCAAAACTTGCAGGTATTAGTGATTAAATAGAACATTAGGGACAATTTGAAACTATACACTTTTGCAAAAAGTGGGTAAAAATTAAAATCAATTTTATATAACCAGTTTCAAATTGAAAAAGCAAATATCACAAATTGAAATTTCTAGGGAAAAAGAGGAGCAAAACCTTGATCTTCTTTCACTCGTTGTGATTAAACTGGAGCATCAATCGACCTTCTGCTTCCACCAAGTAAGTTTATTCCACCCATACTTGTAATTTGATGCATTTTTTTGTCAATTTTTATGGTTAAAAATAATTTTCTAACAATGTACAACTCGTGTTTTGCGTGTGCGCTACTGTGTATGAGGAAAAGTAGGGAATACTAGTAGTGTGCGTTGGTTTTCCTCAAGGAAAGCAGTGCTCAAACGTGCCTGTCTAGTCTAAACAATAGCGCACACCCTTGAAGGTTGGGTAAAAAATGACGACGACTAAAAATTGACCTTTTCTTGGCAGGATGGTCATTTTTTGGAGAGAAAGGGAGCATGAGGAGATGGATTGGATAAAATTGCAAGATCCGACAACCCTCCATGCACTCCGAAGGTGTGAACTATTGAAATTTTATAGAACAGTCAATATACGAGCACTAAACCGCTTGCTTGAGAGGCTTGTCAAATAATGGGATGCCGAGGCATTGGTGTTTAATATCCAAGGTGAAATACTGGAACTCACCATTGACTACATCTACTTTATCACGAGTCTCTCTCAGAGGGGTGATGTTGTGAACTTGAAAGGGTCCCCATGCAATGTGGGTGCCTTGTCCATGCAAGAGTATGTGAATACTCACTGTGTACCGGGAACTGAGAAATCCGGTAGTCAAATTATGATCTCGACTGTTGCAATATTCCCCCTGAAAGTCATCGTAAGTGTTCTTAACCAAATGGGAGGGAGTGCTACGCAACATCTTGCTTCGAGGCATTATATGCACCTTGGTACTGAATGCTTGCACGAAAGAGTATATGACTGGTGTTCAAGTCTTTTGGCAAACATGAAGCTTCAACTCTAGGGTTGTAAGACCGAGAGGATGAAGAACTTTGGGTACAGAAGCATACTGTGCACCTTCTTCTTTGAAAGGGTGCTTGCTATGAGTTTGGGCATGCCTTTTCCCTCGATCAACCCTCGTGAGCCAATGTTGGCTCGTTGGGGTGAGATATTCCTCCTCGAGGATGGTGGCGAGAGAAACTTCTGTTACCATGAGGATGATTTCTGGGGTTGGTGGGAAAGACAAGTGCCAGCTATCGAGCAGTTTCCATATGCGGGTATAGGCTTCCACAACGATCCTGAGCTGATCCTTCCTCCAGGAGCTTCCTGGGGAGAGATAAGTATGTTTATGCTTTTGAAAAGTTATAAATTTTTTATGTTTTATATATATAATTTTTATGATGAGTTCGAAGTACTGAAGCAAAGTGTCATGTGCAGATGTTGGACCAATGTGTCTTGAGGGACATCCTCTCACTTTCGTGAGGCTAGTGGAAGTGGGTGCAGTTGATGCCATGTTGGGAACCATTGAGAGAAAGATGAGTTTGTTGACTCATGATGTTCCAACTTACAGGATTGAGCGGATGCCACTCGAAATGCAGAAGGATGTGGTTGGTGTGCCCCCAGCCTGGATTAGGTTACTGTGGAAAGTGGCTAGGCTAGTCATATGCTACCGAGAGGCAGCAGAGCCAGATGAGGCCCCACCTTCTCCATAGGAGAAGGATATTCTATGTATATTTTTGAGGCCATTGAGCCCAATTTTGTATCTTATGACATGACTCTATGATAGACTTATGATCCAAACTCATACTATTTTTTGATACATATATATATATACAGTATTGGTTATTTACAAGTGTGTTATTGTCTTTGGGCATCTTGGAAGAGGAGCTCTGGAGGAGAGGAAAGCAAGATAACACTGGCATAGGGTTAATTGTTGGGGGATCGGGGGCCTCAGCCTTTGGGTGGGGGTTGGTTGGGTGGAGATTCGTCCCCCCCACCTTTAGTTGCACTACTGGAGCTGTCAAGGTAATGGTAGCTCCTAGGTCATCTAACTAGGTATGATTTTCATAGCATATTTTCTTTATTTATTGATTAGGTCCATTTCTTTGTCAGATCTTCTATGCATGCTGTTCTTGTTGCTTTTGGATTTTATAAGATGTAACATTTTATGAGATTCCTGTGTTGGATCATAGATGTGCATGCATAATTAATATTCTTTGTTATTTAATGGGTTTTATGAGTTTTATGGTTCTTACATTTGGTATTAGAGATAAGTTCAAACCCTCAAGACCTATGGGATTTTTTTCTAGTTAATCAAAATCAATAAGGTGCTTATGTCAAATCTAGAACTGCTAGGTTGTAAAAAAAAAAACAAAAAAAAAACCCCTAAATCTTTGTAAAATTTAAAGATTCAGGTTAATGGGCACATGGTAGTGGTTGGGGGCGGACTCTAGGAGTTGGGAAGGGATGGCTCACAGAGCCAGATCCCTGTATAGTACCATGTTTTTATCTTTTTGCACCGATCTCTATTTCAGTATATATTTATGCTAGATTTTGATCTCTGTTTTCAGATATGTTTATGCCAGCATTCTGCATATTGATCGATAGAAATCGATCTTCAGCAATTTCTTTCTTTCCTTGTTTGAATGCATTCTGCATTTTTGATCGAACGGATCAATATTCTTTAGCTTATTTCAGTTTATGTGTTGCAATTATGCTTTAGATCAGTGGGATTAATATCCACGGGTTATACCTTTTCTGTGTTGATGCCAGGCGCAGATCCCCATTTAGTTTTTCTATTTTGGTTTATATATCTTTTGTTTTGATATTGAAAACTCTGCATATATTGCTACCACGGAATCGATTAGATTTTTGTTGCTGCCGGTTGGATTTATATATTATATATCATCAAACGTATGACCTTTCATTTATGGTATTCCATAGTTTTCACCTAATTTGGATTTATCAAAAAAAAAAAGTCGGCTAATTTTCCAAACCTTACAACTTTTAGCCTCTCTGAAGATAGAAGCATTTGGTTCCTTTGATGCTTTTCTTTCATTAGAACAAGAAGCATTTTTGAAAAATGATTTTAATTTTATGCAGACATAAGCATGAAAGATTTGAAATCTACACCTACAGTAAAAGCATTTGTTTTCATTGTCACTAAGAAAAATATAGATGTAATTTGTGAAGATGAAACATCTGTCATGAATGTTTAAATTCAATTATTTTTAGGATTTCTTCCATTAGAAAAATGGATCGTATTGTATGAAAAAAAAAATGATGCTTCATATATTAAACATCAAAGATTTGAAATTTCTCTTTGTTTCTTTCCTTTCGTATTCCATTTTCCTTCTCTCACAACGATTTGATTATCTGGTTTGCTGCCATATTAGCAGATCTTTTATTAGATACAAATTTGAATCCAATTTCACTTTTCACTCTCTCTAGTCTCTAGGTTTTTCGCAAGATATACCTTGGAAAACATCCCTTGCCCTAGTAGGCATCCTAATTCGAATCTCCCCATCAGAATATTGGGCGCACTCTTCATCATATACCAACAGACACAAATTTCAGCCAAGCTCAGTTAAATTGCAATAGGTCATTTCCATACATTTAAATCGTAGAAATGCATTTCTGTATGCGCCCCCCCGGGATGCCACCTGCCTTCCTGTAAGTAGGCCTGGCTATTGTTTTGCGACATTGACAACAAAAATAAAATTAGAACAAACTAGCAACGCATTCTTGATATAGATCAAATAAAATGGTGCATGACCTTTGCTTGTTGAATGCGCATGATCTTCTTCATCTTCGGGATGCGCAGGCGCTTCTTGGGCTTTTAGGGAAAGAAATGTATGAGATAAGGAACTTGGGCCTTTGACCATTGTGGTTTTTCCTATGCCTATGCCACGTCCGTTTCTACTAGTGAATCTTAGTGGTAAGATAAATAATGTATGGAGATGGAGATTGTGGTAAGAAAACCGTTCCACATGGAGCTTAAATTTATTGAATGAGATGATTTTGGCCGTTGGATAATTGTGTTTTGTCTAAGCCATGTACTTGCAATCTTGTCTATGATCTTGGACGATGTGAATGGGAAAATATTAAATATTTTCACATTTCTGATAGGAATCTAGCTGCATTATTTCTATTACTCATTGGTGCCATTGCTGTGATTACATAACTTTCATTAAAATTTTGGCATTTTTCGTTTTTCTCTTACTTTGGAACGGGCTTGCGTCTCCATCTATGTGCCTACTCAAAGCATGCATGAATCTTGCGCCATGTGGAGGATTGTTCTTTTATTATTATTATTTTAGCGTGGATAGGCTACCCACGGGTGTGCTCTGTCAAGCTGCCAATTGAGCGTTTTATCTCTCTGGTGCGTTATATGCGTTACTTACTGGTGTGTAATTCATGGTGTTTGTTAGATTAGGTTTATGGCATCTCAGACAGAGGAGCATTTCCAATCTACCTGTATCTCAACCACTAGCGCACTCATGCCTACCGCTTTTCCTCCAACAATGCTTCTGAATATGCCTTATCTGCCCTAACGGCTAACATGCTGGCATGTCAGTTGTAACACATCCTCTTGCCTTATCTGATAGTCCTAAGAATGCAATGCTCAACTTGATTAATGAATTGATTGTGGTCTCATGATTGCTGTAGGAACATGACATATTCTTATGCTTTCCTAAATGGTGGGGATCCGTTAATATTTATCTTGTTGAATTTCCAGGAAGGATTTTCCTTCTGCATTATCTCTCTTATTGCTTGAAAAAAAATCTTGTGCACAATTATAAGTTATCCTATTTGAATTTTAAAAGTTTCTTTTTGAAAAAAAATGCATAATAATTCTATTAATATACAAGATGAAAGTACATGCATTTTATATAAAAAGGGTTGTTAGAACAGCCACCACGAGCTAAGGCCTCGACAAAAAAAAATCCTAGCCTATTAAAAATTGCTATAAAGTTATAAAAAAATAGAGTATAACAGTTTAGAGTGCCCAATGTGGAAAGCAATAAACACACTTAAACAGGCTAGCTTGCCAGAGCGAATGGGTAGATCAAGAAGCTGCTAGAACTAAGCATGCTTTAATAGTTTTTTTGAAAGAGATGTATTGTTTTTGATCTGGTAAGAACAAATTAATTGCCCCTCATTGACGTTTTCCCTTCTCCTGGAATACTATCCTTGTTTTCTTTCCCCTTTACAAAGGGAAGTAGTAGATAGGTAACCCATAAATCATATACTGCAGAAATGGAAAATTCAAATCAGGTGGGGATTTCAGAATGCCTTACAATGTATCTTTTGAGGCATTTCTTGTGTTTATATTCCATCTAGATCCCCAAAGATATGTTGGTTTTTATTTCCATCCCTATTCATCATAGTCTTTGATACAATGTTGGATCCTCTATTTGTTTTTCTAGGTAATTATCCTGGGGCAAATGACATTAAATGTTTACTAAGGATAACTACCTGGAAAGGAAACATATAATTATGTCTTCTATCAAACCTTTACTGTTTTAATTAAGTGGATGTTAATAAGATGCTTATCCTTCTTCATTTTATAGACTTCAATTGGATTCCTCCCGAAAATTTTCCATTCAAGCACAGTGTTCATAACAACATACAATTTACAAACATTAAAAATATAAAAATACTTATCTTTGGTCAAATCTGTGCATGCAGAACTGATTGCTCGTTTTGAAATTTAATTTGTCTTCTTGTTTACAGTTAGTGGTATTCATTTTCTGGCTTTTGCATTAGATCTTAAGCGGTGGTTTCTAATACCGAAAGGCATCATACTTCACAAAGTTATTTAGGGTTATGAAGAGATCTAGATCCGGTCCATTCCAAGAAGAAAATTTAGTGATTCCCATGAAAATTCCTTAACAAAAAAAATTAATTGTAAAATGCAATCGAGTAAGCCTGACAAAATAATGTTGGGCACATTTTGAAACATGATGTAATGTTTACAGTCGTCCGATATTAATTGTATGTTCAATATTTAAATTTAGTATTTGACCATGTCGATCTATATTAATTTTATGTTTAACATTTAAAGTAATTGTCGACCCATATTAATAGTTTTAAATTGTAATGGTGCACTTAACAGAGTAGCTTCTATTTGGAAACTCTTGCCTTTATGTAACATATATGTTTATGGTAGGACTCTTAAGCATATTATTGCTTGGAATATTTTAAATAGCTTGATGGCCTCCTTTTTCTAGACCCACGAAGCCTACCAGACTGTAATAGCAGTAAGATATCTGATTTACAATCTCTGTAACTATTCAACCGTAGCCTTGGGAAGTGAAGTGTTGAAATGAAAGGAGTCTGGAAGCACTTTGAATGCTGTTGGCTTTCTAATTGATGTATCTTTGTAATAAACTGAGTTTGGTTTTTCCCTAGATGCAGCGGGATTCACAATTAATAATTGTTCAAGGCTGCTCATCCTTAATTATTATTGTTCCTGGCACTATATCTTTATATGTCCCCACCCCCGAAATCAACAGATTATATGGCTTTATAACTAGTTGGAATCAATTACTTTATAAATTGGCTCTGCCTCTGTGCTATATCTTGATCTCAATCTATTTGTGATGCTGCATTAATTACTAACTCTATCCGTAGGTGGCTTTGTAAAATCCATATATAATAGTGATTATGAATCTCCTTGATAGGTAGCTTCGAGCTGGGTAAAATACATATATGATAGTGGTCTCCAAAGGTAGAGAGGAAGCTAAACAGGAGGAAGTTGGTTTATAAGAATAGATTAAATTAAATGAGCGTGTTGGGTGAACAATTTAGCTGAATTTAGCTATTTGCATGAAAGAAAAGTCCATACTTCAAATTTTTCTTTACATAATTGAACGGTCAGTCTTGGAATGGCATATTATATATTATGAATATTCTCATTTATATATATTACTTTTGTACAGAGGACCCGGGGCCTGGGCACAACCTTTTGTTTGACGTAAATCCAATTGTTGAAATCAATTCATTTATATATATATTTCCATAGATTGTTCCCCCTGCCAGCATGCCCTTTTCCGTTTTGGGGCTATTGTATTGAATGAAGCCTACACAGTTTTTGTTATAGCGTGAAAACATCAATTCATAGAAATTTATACACCAAGGATTGCATCTCCCTTACCAATAAACGCTTGTCACGTGCCCTACCATGAAATCAAAAGATGACAGTGTATGAAAAATATTATCATCTATGGAATACGATACGATGGAGGCATGCACGATGTCATGTTTTCTCCATTTTATAAACAAGTTCATGTATACTACATTCACAATCATAACAAGGAGAAAAAAAAAAGAAGTTATACGAAGGATAGTCATGGCCACAACTAATTTTTTTGTTATAGTTGAAAAAGTAATTGTAAGTACCAATTGTAATTTTGAAATTAAAAGAGTGTAAGGTATTCCCGTCGGTGTGGTTGGGTTATGGTTGGTGAGGGTTAATACCAGGTCTACAAGAATTACATTAACATGTAGAGTCTAAATTGAATCTTAAAATGTTAGAGCAGTAATCAATTCCAGTCCTTCATGTATATAGATTTGGAACTCTAGAAATGAGAAGAATACTTTCAAAAAAACATCGATTAAAGAATTGGGATTCATGGAATCTAAAATATACTGAGAATACCCATGGCTAGCCAAGCAAAGGAAAAGATTTAGATAAAGTAAGAGAAGGGTTTCATTACAAAAAAAAAAAACAAATTCACCCTCGCTCTTTATCATTTCAAAATACACAACAATTTAAATGTTTGCAAACTACTATTCTTGATGAGAGAATAAATGGGCGTATTTTGGGAGTAAATCCACTACTACCATGATGACACTCTTTCCTTCTGACTTTGGTAGACCTATGGTAAAATCTATTGAGACCTCTTCCCAATGTTGACTCGGTATAGATAATGCTTATAGTAGACTTGTTTTCCTGATTGTCTCTCCCTTGTTCTATTAGAAAACCAAACATTCTATGAGAAATTTCTCGAAATTAGTTTTAAGCCTTTCCTAGAAAAATCTTTCTTGATCATATGGTAAGTTTTAAGAACCCTAAATTTCCTCCTATTGGAGAAGTGTGCAATTCCAAAAGAACCTTTTGTTTGATATGATAATTCTTACATAAAATCTGGTGACGAAGATACCATAGTAAATCATAAATTCTTCCACACAAAAAATTATCGAGTGAACTAGGGTCCTATTGTAGTTGTTGAATTATCTTACATGGCTTCTGAAGTTAGAGGACACATGTTACATATTTCATGATGATACTCAGTTTATTTTTGTGAAAATCCTCATAGCAGATCTAAGAGATGATGTATACCTCACAAGAGTAATTATGATTAAGAAAGAAAATAGAAGAAGAGTGGTCAATGCAGTATAATGAGCAACATAATAATAATACAGTAGAACTCGGATATAAGCAAAAATAATTCACACACACTAATTAATTAATCACAGTATGGACAAATAAATAGTACAATGGTAGAGAGGATTGGAATGCCTAAGGTGGCAATTTGAATTAGCCTCTTAGAGTGATCATAAGATCAATAGAGTGTCATCGGAGCACAACTAGGTGTCCTCATGATCATCGGAGCGCAACTGGAAGTCTTCATCATCATCACTGGAGTCATCAATGCTCAAGTAACTGTCAACCACCAGTCAAACTAACTTTGGTAGGTGTAACTAAGTGTAACTCAATGTAACTAAGTGTAACTAAGTGTAACTGACTGTAACTGAGTGTAACTGAGTGTAACTGACTGTAACTAAGTGTAACTGAGTGACAACTGGACTGGTAGGTGAAGAAGGGCGAGTTGCTCCCTGAAATCAAGGAAGAAGGGCGCATTAAGCAACTGGAGGGCTAAAACTGAATAGTGAGAAGCTCCTAGGGACTGGCTAATTGAGGGCTAGGTGCTGGACTGATGACTGGGATGCATGCAAACCCTAGAATGCATGCAAACCCTAAAGGTGCATGCATGACTGAAAATGTAAATGATCAAAATACTGGTGGGAATAGGATGGAGTATAGGAATATCCTAACAATTTTTCCCTGCTGCTACTCAGTTTTCATGATGCATATTTCATGTCGATACTCAGTTTATTATGGGTTCTAGATGCTTAGGACATAAGGCACATGATGCGTTGATTTTTGATACTCAATTGGTAATTTATAGGCTTAATTGTGGCATCTTGAGATGTAAGTCATGTGGTACATGATATGGTGTTTCAACATGTTGTTTTTGGAATGATGCCTTCATGGTCATGTATTATTCATGTGAAATTTGATGTTGTCATTTCTAGCCATGAGTTGTGCATGTGATACTTCTTGATGTTATTTCAAGACTTTATGGTGCTTTACAAGATAGATGATGTGTGGAACGTAAAATGATATTAATTCGTGATGAAATTAATTTAGCATTTTAATAGCTTTATCATGGAATCTAGGGATAAATGAAACTTGGCACATAAATGGTATAAAATCATGTTGTGGTTTAATATGGTATTTTACAGCTCTATCATGTATTAGTGGAGAATAAGAGAATATACCAGATATTTGGTATGACATGTTATTGTTTCATGCTAACCCTTATTGCTCCCCGTAGAATACATATTTGATATGATGATGGATTATGTGGGTTGTCATAATGCATATTTGATATGATGATGGATTATGTTGGTTGTTACTCCATGTTGATAGTACTAATGTTGAAAAATGGCAGCTTATGATGACATGTTTATGAGATGCTTAGTGAAATTTTGAAAGTACCATGACCAGTTATGTTATAATGGTAGCAAAAATCACCTAAATGCATCAGATGTTAAACTTGGCATGACTTATCGTGACAATGGCTTATGATGTAATGCAATGCAATGGGTGATTCCATGAAGATGGGTAACTCTTTTCGGCCAAATATGACGGTGAAAAACAGAAATTTTACCCATGTATTAAATTGAAGCTCTCGAAACTCATACTCGCCTTATGAATTTTGACATGCGGTTGAAAAACGAAATGTAAACAATTATGTTGGCTTTCCAATGATATTTTTTTCGAAATATAGCAATGCCATATATCGTGTCGAATTTTCATTTAATGAAACATGTGTACTTAAAACTTTGAAGAGCAATTAACAAGTAGTTTGTGTGCGTGCACAATAAATTAATGTTAAATAATAATTTTAAAAAATGAAATATGTGAACATGATCTAGACAGAGTGCACTGGGGCTTACATATTTTTCTTTTAATTTTTCTCGAAAAATTATATTTATTATTATTTTTCGAAACTTACCAATGTATATTTAAGTCGCATTTTGCACACATGTGTGTGCGTGCACGAAATCTTATGATTTTTTACATAATTTGCAAAACTAAAACTACCATTTTAAAGAGGACGCGTTTATCTGGGGCTTGTGTATTTTTTCAAATTTTTTGGATGTGTATTTTGAATGTTGTGGATTTATCTTTGAGCTCAATTGAAGTTGTCGGCATGGTTTTTTAGGGCAAGTTTTAGTAGAAAATTAAAAACAACAGACATATGAAGATAAAATTCTAAAATTGTATATATCTGGATAAAGGATTCGACGAATCCAATGGTTTCAAGTCCGCTCATTAATGAGCATTTAATGCCATAGTTCAACTCTGTGGAAGGCAGACAAACATTCCATTCTGCTGAGAAAGGGGCTCTTGGCCTGCATTTTAAGCCCTCGATCGAGCTATTTGCTCGATCAAGCTTTTTCAAAAACCTCGATCGAGGGCTTAACAGAACTTCGATCGAGGTTTTAATGATACCTCGATCGAGGGTTTAATAAAACCTCGATCGAGGTATTTGCTCGATCGAGCGTCTGTCAAAAAGGCTCGATCGAGGGTTTGTCTGTGTAAAAAAATATATAAAGTAGCCGAGGTGAAACGGCGAAAGGAGTTGGAAACAATTAATGTTTCCAACTACCCTTCCCTCCGAAAAACAACAACGAACTTGTATATAACTAACAAAGAAGGATTCACAAAATATAATTTACTTCCTTTCTAGTTTTTTTTTTCCATTAGAGATTTAAAAATTTGATCTTGTTGAATTAGAGATTTGTGAATTTGATCTTGTTGAATTAGAGATTTGTCATTTTCATATTGCTGAATTAGACCTCATTAGACATGTAAGATATCTTTGCAAGCATAATTCAAGATTTCATACTAACATTTTATTGTTTGTTATAATAATTTGAAATTTTGTTTGTTTGTTTTCATTGTAAATTGATTCATGTAAGATTTCTTTGTAGGCATATTTCAAGATTTCATACTAACATATTGTTGTTTCTTATAACATTTTGAAAAGCAAATTGTTTGTTTTCATTGTAGATTGATGGGGAATGAAAAAAAAAGACAAAGAAAACATGTTAGACAACAAAATGCCAATGAAGAACGTGAGTACAATAGAGAACGAATGAGACAACAAAGAGCAAGGTTGAGAGAAGAAGAAGATGCACATTTGGTGCAACAAATTCCAATGGAGGACAACCAAGTTAAATTATTGAATTACATGCTATCATAATTTAAATATCATGTTACATAATTTACAAAATTAGTAATAATTTTCCAATAAATCTAACTAAATTTCATAATTTAATTTGTTTCATATTTATTTGTAATTATATTCTTATTTATTTCATCAATTTGTTATTTAAATTTCAAAGTTTGCAACAATTTTTATGTTAAATGAACAATTTTCAGGTGGCTTTAAACAAACTTAAATTAGAACAATTTTCAAATGAAACATGTAAATTTATATTCTATTTTTATGTTAAGATATGAACATATTTTTAACTATTTTCAAATGATTTCAAAGTTGCTAACAATTTTCAAATTATACTTGAAAGTTGTTTTAAAACAATTTTCATATTATTTCAAAGTTTGCTAACATTTTTCAATTTTATTGTCCAACAATTTTCAAATGAAATGTAAACTTAGATTCTATTTTCAAGTTAAAATGTATGTACATATTAACTATTTTGAAATTTCTAAACTTTATTAACAATTTTCAATGTTATTAGAATAATTTTCAAATTAAATGTACACTTAGACACTATATTTTCAAGTTAAATTGTACATATTTAGCTAATTGCAATTTTTTAAGTTACTAACAATTTCAAGTTAAATGTAATTTCAATTCTTGTGTTGTTAGAAAATTCGATTTCAAAACAAATGAATGAATATTTTGAAATTTACATGTTTGATAGTTATGTATTAGTTAGAATTTATTCAATTTGAAAAAAAATGAATGAATATTTTCATAGTTATGGTGGTTGGCAATATTTTCATAGTAATGAATATTTGAATACAAATGAATGTTCAAAGAGCTATTTAATTATAATGTTTACTTAAAAAAAAATTCATCTATCACATATATTTTTATTTGCATAATATGACATATTACCATGATAAGATTAATGATTAGAACCATATATTTTGTTAGGACAAATTGGAAATAATTCAATTTGCAATGTTTGCAACTTTGCATTGATATATGAAGCATTATTGATAAAAAATCCTTAAATTGCAATTTATGATAAAATTACAATTTTCATTTAAATGTCTATTGTTGAAATTGCAAAATCATCAACTAATGAAAATGTTATTTTGCATTAAAAATGATGAATTTCCCCTCTATCATATCACTACAATGTTTTTAATTAAATATCGTATTCATCTCTAAATCAATGTTTTTTCCCCCACATTTAGAGTATAATAGGTATGTTATGATGGGTAGAAAATCAATCTCAAATTTTTATTTCACTTATATACAACATGGGATGCATGATGTTGTCCTTGAAATTCTAGGGTAGAAGTTTTGTAATGATTTATTCTTTGCATGGTGATTTGCAACTTGTATTTTAAATATTTATTTATTTATAAATTATACCATAAAGTTAAAATAACATTTTTCTTGTAATGTAAAAGTAAAATGGACATAAATTGCATAAAGAAAATTTGCCCACAGTTATATAATGCGATGATTGTAAATGATATTAATTTTTATGCCCACAATAATTTTTATCAAGTTATTAATAATTATCTTGACTTAAATATATATAATTGATTTTCAAGTTACTAGCAATTTTAAAGTTAAATGTACAAGTTACAACAAATTTTGCATCTGTTGCAAGTTCGGATCTGGGAATAATCCCTGTCCGCTTAACTGTGGGAAGTACTTGGGCATAAGCCCTAAAACTCATTGTGAGGAGTACCATAGGAACCCCAAAGTAGTTGGTCCATTGAGAGGACCTGCCAGCGAAAATGGCAACGACCCCTACATGATTGACTAGTTTCCACCCGTGAGGTAAACCAAGAGTTGTCGTTTGTGGCCAAGCGATTATCAGTTTTACTTGAGCTATGGAGTGAGGGGTACTGCCCCAATACACAAGCCGTCAGACACCATCGGTGGCCAAGTGAAACACCTGAACTGTTAGGAAGCCTAACATACCTGGGGTCCATATCTATTTTTAGTTGAACTGTTGTCGATCACTTCCGCGTCGTTTCAAATCCAACGTCGGCATTGCAGTGTTCGTTCGGGGCTCGTACAATGCAAAGGTTAAGATCCTAGTGGGTGACCTTCACTAACACCTCGGGGTTTTGGTGTAACGGTTCGTATCACTTGAGCAATTTGAAATTTCAAGTTACTTGAGCAATTTCAAATTTCAAGTTACCAGCAATTTCGATTTTTACTTAGAACAATTCTTAAGCTAAATGTATTAGTTGGAAAATTCAATTCACATGCAATTTTCAATTTTTCAATTTCCACATCAAATTTCAAGTTACTGGCTATTTTAAAGTTCAATGCACGACTATGAAGTAACCAATTTTCAGTTTGTTTTAATTTACATGTTACGCAGGGAGAGATTATGGCCAGACATCACATCATGGTGATCAAGAATCACATGACCCTATGCCCCCTCATGATCCTGATCAGCCATCACATGACACCTTTCCCTCTCACATTGAAAATATAATTGGGAGTTGCAGTGGGGTTGGAAGGGGTGGAAATTTTCTAGAGGATTGTGCAGTTGTTTCTGCACAAGAAGAGATTGGGAACTCGATACTTGGTCGGAGAGTTAGAGAACATGTCAATAACATAATCAAGTCATATTTTAAACAACATTCAACGATGGCACAAGCTCAAATCCTACATGGGTTGATAAAACACAAAAAATTGAAACGTGCCACAAAGTTGTTGAGTTTTCAAGATGTTAAAACAAAAAAGACATGCCAGAATGCAATAGAAAATGTAAGAACTGCATTATCTTCATTTGGAAAATCAAGAAACAATGATACCCGAGTTGCTCGTAAGGCAATTACAACGGATGTTGTGGCACAAAGTACCTCAAGAAATCGAATGGTATCAACAATGGCATCATTGCTCAATGTTTCAAAAAGAACATTGCTCAAATATACTAAATCCAGGGTTCAAATAGATGAAAGTGATGAAGCTGCTTGTTGGGCTCTTATTTGTAGGGAACCCTATCGAGATAGGATGGTAGCAGGCATTAGAGAGAAGGTGATAGAGTTTTTGGATAGTCATTCTCGTGCTATTCCAGATCGAAGCATGTCCTGCGACAATGTTTATCTAGAGGCATTTATGAGGAGCACTGTAAGCATGTGATGGAGATGACGGGAGTTGCACTTTATGAGGAATTCCAAGAAACCAATCCTGGTGTTCAAATATCATTTAGCATGTTCAAAAAATTGAAACCATGGTATATTAGGCCGAATACGGTTCGCGACACTTGTTGCTGTCGGTACCACGTTGAATTTCAACTATACTATGACACATTTCTGGATTTTTGCAAAAGGCACTGGAACGGTGTACTATCTCCTCACACAGTGTGAGATTTTATTTGTATGATACTATGCAATAGGAATCCAGAACACGTGTTTTTCAATAAGAGGAGTATAGGTGGGAGAAAATGCCATGAATGCAGTGATTTGACATTGTTCCATAGGAACTTTCCTATCGATCCAACACACCATGGATTGTCAGATATCACCGTTAGGTGGAAGAGGTACGAGTACATCACCATGAATCCAACACCTTCTTCATCTATGCCATCCAAGAGGATCGACTTGCTTGATGATGAGATTCCTGTTTCAGATTTCATGGAGAAGTTTCAAAGTCAGATTTATAAATACATAAAGCACTCCCATAGGTCCAGGTGGCAAGCTTCAGAATTCAAACATTCCCATGAGGTATTTGAGGCGGGCACAATCTTATCAGTGGTAGACTTTGCGGAGAACTACACCTTTTATCCTCAAAGAGAGATACAGAGTGAGTACTATCACTCCGCCCAGGTGTCTATCTTCGTACATGTGTTGTACAGACATGCTCAGGAAAAAATTGATGGTAGGGATAGCACTCCCCAGTCACGTGAAGTGATCAAGGAGTACCATTTTTATGTTAGTGATGATCGTGAGCATGACACATTGTTCATTCAACACTACTTTGGGTTGATTTATGATTCATTCAGGCAGAGAGGTGTATCATTTATTGAACACTGGATTTGGTCAGATGGGTGTGCAGGGAAATTCAAATTGGCATGCTCATTTTATTGGTTGAGTCACCTGCACAAACAGACAGGAATCCGACACACCTGGAGCTTTTTTGAGACAGGGCATGGGAAGGGTAAACATGATGGCGCAGGTGCATGTGTGAAACGAGCACTTCGGAGGTACCAGATGAGTCATGGTGCAACCCGACTCAAATGCTCCACTGAAGTAGTTGATTGGTGCACACGTCATTTGGGACATCAGGGTCGCGAACAAGCAAGGCCGGTGTGCAGGTAATAAAATCCAAACTCAATTAATAAGCTAATAACATTCAATATCAACATTTCTAAAAGAACACATGTACTCGATAGGAATTTACATATGACAAATTGAATTCCATGCAGGTTCTTTTGGGATGTTGCCCTTGGAGATGTTAATAGATCCATTCAATGGTATTGTGACACCATCCCTGGTACGAGGGAATTGCATTTTGTTCGAAGTAAATATATGGGGGACATATTTTCCATTGAAATGAGGAAGTATGCCTTCTTTTGCGATTTTTGCATTGATGCAAATGGATGCGGGCTTGATCACTGTGAAAATGATTTATATGTCAAACCATGGAAATATGTATCTCTTAATCCAAAGGGCCCACATCCAATTCCAACATGGCAAGAGATGCACACTAAAGAGGCAATGGTCTCATTAGATCATGATCGACTTTCCGATATGGTTAGGGAAGGTATAAGAGTCTTCATTAAGTTAATTAGTTCATTATATCTTACACATATACAAATGTTGTACAAATTTGCACGTAGGACATTTGAATAATATTTGTAATGTATCTTGCAGGTGATGTATTCGTTGTCATTGCACCTGTCCACAACCAAGAAAATGTTGCATACTATTTGATGCGGTGCACGCAAATAAAGAGTAGATTGGTGCGACCCTACCAAGGTGGGGACTTCACATACCAGGTTGGAGACATGGTTCTAATGGTACACTTTTTTGAAAAAGTGAAAAAACAAGGTGCTCACATTATTTATAGAGATTTTATGCCTAGATATATATCATGTCAATACAGTCATTTGGTAGTTGCATCTCGGATACCTCTAATAGAAATCAAGGTGAAGAGAGGTGATCCAAAGAGATGGAAGATGGAAGAAGCTGACCATGATCGTATTATGGAGACTTTCATTCCTATAACCCATTGGCCAGATGAATGAGTTACATGTATGCCACTTGCATACATGTCAGAAGTTTTCATGTTATCTTGTGTAATATTTTTTTGGAGATTTTTGTGGAGGTTGTTTTATAAATGTATTTTTGTATCTATGCTTAATGTCAAGAATACAAATACCAGATGGGAGGTTTTTGTGAAATTTGGGTCATGGTGCTCCAATGTGAATACACTTGAACATGTACAAGTTCTAATTTTAGATTTTGATTTCAAAGACAATTGTAATGTAATTGAGAATTTAAAATACATCTATACAATGTGGAATGGCGAAATTTAAATTTTGAATTGTACAATGTATTCTAATTTGAAATTTTGATTCCAAACTTGCAAAATTTTATACATTATAATTTCCAGGTTAAACCAAAATCAATAAACTTATGTATTTTAGGTTTTAGGTCACTAAATAATTGCTTCAACTAAGTAAAATTCACGATGGCCAAAACTTAATTTCTATTTTCATATTTATAAGAATGGAAATCATGTGAAATGAGTTTGGGTAGCTTGAAAACACATAACTATCATAAGTACCTTCAAAACACAAGAAAAAAGGAATTGAGAGATAACTACCGTGGTTAGCAAGGTAATTTTTAGGGGCAAAATTTAGCCAATTGGCTATTTTTCGAGCTTTTTTACAAAAAAATAATTCATTATTTGGTCATTTTTAGTCTCTAATATCACCTATATTTACATTAAATATGTTTTTTTATCATAATATTCGCCAAAATTTACCCATTTCAATAGTAAATTGCAGGTTTCATATTTGATATTCGCCTACCTATCTAAATATATGTTTTTTTCAATCCAAAATAATCGCCTAGAATACTATACTTAAGTATAATATTATAATTCTTAAAAAATACCCTGGTGGTTAGCATGCAATGCATGCCCACTTAATTCAATTTAGGAGTATGATGATTAAGGCATACATTGTTTATGCAATTGAGAGTCCCCACACCTTTAGGGAAATTTATATGGCTCTAGACTTTATCCTTAAACCTCTAGACTCTTCTATGTCCCTTGTATTCATATGTGACAATGCTCTATATAATAGATACTCAATGTTGTCACCTACCTTGAACTTGAATTTGGTGATCGATTACCATTTTGTGCAACATTCTTTAATCTATGAATTTAGAAAATTTTGGGCATTATAATTATTGTTTGGACCACACATTCTTGTATCGATAACCTAGAATTTTTGCTATTTAGGACTATTGTGTTTCCATTGATTGTTCATAGTCTATCATTGAAGCTTCGACCAGAGGTATCATACATACCCATGTGTGGTATATATGTGACTCTTCCTTAGCTATATTTTTTGTGACGTGACCGCAATCAATCCATAGTTTTTAATTTTTCTTACTAAGGGAAATGAAGGGCACCAAAACACTCCTTCAATTTGGTTTCCTTCCAAAGCGATTGATTAATAATTAGATTGACCTTGCTAGTAGAATTTTTACATTCGTGGGTGACATTTAGTTATGGTGATTTGGTGGTTGAAAATCCCTTTGTTTGACACTTGTTATAATTCACATAATGAATGTTCGTCCATATCATCAAAATGATTTGTAAGGTTTTGTCATAAGTAGTTGGGAAGCATAGTCTCACAAAACATTATTTTGTTTGTTGATGTAAGCATTCATTAACTTTACATACTCGCATTCAATTTAAAAAGTTATTTTGTACATGTTGATGTGAACATTCAACATACAAGCATAGTACATGGAAAGGTAATAACTTGTACATGCCTTCATATATGAAACTTACCTAGTTGGATCAAATGGTGTCATTATTTCCATTTGTCATCAAAACATAAATCATATGAAATAGTTGTACAAGCATCTGCTATCAACATATTTCCATTTCTTATATTAACTAGGTGGTTATGCCCCTTGCGAAGAAAACAAACCATACATTTATGACTTTAGATTAGAGCACACACTTAAAAGAAAATAACACAAAGATTACCTACATACTATATAACTTGTAATTATATAATTTTGTCTCAAGGGATATTTCACACTCTCAATGGACAAAAACATTCTTATATACAACAACACATTGAATTTTCAATTGAAATTACACATTAAATTTTCCATGTAATTGAATTGGAATGTGGACACTGTAAGTGAATTGTAATGTGTAGACAACATAATGCAAAATGTCAATTTCAATTTTCAATTTCAAATGTATTCTAATTTTAATTTTTGATTTCAAATACAAAATTGAGAATTTAAAATACATCTACATACAATGTATCATAATTTAAAATTTTTATTTCAAATGCAATTGTAATGTAATTGAAATTGAACTTGTACATTGGAACAACACATTGTATTCTCAATTGAAATTACACATTAAATTTGAGATTTTAATTTTAAATTGTAATTGAATTGGAATCTGGAAACTGTAAGTGAATTGTAATGTGTAGACAACATAATGCAAAATGTCAATTTCAATTTTCAATTTGAAATGTATTCTAATTTTAAATTTTGATTTCAAATACAAAATTGAGAATTTAAAATACATCTATATACAAGGTAAAATTGTAAAATTTAAAATTTAGATTGTACAATGTATCATAATTTAAATTTTTTTTTATTTCAAATGCAATTGTAATGTAATTGAAATTGAACTTGTAAATTGGAACAACACATTGTATTCTCAATTGAAATTACACATGAAATTTGAGATTTTAATTTTAAATTGTAATTGAATTGTAATGTGTAGACAACATAATGTAATCAAAATTTCAATTATTAATTTCAAATGTATTCTAATTTTACATGTTGATTTCATTTCTGCAATTGTAATGTAGTTGAAAACGAGCTTTTAAATTGCAATTGAATTGGAATTGAAATTACACATTAAATTGGAAATTTTACATTGTAATTGTAATTGTAATTTCAATTTTAAAACGTAATGTATGTATTCAATTCTAAATTTTGGAAGATGTGAACTCTAATGTAGTCAAAATTTGCATTTTAAATTGAACTAAATTGTAACTACACATTAAATTTGCATTTGAAACGACAAAACATAAATTTGTAACTGTAATAACTATGTCCATATCTAATATAAAAAAAAATCGATTTCAAATCATATACAAAATACACATGAAAACATCAATATGAAAAAATATACAAAAGATCCAAAATTCCATATCCAAAGTCCATATATGATAAAAGTCCATGTTTAAATGATATGAATCCATATCCAAAACATGATAACGTATATATAGATCATCCAAAACATGAAAATATCCAAAACATGGAAATGTATAGATCATTAACTCATCGGCCACTACCCCCACGAGGCCTATGATCGTCCCTCTGACTTCCCTCCTGTGCAGCAGCCCGTTGCTGTCTCTGAGACTCTAAACCCTCAAGGAATTGTGCCATATCAGCCGTGTCAATGGTGATATCCAGGATATGGGTAGGCATACGGGTAGATGGCCCTTCATCAGGATAATGTACTCGAGGTACATCCCAACTACGTGTGAAATACAATGCAGCATTGACACCCGCTTGTTGCAATGCCTATGTAATAGGCCATTACATGTAATAAGTTAGATTTATTAAAAATTAAAACTAAATTTAACATAATTTAAAAGCTATCCGTAAAAAAATGAAACATAAAGTACAAAAATCAATTACTAAATGTGACTAAATAACATGAATTGGAACATAAATTAAAACTCACATGTGTCTTTGGACCCAGCTCGTCAGAACCTTCGCGGTCCTCATGTCCATAATCAGGATCTACCGCCTTTCCGTTGCCCTGTACAATTTGAAATTCATTTGAAGTTAAGATCTACAACATAAATCTCGAAAATTAAGAAATAAAACACAAATGATTTAAATTGAGAAATAATATTCAAACACAAATTAAATTGGAACATAAATTATAACTTACCCTGACTGTCAAACCAATAGATGGCTCGCTAGCAAAGAGTTGATCCATGAATGGGGTCCCCTGCATGGATCAATAGAATACAACTCCCTTAAGTATTATTGACCATTCAATTTGCGACATTGATATGATGTAACATGAAGAACATATATACATAATTGTACAAAAGTATACCTGTCGTGTAGCGACACATCTACGATATAGCTGAAAGTATGCATCTCACGCTGACTCATCATACCGCAGTAGGGTCTCACGATCGAAACTCCTTAGCATGTCACTAGAGACATGCTCTATCTCTGGCTTTGTAGGTGGAGGGGGTGGTCTAGATGCCTCTCCATGCGCAGCAATAGATACACTGCCCAAGGTAGTGAACAACGGGTCTCCAAGGTCAGCTCTAGCCTCTGCAGCAAGCTGGGATGATTGTGCCACATCCCCCGACCTGATAACTACCCTGTTTGGAAGCGGTATCAACCTTGGAGCGGGTGGCACGAAGGCAGGGTCTCTCCGAGCTCCAGGATGTTGGTAGGAGCGTCCCCTACTAGCCCCATAGAACTGGGACCCTGTGCTAGTGTAATCTGGGTGCATGTCCAAAACAAACTCTGCATAAACATGTTTTGCAAAGTACAATGGGACCTGGTCATGGTGGGGGAACATGCCCCATGCTCCCACGAATCTATCATATATATGTGGTGCAGAAACCTCCAACTTAAACTCCTTGAGTCTAAGCGGTTGAACGGGGGCGCGGTCACGAGGGATGTCGAATAAAGCACCCTTGATGTCATGCCCTCTTACGGCGACTTTGACATCCTCCCATTTGTGGATCCCAATGACACCGTCTCTCCTCCTCTGGCATGAATGTCACCAAATGTCACTGAGAGGTCCTACCCTCCTGTAGAGGGTCAACATCTCATCAATCACCGATAACATCATCGACAAATATCGTCGTGTGGGAGAATCCTCCCTCAAAGTGCTCACACATGAGCTCATCCACTCTCGCTGGGAAATGATGTCAGCGAGAGTGATCTGTGCAACCTCATCATCGTATGATCCCCCTGATGGGGCACATGCGATCCAAACCAAAACACAAATGTTACTAAAAATATATATTATAACTTGCAGCTGAAATTCAATGCATTATATACTAAAAATTTACTGAAAATGTGCTAACAAAAAATACGCACCGGATGCACATGTGTCTTGTTGCACATCCTCCTCCTAGGGGTCCGCATATATGTCGTTGGGATGAACCGACACACTATCTCTCTTGTCGTCGCCACCAGTGGCAGCCGACCCCGGCCTGGCATCACTCCTCGGTGAATGGGAGTGTTGCCGATGGCCGCCCTATCGGACGACGTCAGATTTTCTCGTGCTTCGCAGAGCACGAAGCACCGAATCTCTCTCTTCAAGACTATCTGCATCACATTTTAATTTCTAATTCTAATTTTCTTTCAAATTCTATTCCAAATTTCGCATTTCAATTTAAATTTTTCTCATTTCAATTTCAAATCCTATTACAAATTTCACATTTCAATTTCAAATTCAAATTCAATTCAAATTTCAAATTCTATTCCAAATTTCACATTTCAATTTCAAATTCAAATTCTATTCCAAATTTCAATTTCAAATTCAAATTCAAATTCAAATTTCAATTTCAATTTCAAATTTCAAATGCAATTCCAAATTCAATTTCAATTCCAATTCAAATTCAAGGCCACCACTGAAAAAATAGAATATAACCGTAATGAACTCGTAGTGATATGTATCTAATTTTTAAATTTCAACATAATTTTTAAATTTTAACAGAAGATATCATGTATATAATTATGTAAAGAATTAAAAAAAAATGTTATTATCTTATGTTTAGTTTTTTATTTTACTAATTTCATTTAAAGAAATGCTATTGTTTTTATGATTAATTTTTTTCATTAATTTCATCTATATATAATAGTTTTTTTACTAATTACATTTAAAGAAATGTTATTGTTTTTATGATTAATTTTTTTCATTAATTTCATCTATATATAATAGGTAAAAGATCTCAATATTATATATGATTGACACAAAATATCAAACCTAGACATGGATGGAATATTTATGTCAAATAAAAGTCATAATATAATAGTTAATCATAAAAATCATATAATCAACACATAGAAATATTTAATTATGACACAAAATATCCAACCTAGACATGGATGGAATATTTATGTCAAATAAAAGTCATAATATCATAGTTAATCATAAAAATCATATAATCAACACATAGACCATATTTAATTATAATTAATTGTGATTAATTATAATAACTCTTAACAATATTTTACCATAGTCTATTCATAAGCAATGATTATTAAATATAATGAACTTTAATTAAAGTAATTATTTGAAATATAAACCATTATAGTTTATTATACATTTAAATTATTTCTTATTTTATTTTAATAATAATAATTTAATTTACTATATGTTAATTTTTTATATGATATTTTCTTGTCTACAAGAGAATTTCTCTCCACAATATGTCTTTATTTTATTTTTATTTTTATAAATAATTGTTGATAGTTTTTTTAAATAATGTAAACAATATTAATATGATCATATTTATAAAATGTTTCCTATTTTAATATTAATAATGTTATGTTAGGCCACCTGATCATCTAATGACGTTAGGCCACCTGATGTTGGGAAATTTTTCAAGCTATCCATTATGGTTCCAAACCAATTTATCTTCATTGATGCTCACATTGTGGACATACTTTTCATGGCTTGAGAGGGGATCCTATTTAGGACAATTTGGCAAGTTGGTTATGGTTATGATTAATAATAAATGATTATATATTATTAATATTCATTTTTTATTTTTTTATATTATATTATTAATTTATTAAATATTATTTTTTAAAAATAAATTAAGTAAAAATTAATAAACAATATATGATTATATATATTATTAATATTTATTTTTAAATTTTTTATATTATAATATTAATATTAATATATGATTTTTTTTTGAATCTTCTTGGTGTTCTCGGAGGATTGAAAAAAAATTGAGAGGCATTTCTCCTTGCAAATTCACATACCAAATAACTTTTAAACAAATAAATGCAAAATAAATTTAAAATCCTAAAAGTATTTCAAATTTAAAATAGTTTTGGTTTTTGTTTTGAAATGGTTTTCTGTTTTAGGTTCAAATCGTCTTTTTTTTTCAATCCTCTTGGCGTTCTCGGAGGATTGAAAAAAAATGGGCAGCATTTCAGCTTGTAAAATCACATTTTAAAATAAAACCGGTAGCATTTATGGGGTGAAATGCTACTGGTTGATATAAAAAAAAAAACAAAATTAAATAATTTAAACAAATAAGTGACAAATATCTAAAACCCTAAATCTATTTCAAATTTGGTTTTTGTTTTGGTTTGAAATGGGTTTTTATTTTGGTTTGAAATAGGTTTTTGTTTTAGTTTAATCAAATGGTTTTTTTTTTCAATAAGATTGGTTTCAATGGCGGTTTTCGGTTTCAATGGCGGTTTAGTTTAATTGCCTACATCCTAACAATTTCTAAAAAACTAAAATAAACCTAGATTTGATAAAAATACACAAATTTATAGATAAAATAAGAAATATCTATTTTTTTTAAACACAAAACGAATGGTAGGATTTCCACCCACCTGGTGGAAGAGATGACATGGCGTTGCTATTGGGAGGTCGCGTCACTGTGGGTCGGGTGTGTGCTCAGTCGAGGTCTCGACTCACTGTTCTCTGTCTCTGTCTCTGTCTCTGTCTCTGTCTCTGTCAAGCACGAAAATAGGGCCGATCGGGACGGCCGGGCCCTGTTTTTTTTTTTTTTTTTCTCTTTCACATTCCCTCGATCGTGCAAAACCTCGATCTAGGGTCAAAACCTCGATCGAGGGTTTGATCGATCAAGGGTCTGTCAACACACAACCTCACTGACACTTTTTTTTTTTTCCTGATGGTTCGAACAAACCCTCGATTGAGGGTCTAACCAAACCCTCGATCAAGGGTTTAAAACATCCTCGATCGAGGTATGTTAAAGCCCTCAATCGAGGTAGTTTTAAACCCTCGATCAAGCATATAAAACCTTGATCGAGGGCTTGAAATTATCTCAATCGAGGTTCCGAAAAATGAATTTTTGCCTTGCGATCCGCCAAAAATGGTGAACCACATTCGTGGATTCACCCCAATATGAACTGGTGGCTAGACATTCTTGTCAGCAGAGGATTCAAGGTTATCCATGATATTATTATATTGAGAAATGGTTACTAATGAT
Source organism: Larix kaempferi (assembly GCA_027924585.1). Lineage (NCBI taxonomy): Eukaryota > Viridiplantae > Streptophyta > Pinopsida > Pinales > Pinaceae > Larix > Larix kaempferi. Next base: position 9,909,430 of record BSBM01000841.1, read on the forward strand.
TATTCATTATGGCAAGTTCCAGTTGTTCCAGGTGATCCACTCAGATAGCCTGATGAGGCTAAGTATTCTATGATTTCGTGGGAGCCCATAACCATGAATGAGAATGGTTACTATAAATAAATTATGGGCTGGGGGACAAGCCCAATAATTAGCTCTATGCCAGCAACACTTGACTTTAGTACCAGAAGTTGGGAAGGTGGCAGTGCCACATATACTTCCCGGAGAACTTCTAATGTGACCAAAGTCCACGGTTGGAGACATACTCACCGGGAGGGAGGTTTATGGAGAAGGACTTCTGATGCCCGGGGCTAGTGCCTTGAGGGTGTTGTGGAGGATGTTTAGGCTAGCCTTCCGAGATGCCTGGGGTATAATGATCTTGATATCAGGTTCGGGGGTACTGGGAGTATCAAGATCGGGATACCGGGAACTAGATGCCGGCTAGTACCGATGAGGCCTTGATTCTAGTTAGAATACAATGAGGCCATATTATTACCAGAAGTTGGGAAGGTGGCAATGCCGCATTAACTTCCCGGGGAACTTCTGATCCCTACTGTATGATCCGTGGATAGGTTACAATAGAGGGCCTGTGCCATGGTGAGTGGGACCATCCGGAGTTGAAGTGGAGGTGTAGGGAGGTTGATCGGATGGTATTATTCTCAGGTAGAGGGTGAGTAAGGAAAGAGGAAGTAAAAAAATACATAGCTATTAATTATTCAATAATTATCTAATGCTTTTGTATGTATGATGCTTAATTGTTGTTATGGTTGCATACTAGACTCATAGGGAATTACTTAAGAGCATGTTGTAACTTAGGGCGTTTGATTGTATTAGTGTGGTTTGGAGACTTCAATGTGGTGGCCACACATATAAATATCTTAGCTTCACAATAGTACTAGCTACCTATATATTCTATTATTTACTTGATTGATTGATTGAATAAATATTGTATTTATTGCTTGAATATTATAACTTCGGGATGAAGTTTCTTGAAGGGGGAGAGTATGTAAAAACCCTCATATATGAATATAGAGAATATTTAATATAATAAATATAAAATAATGTAAGATAATAATATAATGGGGAATATGAAAGAAAATAAGGGAAAACAAATTGCATTAAATAAGAAATTAAGAAATTGGGAGAAGGAGGAGATAAAAGGAGGAGAAGAAGTGAAGAGAGGGACCTTTTTTAGTCTTTTTTGTCTTTGGGCATCTTGGAAGAGGAGCTCTGGAGGAGAGGAAAGTAAGATAGAACTGGCATAGGGTTAAGTTTTGGGGGCCCGAGGGCCTCATCCTTTGGCTGGGGGTTGGTTGGGTGGAGAGTCGTCCCCCCCCACATTCAGTTGCACTACTGGAGCTGTCAAGGTAATGGTAGCTCCTAGGTCATCTAACCAGGTATGATTTTCATAGCATATGTTCTGTATTTATTGATTAGATCCATTTCTTTGTCAGATATTCTATGCATGCTGTTCTTGTTGCTTTTGGATTTTATAAGATGTAACATTTTATGAGATTCCTGTGTTGGATTAGAGATCTGCATGCATATTTAATATTCTTTGTTATTTAATGGGTTTTATGAGTTTTGTGGTTCTTACAATCAGCTAATGCATTCAATTTCCTTGGAATATGTTGATATGTGATATAATCAAACTATCTCTCAAGTAGCCTAATGCACATAAAATGACGTAGCACAGTAGGATCTCTAACCTGATAAACACCCAGTAACTGAAAAACAACTAACTGTGAGTTGAGCCGTACCTCCAAATGTGAAATGCCATGGAACAGAGCATCTCGGTGTAGCTCTATGAATGCACTGTATTCAGCCACATTATTCGTTGTGGGACCTAAACAAGCCCCTCCTGAAGACACCAGTTGGACAGTTGGTGAGTAAATAACCTAAGCAGCCGAGGCCAACTAACGGGTGTGGCGGCTAGCGCCATCAGGAAACCCTATGAAGTTCAGTCGACATCTGAAACACAAAATAACGGATGCATAAGACGCACCTACAACTGTAAACAAAAACTAACTCTACAAAATGTACAGCTAAAAATACATGAAAAAGCACATATGCCTAAGCGTAGTACTTCTTCAAGTAGGGTTAGTTCCTGGGATCTCATCATGAGGCCGGGAAAAAATGTCACGGAAATCGTTAAAAATATTGGTATACGGAATGATTTCATCAAGATAACAATCCGCTCCAATAAAAATGTTTTCCATAACTCCAGGTTTAGTGGAAATGTTGATCGGGATGGTTTTCGATGTACTTGCCCTATTCCCTTCGGAAAAAACAACTTGTGCAGTGGAAGGGATAGAGGACCAATCAACATTCTCACAGGGTCTCGGAGAGAACTCACCTCTCTCTATCAATTTTATCACGGGAAGTAAATAGGACATGGGGTGTATACTTTCTCGAGGGTGGTTCAGTCCTATCATGGCTTCCAAAAATGTTTCGCCAGAAGGAAAAACCGTGTCTACACAATCAAAAGAGTGGGTAGAGTCCACTGACCACGCAGGAGCACAGTCCATATCTGACTCAGCAGAGACCAACAGAGTCATAATATGTTTTGTTACAGTTTGTTGTGAATCCAAGTAGGTTACCTCTGCAACAGGTGCATGCACAACTGGTTCTGATTCAGTAGGGAGAATTTGTAGATTTGTCGTTGAACTGACCGTGGAAGTCTCAGGCGAGGAATATTCCATAGAACCAATAAAATTAATGGGAGAAGGTAGGTCAAAAGTTCCTATTAATGACCCATAGAGACCTACTCCCAAACTCTCAGTGACTGGGCTGGACTGATCAATCAACGGGATAGTTGAACCCGATGAAGCCTGGTTGGTCTTTCGGGAAAATGAAAGTTGATCGACTATGACGATATTTCCTTCGTGAGGGAACATTATGATCCGAAAAACAGCTAACGGCACTTCCTGCATGGCATATGTCCAACTCCTATCCAAAAACAAGTTATAATCGAGTGGAGCATCTAGAAATTCAACCTCTACCGATACTAGCTTTCCCACAAGTTCAACGTCAAATGATGGTAAGACTCCGTGTGGACGGAAGGATCTTCCATCAAAGGTGGTGAGTACCGTATAAGAGGGGGCTAGCTCAGGTTCACCTAAAGCTTTCCAACAAGAGATATACATTACGCACATGGATGCGCCCTCATCTACAACAACTTGTTGAATGGTCATGGGACCATGGATGACCTCTATCTAGAGAGCGACATGACACGACAACCGGTAATTGATATCTTTCATATCAAAACGCGCAAGCATGGAAAATGAATCAACACTCCCAATCGCTACGAGGAGTGCACTGCGTTACAATGGGAAACTTTGCAGTACCTCCAAAGTAGACATGGCATAGGGGGTTTGGGATAAATCCTCCACAACACTGTAGTTGGGAGCAGCCCGCGCGTTGGGTTTGTGCACAACCCGTTTGAAGACACCTTTCGGTATTTTCGGCAACGTCTCCACTGGTATGTGAAGAGGAGTAGAGGATTTAGGAGCATCTTTCTGCTGCGGATCTGGGGTATAGTTCCTTGCTCGATTTTGCAGTAGAGCATCTGAGTTAACCATATTAACGAAAGACTGATCAACAGAGGTGGCACGAGTGGTGCCCCTAGCACTAGAGCTGCTAGAAGCTAAACTTTGTCCATGAGGAAAAGGGTCTTTTAAAACAACTGGTTTATTCTCACGGATATGCTTCTGGGCTTCTTCCATTAAAGGGAATTGATGGGTAAGGTGGTCCTCTTGACATAACTTGCAAGGGAACTTAGCCTTCCTTTTCTCTTTTTTACCCTCCTCGGCATTTTGTGTGTTTTTGGGCTTTTGTTGGTTTCCCTCCCCTTTCTTGCCCTTTCTTTTGGGCTACCGAGAGCCCTTTTGGTTTGTCTGCACCTGATGTACAGATTCTGTGGTTGAAGGGGAGGATGCAACAGAAGTTGCTTCTGCAACATACTGTTTGACTGACAAGGCGTGAACTTGCTTTGATAAGGCATCAAACGCTGCAGAGTCAACTGAACCCACAATGCCATTAGCATGTGGTCCAGGTTTAGGTTTACCTAAGTCTATATTAGACCTCAGCGCATCAGGAATAATTTCATATAAAATCCCAGACTGAGCATAGACCAAGTCCAGCTGCTGGGTTCTCAAAATGGCTTCCTCTTCGGAGGACACCCCTGAAGTGGCAACTTCCATAGAAATATAAGGAAGAAGAGAAATTAAGATATCATTCTAATAAGAATGCTGGGGGGATGTCAGCTTTGATGAGCCTCTTTCGCCTTCGCCACTCCTGAATATGATCAGACAGATGAGTGGCTTTGTTCTATCGAAAGGTCGATAGAAGGTCTATGCCAGCATCGTATCGGACAGGAAGTTGAAATTGGTCCAGAAAACAATAGCAATATCTCGGAAGGTGCCATAGGCAGCTGCAGGAAATTTGATATACCACTTGGATGTGACACTTGTCAAGGTTCTTTGGAAGAGCCTTAAACTTATGGAATCATCATTTAGCGAATTGGAGGAGCACTAGAGATGAATGTCATAACATGGTCACTGGGGTCCTCACCAGTCTGACCTTCAAACTTTGGTATGTCCGAGGGAAACTTAGTGGGAACAGGTGGCCATGCAGAGTCATGAAGCATGGGGTTGTTCGTGAGCTTTGAAAGATATGGAAAGTTCAAAGTTGCCAGAAAAGGTAAACGGGGTTGAGCCAATGGCATTTGGTACACAGGAACCTGGTATTGGGAACCACCCATCGCCTGGTTCGTGTAATGTTGGTTGGGGTTCCCCTTAGCCATCGGTTGTGAAACGAAAGGATTGAAATCACTCCACCCAAAAGAAAGTGGATTAAAACCCTGTGTGTTTTTCCATTGTGGCTGGTTGTTAGCCCTACCATATTGTTGGTTAAACATATTACCCCCTCCTCCAAAAAACAAAGAGAAGGGCATACTCCCTGTGGGTATGTTCAATGGATTCACATTGTAACCTGCATAGGGGTTGAAACCATGTGTGGTTGTAATGGACGATGTAGTCATGGTACCCATGATAGGCATAGATGTAGAGGGCATCGATCCTACAGTGTAAGTGGAAGCAACAACTTGAGTTACACCCTATAACTGTTGTGTATTAGAAGACCGAGTGAAGTTAATTGCGGGTATCCTTGACAAAGGGACATTGTTTGGTCCAAAATTTGGGGTAGAAACTGAGGCATATGTCAAAGCTAATGAGCTCGGCATGCTTAGAGTACTAGCGTTAAAACTAAGGGATGGAGTTGAGGCAGAATTAGTTTGCGACGAACTCGGGTTAGCAGTGTTTGTGAAAGAAGGATTGACAATCCTTGCATCCATAGAAGTTGTGGGAGTTTGAGGGACTCCCTGCTTGTCTCCTGGGTTAGTCATAGTATAAACTGGTGTAAACAAGTAAGAACTATACTCAGGTTGTTGAAAACCTACAGGTACCAGAAGCAGATCGTTTGGTCTAGTAAGAGGAGGGTTTAAAGGAGTGTTGAACTCTCTAGAAGTTAGGTCCTCAACCTCGACAGTATCAAAGACTTGTCGATCCAGGGTTTTGGGTTGTGGTTCACCAAGAATCTCTGTGTCTCCCATAAGTTCAAATGAACCACAGGAATCTGTCCTCCGGCATCGCAGTGGCGGTGGAGGCTCCACTATGGGTGGGGGAAGGTTTTGCAAGCTCCGAGACCGACGAAGATGTTGGTCCTCCACAACTACAAAAAGTAGACTAAGTAAAAAAACCTAGTGGCCACTACAGCTAAGGAGCAAACAACATACCACTAAAAAATTTCCCAAGTAATCAAACCAGGCAAACAATGGAAAATACTCTTGGAAGCAAGTATGGGATTATTAGGGCCAGAACAGACTAACAGAGTATCGACAGTCAGTTACGTGGTGTCCTCTGGAGGTCCACTGGGTGCAAGCGTTTGAATCACCAAACTGCCCTCCCGGGATTACTGCCAAAGGGTTACTTTCCACATATGTTTGAGGTGAAGTGGGAATAATCGCCCACTCTACCTATGTAGAGCCCTAAAAGTATGATACTAAGGCTACCATCAATACGAAATAACCTGGGGGGACAGTCGTTAGCCTAATCGAAATTCATGGGCAGGGTAGCAAATCCCGAAGTCCAAAAGGACCCCCGTACGCGAGTCAACTCTGGTTTATGGTTGAGAGGAAAGTGAGGGGATATCCTCAACAATTCCAATCTCCCACGGTCTCGTGCTAGATTAAACTCTGATGGAAAGGATAAGACAAGCAACTAGGGTAAAAGTATGCAGCTATGTCCAAAAGAGAATAGTGTAGAACTTCAAAAAGGGCTAGAAAGTAGTAAAGACACTTAAACAAGTACTCAAGCAAGAAAAAATAAACTAAAAGACTCAAGAGAGGCCAACAAGACTCAAAAGAGACATGGAAGTCTTAGGGGTCAGTCAAGAAGGTAAAGCAACAGGTTGGAAGTGGAAGCAAACCATTGGAAATCAAACTCTAACAACAAACTGGAAGACACAGGAAAATGCACTACTGTGCAGTGCAGAAACCAACGCACACTAGAAAAGATACGCTACTGTTCAATACACAAACCATCGCTCATCAGGAAAGATGCGCTACTGTAAGTAGGGTAAACCAGTGCACATGTCTCAGAAGGGAAGAAACAGGATTTGTAGAAGTGGACTGAGATGAATCAAGCAGTAAGGAATAGGTAAAAAAGACCTACAAGACTTCTCAGAGAATAAAAAATTGAAAAAGGGACTGGAAGAAAACCTAAACTAGGTCTCCTAGAGCAGAATAACTACCGGTTACTCCCCAGTAGAGTCGCCAGTATGTTGTTCAGGATTTTAACCTTATAGTGAGGAGAGACACTACCAACTTGGGTGGGGTTGATAGGTAAGTACATTCATTATGTTGCATTTAGTTCCTACAAATGACAAAGATCGAGATATCAAAAGACATACCTTTAACTGATGGTGTTAGGATATTCCTATACTCCATCCTAGTCCTACCAGCATTTTCATCCTTTGCATTTTCAATCTTGCATGCATTCCTTCATGCAACATGCATTTTGCATGCATTACATGCATCCGCATGCTGCTTAGTCATCAGGTTGACACCTCTAGCACCTAGTCCCTAGTCTTCCAGCACTCGGGAGCTTATTTCCACTCAGATTGTGCCCTCCTAGCCAGTGATGTGCCCACATCTCACCATCCACTTGACAAAGGCGCCATTATTCACCTACCAGTCTAGTTGTCTTCAGTTAACTGAGTGCTCATTCTGACTTCAGTTAGCTCCTCATGCACCCTCCACTGAGCCTCCTTCATTCACTTAGTTCCAGTTACAATCAGTTACACCTACCACACTCAATTAGTCTTAGTTTGACTGATGGTTGGCAGTTACTTTAGCATTGATGACTCCACTGATGATGAGATAGACTACTAGTTGTGCTCTGATGACACTCCAGTGATATTTTGATCACTCCATGGAGTCTAATTCGAATTTCCACCATGGCATTCGAATCCTCATGCATTGTACTACTTATTTGTCCATATTGTGATTAATTAATTAGTGTGTGTGAATTTATTTTGCTTCTACCCGATTTCTACTATATTATTATTCTGTTGCTCATTTTACTGCATTGACCACTCTTAATCTTATTCCTAAATTCTTTCATTGTGAGGTATACATCAACTCTTAGATATGATATAAGGATTTTCACATGGTATCAGAGCATGTTGAGAGTATTGTTTATCTCCATTCCTGAGAGCTTTTTGCAGGTTATTATCAAGATTTCGAGTGCAGCAGTTGCAACAGTTTTTGCACTTTTGCAGCAGTAGCAGTTGCAGATATTTCTATTGTTTTTGCAAGTCTTCTACAGCTTCCATGTATTCAGAAGAAATATATCCTCCTCCATTCAACTATGATCCTCTTTCTCCATTCAACTATGATGAATGGAAACCACAGATGATAGCACATTTGAAGAGAAATGGTCTCTTTGATTATTGTTTTGAAAGAGAGTTCGAATCCTCTGAAGAAAAGATTGTTTGGTTAAATAATGGTGACAGAGCCATGGGAACCATGATGCTTGCTATGTCTCGATGCTTGGTACATCAATTCATTGATGATGTTGAATATCCAATAGAGCTATGGGCTCACCTGGATGAACGATTTGGAAGACAGAATGAAGGGATTGGTCCAAACCCTTTCGAGAGAAAGCCCAATGATGCATTCGCCCTCCTTGATGATCTCATTGATCATGAATATCTCATATCTCATATTAAAGTTGTCCAAAAAGAAGAATAAATTGCATATTCTACACTCATGCTCCAAATTTCTTCTATTTCAAATTTTGTGCCAGCTCACACTCTAGAAATTGTAGAAAGTCCTAAATCCTCTCTTGCACCAGAGTCTGTTGGTTTGCATCATGATCAATTGAATGTTTCGGAGGTCAAATTAGCCATTGGAGGTAATGAATTCACTCTCCTTGATCACTAACCTCTTATGTACTACAATATGATCATTATTTCATGCTTTCAGTAGGTTATTTAAGATGATGTCCATTGCCATTCGCTTGGGATAATTTATCATTCATTTACTGGTTTTGATCTCACCTCTAATGGTTCAAAGGAGATCTCAAGAAACCATGATTCAAGTCTTGGATCTAATTTGGATTCTAAGAAATCACTACTTGGGATAATTTCTCATGCATATGATGGTTTTGATCTCACCCCTGCTGGTTCAAATGAGATATCAAGAAACTATTCTTCAAGTCTTAAATCTGATTTGGATTTCAAGCAATCATGTGATGGTTCTTTTTGGCATAATCTCACCCATGATGGTTCGAAGGAGAAGACAAAAAGACTATATGCACATTCATAGATTTGATCCTACCTCAACTGATTCGAATCACAGGTTCAAGGATCATCCTCATACTTTTGGATTTGTTCTCATCACATTCGATCTGAAGAGCAAGTACAAGCACATGCTTTATGAGCAGATCCACTTCTTCCCAAGAAGAAGATACCTCCAGACATATGACCAAGCATCACACCTGCTTGAGTTTGGAGCATTTTATTTTGTGTGTGCCTTCCAGTCTATTTTTGAGGGGGGGCAATTTTCCCATGAGGTTTTCCCCATTTGCTCGGTTTATTGACTGTTATTATTCATTGTATTGGGTGACCTTTGGTCTTAGTTACCAGGGCCCAGGATGGATTAAGGGGGGGTGTTAGGATATTCCTATACTCCATCCTAGTCCTACCAACATTTTCATCCTTTGCATTTTCAGTCTTGCATGCATTCCTGCATGCATTGCATGCATCCGCATGCTTCCCAGTCATCAGGTTGACACCTCCAGCACCTAGTCCCTAGTCTTCCAGCACTCGGGATCTTATTTCCACTCAGATTGAGCCCTCCTAGCCAGTGATGCGCCCACATCTCACCATCCACTTGACAAAGGCGCCTGTCACGTCCCCTTCCATCAATCCAATGCAAGGGAGGGAACATGACTGTAACATGGGGTGTGTAATTCTTCCCCAAAGCCATAATAGTAAATTTTTTGCCATTTAAATAAAATGCACAATTAAATTACACAACGGAATTAAAATACATAATTGCACACACACAATAGACATACATCAACATATTTAACTCAAGCAAATGATGCATCAACAGGAAAAGAATCCATTCCATTATCATGCTATGCACAGACTTCATACCAATTCCAATAATCATGAATAAATATCATTCTGAATTAGCACAATGTAGAACACATAATGCATATAATTTACAACACAGAGAACACTTATCTTTGAGATGAAGCTGTCCAAACAACTGGCTATGTGAGAGCGACGTTCCACCCAACCATAGATCTCTGTCCAGCCTGTATTCTTTCAACTGAGAAATCACTCCCAAGCTGGGTTGTGTATCCACTAAGGAGGAACTAAACAGGCTCACTCACGACCATGGTTTCACTCAATAGCCATTCTAAGCCAACTCACAGTTGGGTTTATCAAGCATACAACAGACAAATGAGGGCAATGCTAAGCCAGTGAGCTCAACCATAGAGCTACAGGCATCTCAAATGAATTCAACAGTCAAGGCACCCACATTACTTACCACACCCAACACAAGGAAGGTCCCCTTCTCTACTGCACAGTCCCTCAGGCGTCCCTTCCCTCCAGTGCTCTTCAGGGTGGGCATAGAAAGGTCCAGCTGCTAATCCTTGAGATTCTAGCCTTCACTGGGTTTATGAAGCAAACCCAACCTCTACTCAATCATTCACAATTGGATTTCTCACAATTCTGTTCATCAAATAATTCAATCCCGTCACTGGTTTTCTGGGCTATAAAAACTGGGTTTTCCAATGGATTTTGGGGTATCTAATACTCTCAATTTCGCCCCAAGGTTCATATCTATGGATCCCCCATTGGTTTTCACTGTCAAATACTAAATCTGACGTTTTTGGCTCTTCAAAACGTGGGTTCTTGCAAAGTTGCGATTTCTGGTTTTGTTCACTGCTGTGAATTTGTTTTTGGATGGAAAATGATGCTGGTCCCTTCCACAATGGAATGGGGATGAGGAAGAAGAAACTCCCATGAGGTAGAGTGACTTGTGGTACAAGAAAATAGAGCCCATACCTGCAAATACGAATTTCTGGGCTGCCCATGCTCCATTGAAGCCATGGACTGAAATCTTCAACTACTTCCTTACAATATAAATAAATTTCATCAAGGAAAGTCAAATGGGTTCTCACAATGACATTTGGCAGCATATGGTTCATCCCCACAACCCCCTTACCACTCCCTACTGGATACACATGGCCCCTTCTCATTCGTTGCTTCCATAGCCAGTTTTGGTATTTTATTGAAATATTAGCATTTACATCAATTTACAATATTCCATGGCTTAGTAGCACATGGGTATCAAAATATCAAATACTTGATTGTTTTAAATAAAATCCGAACATACACTAGTGGGGCCTTGACCTTGAGCTCCACGCTAGGGAAACATACAACGCATGTATACAATATTTACATTAAAAGCCAATATTTCCTAAGGTTCAAAATTGGGGTATTACATTCCCCTCCCCCTTAGAACAACACCGTCCTCGGTGTTCTCAAAACTGAAGAAAAATGGGAATGCCTCTCTCATGGCATCCTACAGCTCCCATGTAGCCTCATCAGGACTAAGGTGCTCCCATTGGACCTTTACCTGCACGATGGCTTTGTTCTGGAGCAAAGTGACCTTCTTGTCGAGGATGCGCATAGGCTCTACTTGGAACTCTCCCTCGGGTTCCACCTGTAGCACATTCCAATCAATCATATGATTAGGATCATGTACATACTTCTTAATCAAAGATACATGGAAAACATTATGAGCTTTTATGTTAGCAGGCAATGCAATTCTATATGCAACTAGCCCTATCCTATCAAGGACTTCAAATGGCCCACAATATCTTGGTGACAACTTGGCATAACTCCCCAACTTGAGGGAACTTTTCCTTGGTTTCACTTTCAAATAAACATGATCCCCAATCTAAAATTTCTTATGCACTCTTTTCAAATCTGCATAACTCTTTTTCTTGTCTTGAGCTACCTTTAAATTCTGCTTAATCTTAGCAACCTCTTGTTCCATTTCCTTGATCATCTCTGGCCCAAGTACTACCCTATTCACCGGGCTGTTCCAATTCACTGGAGTTCTGCATCACTTTCCATACAATGCCTCAAATGGACTCATCCCCAAGGATGCATGATATCCATTATTGTATGCAAATTCTACCAAGTGTAGGTAATCCTCCCACTTGGATGGTTTATCCATCACATACATTCTCAGCTTGTCTTCAAGAACCTGGTTCACCCTCTCAGTTTGGCCATCTGTTTGAGGATGATATGCTGTACTGAAATTCAATTTAGTTCCCAATTCTTGAAATAATCCCTTCCAAAAATTGGAAGTGAACTTTGTATCACGATCATAAATTATTGCCTTAGGCAATACATGCAACTTGAATATCTCTCTCATAAAGATGTTTGCAATGTCATTAGCCTTGTGAGTGGAATTGACTGGAATAAAGTGAGCTACCTTTGATAGCTTGTCCACCACAACCATGATTGAATCATGCTTCTTCACTGTCATGGGCAGACCTGTTATAAAATCCATAGAGATCACTTCCCACTTCCATTCCAGAATGGGTAAGGGCTTCAACAATCCTGTTGGATGTTGGTGCTCTGCCTTGACCTGCTCGCACTTTTGACACCTAGCAATATACTTAGCTATGTCCTTCTTCATACCATGCCAAAAGTATTGCTTTCTTGCTACTGTTATAGTCTTCTGATATCCTGGGTGTCCAGAGTATGGCATCTGATGTATTTCATCCATCACTAGCTTCTTCAAATCTGCATTATTTGGAATGTACAACCTATCTTTATAGATGAGTATATTGTCTTCACCAAGCTGATATCCCGCACACTTTTCATCCACATTACCTTGCTGCAACTTCTCTTTAATTTGAAGGCAAGTTCCATCACTATTCTGGGCCTCAAGAACCCTAGTCTTCAAATCTGATTTGCACATACTTACTACTGCAACATGAAATTTTCTGCTAAGAGCATCTGCAACCTTATTCTCCTTCCCTTTTACATGCTTAATTTCAAAATCAAATTCACAAAGAAACTCCATCCATCTAGTTTGCCTAGCATTCAAGTTTGGTTGATCAAACAAATACTTTAAGCTGATGTGGTCGGTTCTAAGCTTGAATCTTCTTCCCATCAAATAATGTCTCCACATCTTGAGAGCATGCACTATGGCTGCTAATTCCAAATCATGTGTGGAATAATTCTTTTCATGCTCTTTTAATTTCCTTGACTCATAGCAAATCACAACTCCTTCTTGCATGAGCACTCCACCTAGCCCTTTAATGCAAGCATCCGTGCACACTACAAAATCCTTCTTTGGATCTGCTATCTTCAGAACAGGAGCGCTGGTAAGTAACTCCTTTAACTTTTGAAAAATTTTCTCACATTTTTCAGACCATACAAACTTGATGTTCTTTCTTTGCAATGAAGTGATCGGATGAGCTATCCCGGAGAAGCCTTCAATAAACCTTCTGTAGTAACTAGCAAGACTCATAAAGGATCTAACATCTGAAACATTTCTTGGAGTTGACCAATCCACGATGGAATTAATCTTCTCCGGATCCACTGCAACTCCTTCTTCAGAAATTATATGACCCAAATATTGCACCTTCTTTTGATAGAATTCACACTTGCTTAACTTGGCATACAACTGGTGTTCTCTAAGGAATTGCCACACCATCCTTAGATGTTCTTCATGTTCTTCTTCATCCCTTGAATAGACAAGAATGTAATCCAAGAACACAATCACAAACTTATCCAAATATTTGCTGAATATACTATTCATGAGACACATGAATGTAGCAGGTGCATTGGTAAGATCAAATGGCACCACAGTGAACTCATAATGACCATATCTAGTTTTGAAAGCCATCTTGTGAATTTCTTCTTCCTTAATCCTCACTTGATGATACCCATACCTCAAGTCAATCTTGGAAAACACTTTAGCTTCCTTCATTTGATCAAACAAGTCATCAATTCTTGGCAATGGATACTGTTCTTGACTGTCACTTTATTGAGCTGCCTGTAATCAATACACAGCCTTAGAGTCCCATCATTCTTCTTAACAAATAACACCAGTGCTCCCCAAGGAGACACACTTGGTCTAATATACCTCTTGTCCATTAATTCTTGCAGTTGCATCTTCAACTCTACCAAATCCAGTGTACTCATTCTATAAGGAGCTTTGGAATTCGATGCTGCCCCTGGTGTTAAATTTTCAGAATTTACTTCAATATGATCTAGGATCTTAACTAAGAGAACAACACGTACAACAAATCTACAGCATATCAATCATGGACACAATAATGCAAGCACACAAGAGACACAAAGTTTACTTGGGGAAAACCATAAAGGTGAAAACCCCAATAACTTCCTCAGAGATAGATAGAGCAATGATACAACCAGAATACAAGAGATAGTCTTCTCCTAGCAGCAAAGCCTCCTCCTCATAAGTGCGCCACTTTTCGAATGAAAGAAGTGTGTGAATGAATGATCAAATAGAGATCTCCCGATCTCTATTTATACTTGTTCTGTCATGCCCAATAAACTAATGGGGCCTACATGTCCAACTTAACCCATGGTTAACTTAATCTGGGCCGACCCCACACTTGGTGGTCTAATAACCCTTTGACCCACATGGACGACCCCCAATAGGGTGGTCTAATAACCCTTCGACCCACATGACTTATACAGGGACGACCCCAACAAGGCGGTCTAATAACTCATCAAGTATAAGTTACGACACTTGCAATATAAATGACGACACTTCCGTATAGAGGAATAATAACATCTCTATAGGAGTATAAAATACATATATGAAATAGATGGGTGAAATACATTCCGAAGTTACATATACATCAACACTCCCTCTTAACTAGGAAGGTATTTCTCGACATAGGTCTGCTAGCACAAGTCTTCTTCTCTGGATCATCATTAGCGAATCATCATCCTCGAATCATTGTCATCATCACTGCTGCTGCTATCTCAATCAATATCTGAATCTACTCTTCATAGGAAGTTCTACAGAGCCAGTCCTTTTTCATACTGGATGTAGGCCCACCACCTGCAGGTCTTCATCATCCCTGGCCATACTGTGGAAGTCTCGGGACTTATTACGTGCATCACAAAACCTTGCAAGATCATCTAGGATGTTAGAAGCACACAACTCTAGTTGTCGGATCTCCCAGGGACATATTATATGTGACTATCACAAAACCTTAAAAGTCTCTTGACTAGCAAGAACCCTAAAGAGCATTTGAGGCCTTTTTCATCCTGTCCAGATCTCCAGGACTTATTACACGTGAGACCTACCACAAAACCTTGCAAGAGCATCCCAAGACTTATTACGGGCACACAACCCAACCTATCGGATCTACCAGGGCCATATTACACGTGGTCATGGAAAAACCTTGCAAGAGCATCCCAGGACTTATTACGAGCACACAGCTGAACCTATCGGATCTCCTAGGGTCGAATTATATGCCATAGGAAAAAACCTCGAAAGAGCATCTGCCAGATATCCCAGGGCCAAATTATATGCCATAGGAAAAACCTTGCAAGACTATCTGTAGATCTCCCAGGGCCAAATTATATGTCCTTCCAAAGCAAAACCTCGAAAGAGCGTTTGCCAGATATCTCAGGGCCACATTACATGCCATAGGAAAAACCTTGCAAGACTATCTGCAAACCTCCCAGGGCCAAATTATATGCTTATCTGCACAACCTGTTCCACGACCACAAAGTATCAACCTGATACTCACCATACATCATCCTGATGTACACATGATCATCCTGATCATCAACATTGCATCGTCCTGATGCATGTCATATGGAGCAACATTCTGAAGCTCGTCATCATGATCATCCTGATCATACAATGCATCCACCTGATGCATACACAGTATTTTCCTAATACATATCATCATCCATGATCTACCTGATCATACAATGTATCCACTTGATACATCTACAAATACCTAATCCACCTGATCATACCTGATATATATCAACATACATGATCTACCTGATCATACAATGTATCCACCCGATACATACACAGATACATAGTCCAAGCATCCAACATGATGCATATATATATACATGATCCACCTGATCATATCCAGCATCCAACATGATGCGTACATACATACATATAAATGATCCAACTGATCATATCCAACATCCAACATGATGCGTACATACAAAATGATCCAACTGATCATATCCAGCATCCAACATGATGCGTACATGCATATACATATAAATGATCCAACTGATCATATCCAGCATCCTCCTGATGCATATACAGAGCAGTAACTGGAGCATTGTCCTGATGCTCATCATCCACCGCTTACATCCACAACCATGTGAAGGATCCTCCTTCCAACATGCTTGGAATGGATTCTACAAATGTGTCCATCACTTCTTCCTCGAAGT
Organism: Larix kaempferi; assembly: GCA_027924585.1. Classification (NCBI taxonomy): domain Eukaryota; kingdom Viridiplantae; phylum Streptophyta; class Pinopsida; order Pinales; family Pinaceae; genus Larix; species Larix kaempferi. Next base: position 9,925,501 of record BSBM01000841.1, read on the forward strand.
GTCATCAATCTGAAGAACACCAAGCCTCTCTATGAAGTACTCATACTTCACTCTATCTAGTGGTTTCGTCAGCACATCCGCAATCTGCTCATCCGTCGCAACATACAGGAGCTTCACTGCTCCTCTCTGCACCATATCCCTGATATAGTGATATCTGATCTCTATGTGTTTCAACCTGTCCGGAAACACTGGGTTCCTAGACAGCTTCACGCAACTCTAGTTATCACAAAAGATACCAGTAGAATCCAATGGGAGATCAAATAACTCAGACAGTAGCTTCTGAAGCCATACTGCCTCACAACTAGCCGAACAGGCTGCAACATACTCTGCTTCGGCTGTACTCAGTGCTACGCAGGATTGCTTCCTGCTAAACCAAGAGATCACACCTGATCCCATACTGAAACAACACCCAGATGTGCTCTTCCTATCTGCATCACTGCATGCCTAATCTGAATCAACATAACCTTGCAAGTTAAATTTTTGATTCGCTTCATACCTGAGCCCATAATCAGCTGTACTCTTCAGGTAACTCAGAATATGCTTTACAGCAACCAGGTGAACACCCCTCGGATCCGTCAGGAACTGGCTCAATGTGTTCACCGCAAAGAAAATATCTGGTCTCGTGTTCATCAGGTACATCAAGGACCCAATTATCTAATGATACATAGAGACATCAACCGGCTCAGATGAATCATCACACAGAAGCTTTAAGTTTGATTCCATAGGTGTGGCCATGGCCTTGCAGTCCATCATCCCAAAATTTCTTCAGGATCTCTACTGCATACTTCCCTTGTCCAAGGAAGATCCATCTGCACTCTGCCACACCTCCATGCTTAGACAATAGTGCATCATTCCCAATTCCTTCAACTCGAACTTGGCAGCAAGCTTCTGCTGCGTGTCGACAATCAATCTATCTTCACCTGCAATAAATACGTCATTCATATGCAAAAGTAGTATCATTGGATTTCCTTCCTCAACCTTGTAGTAAAGGTTGGAATCCGCTTTACTCTTGGTAAAGCCCAAATTGGATAGAAAGCTATCTATCCTACCATACCAAGTTCTGCACGTATATGAATCCCTGTCATATGTTTCAGAACCAAGTGGCTGCTCCACATACACTTCTTCTTCAACTACACCATTCAAGAAAGCTGTCTTGAAATCCATCTAGTGTATCTTCCATTTCATCACTTTTATATTTCTCTATGCTGCCATCTGCAACATGCTTGATCCTGATAGATCCATATGGAAGTCATAACAAACTTCCCTTCAGGTCTTGGGACCACATCCCAAGCATCATTCTTCATGATCGACGGATCATGGCATTCTTCCCATATCCTGGGAATTTCAATATCTTCAATAGATAATTTTGTTGCAGAACAAATGTTGTAGTTCTTCTTTTGTAGGTGATGGCATACGATATTTCCTACAAGACAAGTTAAATTACATGATTAGAAACATCTCATAGTTTTGAAAACAAATTCTTATACATAAAAAAGTATGTCATACAGTCATGCAATTATTTTAGCCAATGCTTCAATACAACATTCATCCATATCCTGTAACTTTCTAGATGCCTTCCAATCTCTACTAGAACATTGTTAAGAGTTTGCACTACTCTTAACATGTCAGCAAAGAGGTTTCATTCTAGATAAGTAGCAATGGAATGTTGTACAGTGCCATAGGCCACTTACCCATCACATGCATATTAGTAGTATACTGCTCATTAATGCAATCATTCTAATATGCACAATACATATTCTAAGTCTAGGAACATACGCATATATATTATTGAACAATTTTATTTAAACAAACAAATATGTAATAAATGATAATTAAAATACTTATCTTTGTTTGTTTGTTGGGTGGACTTCCTTTGAGTCTTTTCTTCCTTGCAGGAGCAACTGGAGTGTGCTCCCTCTTGATCTTTGCTTCCTAGATTACCTGTCTAGGAACATAAGCATATATATTATTGAACAATTTTATTTAAACAAACAAATATGCAATAAATGATAATTAAAATACTTATCTTTGTTTGTTTGTTGGGTGGACTTCCTCTGAGTCTTTGCTTCCTTGCAGGAGCAACTGGAGTGTGCTCCCTCTTGATCTTTTCTTCCTAGATTACCTGTCCTTGAACTTATATCCATCCTTAATCACTATGCATGCTTATTAGTATCATCATTGTGTTATCGTTGAGGTCTCATACATAATCATACATTCATTAGTATATTCTTAATACTATCAAAACACAATAATCTTAAGCATGTATAGTCATGATCATTTCAAACAGAAATAATAAGCATTAGTATTCAAGGTTTATATAGGACTCTTATGGTTAGTTATATCATAAATTAAAGTAAGAAACATAATATGCCTAAACCCGTGATTATTCAAACCTATACCTTCATGATTCTTCTGGTTAGTCATATCATCAATTATGTTAAGAAACGTAATATGCACACAACCATGACTATTCAAACCTATGACTTCATGGATAATCATTATTAACAACACAATAGTATAAGATCCTAACACAAGGTAGGATTCTAGCTTGATATAGGAAAAACATACCTAGATTAGCATGCTAGCTAGTTATGTCTAACATACCCGCATAATGTCTTTTGGTTCTCTTCAATGACTTGTGCTAGTAACCTGCATGTCTCACCCTATTGGGGGTCGGACATGTGGGTCGAAGGGTTATTAGACCACCCTATTGGGGGTCGGCCCAATCAGCATTATGTTATGTGGTTAAGTTCGAGCCTACATGAGTTAGGTAAAAAGGCAAGTCAAGTCAAGTATAAATAGAGTGCAGGAGGCACTCTATTTGCTCACTCACTTCTCACACATGCACTCAAGGAGGAGTGGCGCACTTATGGAGGAGGAGGATCTACTGCTAGGTTATGTCTATCTCTCATGTTTGGGTTGTATCATTGCTCTATCTATCTCTGAGGAAGTTATTGGGGTTTTTCACCTTTATGGTTTTCCCCAAGTAAATCTTTGTGTCTCTTGTGTGCTTGCATTATTGCCTCCATGATTGATATGTTGTAGATATGCTGTACATGTTGTTCTCTCAGTTAAGATACTAGATTAGATTGAAGTAAATTCTGAAAATTTAACATGGTATCAGAGCTAGCCTGAAAGAAGGCATGATATGGCATGTATGACACTTGTTGCACTTACGATGCTAGGGCTTGATATAGAAAAAACCAGTCATCGTAGCACTTTAGCTATAAATCCGTTTTGGTGAAGTTGTCGGATCTAAAATTGTTACAAGCCGAATCTAAGCTCCCCATGTACCTTGTGTCCAAAGGAAAACCTCTAATTCATTGTACTTTGTGATTTATGATCTGTACAATATAGGGTTTTTCCCTCTTCCAGATCTAAGTCAAAATCAGGTGACCTTGGGAAAAAGGTCATAAATTGGGATAGGAAGATCCAAATGAAATTTCGTGAAAAGTGACAGGTAGTACACAGACTGTACTATCTCAGAAAACGTTTTCAGAGGCCGAAGTTGAACCAGTGACACGTGGAACTCTGTACAAGTTCTCTCTCCTGTATTATCCCAAAAACAGGTCACGTTGCGACACTTGGAATAAATCTCTCTCAGAGAGTCCAATTGAGGTCAGACCTATCAAGATGGAAATATAACAAGGTGAGATATCTCAGAAAACTTTTTCAGAGGCCGAAGTTCAAACAGTGACACGTGGCATGCCGTACAAGTTCGCACTCCTGTATTATCCCAAAACAAGTCACGTTGTGACATTTGACATAACTCTCTCTCAGAGAATCCAATTGAGGTCAGACCTGTCAGGATGGAAAGGTGACAAGTCAAGCTATCTCAAGAAACATTTTTCAGACCCTGTGGATCGAAAAGTTTGGAGTTACACCGGAAACAATCAGGTACATATTTCTGTCAAAACATAATTATTTTTGAGTACCTTCATTCATGGCTTCCGGAATTTAGGGCTTTGAAGAAAGTTGGAATTTTTGTAATCGGAGACCACGGCTGAATGCTACTCATCAAAATAAAAATTTCGAGACCAAGATCAGAATTTTTTGTTGGGAAGAAGGCCGGGTTTGATCAGACCCTAGTTCGGGACTTTGATCAGAAAAGTGGAAAATTAGGGCTTCTATAAAAATGGGAATTTTTGAAATCTGTGACCACGGCTGGAATCTCCTCAGAAAAATAGAAGATTAGAGCTTTGGTTCAAACCTTTTGATTGGGAAGAAGATTGGGCTTCATCAAACCCCAGTTTAGGGTCACGTCTAATGAATCCGAAAGTTTCAAAGGAAAAATTGAGGAGTGAAATTTTGCAGTTTTCAAATTCTGAATATACCAGTTTGATCAGCTCATCAAGGCGCATATTTCTATCCTTTCGGAAGTTTGAAATTCAAAGTTTGAATTTTTGGGGTTTCTCTGACAAACCCATATCCAGCTCCAGGTCCAGTTCTTGCAAATCAAGTGGATAGGGTTAATCCTAGAAGAAGATGGATTGGTCACCTGCATAAGTGAAGGAGGTCCTGTTTTAGAGGGAGATGAGGCTAAGGCTTTACATAAGGAGATTACAAGCGATCTCGACAGGTATGACTCATCGAGGTATGTTTTGAGATTTTTTCATGATTAAGTTTATGGTATGTTTGTCTTCATGTTATTATGGTTAGTACAATCTTGATTTTAGATTTGTCGTATCACCTTAAAAAAATTATGAATGCATGATAGAAGATATTCATTGGTTAGGGTGTTGACACTTATGATTGTACTAATGCATTATGGTGTTGTATGAGGTTTATGTTGTCTACTAACATGAAAGGTACACCAAGAAAGACAAATCATGTTCCATTTCAAGAACATATGATCATGATGACATGAGGATAAAGACTTATCCATTGTCATGGATCTCATAGAAGATCCATTTACGAGGTATGTATAACTTGGTTTTATAATGGCTAACCTATGAGATATACAGGTTACTAGCACAAGTCATTGAAGAAGAACAAGAAGACATCATGTGAGTATGTTAGACATAACTAACTATCATGCTAATCCAGGTATGTTTTTCCTATATCAAGATAGAATCCTACCTTGGGTTAGGATCTTATACTGTTATTGATTATGATTATTCATTGAAGTTAGTAATCATAGGTTTAGGCATATTATGCTTTTTACTTTGATTGATGATATGACGAACTAGAAAAATCCTATGGTCAAATAGGAATATAAGTAAAAGAATTATGTCTCTTATATTGATTGATTTGACTAACCAGAGGAATCCTATGATCAAATGAGAACATGCATGAGTAAAAGATATCTTCCCTAAAATCTTGAATACTAATATTTATTATCTGTGTTTGAAATGACCATGACTCTACATACTTGAGATTATTGTGTTTTATTAAGATTATACTAATGAATGTTTTATTATGTATGAGACCTAGAGGATAACACAATGATGATACTAATAAGCATGCAAGGATGAATGTAAGTTCAAGGACAGAAGCAAAGATCAAGAGGAAGCACACTCCAGTTGTTCCTGCAAGAAAGCAAAGGAGCACACTTTAGTAGTTTCTGCAAGGATGCAGATATTCAGAGGGAGTTGAACATCTTTCTACATTCCATAACAGAAAGGTGTAGAAGAAGCTACTTCAGCAGCTCCTACAAGGAAGCAAAGACTCAGAGGGAGTCCACCCAGTAACCAAACAAAGATAAGTATTTTTAACTATCAATTCTTGCATATGTGTTTGTTTAAATAATACTGTTCAATAACGTATATACTGATGTTCCTAGAATTAGGCTGTGTATTATGCATATTAGAATAATTGCATTGATGAACAGTATACTACTAATATGCATGGGTAAGTGGCTTATGGCATTGTACAACATTCCATTGCTGCTTATCTAGAATGAAACCTCTTTGCTGACATGTTGGGAGTTGTGCACACTCTGAACAATGTTCTGGTAGAGATTGGAAGGAATCTAGAAAGTTACGTAGTATGGATAAATGTTGTATTGAAGCATTGGCTAAGATAATTGCATGACTGTATGACATATTTCTGTATGTGTAAGAATTTGTTCTGAAAATTATGAGATGTTTCTAATCATGCAATTTAACCTGTTTTGTAGGAAAGACCGTATATCTTCACCTACAAAAGGACTACAACATTTGTTCCAGCAACAAAGATATCTATTGAAGATATTGAAGTTCCCAGGATCTGGGATGAAGAAATGGAATGCCATGATCCGTCGATCATGAAGAACGATGTTTGGGATGTAGTCCCAAGACATGAAGGGAATTTTGTTATAACTTCCAAATGGAACTATCAGATCAAGCATATTGCAGATGGTAACATTGAGAAATATAAAAGTGATGAAATAGAAGATGCACCAGATGGATTTCAAGACAGCATGGTGTAGTCATATATGTGTGCAGAACTTGGTATGGTAGGATAGACAGCTTTCTACTCAGTTTGGGATTTACCAAGAATAAAGCGGATTCCAATCTTTTCTACAAGGTTGAGGAAGGAAACCCAGTGATACTACTTTTGTATGCGGATAACCTGTTTGTATCAGGTGAAGATAGATTGATTTCCGACACGCAGCGGAAGCTTACTACCGAGTTCAAGATGAAGAACTTGGGGATGATTCACTATTTGTTTTTGGAATGGAGGTGTGGCAGAGTGTAGATGGAATCTTCCTTGGACAAGGGAAGTATGCAGTAAGAGATCTTGAAGTGGTTCGGGATGATGAATTGCAAGGCCATGGCCACACCTATGACATCGAATCTGAAGCTTCTATGTGATGCTTCATCTGAGCCGGTTGATGTCTCTATGTATCGTCAGATGATTGGATCTTTGATGTACCTGATGAACACGAGTCCAGATATTTTCTTTGCTATAAAGACATTGATTCAGTTCCTGACAGATCCGAGGAGTGTTCACCTGGTTGCTGTAAAGCATGTTCTGAGGTACCTGAAGGGTATAGTGGATTTTGGGCTCAAGTATGAAGCGAATCAAAATTTTAACCTGCAGGGTTATGTTGATTCAGATTGGGCTGGCAGTGTTGCAGACAGGAAGAACACATCTGGGTGTTGCTTCAGTATGGGATCAGGTGTGATCTCATGGTTTAGCAGGAAGCAGTCCTGCGTGGCACTGAGTACAGCTGAGGCAGAGTATGTTGCAGCTTGTTCAGCTAGTTGTGAGGCAGTATGGCTACGGAAGCTACTGTTTGAGTTATTTGATCTCCCGTTGGAAGCTACTGGTATCTTATGTGATAACCAGAGTTGTGTGAAGCTGTCCGAGAACCTAGTGTTTCATGACAGGTCGAAACACATAGAGATCAAATATCACTATATCAGGGATATGGTGCAGAGAGGAGCTGTGAAGCTCCTGTATGTTGCGACGGACGAGCAGATTGCAGATGTGCTAACGAAGCCACTAGCCAGGGTGAAGTTCGAGTACTTCAGAGAGAGGCTTGGCGTTCTTCAGATCAAGGACACTTCAAGGAAGAAGTGATGGACACATCTGCTGAAGCCATTCCAAGCATGTTGGAAGGAGGATCCTTCACATGACTGTGGATGTAAGTGCTGGATGATGAGCATCAGGATGATGTTCTGGTTTCTGCTTTGATATGATCAGTTGGATCATTTATATGTATGCATCATGTTGGATGCTGGATATGATCAGTTGGATCATTTATATGTATGTACGCATCATGTTGGATGCTGGATATGATCGGTTGGATCATGTGTATGTGTTTTTGTATATGCATCATGTTGGATGCTTGGACCATGTATATGTATATGTATCAGGTGGATACATTGTATGATCAGGTGGATCATGTATGGTGATATGTATCATGTATTTGTATTTGTTCCAGGTGGATACATTGTATGATCAGGTAGATCATGTATGATGATATGTATCAGGTAGATACTTGGTATGCATCAGGTAGATGCATTATATGATCAGGATGATCATGGATGATGAGCTTCAGGATGTTGCTCCAGATGACATGCAGCAGGATGTTGCAGTGATGATGATCAGGATGATCATGGATGATGAGCTTCAGGATGTTGCTCCAGATGACATGTAGCAGGATGTTGCAGTAATGATGATTAGGATGATCATGGATGACGAGCTTCAGGATGTTGCTCCAGATGATATGCAGCAGGATGTTGCAGTGATGATGATCAGGATGATCATGAGTACATCAGGATGATGTATGGTGAGTATCAGGTTGATACTCTATGGCCGTGGATTAGGTTGTGCAGATGAGCATGTAATTCGGTGCCCTGGGAGATTTGCAGATAGTCTTTCGAGGTTTTGCCTATGGCATGTAATTAGGTTCCCTGGGATATCTGGAAAATGCTCTTTCGAGGTTTTGCTCTGGAAGGACATGTAATTCGGTGCCCTGGGAGATCTGCAGATAGTCTTTCGAGGTTTTGCCTATGGCATGTAATTCGGTGCCCTGGGATATCTGGAAGATGCTCTTTCGAGGTTTTGTCCTATGGCATGTAATTCGTTTTCCTGGGAGATCCGATAGGTTGGGCTGTGTGCCCGTAATCAGTCTTGGGATGCTCTTGCGAGGTTTTTCCATGACCACATGTAATTCGTTGCCCTGGGAGATCCTATAGGTAGAGCTGTGTGCTCGTAACAACCTGGGATGCTCTTGCGAGGTTTTGTGGTGAGGTCACATGTAATTCGGTGCCCTGGGAGATCCTATAGGTAGAGCTGTGTGCTTGCAACAGCCTGGGATGCTCTTTCGAGGTTTTGTGACGCACGTAATAAGTCCTGAGGATTCCACAGTATGGCCAATGATGATGAAGACCTGCAGGTGGTGGGCCTACATCCAGTATGAAAAAGGACTGGCTCTGTAGAACTTCCTATGACGAGTAGATTCAGAGATTGATTGAGATAGCAGCAGCAGTGATGATGATGATGACTCGATGACGATTATCCAGTGACGATGATCCAGAGAAGGTGACTTGTGCTAGAAGAACTGTGCTGAGAATACCTTCCTAGTTAAGAGGGAGTGTTGATGTATATGTAACTTCAGAATGTATTTCGCATATATGTATATTGTATTCCTATAGAGATGTTATTATTCCTCTATACGGAAGTGTCATTATTTATATTGTAAGTGTCTTAACTTATACTTGATGGGTTATTAGACCACCTTGTTTGGGGTCGGCCCTGTATAAGTCATGTGGGTCAAAGGGTTATTAGACCACCCTATTGGGGGTTGGTCATGTGGGTCGAAGGGTTATTAGACCACCCTATTGGGGGTCGGCCCAGTCAGCATTATGTTATGTGGTTAAGTTCGAGCCTACATGAGTTAGGTAAAAAGGAAAGTCAAGTCAAGTATAAATAGAATGCGGGAGGCACTCTATTTGCTCACTCACTTCTCACACATGCACTCAAGGAGGAGTGGCGCACTTATGGAGGAGGAGGATCTACTGCTAGGTTATGTCTATCTCTCATGTTTGGGTTGTATCATTGCTCTATCTATCTCTGAGGAAGTTATTGGGGTTTTTCACCTTTATGGTTTTCCCCAAGTTAATCTTTGTGTCTCTTGTGTGCTTGCATTATTGTCTCCATGATTGATATGTTGTAGATATGCTGTACATGTTGTTCTCTTAGTTAAGATCCTAGATCAGATTGAAGTAAATTCTGAAAATTTAACAATTGGGTCCTTGGGGGTGGTGCATTGGTCACGTTGGGTGACCAATAGGGTAAATCGTGATTTCTGAGGCTTTTTGTGCGATCTAGATCGCGGCTTTGTACTTCATAGTCACGATGTGAATCGCGACTATGGTCTCCATAGTCGCGATGTGGATTGTGACTGTGGTCTCCATAGTCGCGATTTGGATCATGGCTATGGATTCCACAGTCACGATCTTGGATCGTGGCTGTGGGCCCCATAGCCGCGATCTAGATCGTTGCTGGGGGAAATTTTGTGGCATGTTTCTAATTTAAAATTTTCTTGTGTATTTGGTAGGATGATCAGGCTATCGAGGGTGTCGTGGAGGGAGAGGGAGATGCTGGATTCTCTGATGCAGATCATCCATGAGAACCATCATGCAAAGGTTGCTTTGGCTTTGGGAGGATTGCTAAAGTTTGCCCAGATTCCTCTTATGCATTCAACAAATTTGTTGTTGAGCAAGTTGATCGGGTTCTGGGACCCGACCATTCAGGCCTTCATGGTTCAAGGTGAGAGATTGGATCTCACCTTGAGAGATGTTTACTTTCTGACTGGATTGCCTCACTTCGGTGTGATAGAGGACACTCAAACTAGGATACTGGGGGATGTTGAGATAGAGGATCTGTTGGAGATATTTTTCCATTTGGGGTCTTGTGTGCATGCTAGTGCATTGTTAGTTAGTGATTTGCAGGATCCGGCGACGCGAGTAGTTGTGGCTTGCGTACTATGAGTACTTGGAGCACAAGAGCCCCACCGATTGTCGGGGGGGGGGGGGGGGGCAGAAGTTGTTGATTCATCGGGTTATGACTAGGACATACTATGCCTGGGGCCAGATGTTCCTTGCCTGTGTTTAGCATGAGTTGAACAAGGTGAGGAAGCAGGGGGGAGAGTTTAGCTATGCTTCATTTCTGTGTTGTTTCTTTTTGAGCAGGTGCCTACATTACAGCCCCGTGTGCCGGTCCGGGATGGTGGGATGAGTGAGCTGCGGATGGTGCGGTGGGGAGAGATGATGTGAGGCAGTGGTGGTGGGGCAGTTGGGCAGTTATTTACTTCAGAGATGTATGAGCAGTGGGAGTAGATGCCGGTTCTGTTCGATGATTATCCATACCAGAAAATGGATTACTGGGGGGATATTGAGAGGTCGCGAGCTCCAGTACAGGCCTGGGGGACAGATGGTACGTATTTGTTTTTGTTTTCTCTTTTAGCATATTATGTTTGTATTTTTTAGCTATGATGATAGCTAGAGGTGTTTTCATGATGTTGACATCTTCAATTGTTGGTTATTGCAGAAGTGGGTCCAAGGCCTCCAACGGGGCTTCAGGTCTGCAGAGGTCATGTGGTGGTGGCACCCCCACCACCTGCGAGAGGAGTCGTATGCCGTCCAGTTGATGATGTGGTAGTAGAGGGTGTATGGGATACCATCGATCGTCTATTAGATGGTGTGGTAGATGATGGTTGGAGGGAGCTGGACCGAAAGGTGTTAGACCTATGTTTTGATGCTCTACGTGAGTGGAGATCAATTTTGAGGCAGATTGCTATGTTGGTAGTAGAGAGGAAGGCTAGGGATGCCGACGATGAGGATGTTCTAGAGGAGGAGGATCCCGAGGAGGAGGCAGGCCGTGGTGACGAGGACTAGACTATTCATTACTTGCCCCCAAATGCTAATGAGCATATTGGGATTTTTTTGTTGATATGTATTATGTACGGATGATGTATTTTTTGTACATTCGGGTGTTGAGGGAACTCTTGACATTATGACTATATGATATATATATTTATGTACATGGATGCATTTTTGGATGATACAGTTGTGTATGCATGTGGATGCACATATGTCATTGTTTTTATGTTTTTTTGCATGTGGATGCAATTGTTTATGTTTTTGTATTCCCATGGAGGCACATTCTATGGACGTGGATGCAATATTATCTTTCTGCATGCCCGTGGAGGAACATTCTATGCACGTGGATGCAATATTATGATGGATTCTTTTGCCTGTTTATATGGTTTTTTGATGCCTATGTGATGTTATGTTAATGCATGTTTGATGTCCTACATGGTTTGGTTTACGTGCCAATCTAGAATGTTGTTAGCCATTTGGTCTGCTACACTGTTGAGATTTTTTGGAACATGAGTGAATGAAATGGATTCAAAATGTCTAATCATTTGTTTAGTGCGCGGGAATTTTCTAAAGAGATAGGGATCGCGTACTTGGTAACAATTGTTGAGTTGGGAAACAAGAATCTGGGAGTTGAGGAAGACGTGAAGGTGAGTTATTCCCACTTGGAGGGCAACAGTGAGGAGACCGGTTACAGCACAACATCATACTCATCATGGTTATTTGTAGAAGCACCTATACACACTCCGTCGAGGTGAATCAACTCATGTGAGGGGGAATAGAGTACCCAAGCTGCGGAGGCAAGATTTGGAGACCAACGACTTGCACCATCAGCAAAGTCAACATAGTAACGTGGAACAAAATCCATCTATGGTCATGCAGTAAAAAAATGTAAGTTTTTTGAAAGTTTGACAGTGAAAAAAGAATTAAAATTGTACATTATGGATTGTGGCGTCCAAAATATGTTATGGGTAAAAGCGTTTGAGGTACAACCCATTACGAGGGTTGCGTAGGGGGTTACCTTCTGATTCGGTCAGAATGTGTGCCCCATGTCCGAGGAAAGTGTGTATGATGTATGGGCCTTGCCACATGGATTCAAATTTTCCTTTGCCCGTTTTGTCATGGGCTTGATTGTAAACGAGTACAAGGTCTCCTTCACAGAAGGTTCTTGGGTGAACGTGCTTATCATAGAAGGATTTGGCACGGTTTTTTGGGGCTTCAATGGTTTGGAGGGCTGCTCGGTGATCCTCATTAGCTTGTTCCAATAGGAGTAAGCATTGTTCGAGCGGTGAGGTATCTGGGAGGAGTTCGATGGCGATATGCAATGTTGGGATCTGACACTCAATAGGGAGGATATATTCTACACCGTGAACCAAATGGAAAGGGGTAAAACCAATGGTGATTTTAGTGGAGGTGCGGTAAGCCCACAGTGCGGGAAAAAGCATATGATGCCAATTGGACTTATGTCAGTCGACAGTGCACTGGAGGATTGTCTTCAAAATTTTGTTAATTGATTTGACTTGGCCGTTCCCTTGGGGGTAGTAGGGGGAGGCGTATTGATGTTCAAATTTGAGGAGAGTTGACAATTATCGCCAGATGGAGTCCTCGAAATGAGAAACATGGTTTGAGATGAGTTTCTTAGGTACTCCAAAATGAGTAATAACATGGTTGAAGAAGAAGGAGGTTGCAGTGTCGACTGTGCAGTTGAAAGTAGGCATGGATTCTTACCATTTAGCAAAGTAATTGATGGCCACAACGATGTATTTATGGCCGCCAGCTAATGCAGGATTACACTCCATGAAATCGATGGTCCATTTGCAAAAGGGACCAACGGTGACTACTGGATGAAGGGGGTGGGGGGTCTCCTTGCCTTGGGGGAAAAGAGATGGCAATTTTGGGCAATGTTTGACCACTGTGATGCAATTAGTAAATAGTGAGGGCCAAAAATACCCTGCGTGGATCACCTTTGGGTAGTGGCCATTCCCGAGAAATGGACGCCGCAGGCATTGCTGTGACAGTCATTAAGAACTTTTTCTGCTTCCTCCCGAGAAAGGCAACGTCATAAGATGGTGTCGACACTGCGTCGATAGAGAACATCGCCTAGGAGGATATAACGGGAAGCATGGTGACAGATGTGACGACGTCCGTCGTGGTCGACATCGGGTCGAAACTTTTGTGTATGGAGGTAAAAACAAATGTCGCCATACCAAGGGTTATTTGATGAGATGATGAGAAAATGGTCATCAGTTAGATTACATTTGATTGAGGGTGATGGCGATAGGGATGGTAGGTCTGTAATGAGTTGAGAAAGTGCTAGGGATTTGGTACTCTAAGGGGTTGTGAAAGCTAGGTCATACTCTTGTAAGATAATAACCCATTTAGCAACGCAGCCTTGCAGAAGGCGATGGTTCAACAGATAGACCATGGGGTTGGAGTCCGCGACAACTTTAGTGTGGCTCATGAGGATGTAATGTTGCAACTTCTGTACTAAAAAGACAACGACGAGGGCCGGTTTCTCTTCATATGGGTAACGTAGCGGTGGGCCAGATAAGGTTTGGCTCACATAATAAATGACATGCTCTTGACGAGCAGTGTCTTCTTGAACGAGAACTCTAGAAATGGCATAGTCAGATGCTGAAACGTAAAGGATGAAGTCTTTAGAGAAATACGGAGGGGAGATAAAAGGGGCATTGGTGAGAGCTTTCTTTAGATCATCGAAAGATCCTTGCGCTTGGTTGTCCCATACGAAAGGGATGTGGGTACGAAGCAAATGAATGAAACCATGAACCATCGTGTCATAATCGGGGACGAAACGATGAATGAAATTTTCCTTACCCTGAAGGCTATGTAACTATCGAAGCGTACGTGGTGATAGGAGGTCTAAGATGGCCTGGACCTTTAATGGATCGACTATGATACCTTTTTGTGAGATGATGAAACCCAACAACTGGCCTGCTCGAATGCAAAATACACACTTGAGTGGGTTCAAGTGGATTTGATCTTTGCGACAACATAGAAAGACTTGCCGGAGGTCGTTTAAATGATTAGACAGTTTTTTCGATCGGTTCGTGAGGTCATCAAGGTAGACCAAGATAATGTTTACCAAGTCATTAAAACAATAGGTCATGGCCCACTGAAAGGTGGCTCCAGCATTTTTAAGACCGAAAGACATGAAACGGTAAGAAAAAGTGCCCCATGGGCTGGTGAAGGCAGTCTTGTAATGATCTTCTTTGCGAATATGAATTTGGTTATACCCAAAGAAACCATCCATGAAATATAGTATCTCATGCCCCGCACATGCATCGATAAGCTGGTCGATAAATGGTGTGGGGAAGTTGTCTTTGGGACAAGCTTGGTTTAGGTCGCGGAAGTTAGTACAGACATGGATAGTGCCTTGCTTCTTGTTAACTTGTACCGGGTTAGAAACCCAGGTGGTGTAGGTGATGGGGTAAATGAACCCTGCTGTACGAAGCTTCTCAATTTCCACTTTGATGGTGGGAAGCTTAGATGGATGGATGGGTCGTTGTTTTTGGCGAACGGGGGGTACGTTTGGCCAAGTGTCAATGTGGTGTTCTATTATAGCGGGTCAAGGCCCGACATCTCGGTGTAGGACCATGAAAAGACGTCATGAAACTATTGGAAGAGCTTCGTGTAAGCTTGGACCTCATCCTTGGTGCATGATGCGCCTAAAGAAATGATTTCGGGTGCTCCGGGTGTGGTGGAGAAAACAACTTTAATGATGGGTGAAATATTGGCCATATTGCCTTCCTCAAAGGCGTCAAGAGCTGGGATGGGATATTTAAACTAGTAAACCTTGGTGGGAAGGAAATATTTATATTCAATGGAGAATTGATTTGCTGTGGAAGAGGTAGATGCCTCAGGGATGAAATATGATCGATGGTGCATATCATCCCAGGGGTAGTCAGGTGCGATAAGTGCTTCAAGTATTTCTTCGCACTACAGAAGCATTGTGTTGTCGAATCGGTTCATTGGGGTGCACCGATGGATGAGATCATATAAATGGTATTAATTTCTTCCGAGGAGGAAGATGTTGGGGGATATATTTCCTCACTGGGAGGAGGGGATGTCTCTAGATCAGCATTATTCAATTCGTATAGAGCTGATCTATAATCTAGGAGATCAGGGAAGTGATGTGAGTAATGGCTGTAAATGCCTCATATTGCACAAGGGTGATTGGTACATAGGGATTTATCGCGAGGATGAGGGGTGATGTTAAGTTTCACAACTGGGATGTTAGCATCGTCATCCAACATTTGCATGTGTTCCTGAAGTGCTGGTAATTGTGGACATTGATGGGTAGCATGGCCCAGGTCATCGCACAAAGAGCATTTGGGGGGAGCACGAAATGTCATGGGGTTTTTGGCTTGCTTTGGGGTAGGTGGGGTGGTGTGGGTTGCAGGTGACACAGTGTAGGTTTGTGGGTCTCTGCCTCCTATGTGACGGGGAGGAGGAGGAGCATTGTTGGATGTTGATGTGGTTCTCAGCCCTCGAGGTGGTCGGTTTGTCACAACGATAGGTTGGACAACTTGTAAAATGACTGTTGGTGTTGGGGGAGGATTTGGGGCGGGTAGGTACCACAAAGGTAGTCCTAAAGTTAACCCTGGAAGATTGAGCGTAGCCATTATTGGGGTGCTGACTGCTCTTGAAGGAGGAAATAGAAACGAGATAGTGTGGATGGGTGTGGATCCTACATGACTTGGCACTGAGGGTGGTTGCAGCAGTAAAGGGGGCTGTTGGTTAGGTTTCTGTGTATTGTGTGAGAGGGTGCACAAATCAGATATCTCAAGTGTTTACAAAGGTGGTGGAATGGATTGGAATGTGGAAGTCATGGGAGTATCTAAGTATATCCCAGGTCTGACTGTGGAGATGAACAATGTGGGTGCACTCTGAATGGGTTGTTCAATCATAGGTAGAACATTTTCAGGTGCGACGAGGGCATTAGGATCATAGTATGTCAGTTGATCAATTTTGACTACGCATCCCTCATGGGGGAACATCATAGTGTGGAAGATGGATGAAGCGATATCTTTCATGGAATACATGTAACTTCGTCCTAGTAAGAGGTTGTAATCGAGCTAGGCATTGATGACCTCTATGTCTATAAGTATAGTTTTTCCATCTGATTGGACTGGCACGTTAGCTAAAAGGGCTTGCGGTTGGGTTGAATGACCATCATAAGCTCGTAATGCGGTGGTGGATGGATGTAGTGTAGGAGATCCAAGCTTTTTCCAAACAAATGTTGACGTTACGTAGGTGGAGGCACCTTCATTGATTATACATAGATGAATGACAAGGTTTTGAATGGATACAGAAACCTGAAATGCTAATGTCGAAGGAAAACGTGGTTTGGCTTGGTCCAAGTCAAATGCCATCATTCATGAATCGTTAGGGTCTATCGCACCAATGGTGGATAACAATAATTTTCTCTGTGTAGGACAGTTTTTTAGGACTTACAGGGTAGACATAGCAGCGGGGGACTGAGCTAATTCTTCCACAATGTTATAAATTGAGGCGGAATGAGCGTTAGGATTATTGTTGATTCATCGTAAAGGGAAGCGAGGGGCTTTAAGACCCCTGTCCAACGGTATAATAGGTATACGTAATGGTTGATCAGTTGGAAGGGTGGTAGTAGCTGGATTAACCTGCATGGCCTCAGGGGTGGGGCCATATTGGTTTTGGCATGTTTGTAGGTGGACATCATCTGATGATATCATTAATAGATGGTGAGTACCTGAATCTATGTGTTGGTAATCAATTGCAGCATAAATGATTTGTTGTTGTGGTGTCGTGGATCCTTGTGGGGGATCAATCGGATGAGTGTTCACTACTCCTTATGTGGGTAAAGGATTCTGGAACACCATGGGTTGCGGTTGAAGAGGTGGCATTGGTTGTGCCGCGTGCCCTTGGCATTGGGCATCATCAGGCCAAAGTTGGAACGTTCACTCCAAATGGGGGCATGAGTGTTTGTAATGGCCATATAACCCACATATGGAACACAGATGGTTTGTTCTTAAATTATGATTTTTACCCTGTTTCGGTGGATGATCAGGGTTTTGGTTGGCAGGAGCAACATTATTATTATTCGAAGGATTGGGTGGTTGACTGCCTTGGTTTTGAGGTTGATTGTTCCCGCGGTTGCGTCCTCTTCCACGGTTCTGTTGATCTCCTTGATTACGTTGGTTGTTTTGGTTTTGGGGTTGGTTCTGTTGTGCATACACTTTCCCTTGGGAAGTAGGGGGATTTTGAGGTTGTGCAGGTGCTGGAGCAGGCTACAGTGGATAATAAGCTAGCGGGGTTGGAGGAGGTCTAGGGGCTCATTATGGTTGCTGGTATGTATGAGCGGCTGGAGGTTGTGGTGCTGCAGGCACTGCTTGTGGAGGGTAATAAGCCGATTAGGCTTGTGAGTGAACATGAGCATGAGTGGCCTATTGGTGATAATATGTAGGAGGTGCATAAGCTAATGGTGTGTGATAGTAACACTATGGTGGACATGAGGGTCCATGAGTGTGGTTAGAGTGTTCTATGGGAGCATACGAGGTTGTAGCTTCGGAGTGAGATGTGGCCCGTGAAAGGTCGGGGCCAGTATTATTAGGCATAATTGAAAAGGGTGGGTTGTGTGATACAACATGACCAATGATACCATCAACGGCATGGGATGCCCCCGACGCGTCATTCTAGGATGGATCACCGTGGGGGGCGTTAGGTAAGATGGTGTACAAATAGCCAGACTGGGCGTAGATTAAATCAAATAGTTGGGCCTTAAGAATTGCTTCTTCTTCCGATTGGGGTTGTTCATACGCCACGTCTTTGGCTATGGTTGGAAGGAGAGATTTTAGGAACCAATCTAGGAAAACACTGTCATCCAATTTGATCTTGCATAAACTACGGCGTTTACGCCACTCATGAATGTGATCAATGATGTGGGTAGCTATGTTCTGTTTGTAAGATAAGATGATTTCCACGCCCACGTCATAACAAACGGGTAACTGAAAGAACTGCAGAAAGATTGAGTTAAGGGATGTGAAAGTGGGGTGGGTCCCGTGAGGTTGCTCGATATACCACTTGGCTGCCGATCCAGTGAAATTCCTTTGCAACAAGTGCAGGAGAATGGAGTCATCTACTATGGATTTGGAGGAACACCATAGATGAAAAGACATAATGTGATTTTGAGGATCTTCACCAGCCTTCCCCTCAAACTTAGGGATGTCTGATGGGAGTTTGGTAGGCATGTGAGGCCAAGTAGGATCATGTCTAATGGGATCATTTATTAATCTTTCCAAGTACGGTAGGTTGAGACTAGTCATAAATGGAAAACTAGCAGAGGAGTGTGACATGGTCATTGGCGCATATGTGCTAGTGGTAGCATTATTGATCAGGCTACTTCTTCCAAAGGGAATATTAGCCATGAGGGGGATGTTCCCCCCAAATAGAGGTGTTGGGTTAGTGTGAGAAGGGCCTGCACCTCCAAGTGTAACGTGAGTTATAGATGGGTTCGGATTGGGTCCAGTATCTATTGGAATCTGAGTAGTGGTGGGGATGGTAGGTGTGGGTATCATTGAGGGAATACCCAAAGTAGTGTGGGTCCCATTTAGAGCATACCCAGAGCATGTGTGGGTCCCATTGAGGGCATACCCATAGTAGGTGTGGGTCCCTTTGAGGGCATGCCTAGGGTAGTTGCTGTAGTTGTGGCTACTGTGGTGGCCATTTTGGTGGCGGGGGTGGTGGTAGATGTTCCACCAGTATTCCCTGTAAAGAAGGGATTGGAAGTCATTCTAGCCATGGGGCTAGTTGGTGCTGTGTATGTAGGGTTTTCTGATTCTGCCTCAGAGTCAGATGTAAAATGAGGGGCATCAGAATCGGGTGACGAGGCTCTATGCTGATGACGTGTGGAGTCAAGTGACAAGGCTCTACGTCTGTGATGAGTGGTGTCAAGTGAGCCGTACTGCGGGGGTTCTCCCTGGAAGTGCCTAGAACGTCTCGGGGACTCAATGGTGATAGGCGGCTAGTAAAACTAGTTGGTAATGGTGAGTGAAAAGCTCAAAAACCCTAATGAAACCGTGTGTGCAGGAGGGGAGCACAAAAAACTATGGTACTCAGGCCAACAACCAAACTCAAAACACTTACGGTAACAGCTATGCTATGGTAAGTGGAGTGATAAAAAAGGTGGTCAAAATACCAACAAGCAAACGACTCCTAAAAATAAAAAAATGGTGTACTTGCTTAACCAAGGGGAGGTAAGAGAGCATGCAAACGCCTAACTAAAAAGGTATTATGGTTCGAACAAGATGTATCCTTTGCAAGGTGATGAAATCCAAGTTAGACAATATGAAACGTAGAACCAAAGGCTAATGATATCTCCCTACCGGGAGGGACACCGGGTAGACAATCCTAGAAGAAAGGCCACTAAGATACCTCGTTCATGAAATGTATAGAATGGTGAATTTGTAGCTCTTGTTCTATCATCGCTGTACTCCCATACGGGTAGTACATCGAGAAAAAAAAGTAGGTATCCTTCGGTGACTGAATGGATTGCGGTATTCCACTCAGGCCTCCGGAACCAGTCTTGCTACTTCGACCCTCCTAAGGGAGAGGCCTTTTCGATAAGTTGGTGTATAACCGTGCCAATAAGTACAAAGGGATTTTGGTACCCTAATAGACAACAACTATGTCTCAAGTGAAAGTGACTGAGGGGTGTTATTTGGATGCCTATCTCCTCAATCCTACCTAACTACAATGTTCTTTTGGTGTTCCCCAAGTGGGGTTAGAATGTTGGTTGAGTTAAAATAGATTTTAAGGCTCACTTGATTAATGGTGATAGAGTGTGTAAGTGTAATTATGTACCAAATATAATGTCTCGCTTGGGTGAATATTTATCAAATTAAAATGATGATTTCAACTTGCAAATATGAAAATTTTAATTGTTAATGCTTAACAAATTTATTTTCAATAACAATACTGAAATTTTTTCCAAAATGATATAGTAAAGCAAATAATAGATAAAGTAAATGAATATCTAGGGCTGCAAGTAAAATAGTAGGCTGTCAAAGTGCAGGGGAGGTGGCTGAAAAATATGGGACGAAAACTCAAAATACAAATCGCAGGGTTCGGGTCAAAATCCCAACTGTTTGAGGCAAAAATTGCGATTTGGATCGCTACTATCTGGGAAAATCTCATGATTTGAGTCGCGGCTGAGGCGCTGTAAGTCATGATTTGGAATCACGGCTATGGGTCAGAAACTCACGATCTGGATTGCGATTAACTGGGAAAAAATCGTGATCTGGATCGCTGGGTTTCGGGTCAAAACTCAGAGTTTTGGAATCGCGGCTTTCGGCATAATAGCCACGATCTAGATGGCGACTGTGGGTTGAAAAACTTGCGATTTACGGGACGAAAAAGTTCGCCGAAAATGAAAGCCAAAATTTAAAAAATGGGACTATAGAGGTTGCAGAAACAATAAAGGGCTATGGAAACAAACTACAGGCTTAGTGATAAGCCAGATCTACAAAAATAAAGCTAAATAACAACTAAAATAAGAAGAATTCTAGATCTAACCAAAGATTCAAAGATTCAAAGTAAAGTGGAGTTGCCAAAAACTGTAGCTTGGGTTTTCGCCCAAGCTTGTGCAAATGTGCACCTTCTAACTTTGTAGTAGCAGTCTCCATTAAATAGTAAAAACTAATGCAAAAAGTAAATATTAATCTAACATGTGCAAGAAAGTAAATCTATATTAAGAATAGTAAAAAGCTAGATCCATGAGAGAAATAATACAAAAATTGATATTTTATATTAATGAGAAAACAATGGTTTGCAATGGTTTACCTCAATGGTGAGGTTGCTGGAAATCTTGCATCCATACAGGAGTAGTGCTCCAGTGCTCCAATAGTCTCTCTCTTCTCTAAGATGCTTCAAGGGTGGGCCAAAGGTTCACTCTCAATGAAGAACTTCAAGCTCAAAAAGGATGGGCAAAGCTCAAGAGGAATTTTGGCAGCATGAGGATAGGATGAATGTGGATGAATAGTGAGGAGCCTCTATCACCTTTTTATAGCTTTTGGGTGATGGAGAATACAACCATGGTTTAAGGAAACCAATGGTATTGGTAAAAATGGTTTAGGGTTTATTTTCCTCTTTTTCCCTCTTTTTTCCTTTTTTGAATATATTTTTGAATATTATTCCCTTTTAATTGATTTTTGGGAATTTTGGACCCCTTTGGAGGGATTTTTGTATTTTTTGAGGAAAAAAAGATGGATTTTGGCCTTTTTGGTGGCCTTTGAGGGTTTTTTGAGGTTTTAGAGGCAAAAATGGTAGGAAAAGTGGACAAATGGGTCATGTGACTAGGGAGATGAGCTAGTGAGCATTTTTTGGGTGTCAACAGTCTCCATTCCATCCAAGATTCGAGTAGTCACTCGAAGGTTATCTTTTTCCATTTTAACCAACTGCGATGCACCTTGCACAAGGGAAAAATGCTTTAGAGTTAGGGTATTTTTAAGGATTCTAATATTATACTTAAGTATAGTATCCTAGGCGATTATTTTGGATTGAAAAAATCATGTATACAGATAGGTAGACGAATATTAAATATGAAACACACAATTTACTACTGAAATGTGTAAATTTTGGCGAATATTATGATAAAAAAACACATTTTATGTAAATATACGCGATATTAGAGACTAAAAATGACCAGATAGTGAATTTATTTTTTGAAAAAAGTCCAAAAAATAGCCAATTGGCGAAATTTCACCCCTATAAATTACCATGGTTAGAGAGTGATCAATGCACCTTGTACAAGCGCAGACTGCATCATCAACGCGCTTTGCTAAGTTGTGGAGTGCGTCACCTTGGACTTGATGCACCTTGTTGTACATCAGGGCACATCAGAGTGACAACAAAAAGGTTAAAGGGGAAGACAAAAAATTATGTTTCACTGTTTTAGCTTAGGGAATTTAGGGATCAGGGCATCCAGAGGACACATGACTCATGATGACGATATTTTAGTGTAACAGAATTCCCCCCAAATCATGAAGCTGGAAAAATAAGGTAGGTGAAATGGTTTGTAATTGGGAAAACTTTGAAGCAAGGATTGTCGGTTAGAGTGACGAACACAGATCTTCTGTAGTACAATCAACTCTGAGACACATGTCTAAAACTAACTCATAACATGGCTGCTGCCCAATACATTGCAGATCCGTGGGAGTAAATACCGACTGAACACAATCATGGCTACTAGACACAATCGCAGATCCATGATGAGTTGATAACACAACCACGACCAATACAAAAGTGGATCCATGTAATATGACTCAAACAATATCCATCACAACCTGGGTGAGATTTATGACTTAACCCAGGGTCTTCATGCCGGACCTGCAATGATACGAATCTAAGCGTGTGATTACAATGTCTTGAAGTCGAACATGGTAGAAACCACTTGATTACCAGTCATTGATGTATACCGTTAACAAGCACGAGGGAAATCACCATAGATTTCAATGATTCCCAAGGTATCATAGTACATACCACTGAATGTGAATCAATGATCTCAGGTCGAATACTCAGTGGAATATTTCAATCAGAATTCAATGATGTGAACTTACTGTTTAAAGCGAGGTAACCTGCCATTGAGGCATGCATGCCCAAGGTACTTGAATGGTTTCTAGGTTTACTCCTTGGATGGTGTGTTGAAGTAAACAAGGATAAATTGGTCGAAGGCAGGCCATGATGTTCCCCCCATAATTGACACAAAACAATATCTAATTTTTTTTGGAGTAGATCAGACTGTAGAGTGACACTTGAGACTGACTTAGGAATAACCAACATGATAGAAGGTAGAATGACTGCAAATATGGACTTCGACGAACATACCTCTCTTGAACATGGGAATGGCATGAATTGGTAGAATTAACATGGCGAGAATGACACTGAACCCTAATGAAACTGATGATGGAAGCATTCTTTGAATGACTCATGGAATTGGTGGGACTCGAAGATAAGTAGATTATCCAAGTGTTGGATGCATATGCAAACAAGTGCCATGTTCAAGAGTGACTAAGTACTACCATAATTACAATGAAACACAAACTCTTTCCTTATCCACATCATGATCGATGAGTACCTCTTTTGTTTTTTAATGAGATTGAGGAGTGTAACAGATGCTCGGTATAACTCATCCTTCAGATGAGTCCCTTCTCAATTGTTTTATGAACCTGAGATAGGAGGGGTTCGTCCCAAAATGAGCCCTTCAATGTTAGATTTTAATGAGTCTAGAGAAGAAAACTTGATGTCATTTCATGTTTAGAGAGTCTGAAAAGAACTAAAGAAGAATACAAAGGGTTCTTTTTCATAAAATTCAGTCTCCTCATTCGAAAAAGGATAAAACAACATGAGAGAGAACTCTTCTAGTTATGATTAACCAGAGTGCTCCTTTTTTGTAAATAGTCCCCCTGGTCTGAAAAAGGGGTAAATTATCACCAGAAAAATGAAATTTCAATTAATTTTACAAGCGTGAAAGAATCAAGTTCACTTGGAAATCTTTTCATATTTAGGGAGTTTGGAAAGAGCTTAAAGAGGAACTCCGACGAGTTCCTTTTGTTGTGGGAGTTTTACGAGCCCGAAAAAATGATAAAATATAACTTGGTGAGTTATTCTCATAGTTTTATGAGCAAGAGAGAGGAAAAAAATAAGCTCGATGCCATTAATATTTGATTTTAATGAGTGGCATAATAGCATAAAAACGCTCGACGACTTACTCACACTTGGTAAAAAGTATGAAACGTCAACGATGGTTGCCAATAAAGTCAGAACACCGCTTTACTTCATCTGTAAACTCCAAAAACTATGTCAGAAATGACAATAAGGTGTTTAGACATAAATAAATTACCAACTATATACAAACTGACCCATACAAGAAAAATTGAAAAGGGAATAATCATTTTCTTTTATAAAAGTCAAATAGTAGGAAATAGTTACCGATGTTTTTTTTACCAAGTTAGAAATAGTAAAAACACCACTTTGGAGACGATTTTAAAACATCGATTGTTGAAGCTACGATCAGCTATTTCTCGCCACGTCAGCGACAGGTAGGCCTTAACCCTGCTGTTTACCTTTCTAGTGGATTAGTTTTATGTTTTGTGGTGAATTTTTAGGGTTTTTTTGGCTTGTAAAGGAGGGTATTGCACACGCCCTGGGAGACGCGCTTTTCGCTTGCGGGAAGTGCATCAAGGGCTCTTTGATGTTCCTCTCGCATGGAGAAAGTGTGTCTCTGATGCACTATCCACAAAGGCGGGGTGCTTCGACGTAGATCCACATGAAGAAAATAAAAAAAAATGGGCCAAAGAAGCCCAATCCAATGCTTGAGAAAGGTTATAATATGCATCAATTTGATGTTTATGTAGGTCTTGAATTGCACCATGATCCAATGGAAAGAGAGAGAGCACGAAATGGAATATTCCCAAGTGGAAAATGACCCAAATTCAATGAATGCATTGCAATGATGTGGCTTGTTAAAGTTGTTTCACGTACATGGCATGAGTGCCCAGGTACAGTTACTAGATTATCTGATCAGATTGTGGGATCCAGATCAGTAGCACTTCCATGTGGGTTCCCAAATTCTTACTTTGGATGTGGACGATGTTTATTGTCCAATGGGTTTGTCAAGGAGGGGAGCCCCAGTTTCACTATCCAGTCCGTAGGGTAGTGGCCAGTCTACCAAGAGCTTGGTGGAACAATTTTGCACATCAGGGACGAAAATGCTTGTTGGGAACATTACCATCAAGAATTTCAGAGATTGACCCCTGCGTTCTGTTTTCTTCACCATAGAGTGGGTGGCGGGAAGCAAGGATTCTCATTAGGAAACCAAGGCCCATATGCTCTATTCCATTGAGTGTATGGCACCTATTGTCTTCAATTGGTGTGAGGGGATCCTCACCAATTTCAGGGAACAAATCACCAAATGCCGCAGGGGTGAGATGAAACAGTTTGGATATGGGTCCATCGTGGTCTTGTTATTCTTGGAATGAGTCCCATTTCTAAGGCCATAGGTTGAGCTAGATGACATTGATCCACGAGATCCTATGGTTAGGTGGTCCGAGGTCATGGCCCGCCATGGAGGCAGAGGTCCCATCATCAGTTTTGGTCCCACCTTCTTCAGGTTGTTACGTGGGCATCTCCTCATGATTGAGGATTATGCGTATGCGGGTATAGATTTTGGGGGAGACCCAAACTTGAACCTTCCTAAGGGTGAGAAGTGGGGAGACCTAGGTAAGAACTAAAATCTCCTTTTGTTTTTGAATTTTAGATATTTTTGGGAGTATTACTGATGGTTCACACTTGTTTGATGTAGATGTTGGTACGTCTCGCTCGATAGATGCTTCTCCGATCGAGAGAAGAGGGGTGGTATGGGATATAGCGGCTGCTCATCGGGATGGAGTGGAGGATTTGAGCGAGTTGGAGGAGAACCTCAAGAGATTGACATTGGACATACCCGATGTATCTATAGATAGCCTACCTCACCTCTACCAACGTCAAACAGCTGCAGTCTCGAAATGCTTTGGTCCACTGCTCCATACAGTAGCTAGGGCCATTATTTGCTATCACGAGTGTCCATGGGAATAGCTCAAGGTGTGATGTATATGTACCGAAATACATAGGCTTCATTTTTTTGTAGCTAGGATCTATTGAAATCTTATGTGCTCCAAATTTTGTATCAGTACCACATTTTTGTACATGATGATATAAAAACACTATTTTGCGGTTTTATAAATTATGTGTTCTATGATGATTGAGGATCTTATGGATTTTTGCTTAGACACTGTTGGGTGAAACCCAAGTATAAGAAGTTTTGATGGTGAAAGTACAAGTTAGGTGAGGCCTAACATCAACCATTTTTGGGAGAAACAACTCTGCAATTCCCGGGAGCAGGGTATGGAGCGAAGCAAAGTGACAGAAAAGGACTTGTCACCTTAGTCAAAGCGAAGTACTAAGGATAATCGAGGTAGTTGGAGTAGTTATGAATGAAGCGACGGACTGTCAGCTACAAAAGTGAAGAGTAAAGAATCAGAATGGTGCAAAGGATGCTCCATTGTAGCGTCAGAGCCGTGCGGTTAGAAATACGAATGTCAGAGAAGCGTCAAAGCCAGAGGAAGCAATGAAAAAGGACAACAGATCTCTAATGAATTAAAGATAAAGCATGGTCAACAAGAGAACCATGCCATTTTGGGTTTAAGGGTATTATGGGGGTTGGCCCATAGTTATTGTAAAGATGTGACCTTCATGCACAATCTATATAAAGGGAAATTTTGTATAAGGAAGGGTTAGATTTTGGGAGATTGTTAGAACTTGTTAGAATCTACAACTGTGTGCGCAAGTATCCATTATAGAGAAGAGTCTGCAGCTAAGTGCACAGACTGGAACTGTTAACCCCTTACAAGAAATATAAGAACAATTCCCATGGATGTAGCTTCCATTTGGGGGGTGAACCACGTAAATACCTATGTTATATGTTTGAATATCTGTTATATTGTATGTTCATGAATGTTTATGCTTATATATGTGTTTTCATGTGAATGTGAATGAGAATGACATGTTAAGTAGTGGAACATGTATGTATGAACATTGTGAATTTGTGTTAAGTATGGAAAATGCGTAGTCATAAGGGAAAAGTAACAACGATTCAATGAAGTCTGTAGGTTGTTGAGAATTGCAAAGTGCTCAGTTACCTATTAATAATAACCCGTTAGGTAATGTTGAGAAAGATGCGCATATCAAGCTCACATAACATAACCGTGTGTCACCAGGTTGCAGAAACCTGATTCTGTAACCACCCATCCTTGCTTTGGGTGAGACTTTAGCCTGCTCGTAGGTCAATGCTGAAAGGGCTAGTGAAGGGGATTTTTTTGGGTCTAAAGTAAGGGAACTACGCAGAACCTGGGCCATCCCCATACAAAGTAAAGGAGAGTCAAAGAATATCTCAAGCAAAAAATGGTTTCGTTGTCGCGCTAAGAACTGGAGATATGTGATGTTTTTATGTTATGAGAATGTGAACAAGGAAGCACAATAAAAAAGTTCCATTGCCATGCTATAATCGAGCATATGTTATGTGGTATCCAGAAAAGACAAAAATACAAAACTAGGTAATTCAGACAGAACTTGAGTTTGCGAAGAAAGAGAACAGACATCTGCGTCTTACCACAAAACAATGGTTGCAGAGGTATATATTCACTGACCTGCATCAAATTTGCTTTGCATATTTTTCTACTGAGTTGCATGAGTGTATATCAAGGATAGAAGAATGCAAAAATTGTTTCCAGAGTGGAGAATCTACAGTTTGGAATCCAGAGTTGATTCAGAGGCTTAAAGGGATTGACAACCAAATTTCAAGAGGAGTAGAATTTTGGCTAGATAGCTTATTGGAAGGCTATGTTACATAATTTTCTATGAACATGTTGAAGTCCTACAACATAGCAGAAGGATATTTATTCCAAGGATTTAGAGGTAAGTACTTGAAAAACCTCAGTTTATACATTAAAATGTTACTAGCTGAAAAAGGAGTCTTAAGAATGCAATTAGATTCCTAGGGTTTGAGTTTGTAATGTTCAGTAACAAAGATAGTGAAATAGATGAAGAAATTGGTATTTTGAGAAGCGGAAAGAGATATAAAATTAGTACTAGAAATAGGTCTCGTGAATACAAACCTTGCACATTCCTAGAAACTGAGTTATGAAGTGATAGAAACTCATATCAAGTTGAGTCTGATGCCAAAGCAGAACCTAGATGTATTGGTTATCAGCCTATTACTCCGCATAAACCCAAAGTTGAGGATATAAATCTTACTAGTTCACAGAATGTAATATCCTAGCCAAGATTTGACCAAGATATTAACTTCCACTCAAAGTTTTAACAAGATTTTGCTAGTAATTTTTAAGGCCATTTCTCAAACTGAGCAAGATGTAAGTGTCGGGGACTGAAACGCTAAATGAGGATGGTGGGAATGAGATTAGGTTCTGGAATTTGTATGGGAGAGTGTGCAACAGAAATTTAGACAGAGGGAAAATTTTAGGATCCTTTGTACAAAGCACGAAGACCATTTATGTTTCAGACATCAGCTACCGTTGAAGCCTACCACAATGCTTCCTGGGTACATCCGCATATACAAACTAGATCAGGGAGTTGGGAAGGATTAAAAAAATTATATTTGTGTTCATGGAGGTCTATGGTCATAAAAAATCAGCAATTAAACACTGGATGAAGAGTTGGGGGGAAATTGTTGTGACTTGGACTGTTGAGCTAGTTTTAATGGTTGACTTCCAAAACATGGTAAAAAAATCCCAAATTTAGTATAGTAACATTATAATGTGTTATAGGGTCTTTACATGAGCAGCAGCAACTGAAAAAATTCGTTTCTGACCAATGGAACTCTTTTAATGCAATTTCTGCTAAAACTAGTCCTCCGATAGTGCCCGATGAGCATAGGGGGAGGAGTTGAACTTGTATTTGACCACTCTAATATTTACTTATGTATTTAATGGAACTATTAAATCATATTTGATTGAAAATATAGAGCATCAAACTTTACATCACCTCATTACATTTCCAGATAACTTATATACCATAAAAACCTTCAAAAGCCCCCTAGGTTTATCCAATCCTTCATTGAAACATATATCTGGCTAAAAATATTTCTGTAATGGATTAGGAGAGTCATATCATAGATTCTAAATCATCTAATAAGCTGCATACATCTACCATTCAAAAGTACAATGCTTGAATGGTGAAACTACTCCAAAATAAGCTAGAAAAACAAGACTGAAAGCCATTATTACATCATGAGCTACTGGGGCATATTCATATGAGAAGTTGAGAATATTTTAGGACTGAGTTTAGATGTTTATTAAAGAGATTTGATGGCTGGAAAAACATCAGCAAACCATCCTCTCCAATGACAGAAGGAAAGAAGATTCAATCCCTCAGTTATTCACCTCTTTGAGTACAAAACATGACACCCTTGGGGAATCTCGAACTAGAATCACTTGGACATGATAGAAGTTGAATGAATGGATGTAAGTTCAAATTTATTTCTAAATATGTCCATCACAAATCAGATCCTTCATCTCATTGATCACTGAAAATCTTTCAATGGAGCAAACCTTCCACCAACACCCTACAATACTGAAGAATGGGGAAGAAGAGAGGGGATAATGAGAAGGATTATTCTTGAACTCTTAAAATATACTGAAGCAATTCGACCCAAGACTGATATCAGAACTTTAATGGCTGCAAAATTATCTTCAGTGGCTGCAAATAGATCTTCAATGGCTGCCCAATAGTCTTCAATACCTGTTAGAGAGAAAGAGAGAGAGAGAATGAGAGAATGGGGCACATCACCCATAGAATGGCTTGGGAAAATCACCAAACCTAGAGGAGCTTCAAAGCTCTCATACAAAATTCACAATGACAAAATTTCTGAAATGGAGTTGGTTGGCTTCTTTTATAAACTTCAGGATGACTCGCTGGGCAAGTTACTTGGCTTGGTGACCTGTGAGAATAGGTCACCCACGAGTGGACATACTTTCCTCAATTTTTCCTTACAAGCTTTCTCCTTTAAAAACTATGCCCTCCTTGAACTTAAATGTTTACTTCTTGCACTAGCACTTGCTTTCCTTGTGAACTGGGCATTGAAATGGAAACTACACCATTCAGGATGTTTCCTTTTTGGTAAAATGGACTGTTTTTTGGCAAGTGCGCCCTCTTTAGCTTTTTCTAGTTGTTTCTTTTTTCTGATTTGGAAACCTTATCGCCACCTTCCTTCTCTTCATCTTTTTTTCCATATATTCACCCCTTAATCCATTTTGGAAACATATTCCACATGGGCGCCCTCTTGGCCCACTTGCTCATTATCCATTAATTTTATTTATCAAAATGAACTTTAATAAATAATTTTGCCAATTTGTGAGCCTTAGGCTAAAATTAATTCTAAGCAAATAGAATTAATACAATTTAATTCCCTTAGGGGTTGATCTTGTCCCCTTTCACCCATGGTACTGGATGAACCAAAATTGGGGACATGACACAGAACAATGGTAGTAGTAATACTGCAGGACAAAGTACTCAAAATCATTCAAGTAGTGGTATACCTTCATCGTTTCAGAACACTACACCTCCTAGAAGAAGAATGGAAGATGACATTAAACTACCTATTTTTAAAGCAACATTGGTTTCTCTGTGAAGCTGTATGGAACGTTAAGAAAGTACATGATGATGCTATAAAAAAAGCTCAGTTAGTTACCACATTTAGAGACAGAGCTATAGCATGGTTCATGAAGTATTCTGTTGGACATAACAGATCGCTAGTAGATATCAAAACTACGCTTATTAGAGAATTTAAGAAACCTAAGTCAGAATCTCAACGCATCACGGAGCTAAAATAAATCAAACATAAACCTAATGAGACTGTGTGGGAGTTTGATCAAAAGTTCAAAGCATTATTATATCAAGTTAGCTTCGAAATAGCACCGCAACAACATCAAGAATGGTTCATATCTATGATGTTTCCCCATATTAGATTATCGCTGATGCAACAAAAGGTAACATCACAAACATAAGCATTGAATATTGCGATGAAGTTAGAAGATTTTTCCATAGGAGAAACTAGTACAGGTATGGTACAGATACAAACACAATTAGCCAATTTTACATTACATCTACAAGACATGAAGAAAGGAAAAGAAACAAGAGAAGAGGTTTGGTGTACAAAATGTAAAGGAGAAGGACATTCGAAAGAACACTGTCCTATATTCAGAGACTACATCACTAGTGGAGCACCGAACCCATTGAATCAACAGAAAGGACCATGGTGTGAGATTTTCTGATGTAGAGGACATCTCCTAGAAGACCATTACATGCTTCAAAAATATCTATAGACACCAAAGAATCTGTACTACACATTCTGTAAGTCAGTTGGACATGACGATACCAAGTGCAAAGCTTATGATCCCATGATAGAAAGAAAACATGATGTCTACATATTCCAAGGAGAAACACTACATAATAATGAAAATGTGTAGTATGACCAAGGCGCATATAGAGGACGTGGTGGATACAGAGGAAGAGGACGCAACACTAGCCAAGGACAAGGAAGAGGTCAGATTGTATGCTATAATTGCGCTCAACTAGGACATTTAGCAAGAGACCGTCATAACCCATGCACTACTTGTAAGTACTATAAGTCATTTGACGATGTCATTGAAGCATGTCCCATTTTGCAAGGAAAAATGCAAGAGAAAATATCAGAAGGATAAAACCAGAATATATAGATGATCGTAGTTGAGAAGAGAAACAAATAGCGCAACATTCATGTTGTGATGAGAAGTGTAACCGCGACAGGAGATGATAGGAAAAATGAAGCTTCGACTTCTGAAGATCACTTAAATAGACCAAATCCTACTAATGGGGTTTGGGAAAGAAAAAAAACTGGAAAATGCCTGTATTTAACCCCGACCAAGAGAAAAATGCATTCATGGAAGCAAGAAAAATATTTGAGGATGTGGAACCTTCAACCACAAGAACCCAATTTCAAAGTGATTAGACACTGATACTAGATATGCCGATCTCATATGATGGATCATGAACTTTACCAGAACAAATAAGTCCTATTACGCAGTTCCTATAGAGCTGCATAAAGTTGTTGAGACATGGAAACACTTTAGGAGAATTATAAAACCTATTGGGAAATTATGAACAATGTAATACAATGAATGATGCACACAGAGCAGTTCATCACATCAAGAACCATAGAAGGACAAGAAGAGAAATGAGGATAAATGCACAGATCGAAGATTATGAAATGAACCAGGTCATTCTCGACCTAGGCTCAAAAGTAAATGTCCCGAGAAAACAAGCATGGGAAGAAATGGGAAAGCCAAACATATCTTGGACGCATATACAATTAATATTAGCTAATCAACAAAAGGTTATACCCTTTGGGAGATTATCAAGTGTTCTTGTAGACATTTATGGAGTATGAAGTAAAGCGTACTTTGAGGTTATTGAGATCATAGATAAAAACAATCCTTATCTTGCATTATTGGGGATTGAGTGGTAAATTGACAAACTCGCAATCATCAATCTCAAGAAAAAACAAATAATATCCGAAGGACTGGATATCAGGGTCATCGCACCCTTGGATCCTTCACAAGGACCTAGATATATTGACCCAGTCCGAGAAGAATGTAGATCTCAAGAACTTGATAATATCTACAAGATGACAGTGAATCAAGCATATTACACCAATCCTACAGATGATGGAACATTGAGCTGGAGATGCGACAGTTCTTGCGTATCAGAATCAGACGCAAAAATGGAGAACTAGCAGAGCCAAATGCATGAAGTATCAGCAAGACGATGTGCGAAGATAACAAAGTCACTATGTTGGATTGGGACAGAGGTAAGTCCAATTCCTACATATGATGGTCTAGGAAATATCCACGCATTTCTTCATGAATACCTAGAAAAATTTCCAGGAGAACATAAGTTAGCCACTCTAGAAATAGCATTGCGAGATACACTTGCTAGATGGCGGGATGCGCATAAAGAGAACTTTAATACATGGGAAGAATGTAATCACATGATGAAAATCATATTTGTAGAGCATAATGAGATATTACGAGCAAAATTCAATGGACAGACTGATCCCAGAGATCATATAGACCTTTGTTTGAAAACTTGGATACATACACCTAAGAAAGAATGGGTTCACATGTTTGTACACAAATTGGATCAAATACCAAAGAATTGGTATACAGAAATAGAACTTCACATAGGCACAACATATTTGCACATATTGATAACTGACTTTCAATCCACTTTCAGTTTTGAGGATGAATGTCCGGGTGTCAATGAGGCTCTACATGTCATTAAAAGAAGATATTCAATGATACCCAATTACCAATATATAAACAACCGGATTGGGAAATACAATTTGAGCATGACCTTGAGTGTTATTATAACTTCGCGCTAGACTAAGATGAAGATGAAGATCCTCGTGATGTGCATATATCTGATTCAGAAGGAGAACGCAATGTTGAAGGACCTGATTTAGAAATTCCAAACTTGAGTAGTTCTGTAAAGACTAGAAAGATCAATATTGGTACCGAGAATGAACCAAAATTTGATTCTATTGGGGATTACTGGGATGAATAAACAGTAGGAAAGATTGCAGACCTACTGCATGAATATCAAGATTTATTTCCTACCAAGTTTTCTGAAATGAAAGGCATTTTAGGTGACTTGGGAGTTATGAAAATACCTCTCAAGCCTGATGCGAATCCTATTAAACAAAGACCTTACAAATGTTGATGTATATGTAACTTCAGAATGTATTTCACCTATGTATTTCATTTATGTATATTGTACTCCTATAGATATGTGTTATTCCTCTATAAGGAAGTGTCGTCATTTGTATTGACAAGTGTCACAAGTGTCGTAACTTGTCGATGGGTTATTAGACCACCATGTGTGGGGTCGGCCCTGATTAAGTTAACCATGGGTCATTATGCTAAGATATACAAGTAATCCCCATAAGTTTATTGGGCAGTTAGGACAAGTATAAATAGAGATCGGAGATCTCTATTTTGATCATCTCATTATCTCACTCTACATCACTCGGAAAGTGGCGCATATGTGAGGAGGAGGATCAACTGCTAGGAGGAGACTATCTCTGTGTACTTGGGTTGTACTTTGGTTGTATTATTTATTTCTCTATCTATCTTTGAGGAATTTTTGGGGTTTTTCACCTTAGGGTTTTCCCCACAGAAACTCTGTGTATCTATTGTCTCTTATGTTTGCATCTTGTGATGATTGATATGCTTGCTATGATTGATATGCATTGATATAATGCACATGTTATTCTCTCAACAAAGATACTAGAGTATATTGAATTAATGCTCAAACATTAACATGGTATCAGAGCTAGCCCGAAGGAAAGCATGGTATGGCATGTATGACACTTGTTGCACTTGTGATGCTAGGGATTGATATAGCAAAAACCAGTCATCGTAGAACTTTTTCTATAAATCCATTTTGGTGAAGTTTTCGGTTCTGAAACTTTTACAGGTCGAAGATAAGATCCCCATGTACCTTGTATTCAAAGGAAAACTTCTAATTCGTTGTACTTTGTGTTTTATGATCTGTACAATCTAGGGTTTCTGGCTCTTCCAGATCTGAGTCATAAATAGGTGACCTAGGAAAAAAGGTCATAACTTGGGCTAGGAAGCTCCAAATGAAATTTCGTAAAGTGAGACAGGTAGGGAATGGACTTTAATTTCACAAGCCAGAGGTTCAGAGGCCGAAAGTGAACCAGTGACATGTGGAACTCCATACAAGTGTGTTCTCCTGTTTTATCCCATAAATAGGTCACGTTGCGACACTTGGCATAAATCTCACTCAGAGAATCCAATTGAGGTCAGACGTATGGGGTTGGAAATATGACAGGTCGGGATACCACATTCTGAAGTTTAAAACCCTGTGGATTCGTAATTTTGGAGTTACACCAGAAACAATCAGGTGCATATTTCTGTCAAAATAGAATTGGATTTTGAGCACCTTCATTCATGGCTCCGGGAATTAGGGTTTTGGATAAAGTTGGTATTTTTGTAATTAGAGACCATGTCTGAATGCTACTCATCAAAATAAAAATTTAGAGACCAAGATCAAGTTTTTTGGTTGGGTAGAAGGCGGGCTTGATCAAACCCTAGTTCGAGACTTTGATCAGAAAAAAATGGAAAATTAGGGCTTCTGCAAAAGTTGGAATTTTTGAAGTCCGTGACCACGGATGGAAGCTCCTCAGAAAAATTGAAGTTTAGAGATTTGGATTGAACCTTTTGGTTGGGCAGAAGGGTGGGATTTATCAAACCCTAGTTTGGGATCCTGTCTAGAAGATATGGAAGTTTCAAAAGGCAATTTTGAGGGGTGAAACTTTGCAGTTTTCAAATTTTGAGTATACCGGCTTGATTAGCTCATCAAGGCGCATCTTTCTATCCTTTCATAAGTTTGAAATTTAAAGATTGAATTTTTAGGGTTTCTCTAACAAACCATAATCCAACTCCAGATCCAGTTCCTACAAATCAAGTGGATTGGGTTAATCCTAGAAGAGAATGGATTAGTCACCTGCATAAGTGAAGAAGTTCCCGTTTCATAGGGAGATGAGGCCAAGGCCTTACATAAGAAGATTACAAAGCAATCTCGACAGGTATGAATCATACAGGTATGTTTTGAATTTTGTTCATGATTATGTTTATGATATGTTTGTCTTCATATTATTACGGTTAGTACAATCTTGGTTATTTTTAGACTTGTCGTATCACCTTAGAAAAATTATGAATGCATGATATAATATATTCATTGATTAGGGTTTTTGACACTTATGATTGTACTAATGCATTGTGATGAATGCATTGTGAGGTTGATGTTGTCCACTAACATGAAAGGTACATCAAGAAAGACAAATCATGTTCTAGTTCAAGAACATATGACCATGGTGACATGAAGACAAAGGTTCATCCATTTCCATGGATCACATAGAAGATATAATTATGAGGTATGTATAACTTGGTTCTACAATGGTTAACCTATGAGATATGCAGGTAACTAGCACAAGTGATTGAAGAAAACAAGAAGACATTATGCGGGTATGTTAGACATAACTAGCTAGCATGCTAATCCAGGTATGTTTTTCCTATATCAAGTTAGAATCCTACCTTGTGTTAGGATCTCTTATATAAGTATACATGGCATGATTGATAATGATTATTTATGAAGTTAGAAATTTAAGTAATCTAGGGTTTATGCATATTATGTCTCTTACCTTGATTGATGATATGACTAACCAGAAAAGTCTTTTGGTCAAATATGAATATGCATGGGTAAGAGAAGTCTTCCTTAAAACATTGAATGCTAATGCTTATTATCTGTGTTTGAAATGATCATGACTATACATGTTTAAGATTATTGTAGTATTGAGATTATACTAATGAATGTATGATTATGTATGGGATCTCGAGTATATCACAATAATGATACTTGTAAGCATGCATAGTGATCGAGGATGGATATAAGTTCAAGGATAGGTAATCCAGGAAGAAAAGATCAAGAGGGAGCACACTCCAGTAGTTTATGCAAGGATGCAGATATTCAGAGGAAGTCGACCACTTCTCACAATCCACATCAGAATGGAGTTGCAAAGATTCAGAGGGAGTCCACCCAACAACCAAACAAAGATAAGTATTTGAATTGTCATTTCTTACATATTTGTTTGTTTAAATAATGTTGTTCAATGATGTATATGCTTATGTTCCTAGACTTAGGTTGTGTATTATGCATATTAGAATAATTGCATTAATGAACAGTATACTAATAATATGCATGTGATGGGTAAGTGGCCTATGGAATTGTACAACATTCCATTGCTACTTATCTAGAATGAAACCTCTTTGCTGACATGTTGGGAGTAGTGCAAACTCTTAACAATGTTCTGGTAGAGATTGGAAGGCATCTAGAAAGTTACAGGATATGGATGAATGTTGTATTGAAGCATTGGCTAAAATAATTGCATGACTGTATGCCATATTTCTTTATGTGTAAGAATTTGTTTTGAAAACTATAAGATGTTTCTAATCATGCAATTTAACTTGTTTTGTAGGAAAGATCGTATATCTTCACATACAAAAGAAGGACCACAACATTTGTTCCAGCAACAAAGATATCTATTGAAGATATTGAAGTTCACAGGATCTGGGATGAAGTAATGGAAGAATGCCATGATCAATTGATCATGAAGAATGATGTTTGGGATGCAGTCCCAAGACTTGAAGGGAAGTCTGCTGTGACTTTCAAATGGATCTATAAGATCAAGCATGTTGCATATGGTATCATGGAGAAATACAAAACGAGGTTTGTAGCTCGTGGCTTCTCCTAGAAAAAGGGATTGAGTATTAAGAGAATTCAACACCTATAGCTAGGCACACTTCCATCAGATCAGTACTTGCTCTGGCTGCAGTGATGAAATGGAAGATACACTAGATGGATGTCAAGACAACTTTCTTGAATGGTAGTGTATGTGGAGCAACCACTTGGTTTTGAGACACATGACAGGAAGTCATATATGTGCAGAACTTGGTATGGTAGGATGGACAACTTTCCATCCTGTTTGGGCTTTACCAAGAGTAAAGTGGATTCCAAACTTTACTACAAGGTTGAGGAAGGCAATCCAGTGATACTACTTTTTAATGCGGATAACCTGTTTGTTACAGGTGAGGATAGATTGATTGTCGACACGCAGCGGAAGCTTGCTTCCGAGTTCGAGATGAAGGACTTGGGGATGATGCACTATTTTCTAGGCATGGAGGTGTGGCAGAGTATAGATGGAATCTTCCTTGGACAAGGGAAGTATGCAGTGGATATCTTGAAGAGGTTCGGGATGATGGATTGCAAGGCCATGGGTGCACCTATGGCATCGAACTTGAAGCTTCTGTGTGATGCTTCATCTAAACCGGTTGATCACAGTGTTTCGTTAGATGATTGGGTCCTTGATGTACCTGACGAATACGAGACCAGATATTTGCTTTACGGTGAACACATTGAGCCAGTTCCTAACGGATCCCAGAGGTGTTCACCTAGTTGCTGTAAAGCATATTTTGAGGTCCCTGAAGGGTACAATTGATTATGGGCTAAATTATGATGCAAATCAAATTTTAACCTACAGGGTTATGTTGATTCAGATTGGGCAGTGCTGTACATAGGAAGAGCACATCTGGGTGCTACTTTAGTATGGGATCAGGTGTGATCTCTTGGTTTAGCAGGAAGTAGTCCTGCGTAGCACTGAGTACAGCTGAAGCAGAGTATGTTGCAGCTTGTTTGGCTAGTTGCGAGGTAGTATGGATCTGGAAGCTACTGTATGAGTTATTTGATCTCCCGCTGGAGGCTACTGGTATCTTTTGTGACAACCAAAGTTGTGTGAAGATGTCTGAGAACCCGGTGTTCCATGATAGGTCGAAACACATTGAGATCAAATATCACTATATCAGGGATATGGTGTAGAGAGGAGCAGTGAAGCTCCTGTATGTTGTGACGGATGAGCAGATTGCAGATGTACTGACGAAACCACTAGCTAGAGTGAAGTTTGAGTACTTCTGAGAGAGAGGCTTGGTGTTCTTCAGATTGATGACACTTCGAGGAAGAGGTGATGGACACATTTGTTGAAGCCATTCTAAGCATGGTGAGAGGAGGATCCTTCCAAGGCTATGGATGTAAGCGTTGGATGATGAGCATCAGGACGATGCTTCAGTTACTGCTCTGTATATGCATCATGTTGGATGCTGGATATGATCAGTTGGATCATTTATATGTATGTATGTACCATGTTGGATGCTGGATATAATCAGTTGGATCATTTATATGTATGTATGCATCATGTTGGATGCTGGATATGATCAGTTGGATCATTTATATGTATGTACGCATCATGTTGAATGCTGGATATGATCAGTTGGATCATTTATATGTATGTATGCATCATGTTGGATGCTGGATATGATCAGTTGGATCATGTGTATGTATTTGTATATGTATCAGGTGGATACATTGTATGATCAGGTAGATCATGTATGTTGATATGTATCAGGAAGATACTATGTATGCATCAGGTGGATGCATTGTATGATCATGGATGATGAGCTTTAGGATGTTGCTCCAGATGACATGCGTCAGGATGATGCAGTGATGATGACCAAGATGATCATGTGTACATCAAGATGATGTATGGTGAGTATCAGGTTGATACTCTATGGCCGTGGACAGGTTGTGCAGATAAGCATATAATAGCACCCTAGGAGGTTTGTAGATTCTCTTGCTAGGTTTTTTCGCTGGCATATAATAGCTCCCTGGGAGATCTGGAAAATGCTCTTTCCAGGTTTTTCTTTGGGAGGACATATAATAGCACCCTGGGAGGTTTGTAGATTCTCTTGCTAGGTTTTTCCATTGGCATATATTAGCTCCCTAGGAGATCTGGCAAACGCTCTTTCAAGGTATTGTCCTATGGCATATAATAGCACCCTAGGAGATCCGATAGGTTGGGATGTGTTCCCGTAATAAGTCCTGGGATGATCTTTTGAGGTTTTTCCATGACCACATATAATATCGCCTTGGGAGATCCGATAGGTTGGGATGTGTTCTCGTAATAAGTCCTGGGATGCTCTTGCGAGGTTTTGTGGTGACCACATATAATAGAGCCCTGGGAGATCCGATAGGTTGAGCTGTGTGCTCGTAATCAGTCCTGGGATTCTCTTTCGAGGTTTTGTGGTGGGGTCACATGTAATAGCTCCTTGGGAGATCCGATAGGTTGGGCTGTGTGCCTGTAATAAGTCCTGGGATGCTCTTGTGAGGTTTTGTGATGCATGTAATAAGTCCTGAGGATTCCACAGTATGGCCAGTGATGATGAAGACCTGCAGGTGGTGGGCCTACATCCAGTATGAAAAAGGACTGGCTTTGTAGAACTTCCTATGACGAGTAGATTCAGAGATTGATTGAGATAGTAGCAACAGTGATGATGATGATGATCTAGAGCAGAAGACTTGTGCTAGAAGACCTGCATCGAGAAATACCTTCCTAGTTAAGAGGGAGTGTTGATGTATATGTAACTTCAGAATGTATTTCACCTATGTATTTCATTTATGTATATTGTACTCCTATAGATATGTGTTATTCCTCTATAAGGAGGTGTCATCATTTGTATTGACAAGTGTCGCAAGTGTCGTAACTTGCCGATGGGTTATTAGACCACCATGTGTGGGGTCGACCCTGATTAAGTTAACCATGGGTCATTATGCTAAGCTAGACAAGTCGGCCCCATAAGTTATTGGGCAGTCAGGACAAGTATAAATAGAGATCGGGAGATATCTATTTTGATCATCTCATTATCTCACTCTACATCACTCGGAAAGTGGCGCACATGTGAGGAGAAGGATCAACTGCTAGGAGGAGACTATCTCTGTTTACTTGGGTTTTACTTTGGTTGTATTATTGCTCTATCTATCTCTGAGGAAGTTGTGGGGTTTTTCACCTTAGGGTTTTCCCCACGAAAACTCTGTGTGTCTATTGTCTCTTATGTTTGCATCTTGTGATGATTGATATGCTTGCTATGATTGATATGCATTGATATACTATACATGTTATTATCTCAGCAAAGATCCTAGAGTATATTGAATTAATGCTCAAAAATTAACAACAGATTGAATCCCAAATATAAAGAAAGGGTTAAGGAAGAAATTGATAAGATGCTTGACACAAGAATTATTGAACCAGTAGAATAATTAGAATGGATAAGTCCTAGGGTAACTCAGGATAATAAAGCTAAAGGTGAAATTAGAATCTATGTGGACCTCAGAAAATTGAACGATGCATCTCTACATGACCCATTTCCTACTCCATTCACAGACGAAGTGCTAGATAACGTAGGTGGACAGGAGACATAGTGTTTCACTGATGGATTTTTTGGATATCATCATATCATAATTGATACAAAAGATAGACATAAGATCACATGTTCTACTAAATGGGGATCATATCAATACATTGTTATGCCATTTGGATAGAAGAATTTACCTGCTATCTTTTCAAGAGTTGTTGTAGCTGCATTTAAGGATTATATTCATAAATTATTAGAAGTTTATTTTGATGATTGGACAATATTCGGTCTATTGAAGAACCATTATGTGAACTTAAGGATGATGTTAGCAAAGTGTAGACAATACCCGATTTCCTTGAATATGAAGAAGAGCATCTTCTGTGTTCCCTATGATATTTTATTGGGACACATAGTATGTAAGCAGGGATTGATGGTTGATCCAACCAAGATCACAATCATTGTAAATATTCCAACGCCTAACTCTGTGAAGCAGTTACGCACTACATTGGGGAATACAGGATACTATATGAAATTCATCAAAGGATATGTGTAGATCACTGTGCCTATGGAGAAATTATCAACAAAAGAAGTGAAGTACAGTTGGATTGGAGATTTCCAAAAAGGATTGGACACATTGAAAGAGAAAATGGCCACATCGCCTATTCTAGTCTTTCCTAACTGGAATAAACCATTTCACGTACATGTAGATGCTTCATCTATAGCACTTGGAATTGTACTATCTCAACCAGGTGAAGGAGGCATCGATCATCCCATCGCATTTTCAAGTAGAAAGCTATATTAAGCAAAAAACAATTATACCACGACAGAAAGGGAAGGCTTAGCTATGGTATATGCATTGCAGAAGTTTAGACACTCTATGCTAGGTTCACATTTTTGCATGTTTACTGACCATTTAGGTTGAAGTACTTGGTCAACAAACTAGTGTTAGGGTGAATAATATGTAGATGGTTGTTACTGTTTCAGGAATATGATTTTGAAATCATTGTGAAACTAGGAATATTGAATGCAAGACCTGACCATATTTCACGCATTGAGTTAGGCGAAGAATTGAGTAATCTGGAGGACAGTCTACCAGATGCGCAGTTGTTTTCTATCCATATAGTAGATGACTACTTCAGAGATATCATAGAGTTTCTAACTACAAGATTAGAGCCTAGAGAGTTTACTACGAAGCAGAAGAAACAATTAGTGGTAAGAGCAGCTGACTTTACTCTAATTGCTGGAGAATTGTATAAATTAGGACCAGTTGAAGTATTGCGAAGATGCGTACTAAGACACGAAAGACCTAGTATACTGGACAAAGCACATTTAGGTGATTTGTAGGATACTACCTAGGAAGAGATACTGCGTAGAAAATTTTGAGATTAAGACTATGGTGGCCTACGATACATAAAGAATCAAAAGAACATTTCTGGAAGTGCGATGTATGCCAAAGAACAGGAAATCCATCTTGTTGAGATGAGATGCCATTGACGCCACAACTAACACTTCAATCCTTTGATAAATGGTCTATTGACTTCGTGAGACCTATTAACCCACCAGGAAATCGAACTGGCTCAAGGTATATCATCACAGTTACAGATTATTTAACGAGATGGGAAGAGGAAAAAACAGTAAAGGAATGTAGTGCAGTTACTGCCGCGCAGTTCATTTTTGAGAATATTTTGATTAGGTTTGGATGTCCAAAGATTCTAATGAGTGATCAGGGAACCCATTTCCTGAAT
Organism: Larix kaempferi; assembly: GCA_027924585.1. NCBI lineage: Eukaryota > Viridiplantae > Streptophyta > Pinopsida > Pinales > Pinaceae > Larix > Larix kaempferi. The sequence goes on from BSBM01000841.1 coordinate 9,968,029, forward strand.
AGAACTATTGCAGCCTTGACAGAAGAATTTCAGATCTACCATCATAAGAGAACACCATATCATCCACAAGCTAATGGCATAGTAGAAGCCTTTAACAAACTCTTGGAGAATGCATTGACCAAAGTATGCAACACAAATAGGGATGATTGGGATCTTAGAATATAAACAGTATTATGGGCATATAGAACAACTTGTAAGAAGTTGACAGGTCATACACCTTTCAGATTAGCATATGGATAGGAAGCTTTTATGCCCATGGAATACATAGTACAAAGTTTGAAAATTGCAACATTTACATATATGGCAGATGATCAGACAATGCAAGAAAGACTACTACACTTATTTGGATTGGAGGAAGATTGCTTCATTGTAGGTTTTCAACAACAGGTGCAGAAAGAAAGAGAAAAATTATGGCATGATAGACACATAAAGACTAAATTTTTCCATGTAGGAGACCTTGTCCTCCTCTATGATAGAAAATTTATGAAATTTCCTATAAAATTCAAAATGCATTGGTTAGGACCATACATTGTTAAACATGTCACTAGTGGTGGCACATTTTAGTTAGCCACACTACTTGGAGAAAATTTGAAAGGACTTGTTAATGGGAGTAGACTAAATCCTTATAGGGATGGCCCTACTATTCCAGGTATCAGTTAATCAACGTAAGACAATTCTAACTGTGAAGTGAAGTTGGAATTGGACACTAAAAATAAGAGAATAAGAGTTTGCACACAGTTTTGGTAAAATGCGAAGTTTTCACAAATATGGAATATGTGCTGCGAAGCACACATAACAAGCTGAGTTGCGAAGTAAAAGAGGAATTACGCTGTGAATTTAAATTTAAGCAAAGGAAAATGCACAGTGAACCTCACAATTCACCTAACCACTAGCGAAGTGAAAGAAAACTAGCTGTTATAGTTTTTGTTTGGAAAGAAGCCACTAAATAGTACTTTCAGAAACTGGACATTTCCGCATTTAAGGCATATTTGTCTGTTGAAGACACATTCAATAAAGGTAAAGGACCAATATCTAAGCAATATTTGGCCAAAGGAAATAGCATTTAATGCTAAATTATCCATTTTTGGGCACGCCTTAGTGCTGCGGTGCCTATAAATAGTAAAGACCGCTTACTTACTGGTTTTACCGCGAACTGTAATTTTTACTTCTTTTAATTTACAAGTTTTTACCAGTTGAAAGCAATCGTTATTCGATAATGTATGTCTGAGAATTCGACCTTAGATGAAATATTGAGAGAATTCTGACATTCTGGTATGGAAGGAGTCATGAAGACGCTCGTAAAGCAAGCAGTCCCAAAATGCGGTGGATCATCCAGAAAGTCACCGAGGAATGTATCACAAGAGAAGTAGAAAGATAAGCAGAAGGCCACCGAACCAGAAAAGCCGAAGGCCACAAGTTTTCCGAATTCATTTCCACCAGCACTGCCTCAAGAGAGACCCATCCTAATTTTTCCAAAATATATCTCTCCAAGGAAACGAGATGCACCAGAGGTGCTTCTTATGAGGAATAATCAGTATGAGATTCCGTTACCGTCCATGTCAAGTCATGTGTGGATTAAGGAGAATTTGATCGGTAAAATTCCAGAGTGAAAATTTGCAGACGATGAATTGCTATAGGAATAAAAATTTACACAATTCCAACCAGATCAATATATGTGCAGAAGGTATGATGAAGCTACCAAGTAGGAAACCATTCACTCGCAAGACTGGATTGCACCATTGCACTCATCAGGGTTGATGAACCTGCTGCGCATCCCACATTTTTATAGGAGCCCAAACCTTATGATGATGGTGTGCACACTGCTTTCATGCACACACCAGGGCTACTTGTGGTTAGACCGCAGGATAGACATTAAGATCGAACTCATCTACCAGATCATGCACTTGTGTAAGAGAGGTGTTGATCCTTCATTTGAGTTCATCGAAATGAACAAGGATAAAGAGCCAACTGCAAGGATGAAGAGAGAATTTGGGTTGCTCAAAGGAAGCCGTGGTTATAAAACCATCGAGATCAAGGATCAAGCCATGCAGTTCACAGTCCATATCCTTGCAAGAAAAACCCTGAGGAAATGTAGACCGAATGAGGTATCGGCCACTGCAATAACCTTAGCTGCGAAGGACAAGGATGGACTTCAGTTCAATTAGGCGAGCTACTTGCTGAATGAATTCCTTGACGACATCCGAGATACACAAAATAATTGAGCTCACTTCCACTATAGTTGGTTATTGGTATTGATCGCCTTTGTGGGATGGAAGGAGCCTAGCTATCAACAAAATGTCCCGGTATTCATTGGAGACTGCCGAGGATCGAGGTTTGCAAACATGTGGGAAAACTCGAAGCCAGATCAACAAAGGATAAACAACATATAGTTGTACACTTACTATGAGAAGTTATGCAAATTCATTCATAGGACTCCACATATCACTAAGGAAGTGACAACTTGCTATATCCGTAAGATGAATTTCAAAGATGGACTACACTTTATTTACATTCAACCGTGAGTAAATCTAACACCTTCACAATGGTTTGAATGATTATATCAGTTAGAGGGCAGAAAATCGATCTGATTATGGAATACTGGTCACCAGAATGGAAGGACGATGCGCCAACCGCATTGATTACCACCTCAGAAGAAAGCGAAGTTGGAAATTCACAAGACCAAGGTGATGATACAACAAGCGCGCATAACCCAGAACCAATCCAAGGCACAAAACAACAATATGATGGCTTGTCAGTAGGTGAGAAAAGAAAGGAACCCGACACAGCCAAGCCAGAAGGAATGCACAGGAAAAACAAAAATCCACAAATATTCCACTCAATGCGTGGTTGAATGACAATGACTATGATTGCATTGTAGTGCGAGTGTCGGGGCACATTGAAGAAACACTAGCATTAAAGGAAAGCAAGCAAGAAACAATCCAAGAAGGCATGATGGAGAGCATCGCAGAACTGAAGAATCTGGTAGAAATGGTTGAACAAGTCCAGTGATACTTGGTGAGAGAACTAGATTCTGATGATTGAACAGGTGAGACAAGCCAAAAGAAAAGAAAGGCACCTTCCTTAACATTGAGACCTCGACTAGTTAGAATTTAGCCGATGAATTTCATATTCCCTACCGGAGAGATCACTAAAGGTGCGAAGCAGCTCACACACCTAGATATTAATGTTGGGATGTTTACCATTGAAGGGTTGCATAATCTGCATTTGCAGGTTGTGTAATAAATATCAGATATAGAAATTGTCTCTTATAACCAGTATCTGAAGCTGGAGGATAGCTATAAAGATATAAAGGATGAATGTGCACTCAATACCAAGGAGTTACCATATGCGCAAAAGAAGTAGAAGATGTTGAAGAAATATATTGATGAAGTCTATGTGAAGATCCCAGACTGCCCAGAAGAGCTTGAGGTAGAAGCCACTATTTTGAGGATTGGCGCCGCCGTAGAAAACCTCAAATCTAAGATGGAAAAAATGGAGATTGGCTATAAGAAGAAGATTGCTGACTTAGAAGATCGACAACAATATGGCACCCCATGACAAGATAAAGAAGCAAGAGCCGAAGAATTGAAGGCTTCCATAGAAAACATCTCCACAGAGGTGGCAAGATATCTAGACCTACTTGATGAAATAACCAAGGTATGGGCTATGTTATAGAAAGAACCCGAGTTATAGAAAATTCAGGATGAGGTACAACAACAACAGAAATATATTGACTCTGTGAACATGGCTATGAAGGATTTTCCACCAAGGCAAAAGATCCAGAAGTTTGCAGAGAATAAATAACTTCTGAATGAGCTAGAAGTGTTAAGGGTGAAGGAAGCTGAAACTTCATCGAAGTTACAACTAATGTAGGAAAAATCTCTTGCACTATCTGAAGAGATTGAGCAGAAGTTGCAATAACTCTGGACAATAGAGGCCACTGTGTAGGAGACAATTCTAGAACCCATCTCAGAGGAGATGCTCGAAACAATTAAGGAGTTTGAGCAAGAAACCAAGGACACAGTTGCGAAGTTGAGTGCAACTTTTGAGGATTTCGTTACGAAATCAAACATCCCAGGGGATGTGCATTTGAATAAGCTCAGTCAAAGTGGCTTAGGGGCGAGCCACAAGTAAGTGTTAGGGGCCTGTTGGGTGCAACCCAAGTAGAAGAAGTTTTTTTGGTGAAAGTACAAGTTAGGCGAGGCTTAACATCGACCAGTTTTGGGAGAAAAACTACGCAATTCCTAGGAGTAGGGTATGGAGCGAAGCAAAGTGGTAGAAAAGTACCCATCCCCTTAGTAAAAGTGAAGTACTAAGGATGATCGAGGTAGTTGGAGCAGTTATGAATGAAGTGGTGGAATTTCGGCTACAAAAGCGAAGAGTAAAGAAGCAGAATTGTGCAAAGGATGCGCCACTGTAGCGTCAGATCCGTGCGGTCACAACTGCGACTGTCAGAGCAAGAGGAAGCGACACAAAAGGATAGTAGAGCTCCAGTGAAGTAAAGATAAAGCATGGTCAACAGGAGAACCATGCCATTTTGGGTTTAAGGGTACTATGGGGGTTGGCCCATAGTTATTATAAAGATGTGACCTTCGTGCACAATCTATATAAAGGGAAATTTTGTATAAGGAAGGGTTTGATTTTGGGAGATTGTTAGAACTTGTTAAAATATAGTTGATTATTAGATCTATGCTAAGAGAGATATAAGAGAGGAAAAAAGACTCTGTAACTGTGTGCGCAGAGATCCATTATAGAGAATATTCTACAGCTCAGTGCGCAGACTGGAACTGTTAACCCCTTCCAAGAAATATAAGAGCAATTATCGTGGATGTAGCTCCCATATGGGAGGTTAACCATGTAAATACCTATGTTATATGTTTGAATATCTATTATATTGTATGTTTATCAATTTTTATGCTTATATACATGTTTTCATATGAATGTGAATGAGAATGACATGTTAAGTAGTGGAACATGCATGTATGAACATTGCAAAGTTGTGTTAAGTATGGAAAATGCATAGTCATAAGGGAAAATTAACAACGATTCAACGAAGTCTATAGGTTGTTGAGAACTGTGAAGTGCACAGTTACCTATTGATAATAACCCGTTAGGTAATGTTGAGTAAGTTGCACATAACATAACTGCGCGTCACCAGGTTACATAAACTTGATTCTGGAACCACCCATCTTCGCTTTGGGTGAGACTTTAGCCTGCTCGTAGGTTCATGCCGAAAGGGTTAGTGAAGGGGATTTTATTGGGTCTAAAGTAAGGAAAATATGAAGAACCTAGGTCAACCCCGCAGAAAGTAAAGGAGAGCCAAAGAATAGCTCAAGCAACACACACTATGAGTAGTTTACATGTTGTGTCATTTTATGCATCTTTGATGAAAATGATTATGAATGTGCAATGTACCAATCTAATATACAATTATCTAGGGAATCAACAACAATGTTCATATCTCTTAGAATATGTAATTATTGAATTGACTCAAAGGACCTCTCCAAGAGATGTACTCTGTAGAATAAACAGAGTAGCAGGGGATCGTGGATAGCGTAGACTCGGTTAAGATGTGAGACCACTAGTTGTGAATCAAGGTAGATGACAAGATGGTACACACCCAAGGAACAAGCATCGTTCAATAATCCAATTACCGTGTGATACTCGGTGGCATTGTTGGTCTAAAAACCTAAGCAAGTTCCTCCTGAACTAATCAGTTCACTAGTAGGGGAATAGAGTATCGAAGCTGCCGGAGTGTGGTTATGGGTGTGCCAGCTAGCATCATCTGTGAATCCATTACATGTTTCCATCTGCACATCCAGGAAAAACATGGTATAAGCATAAGGATAAGATCCTAACACATTAAAAATAAAGTGTCACACTAAGAAAAAACACATGTCATGTACAATATATACAAAGTACTAATGCATAAACGGCTTAGGCATAGTACCACTTTAGGTAGAGCCCATTGTGAGGATCTCCCAAGGATATCCCGTCGTAATCCTCAAGTTCGTATGCTCCTTTTCCCAACACGCGTTTGACCACATATGCACCGTGCCACATGGACTCAAGTTTACCTACCCCCAACTTATCATGTTTTTGGTAATAAGTGAGGACCAAATATCCCTCGTTGAAGATATGAGGTTTGACTGAATTTTCATACTGGGCCTTGATGCACTTCTTATGAGCTTCGTTAGCTAGAAATTCATCACGATGGGTTTCGTCGAGATTTTAAAAGTATAGGAAACATTCTTCCTCGACGATGGTGTTGGGTAAGATTTCAACAATGAGTTTCAATGACGTAATCTCACACTCTATAGGTAATACTGCCTCTAGTTTGTAAACCAATTGAAAAGGCGTGAAGCCAGTGGGAGTTTTGATGGAAGTGCTGTGCGCCCATAGGGATGAAAAAATCATGGTATGCCAGTTGGACTTCTGTGTTCCCACCATATGCTGAATCATGGTGTTAGCACCCAAAACGTACCCCAAGGTTGTGGAGAGGCAGAATCGGGGTAACCACTAACCACTTTCGTTTATGCTACTGACCCAGCACAAGCAGAGAGGGCTCTCTTTTAATATTCATAAAATACTGAAAATACTCAAAGGTGTCTTTGCAATGATAAACATACATCCTCCTATAGAAGACTAAAAAATGATAAATTAGGAACACACAGCCTTCTTACCTAAGATGTTCAATCAAAGCGAACTCAGAAGGTCAGATTTCTCGAAGGGACAAATTGTGTAAAAGTGTGGCGGGATAATCATAAGAGAAAAAACGTTGGGCGATGGAGTCAAGGCGTTAAACGTAAATCAGATAGCAGTGCTGCAGTGCGGACTATTAAAACAGAGGCAATGTAGCTACCCTCTTGCCATCGTAATGCTATTTTCTGGTGGTAAAAGATGAAAGAAAGTATAGACCATTGATATGAGCACCCATCAAAGATGAATTCGATATCAATTTTAGTAGCAATATTGAGTGAACACCTGAGATAATAACCAGAGCTTGTTTCCCAGAATTCTAAGCTATTATACACTGATCTCAGATATGGAAGATAAAACATAATGTAAATGTATAACAGGAAACACGATCACATGAAGAAGAGGGAAAAAATAGACTACAAGAAAAGCAACACATGAATCTCTACAAAACGTCTGGCATAGGCATTACCAATTGTATTAATGAAAAAAGTTTCAAAACAGAGTTTGATCCCCAAGCCTTAGCCAAATGATTTTCCAACCTTTTTCTCTTGTATTACAATGATATTTATAGGCTTTTAGCCTCGAATTGGTCATCAGGAAATAGTTAAAACTATGTTGCCACATTGAAAGCCTCAAAATTGGGAATCATTACATACGTGTCGAGCTCAAAAGAGATTGATTAAGAAGGGAAACTAGAATACTATGAGAAGGGCACCACCTTACTCTTGAGCCTTTAACTGGCCCTGCAGATTAAATAAATTCTCGATTCTCAAAGAGTTGTCCACATGCGATTCTTCTGCTGGAGGGGGAGGTGTCGCTTCTTCAGTGGAGATTATGAAATCCTTCAGAATCTCCATGTCCTGGTGGATGTCTCGCTCATATTTAGGGGTCTCCTTCTTCCCCCGACTTTGAACCCTTCTGCACACCTATCTCTCTTCGGGCTCTTCATCTTCGTTGGTGGTGCTAGTTTCTACATGGTCGAATACCACAGGAGATGAAGGAGCATGTTCTTCCTCCACCTCAGACCATGCTTGTTCGAGCATAAAGAATACTTTGAATCCCTGATCCTTCTCCATGATCAGACTCTAACTGAAAGATACCTGGGCTTCCAGGTGCACCACCTTTCCCATGCATTGATTCAAATAGGGGATGCAGGGACCATGTCTACAATGGCCATGACGATGACAGCAGCTACGCGCGATCACATTTGCCATGATGACCTGACCGAATCTCCCAATCGAGCAACAATGATGTCTAAGGCTTGAGCTGACGTGAAACTTGTTTAGCTAGGATTTCCAGATAGGTGGAAAAGTATAAGATGGCACTGAGGTGGCCCCCGTCCTATTTGCAATCATTTTGGTGGTAGTAGAGATGCATTTAAGCTGTCTATCCACATGGCCAAATCTACACCATAGATATTAACCTCATTTCCATCTCGACCGTCGAATGGTGTGGGTCATACCATGTTATCAAATTTTAGGCTAGCTAATCGCCTGCACAAGTAAGATCTGTAAACTAGATCTCAGCCGTAGATCTTATCTCCATCACCCCCAGGCCGTTCGAACTTGCGGCCTAGCTTTGTTGGTTTGTGCCTTTGATAGATCGAGGGCATACTTGAGCAGCTTGATGTAAATAACCTCACTTGTTTCTTTGTGCAGGATGATCAAGTCTGGAACTGGATTTGAATTCTAAGTCAGGGTTAAGACAGGTGGCTAAAAAGGCTTGGCGACTCTCAGGGGAAAAATGTCTATATGAAACGATAAAAGAATCTTCGGGAAAAACTCTCAGACTCGGGTATTTGGGATGCAGGGATTCCAAAAGAACTTCTAACGACTGAGGAATTTACTGTGCAAACAATATCAGAGTCCTGGGAATTCATACTGACTCTTTGGTATTCAGAATAATTTGATTCACACCATGACACGAACTCGAGGAAAGGCATAATCTGGTCAATGCAAAAAGGGGGTAAAAGATGACTGAAACATTCTATGTATGTCTAAACCCTCTTCAAGCAAAACCCTCCATCTTCTCTTGATTTCAAGCACAGAAAGCAAAATTATGTATCAAATACATCGTAATCCCTATCTTCTAGAGAAATTTAACCCTAACATTCCCAGAAACTGGTTCTTCATCTATTTTCTTGTTGTAACTAGACTTAGATTTGCTACTAGCAGCAATTATGATGCCTTACCTATAATTGAAAAAATATGAGAACAACTCATCCTGTCGCCTTCTTCGTCTTTCACACGCCCAGAAGCTTTTGGCTTCGACAGGTTCAAGGCACAAATGTTAACTTTACATGTGCATCTTCATATATATAACCCTTTTCCTCTTAAACTTCAGTCTTCTTTGCCAGCTGTCCATCTTCTACATTCGTTGATCTATTGCACATTGATCTTGGCCATTCGTTCTGATCCCCTTTTACTGATTTGACATCCTTTCCATATCCACCATCAGATCATCCTTTGTGCTATGATCTCCACCGTCCATTTATTAGCACCATATACCAACAAAGTGGTGTCACATCTCTCTAAACCGGATTTCATTATTGCTCCTCCTTGCGACAAATCCTGGTGCTGACACCTGTTAGGTGGTATATTTTGTTGAAACCACCTATATCTTCTAACTGTCTCGCATCTTCTTAGTGCGACAATCCTCCAGGACCGTCGATCTTTTCCTGCTTTGCATCCACGGTGGAGATCTGCAACATGTTTAACTTTTCAACACCTCCCGCTAGTGGGGTCCATACCATTATCTTACATGCGCCTTCAACTTTCATCGTTGTTGACTTCAGTTTTCTTTTCAACCCAATCCATTGATCCACGAGACTTATGCAATGAATAAAAACTTTATCTCGAAACCTCGGATCTTCGATCATGAATATCAACCGTTGATGTGAACATCCTTTCTTCCGCCACAGTGGTTTCACATTTCGCCAAGACGGTTTTACTTACCACCTTCCTTGCTTGCGACACTATTAGTATGTGACACATAGCACCCGGATTTCCCCATCGCAACCACTTGCACCCCTTTTCTCCCATGCAGTTTGGCTACGCGAGAATCAACGAGAGATGTTGATCTCCAGTCCGCACATGATCAACGATGCTATCCGCATGATAATTAACCTTTATGACATTTTGGCTTCGGACTATAGTCTTTTGGCTCATTTTTGATCATTTTGATTGTCTCTTAATACTTCCTTTCAAAATTTCTTCAAGTTTTCTTACATTTAAAACTTCCAAACCAATTTTTCTCATACTTTTAGCACCTAGCCATGAAAAATAAAGGGAATTTAGGATTTCTTCAAGAGTTTTTCAACTATGCTGAAAAACTAGGTGCTAACAACTGGATCTAAATGGGGATGCTATCATCCCTGTGAGGTAGCAAAGAACCTCTGACATACCGGTGCCTGATCCATTGGGCGGATCCCGCAAGAAAATATTCCTTATAGAACAAAACCTTCACCTCCTGCCCTGTCTGGACCACTCTGGAAACTACATTGAAAATTTCAGAACTGAAATTGAAAACTAAAAACTGATTGTTCATGTTGAAAATTGAAACTTACTACTGAAATTGGAAATGCCAAAAACTTGGGCTTATTTATATACATACTACTATATTCTACCCTATTTGAGAGGATGTGAATTTAAGTTATACAAAAATTCTAGTGTAACCAGTCCAGCAACTGACACCCCAGGTGGATCCTACCATCATGCCCAATTAACGCTAGAACAATGAGGGTCAATGGCACTAGGCGATGATGATGGGTGAGAACCCCTTGAGTGAAACCCAACCACATACTCCAGCTGATGAAATTTTTCATATATGCTTCCGTTGGATCATATAAAGCATGGTACCCTCTAAATTCCTCTTGCATCCTACCATATTTTCTTTCAGAAGAGCTGTAAGTAGGCCATTCATTTCCCCAGGTGCTTCTTTTCAGACCTAGGGATTGCGTACCTTAGACAAACCCCGATCAAGACCTGAAAATCATGCCTACTGAAACCCCCGCACGACCTGGTGAGACTGAAACGAGCAACTTCGAGCACCTCTCCATGGCATGGCTGTCCCTTTGTAACTTGGGATGTTTCTCCCGCATAAGAGATATCTATAAAATCTCCTCTTAGGCTACTTATGATACTTGGGTTGAAAACCGGGTTCTGTTTTGGATCTTCAAAAGAAACTTCGCCTTGTCTCCCGAAAGGATCGAGAAAAGGCCATTCTTCTTGAAACCAGGACTCCAGGTTTGAAAAGCCTGCACAAAAATCATGCTGCCTAGCCTAGTCTCCCTCAAGCACCTCGATTATCTTGTCAGCTGGATGGAGATATTGGCCAGGCCCAAGAACTCTTTCAAGGATTCTATAATCAGCTTCAGCCCAAAAAGGGAATTCCGTATAAGAATCAAGTGGGCCACCCTGGTCATATTCTAGCATCTCATCTATCTGGTCAACCTGTCAAAGGTACACGCCAGGCCCAAGAATTTCTTCAAGAATTCCATATTTTCCCTCAAGGATCACATATTCTTCCTCGAGGGTCCTATATTCTTCTTCAAGGACTCTGTATTCTCTTTCAACTTCAGTCCAAAAAGAAGCCTCTGCCTGCTGGGGATCCCCATGACCCCTTTGATCGCTAGCTCTTCCTTCCTCCCTCAGATGATGGCAAGGTTCCTCCTGCAGAGTCTCATGGTTTTATTCATGCATGGATTTAAGAATTTCCTTTATTCTGGCGAATGATTCAGCTTCAGGGAAAGGGGTTTCACCACCTTCGGGCTCAATATTCTGATGGATCTCAATGGTGGATTCAGGACCTTCCACCGAGTTCCCCTCTTTGGATGGTCTTCCCGAATGGTGAAACTGACTACATAAGGCTCATCTTTATCCTCTACTTCAAAAAAGCTTATGAATTTCTCCAAACAGTCCTCTTCATATTCATCATACTTAGGTGGACTGAAATCTTCATTAAAACCATCACTAACAAAAAATTTAGTAGGTTGATTGCAATTTACATAAAACAAATCAAAATTGCCTTCTTCTTGCACATCACTGAGCTGATCACCTCTCTGTTCATCATGGGATAAATTGAGATGCAAGGAAAGTTCTCCTCATTCGTGTCCTTCTTTAAATCCTAATTCTTCTTCGATCCCTTCATCATTATCTTGGTTTGATAATTCTCCAGACATCCTAAGATTGTCTTCAACCTCCAATGGATCAATGAACACATGCTGCAAACTAAAAGACCTTCTCTCCAAAAGAAGAAGAGATAATTTAGGAGGGAGAGTAGAAGCATAATGTAATTTAGTAGTGTTCTCTAGGGGCTGAATTTCCTTTGGCATATTATAATAGAATCTTGCGAACCTCCTGTTGAAGCTAGACGTGGTTTCCCTTTCCTACCTTCTCATGGAGTAAAACTCTGAAAGAACTCGGTCCCATGACCTTCTTTTGCCCCAAAACCCTTGAAATACCTCAGTCAATTCTCCTTGCGTATCAATAGACCCAGGCCGCAAATGGTTAAACCATATCTTCACATCCCCTTGGAAGGACTTGGCGAAAGCCCTCATACACATATCATCATGTTCTACTCCAAAAATATATAGAAAATGATCACAACCTTGAAGATGTTTCTCAACAGAAAGAATCTTGGATTCTCCATAAAAAACATGGAGGTATTTATGGTAGTTCGGAGGAAATTCATGAAGAACAGGGGGCAGCCTTAAAGGGTTGTATCTTAGCTGAGATCTGGAAGGAAAATGAGTACGTGCAGGGAGGATATCACTGGCTTTACTCTCGATGGATTCATAAGGCTGGTTATGGATCTTACATGGTTCAAAGGAAGGGATGTTATCAACTCTAGGGGTGAAAGGAGAATGTACATTCTCAAATTCAAGTGAAGGATATACAAAGGAGGCTCTCTCATGACCTAGAGATCTTTGGTGAAACATAAATTTTTTGATATATATACATAAGGGAAAAAGGAGACCTATACAGAAGAACAAGACCTCTTTGAAGAGATTGATACTTTGATACCTAGACCTTGATTCTTCCATGTCTAAGGGAGCTGAGCTCATTCTCCAGTGGAGTCACTATGGGATCTTCAATACTTCATTCTCAGCATGGGGCTCTTGACCTTCCCTAGTGGAGCTTCCCTAATACCAAAAGCTCAACGAGTGGAGTCGCCAGGGAAAAAACCATACAACCTTCTAAAAAATATGTAAATCTCTATTTGCCCACAGGGATTTCTCTTTCCTTTGAAACCCAGACTTCTTTGTCATTCTCCCAGGGATGACAAAATACTCGTTCCCCGACAACGACGCCAATTTGTTAGAACCCAAAACGTACCCCAAGGTTGTGGAGAGGAAGAATTGGGGTAACTACTAACCACTTTAGTTTATGCTACTGACCCAACACAAGCAAAGAGGGCTGTCTCTTAATATTCATAAAATACTGAAAATACTCAAAGGTTTTTTTGTAATGATAAACATACAACATCCTATAGAAGACTGAAAAATGATCAATGAGGAACACACAGCCTTCTTACCTAAGATGTTCAATCAAAGTGAACTCAGAAGGTCAGATTTATCGAAGGGACAAATTGTGTAAAAGTGTGGCGGGATAATCATAAGAGAAAAAACGTTGGGTGATGGAGTCAAAGTGTTACACATAAATCAGACAACAGTGATGCAGTGCGGACTATTAACACATAGGAAAGGTAGCTCCCCTCTTGTCGTCATAATGCTATTTTCTGGTGGTAAAAGAAGAAAGAAAGTATAAACCATTGATACGAGCACCCAACAAAGATGAATTCGATATCAATTTTAGTAGCAATATTGAGTGAACACCTTAGATAATAACCAGAGCTTGTTTCCAAGAATTCTAATCTATTATACATTGATCTCATATATGAAAGAGAAAACATAATGTAAATGTATAACAAGAAACACGATCACATGAAGAAGAGGGAAAAACAGACTACAAGTAAAGCAACACATGAATCTATGCAAAACGTCTGCCATAGGCACTGCTAATTGTATTAATGAAAGAAGTTTCAAAATAGAGTTTGATCCCCAAGCCTAAGCCAAATGATTTTCCAACCTTTCGCTATTCTATTACAATGATATTTATAGGCTTTTAGCCTCGAATTGGTCATCAGGAAATAGTTAAAACTATGATGCCACCTCAACAGCCTCAAAATTGGGAATCATTACATACGTGTCGAGCTCAAAAGAGATTGATTAAGATGGGAAACATGAATACTATGAGAAGGGTGCCACCTTACTCCCAAGCCTTTAATTGGCCTTGCGGATTAAAGAAATTCTCAATTCTCAAAGAGTTGTCCACCTACAATTCTTCTGCCGGAGGGGGAGGTGTCGCTTCCTCAGTGGAGATTATGAAATCGTTGAGAATCTCCATGTCCTGGTGGATGTATCGCTCATATTCAGGGGTCTCCTTCTTCCCCCAACGTCGAACCCTTCTACACACCTATCGCTCTTCGGGCTCTTCATCTTCGCTGATGGTGCTAGTTTCTACATGGTCGAATACCATAGGAAATGAAGGAGCGTGTTCTTGTTCCACCTCAGACCACACTAGTTTGGGCATAAAGACTACTTCGGATCCCTAATCCTTCTCCATGACCAGAATCTAGCTGAAAGATACTTGGGCCTCCAGGTGCACCACCTTTCCCATGCACTCATTTCGAACAGGGGACGCAGGGACCATGTCTATAACGCCCGTGACGATGACGGAAGCTACGCGCGATCACCTTCGCCATGATGACCTGACTGAATCTCCCAATCAAACAACAATGATGTCTAAGGCTTGAGATGATGTGAAACATGCTTAGCCAGGATTTTCGGATAGGTGGAAAAGTATACGACGACGCTAAGGTGCCCCCGATTCTATTTGCAATCATTTTGGTGGTAGTAGAGATGCATTTAAGCTGTCTATCCACATGGTAAAATCTACACGATAGATCCTAACCTCATTTCCATCTCGACCGTCGAATGGCATGGGTCATACCATGTTTGCAAATTTAAGGCTAGCTAATCGCCTGCACAAGTAATATCTGCAAACTAGATCTCAGCTGTAGATCTTAGCTCCATCACCTCCAGCCGTCCAAACTTGCACCCTAGCTTTGTTGGTTTATGCCTCTGATAGATCGAGGGAATACTTGAGCAGCTTGATGTAAATAACCTCCCCTGTTTCTTTGTGCAGGTTGATCACGTCTGGAACTGGATTAGACTTCTAATTCAGGGTTAAGACAGGTGGCTAAAAAGGCTTGGCGGCTCTTAGGGGAAAACTGTCTATGTGCAACGATAACAGACTCTTCAAGAAAAACTCTCAGACTAAGGTATTTGGGACGCAGGGATTCCAAAAGAACTTCTAACGACTGAGGAATTTACTGTGCAAACAATCTCAGAGTTCTGGGAATTCATACTGACTCTCTGGGGTTTAGAATAATTTGATTCACACCATGACATGAACTCGGGGAAAGGCATAATCTGGTCAATGCAAAAAGGGATAAAAGATGATTGAAAAATTATATGCATGTATAAAACCTCTTCAAGTAAAACCCTCGATCGTCTCTTGATTTCAAGCACAGACATTCGAACTTCTGTATCAAATACATCGAAATTCCTATCTTCCAGAGCAATTTAACCCTAACATTCCCAGAAACTGGTTCTTCATCCATTTTCTCGTTGTAAATAGAATTAGATTTGCTACTAGCGACGGTTATGAGGCCTTACCTGTCACTGAAAAACTTTGAGAGCGACTCCTCCTATCACCTTCTTCGTCTTCTACACGCCCGGAAGCTTCCAGCTTCGATAGGTTCAAGGCACAAATGTCAACTTTACATGTGCATCTTCATATATATAACCCTCTTCATCTTAAACTTCAGTCTTCTTTGCCAGCTGTCCATCTTCTATATTCATCGATCTCGCGCACATTGATCTTGGCCATTAGATTTGATCCCCTTTTATTGATTTGACATTCTTTCCATATCCACCATCGGATCATTCTTTGTGCTCTGATCTCCATCGTCCATTTATTAGCACCATATACCAACAAAGTGGTGTCACATCTCTCTAAACCGGCTTTTATACTACTCCTCCTCCTTGTGACAAATCCTGGTGCTGACACCTGTCATGTCCCAAATTTGGTATTGGGTCACAATGGCCTAATCACATTGGCTCTATTCATTAGAGTTTGTGAAATTGATGCTAAAGGTCAAATAATTGCCAAGGAGGAAAATTACTAGTTTCCTAGGTTTGGGGTGGAAGCTTTGGGATTTGGAATAATGGGGATAATAAATGATGTTTGAACATTAGAATGGCATAAATATTTAATAAAGGATCTAAATAAATATATACAAGTGAAAATGAAAGTGGCATTTCATCATGAAGACACATGGAGGAAGTGGGACCCACATATGGCTAGATTTCCCCACTACATTTGGCATCATTCTCTCACCAATTCGAATTCAAGGTGAATGGTAACATACTTGGGGGAGTCCAAAAGGTATTATTCATTGCATGACTCATCCAAGGTCGAAATATAGAGGAAGAGTAACTCCCATGGAAGAGGAAGAGGCAATTTGGAGCTAGTGAGACACTTGGGCTAGATTCGCTAGCTCTATGACAACAATAATGAAGATGCTATGACACCTATGACACAAATCAGACCTGAAGGCTGGAATATGACATATATGACATGTCAGGGCTAAAAATAGACTCCAAGAGGGCGCTCAAGGGTGTTAGGGCAGCTAAGATGCTTCCACATGTGATTTGGTGGAAGTGGGAGACTAGGACTTGTTGTACAAGTGGCGTTCTTTGGAATCTCTTCCCAACATGAGTTGGCATGAGTCTCTTGGAAGGAATTCGACCCATGGAGGACATTAGAAGTTTATAAATGTCAATAACAAAGAATGAAACCAGATTTTGATCATTTGTAGAATTTGCAATTGCATTTGTGAAGAGGGAGAGCTAGTGGATGACTAGTTTCTTGCCTTAGCCAATTTCGAGGGTGAAAGATTCCCATCCAAGTTGGCAATTGGAAAGGCCATTCAGACCTTTCATTTGGAGCTTTAATGGAGTCTTTATTTTCAGGTGTAAGCTACAGGGAAGCTCATGGTTTCTTCTATTGCAGCTCGCTCCTTCAACCATTTCCAGTTTTGATGGCATATTCTTGATCCTTGAGGGAGGGCGTTTTTGGTGAGCTATTGTACTCTTTGGGGGAGATTATAATGCCCAATTTATTTTGTAATATTAATTAAATACTCTTTTATTCATCTCCAAAAAGTTTCAGGTCGAAATTCCAAGTAGAAATGTATAAATCTCATTTTTAATGGAAGAACAATGCCATTTCCCCACTACCTTGTTGTGAGCCAATGTATTGATGATGATTTCGAATGAATGGATGATTCTATGATATATTTGTGATAAATATACTGCCATGGATGTCTTATGCAAGTTTCATGTACTGTACTTGAGCATTTGAATCATTTTTACTCAGTTTAATTGCATTGGGAGAAGAAATAGTGCCATTTCCCCAAGGGTCGAATTGGGGATTTTTGCAGTTGAATGGGAGAGGGTGAGAACAGTTGTAATAAACCATTAATGGTTCATATGAGACCTTAATAACATAATTAACACATTACATACCTCTGTTCATAAATTTGAGTGGGTTTGGAGGCATTTGGGAAGCCATTTTCAGTACTTACCTTAGGGGGATTTGAACCTCAAATTAATAGTAAAATTGCATACTTGGTCCAGAATGTTAAGAGAGTTTGCAGAGGTCTTTTGGTGGCCATATGTTATCCCTGAAAATCATATTCAATTCCTAATATCATTCATAAACCTTCCTTGGAGATTTGAAGGCATTTGGAGTCAATTTGAGACCTAGAGACCAATACTAGTCAAAGGGAAATCACTAGTAAAGTTACCTACATTGACTAGAATTGAAAGAGTATTTGCAGAAGTGTTTTAAAGGTAAAAAGGCATCATTGAAACACATATTTATTTTCTAATATCATTCATATACCTTCTCAGAAGATTTGGGATCATTTGGAGCAAATTTGGGACCTAGAGATCGAAACTAGTCAAAGGTCGAACCAAGGAAAAAAGTGGAAAATTGCAATTTTAATAAAATTCCTAACAAGGGACATTACAACACCTGTTAGGTGGTATATTTTGTTGAAACCACCTATATCTTCTAAATGTATCGCATCTTCTTGGCGCGAAAATCTTCCAAGGCCATCGATCGTTTCCTACTTTACATCCACAGTGGAGATCTGCAACATGTTTAACTTTTCAACGCCTCCCGCTAGTGGGGTCCAACCATTATCTTATGTGCACCTTTTATTTTCATCGTCATTTACTTCGATTTTCTTTGCAACCAGAGCCATTGATCCATGAGACTTATGCAATGAATAAAACCTTTATCCCGAACCCTCGGATCTTCAATCATGAATATCAACCGTTGATCTGAACATCCTTTCTTCCGCCATAGTGGTTTCGCATTTCTCCAAGATGGTTTTACTTACCACCTTCCTTGCTTGTGACACTACCAGTGTGTAACATGTAGCACCCGAATTTCCCCATCGCAACCACCTGCGCCCCTTTTCTCCCGCGTAGTTTGGCTATGTGACAATCAATGAGAGTTGTTGATCTCTAGTCCACACATGAACAATGATGCTATCTACACGATAATTAACCATTATGACATTTTTTTATCATTTTTATTGTCTCTTAATACTTCCTTGTGAAATTTCTTCAAGTTTTCTTACATTTAACACTTCCAAACCAATTTTTCTCATACTCTTAGCACCTAACCATGAAAAATAAAGGGAATTTAGGCTTTCTTCAAGAGTTTTTTAATGATGCTGAAAAACTAGGTGCTAAAACATGGTTTTCAAGACCTTGTTAATGGCCTCTACTTGTCCATTTGACTGAGGGTAGTACAGAGTTGAGTTCTTATGTCGAAAACCCATCCCGACGCTTAATTAATCTACCATATTGTTTTGGAAATGTGATCCATGGTCAGTGACGATGGCTTTAGGGACTCAGAATTACGCAATGACATGATTGAACATACAGAGTGTGGCAGTTGCACTATCTTATTTTTATGTAGGCATAGCCTCGAGCCACTTGGTGAAGTAGTCTACTGCAATAATAACATAACCATGCCCCCCGAATGAGGTAGGCTTACAATGCATGAAATCAATGGCCCATTTGGAAAATAGATCGATGGCGATAACTGGATGTAATGGGGTGGGATGTGAGTGATTTTTGTGATGAAAAAGATGGCAAGGATGACACTTCTTGATTTCTTCAATACAATATTTGAAGATGGAAGGCCAAAAGTATCCAATGCATAGGATTTTCTAGGCTGTAGCCATCCTAGAAAGATGACTGCCACATGCCCCTGAGTGACAATTATTCAATACATGTTTGGCCTCCTCATGAGTTAAGCAATGCCAAAGTATAGAGTCGACACCACGATGATACAATATGTCACCAATGATGAGGTAATACTTTGCGTGGTGACGCACACGACGAAGTTCATCATGAGATAGTTGAGGACCGAAGTGTTGGGTCTGGAGATACAATGTGATATCTCCATACCATGGGTTAGAAGTACTGATTAGAGACAATGAATAACTGGGGAGAGATTCCATGGGATCAGTTTCCTAATAAGTATGGGGAATATCGCAGATAAGTTCCATGAAAACCAAAGAATTCTTTGATTTAGCCTTCTCAAACTGGAGGTCGAATTCCTGAAGAATCACAATACAACTTGAATATTCACCCCTAGTACCTGGCGCGTAAGAACGTGGTACATGGGGTTATAGTCGGTGATGATGGTGGTAGTGCATAGGAGGATGTAATGACATAAATTCTAGAAAACAATGATTATTGTGAGAGCTAGCTTCTCGACATGTGAATACCGGGTTTCAGAGTCAATGAGACCCTTACTGAGTTAATATATCACATGTTCTTGGGTGTTACTCTCTTCCTATACCAAAAACATAGCGATAGTGGAAGTGGAAGAAAAAATATAAAGGATATAATCCTTGGTGTAATTGGGAAGTTGTAACACAGGTGCATGGGCGATAGCATGTTTCAGGTTGTCGAAGGACTGCTGATCAAAATCATCCCAAATGAATGGGACGTCCTTCTTGAGCAACTGCATGTATCCCTATGCCTTTTCTGCGAAATTGCACATGAAACACCTTAAGTAGTTTGAATTCTGATGCAAACTTTGAAGTTCTGGAATATTCGTGGGTGTTGGTAGAGAAACAATGGCTTCCACCTTGAGGGGATCGATGCTGATCCCATCCTTTGAAATGATGAATCCTAACAAGCATCCGGACTTGACAAAAAATATGCACTTGTGAGTATTTAGACGGATATTATACTTTCGACACCTGAGGAACACAACCTTCAGATGATCAATGTGGAAGTATCGATGATTCGAATGAGTAGGGAGATCGTCTAAGTAAGGGTCCACAAAATCCTTCACGTCGTGGAAAGCGTATGACATAGCCCTTTGGAATGTAGCACCATCATTTTTAAGGCCAAAAGGGAGTTTGCGATATGTGAACTTACCCCATGGGCAGATGAAATTCATCTTGTGTTAATCAGCAGGATGGATATCTATCTTATTATAGCTGGAAAATCTATCCATGAATGAGAAGATAATGCTTCTGGAACAGTTGTCGATGATTTGGTCAATGAACAAGGTAGGGTAACTGGCCTTGGGACAATCCTTATTCAAATAACTGTAATCAACACAAAACGTAATGGTGCCCCATTTTTTAGTAATAGGGATGACATTAGAGACCCAACCTGTTAAGGGAACAAGATAAATGAACCCAACCTTCAAGAGATTTTCTATTTCTGCCTTAATAGCCATAGTTTTCCTAGGGTGCATAGGACGAAGTTTTTTCCGAACATGTTTTGTGTCCGGATATGTTTGAATCTCATGCATAACAATAGTGGGAGCAATCCCGGGCATTTCCTCGTAGCTCCATGAAAAGACGTCGTGAAATTGTTTAAACAAGGCCATGAAAATGGTGACTTATTTCACATAACATGTTTGGCCTAGATGAATTTGTTCCATGACTCCAGGTTTTACCGAGATTTCAATCAGAAAGGTAGGTGTGATGTTTTCTAGGTTTCCCTCAGTTACCATATCAACTATCATGATAGGATATTGAGGATAAGTGAATACATCTGGTGAAACACTTTTCTCAATGGTGTTCTCTACTGAATATAATGGCGGAAGGAGAGACGATTTATGGTACTGAAGGTCTTCCCATGGGGGTTCATCCATGCTCATAATATCCATGATTGACTCATGAGAATGAAAAGTCTGGAGAAAAGGATCAGGTAGGGATGCACTCCACTGTAATGGCAGAGAACGTGAGGTATATTCCATGATAGAGTGGACATCTGGTAAATCAGGTGTTGATTGGATGGCCTCGTAAGTAGCTTTTGAGGGGCTGAGAGGAATCACATCTTCAATTGAATCCAAATGATCTGGATCGAGCACAATCCATTGGTCCGTTAAGTAATGAGAGGGAAAAATCATGTTCAATGTGGAAACATGGACAAGGGGATCTGATGTTGGAAAGAATCCCATGAGGGATGAATATTTAAGGAGTCTTACCCCCACATTCTCATATATTTTGCGTCGAGTGTCCTAAAAGAGGGACATTTTCCACATGATGAGTAGTGGTGTCAGGTGTACATAAATCTAATTGGTAGATAGTAACAATATTCCCTTGGTGGGGAAATTGCACAATGCGGAAGACAAATGATGTAACCACGGTCATGGAATAGAACCAGTTTCGACCAAGTAAAAGGCTGTAATCCAACGGGGTGGTGAAGACTTCCATGTTAATGGAAATGCTCTTACTGCCCAACTTGATGGTCAAATATTGTAACAACCCATGAGGTACTGGAAAGCCACATCCATCAACGGATTTCAATGTGGTGGGGTAATAGTTCAACTTGAGAGAGCAAATGGCTCGTCAACATGATAACGACATAACCAAGGTAGAGGCCCTTCGTCTAAGACAATACGATGGATGATTTTCCCAGAAACGTTAGTAACGATTTGGAACGCAAGTTGGTGGGAAAGCATTGGTTTGAAATAATCTAGCTTGAACATGATGGTGTTGGAGGAATTTGTATCTACAACTCCAATCACATATAACAGGTTTTTATGCTAAATGGGACAGTTTTGTAATACTTCTAACGTCGACATAGCACAAGGGGATTGTGCTAAATACTCTACTATATTATAGTTTTGAGCAGTCTGAGCATTTGGATTGAAAATTGATTTTCGAATCGTGCTCTTGGGTGGATGCAATACTGAATCCAGTAAAGTTTCTTAATGACAAGAGGAACTTGAGGTGAAGGAATTCTAGATGTAGACGCGGGGGATTTTTCAGGATTACTCTCATTAGATTCCTTTGTAGAAGGAGGGTCATATGATTGTGATCGAGTATTTAATTTTACTGCGTCGCTCTGCATCATGAGAACATGAGCGGTGGTGGGAGTTTCTCCTTGAGAAGGAGATTGTTGTTTTGCAATCATTTGTTGCTGTTGTGTGGGGAAGGGATCCGTTAAGACTGTAGGTGTGGGGTTCCCTTTAAGAAACTTTTGCACTTCCTCCTGATGTGGGCATTCTTTGGTGAAGTGATCGTCACTGCATAGTAAACAAGGATATTTTACCTTCCTCTTTTGTTTATTGTCTTCGGGATTGTGTTTGGGCTTTTGCTAGTTAGAAGACTTCTTAGATTTAACTTTTTTATTTTCTTTTTACCACTGGGTTTTTGAGGTGAAGCATATTGAACTGAATTCACTTCTTCAGTGGAAGTAGGTCTGGGTGATTGTTTGGTGTGCTATCCATCCTGTGTTGCAGGTGGGGTTGAGCTATGATGGATTTGTGATCCACCAGATTGTGTAGCAGGCTGGGTGTGAACAGAGCCAATGATGCCATCAACATGAGGTACCGTAGGTGTTTTTCTAGATTATACATAGGGCAGGGGGAAGCAAGAATGATATCATATAAGGTGCCATATTAGGCATAGGCAAGGTATAAATACTGAGCACGAGATATATCTTTTTATTCCGTAATGACCCTACCCACAGATATGTCTTTAGCTATGATAGTTAGTAGTGACTTCATGAACCAATATGCAAGGAGTTGGTCCGGAATGGGAGATTTAATAAGACGTCGTCTCCTCCTCCACTCACGAATATGATAAAAAATGTGAGTGGCAGTAGTTTGGCAGAGAGAAGTCAAAATATCATTGATGGTTTCATAGCGGATCGGTATCTAGAAGTGAGTCAAAGATGACATATCCAGAGATCGAAAGTCAAGAAAGGAATGTGGTGGAAACTCGATGTACCACTTTGTGAAAGTACCAAGAAGGGTTCTTTGGAATAAACTCAAATGGATGGAATCGTCCATTAAGGAATTGGATGAACACCACAAATGATAATTCATAACATGTTTCTTAGGGTCCTCACTAGGTTTTTGGTCAAACTTTGAAAAATATGATGGTAACTTCACAGGAATCGTAGGATAATTTATGTCGTGATAAATGGGATTGTTAGTCAAACGCAACAAGTATGGAAGATCAAGTGTAGCCAGAAATGGTAATTGTTGGTTCGACTATGGATACTGGTAATACTGATAAGGCATCGGTGTACCAGTAGGACCATGGATCGATTGATCGTAAGGTCCTCCCGTAGGAAATTGGCCATATGGGGGTGGGCCTCCTAGGTTGGGTGGTGGACCTGAAAGGGGTCTTCCTCCACCGAAATAAGGTGATCCTCGGTCGTAAGGTGGGGGTCCTCCTCCTCTTGAATAAGCTGGTCCTCCTACAAAAGGTGGGGGTGCTCCTCCTAAAAAATAAGGTGGTCCTTTGCCAAAAGGCGGGGGTCCTCTTCCTCCAGAATAAGGTGGTCCTCCGCTAGAATGTGGGGGTACTCCTCATCCAGAATAAGGTGGTTCTCCTCTCTAATGAGGGGGTACTCCTCCTCCAAAATAAGGTGGTGGTGGTGGACTGGATGGTGGGGGAGGTTGCGGGATATCTGGTGGAGGTGGTGGGGGTGGTCCATTGATTGGAGGTCTAGTTGGTGGAACATTATGGTGCCCCCATGGGGTGCTCATGTTTTCGGGATAGGGTAATACAGGAAAGAGGTTTACTGGGTATTTTTTTCGTATAATAGTATTTTGATGACCCGAATTGATATGCCCCCATGGGGGTTGAGTACAAATAGATCCCCCCCCCCATGTGATGTGTGCACGTAGGTTGTCCCATGGTTGGGAAAAAAATTCCAACCATGCTATAGTTAAAATGTGAAGTATGTCCTCCATTCACATTATGTCCGCTAACTGGGTGATGTCCTTCAGTTAGATTAGGTACACTAGCTAGGGGTTGCCCCCCAATTGAAAATTGTCCACTTACTGGAGTGTGCCTAGTAACCAAATTTTGACCACTAATCGTAGGTTTACCCATAGTGAATTGTTGAATACTAATGAAGGGATTACCTCCACTCGACTATAGATTAACATGTAGATTACAACTTCCCCTCGAATTTTGAGGTGGGGGTGGTGGAGGTAATGTTCTAGTAACATAGTTAATAGTAGTTGAAGGTTACCCTCTAGTGGTTGGGATCAAATGAGGTGTTGAACTGGTCGCTTGAATTTGAAGTGTAATCGTAGGGAACGATGGTTGACCTAGTTCATAAGTGTTCAAGGTAGGTGTAGATGTTCCTGGCAAAGAAAAATATAGAGAATGGATAGGGGAATGTTGTTCAATAGTTGGCACTTCTGGATTAGGCCTGGGTGGGAAACTCTGTCGTCTAAGTTCGTTACCGAATGTTTGTAAATGATCAATAGTCTCATAAACAGGTTGGAGAAAGACGTCATTGGGGATCCATGGAGGAATCCTATGAAATGGAGTTTCCACCATCGGAAGTGACTCAAAATCGGAAACATGATGTCCTAAAGAAGTGTCCCAAAATGATGCAGTTGGACCAAAAGCTTTTGATACTGTTTCATCCCGGGGTTGACTGAAAATCTAGTCTGTGGCTCCGGTATGTCCTTCCATTGAATGATGAGAAGATGTGCCCTATGAAGCAGGTTATTCCACAATCACCGGACCCATAGGATCAATGATAGGTGGATTTGCTGGAGGCGAATAGTTCATCCCCGACTCCATGGTAGAAGTATCTTCTTCATGTGACACATATGGGGTAGGTTGATCCATGTTTGCTCCCAATTTCTCTTCCTGATTAAGGGTATATTCAAGTGGCAAGTTTAAAATTTTGCGGGATATTCTTAAAGGTTGATCATCCAGAATGAATGAATCAAAAATTCTCCTAAGGGTTTTATATACAAAAAGAAAAATTACACTCTAAAATCTACACAAGCTAAAGCTGCAAGCAAAATTATGTGTTAGTTTTGGATTAAATGGCATGGAACCTCACGGGATTATCAAGGTAGTGCAAATCGTGATATACCATAGGGTCCAACATTTATACTCGGCTCAATATTTCAGAGCAATAACTAGGGAGCATTAGGACCGTACCCTTGAATGTATAACTGGACTACCTGATAGAACGTGCGTACAACCTCCTCGAGTGCTGTTCTCAGTGTATTTATACACCAAGACAACCAATAGGTGAACTCAGATGGTTACAGGAATCCTAGTAGGGTCTTCCGATATACACAAGGTATGTGGGAGCTCAAACCCGTAGTGGTTGTTAGGATATTTCTATACTCCATCCTAGTCCCACCAGTATTTTGATCATTTACATTTTCAGTCATGCATGCAATTTTAGGGTTTGCATGCATCATTTAGGGTTTGCATGCATTCCAGTCATTAGTCCAAAACCTAGCCCTCAGTTATCCAGCCCCCAAGAGCTTCTCTCAGATCCGTTTTAGCCCTCCTAGAGCTTAGTGCACCCTTCCTCCTTGATTTAAGGAAGCCACTCGTCCTTTCTCACCTACCAGTCCAGTTTACTTCAGTTATCCACCAGTCTTTCCTTGATTTGAGGCCTGAATGACTCCTCACTGCTATTATCACTCTGATTGACCTCCGATGAGACATGACTACTTGTTTTAACTCCAGTTAGCTCCTCATGCGCCCTCCACTGAGCCTCCTTCACTCAGTTAGTGTCTCCATGTGCCAGTTACATTCAGTTACACCTACCACACTCAATTAGACTCATTTTGACTAATGGTTGACAGTTACTTGTGCATTGATGACTCCACCGATGATGAGATAGACTACTAGTTGTGATCCGATGACACTCTAGTGATCCTTTGATCACTCCATGAAGGCTAATTCAAATTGCCATCTTAGGCATTCGAATCCTCATGCATTGTACTACTTATTGTCCATATTGTGATTAATTAATTAGTGCGTGTGAAGTATTTTTGCTTCTATCCGAGTTCTACTGCATTATTATTCTGTTGCTCATTATACTGCATTGACCACTCTTCTTCTATTTTATTGCTTAATCAATTACTTTCTTGTGAGGTATACATCATCTCTTAGATCTGCTGTGAGGATTTTCACAGTGGTGCCGTCTAATTCACAACTGCACGACATAAGCCTTCTGATATACTATAGAGTACGTGAAGTACATTTATATATACCCAAGGGTATGTGAAAGGCCATTCTATATACCGATTGGTACATGAAATAACTACAAGCCCTCAGGATGCAGTGTAGGAAAATAATGACAGCTACCATGCTTAAAGACGTTGGAACACGTATCTAACTTAACACACAAGTTTTTATATAGTTTTAACCTAATACTACCGTTAAATTTTATCTTGATGGTTAAGTGAATGGATGAGGTGTAGACAAGAATTTAAAAATATGTAAATCTTAACTACATGCAAAGGAAAATCTTTTATTTTTCTTTTCGATGAAAACTAACTACGGTAAGGAGAAATTTTCTTTGTTTTCGATAATGAAATGAACAACTTATTAGAGGAAATTTAAATTTAAAATGGGCCTTCCAAAAATAATACAAATTCCATGTCATCATGTATTAGCCAATCAAAATTCTTTAAAATTAAGAAAGGGAGAACCTAAAAAAATTTGATGGAAAAAATAAAAACTATTTTTTTGGATCCTATTTTCAACTTATCTCCTTGTAGGTTTACTCAAATTTCAAGAGGGAGGAATCGTTGGATGCATAATTAAATTATGCATCCAATGAGTACCCATGTTGCATACCGTTAACAACATCCTCACCATGAAAAATTAAAAATACATTAAAAACCATGTTTTCTCTCACTAGAAACACATTTTTTAATGTATTTTCAATTTTTCATGGTGTGGATGTTGTTAAAAGTATGCAACATGGGTACTCGTTGGATGCATAATTTAATTATGCATCCAATGAGTCCTCCCACTTGAAATTTGAGTAAACCTACAAGTAGATAAGTTGAAAATACGATCCAAAAAAGTAGTTTTTTTACTCTATCTCTACTATTATTTTATTATTTTCTTTAGGAGGCCCATTTTTTACCCAAATTTCCTCTAATATGGTACCTCTATTCTTTCAAAATAAACCAAAAGAATCAAAAGCACACTTTCACTAATACAACAAAAATGAATAATACACCAAATCTAAATGTTTTTTCCTTTTTGTTTTTTTTTAGTTAAATGAAACTACGAAAAAATGAAAAGAAGAATTTCCTTTTGAATGCAATAACTCCTATTTTCCAAAATAATGATAAAAAAGTGGGAAGAAAATAAAAAATGCAAAATTTTTCACTATCTTTAGAATGCTTTGCAAAAGTTCAAATGAACTTAGAATTTTCAAGGAAATGATGAATATTTTTTTTCAGAACCAAGAAAATGCAATTGAATAATAATCCTTTAAACTCTTCAAAGATATTTTTAATACTTGTTCCAAAGCATGAAATTTTTCTACAACAATTCCAAGAAACAAGCTTGAAATGAAAATAATGAACAATTTTGATTTCCTACTCAAATGCACTCAATAGATATGAGAATAATGCCACTTTCCAGACCTACTATTTAGGAAAAATAGATAATATACTACTGCAAGACATAATTGATTGGAAATTCTCAAACAAAAATAATCACCCAAAATATAAAAAACACACAAAAACACACAAGATTGAGCAAAATGACAACAATAAAATGTCAGAGGGCTTAGAAGTCAGATTGAACAGATCAAAATCCCCGATAAGGAGTCACAAGATTGAGTGTTCTCATGGGGGATTTAAATTTCCCACAATGAGGGATGAACTCGCTTGACTAGATAGGAATCAAATCAATGCTCAAAATTAAAAAACAAGCGAAGGATGAAATATTATGGGTCTAGGAGGTTTTGTAGCAGTCAATGAAAAACACATAGAACTCAAAAACTAACTTTGAGAATTTTTAACACTGAGTGCAAATTATTGAAGGCCAAGGCGCCATGCAAAGGTGCACCAGAGTGTTGGGATACCCAACAATGCGCTCTGCACACTGGGTAACCACGTGAGGGACGCAGGCTGCAAAATGACAGAAAGCGTCAACGATGCAGTATGAAAACTGGCTAAGTGCGTCAGAAACACAGTGATGCAGGGGAAGCTGAATGTGTGCGGATGTTGTGGATAAGGGCGACTAGGATTCTACCGATTTTCGGAGATCGAACATAAAGTTGCTGAATTATCCCTAAAGCCCCACCAAGGTTAGGTGTAACCATACTAGTTAAAGTGCAATAAGGGTAAAGGCCAACTCGGAGATTGGAAAAACTTGGAGAAGGTAGATGCTTCATCGAACCCTTTAAATTTATTTGCATGCGAAGATGACAGCTTGAAATGAATGGCCTAGGTGCATCGGGATAGGTCTAAGAAACAAATAAAAATTCTCCAAGAATAAAAAGGTAAAAGGCCTAATGAACATCCCAAACAAAGTCTGGATATCCCAGAGACTCTCTAATGTTCAGTTCCAAAGAGAAAAAGCAACTTTGAGGCTAGAGGCTAATTGGAAAGAAATTAAAGAAACCAAAATGAAATGAAATCAAACACTTGGACTACATCCCTAGTCTGGTTGCCAAATTTGTTTACAGAAAATCTATATGAGCGGACTCAAATAGATCCCTTAGTTTGAATGGTTTAGATATAGAACAAATGAGTACATAACACAAGCATCTTTCCTAGATCAATTGAAATAAAAGACAAATAAAGAGATGGATTACGTCAATTATGAAATTCCTTTCTCCTTGCTACTTCAAGCTCCAAGTCTTCATATATTTAGCTGCAAAACCAAGCAAAGCATGTGGAAACAAACGAGTGGTAAAATCACATGGATATGAATTGATCTAGATTAATAGTCAAAGAGGAAAATCCTAAATATCATTAACACAATAAAATTTATGAAAAAAAATTGTATTAAATGTAATGATAATAAATACAAAGGGAGAGATGTTACGACCAAATATTTGACGTCATAACCTCCTTCTAACAATCCTAGCGTCCAATATTGAATGCCTAGCCTCCTAATGGATGAAAGGATCACCTAGATAAATTCCACCAACGTAAGAGTACTCTATCCTTCCTCCCTTGACAATGGAGAGGGGGTTCATATATATAAAGCTAAAGGGATAAGAGAGGTTGAGGATTTAAGGGAGAGTATTAAGTGATCATCCCACTAGGTAAGGGGATCATCTTCCACCTTTCCAAGTAAGTAGGGATAAGTCTCCACTCCATCCAAGCTTCGAGAAGTCGCTTGAAGCTTCTCTTTTTCCATTTTAATCAACTGCGACACACCTTGCACAAGGGAAACATGCATTAGAGAGTGATCAATGCACCTTGTACAAGCGCAGACTGCGTAACCGATGCACTCTGCTAAGTTTCTATAGCACACCACCTTGGACTTGACGCACCTTGTTGTACAACATGGCACATCGGTGTGATAGAAAAAAGGTTAAAGGGGAAGACAATGACTTCTATTTCACTGTTTTAGCTCAGGGACTTTAGGGATCAGAGCATCCACATGACACATGAATCATGATGACGATATTTTGGTGTAAGAATATAGGCGCACACCCTTGAGACACTCATTTCCTCTAATGTACCATAGCATGCTTTATTCTTTTTTCAAGCTAATAAATGAAAAAGGTATTCAAAATTGGAAAAAAAAATCCAAAAAGGGGGAGAATTGAATCATTTCATATTACACCCTTGAAAAAATGGCTACAGTCAGTCCTTGTCACCCTTGACACGACACATAATTTGGTATCCATTTTCTGCACACCATTTGCATTTGCCTTAGGAAACTGTACCATTATTTTGAATAGGTCTCCACCGATGGGTAATCCTTCCCGTCACCAATGGAGATTTCTTTAATGCATCTAGAATTGGCGGATTTCATTAAGGCCAGTCACTCAAGTCCTATGTTTCTAAGTGTCCATTATACGTCATGTTATGTGTTCAAGGGAAATTCAAACGATGTCAACCATTCCTCCAATATTCATGACCAATCATGTCGGCCTTCCTTGTGTCAGTATACAGTGTTGGATCTCGCAGTTCTACCAAATCATATCAAACTATTGATCTCTGTTTTGTATTGGTTGATGTGGGATGCATTAATGCCCTCCTTTCGATGGATCTATTCCTACCGACACCAAATCATCATCTAGGAAATGGATCTAGAAACCCATGGGTACCTTGGATCTTGCATTCATCAGTGGAAGGTTTCCTTGAAAATGAAAGTGGGTATACATCAATGAACCTTGATCATTTGATTCTACAATTGTTCAAC
The DNA here is from genome assembly GCA_027924585.1 of Larix kaempferi. NCBI lineage: Eukaryota > Viridiplantae > Streptophyta > Pinopsida > Pinales > Pinaceae > Larix > Larix kaempferi. Next base: position 9,998,539 of record BSBM01000841.1, read on the forward strand.
TTCAGAACATCTATTCACACATGCTAGTTTGTACTCAATACCTTAGAGTCCATCATCATTATCGGCGTGTCTCTTCGCATCCATTAACGGTATACATCAATGACCAGTAATTAGATGGTGTTTTATTATGCTCGACATCACTTCATTTATTCACATGATATATACTCATACTATCGTCGATTTGTATTGAAGACCCTAGGAAAAACAATTGTATCACTCATCAATGCACTACCCGAGATGCGCAAGATTAAACTACCATGTCAGAAGTTCGATGAAGTCCTTTTCTTGCACTCATCAAAGTGCATGTTTACACTTCTGAAAAATTTACTTTTGACATGGATCCACTGTGTATTTTTTGTGGCCATGCGTGTTTACAACTAAGCATAGGTATGCCCACTTGAGGAATATTTTGAATATTTGAGAAATTGCCATGTTTGACTTGCAGGTGTTATCTTGAATACTGCATTGATGAGCTAATCCTTTTCCATCCTTTCTTTGATCAATAAAGAGTATTAGTATGAAGAAATAATGTATTTCGACCCTTAAATCCACTTCGAACCTCACACATTAGGGGGAATCTACTAACAATCAAATTAACACCCTTAATAAGTGAAGGAATAAGCACATTTTACTATTCACCCTCAACATGAAGACCATAAATCTAGAACAATTGGGAGCTTTAATCTCTCATTTGACCACTTCTTCCATAAAGGAGTAAGTAAGTGAAGACAAAGGTTTCTCTAAAGAGGAAAAGTCTAGGACCACTTAAAGGGACAAAACCAAGTTTCCACAACTCCTAGGGTGGAAAGAATACATTAGAGGTATATTAATTGTCCTGAAAATTCTGGAAATTAATGTCAAAAGCCTGGAAATAATGGAAAAGTGGCTTTTTGATCGAAAATAAAAAAACAAAGAAAATGTATTATCCCACATTGAAAATAATAAAAAACAAAGAAAATGTATTATCCCACATTGAAAGAAAATGCATTTGGGGCATAGTAAAATACATAAAGTGAGTTCAAAGCCACGTTGGAAGATTTGATGGTTTGGAAAGCTCATATTCAACAAAGCTCTTGAAGGATCAAAGGAAAGGATGGCTCAAAGAAAAGGAGAATAGATTCACCTCAAGCAATGTTTTAAGTAAGTATCATTTATTCTTTGATGTTATATGAAGTAATTCAATTTTCCCTCCCATTTATGAGTTTAAGTTTTTCCTTCCAAGTTGATTTCAAATTCAAAATGGTTAGGGATCTTAAGAAAGTTTAGATAATTGCTTCATTTCTGTCAATTGAATCTCACCAATTCATAGTAAGATGGATAATTATAGTAGACACATCCCTACTATAATCACCATTAACAAAAGGTATTTTTTTGTGGATTTGGGGCCCTCTCCATGCAAGACTATGTGAACACTTATTGTGTACTAGGGGTGGATAAAAGTGGAATCCAAGTGGCAATAAGACAAATAGATAGTTTTCCACTAAAGGTGATTTTGAGCACTATTAACTGAGTGGGGGGTAGTGCATCACTACATCTAGCCACTCTCAACTATATGCAAATTGGTGTAGAGTGCCTTCGCAATGTCATGTTTGATTGGTGCACTAGACTGTTGGTGAATATGAAACACCAAATTGTTAGATTGCCAACATAAGATCCAAAGAGATAATGTAACCTCACAGTGAAATAATTAAGGAATTAAGGAAGAAGAGAGAAGCAATAGAACATAGATCCAATAGAGGCAGAATAATTACACACACTACTTAATCAGAATAGTAACCTGGTAAATATACAATGCTGAGTATGAGGATTTGAATTCACTAGGTGTAATTCGAATTATCCTTCATGCACAGATCCATAATCAGTGGAGAGTCATCAGTGCCAAACTAGGAGTCTATCTCATCATCAGTGAAGTCATCAATGCACAAGTAGTGATCAACCGGGAGTCAAAATGAGTCTAACTGAGTGTGGTTGGTGTAACTGGCACATGGAAGCACTGATATAGTGAAGGAGACTCAGTGGAGGGCGCTCATGGAGCTAACTGGAGTCAAAACAGTATATCTAGTCACAATGGAGGTCCAAAAGAGTGATAAGGTCAGTTAGGAGTCAGTTAATCCTTAAATCAAGGAAGAACTGAAGATAACTGAACTAAACTAGACTGGCAGATGAAGAAAGGCGCCCTTCTCATGCAATAACTGAAAAGAGGGCGCACTAAGCTCTAGGAGAGCTAAGACTGATCCGAGAGAAGCTCCTGGGGCTAGTTTGTTGAGGGCTAGGTGCTGGTGCTGATGACTAGGATGCATGTAAGATGCATGCAAACCCTTATTGCATGCAAACACTAATTGCATGCAAACCCTAATTGCATGCAAACCCTAATTTTGCATGCAGGACTGAAAAAGTAAATGACAGGAATGTTAGAAGGACTAGGATGGAGTATAGGAATATCCTAACACAAATCACGTAATGCAGGGCAAGGAAGAATATGAAATTAGGTTATGGCAGTATTTTAGTTGCATTCTTATTCAAGAGCGTTCCTAGCTTGATCCCTAGATTGGACCTTCCACCTATCAACCATCGCAAGCCAAGATTGGTCTGGTGGAGTGAGGTGTTTATCCAACAGGGAGGTGCAGATACCATGCATTTTTATGATGACGATGATTTCCTGGGATGGTGGAGATGACAGGTGCCCGCATTTGAGAAGCTCCCATACACATGATTGGAATTCCGATGAGACCTTGAGATCATGCTCCCTCAAGGAGTATCCTGGGGAGACATAGATACAATTTTGTTTTGTTTTATTTTGTAATATTCAATTTTTATGAAGTTTATCATAAGTATGTACATGTATATATTTTGGTGAATTAGAGTATTAACAAAGTGTTTGATATAGATGTCAGACTTTTACGGCCAACCGGACACCCTAGAGTGTTTGTATGACCAACAAAGTCAGGAGAAATAGATGCCATGATCAATACCATTGAGGGGAATATGATCCATCTTACACATGATATTCCTACTTTCCTCATCGATCAAATGCCTATGGACATGTAGGATCATGTAGTGGGAGTGCCCCTTGCATGTCTTAGAATTCTCCGTAAAGTAGCTAGGCTAGTCATCTCTTATAGGGAAGTAGTGGATACGTGTTATACCTCACTATTACTAATAAACCTTAGTGTCGCATCCTTACACCAAGCGACCTGAACGACAATTCCCCTTAATGATCACCTGGACACCCAGGAGTGAAGTCTATTGCCTGAACACTGAAGACAACATCTCACCTGCCACATGTCACCCAAACTGACCCAATCTGTAGGAATTATCACGCTCTACACATCTATTGGGGTGCGATAATTAGGGTTACCACGCTATGCTCCTACCCTAGGGCGCGATAATACTGCGTTATGCTTAGACCTGGGGGCGCGATAATCATGTTTTATCCTTTTTTTCCATGGATTTTTGGGATCTTACCTTCCGAGAGATTTTCTTGGGATCACTAGCTTTGATTCGATCCCAACCCCTCTCCTTGTTTAGTAGGCATGATCCACTCAACACTCTTTAGATCCATTTTACTCTCCTTTTGGTTAACCTTCCCATACACTATAATGGAGAGGCCTTCCATGGGCCAAAAGGAGGACTTTTGGGGCATCCAACCTATGATCATACGCCTTTTGCAAAGATAGCTAGAGGAAGAACTTGGAGCTGGAGTTGGCTTGGACATCAAGCAACCTTTGTAAGAATATTCAAGTTGTAATAAAGTTAACTTGCCTTGTTTCCCAACTCATGTGTGTTGATTGCATTTCAATTTCATGATTTGTATCTATATGGATTTGGATTCTAACTTGTGATTCAAAAATATTGGAGAATTGTATATGCTTGTGTATTGCTTGATCTCAATAGGTTCATCGCGAGAACTTCAGGATCAAAATGACAAGTGGGACAAAACATCAAGAGTGAAGGTGAGTTACTTTCTCTCATTCTTTTCAATACAAAAACTCTGAAATGCTTGTTTAATCTAGGGAACAACATCACATTTGTTTCATTTTTGTCTTAGTATAGAGTTAGTCTTTCTTGCTTTATCCTAAGAGGGCTTCTTCTTATCTGTAGGAAGAAATCTCTACAACACTAAGGATACTGAGGCTCCATCCTCTCCATAGTGACATCTACATCATTTTGAGGCTATATGCCTGGTTTTTGTATATTGATATGTATTATTGATGGATATGGATACTCAAACTCTTTTTATTTTTTGGACCTATATATACATCTATCGGTTATATTTACATGTTTCTTCTATGTGTGTGGTTATGGAATTACTGTGTATGATACAAATGCCAATAAAGTACATAGTTTGCATATTGTTACAGTGTAATTTTCCACCTTGTGAGAATCATCACTCTTTGACCTTCAGTATTCGTTTTAGAGACTCATATCCACATTTTGTCCTCCAAGAACCCATTGTTCCCTATTTTTGTTCCTATACGCTAGCTGTTCCACTATAGCCAGCGTATACATAGGCTGCACCAATGTGTTGATGTATTCGTAACTTTGGAAGGTATTCAATTGTATATTGTATGTATTACATTTGTACTTTATTGTATCCCCAACGAAGATGTATTATTCCTCCAATTGGAAGTGTCGTCATTTGTATTTGCAAGTGTCGTAAGTTACATTTGTTGTGAGGAAAATGCACCTATAGTTCGGGGGAGAAACTACCAACTTCAGGTATGAAAGATAGACCTACAAAAGTTATGCAAGTACAACTAGTAAGCGAAGAGATTAAGGTTAGAGATATGTGCACCTTATTCAGAAGGTTGATCCAAGCCTTCTCTTCCTTGCTCTTCAATGTTATCCAGTATCGCAATTCCCACACCTGCAAAACAACTTGATACCTTTCTCAAATACATTTGACTACATATATAAGATTGATATTCATGACAGAAGAAGACATCAAACTATAAGAAAACTGTAATCAAATCTAAGACACACATAAAGAGGTCATATTTGGAAAGGAAAGAACGTCTGATATTTATTAATGAATGAAGCAAGTACATAAGATTATACCTTCCTTCAAGCTTGGCACTTCACGAAACCTAGATTCAAGGTCTCCTGCTTCTGTTCTCCAAGGATCCCAACCTCTAATCAGCTGTGCTAGGGTTTATGAGAAATTGAGGCATAAGAGAGGGTGATGAGGGTCTCCATTCCTCCAGCATAACTTTGTTATAGGCTTGGTCCCTTCACATGGCCCTTCTACCCTCCTTATATAGTCAGTGAAGGAAAGGAAAAGAAGTTATAACCGAGTAGGAGGTTCCCCAACCAACTTAACTTACCCAAATTTCGAGATTTTGACTAGTACAGGAATGTGCTCTACTCTGCAGTAGAAAAAATAGCACACATGTGGAGGTGGGAACTACTTTAATGAAGCATGGTAGTGCATATGCCCTACTATCATGCCTGTGTACTAGCGCACATGTGAAAAAATGGCCAAAAACAGGCTTTTCTACTCATTTTCAGGAGATGGTTTGGTCTGGAAAAATGTTTCTAAGGATCATAAACATGAAATGGGCCAAGAGTGAGGTAATTTCAACCATTTTTAGTGTCCCAAATGACCCCTCAATCCACAAGTGTTCTGTTGTGTAACTAAACTTGATCTCAAGAAGTGTCGTCATGCGACCAAGGGATGCAAGTGTCATCATGGATGAAAAGGTGTCATTTTAAGCTATAATAGATGCCCCCTAATGTATGCGGTCAGAGGGAGTGGGGGAAATGATGGCCAAAATACATTATAAATAACAAAGAGTTGAATCATGGAGGAACTGGAGAAACCAAGAATCATAGGCTCAAATGAAGTACCTGAAAGCAAAGGAAATGCCAGACAAACTGATCCTTGGGGTAACTGTCCATGTTCAAAAGCGGAACATGACCTCCAAGAGGATACAATAATGATCCAAATACTGATGCATATATCATGGCCACTAGAATACAAGCATGGGTCCATAAGAACATAAGTGTAAACATAACCACATAAATACAAGGTGGATCTATGTCAAAACTAGAGAACATAGCCATAGAGAGCAAGCTGGATATATGTCTCATCAAGAGCCAAAAAGAGTATGGCTAATTCTCGCGCAACTTGGGAAATAACATAAATGAGGTGATGCTATCGAGGATCCCAAGGTATTCATCCAAAAACAACCAAAGGTACAAACCTATCCATGCAAATAAATGAGTTTATGTCGAACATGGGAGGTATCGTTTGATTACCGGTCATTGATATATACCGTTAACAAATGCGAGGGTGTCCACCAATAATGATAATGGAACCCAAGGTACCTAGTACATTCAAGCAAGTGCGAATAAATGGTCTTTCCATCGAACACTTGAAGAATCCATTGGATAGGAGAAATTGATGTATTCCCATCTATAGAATAGCGAGGGAAAATGCCACTAATGACTACAATCCCCAAGGTAATAACCGAAACTCTAAACTTCATTCCCAGAGAACAATTAGTTGAATTCGATGGGAAGAAGTCCGTTGGAAGGGAGGCCTTAAGGAATCCTCTATCATCCAACACGAGGGACACTCAACAGGTATGAGCTGATTTGGAGTACGATTGAACACATGATGAAACATAATGACACCATGGAACAACCGACGCATGAGTTCAAGGAAACTGCAGAATGGCCGACATAGGTTATATCCTTGAACAGTGAGCACGAAACAAGAGTGACTTAGGCAGATTTTAACACAAAGAGACCACGATGCAAATCTACAATGTAGGAGACATTAACATATTATCCATATGATTGGAAGACTAACCAAATGGAGGAGTAAGAACTCTGAGATCCGTTTTAACCTAAGGCCAACACTAGAACCCAACTTGTTTGATAGACTCAAAACAGGTGCTTTGTTCAAGGAGGTAGTTAACTTGCTGCCATCATATTGAAAGATATTTTAACATTCTTCCCTTCCCTTTCCTTTTTCATTTTTAACGAGCTTGAAAAAGAACTAAAGCATGCTCAATGGTATTTTCATTTTTAAAGAGTCTGAAAAACCGAGAAGAAAACTCCATACACCTATCCGTGGATTTTATATCGAGCCTGGATTGGTCTGTGCTCGGCGGTGTTTTCTTGTTTATAGAGTTGAAAAACTTAAGCAGTCCTCTATACACCTACTCGTGGATTTTAATATCGAGCCTGAGTAGGTGAATGCTCGCTTGGTGTTTTCATGTTTAGAGAGCCTTAAAACCCTAAAGAAAGGCTCCGATAGGTCCTTTTTCATAAAGTTAGTCTCCTCCCCCGAAAAGTATACAACAATGGAAGAAGAACTCTTCTAGAGTATATAGAAGTATACCTAGAGTATACCTTTTCCATTAATTATCCACCAAGGCCAAGAAAATGGGTACTTCTATACCTAAGTGGGTGTCGGTTCAATTATTTTAACGATCCCGGAAAGACAACTATGCTTGGAAAACTTTTCCTATTTAAGGAGTTTGAAAAGGGCTTAAAAGAACTCCATAGGGATATTTTTCATAAAGGTTCAACGAGTCCAAAAAAGTAAACTCGTGACCTCCTTACTGTTTTTAAAGAGCTCAAAGGAGATACAGAAAATGATCATAACTTCCTTACAGTTTTTAACGAGATCAAAGTGAAGATGAAATAAATGCTCATATCCTCCTTACTGTTTTTAAGGAGTTCGAAGGAGAGGTGGGAGACTGCTTGTAACCTACTTACTATTTTTAACGAGTTCAAAGTAAAGGTAGAAGAATGCTCGAAATGGGATGAGACGAGTGTCAGGGACATGCAAAAATAGCTCCAAGCGCATGGAACAAAGCTATGCCTAATGCAAGGAACATGAGCAAGATAAGGACACTCAGGGTGTGTCTCCTCCAAGTAAAAGGTGTCAAATTGTGAAGGAAAAATGATACAGGGTTTAGAGGAAATGAGATCATAGATGGAGGCTTATACAACGAGCTAAAAGAATGGAAGTCGGCATCAGGATCATTAGTGCAAGAGGGATCATAACAGATGCATATGCAACTTAAACACAAAGATGGGATCCTTATCATGGATGGCCAGAAATATATGAGGAAGAAAGATATGAGGATTCTTCTCAAAGTCATGGTAAATCTAAAAAGGCTCCCGAGCCTATGAGAAAAACTCAGCATGGGCACCAAAATGGCATAAGGGTGCTGACTAGGGTGACCCATGCTAGGTAGGATCTGCTGTCGGACTGGTGCACGATGCATAAAGAGATGGCTAACGCACCAATATCCAACAGGTTCGACCCTATGGCAAATTCAGATGGCAAAAGGTTCAAATGCAACATAACAGCGAGGAAGCCTAAACCTATATGCAAGGTTCCGAATATACCTGACAAGGTCGCACAAGGTGTCGAAAGATACCATTAATCAAGTATAAATCCAGCTAAGAATCCTATCTCCAAGAAACATTAGTACCAAGATCATATCTAAAACATATGTAAAGAAAGACTTGATACAAGTCACTGTGGTAGAAATACTTTCAACTTCACTATCATCAACAGTAGGCATAAACAAGGTAGAGTTTTCAAATGAAGACTCTATGGTACCCAAGCCCGAGGACTTACAATCAACAAGATCAACTTCAGGATGAAGATCAAAGTTGAAGGACATGATGGAATCTGCAGAAACAACTTCATCATCACTGGAGTTGAAAATTCTAGAAGAAGAATCAAAATCAGCAGGAACACTGATTTGCGGATCTATAGGAGAGTCCAAAAACTCAATAGTAGGAAGCTAAGATTTTAAGGTCAAACCGGGGCTGGACTTAACCGTGATTGGATCAACATCCAAATGAATGGAAGACTGTACTATGGACTCTAGGCAAACTTCATCGAAAGGAAGTATATCGTCATAGATAGAACACATATATAAACATTCGGATGGAGGTGTCACTTGGTCAAATGCTGGGACTAAGTCCTGAGAAGGTAAGCATGAACTCAGAGACTTCTTCTCAGTAGCAGTTGAACTCAAGGAACAATATGCCACATAAGTCCCATGTGAAATAATAGTGCCTAATGATGAGAGATCTGATTGGTCTACAATTGGGTAATAAGGAGGATCGATGAATGCAAACTGGTCGATAGTGACGATGCTTTCGATATGAGGAAAATGCATCACACGAAAGAGCACAGACACCACATCATGCATAGCATAAACGTAATCACACCCGAGGATCATATCAAAATCCATAGGGTCCTTTAAAACCATAAAATCAACTAAGACTATTTTTCCACCCAGGGTAATAGGTACTTGAAAGAGGAATCTGATCGGTTCACTAGGTCTTCTATCGAAGGTCAACGACCAATTAATAGCTAGAATAACATTAGGGAAACCCAAATCTCTCCAAGCATAAGTGGATAAGATACTAACAGAAGCTCCTTCATCTACAATGCATCGATTAACCGTATGGTTCCCGATATCAACCTTTATCTGGAAAAGTGTCGAAGAAGGAAGACGAGGTTCGGCTAGACTATTCCAATCAAAGGAAATGATCCTAGGGCTTGGTAGGGGTTCATAGGGAACATATGAAGTGTCCCCTTTTTTAGAAAACATCCAAACTGGTAATGCAGAAGACTTCAAAGATAGGTGCATCAGTTTCCAAAGGATTGATGGGATCGGTCAGAGATTGCATCGATTCGATCACTTCACTCTTCGAAGGAAGAGTGGGTTTGACCAAAGATTGCATTGGTTCAACCACTTTATCAACCAAAGGTTGATCTGACTGTCGGGAATCTATAGACAACTCAGGAATAGAGGTTCCTTCAAACATGGACCACACTCTTCGTGCCTCTGGAATGGCAGTGCATTGGTGAGTAAGGTGATCTGCCTTACAAAGTTTACAAGGGAACTTTGGTTTCCATCCTATAGGTCGAGACTCCTTTACAATGTCAGTACTCTCAGCATGACTAGCATTGGCTGATAACTTTCCCCCAGCATGACTTGCAGTGGATGGTTGCTCAGAAGTAGAAGACTTTTTAACTAAGGACCACACTTTTTGCACTTCTGGAAGTACAGGGCACAAGTAAGTAAGGTGGTCTCCCTCACAAAAATTGCAAGGGAACTTACACTTCTGTTTATTGGGTTTATCAACAATGTCAACTCCCTCAGCATGACTCGCAGTGGATGATCTTGTGTCTCTAGTATGACTCACAGGAACTGGTGACTTGTCATTAATATGACTAGCAGTGATCAATGATGTGTCCTCAGCATGACTGACAGTGGTTGAAGACAAACTTTGAATGTGATTTTCAGTGACTAAAAGTTTTCTCCCAGCATGACCTCCAGAGGCTGGGTAGGTTCACCCTGCATTATTTGCAGAGGTAGCGTGCTTTCCCCCAGCATGATTTCCAGAGGCTAGGTATCTGCCCCCTTGTTTTGGCATCTTCTTCCTATTCTTCCACCATCTATTCCTTATAGACTGTTGGTTACTAGTATTGCTACTTTCGCCACATGAGGTAGAAGGAGGAGGATAAGATGTTACTGGCAAGGAAGGCCCAGGGTTTTGATGCTCTTGATTTGAGGTGCTCACAAAAGAAGTGTCAGGAGCATGCACAGAATTCGGAGTGGAGAACAACCAAACCGGAAGCCCTATAGTGAATCCAGGAAGATTCAAGGTAGCCATTAAGGGAGTACCAATGTTTCCAATGAATGGAACAGCACAAGGATCCCCTAGAACAGGGGTACCTTGATTGGCGCTCGTTGGAACGCTAGACATAGTTTCCTGCTCAAATGAGCAAGAAGTTCTCTAAGGAAAACTAAGACAAGTAGCACAAAGAGCACACCACTAAAAAAGGTCCTAGGTAAATCAAACCAGGAAAGCAGATGCCTTCCGGAGAAGAGTTTGGGGTGATGATGGCCCAGAACAGATCAACGAAGGATGAAGAACAGTTACCCGGGGTCCACAATACAATGACTAAGGGTGCAAGCGCTGGAATCACCCAACCTCCCTCCCAAAGACCTGCAAGGGATTTCCTCCGACGTCTGTCCTAGGTACACCAGATATAACCCTCCGCCGTCACATGTGTATGATCCTATGGTCAGATACTAAGGATACCACCACACCAAAAACTCCTAGGGGAAGAGTCTCTAGTCGAATCAAAAGGCGTGGGCAGGGTAACTGATCCTGAAAATCAAAAGAGTCCCCAAACGTGATCCAATCCTGGTATATGCTCGAAACAGAAAGTAGGAGGTGTATTTTCAACAATCTGATCTCACAAGACCCACTACATAGATCCTAGGCAAGCTTTGAATGAGGTGGGTTTACCTGTGATAGTCGAACTACGATCTTTGCGTAATGTGTGATCTTGGGTGGTTTAAGGTGTTTTAAACCCAAGATCCTAACCAAGACTAGTTGGTGAAAAGTGTAACCTAGAAAAGAAAATGTTACTAGTACATTTTATTAGGGTTCATTATAAAGGTTACTTGCTTACTCAAAAAGGTTGGGTGTGTGAGAGTGTCTATAACAGAGATATAATACTGAAATGAAATGCTTACCACTAAACAAATCTTTTCTTTTCAATGCAAGTCTTAAAGATACGATCTAGAATGCATATGCAAATGCAATTTTTAGTCTTTTCGAATGCAGAAAGATAAAAATAAAGTCTAAACGTACAAAATTAAACTCAAAACCTAAGAATGCAGCTACTAAAACAAATAAGTATGCAAAAGAAAACTTGCTTCTTTTTTATGCAAAGCACTCTTAAATCCTTTAAGCCACTTGCGAGGTACTCTACTTAGAAAATAAATCAAAATTTTTATGCTTTTCAAAGGTAAGAAACAAAACTGAAATTGAAACTAACCTATTAAACCACTTATACTATGAAACGAGAACTCGACACATTTCTCGTTTTTCTCTCTCCTAATTTTAGTAGGTATTTTTAGCTCCGTTTCAAAAAGGGGTGATGCCAGTATCACACATTTTCATTTCGAGGCATTGTTTTGGACCTTTGAATTATCTTTATCGTAAAAAAATTTAGTTTCTATTTTCAGGTACATTTTTAGAAATTTAGCAAAATAGCATACATTTTTAAGCAATTTATAATGAAAAACATATACATTTTGCAATTTTTTTCTATAAAATAAGACATTTTTATGGACAAAATAAGACACTTTTATTGACAAAATTGTAAAAAATTCCAGAAAATATAGACATTTAAAACCATTTTCAATCAATTTTCAGATATGTTTTGTATAAAAATGATACTATTTCATATTATTTTCCGAAAAGTGTTGAGTTACATAAATTCAACAAAAACTATACAAATTATTTGTAAAAAACATATTTCAAACATTATATATAGAAATTTTATTTCTAAAATTAATTCTGAAAGTCAAAACATTACTAATATATCTTATCAAAATATTATCAAATTTAGCATTTTTTTCAAAACATGAAACTAATCAACAATATCATGCAGGCCAAATTCATGTCCTCTTCTGCTGCATGTTTCCCTCCTCTAACATTATAATAAATTAAAAAACAAATTAAACTAACCCCTAACAACATTATAATAAAAAATTTAAAGAAAATATAAAAACAAATCAAACTAACCCCGTCGATGCCCGGCATCGAGGGGGCCATGAGGGACGCCCTTTGGCGCCCAAGCGAGCGACCTCCCTCTCTTGGGCTCCAAAGGGCGGCCCTCACGGCCCCTTCGATGATGGGCATCGACGGGGGCCCTGAGGGCCGCCCTTTGGCGCCCAAGCGAGCGACCTTTAAACAAAATTTAAAAATACATTAAAAAAAAATACTAAGTATCTATATACTAACCAAACTTACATTATAAATTTTTTTAAAAAAACTATACAAAAACTTAAAAACAATTAAAACAAAAATTTAAAAACAATAAAAAATCAAACTATACAAAATTTTAAAATAAATTAAAAAACAAAATAATTAAAAAAAAATTAAACTATAAAAAATTAAACAAACTTTAAACAAAATTTATAAAAAATTAAACAAACTTTAAACAAAAAAATTAAACAAAATTAAAAAAAACATAAACTATACAAAAATAAAATAAAATTTAAAAAAAATCGAAACAAACTTTAAACAAAAAATAAAACAAAATTAAAAAAAACATAAACTATACAAAAATTAAACAAAATTAAAAAAAAATAAACAAAATTTAAAAAAAATCGAAACAATGCAATGGCGGTGGAAGGGAGGGCGGCGGGGGAGGAGCGAGGAGGGGGAAGGGAAGGGCGACGGAGGGATAAGGGAGGAGGAGGAGGTGGTGGGTGGTGGCGGTGGAAGGCAGGGCGGCGGGGGGAGGAGCGAGGAGGGGGAAGGGGAGGGCGACGGAGGGATAAGGGAGGAGGAGGAGGTGGTGGGTGGCGGCGGTGGAAGGGAGGGCGGCGACGGGAGTTGGAAGGGAGGGCGCGGGCGCGGGGGGGAGGGGGAAGTGGAGGGGAGTAGGGAGGAGGAACGAGGGGGAGGGCACCGCCCGCTTGGGCACCAAAGGGCAGCCCTTAGGGCCCCCTCGATGTCGGGCATCGACGAGGGCCGTGAGGGCCACCCTTTGGCACCCAAGCGAGCGACCTAGATGCCGAGCATCGACGGGGGCCGTGAGGGCCACCCTTTGGTGCCCAAGCAAGCGAGGGTCGCTCGCTTGGGTGCCAAAGGGTGGCCCTCATGACCCCCGTCGATGCCCGGCATCGAGGGGGCCCTGAGGGCCTCCCTTTGGCGCCCAAGCGAGCGACCCCCCCGTCGATGTCCGGCATCGAGGGGGCCGTGAGGGCCTCCCTTTGGTTCCCAAGCGAGCGACCCTCGCTCGCTTGGGTGCCAAAGGGCAACCCTCATGGCCCTCATCGATGCGCGGCATCGAGGGGGCCCTGAGGGCCGCCCTTTGTCACCCAAGCGGGCGGTGCCCTCCCCCTCCTTCCTGATCCCCTCTCCCCTCCACTTCCCCCTCCCTTCCAACTCCCCCCGCCACCCTCCCTTCCTCCACCGCCACCCACCACCTCCTCCTCCTCACTTATCCCTCCGTCGCCCTCCCCCTTCCCCCTCCTCGCTCCTCCCCCCGCCGCCCTCCCTTCCACTGTCACCACCCACCACCCCCCTCCTCCTCCCTTATCCCCCCCGTCGCCCCTCCCCTTCCCCCTCCTCGCTCCTCCCCTTCCGCCCTCCCTTCCACCGCCATTGCATTGTTTCGATTTTTTTTTAATTTTTTTTTTTTTTAAAATTTTGTTTAATTTTTGTATAGTTTATGTTTTTTTAAATTTTGTTTTATTTTTTGTTTAAAGTTTGTTTAATTTTTTATAAATTTTGTTTAAAGTTTGTTTAATTTTTTATAAATTTTATTTTGTTTAAAGTTTGTATAGTTTAATTTTTTTTAATTATTTTGTTTTTTAATTTATTTTAAAATTTTGTATAGTTTGTTTTTTTATTGTTTTTAAATTTTTGTTTTAATTGCTTTTAATTTTTTTTATAGTTTTTTTTTAAATTTTTTATAATGTTAGTTTGGTTAGTATATAGATACATAGTATTTTTTTTAAATGTATTTTTAAATTTTTAATTATAATGTTATCTTAGTTTAGTTTGTTTTAAATTTTTTTAATTTTTTTAATTATAACATTAGTTTAAATGTTAGTTTAATTTGTTTTTAATTTCTTTTTTTAAACCCAAAGCTAATATTCGTGGAATAGGGAGCATTTGTGCAAGATGGGAGTGTATTAAACCAAGACGTAGATCCCAAAGGAATATGACATCTGAAATGATGGGTATAGATGTAGACTCAGATTGTGCGCCCATTGATAATAGAGAAGAGTATGAGTCATCTACATCTTCATCAAGTCCTTCATCTGCAGAAAATGTAGATTCTAATGGGGTGTCAGAATCCATCGATGAATTTGAAGAAGCAGTGTAGATGCTTTTTATTAGTATGATTTTTGTAATTGAAACTCTAGAGGAGTTTTTGATGATGGGGTGTCAGAATCCATGGATGAATTTGAAGAAGCAGTTTAGATGCTTTTTACTAGTATGATTTTTGTAATTGAAACTCTAGAGGATTTTTTGAATATTTATATGAACCATTTGTTCTTGTATGGTCTAATATATTATCTCATTATGAATCGCATCATAATTCCTTTATTTTTATATGGTTATAATGGTGAAATTATTAGAGAAATTTGTTTTTTTGTTTAATATGCAATTTTCCTGAAAGTTGTAATTTATCCCTTCAAGAATTGTTTTTTTTTCCAATTTAAGGTTGATTTTAAAGTTTTGTTAAACAACAATATGGGATGTTTAGGCCATGGCTCTATTTTTTACCCTAAAAAAAAATACGTGTATACTGGAATCAACACTTTTCTATTTGGGGGGTGTTTTTGGTGTTTTTTTTGCTAAAATCATCGTTTTTATGGGTAGAGTTCTCGTTCATAGTATATAGTTCTCATTTCATAGTATAAGTGGTTATTATCAAAGTAAAAGCAAAGAACTTTCAGATTTCCTTATTGAAACAGTAAAAGCTACCAATATGACTTTCAGATTTTTATTGATGTAAGCATGCCAACCATTAGGAAAAGCGTATGAAAACTACTTTTAGACCCAAACAAAGAAAATGACCTACAAAGAAGTATGGTTTGGTAAAGTCAGGTCTGCACATAAACAGTGCAAACAAGGTCTTGAACAATAGGAAGACACTTGAGCTTTCACTACAGGAAGAAAACTAAAAGCATAAGGGAGGATAAGAAACCAATATAAAGAGAAATTTCACTCAAATAGATACAAAAAGGGTCAAGAAGACTCAAAAGGATTCAAATCCAGTGCAAATGGAGCAAGTAGATTCAGTCAGACTCAAATTAGGGTACAAAACACCAAACTGGTCCACAACCCCCCAACTTGGGTCAACAAGCCCCAAAACTTTCCAAACAAGCCCAAATTGATCAAAAGAGGTCCAAATCATGAACATAGGATCAATACAAGGATAGGATACCACTTAAAGTGGTTTAACTCAGACCTAGGGTCATCAGGGACCCCAAAAATGCAGCCACAACCCCCAAATTTGGGTCCACAACCCACAAACTCAAACCCAGAATGTGTGTGCTACTGTGTATGAGGCATACCAGTTCCCATGCACTACTGTGTATGAGGCATACCAGCACCCATAACAAAGTAATGCGCTATTGTGCTTCACAATAGTAGCGCACAGGTGGGAAAAGTTGAAAAAATGGGGTTAAAAAACCCCCCAACTTGGGTCCACCAGGGTTTGAAAGGGCTAGGAAGGGTTTGTAAGAGCTAAGGAGGGTCAAACAAAGCCTAAGAATTGATTCTAATCAAGAAATTGAACAAATACCTTCAAACAAAAACTAAATAAATGACCTTGGATACCCCTAAGCAGTTAGGCTTTCCCCAGTGGAGTCGCCATTCTGTTGTGAGGCACCTATAGTTCGAGGGATAAACTACCAACTTCAGGTATGAAAGATAGACCTATAAAAGTTCTGCAAGTACAACTAGTAAGCGAAGAGATTAAGGTTAGCGATATGTGCACCTTATTCAGAAGGTTGATCCAAGCCTTCTCTTCTTGCTCTTCAATGCTATCCAGTATCGCAATGCCCACACCTGCAAAACAACTTGATACCTTTCTCAAATACATTTGACTAGATATATAAGATTGATATTCATGACAGAAGAAGACATCAAACTATAAGTAAATTGTAATCAAATCTAAGACACACATAAATAGGTCATATTTGGAAAGGAAAGAACGTTTAATAATTATTAATGAATGAAGCAAGTACATAAGATTATACCTTCCTTCAAGCTTGGCACTTCACGAAACCTAGATTCAAGGTCTCCTGTTTCTGTTCTCCAAGGATCCCAACCTCTAATCAGCTGCGCTAGGGTTTATCAAAAATTGAGGCACAAGAGAGGGGGATGAGGGTCTCCATTCCTCTAGCATAACTTTGTTATAGGCTTGGTCCCTTCACATGGCCCTTCTACCCTCCTTATATAGTCAGTGAAGGAGAGGAAAAGAAGTTATAACAGAGTAGGAGGTTCCCCAACCAACTTACCCAAATTTTGAGATTTTGAATAGTACAGGAATGTGCTCTACTCTACAGTAGAAAAAATAGCGCACATGTGGAGGTGGGAACTACTTTAATGAAGCAGGGTAGCGCATATGCCCTATTATCATGCCTGTGTACCAGCGCACATGTGAAAAAATGGCCAAAAATAGGATTTTTCTGCTCATTTTCAGGAGATGGTTTGGTTTGGAAAAATGTTGCTAAGGGTCATAAACATCAAATGGGTCAAGAGTGAGGTAATTTCAACAATTTTTAGTGTCCCAAATGACCCCTCAATCCAAAAGTGTCTTGTTGTGTAACTAAACTTGATCTCAAGAAGTGTCGTCGTGCGACCAAGGGATGTAAGTGTCGTCACGGACGGAGAGGTGTCATTTTAAGTTATAACAGATGCCCCCTAATGTATGAGGACATAGGGAGTGAGGGAAATGATGGCCGAAATACATTATAAATAAAAAAGAGTTGAATCATGGAGGAACCGGAGAAACCAAGAATAAGAGGCTCAAATGAAGTACCTAAAAGCAAACGAAATGTCAGACAAACTCATCCTTGGGGTAATTGTCCATTTTCAAAAGTGGAACATGACCTCCAAGAGGACACAATAATGCTCCAAATACTGATGCATATATCATAGACACTAGAATACAAGCCTGGATCCATGAGGAACATAAGTGTAAACATAGCCACATAAATACAAGGTGGATCTATGTCAAAACTGGAGAACATAGAATTAGAGAACAAGTTGGATATATGTCTCATCAAGAGCCAAAAAGAGTGTGGCTCAGTCTTGCGCAAATTTGGCGATAACATAAATGAGGTGATGCTATCAAGGATCCCAAGGTATTCATCCAAAAAAAACCCAAGGTACAAACCTATCCATGCGAATAAATGAGTTGATTTCGAACATGGGAGGTATCGTTTGATTACCGGTCATTGATGTATACCATTAACAAACGCAAGGGTTTCCACCAATAATGAAAATGGAACCCAAGGTACCTAGTACATTCAAGCAAGTGAGAACAAATGGTCTTGCCGTCGAACACTTGAAGAATCCATCGAATAGGAGACATTGATGTATTCCCATCTATCCAATAGAGAGGGACACTGCCACTAATGATTGCAATCCCCAAGGTACTAACTGAAACTCTAAACTTCATTCCCAGAGCACAATGAGTTGAAGTCGATGGGAAGAAGTCCATTGGAAGGGAGGCCTTAAGGAATCCTCCATCATTCAATATGAGGGACACTCAACAGGTATGATCTGATTTGGAGTAGGACTGAACACATGATGAAACATACTGACACCAAGGAATGGTTGACGCATGAGGTCAAGGCAACTGCAGAATGGCTGACACATGTTATATCCTTGAACAGTGAGCACGACACAAGAGTGACTTAGGAAGCTTTTAACACAAAGAGACCACGATTCAAATATGCAATGTAGGAGACATTAACAGATTCTCCATAGATTGGAAGACTAACCAAACGAAGGAGTAAGAACTCTGAGATCAGTTTTACCCTAAGGCCAACACTAGAACCCAACTTGTTTGATAGACTCAAAACAGGTGCTTTGTTCAAGGAGGTAGTTGACTTGTTGCCATCATATCGAAAGATCTTTTAACATTATTCCCTTCCCTTTTATTTTTCATTTTTTAACGAGCTTGAAAAAGAACTAAAGCATGCTCAACCATATTTTCATATTTAAAGAGTCTGAAAAACCTAGAAGAAAACTCCATACACCTATCCGTGGATTTTATATCGAGCTTGGATTGGTCTGTGCTTGGCGGTGTTTTCTTGTTTATAGAGTTGAAAAAATTAAACAATCCTCTATACACCTACTCGTGGATTTTAATATTGAGCCCGAGTAAGTGAATGCTCCCTTGGTGTTTTCATGTTTAGAGAGCCTGGAAACCCTAAAGAAAGGCTCTGATAGGTCCTTTTTCGTAAATTTAGTCTCCTCCCCCGAAAAAGTATACAACATTGGAAGAAGAACTCTTCTAGCGCATACAGAAGTATACGTAGAGTATACCTTTTCCGTAAATTATCCACCAAGGCCCAGAAAAGGGGTAATTGTATACCTAAGTGGGTGTCAGTTCAGTTATTTTAACGAGCCCGAAAAGACAATTATGCTCGACAAAATTTTCCTATTTAAGGAGGCTGAAAAGGGATTAAAAGAACTCCATAGGGATCTTTTCCGTAAAAGTTTAAGGAGTCCGAAGAAGTAAACTCGTGACCTCTTTACAGTTTTTAATGAGCTCAAAGGAGATATAGAAAATGCTCATAACTTCCTTGTTGTTTTTAACGAGATCGAAGTGGAGATGAAAGAAATGCTCATAGCCTCGTTATTGTTTTTAATGAGCTCGAAGGAAAGGTGGAAGACTGCTCGTAACCTACTTACTGTTTTTAACGAGCTCGAAGTAAAGGTAGAAGAATGATTGAAATGGGAGGATACGAGTGTTAGGGACTTGCAAAACTACCTCCAAGCGCATAGAACAAAGTTATGCCTAATGAAAGGAACATGATCAAGATAAGGACACTCAGGGTGTGTCTCTTCCAGGTAAAAGGTGTCAAATTGCGAAAGCAAAATGATACAGGGCTTAGCGGAAATGAGATCATAGATGGAGGCTTATACAATGAGCTAAAAGCATGGAAGTTGGCATCAGGCTCATTAGTGCAAGCGGGATCATAACAGATGCATATGCAACTTAAACACAAAGATGGGAGCCTTATCAGGAATGGCCATAAATATATGAGGAAGAAAGATATGAGGATTCTTCTCAAAGTCATGGTAAATCTAAAAATGCTCCCAAGCCTATGAGAAAAACTCAGCATGGGCACCAAAATGGCATAAGGGTGTTGAATAGGGTGACCCATGTTAGGTAGGCTTTACCGCTGGAGTGATGCACGATGCATAAAGAGATGGCTAACACACCAATATCCAACAGGTTTGACCCTATGGTGAATTCGTATGGAAAAAGGTTCAAATGTAACATAAGAGCGGGCAAGCCTAAACCTATATGCAAGGTTCCAAATATACCTGACAAGGTCGCACAAGGTGTCGAAAGAGACCATTAAGCAAGTATAAATCCAGCTAAGAATCCTGCCTCCAAGAAAGATTAGTACCAAGATCATATCTAAAACATATGTAAAGAAAGACTTGATACAAGTCACTATGGTAGAAATACTTTCAACTTCACTATCATCAATAGTAGGCATAAACAAGGTAGATTTTTCAAATGAAGACTCTATGGTACCCAATCCCGAGGACTTACAATCAACAAGATCAACTTCAGGATGAAGATCAAAGTTGAAGGACATGATGGAGTCTACAAAAACAAGTTCATCATCACGGGAGTTGAAAATTCTAGAAGCAGAATCAAACTCAGCAGGAACACCGATTTGCAGATCTATAGGAGAGTCCAAAAACTCAACAGTAGGAAGATCAGATTTTAAGGTCAAATCGGGGCTGGACATAACCGCGACTGGATCAACATCCAAATGAATGGAAGACTATACTATGGACTCTAGGAAAACTTCATCGGAAGGAAGTATATCGTCCTAGATAGAACACATATCTAAACATTCAGATGGACTAGACATAACCGCGACTGGATCAACATCCAAATGAATGGAAGACTGTACTGTGGACTCTAGGAAAACTTCATCGAAAGGAAGTATATCGTCCTTTAAAACCATAAAATCAACTAAGACTGTTTTTCCACCCAGGGTAACAGGTACCTGACGGAGGAACCGATCGGTTCACTAGGTCTTGTATCGAAGGTCAACGACCAATTAACAGCTGGAATAACATTAGGGAAACCCAAATCTCTCGAAGCGTAAGCGGATAAGATACTAACATAAGCTCATTCATCTACAATGAATCGATCAACTGTATGGTTCCTGATATCAACCTTTATCTGGAAAGGTGTCGAAGAAGGAAGACGAGGTTCAGCTATACTATTCCAATCAAAGGAAATGATCCTAGGGCTTTGTAGGGGTTCACGGGGCACAGATGAAGTGTCCCCTTTTTCAGAAACATCCAAACTGGTAATGCAGAAGACTTCAGGGATAGGTGCATCGGTTTCCAAAGGACTAATGGGATCGGTCGGATATTGCATCGATTCGATCACTTCACTCTCCGAAGGAAGAGTGGGGTTGACCAAAGATTGCATTGGTTCAACCACTTTATCAACCAAAGGTTGATCTGACTGTATGGAATCTATAGACAACTCAGGAACAGAGTTTCCTTCAGACATGGACCACACTCTTCGTGCCTCTGGAATGGCAGGGCATCGGTGAGTAAGGTGATCTCCCTTACAAAGTTTACAAGGGAACTTTGGTTTCCGTCCTATAGGTCGAGACTCCTTTACAATGTCAGTACTCTCAGCATGACTAGAATTGGCTGACAGCTTGCCCCCAGCATGACTTGCAGTGTTTGGTTTCTCAGAAGCAGAAGAATTTTGAACTAAGGACCACACTTTTTGCACTTCTGGAAGTACAGGGCAGAAGTAAGTAAGGTTGTCTCCCTCACAAAACTTGCAAGGGAAATTACACTTTTGTTTATTGGGTTTGTCGACAATGTCAACTCCCTCAGCATGAATTGCAGTGGTTGATCTGATGTCTCCACTATGACTCACAAGAACTGGTGACTTGTCATTAATATGACTAGCAGTGATCAATGACGTGTCCTCAACATGACTGACAGTGGTTGAAGACAAACTTTCAGTGTGATTTTTAGTGACTAAAATTTTTCTCCCAGCATGACCTCCAGAAACTGGGTAGGTGCCCCCTGCATGATTCGCAGAGGCAGGGTGCTTTCCCCCAGCATGATTTCCAGAGGCTAGGTAGATGCCCCATTGTTTTGGCATCTTCTTCCTATTATTCCTCTGTCTATTCCTTTTAGAATGCTGGTTACTAGTATTGCTACTTTCTCCACATGAGGTAGAAGGAGGAGGATAAGATGTTACTGGCAAGGAAGGCCCATGGTTCTGATGCTCTTGATTTGAGGTTCTCACAAAAGAAGCGTCAGGAGCATGCAATGCATTCGGAGTGGAGAACAACCAAATCGGAAGCCCTATAGAGAATCCAGGAAGATTCAGGGTAGCCATTAAGGGAGTACCAATGTTTCCAATGAATGGAACAACAAAAGGATCCATCGGAACATGGGTACCTTGATTAGCGCTCTCCGGAACGCTAGACATGGTTTCCTGCTCAAATTAGCAAGAAGTTATCTAAGGCAAACTAAGACAAGTGTTGATGTATATGTAACTTCAGAATACATTTCACCCATGCATTTCATATATGTATTTTGTACTCCTATAGAGATGGCATTATTCCTATATATTGAAGTGTTTGTATTCCAATAGAAATGTTATTATTCCTCTATACGGAAGTGTCATCATTTATATTGTAAGTGTCGTAACTTATACTTGATGGGTTATTAGACCACCTTGTTGGGGTCATCCCTGTATAAGTCATGTGGGTTGAAGGGTTATTAGAGCACCCTATTCGGGGTTAGACATGTGGGTCAAAGGGTTATTAGACCACCAAGTGTGGGGTCACCCAGGATTAAGTTAACCATGGGTTAAGCTAGACATGTAGGCCCCATTAGTTTATTGGGCAGGAAAGAACAAGTATAAATAGAGATCGGGAGATCTCTATTTGATCATTAATTCACACACTTCTCTCATTCGGAAAGTGGCAAACTTATGAGGAGGAGGATCTGTTGCTAGGAGAAGACTATCTCTTGTATTCTGGTTGTATCATTGCTCTATCTATCTCTGAGGAAGTTATTGGGGTTTTCCACCTTTATGGTTTTCCCCAAGTAAACTCTGTGTCTCTTGTGTGCTTGCATTATTGTGTCCATGATTGATATGTTGTAGATTTGCTGTACATGTTGTTCTCTCAGTTAAGATCCTAGATCATATTGAGGTAAATTCTGAAAATTTAACATGGTATCAGAGCTAGCCTGAAAGAAGGCATGGTATGGCATGTATGACACTTGTTGCACTTGCGATGCTTGGGATTGATATAGAAAAAACCAGTCATCGTAGAACTTTCACTAAAATCCATTTTGGCAAATTTTTCGGATAGAAAAATTCTACAAGTCAAATATTAGATCCCCATGTACCTTGTGTCAAAAGGACAACTTCTAATTCTTTGTACTTTGTGTTTTATGATCTGTACAATATAGGGTTTCTGCCTCTTCCAGATCTGAGTCATAAACAGGTGACCTTGGAAAAAAGGTAATAACTTGGGATAGGAAGCTCCAAATGAAATTTCATAAAATGTGACAGGTAGTGCACGGACTGTACTTTCTCAGGTAACGTTTGCAGAGGCTGAAACAGAACTAGTGACATGTGGCATGCCGTACAAGTTTGCTCTCCTGTTTTATCCCATAAAAAGGTCACGTTGCGACACTTGGAATAAATCTCTCTCAGAGAATACATTTGAGGTCAGAACTATGGGGTTGGAAATATGATAGGTTGGGATATCACAAAAAAAAATTTCAGACCCTGTGGATTGAAATGTTCGGAGTTACACCAGAAACAATCAGGTACATATTTTTTTCAAAACAGAATTATTTTTGAGCACCTTCATTCATGGCTTCCGGAATTTAGGGTTTCGGAGAAAGTTGGAATTTTTGTAATCGGAGACTACGACTGAATGCTATTCATCAAAAATTAAATTTAGAGACCAAGATCCGAATTTGTGGTTGGGAAGAAGGCCGGGCTTGATCAAACATTAGTTCGGGACTTTGATTGGAAAAGTGGAAAATTAGGGCTTCTGCAAAAATGGAAATTTTTGAAATCTGTGAACACGGCTGGAAGCTCCTCAGAAAAATAGAAGCTTAGAGCTTTGGATCAAACCTTTTAATTGGGCAGAAAAGTGGGCTTCATCAAACCCCATTTCGAGGTCACGTCCAGTGAATCCGGAAGCTTCAAAGGAAAAATTGAGGAGTGAAACTTTGCAGTTTTAAAATTCTGAATATACCAGCTTGATCAGCTCATCAAGGCACATATTTATATCCTTTCGGAATTTTGAAATTCAAAGTTTGAATTTTTGGGGTTTCTCTGACAAACCGTATTATAGCTCCAGATCTAGTTCCTGCAAATCAAGTGGATTGGTTTAATCCTAGAAGAGGATGGATTGGTCACCTGCATAAGTGAAGAAGTTCCTATTTCAGATGGAGATGAGGCTAAGGCCTTACATAAAAATATTACAAGCAATCTCGACAGGCATGACTCATCCAGGTATGTCTCGAGATTTGTTCATGATTTAGTTTATGATATGTTTGTCTTCATGTTATTACGGTTAGAACAATCTTGAATGCATTCATTAGGTTGTTGACACTTATGATTGTACTAATGCATTATGGTGTTGTATGAGGTTTATGTTGTCCGCTAACATGAAAGGTACACCAAGAAAGACAAATCATGTTCTAGTTCAAGAACATATGATAATGATGACATGAAGACAAAGATTCATCCATTGTCATGGTTCACTTAGAAGATCTACTTACGAGGTATGTATAACTTGGTTCTACAATGGATAACTTATGAGACATGCAGGTTACTAGCACAAGTCATTGAAGAGAACCAGAAGACATTATGCGGGTATGTTAGACATAACTAGCTAGTGTGCTAATCTAGGTATGTTTTTCCTATATCAAGCTAGAATCCTACCTTGTGTTAGGATCTTATACTGTTGTGTTGTTGATAATGATTATTCATGAAGTCATAGCTTTGAATAGTCATGGCTGTGTGCATATTATGTTTCTTACCATAATTGATGATATGACTAACTAGAAGAATCATGAAGGTATAGGTTTGAGTAATCACGGGTTTAGTCATATTATGTTTCTTACTTTAATTTATGATATGACTAACCATAAGAGTCCTATATAAAACTTGAAATGATTATTATTTATGTTTGAAATGATCATGACTATACATGCTTAATATTATTTTGTTTTGATAGTATTAAGAATATACTAATGAATGTATGATTATGTATGAGACCTCAATGATAACACAATGATGATACTAATAAGCATGCATAGTGATTAAGAATGGATATAAGTTCAAGGCCAGGTAATCTAGGAAGCAAAGATCAAGAGGGAGGACACTCCAGTTGTTCCTGCAAGGAAGCAAAGATGAAGAAGGAGCACACTTCAGTAATTTATGCAAGGATGCAGATATTCAGAGGGAGTTGACCACTTCTCACAATCCACATCAGAATAGAGCTGCAGAAAAGAAGCTACTTCAGCAGCTCCTGCAAAGACTCAGAGGGATTCCACCCAACAAACAAACAAAGATAAGTATTTTAATTACCATTTCTTATTTTGTTTAAATAATATTGTTCAATGATGTATATGCTTATGTTCCCAGACTTAGGATATGTATTGTGCATATTAGAATGATTGCATTAATGAACAGTATACTACTAATATGCATTTGATGGGTAAGTGGACTATGGCACTATACAACATTCCATTGCTACTTATCTAGAATGAAACCTCTTTGTTGACATGTTGGGAGTAGTGCAAACTCTTAACAATGTTCTGGTAGAGATTGGAAGACATCTAGAAAGTTACAGGATATGAATGAATGTTGTATTGAAGCATTGGCTAAGATAATTGCATGACTATATGACATCTTTCTTTATGTGCAAGAATTTGTTCTGAAAACTATGAGATGTTTTCTAATCATGCAATTTAACTTGTTGTGTAGGAAAGATCGTATACCATCACCTACAAAATAAGGACTACAACATTTTTTCAGCAACAAAGTTATCTATTGAAAATATTGAATATATTGAAGTTCCCAGGATCTGGGAATAATGCCATGATCGAGGAGTACCAATCGATCATGAAGATGTTTGGGATGTCGTCCCAAAGGGTAGTCTATAGTGACTTCTAAGAGGAGCTACAAGATCAAGCATGGTGCAAGTGGTAGCATAGAGACTTTTGCTCCTGTCGCCAGATACACTTCCATTAGATCTGTACTTGCTCTGGCTGCAGTGATGAAGTGGAAGATACACCAGATGGATTTCAAGACAACCTTCTTGAATGGTGTAGTTGAAGAAGAAGTATGTGAAGAAGCCACTTGGTTCTGAGACACATGACAGGGAGTCATATATGTGCAGAACTTGGTATGGTAGGATAGATAACTATCTATCCAGTTTGGGCTTTACCAAGAGTAAAGCGGATTCCAACTTTTACTACAAGGTTGAGGAAGGCAATCCAGTGATACTACTATTGTATGTGGATGACCTATTTGTAACAGGTGAGGATAGATTGATTGCCGACATGCAGCGGAAGCTTGCTTCTGAGTTCGAGATGAAGAACTTGGGTATGATGCACTACTTTCTTGGTATGGAGGTGTGGCATAGTGCAGTTGGAATCTTCCTTGGACAAGGGAAGTATGCAGTAGAGATACTGAAGAGGTTCGGGATGATGGACTGCAAGGCCATGGCCACACCTATTGTTAACACCCAAAAAGTGCTCACTAGCTCATTTCCTTATTCACATGACCCATTTGTCCACTTTTCCACCATTTGAGCCTCTAAAGCGATCAAAATGTCACCAAAAGACCACAATACACCCTTTTTCCCCTCAAAAGATATATTTTTCCTCAAAAAACATAAAAAACCCTAAAAAAGGGTCCAGAATTCCCAAAAATATTAAAAGGGAATAAAAATATTCAAAATATTCAAAAAAGGAAAAAAGAGGGAAAAAGGTACCTAAAACCATGTTGGTCAATACCATTGGTTTCCTCAAAACCATAATGGTATTCTCCACGACCAAAAACTATAAAAAGGTGGTAGGGGCTCCTCACTTTCCATCCATCCATCATCCTATCCTCATGCTATCAAAATCTCTCATGAGTTCTTGACCATTGTAGCAATCTTGGAGAAGAGACCATTGGAGCCTGGAGCATCTCACCTTTGGAGTTGCTCAAAACCACAAATCCTCACCATTTGAGGTATGATTATACAAAACATTCTTTTATTTCTTAATCTTTCTATGAATCATTTTTAGATTTATTTATTATATGCACATGCTAGTTTAGATTTAGATTTAATTCATAATCGTTTTTGCTTTCTATATTGAAACTGCTATCACATTGTTGATAGGTGCCCATTGCACAAGCCTGGTTGTAAAACCAAGCAACAGTTTTTGGCGACTCCACTGGCTTCGAATTCTTAGATCTTGGTTTTTTGCTTTAGATTTTAGTTTTTGTTAGTTTTAAATCATTTTAATTTACAAATCTGCCATACTAGACAACAGATCCATTGCTGCTCTAGATCTTGGCCCTTTCTGTAGCCATTAACAGCCTGAAATTTCCATTTTCGGGTTCGTTTTTCAGTCTCCGTTTTTTGGCTTTCACCTCGCAGATTTTTGCTCGACAGTTGTGCAGGTCATCACGACCTTGCAGCACTTTTCCGCGCTGTGCGCTGTGGCTTCACAGCCTTTTTAGGCACTGCCCATCGCGACTTCACGACCATTTTATGCGCTGAACATCGTGGCTTTGTGGACATTTTCCGTGCTGCACATCATGGCTTCGCAGACATTTTCCGCACTGCACATCACGGCTTCACGACAATTTTACGCATTGCACATCGCGGCTGCACGGCCGAAACCCACGTTGCACATCGCGGTTGTTGCCCTAAAACCCGCGATGCTGTTATTTTGAATTCGGCCAATTTTTTAGAAATTTTTTTGTTGTTTTTCCCCATTTAGCCTATTTTATAGCATTATTTTTTCTGCATTATTACAGTCATAGTGAATTATTTTCTATTTACAAATGCTCCTTTAAAAAGTCTTTTTAAAAATTTTCAATAAGTGAAAGAAAGATTCTTAGCATTATTTTTAGATCATATGTTTTACTTTTAAATTGCTCAATAGTTTGTCCAAGCAATATTTTTTAAGAGATCCATTTATTTATTGAAATATTTATGTTATTTGCTTCCCTTTAAATTATTTCAAAAATCCATTATTTTTGAATTGTTTTTTCAAGCATTTACATTTCAAAAAACGCCTTTATTTTTTGCAAACAGTAAGCGTCTTTTCTTTCATTTGTAATCAATCACCCAAGTGAGGCAAATCAATTTTAGTTCAATAATCACACGTGCACCCAATCTGCCACATTATTTAAACTGAGCCTTAAAATTTACCTTAACTCAACCAACTTTTTAACCCCAGTTGGGGAGCACTTAAAAGAATCTTGTAGTTAGGTAGGATTGAGGGGATAGGTGTGCCAATAACACCCCTCAATTTTTTACATTTGAGACATAGTGTTTTTCTTTAGGGTCCCAAAAATCCCTTATAATTTTGACATGTTTATCAACCAATTTATCGGGAAGGTCTCTCCCTTAGGAGGGTTGAAGTAGCCAGACTGGTTCCGGAAGCCTAAGTGGAATACTACAATCCATTCAGTAATCGAAGGATACCTTTCAAATTTCTTGGTGTACATCTGTATGGGGGTACAACGGCGATAGAACCAAACTGTAGATTCACCCAACCGAACGTGTCATGAACGGGTTATCCTAGTTTCCATTCTTTAGGATTGTCTACCCGGTGTCCCTCCCGGTAGGGGGATATCTAGCCGTTGATTCAATACTCTATATTGTCTGACTTCGATTTCATCACCTTGTAGATAATATCGTTTGTTGACTCACAATACTTCTAGTTAGGTGCTTGCATGATATAATACCCACCTTTGGTCTAGTGAGCACCACTTTTTTCTTGGAACTATTTTACTTTTGGTATTCTGACCACTATTGTTGGATCCCTCCACTTATTATAGCACAATTGTTATAATCAGTGATTTTGAGGTTGATTGTTGGCCTAAGAGCCATTATTTTTTCACTCCCCTCTTGCACTCATTGTTGCACTAGGGTTTCGAGTTTTTTACATCACCACCTTCCACTGAAAGTTTTACACATTTCTCACCATTGAGAATTTAATCCCGTCGTTTTTAGGGTAAACCCCCTCAGTTTGGTACACTTGACTCTACATGTCATAGACGTAGATCCTTATCCCTTGAATCTACACGTCATCGACATAGAACACAGTCATCCGATTATGACACGCCTCACTTCACCTCTGATTCTGAGGCTGAATCCGAACACCCTACTGAAACATCACCAACCAACCCCATGGCTGGATCACAATACGACCCCCTTTTCACCAGTGCTATTGGAGATACATTGACAAACCCTACTACTACTGTGCCACCCATGGTAACAACAACCCCTTTAGGCATGCCTAATATAGGGACCATTCCCCCTTTAGGTATGCCCAACACAGGACCACCACCTACTATGGATATGCCCAACATAGGAGTCACACCCCCTCTCATTACCACAACCCAGATCCTAGGAATTCCTGGCACTATTCCTAACCCCTTTGCAACCCATGTTACACTTGGCAGTGCTGGTGCTTCCCACACCACATCAGGTGGAGGACACATACCTTCAATACTTAGCATACCCTTAGGGGCCACTGGACAACTACATAATGCCACCATTAATAGTTATGTCCCAGTCACTACGCCACACCCATCGGCTAGTTTACCATACATGGCTAGTTTGAACTTACCAGACCTAGCCAGGTTAACCAACGATCCTATCAGGCACAACCCTACATGGCCACCCATGCCTACAAAGCTTCCCTAGGACATCCCCAAGTTTGAAGGAAAACCCGGGGAAGATCCCCAAAACCACATAATGTCATTTCACCTATGGTGTTCATCTAACTCCATAGTGGATGACTCCATTAGACTAAGAATGTTGCAATGAACATTCACTGGCTCTGCAGCCAAGTGGTACATTGAACAACCACATGGGACCCACCATACATTTACGTCCCTCGCCTCCACTTTCCTTCATTTTTTTCACCTACTTGTATGCTATGATGTAGGAGTTGAAATACTGTTGTCTTGCAGACAAAACACAGCTACCCACATCACTGACCATATCCATGAGTGGCGCAAGCGTTGTAGCCTCTGCAAGATAAAACTGGACAACTGTATATTTTGGATTGGTTTCTCAAATCACTCCTACCCCTCATAGCCAAAGATGTAGCTTCCGAACGACCCCAGTCAGAAGAAGAAGCTATCTTAAAATCTCAACAGTTCGACCTGATTTATGCCCCATGAGGCGATTCTTCACATGGTGACACTCCGGGGGCATCACATGCCACTGATGGTATTATCGGCCAAGTCATGGCACAAAATAAACCTTTTAGCATGGTGAGCACCATAAATATCCCAGACCTCTCTAGGGCTACATCTAATTCTGGAGCTGCGACTTCGTATGCTCCAACAAATCAGACTCATCACACTCATGGACCCTCTTGTCCACCACATTTCTATGGGCAAGCGCCATCAACATATGTACCACCCACATACTATAACCAACAGGACACCCAGAACCCAATTCACTTACCAGCCCAACCAATGTATTACCCCCAGCAAGCTACACCAGCTAACCCAACACTTTCAATAGCTCAGGGTTACCAACAACCCCAGCAGGCAATTGGACCTCCTCCAGCCCCACCAGCTTATTATCCACCGCAACCTGCTCCTGCACCTGCGGCACCCCAAAATCCTCCACTACTCAAGGGAAAGTGTACACACAACACAATCAGCCCCAACACCAAAACAACCAACGCAACTAGGCCGGACAACAAAACCGCGGAAGAGGACGTAACCGCGGTAACAACCAACAACATAATCAAGGTCCACCACCACCCAATCCTCCAAATAATAAAAACGCTGCTCCCCCCAACCAGAATCCTGATCGTCATCCCAAATAGGCAAAAAAAAATAACCTGAGAACAAACCATCCATGTTCTATATGTGGAGTCTATGGCCACTACACTCACAACTGCCCCCATTTAGAGAAAGTACGTAAGCTTTGAGCTGATGATACCCAATGCCAGGGCTACACTGGACAACTAGCTCAACTTAATCAACCGCAACCCATGATATTGCAAAACCCATTGCCAAACTAGGGAGTAGTAAATGCTCGCCTAATGGATCCCCCACAAGGATCTGCTGCACCTCAGCAGCAAATCACCTATGCTGCAACTGATTATCAACATACGGATTCAGGCACACACCATTTATTAATGATATCATCCAATGACGTCAACCTCTAGACTCGCAGGAATCAGTATGGCCCACCCCCAGAAACTCCTCCCACTGACGCATCCACCTCCCTTCCATCAGATCAACCACTACGATACCAAATATGCCGTTGGATGGAGGACCTAAAATCCCTCGCATCCCTTTGCGAAGGATTAACAACAATCTTAATGCTCGCGCAACATCCAATTATAACGTCGTGGAAGATTTAGCACAATACCCCGCTTCTATGTCTGCTTTAGAGGTATTGAAAACATGCCCCACACAATGAAAACTACTACTATCCGCCATCGGAGGAGTAGACCCTAACGATACACATATGATGGCTTTCGACTTAGACCAAGCCGAACCTCGATTGCCATCAAATTTGGCCTTCCAAGTATCTGTAAACCTTTGAAACCTTGTTGTGCATCGATGAAGGAGCTTCAACCTACGTCATGTCCACTCTTGTGTGGCAGAAACTTAGTTCCCCCACTTTACAACCATCCACTACAGCATTACGATCTTATGACAGGCGCTCTGCTTAACCACAAGGCCTCTTAGCGAACGTACCCATAGAACTAGGCGGAAAATTAGTCCTCATTGACATCGAAGTGATCAATGCCCAACTCGACTACAACCTCCTTCTTGGACGTATTTATATGTACAAAATGAAAGCCGTCGCTTCATCTGTGTTCCGCCTCATGATGTTCCCACATGAAGGACGCGTTATCAAGATTGATCAGCTCACATATTATGATCCTAACGCCCCCGCAGCCCCTCAAAATGTGCTACCAATGATTGAACAAACCCTTCAAATTGCACCGACATCATTTGTCTCATCAATTGGTCCTGGAATCTACAACGAGTCACCTATGACTTCTAAATTTCCATCGATCCCACCATATTTACCGATAACAAAAACATCCGATTTGTGCACCCTGTCATACACCACACAGCAGCCCTCGTCACTACCACAAACACCCACAGCACCTACTCATATCGGAACAACGTCAATTCATACTATCCCATTCTTATTCCCATTTTCCAGAGTTGTCAGTTCGCCAGTAATGGCTACACTCAACCTTCCTGGTTTAACATTAGGGTTACTTGTATGGTACTTACCTGCTCCGAGTCCCCTGTCGACTCCGACTGTTATTTTACAACCGGTACAACCTATCCCTACTACCAACCACCCACTCCCTCCTGTCACTCATCTGCAAAACAGACCACCCCCAATAGTGACTATGACATCAACGTCTAGAAATGCCCCACCTCCATTATGAAACACAAGGGGCATAGGCCCACAAACTTATAACACTGGACCCATAACTCGCACCCCCCCAACAACCCCCAAGGTAGCCAAAAACCCCCCAACTATTCGCATTCCCCCTAAGTGCTTGTTGTGTGACGATGTAGGCCACGCCACTCATCAATGTCCACAATTACCCACACTCCAAGAACACATGAATATGTTGGATGAAGACACCGGAATTCTAGTGATAAGACTCAAGCCACCTCCTCAACCTCGCGACAAAAATCTTCACACTAACCACCCTTGTGCGATATGCAACATTTATGGCCATTATTCACACCACTACCTTGATCTCCCAGATTATAGAGTAGCTTTATATGAGATGAACAATGCCGACTTAGAGATATCTCCTCCCCTCATCAAGGAGATCTACCCCTGAAATCATCTTCTTCGGAACAAATCAATACCATCTATATGATTTCAACCACATATAAACCTGAACCATTTGATTTATGGTTTGATTACTTTCGTACTGATGAGCAAATTCTAGAAACACTCACTGCCCTAGACTACCCTTGGGGTGATATGCACCATCGATCATACTTCCTCCCTGAGGCATCTACATCCACCGCGGAAGACCAACTATCAGTCGAATCAAAGGATTTTTTACCAACTAAGGTTGATTGGTTCAAAGACCCCATCCCAGCACTGGATGACTTCGAAGAGGGGAATATGTCCAACATTTCCCCTATCATAAAAATTGTCATTTCCACCACACCCGAAAAACTTGAGCTCATCTCGCTAGGCGCATCATGCACTCAAGCAGAGACTCAGGCATATAAGAAACTCTTCCAAGATTTTCGTGATGTCTTCGCCTGGTTTTACACCTAGATGCCTGGCCTCGATCCTAACATTGTGGAACATCACATCGACACTTGGACCCATGCGCCTCCTGTCCGACAGAAACAATGCCCAATTCATCTATCTAAGCTCCCAGCTGTTAAAGCTGAGATTGAGAAGCTCCAAAAAGCAGGATTCATATATCCTATCACCTATACCACTTGGGTTTCAAAACCACTACTGGTTAACAAGAAAGTCGGCACCATCCGCGTCTGTACTGACTTCTGAGACCTCCACCTCACTTGTCCCAAAGACAACTTCCCAACACCATTTATTGACCAACTAATCGATGAATGTGCGGGGCATGAGGTTCTTTCTTTTATGGACGGTTTCTCTGAATATAACTGAATCAAAATCCGTAAAGAAGATCAATACAAGACTGCTTTCACTACCCCATGGAGCACCTTCGCCTATCGCGTCATGCCTTTCAGTCTAAAAAATGCGGGAGCCACTTTCCCACATGCCATGACTTATTGATTCCACGATCTACATAGAATCATAAACGTTTATCTAGACAACCTCACCGCTCGATCTAAGAAATGATCTAACCATTTAGACAACCTTCGACAAGTTTTCTTGCGTTGTTGAAAATACAACATCCTCTTGAACCCACTCAAGTGTGTCTTTTGCGTTACATCAGGTCGCCTGCTGGGTTTTTTCATTTCAGAAAAGGCATCACTATAGAGCCCTTGAAAGTCCAAGCCATTATAGACTTACCGTCATCCTGTACATTAAGACAACTTCAAATCCTTCAAGGGAGGTCCAACTTCCTCCACTGCTTTGTCCCTGACTATGCCACGACGGTTCACGGTTTTCTTTGCCTACTACGCCTTCACCCCCGTTTCATATGGGACCAACAAGCAGAATCAACATTCATCGACTTAAAGAAAGCACTCACGAACGCCCCGTTGATCTCTCCTCCATATTTCACAAAAGATTTCATCCTCTATGTTTCGGCATCCGACTATGCCGTGTCTTGAGTACTTGTCCAAGAAGATACTGCTCGCTAAGAGCATGTCATCTACTATGTGAGCCAGACCTTGTCAGGCCCACCCCTCTGCTACCCACATGAAGAGAAGATGGCCCTCGCCATCGTCTTTTCAGTACAAAACCTGCGACATTACATTCTCCTCAGCCAAACCACAGTTGTAGCTAATTCCAATCCAATGGTTTACCTCTTGACACATTTCCTCCTTCAAGGTCGTGTAGCTAAATGGGTGATTATCTTGCAAGAATACGACCTAAATTTCAAAACCCCAAAGAGAACCAAGGCCCTAGCACTCACTCAACTCATCACAGATCTCCCCTCGTCTTCGTCATCACCCACTATCCAAATGGACCTCATTGACGACCACATTTTCATCATTTCCTCTGATGACCCATGGTATGACGACATCTTAATCTACCTCCGCACACAAAAATTTCAACCCAACATCAATCGTGACGGACGTCGTCGTATACGACACCACTCCCCTCGATATCTCCTATTAGGCGATGTACTTTATCGACGCAGTGTTGATACCATCTTACGATGTTGCCTTTCCCATGAAGAAGCAGAACAAGTCCTTAATGACTTCCATAGCGGTGCCTGCGGAGGCCATTTCTCTGGAATGGCCACCGCCCAAAAGATCATCCACGCAGGTTACTTTTGGCCCTCATTATTTACTGATTGCATCACCGTAGTCAAACATTGTCAAAATTGCCAACTTTTTGCCCCCAAGGCAAGAACCCCACCCGCCCCCCTTCATCCAATCGTCACTGTCGGACCATTCTGCAAATGGGCCATCGACTTCCTAGATTGCAATCCCATGTCGGCCGACGGTTATAAACACATCATTGTGGCTGTATATTATTTCACCAAATGGGCAGAAGCCATGCCAACTTACAATTGCAAAGCCGACACCGCAGCACGTTTTTTCCTCAACCATGTTATCGCTCGTTTTGGAGTGCCAAAGCAACTCATCTCAGATCACGGCTCTCACTTTGAAGATGCCGTTTGGAGAGAATTATCAACCCTACTAAAATTTGAACACCATTTCTCCTCCTCCTACTACCCCCAAGGGAATGGCCAAGTTGAAGCGATTAAAATTTTTTTGAAGACCATCCTCCAGCGCACTGTTGACAAAGACAAATCAAATTGGCATCACATGCTCTTTCCAACACTATGGGCATACCGCACGTCAACCAAAACCACCTCCGGTTTTACCCCTTTCCATCTAGTTCACAGTGTCGAATCCATCCTCCCCATTGAGTGCCAGATTCTAGCCCTACATATGGCTGTTGAACTCCTACCGGACACTTCCCCAATTGAGCAATGCTTACTAATTTTGGAGCAAGCCGATGAAGATCGACGCACAACCCTCCAAACCATGGAAGCCGTCAAGAACCGATCCAAACTGAGTTACGACAAACATGTCCGCCCAAGAACCTTTACTGAAGGGGACCTTTTCCTCGCCTATGATCAAGATCATGAAAAAATAGGAAAAGGAAAGTTTGTGTCCATGTGGCAAGGCCCAGACATTATACATACTTGCCTCAGACAGGGGGCATACATTCTAACCGATTCAGAAGGAAACCCCCTATGCAACCCACGCAACGGGTTGTACCTCAAGCGATTTTACCCATAGAAAATCTGATGGACACCACCGTCCATAATTGTACAGTCTTATTTTGCTTTTTACAACAAATACAAAAACCTAAAAATTCATTTTTCCTGCATGACCACATATGGATCCTGTTCCACTTTTCTATGTTGGTTTCCTTGATGGTGCAAGCTGTTGGTTTCCCAATCTCACCTCCATAGCTTGGGTAATATATTCCCCTTCACATGAGTTGATCCACATCGACGGAGTGTGCATAGGTGCCACCACCAACAACCAAGTTGAATACGATGCATGACTGGTCTCTTGGCCGCTGCTCTCCAAATGAGCATAACTCACCTTAATGTTTTCTTGGACTCACAACTCCTTGTTTCCCAGCTCAACAATGATTACCATGTATGCGATCCCTGTCTTTTCAGAAAGTTCTTGCGCACTAAACAAATGGTTCGACAGTTTGAATCCATTTCATTCACACATGTCCCAAGGAATCTCAATAGTGTAGCAGACCATATGGCCAACAACATTCTTGATTGGCACACCAATCAAACCATGTAGTAAATACAAAAGGTGCATCCACATGCATAACATGTGCCTTCACGGGCATATACAAAAATTAAAATGTTGCATCCACGTGCATAACATGTGCCTCCACGGGCACACAAAAAATCAAACATGCCTCCACGGAAAAACAAATATACAATAAATGCATCGATGTGCATACACGACTATATACCAAAACATATATATATATACATATAATCATATAGTCAACATGTCATAGGTTCCCTCAGCACCCACTATACAAAAATATATAAGCCATACAAAAAGGTACTTCCCCATACGCTCATCAACATTTGGGGGCAGATACAAGATCATCTAATCATCATACTCTCCGGGCTCCTCTGTCACCACCTCCGCTGGCCCCGTTGGATCATGCCGAGCCCGAACCCTCCTCTCCGCCAGCCCCACTGGATCATCCTACACCCAAATCCTCTCCTCCACTGGCCCTTCCGGATCATGCCGAGCCCCATCCCTCCTCTCAGCCATCACCACTGTTGCTCTGAGCAGGATAGAGCACCACTAACGAGGAGCATCGAAACAACACTCGAATCTTCTCCCACCACACCATGCGCAGTTCACTCACCAACCCCTCTCGAACTGGCACCCGTGGCCGCAAGGTTGGTACCCGCTCAAAGAAGAAACAACACAGGAAGGAGGCATAGCAGAACTCTCCCCCCTCCCGTCTGACCTTGTCTAGATCTCTTTGGACACCGGCCAAAAACATCTAACCCCACGCGTAGTAGGTCCCTCTCAGCACAGAATCCACCATCATCATTTGTCCCCCAGACAAATGATGTGGCGCTGCGGCACCCAACACCCACAGAACACAATCCCCAACAGCCCGCATATCCCACTCCCGCAGAGATCTTAGGCTCAATGCATTGTTCTGCATGATAGCCCCCGAAACACAGAATGTCTCCAACAGCTCCTCAATATCCAAACCTGTCGGGATCCTCGACAGAAGATCCCCTACCTCCCCTAAGCGAGGCAACCCAGTAAGAAAGTAAACATCAGTGAGGGTGATCTCTAACCTCCACCCCCAACCATGAAAGCACCCTCTGCAGGGACCCAGAGACCCACCAATTTGTTCAGCAGTGGTCCCACTGAAAACATCAGTGGAATCTAAGCGAAATTCAGGAGCCCGCTCATAACCAAAGTCTGTCGGACACCCTGATCGGTCCGAATCCGAATCATCAGGTCCTCCTCCATCTCCCGCTCCCGCCATGATACTAGCAGTCTCCTCAACATCCTTCCCAAAAAAAAGAAATTTTTTTAGAAACAGAATAAAATTTCAAAGAATTTCATCGTGGCTTTTCCATCAAAAGCTGTGATGATCATCACGGTTTTCATCCATGAACCCGCGATGAACATCGCGGGTATTGACCCCACAGTCGCGATGAGCATCGCGATTGTCAACCCCACAATCACGATGAACATCGTGATTGTCAGCCCAATAGCCACGATGAACATCTCAACTGTCGGCCCCAAACCCGCGATGTTCATTGCGAAAAAGGACGCGAAACCTGTGATATTCCATGTTGGAAGGCCAACATGGAATTTCGCGGCCTTTGGGGGCCTGCCGCTAACCAAAAAAGACATAATTCAAAAGGCTAAGGCAAATAGGGTTGCCTGAAACTCATAGAATCGAAAACCAATGGTCGAATCTCCCAGAAATCAAGAAAGAGCTCTGATTGTTCTTCCCAACTCGCACGTAACAATGACACATCATATTGGGCCCACACCATATTTATAGAGATTTGACCATTTTTCAAACAGCCATTGCGGTATCATACGACATCCGTTTCTCAAACCGTTGGTACCATTGGAATCAACACAGTGAGAAATTCATGATAGTCCTTTCCTTTTCCCATTTTCACCAGGTCCATTTTTTGAGCATTTTTTCATGCCTTTGTCGCCTCGGTTTGCGTGCCACATCGGTCATCCTCCATTTTTTACGAGTCTTATATCGTTGGATTCAGTTTTTCGCGCTCGTGATGACACTTGAGATCATTTCTCGCTCTCACCTCCAGATTTTTTGGGCATCCTTTACATGCCCCCCGTCGTCTCGGTTTGCGTGCCACATTGGTCGTCGTTCATTTTTTACGAGTCTTATATCACTGGTTTCAATTTTTTGCACTCGTGATGATGCTTGAGATCATTTCTCGCTCTCACCTCCAGATTTTTCGGGCATTTTTCCCATGCCCCCTTGTTGCCTTCATTTGCATGCCACATCGCCCGTTGTCCATTTCTGACGAATCTTATACCGCCGGATTTAGTTTTCTACGTTCGTGATGATGCTTGAGATCATTTCTCGCTCTCACCCCCATAATTTTTGGGCATTCTTTCAAAATGCCACTCATCACCTCGGTTTGCGTGCCACATTGGTCATTGCCCATTTTTAACAATCTTTATGTCACCGAATTCAATTTTCCACACTCATGACGATGCTTGAGACCATTTCTCGCTCTCATTAATACCTTTTTGTTCGGTATAGTTTTACCCCTTTTTCAGGCCGAGCAATTCCTTTTACAAAAAAGGAACTTAGGAAGTTTCTGTTAAGTTCTTTTCTGACTCCTAAAACAATGAAAAGATCGCCGAGCAATCTTGCTTCCTTTCATGCTCGCTAAACGTATCTGAAAGGGCATCTACTTGGTATAAGTTTACCCCTTTTCCGGACCTTGTAGACTAATTACGAAAAATGAATACTCTAGTCACATCGGCTAGAAGAGTTATCCATTTGCATCATTTTATGCTTTTTTGGGCTTTGGAGACTAACTTACGAAAAAGAACACCAATGGAGTCCACTTACCGCTTTCAAACTCTCTAAACATGAAAGCGACTATGAGCAATCACCATCCTGGGCTCGTAAAAATCCACAAGACGGTATGCCACCACCACTGCAAAGTTTTCTTATCATTTTCAGACTCCTTAAAAATGAAAGCACTCATGAACACAAACAGTCCTGGGCTCACAAAATCCACAGGATAGTACCATTTCAGAGCACACTTTTATCCCTTCTTGGAGCTCATTAAAAATACGAAGAAGGACCCAATGGTGCTTCTCGGCGCCACAATAGATCATGTCTACTCATATGGCAACTTCCCCATTTTGGTTGCCTTTGTTCAAAGTATTCTGTAGTATGTCACCCTGACCGTCCCTCTACAGCATCCATCAGCTTTCCCACCCAGAGTCAATACATACCCTTCAATCCTTAAAACTATGATCCCCACACCTACAAGTCAGTTTCCTACGCTTCCAAGTCAACCATGTCATCATGCTCTGAACAAAGGAAGTTTGAGTCCACCCACT
Source organism: Larix kaempferi (assembly GCA_027924585.1). Lineage (NCBI taxonomy): Eukaryota > Viridiplantae > Streptophyta > Pinopsida > Pinales > Pinaceae > Larix > Larix kaempferi. Next base: position 10,038,356 of record BSBM01000841.1, read on the forward strand.
CTACGACCCCAGTTATTTCCCATCCCCACAGTATGTCAGTCCTACCATCAATACTACCACACTTCAGTTCTACACCTCGCGCTCCTATCAAGGAAACATCATTTCCGTATTAGTTGTCGGTCTCCCTCTGTCGACACTAACCAAATTTATTCTAGAGGATAGACCTAGAGGTCCCTGTGTCTTGGATTCATCACCATTTATGACGAGTTTCTACGAATCATTTCGAGAAGAGTCCTCAGTGCCTCTCCAAATGGTTGTTTCTCACATGCTCGACTTCAACACCTTGATCGCATTGTTGAGACTCGCACAGGATATTGGTCCTTTCAGTTTTTTGTTGAAGACCCCGGATACCACCTGACTCTTCCACAATTGAGAGTCTACTTATGGAAACAACCAGTTACATTTTCCTATAGATATCTGGGTTGCGCATGGTGATAGTATTCAGATGTACCCCAGTTTTATATACTCCCTCGAGTATATAGTTACATTTACTTCTCAGAGATGACTCACAGTCATTGAGTCCCTACAGATGTTGGACACCTTTAGTTTCAATAGTTCATCAACCCTTCTGAGACCTTGTTCAGAACGGTTGTCGCTTTATTCCAGTGTATCAGTTATTGAGATCAGTCATGTTATGATCATGAGTACATCCCAAAATAGTGTCCCCTTTGGACCATTATGATGTACCAACAGATTTTTTATGTCCCCCTTCTTGGGACTAATTGTTATGTATATGTCTTGATACGAGCATGGGTATGCCCGCCTCGTCCATTATCAACGATTATTCCTCATTCATATTGAGGCCATGTAATATTTTTTGTTTTTGCAGCTTTCAAGGGTCGTTGATCTAGTCTCCAACCGGTCTCTTCTCTTCCCCAAACCCTAGGAAAAAGACAAAATAACTATGATGTCTATCGGCCATACGATGAGCTCCTGCCCTCACACATCAGGGGAAATCTGTTAACACCCAAAAAGTGCTCACTAGCTCATTTCCTTATTCAGATGACCCATTTGTCCACTTTTCCACCATTTGAGGCTCTAAAGCCATCAAAAGGTCACCAAAAGACCATAATACACCCTTTTTCCCCTCAAAAGATTTATTTTTCCTCAAAAAACATAAAAAACCCTCAAAAAGGGTCCAGAATTCCCAAAAATATTAAAAGGGAATAAAAATATTCAAAATATTCAAAAAAGGAAAAAAGAGGGAAAAAGGTACCTAAAACCATGTTGGTCAATACCATTGGTTTCCTCAAAACCATAATGGTATTCCCCACCACCAAAAACTATAAAAGGGTGGTAGGGGCTCCTCACTTTCCATCCATCCATCATCCTATCCTCATGCTGTCAAAATCTCTCATGAGTTTTTGACCATTGTAGCAATCTTGGAGAAGAGACCATTGGAGCCTGGAGCATCTCACCCTTGGAGCTGCTCAACACCACAAATCCTCACCATTTGAGGTAAGATAATAAAAAACATTCCTTTATTTCTTGTTCTTTCTATGAATCATTTTTAGATTTATTTGTTATATTCACATGCTAGTTTAGATTTATATTTAATTCATAATCGTTTTTGCTTTCTATATTGAAATTGCTATCACATTGTTGATAGGTGCCCATTTGCACAAGCTTGGTTGTAAAACCAAGCAACACCTATGGCATCAAACCTGAAGCTTCTATGTGATGCATCATCTAAGTTGGTTGATATCACTATGTATTGTCAGATGATTGGGTCCTTGATGCACCTGACAAACACGAGACCAGATTTTTGCTTTGCGGTGAACACATTGAGCTAGTTCCCGACGAATCCGAGGGGTGTTCACTTGTTGCTGTAAAGCATATTCTGAAGTACCTGAAGGGTACAGTTGATTATGGGCTCAAGTATGATGTGAATCAAAAGTTTAACCTACAGGGTTATGTTGATTTAGATTGGGCAGACAGTGCTACAGATAGAAAGAACACATCTGGGTGCTGCTTCAGTATGGGATCATGTGTGATCTCTTGGTTTAGCAGGAAGCAGTCCTGCGTAGCACTAAGTACATCCAAAGCAAAGTATGTTGCGACGGATGAGCAGGTTGCAGATGTATTGACCAAGTCATTTTCCAGAGTGCAGTTTGAGTACTTCAGAGAGAGGATTGGTGCACTTTAGATCGAGGTTCCTTCCAAAGGGAAGTGATGAGTCTGGAAGATGAAGATGCACATGAGCTTTTCTGACATGGTTGATGTGTTCTCCCATGGTCGTGATGTAATTGTTGAGCCATTCTTACATGGTGGTAGATGTATTCTCCCATGGTATAGATGTAAGGGATGAAGCCATTTTTCACATGGTGGTAGATGTGTTCTCCTATAGTGAAAAAGTAAGGGCTGGAGCCCTCCCCGAATGGTGGTAGATGTGTTCTCCCATGTTGGTGGTGTAAGTGTTGGATGATGTGCATCTGGGTTGTGCTTCATGGACGATGAGAAGATCTGAAGAGGATGATGCTATGATGATCAGGAGGATCATGGATGATGAGCATCAGGACGATGCTCCAGTTACTGCTCTATATGTATATGTACGCATCATGTTGGATGTTGGATATGATCAGTTGGATCATTTATATATATATGTATGTACGCATCATGTTTGATGCTGGATATGATCAGTTGGATCATTTATATGTATTTTTGTATATGCATCATGTTGGATGCTTGGACCATGTATCTGCATATGTATCAGGTGGATACATTGTATGATCAGGTAGATCATGTATGTTGATATGTATCAGGTATGATCAGGTGGATCATGTATTATGATATGTATCAGGTAGATACTTGGTATGCATCAAGTAGATGTAGTGTATGATCAGGATGATCATAGATGACAAGCTTCAGGATGTTGCTCCAAATGATATGTACCAGGACAGTACAGTGATGATGATTAGTATGATCATGAGCATCAGGATGATGCTTTGTGCGATGATGATCCGTTGGATCATGAGTATCGGGTTGATACTTGGAGGTCAGAGATGATATGTGGCAGGTTGTGCAAATAGCATGTAATCAGTCCTCGGATATCCGATAGGTTAAGCTGTGTGCTCGTAATCAGTCCTGGGATGAGGTATTGCTATGTAGTATGTAATCAGTCCTCATATATTCAATAGGTTGAGTTGTGTGCTCGTAATCAGTCCTGGGATGAGGTATTATTACGGAGACATGTAATCAGTCCTAGAGATCCGATAGGTTGAGCTGTGTGCTCGTAATAAGTCCTGGAATGCTCTTTAGAGATCTTGTCGGTCATGCTGCGGCACATAAATGTTCCTGGGATTCTCTTTAAAGGTATTGTCTATTCACATGTAATCAGTCATGGAGATCCGAGAGGTTGAGCTGTGTGCTCGTAATAAGTCCTGGGATTCTCTTTAGAGATCTTTCCGATCGTGCGGTGGCACATAAATGTTCCTGGGATGATCTTTAAAGGTATTATGAAGGAGATGCATGTAATCAGTCCTAGGAGATCTTGTCGGTCGTGCTTAGGCACATAAATGTTCCTGGGATGCTCTTTCCGGTATTGCATCCACACATAAAATTAGTCCTGAAAGACCACCTCTATTAGACTGTTCGCACAGATGATGAAGAGTTGCAGGTGGTGGGCCTACATCCAGTATGAAAAAGGACTTGCTCTATAGAACTTCCTATGACGAGTAGATTCAGAGATTGATTGAGATAGCAGCAGCAGTGACGATGACGATGATTCAAGGATGATGATTCGCTGATGATGATCCAAAGAAGAAGACTTGTGCTAGCAGACCTGTGTCGAGAAATACCTTCCTAGTTAAGAGGGAGTGTTGAGGTATATGTAATTTTGGAATGTATTTCACCCATATATTTCATATATGTATTTTGTACTCCTATAGAGATGGAATTATTCCTCTATACAAAAGTGTTTGTATTCTTATAAAGATGTTATTATTCCTCTATACAGAAGTGTCGTCATTTATATTGTAAGTGTCGTAACTTATACTTGATGGGTTATTAGACCACCTTGTTGGGGTCGGCCCTGTATAAGTCATGTGGGTCGAAGGGTTATTAGACCACCCTATTGGGGGTCGGCCATGTGGGTCAAAGGGTTATTAGACCACCAAGTGTGGGGTCGGCTCGGATTAAGTTAACCATGGGTTAAGCTAGACATGTAAGCCCCATTAGTTTATTGGGCGGGACATAACAAGTATAAATAGATATCGGGAGATCTCTATTTGATAATTCATTCACACACTTCTCTCATTCGGAAAGTGGCGCACTTATGAGGAGGAGGCTCTATTGCTAGGAGAAGACTATCTCTTGTATTCTGGTTGTATCATTGCTCTATCTATCTCTGAGGAAGTTATTAGGGTTTTTCACCTTTATGGTTTTCCCCATGTAAACTCTGTGTCTCTTGTGTGCTTGCATTATTGCGTCCATGATTGATATGCTGTAGATTTGCTGTACATGTTGTTCTCTCAGTTAAGATCCTAGATCATATTGAAGTAAATTCTAAAAATTTAACAACAAGTAGCACAAAGAGCACACCACTAAAAAATGTCCTAGGTATATCAAACCAGGCAAGCAGATGCCTTCCGGAGAAGAGTTTGGGATGATGAGGGCCCAGAATAGATCAACAAAGGATGAAGAATAGTTACCCGGGGTCCACAATACAATGACTAAGGGTGCAAGCATTGGAATCAACCAACCGCCATCCCAAAGACCTGCAAGGGATTTCCTCCCACGTATGTTGAGGGTACAACAGATATAACCCTCCGCCGTCACCTATGTATGATCCTATGGTCAGATAATAAGGATACCACCACACCGAAAACTCTTGGGGGAACAGTCTCTGGTCGAATCAGAAGGCATGAGCAGGGTAACTGAGCCTGAAACTCAAAAGAGTCCCCAAACGCGATCCAATCCTAGTATATGCTCGAAACAGAAAGTAGGAGGTGTATTCCCAACAATCTGATCTCACAAGACCTACTGCATAGATCCTAGGCAAGCTTTGAATGAGGTGGGTTTACCTGTGATAGTCGAACTATGATTTTTGCGTAATGTGTGATCTTGGGTGGTTTAAGGTGTTTTAAACCCAAGATCCTAAACAAGACTAGTTGGTGAAAAGTGTAACCTAGAAAAGAAAATGTTACTAGTACATTTTATTAGGGTTCATTTTAAAGGTTACTTGCTTACTCAAAAAGGTAGTGGGTGTGTGAGAATGGTTATAACAAATATAGAATACTGAAATGAAATGCTTACCACTAAACAGATCTTTTCTTTTCAATGCAAGTCTTAAAGATACGATCTAGAATGCATATGCAAATGCAATTTTTAGTCTTTTTGAATGCAAAAAGATAAAAATAAAGTCTAAATGTACAAAATTAAACTCAAAACCTAAGAATGCAGCTACTAAAACAAATAAGTATGCAAAAGAAAACTTGCTTCTTTTTCATGCAAAGCACTCTTAAATCCTTTAAGCCACTTGCGAGGTACTCCACTCAGAAAGTAAATCAAAATTTTTATGCTTTTCAAAGATAAGAAACAAAACTGAAATTGAAACTAACCTATTATCAAAGTAAAAGCAAACAACTTTCATATTTCCTTATTGAAACAGTAAAAGCTACCAATACGACTTTCAGATTCTTATTGATGTAAGCATGCCAACCATTGGGAAAAGCGTACGAAAACTAATTTTAGACCCAAACAAAGAAAATGACCTACAAAGAAGTATGGTTTGGTAAATTCAGGTCTGCACATAAACAGTGCAAACAAGCTCTTGAACAACAGCAAAGACACTTGAGCTTTCACTAGAAGAAGAAAACTAAAAGCATAAGGGAGGATAAGAAACCAATATAAAGAGAAATTTCACTCAAATAGATATAAACAGGGTCAAGAAGATTCAAAGGGCTTCAAATCTAGTGGAAATGGAGCAAGTAGATTCAAACAAACTCAAATTAGGGTACAAAACACCAAACTAGTCCACAACCCCCCAACTTGGGTCAACAAGCCCCAAAACTTTCCAAACAAGCCCAAATTGATCAAAAGAGGTCCAAATCATGAACATAGGATCAGTACAAGGATAGGAGACCACTTACAGTGGTTTAACTCGGACCTAGGGTCATTAGGGACCCCAAAAATGCAGCCACAACCCCCAAATTTGGGTCCACAACCCAAAAACTCAAACCCAAAATGTGTGCGCTACTATGTATGAGGCATACCAGTGCCCATGCGCTACTGTGTATGAGGCATACTAGCGCCCATAACAGGGGAATGCAATACTATGCTTCACAACAGTAGCACACAGGTGGGAAAAGTTTAAAAAATGGGGTTAAAACCACCCAACTTGGGTCCACCAGGGTCTGAAAGGGCTAGGAAGGGTTTGTAAGAGCCAAGGAGGGTCAAAGAAAACCTAAGAACTGATTCTAATCATGAAATTGAACAAATACTTTCAAACAAAACTAAAGAAATTACCTTGGATACCCCTAAGTAGTTAGGCTTTCCCCAGTGGAGTCGCCATTCTATTGTGAGGAAAATACACCTATAGTTTGGGGGAGAAACTATCAACTTTAGGTATGAAAGATAGACCTACAAAAGTTTTTCTAGTATAACTAGTAAGCGAAGAGATTAAGGTTAGAGATATGTGCACCTTACTCAGAAGGTTGATCCAAGCCTTCTCTTCCTTTCTCTTCAATGCTATCCAATATCGCAATGTCCACGCCTGCAAAACAACTTGATACCTTTCTCAAATACATTTGACTACATATATAAGATTGATATTCATGACAGAAGAAGACATCAAACTATAAGCAAACTGTAATCAAATCTAAGACACACATAAACAGGTCATATTTGGAAAGGAAACAACGTATGATCTTTATTAATGAATGAAGCAAGTACATAAGATTATACCTTCCTTCAAGATTGGCACTTCACGAAACCTAGATTCAAGGTCTCCTGCTTCTGTTCTCCAAGGATCCCAACCTCTAATCAATTGTTCTAGGGTTTATCAGAAACTGAGGAAAAAGAGATGGGGATGAGGGTATCCATTCCTCCAGCATAACTTTGTTATAGGCTTGGTCCCTTCACATGGCCCTTCTACCCTCCTTATATAGTCAGTGAAGGAGAGGAAAATAAGTTATAACCGAGTAGGAGGTTCCCCAACACACTTAACTTACCCAAATTTTGAGATTTTGACTAGTACAGGAATGTGCTCTACTCTGCAATAGACAAACTAGCGTGCATGTGGAGGTGGGCGCTACTTTAATGAAGTAGGGTAGTGCATATGCTCTACTATCATGCCTGTGTACCAGCGCACATGTGAAAAAAAGGCCAAAAACAGGCTTTTCTGCTCATTTGCAGGAGATGGTCTGGTCTAGAAAAATGTTCCTAAGGGTCATAAACATCAAATGGGCCAAGAGTGAGGTAATTTCAGCCATTTTTAGTGTCCCAAATGACCCCTCAATCCACAAGTGTCTTGTTGTGTAAGTAAACTTGATCTGAAGAAGTGTCGTCATGCAACCAAGGGATGCAAGTGTCATCACGAACGGAGAGGTGTCATTTTAAGCTATAAAAGATACCCCCTAAAGTATGAGGTCAGAAGGAGTGAGGGAAATGATTTCTGAAATACATTATAAATAACAAAGAGTTGAATCATGGAGGAACCGGAGAAACCAAGAATCATAGGCTCAAATTAAGTACTTGAAAGCAAAGGCAATGTCAGACAAACTCATCCTTGGGGTAACTGTCCATGTTCAAAAGCGGAACATGACCTCCAAGAGGATACAATAATGATCCAAATACTGATGCATATATCATGGCCACTAAAATACAAGCGTGGATCCATGAGGAACATAAGTGTAAACATAGCCACATAAAAACAAGGTGGATCTATGTCAAAACTGGAGAACATAGCCATAGAGAACTGTTATACATCCATATTTCACAGTGTCGCATCTTCACCATAAAAATAGCTGACGACGCTTCCCCTACTGCTTGAAACACCCAGAAGAGAAAAATGATGAGTGATCCTTGAAGATAAACATATCCTGTCAAGAATCAACCCAGCTGAGACTTCATATACCTACACTAGTGCACCTTGCTCCAGCTTAGGTGCGCGGTAGTCCACACTACCGTGCTATGCTCTTTCTTTGCCACACGGTACTACCGCATTATGATTTGTTTGAGAGGCGCGGTACACCTTTTTTAGCCTTTTTTCCATGGCTTGTGGGATCTTGATTTTCGAGGATTGGTGTCCCTGATTCGATCCTAACTCACTTTCTGTGATTAGTAGGCCTGATCCACTAAACTCTCCCAATATCCATCCTTCTCTCTTGTTGGTTAACCCTACTACACACTATAAGAGAGAGACATTACATGAGCAAAGGGGAGGACTCTTGGAGACATCAAACTTATGATATTGAATCTTTGTGGAGATAACTAGAGGAGGAAACACTTGGAGCTGGGAGTTGGCTTGGATATCAAGCAACCATTGTAAGTGACTTCAAGTTGGTAATAGAACATAACTTGTCTTGTTTCCCAAATCACATGTGTTGATTTTGTTTCAATTATATGATTTATATCTGTTATAGATTTAGATCCTAACTCATATTTCAAGTTGCTAGAGAATTGTATATGCATGTATCTTGGTTTTGTTTTAATAGGTTCATTCGCGAGGACTTGGAAATTGGAGCAACCATAAAGACAAGCAATTGGATTGAAGGTCAGTTAGATCTCTTCTGTTTCTTCCAGCAGTTTAATCTTGAAATGTCTGTTTAGATATAGGAATTCAAGGTAGCATTTGTTAAGTTTTGTCTTAGTTTAGAGTCAGTTAAAGTCTACTTTAATCTAAGAGAATTTCTACCTATCCGTAGGGAGAAAATTCTACATACAAGAATGGCGACTCCGCTGGTTTGAACCCCATTTGATTGATTGATCTCACTTTCAATCATTTTTTATTGTGATTCTTCTTTCTCTTCAAACCAGTATTGAATTTTGGTCTCCTTGACCTTTATTCTTCCCTCCTCTCTATATTTTTCCTCCCTGTGTGATCAGTGAGTCCTCTGGGTCTGCAGCAACCCTGAAAAATTCAATCTTCTTTTCAAAAGTTGCGTTTTTCCATACTTTGCAACAGTACCGCACCCCCGCCACTACATACAGCACGGTAGTACCGTGTATCCAACACTCTTACCAGAGCAGTAGTATACCAATACCGCGCTCTAGTCTGTTCCTGCAACGCGGTAGTGTTTGCATATTTTCAATTTTTTTCTTCCATGCTTGGTTTCCTGAGTCATTTTTGCTTTTCTCTGCCTTAGTTAGTGTTTTCTGTTGCCTATTACTATCCTGTTCATTACACAGTCTTTTTCGTGTCTTTATTTCTTTTGCGAGCTTGATTATTTTATCAGTTAGTGCCATTATTTGCACATTGGTTCACCCCTTCAGTCTGATTGCATTGGCTTGATCTTCTCATCACAACTAAACCATTACTACTATTCTTTTTTACTGGATCATGTATCTTTCATAATCACATTGTTTCCATTATTATCATTAAAATCTATATTGAAAATTATCATTTAGGAACATTTGTGTTGTTTGGATTGAAATGGTCTAGCAGTATTATTGTGCATTAGGAAGTGAACCATTTAAATTTGCCACATAAATTCTCATTTTTTGAAGCATCCTAGTTGCAAGATCAGTGAATTGGAAAGAAGTGTTTATTTCAGTTTGGCTCTATTTACAAAAAGAAAACAAAAAAATTTTGTTTTTGGTTTTTAATTGCTTATGAAAGTTTCATGCATTTATGATCGAAAAACTCTCTCTCTTCCATAGCTAGTTTTCATCGAATACAAGGCTTATTTCGATTCATTCTCACTTGCATGGTTTGGGTCGTCACAACACCACCAAGTTTCACGTCCATTTACCCGATTGAGTAATACAACCACTAAAATTAATCTCCCTAACTAAACCAACATTAACCTCACTTGAGGAAATCAAAAGAATTTGGTAGTTAGGTAAGACACCGGGGATGGGCATCAAAATAATTCCCCCTTGTCATTTTCATCTGAAACATAGTTGTTGTCCTCTAGGGAACTAAAATCCTCTAGTATTTATTGACACGGTCACAGCCAGTTTATGGAGGGGCCTCCTGACTGTTTTTAACTTTCAGGGGTTAAACCGCCGTGAGATTGAGAACCGGACGGACTCTGTGGAATGCCGCACTCCACTTAGCCCTAAGGCAACATTGATCATTGTCTTCCCTGTAATTCATAGTAATGCAAGGGTGATAAGGCAGAAGCCCGAAAACCTTTTCCAACGTGTCATGAACGGGGTAGCTTAGTGACTTTTCTACTAGGGCTCTTTTACCCAGGATCCCTTTCAGTAAAGGGATATCCTTCTCATATTGGTCTCTCACGTTGTATTGTTTGACTTGGATTTAATCATCCTGCGAAGGATACAACTTGTTGAGGTCTCCAACTCTTAGTTAGGATTTTGCTTGTTATCTCATCTTTATAGAGGGTCATTTTTTCTTTTTAGTGACTGCTTGTTGGCATTCTGGCCATTATTTTTCTCATCTCGCTTACTGAGACACCGGTCTCAGTATAGATTTTAGAGATTTCTTTTTTGGCCTACGAGCCTTGCTTTTTCTAGCTCCTGTTTTGCACACTCGGCTGCATTAGAGTTTTTGAGTTCTTTGTTACGGAAATGTCCTCGGATTTCATATTCCTGCCATCATGTCAGAACCACCACAGAGATCACGACAAGTACAGGGAAAAATCCCTCCACCACCACCGCCACCATGGACCTCCGGTACACCTGCATCACGTATTCCCGCTCCTCCTGGTCGCGGTGCTGGTCGAGGGAAAATTCCACCGTCGATACGTACTACATCTTCAGTTCCATCTATAACCGTTACTCACAGCACAGTCTCAGAACCTCTTGCAGTTTCTGCAACCACTAGTATATCTGAGATTCCCACTGTCACTTCACCCACTATTATTCCAGATATAACTACCACAGTGGACAAAATTACAATGGTTGAATCTAGTACAGCACAAAATACTAGACCTGAAGCCATCCTCCTACCTGATGTCAACACCTCCCTTCCACCAGAAACTTTCCACGATGACACATATGGATCTGTTGGCACCACCGAAGGATCCGACCAAGATATATCTGGTTTGATTTCATTCCCGGGTGGGTACTTCGAAATTATTGAAGACACTCAACTTCCTGATACACCTTTTGAACCTGACTATGGCTTTATCACTTCCCAGGTGGATATTTCACCTGTTATCACCGCACCATTCAGCGTTCATCCATAGGAAACCAGTTCTTCCAGCAACGTACCTCGTACCATATCCCTCCCCAACCTCCCTCCGAGACATGAGATCATGGCCTCCATTCAGTCTAGTATGGTTAGTCTAGCAAATTCCCCGTTAGCATCGGAACAGTTTAAACGTGACATAGAGCAAATGCTCTCGACAGCTTCCAGATATCCCCCTGTTACTCGTCCTCTTGACTATCGGGATCCCAACATCCCGTCTAGCACAGAGTTTCATCACTCCTATGCAGACAGCTCCGGACCTTCAGACGCTACTATACCTATGTTCCCGTCAGACCCCGAAAACCCTTTTCAGGACATGAACCCGGACCCAGTCTTCGATGGTCCTCCTATCATTAAACACACTATGGACGATACCCCTGATACCCCTCGGTTAAATTCCCCACATTTGTTGCCATCACCCATGTTTGGTGCACATTCTATGAGGGATAACCCAGTTTTTTCTCCATCCTCACCTGTCAGATATGGAAGACCCCCTCCACAAATCGGCACTTTTGGCATCGTTGGCCAATTGAAACTATCATATTTGGCTAGTGTCGGAAGAACACCAAGTCATACTACAGGATCATCCATTTTGACCGGAGGTTCACCTTCGGCCACTATCTACACTATCTCAGGAGGTGGACAACCGACTGCCATGATCCCCAACTCCAACAACCAAACTCCTCCTGGTGGGCCATCAACCCAACCAACTGGAGGACAATCCTTTGTTTGGAACCCCATTCCTAGTCAAAAACCTCCTCCTATAGGGCCATCCAACCCACTTGCTGGAGGGAAACCCATCAGTACCATCCAACAACCCTCCCAACCAACAGCATCTGCTTAGTACGGTATGTACAACACACCTGGTAGCGGACAACCTTATATCAGTTTTCCAACTGGGCATCATCCTCAACATCCCTCGTCAGGTACGATTCCTTCTTGGGAACCTCAAATCCAACAGAGTGGGGGGTACTCTTTATTTGGAAACTGGAACCCAGCTGGGGGGCAATCTTAGATTCCCCCCAACTTGAACTCTGGCTTCCTTATCCTTCGGCTACTACAACTCCATGGAACCCATCCCTTCAATTTCCACACGTTCCTCAAGTAGGAACAAACATCCCATGGACACCACTGTCGTAGCCACCCCCCAACCCTGCTATGGGAAACCCCCCACTTACTTAATATAGTGGTAACATTCCTGGAACACAACAAATCCAGGGAACTTTTCCCCAACCAGGAGAAGCAATCATTCCTAGGTTACAGCAACCCTAGGGTACCATACCTACCATCTCCACTTAGTAGAACATCCACCAACCAGTTACCAACACTCAACCGGTTAACCAGATGACCTACTACCCTTAGAACTTCCAGCAGTACCCCGAGAACCACGTAATGACCTTCCGTCTTTGGTGTTCATCCAACTCCTTGATGGACGATTCCATTCGACTACGACTCTTCCAACATATGCTTACCGGCACGGCAGCAAAATGGTACATCGAGCTACCACAACACTCTTTCCACGATTTCAACACCTTAGCTATGCAGTTTATGACCAATTTCCAGTTCCCCATCTGGTATGAGACTGGAACAGAACTGTTAACCTCACTGCGTCAAACCACTTCTACGCACGTTTCGGATCACATCCATGAGTGGCGTCGATGCCGTAGGATAATCAAGGAACCCATTCTGGATTAGCTACTTGCTGATTGTTTCACAAAGTCATTTTTGCCTCCCATAGCTAGGGATATCGCTATGTGCAGGCCGGTCACAAAAGAAGAAGCCATCTCGGCAGCTCAATACATGGATTTGGTATATACCCAATCCGACACTTTACACGAACTTCTTCCCCATGCCGCCCGCATTACCACTGATCCAACGAAACTTGCCATTGAACCCCCATTTGATGGTATTGTCGGTTCAGTCAAGGCCCAACCTACTACCAACTCGACGAGGAAACAAGCTTCTACTTCCCCTGCTCTACCTCAGGCTGCTCCAAAATCTACTACTTCTCCTGCTATCTCCTCCGAAGTGAACGCAGTTCAATCTACATCACAACCATCCGGAGGAAAGAAGAAGAACAATCGTGGTAAATCCAAGAAGAACCAACAGGAGAATCCCAAGCCACAACCCACCCACAATGACCCGAAACCACGTCTAAAGGCTAAGTTTCCCTGCCTAATTTGTTAAGACAATCACTACATGCATGACTGTCCCTACAAGGATGAAGTCAAAAAATTTGTTAAAGGATCCTCTCGCCCGGCAGTGTTAACTGACCCTTTCCCTCAGCAGCAACAATAGATGGTTTCCCAAGAAACCCCACAGGGGGGCAACTCGAGCAACCCAACTCGCGGAGAGACGTCCGCAAATCGTGAAATCCTGATGACGAGTAATGAGGAGATTCATATAACCACTCGTTCAAAGACATATGAGAACCCTCCAAGTTCAAACAAACAGTCGGATATAGCCAAAGGAAAATACCATGTTGAAGATCTGACTCCTACCCCTCCCCCTACCGGCCATCTCCATATCGAGAGACCGCTTACGGACACAGTGTTGTGCCCACCCAAGGGCACCATACGAAAGGCGACATTTAATCCCAAAGCGCGAGCTGCCCAAAATTACAACATCGTTGAGGATTTAGCTCAAGCACCTTGCGCCATGTCGACTCTCGAGGTTCTTCAACACTTCCCTACGTAGCGTAGAACCTTACTTTTAGCACTGGGGGGAATGGAACCAGATACTTCAAACACTATCATGTTTAACTTGGAGCATGCCAAACCTCAGCTATCTCACCAGTTAGCCTTCCAGGTTCATACAAAAATCCATGGAAATAGCATCCATCGCACTGTTTTAGATGAAGGTGCCTCCACGTCGATCATGTCTTTGAATTGTTGGAGAGCCTTAGGCTCACCCAAAGTCATGACATCTCCCACTACTCTCAGAGCATTTGATGGACACGGTTTTCAACCTTATGGACTCATTCCCTCAATTGGTGTTGAACTGGGGGGAAAAATAGTATCCGTACACATTGAAGTTGTGGATGCACCATTAGATTACAATCTTCTACTTGGTCGGAACTGGTTTTGCGCCATGACCGCGATAGCATCTACTGTCTTCCGGATTGTGCAAGTTCCTCATGAAGGGAAAATTGTCACCATAGATCAAATTGATTACTGTATCCCAGATTCTCATCCGAACTCCGCCAACACCGTCCCGTTATTGGATCAACCTCGGTACCGGTTCCAAGACGTCGGCGTTGGTCTTATGAAGGATTCTTCCCTTATTGGATTTTTTCCAGAGCTAGGGCCCCATGTTCAACCAATCAACATGATTTCATCAAATGTCACCCCTTCCAATGATTCATGGGTGATTCCGAGTCCCGCTGAGATTGAAAACTACAACAACTCCATGCCTTTGAATAGAAACCTCGTAGCGTACGAAGCGATCCAATCAGCCATCGATTGGGTCGATTGTTCTACCCATCCAACCGTGGCACAACTCTCATCTGAGACTCATTCATCCCCACCACTTATTGATCCTCTCAATTTGATTTTTCCCACTGACGAATCAATTATGGAGGTTATGTGCGGTGATGAGCCACCATGGGGAGATTTTCATCATCGATCTTCATTCCCCACCATTCAGAAGCTTGAGCCCGATACAAAACCTAGTCCTTCACTTAGGATGGTTCAAACCAAGTTTCCCACTTCCCTTGACGAATTTTTTTCCGAAGGAAACTTGGTTAACCTTATGGCAACCACTCCCATGGATATTTCAGTGAAGCTTGGTATCGTGGAAAACATACATATTGGCAAAACATGTACTCCCCTCGAAATGGAGTTCTACACTGCCTACTTAAAAACCTTCCACGATGTTTTTGCTTGGAGCTATGAAGAAATGCCAGGAATAGATCCCTCGATTGTGGTCCATGAAATACCAACCTTCCCTGGAACCCGACCTGTTTGGGAGAAACTTCAACCCGTCCATCCTCGTAAGGCAACAACTATTAAACCAAAGTTGAAAAACTTTTGCGTGCTGGTTTTATCTATCCTATCCCATTGACAGAATGGGTATCTAACATCGTTCCCGTAGCCAAGAAACAGGGAACGATTAGAGTTTGTGTCGATTACCTTGACTTGAACAAAGCTTGTCCAAAGGACAACTACTCAACTCCGTTCATCGACCAGATCATCGATAACTATGCCGGGAGTGTCATATTTTCATTTATGGATGGCTTTAATCAGATCGATATCCTCCAAGCCGACCAACATAAAACAGCCTTTATCTGCCCTTGGGGGATTTTTGCATATTGAAAGTTACCTTTTGGCCTTAAAAATGTCGGGGCAACTTTCCAACGGGCGATGTCGTACGCATTTCACGATATCAAACATATTGTAGAACCATATCTTGATGATCTTCCCGCTCATTCTCAGACCCGGGATGACCATCCTGATCACTTAGGTGCCATTTTCGAAAGGTACCGTCGCTACAATATTCGTTTGAATCCACATAAGTGCGTTTTTTGCGTAGAAGCCGGAAATTTTTTTGGATTCATAATCTCCAAAAGCGGGATACGCTTAGATCCTGCAAAAGTAAGAAGTCATCTTAGCTCTGCCTTCCCCTACAAACATTCCAGAACTTCAAAGTTTGCAAGGGCATGCAAACTTTCTACGCCGTTTCATCTGTAATATTTCTGAGATAACAAAAGGCTATATGAGGCTTCTCAAGAAGAACACTCCCTTCATATGGGATGACAAATCCCAACGTTCCTTTGATAATCTAAAGGTGGCCTTAACTAAAGATCCTGTGATCCAACCCCTCGATTACACACGGGTTTACATTCTTTATCTCATAGCTTCGACTTCCACCATCGGTATGGTGCTATTCCAGGAAGATCATAGTGGCATAGAACATGTGGTATACTATCTTAGTAAGAGTCTTCTCGACTCTGAAACTCATTATTCACATGTTGAAAAACTGGATCTGGCAACAGTTTCCACTGTCCAGAGGTTTCGTCACTACATTCTACTCCGCTGGACCACTATTATAGCCGATTTCAATCCAATGTATTATATCCTCACGCGTCAAGTGCTTGGGGGAAAATATTCTCGTTGGATCGTCATCCTTCAAGAGTTTGACTTGGAATTTGTCAAAGCCAAGTCCAAGAAGTCTTTGGTCTTTGCAGATTTGATTTGTAACTTGCCCCATGCTACCGAGCAATCCGAGCCCATCGATTCTCTTCCTGATGAATCGTTGTTCTTCATTAGCACGTCTGATCCATGGTACAGGGATATTTTATTATATCTCCAAACCCAACGTTTCTGCCTCGACCTCACTTACGATGAATGTTGACGCATCCGACATCACGCCAAGTACTACCTCATAGTCAATGATACCCTCTATCGACATGGTGTCGACACTGTTTGACTCTAGATGAGGCGAAACGTGTTCTTAATGACTGCCACGCTGGAGCATGTGGTGGTCATCTCTCTAGGATGGCTACGGCCCAGAAATTACTGCGAGCAAGATATTTCTGGCCCTTGATTTTCAAATACTGCATTGAAACGGTCAAGAAATTTCCACCATGTCAATTCTTTCATAGTAAAACATGCTCGCACCCTGCTCCACTCCATCCTGTTATTGCTGTCGACCCCTTTTCCAAATGGGGCATAGATTTCATGCACTGTAAGCCCACTTCAGGCGGGGGGCATAGCTATGTCATAGTAGTTGTTGACTATTTCACAAAATGAGCTGAAGCGATGCCTACTTATGCCAAGGACGACAAAACAACAGCATAATTCATATTCAATCACATTATAGCTAGATTTGGTGTCCCACAATCCATTGTGACCGATCATGGCTCCCACTTCAGGAACCATATGATTGAGGAACTAAGTGCCAAGTTGGGTTTTCGCCATGAAAACTCAACCCCATACTACCCACAAGCTAATGGCCAAGTTGAAGCCATTAACAAAGTTCTGAAACGAATGATTTAACGTATTGTGGGTACTCATAAATCCAACTGGCACTCAGCTCTATTTTCAACACTATGGGAATACCGAACCTCAGTAAAAAGTGCTACTGGGTTTACACCATTCCAACTGGTGTATGGTCTGGAAGCCATTTTACCGATTGAATGTGAAATTCCATCACTTAATATAGCCATAGAGCTACTTCCCCACACCACTTCTGAAGAGGAACGGTTTCTATACCTAGCTAAGCTAGATGAAACCCGTCGCGATGCTGCTTCAACCAACAAAGCTCATAAAAAACGTGTCAAAGCACAGTATGATAAATCCGTTCAACCTCGGGTTTTCAATGAAGGTGACCTCGTACTCACATGTGATCAAATGCACGATAAACTCGGAAAAGGAAAACTAGAATCTATGTGGTATGGCCCCTTTGTTGTAAAACGTGTCTTGGAGAAAGGAGCCTATGAACTCGTCGATTGTGATGGCACACCATTGGCACAACCCCGCAATGGGCTATACCTCAAATGCTTCTATGCGTAAGGTTATCCTACGCGGGATACTTTTTGTACATAATATACTTAGCTTGTTTTCACTCATCTTTTTGGTGTGCACGCACGGACCTCATATATCCATTCTTACCTTTATTTGTGATTTTGTGCGCAGATGTCTACCTACTTCGGATTCACCGACGGTGCAAGCCGGAATACCCGGAACCTCGCTTCCGCAGCATGGGTAATCTATTCTCCCACTAGTGAGTTACTATCTTTAGGAGCCAATTGTTTGGGCCCTGCAACCAACATTATCGCAGAGTACCATGCAGTCATCGGACTCTTGATGGAGGTTGTTTCCCTTGGAATTGACTCCCTATCAGTCTTTTTAGACTCCCAACTCATGGTTTCTCATCTGAATCGTATTTACATAGTTCGCGATCCTATCCTACTTCATTTATTTCGGAGAGTACGCCTCTTGGAACAATATTTTAATTTCATTTCATATCAACACGTACCAAGGGAATTCAATTGTATAGCTGATTCATTAGCTAATTACATTTTGGATTGGCATCTTGCCCATACATAAAAACACATCACAAAATAAACACACAAGTCATTGTAAATAAATAGGTCATAAAAGTAGGTCCATATATATATATCACTGTATATAAAAGTGTTTTTTCAAAATACATAAAATTTGTTTTAAAGACAAAGTTTGGGGCCTAATCCCATACAAAAATTTGGCTCTCAAAGCCTACATATCGTATACATGCCACAAAAAGATAAAAGCTACCATCTAAGGAGATCTGGGGGATCTATCATGTCCCTCATCAGATTCCTCACGCTGCTGGTGATAACACACTATAGCTCGAACCACCCTACGGAGGAGTCGGCCAATATGCCTAGGCACACCTACGGTATGCCGCTGGAGATGCAAAGGGATGTCGTCCACCCTCATAGTGGGGATACCATGGGTTAAACCTTGCAGGTTCCTCTCTATCTCTTGGACCCCTCCTGCCTCATCCTCTCCTTCTTCCTTGACCAGAGCAGCTTGGTGATCAACACCACCTCGATGTAATGGCGAGTACCCTGCCAATCTCTGTGGTCCACGATTTGCGACATGCACATGTACATATATTAAAAGTCTTTTACACATTCTAAAAAACAATAAAAATTATGTATTTAAAAAAAAAAAATCCATGAAGGTCATACCTGAGTTGTCCCAATCCTCGTCTTCCAGCAGTGCCAATTCTATGTCCTCACGGAAGTCCACCCCTGCATAAGGGTAGTCATCGATCATCACAATCTGTTCCTCAAGCCACGAGAAGAAATCCTCACCGAAAGCCAAATGCTGCGGTCCCCCAAGTCGTCCTGCAGATTCACTCCATCGAGCCATCCATGGCTCGGTGGGTTGACGGGGGGGCATGGCTATCTATGGGTGCAACAACGACACCCTCGCCAAAATGAAGGTGACTAAGATGCTCCCATACCCAAATTGAGAATTCTCTCCAAGCGTGCACTTGTTCACTTGGTCTTTGAGGTTGGTCAATACTGCCTCACACCAGTTGAATACTGTTCCTGCCATGCAATCCACTACAAGATTCATCTGTGTACGGGACGCCTGATGGGGACCCGTGCTCCCTACTGCACGTGTGATGGTGAATGACACGGTTTTTAAAGGAAGTTCTACAATGTATTTGATGACCACCTTGCTGCTTTTCTTCCCCGAACCTTGATGGCAATAACGAGCAATTAAAGCATCCGTGCTCGCCTCCGAGGCTATGAACCCAGTAAAACTCACCCGGGCTCCTCTTTTTGAGAGGCCCGTGAGGAAATAAATGTCCTTGAGTTCAATCTCGAGGGTGTGTTCTCCCGCTCGGAAAGCCTGAATGTCAGGGTCCCACATTTGAATAATATGGGTGAGAAGTTTTGCCTGCTTACGGATGCCTTTGGTCTTGAAGAATTTTAACAAACCACATTCCCGCAAC
This sequence comes from Larix kaempferi, assembly GCA_027924585.1. NCBI lineage: Eukaryota > Viridiplantae > Streptophyta > Pinopsida > Pinales > Pinaceae > Larix > Larix kaempferi. The sequence goes on from BSBM01000841.1 coordinate 10,058,121, forward strand.
GCAGTCAAGGTTTCTTGGTCATCTTCGGCCAACAAATCATCCACTTCATGCTCTCTTTCTTTCCAATGGACCATTTTGCTCCAAACAAGTTACAAACACCTGCAAAAGGTCATAGGAAACATTCAGTAATCATTTAACAACTTGATCTCAGCTAAAAATTTGAGAAAAAATAATTTTTTCATCTTAAAATTCGCCGCTATCACGCCTCGGGGAAATTTGACTACGCGGTACTGTATAGTACCGTGCCCAATTTTAAACTTATAGTGCGGTACTGTTGCACAGTACTGCGCTTCCCGATATAGCGCCCACACGGTACTGCGAAGGGCGAAAATTTCCCAATAGGGATCGACCAAAAAATTGTTCTTCCCTACTGAAATCAAGTTATTCATACATGAAATGAAATAGAGGCTTGAAAGATCTTACCTGGCGTAGTCGGCTGTTGAAACGGTGCTCCGAATCTCCATATATAAACTCTTGAAGTTTTTGCTCCTCAATGGGTAAAATCTCCTATTTTGGCAAATGCACAAGTGAAATGGTAACTTTCCATATTTACCCATCCTTTATATAGCTTTTTCACTTATTTTTTACTCATTATTTTATCTGGTTAAAATAAAACCCATTTCACATTACTAATATCTGGTTTCATGAGCATTTGTTGACATGATCTCCTTTAAAAAATATTCACATTGGCGTTCATTTATTGTTTGATCTTCATTTTGAGCCTACTTTATATTTTTCGTGCTCTGGATTAAAACTTGAAAAATATTCCAAGTGCTTTTACACCCGTGTTGTGCTTGTCAAACTCAAGTAAATGGTGTCGAGTTTGGTCAGCTTTACTCATGCTCGTTAAACGATGAGGAAAGTATTATCCTGGTTGTATTTTATTCTCTTTTCGGACTAGAATAATTAAAAATTATGAAAAAGATCATTGGAGTCCATAGTTAAGCTATTTTCAGACTCCCTAAAATTGAAAAGATTGCCAAGTGATCTTGACTCTTTCACACTTGTAAAAGTATTTGAAAGGTCATCTATTCGGTGATAGGTTACCCCTTTTTCGGCCCGTTTAGACTAAGGTATACCTCGGTCAATTTTTGGCTAGGAGAGTTCTCTCGGGAATTGTTTAACACTTTTTCGGGATCGAGGGACTAAATTTATGAAAAATTACACTTTGGAGCCTCCTTTAAGTTTTTCAGGCTCTCTAAATGTGAAAAACTATCGAGTTTTCCTTCCTTGGACTCGTTAAAATTTAACATCGAAGGACCCACTTTGGGACGAACCCCTCCTTTCTCAGGTTCGTAAAACATGTGAGATTGGACTCATCTATGAGATGAGCTATACCGAGCATCTTTTATCCTCTTCAAGCTCAAAAAACAACAAAGAGGTACTCATCTATCATGTCGGAGGAATATGGGAAACAAGTCAGGTTTGTTTTGGCAGCTTGTCAGTCGTTACCTTTGAACATGGCATGCGTCTGTCCCTTGTCTATTTTGGGTATCTATTTTTTGCTGAGTTATGGTCATCATCCTGAGTCGTCTCTCTGGCCACAAGCCTACTCGTTTGGTGTCTATCCTCTGCTATCAATAATCCCTGCTGCCAAGTCCTATTACATGCCATTACATGTTCAAAGGATTGCATTGTTCAGAGTCATTCATTCTGTTAGACCTCCGCTGTGTCAGTACATGCTCCATTGTTTCATCACCTTATACTATCTTTCGTTCCGATTTCGTGTCGATGATGTGGGAATCATTATGGCCCACCTTCGACGAGTCTATTCCCGTCGACTCCAAATCACTATCCAGGAATTGGACTTAGGGATCAACCATTAGTACCTTGGTACTTGCATACATCAATGGCAGGTTTCCTCGTGTTCGACAGTAGGTTTACATCATTGACCTCTGATCGAACGATCTCTCGAATGCTCGACATCAACTCATTTATTCGCATTTCGTTGAGATGTACCACAGATACCTTGGGGATCATCGTCATCATTGGTGATTTCCCTCACATTTGTTAATGGTTCACATCATTGACTGGTAATCAAATGGTTTCTACCATGTTCGACTTCAACACTTTGTAATCACATGGCTAGATTCGTATCATTTACGATTGGGTAGAAGACCCTGAGCGCACCTTTGTATCTTGATTGCATCTAGGTTGCGATGGAGATGTCCTTTGTATTGTCACACAGATCTAATTTTTGTATTGGTCGTGGCTGTGTCATTATTGTCTCATGGATCTACGCTTGTTTATAGTAGCCATGATTTTTCTACAGTCTATATCATCTCAGTACCCATGGATCTACAATGTATTGGTCGGTAGCCATGCTTTGAGTCAATTGTTTCTGAGCATGGGGATGCCCGCCTCAGTGGTATATCTAACATTTTGTTTTTGTTTCAGCTCCTTGTTTCTATCCTCGATGCTATCTCCGCACATTATTTGTAAAGTCTTCCGGCCATCATTCCCTTATGACCTCACACTTTAGGGGGCATCTGTAATGCCTCCATATTTCACAGTGTCGCATCTTCACCATAAAAATAGCTGACGATGCTTCCCCTACTGCTTGAAACACCCAGAAGAGAAAAATGATGAGTGATCCTTGAAGATAAACATATCCTATCAAGAATCAACCCAGCTGAGACTTCATATACCTACACTACCGTGCCTTGCTCCAGCTTAGGTGCATGGTATTCCACACTACCGCGCTATGCTCTTTCTTTGCCACGCGGTACTACCGCGTTATGCTTTGTTTGAGAGGCGTGGTACACCTTTTTTAGCCTTTTTCCATGGGCCGCTTGTGGGATCTTGATTTTCGAGAGATTTTCGAGGATTGGTGTCCCTGATTCGATCCTAACTCACTTTCTGTGATTAGTAGGCCTGATCCACTAAACTCTCCCAAGATCCACCCTTCTCTCTTGTTGGTTAACCCTACTACACACTATAAGAGAGAGACGTTCCATGAGCAAAGGGGAGGACTCTTGGAGACATCAAACTTATGATCTTGAATCTTTGTAGAGATAACTAGAGGAGGAAGCACTTGGAGCTGGGAGTTGGCTTGGATATCAAGCAACCATTGTAAGTGACTTCAAGTTGGTAATAGAACATAACTTGTCTTGTTTCCCAAATCACATGTGTTGATTTTGTTTCAATTATATTATTTGTATCTGTTATAGATTTAGATCCTAACTCATATTTCAAGTTTCTAGAGAATTGTATATGCTTGTATCTTGGTTTTGTTTTAACAGGTTCATTCGCGAGGACTTGGAAATTGGAGCAACCATAAAGACAAGCAATTGGATTGAAGGTCAGTTAGATCTCTTCTGTTTCTTCCAGCAGTTTAATCTTGAAATGTCTGTTTAGATCTAGGAATTCAAGGTAGCATTTGTTAAGTTTTGTCTTAGTTTAGAGTCAGTTAAAGTCTACTTTAATCTAAGAGAATTTCTACCTATCCGTAGGGAGAAAATTCTACATACAAGAACAAGCTGGATATATGTCTCATCAAGAGCCAAAAAGAGTGTGGCTTAGTCTTGCACAACTTGGGCGATAACATAAATGAGGTGATGCTATCGAGGATCCCAAGGTCTTCATCCAAAAAGCACCCAAGGTACAAACCTATCCATGCGAATAAATGAGTTGATGTTGAACATGATAGGTATCGTTTGATTACCGGTCATTGATGTATACCGTTAACAAACGTGAGGGTGTCTACCAATAATGAAAATGGAACCCAAGGTACCTAGTACATTCAAGCAAGTACGAATAAATGGTCTTTCCATCGAACACTTGAAGAATCCATCGGATAGGAGACATTGATGTATTCCCATCTATCCAATAGTGAGGGAAATTGCCACTAATGACTGCAATCCCCAAGGTACTAACCGAAACTCTAAACTTCATTCCCAGAGCACAATGAGTTGAAGTCGATGGGAAGAAGTCTATTGGAAGGGAGGCCTTAAGGCATCCTCCATCATCCAATACGAGGGACACTCAACAGGTATGAGCTGGTTTGGAGTAGGACTAAACACATGATGAAACATACTGACACTAAGGAATGGCCGACGCATGAGGTCAAGGCAACTGCAGAATGGCCGACACATGTTATATCCTTGAACATTGAGCACGACACAAGAGAGACTTAGGAAACTTTTAACACAAAGAGACCACGATGCAAATCTACAATGTAAGAGACATTAACAGATTCTCCATATGATTGGAAGACTAACCAAACAAAGGAGTAAGAACTCTGAGATTAGTTTTACCCTAAGGCCAACAGTAGAACCCAACTTGTTTGATAGACTCAAAACAGGTGTTTTGTTCAAGGAGGTAGTTGACTTGCTGCCATCATATTGAAAGATATTTTAACATTCTTCCCTTCCCTTTCCTTTTTCATTTTTTAACGAGCTTGACAAAGAAATAAAGCATGCTCGACGGTATTTTCATATTTAAAGAGTCTGAAAAATCTAGAAGAAAACTCCATACACCTATCCATGGATTTTATATCGAGCTCGGATTGGTCTGTGCTCGGTGGTGTTTTCTTGTTTATAGATTTGAAAATCTTAAATAGTCCTCTATACACCTACTCATGGATTTTAATATTGAGCCCGAGTAGGTGATGCTCGCTTGGTGTTTTCATGTTTAGAGAGTCTGAAAACCCTAAAGAAAGGCTCTGATAGGTCCTTTTTCGTAAAGTTAGTCTCCTCCCTCGAAAAAGTATAAAACAATGGAAGAAGAACTCTTCTAGCGCATACAAAAGTATACCTAGAGTATACATTTTCCGTAAATTATCCACCAAGGCCCAGAAAAGGGGTAATTCTCTACCTAAGTGGGTGTCAGTTCAGTTATTTTAATGAGCCCGAAAAGACAACTATGCTCGGCAAACTTTTCCTATTTAAGGAGTCTGAAAAGGGATTAAAAGAACTCCATAGGGATCTTTTCCGTAAAGGTTTAATGAGTCCAAAAAAGTAAACTCGTAACCTCCTTACTATTTTTAATGAGCTTAAAGGAGATACAAAAAATTCTCATAACTTCCTTACTGTTTTTAACGAGCTCGAAGTGAAGATGAAAGAAATGCTCATAGCCTATATAGCCTCAAAAACTATAGATATGAAAGTTTTAAAGTCAATTTTGAGGGGTCAAATTTTGGAGATTTCAAAATTGAAGTATACTAGCTTGATCATCTCAGCAAGGCACATCTTTCCATTTGATCAGAAGTTTGAAATTCAAAGTTTGAATTTTTAGGGTTTCTTTAACAAACCCTAATCCAGCTCCAGATCTAGTTTCAGCAAATCAAGTGGTAAGACCTAAATATTTTATTTCCATTTGAGTTTCTCATTAAGATGTCTCACCACACCAAGATTGAGGATAATCTTGAAGGGACTGATAACTTCCAAGCATGGAAGTATAGGATTGGGTTAATCATAGAAGAGAATGAATTGGACACCGACATAAGTGAAGAGGTTCCAGTTCGAGAGGGAGATGAGGATAAGGACTTACATAAGAAGAACTTTGTTAAGGACAAGAGAATCACTGCATATTCTATCAAAGACCATGTCATACCCCATGTGTATTATCTAAAGAAACCTAAGGAGATGTTTGACTCCTTGACCAAGTTGTTTGAAGGAAAGAATATAAATCAGAAGATGACACTACAGGACCAATTGAAAGGTGTAAAGATCCAGAATGGAGAGACCATTCAATCCTAATTTACTAACCTCTCTCAAATCAAAGAACAACTTGAAGCTGTGGATGAAGTAGTGGAGAATGGAGAAATTTTTATGACCACATTGAATGGACTACCTAGGTCATGGGACTCCTTCATCTAATGTATTTGTGCAAGAAATAAATTGATTTCTTTCAGTAGATTGTGGAAGGAATGCTCACAAGAAAAAGCTAGGCTTGTGGCCCGAGAAGAAAAGATGGGAAGTGAAGACCAAACTCTCACAGCTCACACCAAGAGAATTAAGTTCAATAGGGAGAAACCTCATCACAAGAAATATTCTCACCACCATAGAAGGGAGAAGAAAGATCTGAGATGATTCATATGTGATGAGAAGGGACACTTTGCCTTAGAATGTACAATGAAAAGAAAAGGCTTCAACAACAACAAGAAGAGATATCATGCTCATGTTGCTGAGGATGATAAACCTCCTAGAAAGAAGACTAAGGAAGACAGTGGAGACTCATCAACTGATGAAGAATATGTTCTAATCTCTGCTCTCACAGGTACTATTACACATGGGTGTAATGATTGGCTTATTGATAGTGGGGCTTCCAAACATATGACGGGATTTAAAGAATCTCTTATGGACCTATCTGAACATGAGTCACCTCATAAGGTGAAACTTGGGGATGACTATCAATACCCAATAAAAGGAAGTGGTGAATCCTCCTAAACATTAGACTCTGGGAAGTATTTAAAGATGCAAGATGTTCTATATGTACCTGGACTTAAGAAGAATATTCTCTCCATATCATCTTTGGATGCAAAAGGGATGAGAGTTTCATTTGTGGATGGCCAAGTACTTACATGGCCAAAAGGTAAGACAATAGATGATGAAGTAGTGATTGGAGAGCAAGAGGGAGGATTGTAGAAATTGAAGGGACAACCTGAAAAAGCCATGGTACACGAATCCATGGAGCCAAGTGAACTTTGGCACAGAAGGCTTGCACATGTGCACTATAGAGCACTACCAATTGCAAGCAAATCAGTAGAAGGTCTTCTTGAAATCCAGTCAAAGCATGAAGGTGTCTACAAAGGATGTGCAAAAAGAAAGAACAAAAAGAAGGCATTTCCAAGCAATGAAAGCAAGGCAAAAGGAATTTTGGAAATTATCCACTCCGATGTATGTCATCCAATGTCATCCAATTCTCTGAGTGGGTATGTATATTATGTTTCTTTCATTGATGATTTCTCTAGGAAGACTTGGGTTTATTTCTTGAAGAACAAAGATGAAGTGTTTGATAAGTTCAAGGGATTCAAATCCTTGAGAAAATACCGAACTAACAAGAAGATCAAGACCTTTAGATCCGACAATGGCAGAGAATTCACTTCAGGGGACTTCAAGAAGATATGCAGTGATTTAGGGATTAAGAGGGAATTGACCACTTCATACAATCCACAATAGAATGGAGTTGAAGAAAGGAATAATAGAACTATCAAGGAAGCAGCACGGTAAATGCTTCATGACCAAGATCTTCCTATGCATCTATGGGAAGAAGCAACGAGGACAACTATATATGTACAGAACAGAACACCACATAGGATACTTGACAACAAGACACTAGAAGAAGCTTCCTCCGGTAAGAAACCAGAAGTTAGCCATCTCAGGATATTTGGCTGTCCAGTATACACACATGTTCCAAGAGAAAAGAGGACAAAGCTAAATCCTTCAGGAAAGAAGGGTATATTCGTGGGTTATAGTGAAAATTTGAAATCATACAGAATCTACTCTCCATGGTTCAAGAATATTGACATCAGCAGGGATGTGAATTTTGATGAAGACTCAGCATACATCAAATCGAGAAAACAACTTGTTGAAGAAAGTGAAGAACCAATATTACCCACAATACAAGACACCACCAAGAACAAAGCAACTCCAGAAGAGGATCGTGAAATAGAAGACGCACAAAAGCCTATATATCCACCTCGTGAGAAGAACTCTCATAAGAGGAAACTAGCATGGGTAAGAGAGCTCATCCAAAATGCAGAGAGGTATGGTGTTACAGAACAGGAACACAGAGAAAGAAAAAGAACAAGGTCACACACCAGCTATGTAGCCTTACTATGTGACATAATGGACAAAGAACCTTCCAGTTATGAAGAAGTGGCAGAAAATAAAGAATGGAAGGAGGCCATGGTTGAGGAATAACAATTGATCATGAAGAATGATGTTTGGGATGTGGTCCCAATACCAGAAGGGAAGTCTGTTGTGACTTCCAAATGGATCTGAAAGATCAGGCATGCTGCAGATGGTAGCATAGAGAAATACAAGGCAAGGTTTGTGGATCATGGCTTCTCTTAGAGAGAAGGGATAGATTATGAAGAGACCTTTGCACCTGTATCCATTTACACTTACATCAAAATAGTACTTGCTCTGGCTGCAGTGATGAAGTGGAAGATACACCAGATGGATGTCAAGGAAACTTTCTTGAATGGTGTAGTCGAAGAGGAAGTGTATGTGGAGTAGCCACTCAGATTAGAGACACATGACAGGGAGTCACATGTGTGCAAATTAAAGAAATACTTGTACAGTTTGAAATAAGCACATAAGACATGGTATGGTAGGATTGAAAAATTCCTAACTAGTTTGGGATTTACCAAGAGTAAAGCGGATTCCAACCTTTACTACAAGGTTGAGGAAGGAAATCCCATGATACTCCTACTGTATGTGGATGACCTATTTGTGACAAGTGAGGATAGGTTGATTTCCGACACGAAGAGGAAGCTTGTTGCTGAGTTCGAGATGAAGGACTTGGGTATGATGCATTATTTTCTAGGTATGGAGGTGTGGCAGAGTGTAGATGGAATCTTCCATGGAAAAGGGAAGTATGCAGTAGAGATCCTGAAGTGGTTCAGGATGATGGACTGCAAGGCCATGGCCACACCTATGGAATTGAACCTGAAGCTATTGAGTGATGCTTCATCAGAGTCAATTGATGCCACTATGTATCATCAGATGATTGGGTCCTCAATGTACCTGACGAACACGAGACCATATATTTGCTTTGTTGTGAACACCTTGAGCCAATTCCTGATGGATCCTAGACATGTTCACTTGATTGTTGTAAAGCATATTCTGAGGTACCTAAAGGGTACGATTGATTATGGGCTCAAGTATGATGTGAATCAAAAGGTTAACCTAGAGGGTTATGTTGATTCAGATTGGGCAGGCAGTGCTGCAGATAGGAAGAGAACTTCAAGGTGTTGCTTCAGTATGGGATCAGGTGTGATCTCTTGGTTTAGAAGGAAGCAATCCTACGTAGCACTGAGTACAGCTGAAGCAAAGTATGTCGCAGCTTGTTCGGCTAGTTGTGAGGCAGTATGGCTAAGGAAGCTACTGTCTGATTTGTTTAATCTCCAGTTGGATGCTACTTGTATCTTTTTTTATCACCAGAGTTGTGTGAAGCTGTTTGAGAACCCGATGTTCCATGAAAAGTCGAAGCACATCGAGATCAAGTATCACTATATCAGAGATAAGGTGCAGAGAGGAGAATTAAATCTCTTGTATGTTGCGACAGACGAGCAAATTGAATATGTGTTTACCAAATAACTAGCCAGGGTGAATTTCGAGTACTTTAGAGAGAGGCTTGGTGTTCTTCAGATTGAAGATGCTTCCAGGAGAAAGTAACGGTACATAGATGTTGGAGCCATTCCAAGCATGGTGGTAGGATGATCCTTCCCATGGATGTGGATGAAAGTGTTGTGTTATGAGCATTAGGATGATGCTCCAGATGATGTTTTATATGATGATGATCAGTATGATAATGAGAATCAACATGATGCTCCATGCGAGGATGATCAGGTTTATTATGAGTATCAGAATGATACTCCGAGGCCGTGGATATGTGGCAGGTTGTTCAGTGGCATGTAATGTATTTTCGAGAGATCTGATAGGTTGAGTAGTAAGCTCGTAATCAGTCCTGGGATGCTCTTTCGAGGTTTTTCCTGGTAGCATGTAATTTATTCCTGGGAGATCCGATAGGTTGAGCAGTAAGCTCATAATCAGTCCTGGGATGCTCTTTCGAGGTTTTGCGAGGTCAACATGTAATTTATTCCTGGGAGATCTGATAGATTAAGAAGTAAGCTCGTAATCAGTCCTGGGATTCTCTTTCGAGGTTTTTCTGGGTAGCATGTAATTTATTCCTGGGAGATCCGATAGGTTGAGCAGTAAACTCGTAATCAGTCCTGGGATGCTCCTTCGAGATTTTGTGAGGTTTGCTTGTAATTTAGTCCTGGGAGAACTTATAGGTTGAGCAGTAAGCTCGTAAATAGTACTGAGATGCTCTTTCGAGGTTTTGCAGATGCACATAATTAGTCCCGAGATTCCACCTCTATCAGGACACTCATAGAGATGATGAAGACGTCTAGGAGGCTAGGCCTACATCCAACATGAAAAAGGGTTGGCTCTGTAGAACTTCCTATGATGAGAAGAATTGAGAGATAGAACCTGTGATCGAAATGACGAGTACAACAATAGTGACGATGATTCTCCAATGATCCAGTGACGATGATCCAGCTCTAGTATTGAAGACTTGTGTCTTTATGTTTTGATGACTAGTGTCAAGAGAATACCTTCCTATTTAAGAGGGAGTGTTGATGTATTTGTAACTTCAGAAGATATTCACTTATATATTGTATGTATTACATTTGTACTTTATTGTATCCCAAACAGAGATGTATTATTCCTCTGATTGGAAGTGTCGTCATTTGTATTTGCAAGTTTCGCAAGTTACATTGTAAGTGTTGTAACTTATATTTGATGGGTTGTTAGACCACCTTGGTGGGGTCGGTCCTATATGAGTCATGTGGATGGGTTATTAGGCTTCCTTAGAAAGTCATCCCAGTTAGGGTTAAAGGCAAGTTAAGTTAATGTATAAATAGAGAGTGTGACTCTCTCATTCTATTCATTCACTCGCTCATCCAACTCACATAGTTGAGAGAGAGGAGTGCGCACAAGTGGAGGAGGAGTAGCTGCTGAATACATCTATCTTTTGGGGTTTGATCTTTGTGATATTTGTATTGGTACTCATTCTATCTCTGAGGAAGTTGTGAGGTTTTTCACCTTCTTAGTTTTCCCCGAGGAAACTCTGTGTCTCTTGTGTTTATGATTGTTAGTCTATGCATGTTATTCTCTTAGTAGGATCCTAGATAATATTTGAATGAAATTATTAGAATTCTAACACAATGTAGCCCACATACATCGAGTTAAATGGTAAAAAGCAATAGAAAATTACTTTTCACTCCAAAAAGCGGTCCTAGGGTGGCCTTTGGCCCTCCATGTACTCCCGAAATGACTCGATTCGACCTTTCACCTACCTTTGGAAGGCTATATATCGAGCTCTTATGGTGCATGGAAGGAGGAGGAAAGAGAGAGCATAGAAACTCTATTAGATTTTTGCCGTGACTTGACTCTACATCCATTAATCGTTGTTGTTGTGAACTTCTTATGTTCACCTACCAAACGCTTTTCATAGTTTGATTTTTCCATTGCTGGGGGTTGAAGTGGTGGAGCCACAAATGGAGGGACCTAGTTCTTGGTTTAGATGGGTTTCCAGCAAGAGGTCGTATCATGTACTTCTTGTTTTCATTAATAGAAATACTCATTTTCTCATCCAATTGATCTTGTAAATGTTTGTTTAATTACATTGGGTTACATTTGCTTATTATATCATGGACCATGCTATTGTTTATGCTAATATCTTTCACATATTATATACACTTTCTTGTATTTGTTGTTGAGACTAAGCTGTAGGTTCAAGTGTAGATTTGGAAAGCTCAACAGGGATCTACTTCGAACATCCGGTTGAAGGTTAGTTTATTATCCACATCTTAGAATTTTCATTATAATAGCATTTCATTGGGAATTGGGTTGATTTCTGGTAGTCATATGTCTGTTGTGGTCTGCCCCGAGCCATTGGAAGTTTTTCTCTGTAATACATATGCATCAGTTATAGCGTTCTAATTTCTTGAAATATGCTTATATGTAATAAAATCAAAATGTCTTTCAAGTAGTCTAAATTTAAAGAACTAACGTAGTAATAAAGGATCTCTAACTCGATATTCACCATTAAGCTGAGAGAGGATTAATTGAGAATCAAGTCTAACATCCATACATGAAATGTGATGGTGTAAGGCATCTCGAAGAAACTCAATGAAAACACTATACTCAACCATATTGTTAGTATCAGGGCCTAAACAAGCACCTCCTAAAGAAACTATCTGACCTGCAAGTGAATAGATCACCCAAGCGTTCGAAGCGAGATTACTAGTATGGTGACTGTTGCCGCCAAAACATGCACTTGAGGGTTGTCGCAGCAGAAATATTCAAGCTACTAAGGTGTGTTCCTTGGGGGAAAGCTTCGAGATGAGATACTATCACTCAACACTCAACTCCTTTATTTAGGCATAACTCCTAACGAATCCAAGGGGGGTACTTCCTATGAGTTACTAAGGCTATTTAAACGATTTAGTTTGAATGGGTAAGTTTTTTAGGAGTTTTGAATAAGATTTAACTGAAAACAAAAATCACTTGCACGTGGTAATTTAGATCAACAACATAATAAAATCACATAACACATGAGATCTAAATCAAAGATTGAGACATAAAAAATAGACAAGATCAGTGTCAAAATGGAGTCGAAAATGAGTGTTATTGCGTTGTAAATGTTGTGTGAGTGCTTCTTGGTCAGTTTTAGTTTATTATAAGATGAAACTTGATTACGAGAGAAAGGGAGCCCCAAATATACCCTCAAGTACAAGGAGTAATGTATATAAATTTAAGTAAAGGTGGCTCCACACGAAGACATGTGGGATCGAATGGAGTCTTGAGGGCGATGTTCAACACTACACCAACAAGGGTGTAGCCTAATTGTGCCCTGAGTTCACCTCCCAGTGGTTCCCGCTTCTCCTGAGAAGTTTCACCTCACAATGATTAAGGTCTGAGTGCCATATTTTCACTATGTTATGGTTATTTAATTCTATTAGGATGATTTTTTATTAGATGTGAATAATTATAGAGTAGTTGCAACTCTTTCTAATTTCCCACAGGCCCAGGAAAATGCTTGCAAGGGGAAAGAGCATACTTTGAGTTGAAAACCAAATTTTTGTTCCGTTTTGATTGCAAAAAGGTAAAAATACTAAAGTAAAGTGTTATACTAATTACTACAGGTAAGGAGTCTCTTTTTTGATCATCCGATCATGTAATCAGGCAAAGCCCTGTATGTGATGGCGACAGCATACTTTGGGTAAACAATGCCAAATTTATTATTTTGAAGCAAAAATTGAAACGACTAAAACAATATTTATGATGTTTAGAAATTGAAAGTCTACAACATGTTGTGTGTGTGTGCGATTTTGTTTAAACATAAAATAAAACTTGTTAGAAAAAATTACTCCATGAAAATTTTGCGAATCACCCTAGGGGGATGGGGTGTGGATGCTGGGTATCCCAATTTATATTATTTTTACTGGCTTATTACAATGAATTTTAGATCCAAAATGCTTACAAAATGCAAAGGGTAAATGCTAGATGAAGCTAGGATGCCCCAAGAAGCTCCGGAATGGCCCAAACTTGAAAATTTTGACTAAAAGTGCCAAAACCTGCTAAAACGTAAAACAATACAATGAGCTAATTAGTACTTAAAAAAAGCCCAAAATTACTTTAAAATTTATTTGGATGATTAAAAAAATTTATGGAAAAATTTCTAAGCTAAACTACTTGCAAAAATTGACTAAAATGACTCAAAAGGACAAGTCCTTTTGAGGATCTTGGCTTGCTTTTGAGGGCAGCCAATGAAGCACTTTTAACTTTCCAAATAAAATATTTTAAAAGCATAAAATAACTTCTACTTCAAGCCTTAAGCTTTTGCAATGAAATGACTTGTATAAAATGAAGCTAGCTAAGTTAGATCTAGAAAAATAAAGCTTTTAATTGCAAGATCTAAACATATAGCCAGATCTAGAAAGATAAATAAATTTAAACTTTAATGAGCAACTAGATCTGAGGGTAAGAGAACCAGTAACCAAGAAAATTTTTCTTTAAGAGGAGAAAGAAAAGGAGAAGCGATCTTGATGTCGAATAAAGTTCTTGTCAAAGCTTCCGGTGGAATACTATTGGACTATGCCACATGCATATTTGCAGAGCAAAGGGAACAAACTTGTTCAAGTTTCTTTCCACGGTTACCTGTAGCTATTCAAACAAATACTTGCATAAATTTTGTGAGATCTAGTGACATGCATATAAAATATTAGAGAAGCATAATAATAATCTTATTAGAATGATAGATCTTTAACTTTACACATACATGAGCAATACGAATCAAATAATAAAATTATTACATGACTCCTCCTATCAATTGAGAACAATCCTACCAAGGTCATATCCACAATACATAAGTGCAAAAGAAAGGAAAATACATTAGATACAAGTTACCTCAGACATTTAGTAATGGTCATCCAACAAAAGCATCACACCATTAAGCCTCCAAATATTCTCTTTTTATTCCAACAATACAACGAATGAGACAATTACAAATTGCAAGAACCGTCTTCTCATACAACTCTCTCTAACTCGAATGAGGAGAGGATGCTTGCTTTTATAGAATTGAAAACATATGAGGGGCGCATTATCTCATGGGGAGAGGAGCGCACCATGGGACATATTTGAGGGATTGAGATCCTCTTGATTGAGAAATAAGTGGGTTGTGTGTTGAGGTGGACGCCACCTCTACAAGAGGTGCACCCAGTCTCCTTGGAATGATCACCCATCCAACAACGAAATGCCACATCAAGTAATTCTCCCAAGATGAAGAGAGATGCGCCCATATTGTGGAGAAAATCACCCTTCATGAGATATGCTTCCAAATGAGATATAATATCACAGATTTGATTTATGAGATGTGGCACCATATTTCCCAAGGAAAATTCACCCTCTCTTTGGAAGCTTCGCTCACCAACCAACGCATGCCAAAACATGAGTTGCGTCATCTTCATGGGTGAGGGAGCATATCTAACTTGACGTGAGCTCATATTCCTTGATTTGATATTTAAAACATGTGCCTTTAATACTTAAATGAGTCACCTTTCATATGATGTGGCATTCCAAGTCATTTGGCACATGGCCATTGACTCATTTGTTATATTTTATATTTTTTGACTTTGGTGCAATTTGTTTTTTTTAGCATTAAAATGCCATTTTGTAGCATCTTTGGGAAAACATGCTCCCAGAGGTGACGTAATCACCCGGAACATGGATAAAGTGGGTACTAAGGTAAAGAGGACACTCTAAGCGTCAAAACAAGCATCCGCACATCAAATTCCACCTCCAGACCACACGTTTATTACAATTTGAATTTTTCCATTTAAACCATTAAAAAATGGTCTAGTTTTACGGAAAAAATTATTTTCTTTGGAATTTAAAAAAAAAACTTAGGGGGACCTAGTACATGTCCATATGACTCAATTTTAATATATATCATGGTAATATACATTTACACTTGAACTATAATAACCTCCTAATACTGAGAAATCATGCCGGCCACCCCAACTTTGGAGGTATGCGTGAAAAACTTGAAAATTATATGTTGTTTATTCAACAACATATAATTGACAAGGGGAAAAAAACTTTGGGCTAGTCGGACTCATAACTAAGTCCTAGGAAATCCAAGTCCTTTACAAAACCATCATGCTATGACATTTTTTAGAATTTCCCCGTAGGGCATGGCCATGTGATTTTTTGGAAAAATAGCTAAAAAAATGGCCTGATGGATCACATAACACTGATGATGAACAATTTGATTGTTCAACTCTTCGACAAATCACTCGGGATCCACTAAGTAAAATTTAGTGGATAACATCTGGCTCCAACTGCAGGACATGTGATCGATTAGGCCTTGAGGCAAGGCGAGGATGTGTGAACACCAGAATCTCTGGTTTGTCCAACCTGTAAAAACATCTCAACTTGACAAGAAAAACCTTCAACAACACAAGTTTTATGAAGAAACCAATGAATCACAATTTGTCTTTATTCATAAAAACTAAAACTTAACTAAAGGTTATTATTCCTAAGTACTAGAAATAAATGCATAAATTAAATGCTAACTTTGAGGAGCTTATTTTCCTACTCTAAGCATGATATACAGAAAAAATGCTAAGCGTAATCATAAATCCAATATAACCATCTAAGAATGTCATCAATATAATAATTTTTTACCTTGTATCTAGTTACCAGCCAAAGCAAGGACATGCTTATTAGAAAGTGCAAACCTTCCTGGATATTCTGGATGGATGGGAAATCATAGGTATGTGATAGATCTTTGAAGTGATTCCCCACATGGTAAGTCCTCCTACAAGCCTCTTCTATCCATGACAGTATAGGGATGAGAAAAAAATCAGAATGATAAGGCAGTGCAAGTACCTCATCATACTGATCTGAAGGGACCTTTTGATAGTAAATTTCTGTGAAAGTATAAGCCTCGAGCTGCTCCAAATCATAAGGAATCTCTGTATGCAGAGAAGATGGATGAGATTGCTCTTCAATAAGTTGTATATGATATGTTTCTTTACTACACTACTTCTTCAGGTCTTCATTGTTGATGCTCATTCATGGGTCATATTGATTACATAAAAATATTTCATGCTCTTTCTCCATGCAAAGATATCCCAGCATATTAAGGTCCGTGTTTCCTTCTTTGAACACCTCATAAATTGGATATTCAATAAATCCATCCAGAGCTTCTAACTTAAACTCTCTTTCTTTAGATATTTCATATATGGTATTCTCAATTATGCTCTCAAAGGATTCTGGCTCATCATTTACTTCTTCAGACATGGCATAGATGGGGTTCTCTATAAATGTCCATTTATCATCAACGACATCTATGTTATTCGTGAGGGACTCTTCGTCACTTATATCATGATCCAAGCTATATCTATCTTCTTTATGCTCATAATCCTCCTTTTCAGAAAAAATGTCATAAGGAAGGAAACCTTCCAAACCATCATCTTTATACACATTGCAAACTTATTCACGAATTTCAATATGGGATTCTGCAATGGTTTCTTCTCGAGGTGGATCAGAAGTACAAATGTGCTCATCATCACTGAAATAGTCTTGAAAAAATTCCCACTCTTCAACATTTTCTGTTGAGGTAACATTAGGAGTCTTCACTAATATCTTCAATGAATGGTTCCTCATGCTGTTCTTCAATGGGATCAACATGAGTCTCCAAAAATGGCGTTTCATACATCATGTTGAAATTGGATAACTCAGGCTCTTCCTTATTAAATTATTTTGAAGGAAATAAGTAATCAAGAATGTTTCTAATGTATAATTCAATATCAAATAACCCAATATGATCATATATATGCCACTGCCTAAAAAATGTCTCAAATTGGTTAATGTGGGAAGTAATAGATTTATCAGGAAAGCCATCATAAAACCAACATGAGGCATACCCTTGCAAAGATTAAGCAAACATCTGTATCATATGATCTTCATGTCGGATGTTATATTCACTCATTTGTGCAAGGATTGTCATAACATGGAATCTGGCTGAATAATACTCATCACAACGACAAAACATAGGAAGGGGATAAGATTTATTTTCACCTTCAAACTTATTAGGGAAGCCTGCAATTCTAAAGTAATCAATGGGCGTATCCGAGCAGCATTTTTTCTTCTCTTAATATCCATGTCATAGTAATTCAGACCTCAGTTTGAACTGATCAAGGAGACTCTCAAGTACTAAAAGAACATAGCTATCCAACAATGATCTTTAAAATTTTCTGTATTTTTATGGTCTCATCTACACACACAAATATCAACAAAATATGAGATACAAGGGTTGTATCCCTTCAATGGATTCTCCATGTGAGAATAAAAATATGCATTTAAAATACTCACAAAAATTCAACTTTTTTGCTTTTCTTTGAAAAATTACAAATTTGAAAAAAGGTTAGTGGAGTCGCTATATGAAAATAAAAAGATCTACTCTAAAAATTCATCAAACAAAGAAAAAAGAAGAGGGGAAACAAAATTCGTAACTTGGGAATAAAAATATTTATCCTCGACAACGATGCCAAAATATGTTGTCATCGGAACACGCACCTGGGGGTTGTTGCTGCAGAAATATTCAAGATGCTTAGGTGCATTCCTTAGGGGAAAGCTTCGAGTTGAGATACTGTCACTCAACA
The DNA here is from genome assembly GCA_027924585.1 of Larix kaempferi. Taxonomy (NCBI): domain Eukaryota; kingdom Viridiplantae; phylum Streptophyta; class Pinopsida; order Pinales; family Pinaceae; genus Larix; species Larix kaempferi. The sequence goes on from BSBM01000841.1 coordinate 10,076,029, forward strand.
CTCAACTCCTCTGTTTAGGAAGAACTACTAACGAATCCAAGGGGGGTAGTCCCTATGAATTACCAAGGCTATTTCAATGATTTGGTTTGCATGAGCAAGTTTTTTAGGAGTTTTGAATAAGATTTAGCTAAAAGAAAAAATCTCTTGCATGTGGAAATTTAGATCAACAACATAATAAAATCACATAGCACATGAGATCTAAATCAAATATTGAGACATAAAAAATAGACAAGATGAGTGCCAAAATGGAGTCGAAAATGCATGTTGTTGCGTTGTAAATGTTGTGCGAGTGATTCTTGGTCAGTTTTAGTTTATTATAAGATGAAACTTGATTACGAGAGAAAGGAAGCCCCGGATATGCCCCAAGGTACAAGGATTAATGTATGGAAATTTAATTAAAGGTGGATCCCGACGAATACATGTGGGTTTGAATGGAGTCTCGAGGGTGGTGTTCAACACTACACCAACAAGGGTGTAGCCTAACTGTTCCTTGAGGTCTCCTCCTAGTGGTTCCCGCTTCTCTTGAGAAATTTCCCCACACAATGATTAAGGTCTGAGTGCCAGATTTTCACTATGTCCAGGGTATTTAATTTTATTAGGATGAGTTTTTATTAGATGTGAAGAATTATGGAGCAGTTGCAACTCTTTCTGATTTCCCATACGCCCAGGAAAATGCCCGTAAGGGGAAAGAGCATACTTTGAGTTGGAAATCAAATTTTTTTGTTCGAAAATAGTCATTATGCAGGATCAGTGTGAGAAAAGAGGAGTTGCGTTAAAGGATTTTGAAACTCGACGTTTCGACCCCTACTTCGGGATCATCATCAAGAGACAGTTGAAGCCCTCAAGGATAAAGATGCCTATATGACACACATTTATATATGAAAACTAGTGATTCTTAGTTTAAAAAATTTAATCTAGTTATTTTTAGGGTTGGATAGGCTTGGTTTTAATTATTGGCAAAAGAAGTTTTTTAATTATTACTTAGGGATTTGATATAATGTTTTAATGATATTTGTATATGATTACATATGAATATGAATTTTAAAAGTTTTATATAGTTATAAATTCAAAAAGGTTTAACGATTCAAATTATTTATTTATTTCTTTTAATTATGAATTTATAATAGAAATTTTAATATATTGTAATCTTTAAAAATGAGTTTTAATTATTTATTATTATTATTTTTAAAATTATTATAGTGTAATGTTTTAACATATTTATAATTATTTTAATATAATGAAAATAAATCTAATAATCATTATATTAAAATAATTATAAATATGTTAAAACATTACAATATAATAATTTAAAAATTAATAATAAAAAATAATAAAAACTCACTTTTAAAGATTACAATATATTAAAATTTCTATTATAAATTCATAATTAAAATAAATAAATAAATAATTTGAATCATTAAACTTTTTGAATTTATAACTATATAAAACTTTTAAAATTCATATTCATATATAATCATATACAAATATCATTAAAACATTATATCAAATCTACAATATGTTATCTTCAAACATTGTTGATTAATATATCTACGAAATAATTAAAAAACTTCTTTTACCAATAATTAAAACAAAACCTAGCCGACTCTAAAGATCACTAGATTAAAATTTTTAAACTAAGAATCATTGTTTTCATATATAAATGTGTGTCGTACGGGGATCTTTATCCTTGTAGGCTTGAACTGTCTCCTGATGATGATCCCAGAGTAGGGGTCGAAACATCGAGTTTCAAAATCCTTTAACCCAACCAAAATTTTGTTCCGTTTTGATTGAAAAAAGATAAAAAGACTGAAGTAAAGTGTTATAATAATTACTACATGCAAGGAGTCTCTTTTCTGATCATCCAATCATGTACTCAGGAAAATCCCTTTATGTGACGATGAGAGCATACTTTGGGAACACAATGCCAAATTTCTTACTTTGAAGCAAAAATTGAAATGACTAAAACAATATTTATGATGTTTAGAAATTGAAATTCTACATCCTATCGTGTGTGTGTGATAGTGTTTAAACATAAAATAAAACTTGTTAGAAAAAATCACTCCATGAAAATTTTGTGAATCCCCCTAGGGGGGATGGGGTGTGGGTGCTGGATAGTCCACTTACTCTTATTTTTATTCGCTTATTACAATGATTTTTTTAAAGAAAAAATGCCTTGGATCTTTACATATTTAGATACAAAAGGCTTACAAAATGCAAAGGGTAAATGCCAGATGAAGCTGGGATGCCCCGGGAAGCTCTAAGGTGGCCCAAACCTGAAATTTTTGACTAAAAAGTGCCAAAACTTGCTAAAAATTAAAACAAGACAATGAGCTAATTAGTACTTAAAAAAATTCCAAAATCACTTTAAAAGTGATTTGGATGACTAAAAAAATTATGGAAAACTTTCTAAGCTAAACAACTTGCAAAAATGGACTAAAATGACTCAAAAGGACAAGTCCTTTTGAGGATCTTGGATTGCTTTTGAGGGAATCCAATGAAACACTTTTAACTTGCCAAATAAAATATTTTAAAAGCATAAACTAACTTCTACTTCAAGCCTTAAGCTTTTGCAATGAAATGACTTGTATAAATTGAAGCTAGCTAAGTTAGATATAAAAAAATAGAGCTTTTAATTGCAAGATCTAAACATATAGCCAAATCTAGAAAGATAAGTAAATTTTAACTTTAATGAGCAACTAGATCCGAGGGTAAGAGAACCGGTAACCAAGAAAATTTTTCTTTAAGAGGAGAAAGAGAAGGAGAAGCGATCTTGATGTCGAATTGAGTTCTTGTAGAAGCTTCAAGTGGAATACTATTGGACTATGCCACATGCATGTTTGGAAAGAAAAGTGAACAAACTTGTTCAAGTTTCTTTCCATGGTTACCTGTAGCTATTCAAACAAATACTTGCATAAAGTTTGTGAGATCCAGTGACATGTATATAAAAGATTAGAGAATCATAATAATAATCTTATTAGAATGCTAGATAATTAACTTTACACATACATAAGCGATACGAATGAAATAATAAAATTATTATATGACTCTTCCTATCAGTTGAGAACAATCCTAACAAGGTCGGATCCACAATACAAAAATGAAAAAGAAAGGAAAACACATTAGATACAACTTACCTCATACATTTAGCAATAATCATCCAACAAAAGCATCACACCATTAAGCCTCCAAAGCTTCTCTTTTTATTCCAACAATACAACAAATGAGACAATTACAAATTGCAAGAACCATCTTCTCATACAACTCTCTCTAACTCGAATGAGGAGAGGATGCTTGCTTTTATAGATTTGAAAACATATGAGGGGCACATTAGCTCATGAGGAGAGGAGCGCACCATGGGAAATATTTGAGGGATTGAGATCCTCTTGATTGAGAAATAAGTGGGTTGTGTGATGAAGTGGGCGCCACCTCTACAAGAGGTGCGCCCACTCTCCTTGGAATGATCACCCATCCAAAAACGAAATGCCACATCAAGCAATTCGCCCAAGATGAAGAGAGATGCGCCCCATCTTGTGGAGAAACTCGCCCTTCATGAGATATGCTTCCAAATGAGATAAACTATCACGGATTTAATTGATGTGAGGTGGCACCATCTTTCCCAAGGAAAATGCGCCCCCTCTTTGGAAGGTTCGTTCACCAACCAATGCATGGCAAAACATGAGATGCGTCATCTTCATGGGGGAGGGCGCATATCTAAGTTGACGTCAGCTTATATTCCTTGATTTGATATTTAAAACATGTGCCTTTAATTCTTAAATGAGTCGTCTTCATATTATGTGGCATTCCAAGTCATTTGGCACATGCCCATTGACTCATTTTTTATATTTTTTATTATTTGATTTTGGTGCAATTTGTTTGTTTTTAGCATTAAAATGCCATTTTGTAGCATCTTTAGGAAAAAATTGCTCTCAAAGGCGACGTAATCACTCAGAACATGGAGAAAGTGGGTAGTAGGGTAAAGAAGATGCTTTGAGCATCCAAACGAGCATCCACATGTCAAATTCCGCCTCCAGACCACACATTTATTACAATTTGAATTTTTCCATTTAAACCAAAAATGGTCTAGTTTTACAGAAAAAATTATTTTCTTTGGAATTTAAACAAAAAACTTAGGGGGACCTAGTACATGTCCATACGACTCAATTTTAATAGCTAGCATGATAATATACATTGACACTTGAACTCTAATAACGTCCTAAGAAATCATGCCGACCACCCCAACTTTGGAGGTATGAGTGAAAAACTCAAAAATTATATGTTGTTTATTCAACAACATATAATTGACAAGGGAAAAAACAATCTGGGCTAGTTGGACTAATAAATAAGTTCTAGGAAAGCCGAGTCCTTTACAAAACCATCATGCTATGACATTTTTCACAATTTCCCCATAGGGCCTGGACATGTGATTTTTTGAAAAAATGGAAAAAAATGACCTGATGGATGACAGAACATTGATACTGAACAATTTGATTGTTCAAGTTTTTTTTAGATCAATCGGTATCCACTAAGTGCGATTTAGTGGATAATAGTGACTAGTGCCATTGGTGAATCCTACAAACAACTCGGTTGACATCTAAAACACAAGCAAAATGACATGAGAAACAAGAAAATGTTTAAAATCTACACTATTGTACAATTCTTTACAAGAAAAAGTATATGAACTACACATAATAATTCTTCAAATAGAGTCCATTTCTGGGATCCTACAACTTATACCCATAATAATCAACCAATTTGTATGCATCTTTTTTTTTAAATTTGGAGAATATATAAGGTCTGAGCCACATAGACTTGAACTTTCATGCCCCCAAAGGATCTTTGTCTCGTTCATAAACAAAAACAAGGTCTCCTTAAAAAAAACCCTAGGTTTAACAGACTTGTCATATTGAATTTTGACTCATCTCTTGTGTGCTTCATTTGCAATGAACGCATCTCAATGTTGTTCATCAAGATGTTCTAGATGAAGCACTCATTCTTCCAAAGCAGATGTGTCAGGTAAGAGTTGAATATCCAAATTTAATGATAGTATTTCACACTCAACCGGTGTGACTGCCTCCAGACCATGAACAAGTTAGAAGGGTGAAAAACCTGTAGCAGTCTTTACGGTTGTTCGATACACCCAAAGATCCGGAGACATCATGATATGCCAATTTGACCTATTAGCATTGATTTTGTGTTGGAGAATGGTTTTCAGAGTTTTGTTTACCACTTCTACTTGCCCATTTTACCGTGGATAGAATGGATATGAATGCTCCTATCTAAATCCAAGCATAGTATTCAAGTCAGTCATCATGTGATTTTGAAAATTTCTACCATGATCCGTAACAATGTCTTTGGGTATACCAAATCTAGAGATAATATAATTGAATATGAAATAGGCTATAGTTTTTCCATCCTCCTTCACAGTAGGAATTTCCTCTTCCCACTTAGTAAAGTAATCTAAAACAACAATAATGTAATAATTCCCCCCAACAGAAACTGGGTTAGATGTCATATAATCAACCCCCCACTTGGTGAAGGGTCCCACTGCGATGACGAGGAATAAGGGAGCTGGATGTGCTCGCATATGTTTGGTGAAGAGATGACACGGATGACATCGCTTAACAGCTTCCACACAATCCTTGAATATGGTGGGCCAAAAATAACGAGCACGTAATATTTTATGAGATGTTGCAAACCCAGACATATGACCCCCACATGCTCCATTGTGGGCATCATTTAAAAAAACTCAACCTCTTCAAGAGTTAGGAAACGATATAAGATAGAATCAACCTCCCTTCTATACATGGTATCAACAATTATGAGATACTTATTAGCGTTATGTCAAAGTCGTCATCGCTCTTCTCTTGAAAAAGTTGGTGGACAGTTCAAAGTCTGTAGATAAATTAAAATATCCCCATACCAGGGGTCAAAGATAGAAATTAAGAAGTTGTGTTCATTAGGGAATGAATCATCTTCCATTTTAGAATCCTCGCTACTAGGGAACTCTGAAATGAGCATCACGAACACTAAAGACTTCTTAGATTTAGTAGACTAAAAGGTAATATCAAACTCCTAAAGTATAACAATCAATTTATTGAGCTTTCCCCCAATTATGCGTCGGGTTAAAACATATTGAAATGGATTGACGTCCTCAACAACCATAGTGGTTTGGTGAAGCCTCTGAACAACGTAAACAACTACAAGTGCCAAATTCTTGATGTTAGAATACTTAAGTTCAGGTCTTAAAAAAACACGCCTGAGATAGTAGATGACATGCTCCTAGAGCTGATCATCTTCCTGAACTAGAACTATGCCAAATGTGGAATCAGATGTGGCCAGATATAGAATAAAGTCTCAGGTATAATCTAGAAGACTTAACAATGGGGCTAATAATAATGATTTTTTCAAATCCTCAAAAGAGTTTTGAGCATCTGTGTCCCATAAAAATGGGGTATCTTGTTTAAGTAGACACATGAATCCTTTCGTTATATTTTCATAGGTAACAATGAAACATCTAAGGAAGTTGGTCATTCCCTGTAGACTCTGAAATTGATGAATGTTGTGAGGAGGAGGAAATTTGATGATAGCCTCAATTTTCAATGGATCGACCATAATCCCTTTTTTGGAAATAATGAAACCTAGCAAATGTCCAGACTTGACACATAATACACATTTATGAGGATTCAATTGAATCTTGTAATGTCTACATCATTCAAACACAAGTTGTAAATTGTTCAGATGATCTCATCTCTTTTGATATCGTGCAAAGAGATCATCTAAGTATGTTTCAACTATATGCTTGATATCATGGAAAGTAAAATTCATTGATTACTGGAAAGTAGCACCGACATTCTTCAAACCGAAATGCATCTTCCTATAAGAAAAGGTACCTCAGAGACATATAAAATTAGTCTTATGTTGATATTCAGGTTTGATTTGAATTTGGTTGTATCCTGAAAATCCATCCATGAAGGAAAATATTTCGTTAACCGCACACACATCTACAATTTGATCAATTAAAGGCATGGGATAGTTATCTTTAGGACATGCTTTATTCAAATCCATAAAGTCAGTGAAAATGTGGATAGTACCTTTATTTTATCAATAGGAATTGGGTTGGAAACCCATTATGTCATTGCGATAGGATAAATAAAACCGGCTTTCAAGATATTTTTAACTTCAAATTTTACAGATGCATCTTTTTGTGGGTTAACTAGACGAATATTTTGTCAAACAGGTTTAACGTTCGGATATGTATTAATATCATGTTCAACAATAGATGGGTCGATTCTTGACATATCCTCATATGACTAGGAAAAAACATCGTGGAACTCCTTAAACAAATCGATATACATGCAAACTTCCTCGGGAGAATAGTTCACCCCGATAAAGATATTTTCCACGACATTAGGTTTTGTAGAGATATTGATCGGAATTGTTTTATATATATTAGCCATATTTCCTTCAGCTAAAATTCCCTGTTTCACTAAAGGGTTAATGGATTGATCAACATCCCCACTAAGTATCACATAGAACTCGTCATTCTCAATCCTATCTAACTCGGAAAGGAAGTAGGATATATGATGCATATGTTCCCAAGGTTGATCAATTCCTACCATTGCTTCCAAAATGGATTCATTTGAAGGAAAAATCATGTCTGAACAATAAAAATAATGAGCGGATTCCACCGCCCATGCAGGTGCATAATCAACATCCATCTCCTCGAATACCAAAGGAGTAGAGATGGAATCTATGGAAGTTTCCTGTAATGCTTGGTAAGAAACCTCTCCCATGGATAAGGGCACTATTGGTTCATCCCAAGTGGGTAAGATCCAAGGATCAGTTCTACTATTGATTGTAAAAAAATCCTTAGATACGGAAATGGTGTTTCGAATACTTGTGGAACCAATATAATTAATGGGATCAAGAAAATAAAAAGTGCCCATAAGAGAAGAATATAAACCTACTGTCAAACTCTCACTGGGTGGACGTGCCCGATCAATCAACGGGATGTTTTATTTAGAAGAGGCTATGTTATTTTTTTGGGTAAAGGACAATTGGTCAGCTGTCACAATCCTTCCTTCATGAGGGAACATCAAGACCCTAAAAACAAATGATGGAACTGCTTGCATAACATACATCCAACTTATTCCTAACAAAAAATTGTAGTCAATAGGAGAGTCTACAACCTCTGCTTCTACTAAAATCACTTTACCTGCTAATTAGATTTCAAAAGAGGGTAAAATCACATGAGGACAGAAAGATGTTCCATCGAAATCAGTAAGCAACGTTATTGAAGGAACCAACTAAGGGGAGCCTAAATCTCACCAAAAAGAAATATTCATCATGCACGTAGATGCTCCTTCATCTATAACTATTCATCCAATGGTTTTAAAACCATCAACTACTTCAATTTGGAAGGCGATGTGATACGGAAATCAGGGTTTGACATTGGACGTATCAAAATTCCCCAACATATTGGAGGAATCAAGACTTCCTATAGCTACCAGAAGTGCATTCTGTTGTGAAGGACAACTTTGCAAAATTTCTAAAGCAGACATTGGACACAGTGTTTGGGCTAAGTCTTCCACAACAAAATATTTGGGAGTAGCCCTTGCATTGGGATTGTGTGAATGCCACTTATATAATACTGTTGGTATCTTTGGCATGGGGTCGGCTAGCCTCTCTATATGAACAGGAGATGACACCTCAGGAATCTATTTGTCTTTCTGAGATGATTCCGAGATATAGTTCCTTGCTCTGGTTTTCCATGAAATGTCTAAGCTAACCATGTTTATGTACGAATGACCAGATGATGTGGCACCTTGGGTTCCCCCAACACTAGAGCCACCAGAAGCCAAGTTTTTTTCATTAGGGAAAGGATCCTTCATGACAGTAGGTTTATTTTGTTGTAGTAGATTCTGGTCTTCATCAATTAGAGGAAATTGATGAGTCAAGTTATCTTCCTTGCAAAGTTTACAAGGAAACTTTACTTTCTTCTTTTCTTTCTTCCCCTCTCAGCATTATCAGTGGACTTGGGATTGTTTTTATTACCCTCCCCCTTCTTTCCCTTATTCTTTTTACCACCGTGTTGCTGAGTACCATTTTGGTTAGAATGCACATTGTGTACAAGAGCTGTTTGAGAAGGGGAGGTGTCAACTGTAGCTTCCTTTGTTGCAGAACGCTTAACAGATAGCTCTTGCACTTGCTTAGCTAAAGATTCTACAATCGATGAGTCAACTGAACCAACAATGCCATCAGCATGTGGTATAGGATTAGGTTTGGCAGGATCAGTATTTGATATCATTGTGTCAGGAATAATTTCATATACGATCCCGGACTGAGAGTAAATCGAGTCTAGCTGTTGGGCTCTCAGAATGGCTTCCTCTTAAGAAGTAACCCTTGAAGTAGAAAAATATTTAGTGATGTAATGTAGAAGTGATTTAAAAAACCACTCTAATAGGAACTCCAAGGGTATCTTAGCCTTGATCATCCTTTTCCTTCTTATCCTCTCCTAAATGTGGTGAGAAATCTGAGTGGACTTGTTCTTCCTAAATGTAGACAAAAGGCCTGTTCCAGCATCATATCGAACATGAAGTTGGAAATGGTTAAGGAAGACTATCGCTAAAGCATAAAAACAATGATAAGCAATGGACGACAATTCAATATACCACTTGGCTGATACACTGGTTAAGGTTATCTGAAAGAGTCTCAACCGTATTGAGTCGTTGTTCACTGAGTTGGAGGAACACCACAAATGAAAAATATTGACATGATCCCCAGGATCTTCACTGGTCTTAACTTCAAAATTCATAATGTCTGAAGGCAGTTTGGTTGGAATGAGAGGCCGAGTCAGATTGTGATGTACCGTATCATTCATGAGTTTTGAAAGGTCTAGAAAATTCAAAGTTGCCAGAAAAGGTAAACAAGGCCTAGCCGATGGAAAATGTGTTTGGGGAGGTGGGTTAGGAAAGTTTCCTAACCCATAGCTCCCATACGGTTGGTTGGGGTTCCCCCCAACCATCGGATGTGAAGTAAAAGTGTTTTGGAATGAGCTCCATCCATACTCAAGTGGATTTATCCTGGGGTGCACTCCACTGAGGTTGAGTATAACTTCCTCAAACTGAAATAGGAGCTGAAGAGAAAGCAATTATACCTCTTCTTCCAAAGAGCAAAAAAGGAGCACTCCCTACATGCACATTTGAATATTGGACATTAGTTTGTTGAAAAAAATAACCTGTAAAGGGATTATGATTGATGTAAGGTGCATTATAGTGATCCGACACAGAACCTAACAAAGGAGCAGAAGGAGGAATATGTCCTCCATGACAAGGGAATTTGTGAACAAAAGGATCCACACTTCTAGGAATTGTCTGGAATTTTTGAAAGAAACGGGATGATGTGAAAGAGACACTAGGGTTTCCAGTGAAAGGTACACCATATGAACCAGTGTTGGATCCAAAAGGTATAGAAGTAGTAGAAACTTGAGTTCTAGATAACCCTGAGGATGGTGAAATAAAGTTCAAAGACACAACTGGTGTAGCAGATGATTGAATTGAACTGGGTACCTATATACTAAAATGAGGAGGAGAGAATCCTCTAGACACGATAACATATGTGGGAATAAAAAAATTCCTCGATCCTTCCCCTGTGTTATCCATAATGAAACTAGAGGTGATCCTATAAGTAATTAACCTAGGTTGAACTAAAGAATTTATATGCACTAACACCAGATCGTAGGGTCCAGTTAAGGGTGGGTTAAAGGGTCTTACAAAGACTTCAACTTGCAATTCCTCAACCTATGTTGTGTGTGAAACCAATGAAGTGTAACTGATATGATGAGGGTCCCTAGGAAGATCAGTTGTTCCATTTGGCTCAAAAGATCCACTTGTGTTTATTCTTCACCACTGAGCTCGCGGTGGAGGCTCCACAGTGAATAGAGGAATATTTTGTAACCTTCTATATATACAGAGAGGATGATCCTACACAACTAAAAATTTAAATTAAACAAAACCTCGGACCAATTAAAACATAGGTAATCAAACAACACACCACTAAAAAAATCCTAAGTAGTCCAAACCAAGCAAAGAGATGACCTTCCAAAGGAACATTTGGGATGATGAGGACCCAGAACAAACTAGTGAAGGGACGAAGGACAATCAACCGGGGTCCACAATACATATACATTGGGGCCAAACGTTTGAATCACCAATCACCTTCCCAAAGAACTGCAAGGGATTTCCTCCCATGTTTGTCCTAGGTACACTGGAAATATCCTTCCATCGTCACCTATGTAGATCCCTAAAGGTCAAGATACTAAGGCTACCAACCTTGCAGAGAGGGTCCAAGAGGACAGTCACAATTGGAGTCAATGCGCATGGGAAGGGTAACAATCCCAAAACTCAAAAGAACCAAAGGTACTGATGAATCCTCGTACACTCACCAACCGTGGGATATGATTAATTGAATATCATAGGGATATCTCCTCTACTCAATATTGGAAAACCTCGTGCTTAACTCCGGTGTGAGTGGAGATTCCCAGTTCACCTTTTACAAACTTGAATTTATTTGAATAGGCCACTACGTCTAAGTTTAACTACTTTGGATAGTTTAAGACAATCTATACAAAGCACTAACCTAAGCTAGTTGGTCTTGAACCTAAAAAGAAAAATTTCTAATAAATTTTAAGTTATGTTCTTTTTAAATCTGATGTATACTCAGAAGGTAGTGGTGGTTCACATACTGATGTTCTGAATGAAATGTGGAAACAACATGGTAAGTGTAAATAAGTACTTCTGGGATATGCTGGTAAGGTATACTTGTTTTCTATAAATATATTTGCATCCTCGACCAAGATCCCATCCTATTTTGATCCTCTATACCTTGTACTCCAGTGTACTCATTACTTCTTGTTTGTAAAGGCGTAGTGAATTTCAATTCCTTCTCCGGGACTGGTTCCCCTTCAGGTTTGTAGAAGGTCTAATAAGGTGGAATTTCAATGTGCTCTTGAGGAACACAATTAGGAAATGCTTGCATGATCACTTCAACAGTAGTTTTTGCTTCTGGAATAGTTTTCTATACTTCTTCAAAAGATTATTTATTTTCTAGCTTTTATACTTCAAATATACGCTCATGATCTCCTGGGTTCACAATTTATCACCCCTTTTCTTGACCAATAATGAAATGTGGGCCATATTTCCATGGTGATTCTAGAGGCAGATCAATATATTCAATAGTTTTTACAAATTCCTTAAAACCTCTCTCATGATTAATAGCATATCCTCCCATTGATACTGGGAAATCAGTTCTTCCCTTCTTCGTAGATTTCAAAAAAATGACGATTATATATCTCTATGATTTGACTTGCATATTCAAGGATAAAGGTCCCGATTGTAAGGAGTTTGAGTAATTTGTGAGGAGTGTTTTTCTAAATGTAACTTCGGAAGATATTCATTTGTATTTTATATTGTAATTATTATTAAATTTTACTTGTACCTCTGACGGAGATGTTTTTCCTCCGTTCGGGGATGTCATTATTATGTTTGGTCATGCAAAGTATTTGAGGTAAAACCTCCATTGTAAGTCTGGGCATTAGATCGCCTAAAGTCAAATGTAAAATGTATTATTGAGTCTCCCTAGGACAGGTTGGCTCAGTCAGGTTAGTGAGGCCAGCCTAATTAGTAATTAGGTCACCCCTAACATAAAGTATAAATAGAGAGCTTGCTCTCTCATTTGGACACACTACTCACTCACACAAGTTCGCATAAGCAAGAGAGAGAAGACAAGTTCACTAAGGAGAAAGAGAGAGAGTTGCAGAAGACTTCCTATTTTGGGTTTTCCATTTTGTGATATTTTATTAGTGACAAATCTATCTTTGAGGAAGTTGTGGGGTTTTCTCCTTTATGGTTTCCCCGAGGAAAACTATTGTGTCTATTGTGTTTTGTTGTGCTTGTTATTCTTTTAGTTACAGATCCTAGTTAAATTGAATTAAAGTGCAAACTCCAACATGGTATTAGAGCTAACCTGAAAAGAAGACATTATGTAGCAGCGGGAAATTAGGGATTCCTAGTTCAAGGTCTTCTCTCCACATATCATCATAAAAATTGGTCTAGGCTAACTCTCCGTAGGAGTGCGCATCTTTTGGAGGAAGTAGAACTCAGTTCCAAGAAGTTTCAATTTTGACCCTGTTGAGAAACTAGGGATTCCTGCTCCGGGCACTTCTCTCCACAAATCATATTGAAAAGGAGGTTATTCCAAATATCCCTAGGAGGGTGCATCTTTATGTGGAAGAATAATTCAAAACCGATAATTTTCATTTTTGGCCCCATCACTATTGCCGGGAGAAAACTAGGGTATCAATTATTTTGCAATTTTGTCCACATATTTGGAAAAAGCAGTGCATTGGACAACTTGCCTTGAGGAGGCACATCTTCCCGTCAAATCATAATTTCAAGATTCCAACTTTGGAAAATCAGGGTTTCTCTGACAAACCCTAGGTCAACCAGCTCCAGAACCATGTTGGGCATCTCAAATTGGTAAGACCTAAATCTTTGTTATTTCCATTTGAGGTTCTCATTCAAAATGTCTCACCACACCAAGATTGAGGATAAGATTGAGGGAGTTGACAACTTCCATGCATGAAAGTATAGGATTGCTCTTGTCCTTGAAGAAAATGATTTGGACAAATATGTTAATGAAGAGGTTCTAGCACCAGAGGGAGATGAAGCAAAGGATATCCACAAAAAGAACTTGGTCAAGTCCAAGAGAATTATTGCAGACTCCATTAAAGATCATCTCATCACCCATGTGTCATCCTTGAAGACACCCAAGGAGATGTTCGATGCTTTGACGAAGCTATTTGAAGGGAAGAACATCAATCAAAAGATGAAATTAAGGAACCAGCTTAAGAACGCGAAGATACTAAACTCAGAGACCATGCAATCCTAATTTACAAGGGTCTCTCAAATAAAGAAACAACTTGAAGTTGTTGAAGAAAAGGTAGAATAAGGAGAGATCGTTATGACCACCTTGAATGGTCTCCCAAGATCATGGGACTCATTCATTGAAGGAATATGTGTCAGGAAGAAGTTGACCACCTTCAGCAGACTATGGAAATAATGTACACAAGAAGAAGCTCAACTTGTGGCACAAGAATAGAAGATGGGAGAAAATGATGATAAATCTCTCACAGTTCAAGATAGAGTAAATCAAAACAAGATAGAGGATCACCATCACAAAAGAAACATAAAATACATAAGAGATATATCCAATATTAGATGCTACACATGTGATGAAAAAGGACACTACTCAATAAATTGTCCCAGAAACAAAGGTTCCTCCAAGAAGACTAACAAGAAGAGACATCATGCTCACACCACTGAAGATGATGAATCAACAAGGAAAAGAACCAGGGAAGAAGAAAGAGATGATTCTTCAAGTGATGAAAAATATGTCCTAATCTCATCACTCACAGGAACTATCACACATGGAGAACTGATTGGCTTGTGGATAGTGGATCTCCCAAGCACATGACAAGATACAAAGAATCATTCGCCAGTCTATCTGAGCATGAGTCACCTCATAATGTGAAACTGCGGGATGATTATCAATACCACATAAAAGGAAGGCGAGAAGATTCCTACAAGCTAGACTCCAGTAAATCGTTGAAGATGAAATATGTTCTATACGTTCTAGGATTAAAGAAGAATATTCTCTCCATATCAGCACTAGTTGCTAAGGGAATGAGTGTTGAATTTGTAGATGGAAAATTCCTAATGTGGCCAAAAGGAAAGATAATAGATGATGCAACAGTGATGGGAGAGAAAGAGGGAGGCTTGTGCAAGTTGAAGTGACAACCTGAACAAGCATTGGTTCATGAATCCATGGAACCAAGTGAACTATGGCATAGAATGCTTGCACATGTGCACTACAGAGCACTACCCATTTCAAGCAAAGCAGTTTCAGAACTTCTAGAAATCCAGACAAGACATGAAGGAATTTGCAAGGGATGTGCACAAAGAAAGAATGTAAGAAAGGTATTTCCCAGTTGTGAAAGCAAAGAAAAAGGAATATTGGAGATAATACACTTCGATGTATGCGGTCACATGTCATCCAACTCACTAAGTGGGTATGTATATTATGCTCCTTTTATAGATGACTTTTCCTGTAAGACTTGGATTTAATTCTTGAAAAATAAAGATGAGGTATTTATCAAGTTCAAGGAAATCAAAGCCTTGATCGAAAATTGCATTGAGAAAAATATCAAGACCCTACGATCAGATAATGGTGGAGAATTCACTTCGGAAGAATTCAAAAATATTTGAAAGAATATGGGATTAAGAGGGATTTGAGCACTCCTTACAATTCTCAATAGAATGGCATTGCAGAACAAAAGAACGTAACAAGAATGGAAGCAGTGAAAGCAATGCTACATGACTAGGATATTCCGATGCACTTATCTGCAGAAGAAACAAGGACAAATTTGTATGTATAGAACCGTACTCCTCACCAAGTACTAATAAACAAGAATTCCGAACAATATTTCTCTAGTGAGAAACCTGAAGTCATCCATCTCAGGATATTTGGATGCCTAGTGTACATACACATCCCGAAGGAAAAGAACCAAGCTATATCCTTCAGGAAAGAAGGGAATATTCATGGGATACAGTGACACATCAAAATCCTACCAAATATACTTCCCAGGATTCAAGAAGATCAAAATCAGCATATATGTAACCTTCGATGAAGACTCAACACACACCAAATCAAGAAAACTACCTATTGAAGAAAATGAATAACCTGAAGTTCCCAGAATTAGATACTTAGTGATGGAAGAAGCAATTCCATAAGATCATGAAGACCACTACATGGCATAACCACAAGAACCTATAGATCCACCTCGTGATAAGAAATCCCACAAGATAATAACAACATGGAAATGAGAAGCAATAAAGGATGCAGAGAAGTATGGCGCCCCATATGGGATGCACAGATAAAGCAAGAGACCAATACCATACTCCATCTATGTGGCCCTACTATGTGACATCATTGATACAGGACCTTCCAACTACGAAGAAGCAACATAGAAGAAGGAATGGAAGGATTCCATGATCGAGGAGTACCGGTCGATTATGAAGAATGATGTATGGGAGATAGTTCCGAGACCAGAAAGGAATTCTGTTGTGAATTCAAAGTGGATCTACAATATCAAGCATGCCACAGATGGTAACATTGAAAAACACAAGGCAAGATTTGTGGCACATGGCTTCTCCCAGAAGGAATGCATAGACTACGAGGAAACATTTGTACCTATATCAAGATACACTTCCATTAGATCTATACTTGCATTGGCTGTAGTAATGAAATGTAAGGTACACCATATGGACGTCAAGACAACATTCTTGAATGGTGTAGTTGAAGAGGAAGTGTACTTGGATCAACCACTGGGATTCAAGACACATGTCATACAGACTGATGTGTGTAAGTTGAATAAATCCTTGTATGGATTGAAATAGGCACCCAAGATGTGGTACGACAGGATGGACAGTTTCTTGATGAGCTTAGGATTTACCAAGGGTAAAGCAGATTCCAAACTTTACTTCAAGGTTGAGGGAGGAACACCAATGATATTTCTTCTATATGTAGATGACCTATTTCTGACAGGTGAGGATGAGCTCATTGCATATGCAAAGAGGAGGCTTACCACATAGTTTGAGATGAAGGAACTGGGGATGATGCATTATTTCTTAGGCATGGAGGTGTGGCAGAGTGTAGATGGAATATTCCTTGGTCAAGGAAAGTATGCAGTAGATATTCTGAAGAGGTTCATAATGATGGAATGAAAGGAAATGTCCACAGCAATGGCATCTAACTTGAACCTACTGTGTGATGATTCATTAGAGACAGTTGATGCCAAGATGTACTGTTAGATGATTTGTTCATTGATGTATTTGGAGAACATGAGACTAGACATATGCTTTGCTGTGAACACCCTGAGCCAGTTCCTGATGGATCCAAGGCATGTTCACCTAATTGCTACAAATAATATATTGAGGTACCTGAAGGGTACAGATGATTATCGATTCAAGTATGAGGTGAATCAGAGGATTAACTTGCATGGTTATGTTGATTCGGTTTGGTTTGACAATGCCACAGATAGGAAGAGCACTTCATGATGCTGCTTCAATATGGGATTTGGTATGATCTCCTGGTTTAGCAGGAACAAGTCATGCATGGAACTGAGTACATCCGAAGCATAGTATGTTGCAACTTGTTCGGCTAGTTGTGAGGCAGTATGGATTCAGAAGCTACTGTCAGATTTGTTTGATCTCTAGCTCGAGGCGACTTGTATCTTCTGTGACAACTAGAGTTGTGTGAAGTTGTATGAGAACCTAGTGTTCCATGACAAGTCGAAGCATATTGAGATCAAGTGCCACTATATCTGGGATATGGTATGGAGAAGAGCAGTGAAGATCTAGTATGTGGCGATAAACGAGCATATACCCAATGCATTGACTAAGCCGTTAGACAGAGTGAAGTTTGAGTGCTTCAGATAGAGGATTGGTGTTATCTAGATTGAGGTTCCTCGAAAGAGGGAGTGATGATATGGGAAGACGCATATGCACTAGAAATAATTCTCTCATGGTGGAGTAAGCAGGCCGTCTTTGGGACATAATGCACCTGGGGTGCTCCTAGGTTGTACTCCCATGCTGGAGAAGACGCAAAGTTGGTTCTCGCATGGTGGAGGAAGCAGGTGGTCCTTGGAACATAATTCACTTGTGGTGATCCTAGGTTGTAATCCCATGTTGGAGACATTGGGAGGTCCACCGGTCACAAAGACACTTTGTGTGTGCCTAGGCTTCTCGCATGGTGGAAGACGCAGGTGGTCCTTGGGACATAATGTACCTGGGGTGCTCCTGGATGTGCTCCCATGTTGTAGAAGTAGGCTGATCGTTTAGAGACATAATTCATCTAGGGTTCTCCTGGGCTGTACCCACTAGGTGGGAGACGCAGGTAGTTTGTTGTACATGCAGTGTACATCTGGGTTGTGCTCCGTGTGTGATGAGATGATATGGATATGATGAGATGATAGAAGGAGACACAGGTGATTGCTTCCTAGTTAAGAGGGAGCGTTGTTGTAAATGTAACTTTGAAATATATTCATTTGTATTTTATATTGTAATTATTATTGTTTTTGTATTTTATATGTTTTTCCTCCATTTAGGGATGTCATTATTATGTTTGGTCATGTAAGGTCTTTGAGGTAAAACCTCCATTGTAAGTCGGGGCATTAGATCCAACAAAGTCAAATGTAAAATGTATTATTGAGTCTCCCTAGGAAAGATTGGCCCAATCAGGCTAGTGAGGCCAACCTAATTAGTAATTAGGTCACCCTTGATCTAAATTATAAATAGAGAGCTTGCTCTCTCATTTGGACACAACACTCACTCACACAAGTTCGCATAAGAAAGAGAGAGAAGACAAGTTCGCTGAGGAGAATGAGAGAGAGCTGCAAAAGACTTCCTATTTTGGGTTTTTCATTTTGTGATACTGTATTAGTGACAAAACTATCTTTGAGGAAGTTGTGAGGTTTTCTCCTTTATGGTTTTCCCGAGGAAAAATATTTTGTCTATTGTGTTTTGCTTTGCTTATTTTTCTTTCAGTTAAAGATCCTAGTTAAATTGAATTAAAGTGCAAACTCTAACAAGGAGGTGATTCATGCCATACAACTTGGTCATTGTGTACTCTTCTTGTAGGTACCAATCGTTTCTTGAGGCACGCGTTTTGGTTCTTTCCCTTGAATTAAAGTAAATTCCTAATACATAAATCTGAATACAAATTTTATCTAGGAGACATCCTTTCCTTATTTTTTTTTTATATCCTGGAGACATTATTTTCTTCTTGTTTTATCCAAGGAATCCAATTACACACTCTGTTTGATCCTCCATACTTAACTTTGCATATCTCGTGGTTCTCAAAATGGTGATATTGATAGAAAATCAACAAGTAAACTAGGTAGGAATAATATCTAAAAACCCCAGCTTCTTCAAATGCTGCTAATTGATTTGTGATCCCTAATTCCATGGATTTACCATAATTGAGATTGGAAATATTATCATTATTATATCTATCAATCAAAACTACCATTCCGTCATCAATATTCTCATTAGAATCTTTACCTAGTATGATTGTAAAGGCATATAAAGTTTATTGTTTCCATGTCGGCAAGTTGGCTCACATCTAGGGGTAAAGATGATCCGTCTGTTGGTTTGGTACATAAACCAGGCGTCTCTTTATCTTCTCTCTCTAAGAGGGATTTCGGTTTTCATACTATTTAGCTTGTTTTTCCAGAGAAAATGGTTGAGTCCCATCAATTGTAGTTCCCAAAATGTTTCCGATGTATTTAGCAGAAATCTCGAAGAGGATTATTCCATCATTGGCCTTGACGACTCCCTTTTCACTATCATAATTAGTGGAACATAACTGAATGAATTTATAAATTGGGAAAACATCAGGGAATAAATGCTGGGCTATCTTGGACTCCCAAAATCTAGCTATTTTGGTATATTTTCCTTTAACATTTTGAATTTTCCTGAGGGTCCCTCCTATCAATTTTTTTGGCTGATATTTTTGTACGAGGAGGACCAACCTTGGCCCACCGGTCTATAAAATACTGTAAACAAGTTGAAGAGGTGTCGGAAAGGGCTGATTGGTTTGAAAGGGCTGCGGAACAGGTTGACTGAGATGGAGCAACTTTCTTCCTACCCATTTTAAGGTTTTTTTGGCACTGTAGAATCAGTCATGATTTTAAGCGCTAAAAAGGGGGGGATATATGAGGATAGCATAAACAGAGGATATTAGGAAATTAGGAACTAAACTTTTGAGGAACTACACAACCATTAGAGGTGATTATCAGACTCAAAAGATGAAAATTTTTACTTACTTCTATACATTGCAATTGTCTAAAGCAGAGCCTTGAATGCATTTTTTGATCCTGCACCCCTGGACTTAGAAGAATATAAACTGGTAAATGCTCATTTATAATGCTCTTAATAGCTTTTAGAGAGCTAAACTATGAATTTTTATTTTTCTATTATTAAAATTTTAAGCTTTTGAGATCCTTAAATTCTTCATCAATGACCTTTTAAGTGTCCATATCATTACTGACAAATTTTCTAGGTTAGGTGAACTTATAGTCAGAAATTTGGCTAGATAATTGTTGCAAATGGTCTAGACTTATATTGAACAACCAAAACGCACCCCTTCGTCGAAATCTGACAGAGGAACAATTGTTTATATCGCAATTTCCACTGCTCAAATCACAATTTCTATGATTTAGGTAGTTCCAAAATCCATCATTTAGCCTAGATCGTGTATTTTTGATTGCTGACATTGCATATTTGCAAATCTTACAATTTTTAGGAAAATTTTTGGTTCTAAAACCCCTCAGAAAAAAAATGCATTTTATTTGTTCTTTATCATATGCGCTATAGCTTACTCTGAACTTATATATCATGATAATCATTATAGACAGCGGTAAGGATAGATCCCGATGAACTTTCCAACTTACTTTTTTTCGATGGATATTAAGTCAGTGCCGATTTCTAACCAGAAATATTACTTTTCTAGTGAAGGTCTGATATCATGTGAACGGTGTATATCTTCTTTAAAATATCGATCAAGCCATTGGCATGCTAGCTCTCTTATATGCTTTAATTTTTTATCTATCTATTTCCAATTTTTTAGATCTATTTTCTACTTATTGTGCATTTAATCTGGATCGTTGATGACACAAACTCATATCAGACTTGTTTAGAGGGAATTGGTAATAAAAAAGTGTAGAGTGTGATTCTTGTTTAAAAAGTGTAGGATTTGATTTTTGTGAAAATATTCATGTTCTGACGTAGACAAGTTATCTATAATAGTAGATGGCACGCAATGTGTAAAAAAATAGTAGAAGGTGCTTTAGATTGATAAAATCAAAGTGTTTGGTAGAATTATTTACATTTTCGTAACCCTTTTTGAACACCAAGTTTTGAATATTGATAAAAAATAACAATCTATATTTTAAATAATTACAAGCTATTAGGTTGTTTTAGGTATCCTTTAAATAATTAGAAGCTATTAGGTTGTCTTAAGTATCTTGTAAATAATTACAAGTTATTAGGTTGTCTTAAGTATCATTTCAATAATTACTTTTTGCATTCCTTAAATATATTTATTGAACTAGATTTTTTTCATTTAGGATGTACAAACTTAAAAAGGATTGGCCAATAAGTGGAATACATGTCTTATGAATTGTTTTGTGTATTGTAAATATGTGTTGAGGCATTAATATTGTTAGGAAGGGAGTAATGATATTATGTCTTAATTAATTTTTCTTGATTTCAAGCATAATTAACAACACCTAATTGAATAACGACATTGTTCGTTTTAAATATTCTTTCACATGCGAGTTGAATATATGTACCATTAAGAGGTCTTTGTTATCATGGATGAACATTGTCCATGACCATATTTCGAGGTGTGAAACAAGAGCCTCCTATACTAAGCCTTTCTCATTAGAAAAAATCATCATGACTTGTCCTCAAACCACTACATTGGAACTTTGTTGGGTTAGCAATTGCCTCCAAGATTATTTTGGTAAACATGATTAGGTTATTTGCGCACCAATAATGGATCTAGTGATTTAAACAATGTCATAAGAAAAAACATATGACTTTTGTTTTCCCTAATTAATGTTTCTTAGACTTAATTTCTATGAAAAACTCCTATAATCCCCAAAGCATTGCATTCGTTGAGCATATTTTGACTATGAGTGGTGAAAAACTCATATTGTGGATAAACTGTTGCATCTAGTTTTTCTAAATTTTTTATAAACAACATGACACCATACATAGCTCTATGATCCCTCCATGAAATGAAACCATAATTGATAAATAGATAAAAGCAATATCATATTTAAAGCTATGATTTTGGATGTATTTTTGGTGCACAAGGACAAGAAAAATCCACCATCTGGCTCTAAAACAACTTTGGAACATCACAGCCTCCAACAACAATTTCACGTCCTCAACCTTCATGACTTAACAAAGTTGATACAATGGAGTGTTCGAAATAGTAAATATTTTTGAAAGGAAACAAAGTAACAAAATATCGAAATCTTCGTTCATAGAGCAACTGTTTCCAACTCTTTGATGGCAACATTATTGTAATATTCTTCTTTCAATACAAAGCTTCCTCTATCTTCTTTCAAGGCTGGTGCAACTGACAACTTGCATTTGCAAATTTTATTTTTCAAGTAGTCTATTGTATCTCTAGGCGGCCACCCAACGTGCAACCATAAAAATTATTTGTCACCGAGATTGCAAGAGATTTTGCATTTTAAAGAAATTTTTTGTTGTAGTCTCTTAGGCCTGATGGAGTGGTGCAATTGAAACTATGGTGGGGAGCATAGGTCCGTGGGTCCATTCTGGGGGAGGGTTTGGGATACCCTCGATTCCCAGAGATAGAATAACATGGTAGTGTAAACAAAATTTAGGAAAAATGTCTCTCACCAAGATCTTCTTTTATAAATTATATATTTTCTATCTAGCTATCTAGCTCTCTTATATGCTTTAATTTTCTATCTAGATATTGCGAATGGTTGATATCTAGTTTCTGCTTATTGCACTTTTAATATAAATAGTTGATGACAAAAAATCACATGAGACTTTTTTTTTTTATTCAACATTGTGGACGACTAAGATTTACTTTGTATTTATTTACAAACTCGAGCTAATCCAGGTGTCGACTTACCTTTTTCGATGGATATTTAAGTCGGTGACGAGTTCTACCCATAAATCTTAATTTTTCAGTGAAGGTATAATATCGCATGAACGGTGTAGTTCTTCTTTAAAATATCGATCAAGACATTGGCGTGCTAGCTCTCTTATATGCTTTGATTTTCTAGCTAGATATCCCTAACGGTTGAGATCTATTTTTTGCTTGTTGTGCTTTTAATCTGGATCGTTGACGACACAAACTCGTATGGGACTTGTTTTTTTCTATTCAAGTTTGCGGACGGCTACAATTTACTTTGTAGCTATTTCCAGACTAAAGATAAGGTAAGTGTTACATCACATTCCATGCTTCTCATTTTAATTTTTTTAGAAATATTGGCAAATTACATGTTTAGTCTATAAATATGGAAGTAAAATATGTTTTTTTAGATTGTTTTACTGTTTGATTGCATAGAGAACCTTGTAAGTCTATTTTTTATGGTCTATTTGTTTCAGGAGAAAAAAATTCCAGTATTTTCAAAATACAATTTTACTTTCCTCTCCACAAGTTGTTTATTTATCTTATCTTTCTTATGTTGTTGTATGAATTTATACAAACTTGACATCTCATCAAACATCCAAGAACTAACCTGGGATAATGAATTCATGACCAATTAGGATTGCTATGTCCCCTATCATTTGGAACATATTTAGTTGTGTCATGTAGTGACATGAGACTACAATAAACGACCAACTTATAGGGCCATGATAAAAAAATTCCAGAATCAAATTGTCATGGTTGCTACAACTAATCATCTATTTCCATGTTGTGATGTGAACTTTGATACCTCTTCTTAGGCCAGAAGTTTGAACAATTTTATTGGCCGAATTGCCCATATTGAATTTTTTGAAACCTTTACATATGCAATATTTTTAATGTGGTCTTTTCCTGATTGAAGTTGGATGGTATTAATGTCCACAGACTACCAACTTAGGTCTATGGGACTCAAAAGTACATCAAGTGACTAAAAATTGAGAAATTTATTGGTATCTTCTTATCAACATTCGACCAACAATCTACATAGCTAACTGATCAAATGTATTAATGGTATATTCTATGACCAAATCATTCAATTCGTAATATGTAATCACGATTGGTTAACTTTTATTTTTAGAATCATTTTATTTGTAGTATGTAATCAGGATTGGATAACTTGTATTTTTAGTCTTCATATGGCTGTGAATTAGACGATTCTAAAATTTCTTTCCCAATTTAATCTAGGTTCAAGGAAAGGTGAACACCAAATTGTATACCTACCTCCTGTGTAGAAGAAATTTCAGGGTAGAAGAAGAGAAGACAACGCATAGAGAAGAGAAGTGAGGAAGAACAAGAAAGGGAAGAGCAGGGAGAGCAGCTGAGATCATATATCTATAATATTTTTTTTGACTTTGAATTTTGGTTGATAAATTGTAAAACCTACATGAGAATGAGACCAGGGGGGATTTTTAAGTTTTATGTGAATCAAGAGTTCCTCTCAAACTCTGTAATTGCCATGTAATCTGCCATTTTCTGAGCAATTTTTAATAGTTGAATGAGAAATTTTAATGGTCTTTTTTGGGTTTGGAAGACTGTTTGAAATTGTTTCTTGAAAGAGGTTGTGCGCTCTGTGTTGATATAGTATTGCCATGTGTTTTCTTTGTTTTAGAACTCTATGGGGATGCACCACAAAGTCACTTCTAAAATTACACTAAAATAGACAAAAAATTCAGAGCCCCAAAATTTCACTTTAAATTTTGAATTAGAGGTGACATTTAATTCTCTACATGTCACCATTGCAAAAATTAACGATGATGTTTAATTTTGTGACTGTCACCATTGAAAAATTCAATGGTGAAATTGAATTAAGTGCACGTCACCATTAATTAAACCTCAATGACCATCCTTGAAGATTCGTTACTGTTTTTGTTTTTAATTTGAATGGAAATGGTGATGGTCCTTTACCATGCATCGCCAAATGAGGTTATGATTATAGTCATTGATGTAATAATGATTTATTGGTGATGGACATAACATGTCTCCATATCTCCTCTTCTGGATACACTTCCTTTAGTCGGATACCACCACCAATTAGGTTATGGTGATAGTCATTAAAGCTATGTCATTGTTTTCCTTTGGGATTGGCGATGGTCTCTGACCATGTCGATTGATTCTTATCGGTGACGGGAATAGTGTGCCTTCATATCTCCTCAATTTTGTATGTGTTGCATTTGGTGATGTTTGTTTTTTTGGTGACTGGGCCATTTTAATCATCACCAATACGGTTATGGTGACGATATTTAAAACTATGTCACTATTTTCCTTTGGAATTGGTGACGACCTCTAACCATCACGATTGATGTTTACTAGTGAAGGACATAGCCTATATCCATATCTCCCCACTTTTGGCTACGCTGCCTTTGGTGATGTTCGGTTTTTGGTGACATGATCCATTTTTACTGTCAACAATGAGTTTATGGTGACAGTCATTAAATCTATGTCGCTATTGTCATTTGAAGTTGGTGGCGGACTTAACACATCTCCATATCTCCTTTCAGTTTTGGTTACGCTGCCTTTGGTGACATTTGGGTTTTGGTGATGAAGGCCCTTTTAACCATCACCAATGAGGTTATGGTTACGTTTTTCACCTGCCACCGTAGGAATTTTTTCTTTTAGTGAGGGTTTGAGACTTCAAACCCTAGTTCTTCGAATCTTGCATCAACACAAGCACTAAGACCACCATGGAACATCAATAGTACAATATGCAAGTTCTCTTGCAAGAAAAGTATCACACCAATATCAAGACTACTCCACTCATCAAGCAAGGATACTCATTTAACACACCATGATCTTTCCCTCGTCTCCATGCATAAATAACAACATGGTTGCAATATCACCCAAAGCACTAGTATATTCTTCATGTCTCTTCTTGAATCTTAACCCAATGCATCTTTAGTCTTAAAACCAAAACACTAGTGGACAATATTTAAACTCTTAAAAACCCTCATCATCTAGGAAATCCAAGAGAAAATATACCAATGTGTTCCATTACGTTTCATCCCTCTAGGGAAATCTTATCATGCATATAAAAAATCCAAAAACCACTTATAAAAATTGTAAAACAATAGTATATTTTTCCCTTTTAAGTTTGAATTATAATGTTAAATCACTAAACACATTTGTTCTCAACTTATGTTGAATCAACAAGACGTATATGGATAAAAATTATAAACAATAAAGAATATAGATGGCTGAAAATCAAATATACAATTTAGAAAAGTATTGGACAACTAAAAAATTCCTTAATATACATAAATATATACATACCATAGTCTTATCACAAGGCTAGTATGATCTTCTAACTCTCTAAAACTCTAGTTAGGAAAATGTTGGGCGCAACCCAATTGCAGGAATTTTTGATGCCAAAAGTGCAAGTTAGGCGAGGCCTAACATTGACCAGTTTTGGGAGAATCAACTCCGCAATTCCCGGGAGGAGGGTATGGAGCAAAGCGAAATGGCAGGAAAAGATCCGTCCCATTAGTAAAGGCGAATTACTAAGGATGATCAAGGGTAGTTGTAGCGGTTATGAATGAAGTAATGAAATGTCAGCTACATAAGAAGAGATTAAATAAGCGGAATGGTGTAAATGATGCACCACTGTAGCGTCAGAGTTGCATGACCAAAACTGTGACTGTTAGAAGAAGCATCAGAGCTAGAGAAGCGACGCAAAAGGAAAACAAAGCTCCAGTGAAGTTAAGGAAAATAGTGATCAATAGGAGAACCATGCCATTTTGTGTTTAAGGGTACTATGGGGGTTGGCCCATAGTTATTGTAAATATGTGACATTCGGGCACGATCTATATAAAGGGAAATTTTGTATAAGGAAGGGTTATATCTTGTTAGAATCATGTTATATTTGGAGAGATTGTTAGATCTAGGCTGAGAGAGATCCAAGAGAGGAAAAAGACTCTGCAGCTGTGTGCACAAAGATCTGTTGTAGAGAAGATTCTGCAGCTGAGGGCACAGACTAGAACTGTTACCACTTCCAATTAATATAAGTACAGTTCCCATGGACATAACTCCCATATGGGGGGTGAACCATGTAAATATATGTGTTGTGTGTATGAATCTATGATATTCTTTGTGTTCATGTATGATTATGCTTGTATATTTTCTTTCATATGAATATGAATGAGAATGATATGTTAAGTAAGAAGAACACATATGTATGAACTTTGTGAAGTCATGTTAAGTATGATAAATGCGTAGTTACAAGAGTAAAGATAGAAATGAACAACGAAGTCTGTAGGTTGTTGATAATTGCGAAGTGCACAGTTACATGCTGGTATTGATATGTTAAGTAGATGTTGAGAAAGGAGTGCATTACAAGCTTGCATAACATAACCGCGCATCACCAAGGTTGCAAAAACCTGATTCTGTAACCACCCATCTTCGCTTCGGGTGAGACTTCATCATGTTCGCAGGTTGATGCCGAAAGGGCCAGTGAAGGGGATTTTGTTGGGTCTACAAGAAGAACTTCGCCGAACCCAGGTCATCCCATAGAATAAGTATCCAACAAATGGTTCCATTTATGTGCTAGAGCTAGTGATGTGTTATGTGGATGTGAAGAAGGAACCAATGGTTCTGTTGTCGACTTTGGACTAGTCATACTGGTGATATGCGATGTTGATGTGTCATCCTAGAAGAGAAAATAATGTAATAAATGGGTCTATTGCCTTAATACTTGTTAAGCCGATGAAGTGCGAGATTGATGTATCAGATTGATGTGGAATCCAAAGAAGAAAGAAATACAGAACTGGGTAAGCCAAAAAAAACTTGAGCTTGCGAAGAAAGAAAACATACACCCGTGTCTTACCACAAAAAAATGGTTGTAGAGGTATATATTCACTGAACTACATGAAATTTTCTTCGCATATTTTGCTACCGAGTTACATGAGTGGATATCAAGGATAGCAGAGCAGAAAAACTATTTTCAGAGTGCAGAACCTATAGTTTGAAATCCAGAGTTGATTCAGAGGCTTAAAGGGATTGACAACCAGATTTCAAGAGCAGTCGAATTTTGGTTGGATAGCTTACTGGAAGGATATATTACAGAATTCCCTGTGGACACTTTGAAGTCTTACAGCGCAACATAAGGATATTTCTTCCAAGTATTTAGAGGTAAGTACCTGAAAAACGCTGATTTTATACATTAAAATTCTACTAGATGATAAAGGTGTCTTAAGAATGCAATCATATTCCTAGGGTTTGAGTTTGTAATGTTTAGTAACACGGATAGTGACACAAACAAATATATTTGTATTTTGCAAAGTGGAAGAAGATATAAAGTTAGCACTAGAAAGAGGTCTCGTGAAGCGGAAACTCACACATTCCTAGAAACTGAGTTAGGAAGTTATAGAAAATCATATCAGGTTGAGTCTGATAGTGAAACAGAACCTAGGCATATTGGTTATCATCCGATTAGTCCGCAGAAACCTATAGTTGAAGAAAGAAATATTACTAGTTTTCAAAACACTAGTGGTAGTAATACTGCAAGAACAAGTCCTCATAATCAACCAAGTAGTGGTATACCTTTAGCATTTCAGAACACTACACCTCCTATAAGAAAAATGGCAGGTGACATTAAGATACCTATTTTTAAAGGAACCAGTCTAGAAGATCCAGAGAAACATTGGTTTCTTTGTGAAGCTGTATGGAACGTTAAGCAAGTACAAGATGATGCTATAAAAAACTCAACTAGTTACCACATTCAGACTTTAACATGGTTCATGAAATATTCTGTTGGACAAAACATAACACTAGTGAATATAAAAATGTGTTGATTAGAGAATTTAAGAAACCTATGTCAAAATATCAGTGTATTACAGATCTAAAAGAAATCAAACAGAAACCTAATGAGACTGTGTGGGAGTTTGATCATAAATTCAAAGCCTTGTTATATCAAGTTAGCTTTGAAATAGCATCACAACAACATCAAGAATGGTTCATAGCTACGCCGTTGCCCCACATTATATTACCATTGATTCAACATAAGGTAACCTTGCAAACAAAAACATTGGAAATCGTGATGAAGCTAGAAGCTTCACCCACAGGAGAGATTAGCACATGAATGGTACAAATATAGACACAATTAGAAAAATTGACATTACAACTACAAGATATGAAGAAAGGAAAAGAGATAAGAGAAGAGGTTTGGTGCACTAAATGTAAATCTGAAGGAAATTCCAAGGAACACTATCCTGTATTCATAGATTACATCGCTAGTGGAGCACCAAACCCATTGAATCAACAACAAGGACCATGGTGCGAGATTTTTTGATGTAGAGGACATCGCCCAGAGGACTGCTACCTACTTCAGAAGTATGTACAGAAACCAATGAACCTGTAATGCACATTTTGTAAGTTAGTTGGCCATGATGATACCAAATGCATAGCATATGACCTCATGATAGAACGAAAGCATGACGTCTACGGAGTCCAAGGAGAGACACAACATAATAATGAAAATGCACAGTATGATCAAGTCACATATAGAGGATGTGGTGGATTCAGAGGAAGAGGATGTAACACTGGCCAAGGAAGAGGAAGAGTTCAAATTGTTTGTTATAACTGTGCACAACCAAGACATTTATCAAGAGACTGTCAGAACCATTGCACTACTTGTAAGTATTGTAAGTCATTTGACCATGTCATTGAAGCATGTCCCATTTTGCAAGGAAAAATGCAAGAAAAAAGACCGGAAGGACAGAACTAAAATATATAGATGATTGCAGCTAAGAAAAGAAATGAAGATCGCAACATCCATGTTGTGACTCGAAGTGGAGCAATGACAGGAAATGACAGGACAAACGAAGCTTCGACTTCTGAAGATCACATAAACAGACCAAAGCCAAGTGATGGGCCTTTGGTAAGAAAAGCAACTAGAAAAATTCCTGGATTTAACCTTGACCAGGAAAAAAAGGTATTTATTGAAGCAAGAAAAGGCTTTTAGAACTCCGAACCTTCAACCACAAGGACCCAATTGCGAAGAGATCAAAAACCGGTACTAGACATGCCGATTTCGTATGATGGATTGCTAACTTCGCAAGAACAAATAAGCCCTATTACGCAGTTTCTACAGAGCTGCATAAAGCTAATATGGCATGGAAACACCTTAGGAGAATTACAGAACCTATTGGGTCATTACGAACAACGTAATACAGTAAATGATGCACATAGAGTAGTTCATCATATCAAGAACCATAGAAGAACAAGAAGAGAAATGAGGCTAAATGCACATATAAGAGATTTTGAAATGAACCAGGTCATTCTTGATCTAGGCTCAGAGATGAATGTCCTAATAAAACAAACATGGGAATAGATGGGGAAGCCGAATTTATCTTGGTCGCCTATATAGTTAAGGTTAGATAATCAACAGAAGGTTATACCCTTTGGGAGATTATCAAGTGTCATTGTTGACATTGATGGAGTGCAAGGTAAATCATACTTTGAGATTATTGAGATCATAGATGATAGTAATCCTTATCCTGCATTATTGGGGATTGACTGGGAAATTGATAACCTCACAATTATTAACTTGAAGAAAAAACATATGATATTTGAAGGACCATATATTAGGTTCATCGCACCCCTGGATCCTTCACAAGGACCTTGGTATGTTGAACCAATCCGAGAAGAATGCAGAGCTCAAGAACTTGATAATATCTACAAGATGATAGTGAATCAAGCAAATTACATTAATCCTACATATGATGGAACATTGAGCTAGAGATGCGACAATTCTTACGAATCAGAATCAGACACAGAAATGGAGAAATGGCAGAGCCGAATGCATGAAGTATTAGCAAGACAATGTGCGAAGATAAAAAAATTCACTACACTAGATTGGAACAGAGGTAAGTCCAATTCCTACATATGAAGGTTTGGGAAATATCCACGCATTTCTTCATGACTATCTAGTGTGAGTTTCATATGAACATAAGTTAGCAGCTTTGGATATATCATTGCGAGCTACACCTGTTAGGTGGTGGGCTACGTACAAAGACAACTTGAACACATGGGAAGAATGTAAGAACATGATGGAAATCATATTTACAGAGAAAATTGAGGTAGTACAAGTAAACTATGATGGATAGACTGATCTTAGAGATCATATAGAGTTTTTCTTGAAAACTTGGATGCATATACCAAAGACAGAATGGGTTCATATGTTTGTGCACACATTGGATCAAATACCAAAGAATTAGTATACAGAAGCAAAACTTTGGATAGGTACAACAGATTGGCACACAATGATAAATGAATTTCAATCCACTTTTAGCTTTGAGGATGATTGTCCGAATATCAATGAGGCTTTGCATATCATTAAAAAGAATATATTTATTGATGTTCCATTGCTTGTATATAATCAACCAGACTGGGCAATACAGCTGTATCATGCCCCTAAGTGTTATAACTTTGCACTAGATGAAGATGAAGATGAAGATCCTCATGATGTGAATATACCTAAGTCTGAAGGAAAACACGATGTAGAAGGACTTGATTCAGAAATTTGAGACCTGAGTAATCCCGTGAAGACCAGAAATATCAATACTGGTACTAGTAATGAACCAAATTTTGCTTCTATTGGGGATTACTGGGATGAAGAAACAATAGGACAAATTGCAGATCTACTACGCGAATATCAAGATTTGTTGCCTACCATGTTATCTGAAATGAAAGGCATTTTAGGGGACTCAGGAGTTATGAAAATACCTCTCAATCCTGATGTGAAGCCTATTAAGCAAAGACCTTATAGATTGAATCCTAGATATAAAGAAAGAGTGAAAGTAGAAATTGATAAAATGCTTGAAGTAGGAATCATTGAACCAATAGAAGAATCAAAATGGATAAGTCCCATGGTAATTCAAGACAAGAAAGTTAAGGGCGAAATCAGAATTTGTGTAGACCTCTGTAAATTGAATGACGCATCTCTACATGACCCATTTCCTAGTCCATTCACAAATGAAGTGCTAGATAACGTAGGTGGATATGATGCATACTCTTTCATTGATGGATTTTCTGGATATCATTAGATAAGAATTTTTAAAGAACATTTTCTATTGAATGGGGATCATATCAATACACTGTTATGCCTTTTGGATTGAAGAATGCACCTGCTATCTTTTCCAGATTTGTTGTAGCTGCATTGAAGGATTATATTCATAAATTCTTAGAAGTTTACTTTGATGAATAGATAGTATTCGTCCTTTTGAAGAACGATCATGCAAACTTAAGAATGATTTTAGAAAAGTGTAGATAGTATCATATTTCCTTGAACCTGAAGAGGTACGTTTTTTGTGTTCCTTATGGTATTTTATTGGGACACATAGTATGTAAACAAGGATTGATGGTTGATCCAGCGAAGATAGCTATCATAGTAAATCCCCCAGCGCCTAAATCAGTTACACAACTATGCATTACATTGAGGCACACATGATACTATAGAAATTTCATTAAAGGATATGCACAGATCACTGCGCCTATGGAGAAACTGTTGAATAAAGAAGCAAAGTACCATTGGACTAAATATTGTAGAAAAGGATTGGACACTTTGAAAGAGAAAATGGTTACAATGCCTATTCTCATTTTTCCTGACTGGAATAAGCCATTTCATGTACATGTAGATGCTTCATCTATAGCACTTGGCATTGTATTAGCGCAACCAAGTGAGGGAGGAATTGATCATCCCATCGCATTTTCAAGAAGAAAGCTATCTTCAACAGAAAATAATTATACCATGACAGAAAGGTAATGCTTAGATATGTTGTACGCATTGCAGAAGTTTATACACTATCTTCTAGGTTCGCATTTATGTATGTTTAATCACCACTCAGCTTTGAAATACTTGGTCAATAAACTAGTTTTAGGGGGAAGAATATGCAGATGGTTGTTACTGTTTCAGGAATATGATTTTGAAATCATTGTGAAACTAGGAATATTGAACGCAAGACCTGACCATCTTTCACGCACGGACCTGACCATCTTTCATGCATCGATTCAGGATAAGAACCTAGTAATCTAAAGGATAAACTACTAGATGCACATTTGTTTTATATCCATATAGCATATGACTGTTTCAGATATATTGTATAATTTATGACTACAGGATTAACACCTACAGAATTTACTACACATCAGAAGAAAAAATTAGTGGTAAGAGCAACTGACTTTACTTTGATTGTGGGACAATTATACAAATTGGGACCAGATGAAGTATTGTGAAGATGTGTACTAGAACATGAAAGACCTATTATATTGGCCGAAGCACATTCAGATGTATTCATAGGATACTACGCAGGAAGAGCTACTGCGTAGAAAATTTTGAGATCAGGACTATGGTGGCCTACGATACACAAATACTCAGAAGAACATTTTTAGAAGTGCGATGTATGCCAGAGAAGAGGGAAGCCATCTCGTAGAGATGAGATTCCATTGATGCCACAATGACATTTCAAGCCTTTGATAAATGGGATATTGACTCAAGCCTTTGAGAATTGCAACATTCACATATATGGATGATGATCAAAAAATGGATGAAATATTACTACAATTAGTTGGATTGGAGGAAGATTGCTTCATTGCAGGTTTTCACCAATAAGTGCAGAAAGACAGAGAAAAGGTATGGAATGATAGACACATCAAGAATAATTTTTTCCAAGTAGGAGACATTGTCTTCCTCTACGATTTAAAATTTATGAAATTTCCTAGAAAATTAAAAATGCATTGGTTAGGACCATACATTGTTAAGCATGTCACTAATGGTGGCGCAGTTCAGTTAGCCACATTACTTGGAGAAAATTTGCATGGACTTGTTAATGGGAGTAGAATAAAGCCTTACATGGATGGCCCTACTCTTCTAGGTATAAGTTAAGCAATGCAAGAATATTTTAAGTGTCAAGTGCGGTTGAAATTGGACACTAAAAATAAAGGGAAAATTCTGTACACATTTTTGTTATGATGTGAAATTTCACAAAATGGGAAGATGTGCTGCAAAGCACACATAACAAGATAATTTGCAAAGTAAAATAAGGGAGTCATGCTGGAAAGTTCAAGTTAAGAGAATGGAAATGCATAGTGAACCTTGCGATTCACCTAACCTTCAGCGAAGTACAATAAAATTAGCTGTTACAGTTTTTGCTCAGAAAGTAGCCGTTATACAGTACTTTCCAGAACCAAATGTTTCATCTTTTAAGGCATATTCGTCTGTTGAAGACACATTAAATGAATAAAAAGGACCAATATCTAATCAATATTTGGCCAACGGAAATGGAATTTACTGCTAAGTTAGTCGTTTTTGGGTGCACCTTAGTGTTGTTGTGCCTATAAATAGTAAAGACCGCATACTTACCAGTTTTACCATGAATTTTATTTTTTACTACCTGTAATTTCCAAGGTTTTACGAGTCAAGAGAAAGAGTGATTCAACAGTGTATGTCTAAGAAATCGAACCTAGACGAAATATTCAGAGACTTCCAACATTTTGGTTTGGAAGGAGTCAAGAAGATGCCAATGAAGAAAAAAGTCCCAGAGAGAGGTGGCACATCTAGAGTTTCACCACGGAACATTCTCGAGAAGAAGTAGAAAGACAAGCAAAGGGCCATTGAGCAAGAAAATCCGAAGGCCACAAATATCTCGAATCCATTTCCACCAGACCAACCTGACAATAGGTCGATCCTGCTTGTTCCAAAGTACATCCCTACAAGGAGAGATAATGTGCCAGTGGTGTTTCTCACAAAGAATCTGCAGTATGAGATTTTGTTTTCGCCCATGTTGAGTCATGTTTGCATTAAGGAGAATTTGCTTAGTAAAATTCCAGAGTGCAAATTCATGGATCATGATGTGCTGTAGGATGCGACGTGCCTGCAGTTTCATCTATACCAGTACATGTGTAGGAAACATGATGAATCCAACAAGCAGGAAACCATTCAAGCGCAAGACTGGATTTCGTTGTTGCAGCCATCAGGGTTGCTGAACTTGCTGCGCATTCTGCACTTTGATAGGATCCTAGAGCTCACATCTCACAGCGGTTGTGTGCACAATTCTTTCATGTACACACCAGGGATACTTGTGGTTAGAATGCAATATTGACATCAACATAGATCTCATCTACCGAATCATGCACTTGAGCAAGAGAGGTGTTGATCCTGCAATTGAGTTTGTAGGAAAGAACATGGACAAAGAGCTTGCTAAGAGAATGGAGAGCAAATTTGGATTTCTCAAGGGAAAACGTGGCTATACAACAACTGGAATCAAGGATCAAGCTATGCAATTTACAGTTCAACTGCTCACAGGAAAAATAATCCTAAGGAAATGCATACCGAATGAAGTGTGGTCCGCTGCAATTTCCTTAGCTGTGAAGGCCAAGGATGGACTTTAGTACAACTAGGAAAGCTATCTGTTGAACACATTTCTAGATGATATTAGAGATACACAATATGGTGGACATCAGTTCCATTACAATTGGTTTCTAGTGTTGATCACCTTCCTAGGATGGAAAGAGCCTAACTATCAACACAATGTCCTGGTATTCATTGGAGATTGCCAAGGACCCAGGTTTGCGAACATGTGGGAAAAATCAAAGCCAAAAATATAGAGGCTAAATAACATGCAGTTGTTTACATATTATCTATAGTTATGCGAAGTTATCCAGAGGACTCCACGTATCACCAAAGAAATAACAATTGTCTATATTTGCAAGATGACATTCAAAGCCAGACTTCACTTCATTTACATTTAGCCGAGAGCACAGCTAAAGAATCCTGAATGGTTTGAAGGGCTATATCAGTTCGATAGAAAAAAATTGATCTTATCATAGAAGATTGGCCTCTAGAGTGGAATATCGATGTGCCAAGAACGTTGATCACTACATCAGAGGAAAGCGCAGCTAGAAATACACAAAACCAAGAAGATGAGACAACAACTGCACAAAATCCAGAATAGGATCAAGGAGAAGAACAACAACAAATTGTTGGTTTTCCAACAACAGAGAAAAGGAAGAATATCGACACAGCCGTTCCAAAAGGAGCGAAATGAAAGAAACATAAATGAAATAAGGCTCTGCTCAATGTGCAGTTGCATGATGATGATTATGACTACATCACAACTTGAGTAAATAAGAATATTGAAGAGACACTTGCATTGAAGCATATCAAGAAAGAGGAAGTCCAAGTGAGCATGATGGAGAGCCCCGCAACTAAAGAGTCTAGTAGAAAGACTTGAACAAGTCCAACGAGACTTAGTAAGGGAATTAGATTCTAAATATAGGATAGGTGAGTCAATACAAAGGAAAAGAAAGGAACCTTCCTTGACGATGAGACCTCAGCTAGTCATAATAGAGCCGAGGAATGTCATATTCCCGAATGACAAGCTTACTGAAGGTGAAAAGTAGCTCTCACATATGGACATTAACATTGGGATGTTACCCATCAAAGGATTACAAAATCTGCATTTATAGGTTGTGGAAGAAATATGAGATAGAGACATGGTCTCTTACAACCAACATCTGAAGCTGGAAGATAGCTACAAGGAGCTGAAGGATTAATGTGCACTGAAGACAAATGAGTTAGCATATGCACAAGAGAAGCATAAAACGTTGAATAATGTTGTCACTGAAGTCTGTGCGAAGATCCCAGAATGCGCAGAAGAGCCTAAATTAGAAGCGACCATCCTGAAGATTGGTGTTTCCGCGGACAATATCAAAGCTAAGATGGAGGACATGGAGATTGGATACAAGGAGAAGATTGCTGAATTAGAGTCTCGAAAACAACATGGCACTCCGCCAGATGTAAAAGAAGCAAGAGCCTAATAGCCGAAGACTTCAATAGAAAGCATATCTGCAGAAGTGGCGAGATGTCAAGACCTACTTGAAGAAATTAGAAAGGTATGGGATATGTTGCAGAAAGACCATGAATTAAAAAAAATTCAGGATGAAGTTTAGCAAAGGCAGAAGGACCTCGATTCTGTGAACATGGCTATGAAGGATTTTCTGCTAAGGAAAACGATCCAGAATTTCACAAAGATGAAATATATTAAGAAGGAGCTGAAATCACAAAAGATGAAGGAAGATGAAAATTCATCGAAGTTACAACTGATGGAGGAAGAGGCACTGACACTTTCTGAGGAAATTGAGGAGAAACTGTAGGAACTCCACACAATAGAGAATACAGTGAAGGAGAAAATGCAAGAACCCATCTCATAAATGATTCTTGAAACAATTCAGGATTTTGAGAAAGAGACGAAGGAAACAGTTGCGAGGTCGAGCGCAAATTTTCAGAAATTCACTGCGAAGTTGAACATCCCATGGGATGCGTAGGGGAAGCATCCTAGTGAAAGCGGCTTGGGGGCGAGCCTTAAGTAAGTGTTAGGGGCCTGTTGGGAACATCCCAAGTGCAGGAAGTTTTGATGGAAAAAGTACAAGTTAGGCGAGGCCTAACATTGACCATTTTTTGGAGAAGCAACTCCGCAATTCCCGGGAGGAAGGTATGGAGAAAAGGGAAGTAGCAAGAAATTACTTGTCCCCTTAGTAAAGAAAAATTAGTAAGGATTCTCAAGGGTAGTTGGAGTATTTATGAATGAAGCGACGAATTGTCAGCTATACAAGAGAAGAGTAAAGAAGCAGAATGGTGCAAAGGATGCACCATTGTAACGTCTGATCCGCGCGATCAGAACTGTGACTATTAGAAGAAGCATCATAGACAGAGAAACGACACAAAAGGACAACAGATCTCCAATGAAGTTAAGGAAAATCGTGGTCAACAAAAGAACCATGCCATTTTGGGTTTAAGGGTACTATGGGGGTTGGCCCATAGTTATTGTAAAGATGTGAACTTTGGGCACAATCTATATAAAGGGAAATTTTGTATAAGGAAGGGTTAGATCTTGTTAGAATCATGTTACATTTAGAGGGATTGTTAGACCTATACTTAGAGAGATCCAAGAGGAAAAATAATATGCAGCTTTGTGCATTGAGATCTATTGTAGAGAAGAGTATGTTGGCTCACTAACCTTTGTTAGTTCGCAACTTCTTATCACTGTTTTATTTGGGGTTGATCCAAGTTCTGCGAGGTTATTCTATCTTTAGTCCAAAAAATCCCCTTCACTAGCCCTTTCGGCATAAACCTGCGAGCATGTTGAAGTATTACCCAAAGCGAAAATAGGTGGTTATAGAATCAGGTATTTGTAACCTGGTGATGCGCGGTTATGTTATGTGAGGTGAAGATTCATAGCTTGCTCAAAATCTACTTCGCAAATCATTCCTTGAAATGTATCTGCACACTTGCATTCCTCAACAACCTACAGGCTTTGCTAATTTGTTGTTATTGCGCATTTACGTATGACCATTCACCGTAATATAACAATGCATTTATGCGATTGCGCACTTCATAGTTCTGATCAATAGAGACTTCACTGAATTACCGTTACTCCTTTAATTGTCTTAACTACGCAACTACGCATTCATCACATCCATTTAAACTCCACAATATTCATGTGTGCATGTTCCTATACTTAGCATATCATTTCCAACCTCATTCATTAACACTTATCATATTCAAACATGTGCGTCCAATACTTAACATATTATTCTCATCAACATACATAGGAAAATACATAAAAGAATGAACATATATCAACGAAAAACAATCCCACATAAGCAATTACACAACACAAGTATTTACGTGGTTCACCCCCCCAGATGGGAGCTACGTCCATGAGAACTGTTGTTTATTTCCTGGAAGGGTTAACAGTTCCAGTCTGTGCACACAGCCGTAGAATCTTCTCTACAATAGGTCTCTATGCACAAAAATGTAGATCCTTTCTCTCTTAGAGATATCTTAGCACAAATTTACAACAATACTCTATTGCTCTCGCAAAATCTATCAAAATCTAACCCTTCCCTATATAAAATTTCCCCTTTTATAGACTGTTCTCGAAGGTCACATATTTACAATAACTATGGGCCGAAACCCCATAGTACCATTAAACCAAAAATGACACGGTTCTCCTATTAACCATTCTTTTCCTTTACTTCGTTGGAGCTCTGTTGTCTTTTGCGCCGCTTCTTCAGGATCTGACGCTTCTCTGACAGTTGGAGTTTGACCGCGCGGCTCTAACGCTGATATGGTGCATCCTTTACACCATCATGTCTATTTACTTCTTCATCCCTATAGCCGAGAGTCCGTCGCTTCTTCCTTAACTGATCCAACTAATTCATTGATCCTTATTACTTTGCATTTTCTAAGGGGACATATCCCTATATATCACTTCGTCGCGCTCCATGCCCTGCTCCCAGGAATTGCGGAGTTGTTTCTCCCAAAACTGGGTGACGTTAGGTCTCACCTAACTTGTACTTCTTCTATCAAAATTTTCCTTTCAATTGGAATGCGCCATCAATACTGTCCCACTTGGGATGCACCAAACATGCCCCTAACACTCACATGTGGCTCATCTTCGAGCCACTCTGACTAGGATGTTCCACTTGCACACCCTTTGACATGTTTGATTTTGTAGTGAACTCTTGAAAATTTGCACTTAACGTTGCAACTATATCCTTGGCCTCTTACTCAAACTCCTTTATTGTTTCAAGCATCTATTCTGATATGGGTTCCAGAAGTTGCTCCTTCACAGTATATTTTGTTTCCTAGAGTTCTTGTAACTTCTGCTCAATATCCTCCGAAAGCGCAAGGGCTTCTTCCTGTAGTGGCTGCAACTTCGCCGAAGTCTCATCTTCTTTTTCTGTCAATGCTTCCAATTATTTTTGAAGCTCCCTCTTCTTTAAAAATTTCTAAATTATTTTCCTTGGTGGAAAATCCTTCATGGCCATATTCACAACATATAGATCTTTCTGTTGTTGATGTACCTCATCCTAGACTTTCTGCAATTCTGGTTCTTCCTACAGCATGGCCCATACTTTAGAAGTTTCATCCAGCAAGCTTTGACATCTCGCCACTTCTGTGGAGATGTTTTTGTGGAGGACTTCAGTGCCTCGACGCTCGCTTCTTTAACCTGCTGCGAAGTTTCAGATTGTTGTCATGCCTCGAAATCAACAACCTTCTCCTTATAGGAAATCTCTATGTCCATCATTTCTGACTTAAGATTCTCCACAGTGGCACCAATCTTAAGTATAGTTGCCTCTACCTCTAGCTCTTCGTCACATTTAGGTATATTTGCACAAACCATTGAAACGGTTTCTTTTATCTTCAACTGCTTCTGCAACGTACTTGGGGTCCTTTGTTTTCAGTAAGCATTCATTTTTTGACTCCTTATAACTTTATTCCAGCTTCAAGTGCTGGTTGTAAGAGACTAATTCCATGTCTCTGATTTCTTCTACAACCTGGGTATGCAGATTGTGTACCCCCTTTATGGG
This sequence comes from Larix kaempferi, assembly GCA_027924585.1. Taxonomy (NCBI): domain Eukaryota; kingdom Viridiplantae; phylum Streptophyta; class Pinopsida; order Pinales; family Pinaceae; genus Larix; species Larix kaempferi. Next base: position 10,116,250 of record BSBM01000841.1, read on the forward strand.
TAACATCCCAACATTTATTTCTAGATGTGCGAGCTGCTTCACACTTTCATCCAAGTCGTCCGTTGGAAGTATAACATTCATCGGCTCAATTCTTACTAGCCGAGGTATCATGTTAAAGGCAGGATCCTTCCTCTTCCTTTGACTTGATTCTCCGGACCTATCATTGGAGTCTGGTTCTTTCACCAAGTCCCGTTGGACTTGTTCGACTCTCGTGACCAATATTTTTAATTCTACGAAGCTCTCTATTATGCTTGCTTGTGCTACCTCTTCCTTGCTTTATTTCAACGCTAGTGTTTCTTCAATATGCATTGATACCTTGGATGTGATGCATTCATAGTCATCATCATGCAACTGTGCATCTAGCAGAGGCTTGGTATCTTTCACCTTTTTCCTTTGTGGTCCTTCCGATATAGGTGTGTCGGTTTCATTTTGCTTCTCGCCACGTTTACAGTTCTATGCACTTGTTGTATCATCACCTCCGGCTTCACTTTCTTCAGAAGTGGTGATCAGTGTAGCTGGCACCTCAACCTTCCATTTTGGTGGCCAGTCTTCCATGATCAACTCGATATTCTATGCATCTAGTTGATACAACCCCTCAAACCACTTAGGAGGCGTGATTATCACTCTCGGCTGTATGTAGATGAAGTGTAGTCCGACTTTGAATTTCATATTCTTAATATAGCAGGCCGCCACTTCCTTGGTGATACACATAGTCTTCTTAATGAATTCGCATAACTTCTCATAGTAGGTGAGGAACTGTAGGTTGTTCATCCTTTGACGATCTATCTTGTATTTTTCCCATGTGTTAGCATAACTAGTTGCCCAACAATCTCCAAGGAATATTGGAATACCTTGCTAGTAGCTAGGTTCCTTCCACCCTACAAAGGAAACCAATATCAGCAACCAGTTGTATTGGAATGGAGCTCCGTTTTCCTACGTCTCACGGATGTCTTCTAGAAACTCATTCAACAAATAGCTCACCCAATTGTACTGAAATCCATCCTTATCCTTTGCATCTAAGGATATTGTAGCAGCCGAAACTTCATTAGGTATGCACTTCCTTAGTATTTTTCCTGCGAGAAGCTGCATAGTAAAGTGCGTTGTTTGATCCTGGTTTCCTGCGTTGACATAACCACGACTTCCTTTAGTTATGCCAAATTCAGTCTTCATTCGTGCAACTAACTCTTGTCCTTATTTTTCCCCATGAACTCAGTGGCAGGATCTTCACCCCTTTTGCATAGGCCCATGATCCTAACAATGATGTCAATATTTCTATCCAACTTTCAGTCCAACCATAGATATCCCTGATGCGTGCATGACAGTAGCATGCACACCATGTAATTAAGCTCATGACTTCTATCAAAGTGTGGGATGCGGAGTAGATTCAACAATCCGGATGCATTTAACGACACAACCCATTCCTGTGGATGAATTGTTGCTATATGAGTAACTTCATCCAATCTCCTGTACATATATTGATCGGGTTGGAATTATGGAAACTTGTCCTAGTGTAACAAGTCATGAACAACAAATTTACAATCGGGGATTTTTCCTAGCAAATTGTCTTTAAGATGCACATGGCTTGACATAAACGACATTGGAATTTCATACAGAGGATTATTTATGAGAAGCACGTCTGGTGCATCATTTCTTCTTGGAGAAATATAATCTAGAATGAGCCATATAGGTCTCTCCTGGGTCGTTGGTGGTGGGATTGGATTTTGAGCACTCGCGACCTTCGGTTTCCCTTGGTCAATGGCCTTGTTCTTGTCTTTATTTTGCTGTGGTTGTTTCCTCGTAGAATTCCTGGATGAACCACTGCGTTCTAGGACAGACGACTTCACAGGTGTCTTCATTACTCCTTCTAGAACAAACTATCTAAAATCACCCAAAACTTCTTCTAACGTCGACTATTCAGACATTTACTACCGTGTAACTATCACTTTCACTGGTAAATACTTCAGAATTTACAGGTAGTAAAAATTTAAAGTTGCGGTAAAACTAAAAAGCAAACAATCCTTACTATTTATAGGTATCTTACCACTACGGTGTTCCCCAAAATGACTATCTTAGCATTAAATTCTATGTTTGTTGGCCAAACGCCCAAATTTTCCTTAAATGTGGAATTAGTCGGTTCCCAAAAACACTGTATAATGACTACTTTTTCGACTGACATTTTAACAACTAGTTTTCCTGACTTCGCTAGTGGTCATGTCAAGTGCGAGGTTCACTGTGCATTCCTCTTTGCTAACTTTTAAATTCGTAGCATGAACCCTCTCTACTAGAAGATGTGTGTGAGATGTGAGGCTCACTACGCATTCTTCTTTCTTTGATGTTAACTTTGCAACATAAACCTTCCCTTACTTTGCAACTCAGCTTACTATGTGTGCTTTGTAGCACAACTTCCATTTTGCATGAAAAAATTTGCATTTTACCAAAATTGTGTGTAGACTCTTTTATTCTTTGATTCTTAGTGTCCAATTTCAACTACGCATGACACTTAGAATTTTCATATGGTGCTTAGCTAATGACTAGAGGGGTAGGACTATCCTTGCAAGGATTTAGTCTACTCCCATTAATAATTCCTTTCAAATTTTCTCCAAGTAGTGTGGCTAACTGAGCTGCGCCACTGCTAGTAACATGTTTGACAACATATGGTCCTAGCTAGTGCATCTTAAATTTTTCAGGAAATTTCATGAACTTGCTATCATATAGGAGGACAAGATCTCCTACCTGGAAGAATTTGTACTTGATGTGCCTATCATGCCATGCATTTTCTCTGTCTTTCTGCACTTGTTGGTGAAAGCCTACAATGAAGCAGTCTTCCTCCATACAAACTAAGTGTAGCAGACTCTCTTCCATTGTCTCCGCATTAGCCATGTCTGTGAATGCTGCAATTCTCAAGCTTGGAACTATGTATTCCATGGGCATGATGGCTTCTTGTCCATATGATAATCTAAAAGGTGTGTAACCTGTCAACTTCTTACAAGTTGTTCTATATTCCCACAACACCCCTGGTATTCGCAAATCCCAATCATCCCTATTTGTATTGCATACCTTAGTCAACGCATTTTCCAATACTTTGTTAAATGATTCAACAGTGCCATTAGCTTGTGGATGATATGGTGTGCTCTTCTGATGATAAATATGAAATTCTTTGGTCAAAGATGCAATAGTTTTGTTCAAGAAATGAGTTCCCTGATCGCTCATTAGGATTCTCGGGCATCCAAACTTTGTAAAAATATTCTCAAAGATGAACTGTGCGGCAGTAACTGCACTACAGTCCTTTAGTGGTTTTGATTCTTCCCACCCTGGTTAGATACTCTATAGCTGTGATAATATATCTCAAACAAATTCACTTTCCTGGTGGGTTAATAGGTCCCACAAAATCAATGGACCACTTATCAAATGCTTGCAAGGTCAGTTGTGGAATCAACGACATCTCATCTCTATGAGATGGATTCCATGTCCTTTGGAAACCATCGCAAATTTGGAAATGTTCCATTGAACCCTTGTGTAATGTAGGCCACCATAGTCCTGCTCTTAAAATTTTCTGTGCAGTAGCTCTTCCTGCGTAGTTTCCTCCAGATACGCCTGAGTGTGCTTTAGCAAGTATCTTAGGTTTCTCATGTTCTAGCACACATCTGCGCAGTACTTCATCCGGTCCTAGTTTGTATAATTGGCCTGCAATTATGGTAAATTTAGTTGCTCTTACCACTAATTGCTTCTTCTGCTACGTAGTAAAATCTGCAGGTGCTAGACCAGCAGTCGGGAAGTCTACATAGTATTCGTATGCTATGTGAATAGCAAACAACTACACAATTGGTAAAATTTCTTCCAAGTTAATAGGTTCTTCGTCTGACTCGATTCTGGAGAGATGGTTAGGTCCTGAATTCAATATTCTTGGCTTAACAATGATTTCAAAATCATACTCCTGAAAAAGCAACAACCATCTGCATATTCTCCCCCCTAACACTGGTTTGTTGAGCATGTACTTCAAAGCTGAATGGTCAGTAAACATACATAAATGCAAACCTAGAAGATAATGTTTGAACTTTTGCAGTGCGTATACCATAGCTAAACCTTCTCTTTCTGTCGTAGTATAGTTATTTTTTACTGAAGATAACTTCCTGATTGAAAATTCGATGGGGTGATTGATGGCTCCCTCGCCTAGTTGAGCTAGTACAATTCCCAATGCTATAGATGAAGCAACTACATGCACATGGAATGGTTTATTCTAGTCTAGAAAGACTATAATCGGCGCAATGACCATTCTCTCTTTAAATGTATCCAATCCTTTCTTACAGTCTTTATTCCAAATATACTATGCTTCTTTCTTCAGTAACTTCTCCATAGGCACAATGATCTATGCATATCCCTTGATGAACTTCCTATAATATCATGTATGTCCCAGTGTAGTGCGCAACTATTTCACTGAACTAGGTGCTGGTAGGTTCACAATAACTGTGATATTTTCTGGATCAACCATTAGTCCTTGCTTACATACAATGTGTCCCAGTAGAGTTCCATAAGGAACACAAAAAATGCTTATCTTTAGATTCAAGGAAATCTGATGCTGCCTACAATTTGCTAACATCATTCTTAAGTTTGCATAATGGTTCTTCAATGAACCAAATACTGTCCAATCATCAAAATACACTTATAACAATTTATGGATAAAATCTTTAAATGCAGCAAAAACTACTCTGGAAAATATTGCAGGTGCATTTTTCAAACCAAAGGGCATAACTGTGTACTTATATGATCCCCATTCAGTATCAAATGTTGTCTTATGCCTATCTTCTGTAGGGATTCTTATCTGATGATATCCATAGAATCCATCAGTGAATGACTATGCTTCATTTCCTCCAACATTATCTAGCACTTCGTCGGTAAATGGAGTAGGAAATGGGTCATGCAGCGAAGCATCATTTAACTTTCTGAGGTCTATGCATATCTTGATCTTTCCTTTAGCTTTCTTATCCTGTATGACCATGGGACTTATCCGTTCTGATTCTTCTACTAGCTCAATAATTCCTGCGTCAAGCATCTTATAATGCTCCTCTTTTACTCTTTCTATGTATCTATGATTCAGTCTGTAGGGTCTTTTCTTTATAGGCTTCACATCTGGATTGAGAGATATCTTCATAACTCCCAAGTCTCCTAAAATGCCTTTCATTTTAGAGAACTTGGTAGGAAATAGGTCTTGATATTCGCACAGTAGGTCTGCAATCCATCCTATTGCTTCTTCATCCCAGTAATATCCTATGGAAGCAAACTTTGGTTCCTTCTCAGTACCAATATTGATCTTTCTAGTCTTCACAAGACTACTGAGCTCTAGAATCTCTAAGTCATGTATGTTTACATTGCACGGATATTCATCTTCGTCTCCATCTAATGTGACGTTATAAAATTCCAGGGCATGTTCTAATTGGTTTTCCTCTTCTGGTTGTCCATATATTGGAAACAAGGTATCATTGAATACCTTCTTTCTAATGATATGCAAAGCCTCATTGATACTCGTTCAATCATCCTCAAAAATGAAAGTGGATTGAAAGTCATTTATTAGTATGTGCCAATCTACTGTGCCTTTGTGAAACTAAACTTATGTGTAACAGTTCTTTGGAATTTTCTCTAATGTGTGTATAAACTTGTGCACCCATTCTTGCTTAGGTGTATGTATCCAAGCTTTTAAATAAATCTCTATGTGATCTCTAGGATCAAATTGTCCATTATATTTTACTTGCACAATCTCAGTTTGTTCTGTAAATCTGATCTCCATCATGTGCTTACATTCTTCCCATGTATTCAAGTTCTATTTATGCGCATCCCACCATCTAGCAGGTGTAGCACATAGTGCTATCTCTAGAGCATCTAACTTATGTTTTGTTTGTTACATCGTAATCTTCCACCCTGTGAGGATTAGCATTATTTGGCCTGTAGGATCCATTTCAGTGACTCAGATCCACTTATATCCTTCAGAGATACTATTTTTTCCTATTTTTGTTCCTACCCACATGTTGCATCATTATAGCATGCATAACCACGAGTTGCATCACTATAGCCCGCGGGTATCAAGTAAAATGGTAAAAACCACTATTAATTACTTTTTACTCCCAAAAAGCGGTCATTGGGTGACCTTTGGCTCTCCATCTACCCAAGTAACGTCTCGATGTGTCCTTTCACCTACCTTTGAGAGGACTATATATTGAGCACATATGGCTTATGGACGGGAGGAAGAAGAGAATAGTAAGATAACTCTAGTGGATTTTTGCCCTATCTTGAGTCTGCACTCATTGATCATTGTAGTTGTGAACCCTTTATGTTCACCTTCCAAACTCCTTCTAGTTTGAGTTTTCCATTCATGGAGGATTGAAGTGCTGGAGACACAAGTGGATTGATCTAGATCTTGGTTCATATTGGTTGCCAGCAAGATGTCATATCACTTTGTACTTCTTTTTGTTCATTAATAGAAATACTCATATTCTCGTCCATCATGTTGTGAATGTTGTTTATTATACATTGGGTTACATTTGCTTATGATATTATGCACCATTGTTATTGATAATGTTAATGTCAATCATATATTATATGTACTTGTTGGATATTGGCTGTCAAGACTAATTTGTAGATTACAAGTGCATGGATTGAAAGCTCCAACGGGGATCTACATCAAACGTGTGGATCGAGGTTGGTTACATTTCTCCATTATCTTAACATTTTCATTTATAATAGAATTGCTTTGAGAATTGAGTAGATTTCTAGTAGTCATCTGTCTGTTGTGGTATTCCCAAGCCATAGTGAGTTTTCTCCAATACAGAAATGGTGACTCCGTTGGGGAAAACATCCATGTTTAGGAAACGTTTTGAGCATTAGTCCATAATTAGATTTGTTGTTTATCGAAGCTCTGTGTCACTGATTGGCCGTTAAGATACATCATAGAAAACTTGGTTTTTTTGAGCCTTTGGACTCTTTATTTTCCCATTTGCCTTTCCTCACCTGTGGGATAGGTTATCTTAGCTCGCGTATACCCACCTTTGTTTACTCTACTGCTCGCGGGCACCTGCAGGTATTCCTTCGATAGTAGCATGTAACTCCAGCTTTTGTTGGTTTATGGCTATTGGTTGTTGCTGGGTTGGCTTTGTTGGTTCCTAAGTCTTTGTTGGCCTCTTTCTTGACTGTTTCATGCCTTGGTTGTGACCAGAACTCTTCGTTTCTCTTGGTTGAGTCTTCTTGGTTTTTCACCCAACTTTGGATTTAGCCTCTTGGTTTTTTCCTTTTGAGCTTTTTCCTTTGGCTGAGTCTTGTTGTTTAGGATCTGCTGGGTTGTATTAGTGATCTTCTCGGCACTTCAGTGATTGAATAGTAGGATTTTTCTTGCATTTTTTCATTCCATTTATATTGAAAAAATACAAAAATATACATTTAGTTTTTTGCATTTTCCTTCTTGTTTATAAGCGAAAATACAAAAAAAAATTACTTTCATGTACTGCATCTTGCATTGAGTGCTTGTTGCCTTCATTTAGGTTCTGCTTGTGCATCGAAAAGATAAAAGATTGCATCTTTATTTTGGAATTGTTGGTTGATTTTGCATATTAGTGACATTGTTTTATTGGATAGATGAGTCTAGGATCGGATGATTTTGCATACTATTGAGTCTACACATCACTAGTTTCACGATCATATCCCTTGAGTAACCACAACCACTAAAATTAATGCTTAATCTTAAAATTGATTAGACTAATTTTATTTATAGGGTACACCAACTAGCATAGGTTTAGAGTCTTGGAATAGATCATTGTGAGTTAACAATCCAAGACTACTAGACGAAACATTAGGTGTCTGACCAGGGAGTGGATGAATCCATGGTATAGATCGGTGTTCTCAGGAAGCTCTACTCAATCTAGAGTTAAGCACGAGGTCACGAGAGGTTGGTTGAGGAGATATCCCTCTGATACCAGCTGAACGTGGGAGATATATCCAGTATTTGTTTGTGTCTAGGGGTACCGGAGGTTCGTCCTCTTGTGCTTCGGGCTTAGATACCCTGCCCATACGACAGGTCCCACCTGCGACTATCCCCCTGAGAATTGGTTATATTGCGGTGAACATAGTTTCCTTACCTAGGTACCGCACAGGGTACTTGCAGTGGTTATGTTGTTTGTGTCCTGAGTCAAATAGGGATTGGACAACATAGTTGTGTTCATGCAGTGGACTTGATCTTGTCGACGCAGTGAAGCCTGGGTGTCTCTATAACTGATTTTGTTACCTCTGGCTATAGTTTGGGAGTCTCAAGCCTCCCCTAGGAGAGACATACTAGCTCTAGTGTCGGGAGCTCATTTAGCCACTCTGTTTGTCTGCTCTTGGTTGTAGTTTCTCTAGGTGTGTTCTTTTGATTTACTGTTTTTGATCGATAGTTGTCCTTTAGGGGACATTTTGGTTACATATTCTCTCTGAAGATATCGTGGCGCGGAGCCCTACTCTCCTTCGGTCCCATCGTTTGGCTAGTTTAAAGCCACTCGAGTTTTCATGCTGTGTTGCTAGAGGACGCCGGAGGGCTCCCTCCAAGTCTTCGGATTCATACGAGACTTAAATCCAAGACGTCATGGCTGCACATCTTGATACTGAGGAAAAAAATTCGACTCCTTTGGGTAGAGTTGACCATACTTCCGATCCCCATACTCCTCATGAGGAGTGGAGAGGTGATCCACCTGAGACTCAACCTGGTTCTATTTGGCCTAATCCACTTGATCAAGATCCGTTTGATCCTTCGAATCTAGATAATTATCTTTACGGAATGCTTGACTTACCCAAGGATGAAGAACAGTACGAACCTTTCATTCCTTCGTTTCCATGCAGTTATAGATACGGGATGCCTGAATCACATCATGACACTACGATCAATCCCACCGCACTCTATTTTGGTATGCCTAGTCATAGTACCGTTGAACCTTCCACTATGGTTGGTAGTCATGCTGGCACTAGTCAAAGTGTTAGCCATACTATACCCACGGGGGGCACTACCCTCGCTGGGGGCACTACATTTTCCACCAGCACATAGAGTATGGGGACTGGTCAAATTCCTAACAATGCTAATGTTGGAAGACGACCACCTCCTAGGATTACCAAACCTAACTAGAATGATGTTCGGAACACGACTCACCATCTACCACCTAATACACGTGTCGCTACTCGTCAACCCGGGACTACTTTTACGAATGATACTGTTCCTCCCAACCACGGGGGTGGACATATACTGCATACTTTTGCGACCACTACCGCCACTAGTAATGCTAATGTAGGGGGTGGGAATATTTCCTATCCACATGGACATCACACCACCAACCTTGCTACTAAACAAACCAATGTTGGGGATGGGAATACTTCTCATGCTTTTGGTCACCACACGACTGCTCAAGCTAATCCTAATGTTGGGGGTGGGAACATACCATACCATTACAGTCATTACAACACGGTTCCCGCTATGAATAGTACATATATGCCCCATACTCATGGTGGAAACCCTTACTACAACACAGTCGGTGCTGGCGACCAGTATCACCCACCACCCCAATATGGTGCCCAAAACATGCATATACCTGCTTACTCTCAAATGGGTCAGCCAGGAGGAGGTTATCAATCCTATGGCCATGGGAAAGATTATGTACCGTCAGGTCTCATTATCAGCAGTTTAATCCTCATGGTCCAGCTTTTGGTCCATTTTATAACACAATTCCTTTTAATCAACCTTTTATGGGAGCTTATAATCAAGCTTTCTAGCCTCAGCTCCTATTCCTTGCACGATTGAATCTCCCGTATCTTTCAAAGCTTATGAATGATCCAGTGTGTCACGACCCTACTTGGCCCTCGGTCCCTACCAAGCTTCCTTCGGACATTCCAAAGTTTGAGGGGAAAGGTGGTGAGGACCCATGAGATCATGTCATGATGTTTCACCTTTGGTGCTCCTCCAACTCTTTGAATCATGATTCCATTAGATTATGACTATTTCAGCACACCCTCACGGGGGCAGCCGCGAAGTGGTATGTGGAGTTGCCTAGAAACACCTATAGGGTATTAACCGAGATTGCTTTGGTTTTATTATACCATTTCCAGTTGCCGGTTTGTTATGATACTAGTACTGAGTTGTTGGCCACCTTCCGTCAGAATAAGGCCACACATATTTCTGACCACGTTCAAGAGTGGCATTGGCGGAAGAGATTAGTGAAAGCCAACATTCCTCCAGAGTTCCTGTTCGAATGGTTTCTTAAGTCTTTACTCCCATACATTGCTAAGGATGTTTCAATGTCCGACATTGTGACTGAGGAACAAGCTATCTTGAAAGTACAGTAGTTAGATCTATTTTATTCTCAGTCTGGCATTTTGTATGACATTATTCCTGATGCACCGAGAACAAGACATGAGCCTACGTCAATTCCTAGACCACATGCCGATGGCATCGTGGGGTCTGCATGCACTCACCCTGTAGACTTGGTAGCTAATCAAATGCAAAATTTGTCGCTCAACCAGTCTGCTCCCAGACAGGTTCACACCATGTCCACTTCCACTCCATTGTCTAATGTACACAATGTGAAATCAACGAAACCGTTGGGTAACCAGCAACCTGGTGGTAAGAAAAAGGGGAGAAATAATCATAGGGGTGGAAAAAATGGAAGTAATAACAATAGAAATCGTAATACTCCTCGTAAAGAGAATGCCAACCCTCCTCGGGAAGGCGGTAATGCTGGTGAGGATCGTAAACCTAGGCGTAAGTTGAAATTCCCTTGCAAACTTTGTGGGGAAGATCATCTTACTCACTTATGTCCTCAAATTGAAGAAGCATCGAAGCATTTGGAACAAATCCCAGCTATGTTGAAGGATCCCCTACCTCATCACCAAAACATGGCTTCACATGCTCCCACCACTGGTTATGGTACTAATGAAACGGAAATGTCTTCTTCTAATACTAGTGGTTATGGATGTGTGAATATGGTTCAGTCGGAGGTTTGTGTTGCTACTCATCAGCGCAATTATGGTGCACCACAACCCAACTTGGGGAGTGAGCCTCCCCCTCCTCTTGACAATTCCTTGCACATCGAGAAGCCTTCCATTATGCCACGGATACTGAAAGGTGTTTTCAAGCACTCCACGCATAATCCTAATGCTTGAGCCGCCCATAACTACTCCAATGTAGAAGATTTGGGCCAAACTCTGTGTGCCATGTCGGCTCTTGAAGTTTTGCAAGCCTGTCCTTCTCAGAAGCATGCCCTTTTGAGTGCGTTAGGAGTTTAGGATGGGGGAAATCCTAGTGTTATCAAGTTCGATACTACTGATGTCCAACCTTGCTTTCCTTACCATGTGGCTTTTCAAATCCAGGTGGTTTTCCTTAAGAGCTTCGTCAAACGTACTATGGTTGATGAAGGTGCCTCCGCGTCAGTAATGTTGTTAGCTTGTTGGAAAGCTCTTAGCTCTCCTCCTCTACTTGCATCTAGAACTACACTCACTGCATTCGATGGTAGATCTTTTACGCTGCATGGAACTATCCCTTCCCTTGTTGTCTCCTTGGGAGGTAAGTCTGTTCCTATTGAAGTCAAAGTGGTTGATGCGCCCATCGACTACAACCTTTTATTGGGTCGGAACTGGATGTACGCTATGAAGACTGTCGTGTCTATTGTATTTAGAGTTATCTTCTTTCCCCATGAAGGCAATATTGTGACGATCGATCAGCTGAATTATGTTGGCACTCCTTCCACAACATCCACAGGATCTGTAGTCCCGCAAGTTTCTAATTCTCAGTCAGCAACTGGGAACATAGGTGTTGGAATGTATCCTTCATTGATGGGAACTTTTAACCATTCTGCACTTGTGAATTTATTGGAACCATTACCGACAATGCATCTCCTCCTTCGAATAATATGTTATTATGGACCTCCTAATTAGATGATCCATGGACTTTACCATCCACGAGTTCCATCTCTGGAGACATTGCGCACGTCGGGATGTTTATGCCTTTATCTGTAGCGGAGCTTGCTTACGATCATATCCAACAAACCATTGCAGATACGGATCTCTCTTCTTCCCAGACAGTTGAAGAAGATCCCGTTATGCTGCCCACATGTGCAATCTACCCATCTTGTTCACATGATTGCCTCGATGGTATTCTACCTTCAGATGAAGTTTTTATTGAGGCCATGAGTGGTGATGACAAGCCGTGGGGGGATCTTTATCATAGATCTCATTCCGCTCCTACCCTTGATCTTATTGAACAAGATGAGTCTAGAATATATTTTTCCATACATTTTTATCCTGGCATAGTTTTGTATAGCCCCGGTTTGACATTAAAGTCTTATTTCCCTAGTGACGAGTCTTTCGACTCTCCTATAGATACGCAAATCAATGATCCTCATGAGTTCGATTCTACTTCTAGAATTTCCAACTCCTGTGATGATGAATTTGCCACTGCAGATTCCTTCACATCCTTCAGCTTTGCTCTTCATTTTGAAGATGATCATTTTGATCCCTCAGGTATTGGTACTATGGAACCTTCAGTGGTTAGCTCTACCTGCGTTATGTCTGAGGTTAACAATAGTGAAGTTGAAAAATTTTCTACCATAGTGACCTGTATCAGATTTTTCTTTACGTACGTTTTAGAGATGATCTTGGTACTTATGTTTCTTGGAGGCACGATTCTTAGCTAGACTTATACTTGTTTATTGGTCATTTTCGACATTTGCTTCGGCCATGGTAGGAATATTCGAAACCTTGCATATAGGTTTAGGCATCCCCATTGTTATGATGCATTTGAACCTTGTGCCATCCGAATTCGCAGACACCCCCTAACTGTCCTTATCTTGCTCATGTTCCTTGCATTATGCACAGCTTTGTCCCATGCACTTAGAACTAGTCTCGCACGTCCCTGGCACTTGTCTTCTCTCATTACGAGCATTCTTCCATCTCTCCTTTGAGCTCGTTAAAAACAGTAAGGAGGTCACGAGTTTACTTTTTCGGGCTTGTTAAACTTGTATGGAAAATATTTTTATAAAGTCTTTTGTAAGCCCTTGTTAGACTTTTTCAAAATCAAACAAGATTGCCGAGTATACTTGTTATTTCAGACTCGTTAAAGGATTTGAAGCGACATCCACTTAGGTATAAGTTTACCCCTTTTCTGGACCTTTGTGGATTAATTACGAAAAATGTATACTCTAGTCATACGTGACTAGAAGAGTTCTTCTCTCATTGTTTTACACTTTTTCAGGTGTGGAGACAAACTTTATGAAAAAGGACTTCCCTTTTATGTCATGTTGTGATTGCATTGCATCATCCTGCTTGCCGCTTGAGCCTTTTGTCGGCTCCCGCTTACTTAGTTGTTAGCCTGGTGCCTGAGCACTTTTCGTTGTCGAGCCCTGCAGAGCTTATATAATTTTCCTTCACAATTTGATGACCCTTTTACCTTGAGGGAACATACCCCCGAGTGTCCACATCCTGTACGCACTTCCTTGCATTGAGCATAGGTATGTTCCACTACTTGGGACTAGTCTGCTATCTATTTGACACTCGTTCCCTCACTTGTTGTACTATAAGCAATTTTATTCTTTTTCAAGCTTTTCCCAAATATGAAAAAGACCAAAAAAATCAAAGATTCCAAAAAGTCGGACGGGATTATGGTCACTATTTCTTGTTGGCAGCTATTGTGTCTCCTTTGAACATAGCATTCATTCCACTCCATACATTATAAGTCAGGACTATAGTTGGGCCTTAGGAGTTGTACTTGTTTCTTAGTTTTCTCCACCGATTGGTTAAGCTTCCAGTCATTATGGAGCCCTCTGTAATGCCTTTTGCATTGCACAGTTTATGTCAAGTCTATGCTGCCTGAGTCTATCCATCTGCTCATGCTCTTGTTCAAAGGAAGTCCTGAACCAGTGTCGGCCACTCCTCAGATCTCTTGATTATTGCACTTCGGCCATCCTTATTGAGTCAATCCGTTTCACCTAAGATCTTCCAAATCTTTCAGCATTGCTGGTACCTCGTGCTGGTTGATGGGGGATGCCTTAATTCCCTCCTTCCAATGAGCCTCGTTACGTCGACTTCAACTCATTTATTCCGGGACTTGAGGCTTAGAGTTCATTTGAGTACCTTGAGGCTTGCAGTCATTAGTGGCAGGTTCTCTCTCCATCGACAGTTTTGGGAATAAATCAATGTCCCCTAATCAATGGATTCATCCTAGTGTTCGACTTCAACCCATTTATTCACACTCTGATGATTGTGCTCTGTGCCTTGATGCCCATTTTCATTATTGGTGGGTCATCTCACGTCTGTTAATGGTATACATCATTGATTGGTAATCAGACAATGTCTCATCAAGTTCGACCCCAACTCCTTTATTCACTTGATGGGACTTGCACCGTCGAAGACTTGTGTAGAAGACCCCAGGCAATTGTGGAATTCAGTATGCTACGTATGACTTTGACTTTACATCTAAGATATCACCTCTCAGATTTCAGCAGTTGGTACCTCCAATTTGCACCAGTTGTCTTCTTTTCAACAGAAGACCATATCTTACTGTAGAGGAATCATGGCTATGATCACTTATGACATGTATCCATTATATACTGCCTATTCATGGCCATTGTATTAGATTGTTGTACTATACCGACATGTATTCAGAGATACTATTGTATTATGACAAGTGAGCTGCTCTTTCCACTTGTGTCTCCATCACTCCACCTCTGAGTTTTATAATGTATTTCGGCCATCGTAGCATTAGTCTCTGACCTCACACATTAGGGCGCATCTGTTACATTGTAATCTTCCACCCTGTGAGCATCAGCATTATTTGTCCTAGAGGATCCATTTCAGTGACCCAGATCCACTTATATCCTTCAGAGATACTATTTTTCCCTATTTTTGTTCCTACCTGCATGTTCCATCATTATAGCATGCGTACCCGCGAGTTGCATCACTATAGCCCGCGGGTATCAAGTAAAATGGTAAAAACCACTATTAATTGCTTTTTACTCCCAAAAAGCAGTCATTGGGTGACCTTTGGCTCTCCATCTGCCCAAGTAACGTCTCGATATGTCCTTTCACCTACCTTTGAGAGGACTATATATTGAGCACATATGACTTATGGACGAGAGGAAGAAGAGAGTAGCAAGAGAACTCTAGTGGATTTTTGCCCTATCTTGAGTCTACACTCATTGATCCTTGTAGTTGTGAACCCTTTATGTTCACCTTCCAAACTCCTTCTAGTTTGAGTTTGCCATTCATGAAGGATTGAAGTGTTGGAGGTAGAAGTGGATTGATCTAGATCTTGGTTCAGATTGGTTGCCGGCAAGAGGTCATATCACTTTGTACTTCTTCTTGTTCATTAATAGAAATACTCATATTCTTGTCCATCATGTTGTGAATGTTGTTTATTATACATTAGGTTACATTTTCTTATGATATTATGGACCATTGTTATTGATAATGTTAATGTCAATTATATATTATATGTACTTGTTGGATATTGGCTGTCAAGGCTAATTTGCAGATTACAAGTGCATGGATTGAAATCTCCAACGAAGATCTACATCAAACGTGTGGATCGAGGTTGGTTACATTTCTCCATTATCTTAACATTGTCATTTATAATAGCATTGCTTTGAGAATTGAGTAGATTTCTGGTAGTCATTTGTCTGTTGTGGTATTCCCAAGCCATAGTGAGTTTTCTCCAATACATTGTTGGAACTTAAACTACATATTCATGAAGGAATGCATGTATGTTTCCTAGACCATCATAAGTAGGGATTGGGATTACCTCTGTTCCAATCCAATGTAGTGAATTTGTAATCTGTGCACATCATCTTGCTGATACTTCATGCATTCTACTCTTCCAGTTCTCCATTCCTGCATCTGAGTCTGATATGCAAGAACTGTTGCATCTCCAGTTCAATGTCCCATCATCAGTAGGATTGATGCAGTCTTCTTGATTCACTGTCATCTTGAGATCTAATCAATATCTTGAGCTCTGCATTCTTCTCTTACTGGTTCAGTAGATCTAGGTCCTTGTGCAGGGTCCAAAGGTGTGATGACCCTGATATATGGTCCTTCAAATATCATCTATTTTTTTTTGAGATTAATGATTGCGAGGTTATCAATTTCCCAATCAATCCCTAATAGTGTAGGATAAGGATTGTTGTCATATATAATCTCAATAAACTCGAAGTCTACTTTACTTCACACTCCATCAATGTCAACAAGGACATCCGATAATATCCCAAAAGCTATAACCTTTTGCTGATTGGATAATCTCAACTGTATCGGTGACCATGATAAATTCAGTTTTCCCATCTGTTCCCATGTCTGCTTTGTCAATAAATTCACCTCTCAGCCTAAGTCAAGAATGATCTGGTCCATTTCAAAGTCTCCTATCTATGCATTTAATCTCATCTCTCTTTTGATCCTTCTATGATAATTAATATGGTGTACTGCATTATATGCTTTGCTGATGGCACTACGTTGCTCGTAATGACTAAAAAGGTTTTGCAACTCTACTAAGGCATTTCCATGCTTTAACAACTTCATGTATCTCTATAAGCACTGTTCAATAGGACTTATGGGTTCTATTGTAGTACGTGATCTATCATATGAAATTGGCATATCCACAACAGGCATTGATTCATTTCGTAACTGGACTCTTGGGGTCACAGGTTCTGAGCTCTGTAATACTTTTATGGTCTCCATGAAGGATTCTTTTTCTTTGTTAAGGTTGAAGGAAAAAAAATTTCTAGTTGTTTTTCTTATCCAAGCCTCTTCAGTAGGCTTTTGTTACATGGTTTGGTACTCAGAAGTTTAAGATTACGTTCGTTGATCTCCACCTGTCGTAGCTCCGCTTCGTGTCACAACATGGATGTTGTGATCCTTATTTCTCTCTTAAACTCCAATCATCTGTATGTTCTGATTCTACGCTTATGGTCATCTTTCTTGCATTTTTGCTTGCAAAACAGGACATGCCTCAATGACATGGTCAACTGAATTATAGTACTTATAGGTAGTACAAGGGTTCTGACAATATCTTGATATATGTCCTGGATGAACACAGTTATAGCATACAATATGACCTCTTCCTCATCCCTATTGGCTAGTGTTGCATCCTCTTCCTCTGAATCCACCACGTCCTCTATATGTGCCTTGATCATACTGCACCCTTTCATTATTATTTTGCGTTTCTTCTTGAACTCTGTAGACATCATGTTTTCTATCTATCATAAGATCATAATCTCTACAATTGCTATCATTATGGCCAACTGACTTATAGAATGTACAGTGCAGGCTCTTAGGTGTCTGCACATATTTCTAAAGTAGATAACAGTCTTCTAGGCAATGTCCTCTACATTGGAAAATTTCACACCATGGACCTTGCTGCTGAATCAATGGGTTTGGTGCTCCACTAGTGATGTAATCTAGGTATACAGTGTAGTGTTCCTTTGAATTTCCTTCTCCTTTGAATTTAGTACACCAAACCTCTTATCTGGTTTCTTTTCCTTTCTCGATATCTTTCAACTGCAACATCAAGTTTGCTAGATGGGTTTGTATTTGTACCATCCCCGTGCTAGTTTCTCTTATGGACGAAAGCTCTAGCTTCATCGCAATGTATAATGCCTCTGTTTGTGATGCTACTTTCTGTTGCATGAGTGGTAATATGATATGGGGCAACAACGCAACTATGAACCTGTTGGGTGAGGCCCAAGGTGTGCGCATTTTTTCCAAAGTTTGCGCAGTTGTGCTAAAGAGGCTCAAGAGTAGAACAGTTTTGATGAAGCGTAGCTTGAGGACAAGTTAGCGCATTTTTGAGGATTAGTGAAGTTATGATGAAGTGAAGTTAAATTACATAAGCTTCAAGGCAGTATGGATTCAACAAAGGCTAGCATTGGCCTATTTTTTGGGGGAAGCATCTCTACAATTCCCGGGAAAAGGGTATGGAATGACGCGTTGGCATAGGAAAAGGACCTGTCTCCTTAATAAAAGAGAAAGTACTAAGGACATCCAGGGTAGTTGGAGCAGTTAAGGAAGAAGCGATGGCCTGATAGATACAGTTATGGCATTGAAGTAGAGAAGTGCTAAGGATGCAAAAGGGGTACTGTCAGCATTGCGCGGTTAGAAGAAGTGCCTGTTAGAGGAAGCGACTGTCATAAGGGCGTCAGAGTCAAGGAAGCAATGGAAAGGACGTGAAGGAAAATCCGAATAGCTGAGAAGTTATGACGAAGTATGGTTAGCGAGGTAACTGCACAACTTTTGGGGGTTTAGGGTACTATGGGGGCTTGTGCCCATAACTATTGTAATGATGTGACCTTCGGGCACGATCTATAAAAAGAGCGATTTTTTAAGGGAAGGGTTGTTCTCTAAGGGTTATATATTTGGTCTTAGGTCTTTTGGAAAATACTAAGCATTGTAAAGAGAAAGAAGAGAGGAAAAAGGCTCTGTAGTTGTGTGCGCAGAGACCTATTGTAGAGAAGAGTCCGCAGCTATGTGTGCGGATTGGAACTGTTGACCCTTCCCATTAATATAAACAACAATTCCCATGGACGTAGCTCCCATCCTGGTGGTGAACCACATAAATAAGTGTGTTGAATGGATGTATGAGTGTGATTGCTTATGTCTATGCTTATGTTCATGCTTATAGTTACATATGTTTCCGCTTTTATATGTATTTTCACATATATGATGGATGAGAGTAATATGTTAAGTCGTGAACAAGTATAACTAAATATGAAAGAAATTATGAGTAGGTTGAATACATAAGTTGTATGGGTAAACACTAATTCAACGAAGTCTATAATGTGTGCATATAATGGAAAGCGCAGTCCTTGCTTTGCGATGTTATGTTTCATTGGGTATCTTCCCGTAAGTGCATCCCCAAAGTACGCTATAGTATATGAATTAAATGCGAAATAGGTGTGAATTCTCTCATATCACCAGCTATTATCTGTGTATCTCCTGGTTGTAGAAACGTGCTTCTGCAGCCCCACATAACTTAGCCTCAGGTGAGACTTCAGTCTTTTCACAGGTTGTTGCCGAAAGGGTTGGTGAATAAAGGTTTTGTTGTACCACAACTGCACCGAATCCGGGTCTGATCTAAGTATTAAGAGATAGGGAGTTACAACCCAAAAAATGGTTTTTTTGCTGTGCTTGAACTGGTGATGTGATCTGATAACTGGAATCCCGAGAGAACAAAGATACATAAATGGGTGACTAAGACAGAAAATAAATTTGCAAGGAAGGAGAAAAAACACCCACGTTTATCTGATGTGGAGTGGTTACACAGATATATTTTCTCTGACATACACAAAATATTCTTTGCACCCTTTAGCAACGAGCTACATGAGTGGCTATCAAGGCTTACAGAATGGAAAAATTGCTTTCAAGGTGGAGAACCTATAGACTAGACTCCATAACTGATTTAGAGGCTTAAATAGATTGATATCCCAATCTCGAGAGGAGTAGACTTCTGGCTGGATAGCATTCTAGAAGGCTACGCGATAGAATTTTTTGTGGACACATTGAAGTCTTACAGCGCAACATAAGGTGATTTCTTCAAAGAATTCAGAGGTAAGTACCTAAATTCACAGCTGAGGGAATAAACCTTACTAGTTCGTAGAATACTAGCAGTAGTAATACTACTGGATCGAAGACACAAAATCCGTCAAGTAGTGGTATACCCTCATCCTCTCAAAACACTACACATCCTAGAAGAAAGATGATGGATGACATCAAGCTGCCTATATTCAAAGGAGCTGGTCTAGAAGACTTTGAGCAACACTATTTTCTCTGTGAAGCCGTGCGGAATATTAAACAAGTACACGATGATGCTATTAGAAAAGCACAACTAGTTGCCACATTTGCAGACATATCCTTAACATGTTTTATGAAGTACTCTGTTGGAAAGAATAGGACACTATCAGATATTAGAACTGCGCTCATCAAAGAATTTAAAAAACCTAAGTTAGAATCACAGTGTATCACAGAGCTAAAAGAAATCAAGCAAAAACCAAGTGAGAAAATATGGGAATTTGATCAAAAGTTTAAAGCACTGTTAGATCAAGTGAGCTTTGACATATCACCACAACCTCAACAAGTTTGGTTTATAGTTGCACTACTACCCCATATCAGATTACCACTAATGCAACAGAAAGTAGCATCGAAGACAAAGGCCCTAGAAATTGCGATGAAACTAGAAGCTTCGCCTATAGGAGAGACTAGCACAGTAATGGTTCAGATACAGAACTAGCTAGAAAATTTGACATTACAACTGCAAGATATGAAGAAAGGAAAAGAAACCCGAGAAGAGGTTTGGTGTACAAAGTGTAAGGGAGAAGGACACTCTAAAGAAAATTGTCTGGTATTTAGAGATTACATCACTAGCGGGGCTCCAAACCCATTAAATCAACAGAAAGGACCATGGTGTGAGATTTTTCGTTGTATAGGACGTCGTCTAGTGGACTGTTATCTAATTCAGAAATACGTGCAAACACCTAAGAACCTATATTGCACATTTTGTAAGTAAGTTGGTCATGATGATTCCAACTGTAGAGGATATGATCTCACGATGGAGAGAAAGCATGATGTCTACCGAGTACAAGAAGAAGCACCACATAACAATGAAAATGCATAGTATGATCAAGGCACATATAGAGGACGTGGTGGATAGAAACATTGGCCACGGAAGAGGCAGAGGTCAGATAGTATGTTATAACTATTCTCAACTTGGACATTTATCCAGAGATTGCACGAATGCTTGTACTACCTACAAGTATTGTAAGTCTTCCGATCATGTTGTGGGCTTGGTTTTGCAACCAAGCTTAGTGCAATGGGCACCTATCAACAAGTGATAGCAGTTTCAAATATTGAAAGCAAAAACAACAATTATAAATCTAAATCTAAACTAAACTAACATGTGCATATAACAAATAAAATTTTCTGAAAATGATTCAAGAACAAGAAATAAAAAGAATGAGTATTGTATTAAGATACCTCAAATGGTGAGGATTTGTGTTGAGCAACTTCCAAGGTGAGTAGCTCCTAGCTCCAAAGGTCTCTTCTCCAAGATAGCTACAATGGTCAAAAGCTCATGAGAGATTTTGACAGCATGAGGATAGGATGATGGATGGATGGAAAGTGAGGAGCCCCTACCACCTTTTTATAGTTTTTGGTGGTGGGGAATACCATTATGGTTTTGAGGAAACCAATGGTATTGACCAACATGGTTTAGGTACCTTTTCCCTCCTTTTTCCTTTTTTGAATATTTTTAATATTTTTATTCCCTTTTTAATATTTTTGGGAATTTTGGACCCTTTTTGAGGGTTTTTTATGCTTTTTGAGGAAAAATATTCATTTTGAGTGGAAAAAAGGGGTGTATTAAGGTCTTTTGGTGACCTTTTGATGGCTTTAGAGGCTCAAATGGTGAAAAAGTGGACAAATGGGTCATGTGAATAAGGAAATGAGCTAGTGAGCACTTTTTGGGTGTTAACAGATTGCCCCCTAATGTGTGAGGGCAGGAGCTCATCGTAAGGCCGATAAACATCATAGTTCTTTTGTCATTTTTCTGGGGTTTAAGGAAGAGAAGAGACCAATTGGAGACTGGATCCACGGCCCTTGGAAGCTGCAAAATAAACAATATTACATGGACTCAATATGGATGAGGAATAATCTCTGATAATGGACGAGGTGGGCATACCCATGGTTGTATCAAGACATATACATAACAATTAGTCTCAAGAAGGCGGACTTGAAAAATACATAAAAAATCTGTTGGTACATCATAATGGTCCAGAGGGGACATCATTTTGGGATGTACTCATGATCATAACATGACTGATCTCAATAACTAATACACTGGAATAAAGCATCAACCGTTCTGAATAAGGTCTTTGAAGGGTTGATGAACTGCTGAAACGGAAGGTGTCCAACATCTGTAGGGACTCAATGACTGTGAGTCGTCACTGGGAAGTACTTGTAACTGTATACTCGAGAGAGTATAAAACTGGGGTACATCTGAATACTGTCACCATGCGCAACCCGGATATATACAGAAAAAATGTAACTGGTTGTTTCCATAAGTAGACTCTCAAATGTGGAAGAGTTAGGTGGTGTCCAGGGTCTTCGACTAATAACTAAAATGACCAATACCATGTGCAAGT
Source organism: Larix kaempferi (assembly GCA_027924585.1). NCBI lineage: Eukaryota > Viridiplantae > Streptophyta > Pinopsida > Pinales > Pinaceae > Larix > Larix kaempferi. Next base: position 10,138,422 of record BSBM01000841.1, read on the forward strand.
CTCAACGATGCGATCAAGGTGTTGAATTCGAGCATGTGAGAAACAACCATTTGGAGAGGCACTGAGGACTCTTCTCGAAATGATTCGTAGGCACTCATCGTAAATGGTGATGAGTCCAAGACACAGGGACCTCTAGGTCTATCCTCTGGAATAAATTTGGTTGTTGTCGACAGAGGGAGACTAGCAACTAACAAGGCAATGATGTTTCCTTGATAGGAGCGCGAGGTGTAGAACTGAAGTGCGGTAGTACTGATGATAGGACTGACATACTTGTGGGGATGGGAAGTAACTGGGGTCATATAGTGGGTAGACTCAAACTTCCTTTGTTCAGAGCATGATGACATGGTTGACCTAGCAAGGTAGGGAACTGACTTGCAGGTGCGGGGATCATAGCTTTTAAGGACTGAAGGGTATGTATTAACTGAGGGGACGAGTTGATGGGTGCTGTCAAGGGATTCTCAGGGTGACGTGCTGTAGAATACTCTGAACAAAGGAGACCAACATGGGGGAGCTGCCATATGAGTAGATGTGATCCGTTCTGGTGCCGAGAAGCACCCTTGGGTCATTTTTCGTAGTTTCAATGAGCTCTAAGAAGGGATAAAAGTGTGCTCTGAAATGGTACTGTCCTGTGGATTTTGTGAGCCCAGGACTGTTCGTGCTCATTGGTGCTTTCATTTTTAAGGAGTCTGAAAATGATAAGAAGACTCTGCAGTGGTTGTGAGTACTGTCCTGTTGGTTTTACGAGCCCGGGATGGTGATTGCTCGTGGTCGCTTTCATGTTTAGAGAGTTTGAAAGCGGTAAGTGGACTCCATTGGTGTTCTTTTTCATAAGTTAGTCTCCAAGGCCCGAAAAAGCATAAAATGATGCAAATGGAGAACTCTTCTAGCCGATGTGACTGGAGTATTCTTTTTTCATAATTAGTCTACAAGGTTCAGAAAAGGGGTAAACTTATACCAGGTAGACGCCCTTTCAGATACATTTAGCGAGCATGAAAGGAAGCAAGGTTGCTCGACGATCTTTTCATTGTTTTAGGAGTCAGAAAAGAGCTTAACAGAAACTCCCTAAGTGCCTTTTTTGTAAAAGGGATTGCTCGGCCCGAAAAAAGGGGTAAAATTATACCGAACAAAAAGGGATTGATGAGAGCGAGAAAATGTCTCAAGCATCATCATGTGTGCGGAATACTGGATCCGGTGACATATAGATTGTCAAAAAGGAGCAACAACCAATGTGGCACGCAAGCCGAGGTGATGAGTGGCATTTTGAAAAAGTGTCCAGAACTTATGGGGTGAGAGTGAGAAATGATCTCAAGCATCATCACGAGCGTGGAAAACTAAATCTGGTGATATAAGACTTGTCAAAAATGAACGACGGCTGATGTGGCACGCAAAACGAGGCGACAAGGGGGCATTGGAAAAAATGCTCAAAAAATCTGGGCGTGAGAGCGAGAAATGATCTCAAGCATCATCATGAGTGCGGAAAACTAAATCCGGTGATATAAGACTCGTAAAAAATGGACGATGGTCGATGTGGCACGCAAACCGAGGTGACGAGGGGGCATTAGAAAAAATGCCCAAAAAATCTGGGCATGAGCGCGAGAAATGATCTCAAGCATCATCACGAGTGTAGAAAATTGAATCTGGTGATATAAGACTCGTCAAAAACGGACGACGTCCGATATGGCATGCAAACCAAGGCGATGAGGGGGCATTGGAAAAAATGCCCAAAAAATCTGGGCGTGAGAGCGAGAAATGATCTCAAGTGTCATCACAAGTGCGGAAAACTGAATCTCGTGATATAAGACTCGTCAAAAATGGACAACAACCGATGTGGCATGTAAATCGAGGCGACGAGGGGGCATTGGAAAAAATGCCCAAAAAGTCTAGGCATGAGAGCGAGAAATGATCTCAAGCGTCATCATGAGCGCAGAAAACTGAATCCGGCGATATAAGACTTGTCAAAAATGGACAACGGCCGATGTGGCATGTAAACTGAGGCGACGAGGGCGTGAAAAAATGGTCAAAAAATGGACCTGGTGAAAACAGGAAAAGGAAAGAACTGTCATGAATTTCTCGTTGTGCTGATTCCAATGAAACCAACGGTTTGATGAACGGACGTCGTATGACACCGGAATGGTTCTTCGAAAAATGGTGGAATTGCTATAAATAGGGCATAGGGCCCATATGATGTGTCATTGTTACGTGTGAGTTTGGCAGAGCAATCAGAGCTCTTTCTTGATTTTCGGGAGATTTGACCGTTGGTTTTCGATTCCGCGAGTTTCAGGTAACCCTATTCGCCTTAGCCTTTTCAATTATGTCTTTTTTGGTTAACGACGGGCCCCCGAAGGCCGCGAAATTCCATGTTGGCCTTCCAACATGGAATATCGTGGGTTTCATTTCTTTTGCCAAGATGGACATCACGGGTTTGAGGCTGACAGTCGCGATGTTCATCGCAACTGACAGGTTGAAAGTCGCAATGTTTATCGCGAATATGGGGGAGACAGTCGTGATGTTCATAGCGACTGCCTGGCCATTACCCACGATGTTCATCGCGGGTTCTTGTATGGAAGATGCGATGATCATCGCGGCTTTTGATGGAAAAGCCGTGATGGTATTTTTTGAAAAAAAATTGTATAGTGCTAAAAGTTTCTTTGTTTTTTGGCAGGATGTTGAGGAGGCTATTGGTGTCATGGCGAGAGCGAGAGATGGAGGAGGATTTGATGGTTCGGATTCAGACTGATGAGGGGGTCCGGCAGGCTCTGGCGGTGAGTGGACTCCTAAAGTTTGCTTAGATTCCACCAATGCATTCAGTAGGACCGCTACTGAACAAATTGGTGAGTTGGTGGGTTCCTGCAGAGAGTGCCTTTATTGTTGGGGGTGAGAGGTTGGAGATCACCCTTACTGATGTATATTTTCTTACCGGGTTACCTTGCTTAGGGGAGGTGGGGGCTCTTCTGCCGAGGATTCCGGCAGGTGTGGACATGGAGGATCTCCTGGAGACCTTCTGTGTTCCTGGGGCGATTGTGCAGAACAACGCTCTGAGTCTGAGATCATTGCGGGAGTGGGACATGCGGGCTGTTGGGGCTTGTGTTCTGCGGGTATTGGGTTTTGCGGTGCCACATCGTTTGTCGGGGGGACAAACGATGATGGTGGATTCTGTGCTGAGGGGGACCTACTATGCATGGGGTCATATGTTTTTGGCTGGTGTCCGGAGAGATCTAGACAAGGTCAGTCGGGAGGGGGGAGAGTTCCGCTATGACTCCTTTTTGTGTTGTTTTTTCCTTGAGCGGGTACCGAATTTGCGGCCACGGGTGCCGGTTCGGGATGGTTTGGTGAGCGAGCCGTGCATGGTGCGGTGGGGGCAGATGATGCCTCGCGGTGGTGGTGGTATCCGCGGGTTCTTTTCGCAGGAGATGTATGAGCAGTGGGATCAGATCCCCCTGCTGATTGAGGACTATCCATATGCCGGTATGGATTATTGAGGAGATCTGGAGATGCCTCGAGCCCAGGGACAGGCCTGGGGTTTAGATGGTATGTTTTGTGTTTTGTTCTCTACTATATCATTTTTTAGATGTGTTTGTTATGACTATAGTATATTTATATGATGGTTGCTAGCGTGATTGTGCAGATGTTGGTCCTATACCACCAGCCGACTATGTGGCTCGTATGGGACGGGCGATGGTGGTTTCTCTTGCTCCTGTAGCGGTACTTCCTCCGCATGGTCGAGGATTTGGGGATCGCGGTCGAGGAGCTGGCCCTCAAGATGATGCTGTGGAGGGTGTCCGAGAGACACTAGATATGATTCTGGAGGGATTCCCAGAGGATGGGTGGAGGGATTTAGATTGAGACATCGTCGAGCGATGTTTCGATGCACCTTGTGAGTGGCGCTCGATCCTGCTGAGAGCAGTGTTGTTGGTGGCTGAGTGGAGGGAGGGGGCTCGGTAGGATCAGGCAGGGCCGGTGGAGGGGAGGATTCGTTTACGAGATGCTCCAGTGGGGTCGGCGGAGAGGAGAGTTTGGGCTCGGCATGATCCGGTGAAGCCAGCGGAGGAGGCGACAGAGGAGCCTAGGGATCGTGATGATTAGATGATATTGTATCTGCCCCCAAATGCTGATGAGCATATGTGGAAGAAATTTTTTATACGGTTGATGTATTTTTGTATATTGGGTGCTGAGGGCACCTATGACATGTTTTGACTATATTATGATGATATATATATATATATATATGATTTTGGTATATAGTTGTATATGCACATGGATGCATTCATTGTCTTTTTGTTCGCCCGTGGAGGCATGTTTGATTTCCTGTATGCCCGTGGAGGCACATGTTATGCACATGGATGCAACATTTTGATTTTTTGTATATGCCCGTGGAGGCACGTGTTATGCATGTGGATGCTTTTTTGTCATATTTATATATATGCCCGTGGAGGCACATGTTTTGCACATGGATGCATTTTTGTTTATGAAATTATTTGATTGGTGTGCCAGTCAAGAATGTTGTTGGCCATATGGTCTGCTATACTATTGAGATTTCTTGGGACATGTGTAAATGAAATGGATTCAAATTTTCAAAACATTTGTTTAGTGCGCAAGAATTTTCTTAAAAAATAGGGATCGCGTACCTGGTAATCATTGTTGAGCTGGGAAACAAGGAGTTGTGAGTCCAAGAAAACGTTAAGGTGACGTATGCTCATTTGGAGAGCTGCGGCTAGGAGACCGGCCACGACATTGTATTCAGCTTGGTTGTTGGTGGAAGCACCTAAACACACTCCGTCGATGTGGATCAACTCATGTGAAGGGGAATATATTACCCAAGCTGCGAAGGCCAGATTGGGGGACCAACGGCTTGCACCATCAACGAAACCGACATAGCAGAGTGGAACAGGATCCATCTGTGGTCATGCAGAGAAAACAAATATTTAGGTTTTTTGAATTTTTTGTGAAAAAAGAAAATAATACTGTACAATAATGGACGGTGGTGTCCATCAGGTTTACTATGGGTAAAATCGCTTGAGGTACAACTCGTTGCGTGGGTTGCGTAGGGGGTTGCCTTCTGAATCAGTCAGAATGTATGCCCCCTGTCCGAGGCAAGTGTGTATAATGTATGGGCCTTGCCACATGGACACAAACTTTCCTTTCCCAGTTTTGTCATGAAGCTGATCGTAGGCGAGGACAAGGTCCCCTTCAGTAAAAGTTCTTGGTTGGACATGTTTATCATAACTCAGTTTGGATCGGTTCTTGGCTGCTTCCATGGTTTGAAGGGCTGTGCACCGATCTTCATCGGCCTGCTCCAGAAGTAGTAAGCGTTGCTCAATTGGGGCAGTGTCCGGTAGGAGTTCAGCAGCCATATGTAGGGTTGGAATATGGAACTGAATGGGGAGGACGGAATCGACACCGTGAACTAAGTGGAAAGGGGTAAAACCGGTGGTGGTTTTGGTTGACGTGCGGTATGCCCATAGTGCCGAGAAGAGCATGTGGTGACAATTTGATTTGTGTTTGTCTACAGTGCGCTGGAGGATGGTTTTCAAAATTTTGTTGATCGCTTCGACTTGGCCGTTTCCTTGCGGGTAATAGGCGGAGGAGAAATGGTGTTCAAATTTCAGTAAGGTTCATAGTTCTCTCTAGACAGTGTCTTCGAAGTGAGAGCCGTGGTTTGAGACGAGTTGCCTTGGCACTCCAAAACGAGTGATAACATGGTTTAGGAAAAAACGTGCTGCGGTGTCGGCCTTGCAATTGTAAGTTGGCATGGCTTCTGCCCACTTGGTGAAATAATCTACGGCCACAATAATGTGTTTATGACCGCCGGATGACGTGGGATTGCAATCAAGGAAGTCGATGGCCCATTTGCAGAATGGTCCGACAGTGACTACTGGATGAAGGGGGGTGGGTGGGGTTCTTGCTTTTGGGGAAAAAAGTTGGAAGTTTTGACAATGTTTGACTGCGGTGATGCAATCAGTAAATAATGAAGGCCAAAAGTAACTTGCGGGGATGATATTTTGGGCGGTGGCCATGCCGAAAAAGTGGCCTCCGTAGGCACCACTATGGCAATCATTAAGGACTTGTTCTGCCTCGTTATGAGATAGGCAGCGTCGTAGGATGGTATCGACGTCGCGTCGATAAATTACATCGCCTAACAAGAGGTATCGGGGGGCATGGTGTCGTATACGACGGCGTCTGTCATGATCGATGTGGGGTCAAAATTTTTGTGTGCGGAGGTAGATTAAGATGTCTCCGTACCATGGGTCGTCAGAAGAAATGATGAAACTATGGTTGTCAATGAGATCTGTTTGGATAGCGGGTGATGACGAAGAGGATGGGAGATCTGTGATGAGTTGAGCTAGTGCTAGGGCCTTAGTGCTCTTTGGGGTTTTGAAAGTAAGGTCATACTCTTGTAGGATAATCACCCATTTAGCTACGCGGACTTGAAGAAGGCGACGCGTCAAGAGGTAAACCATAGGATTGGAATTAGCTACGACGGTGGTGTGGCTTAGGAGAATATAATGTCGCAGCTTTTGTATTGAAAAAACGACGGCAAGGGCCATCTTTTCTTCATGTGGGTATCGGAGGGGTGGGCCGGACAAGGTCTGGCTCACATAGTAGATGACATGCTCTTGGCGAGCAGTATCTTCTTGTAAAAGAACTCCAGATACGGCATGCTCGGATGCTGAAACATAGAGGGTGAAATCTTTAGTGAAATATGGAGGAGAAATCAACGGGGCATTCGTGAGTGCTTTCTTTAAGTCGGTGAAAGTTGTCTCTGCTTGTTGGTCCCATATGAAATGGGTATGCAATGCAATAGTCATAGGAAACCTTGGACCGTTGTGGCATAGTCAGGGACAAAGCGGCGGAGGAAGTTGGACCTCCCTTGTAGGCTTTGCAGTTGTCTTAATGTGCGGGATGACGGTAACTCTACAATGGCTTGGACTTTTAAGGGGTCTACAGTGATGCCTTTCTCTGAGATAACAAACCCCAGCAGGCGACCTGATGTAACGCAAAAGACACACTTGAGAGGGTTCAAGTGGATGTTGTATTTTCTACAACGCATGAAAACTTGTCGGAGGTCGTCTAAATGGTCAGATCGCTTCTTGGATTGAGCGGTGAGGTCGTCCAGATAAAATTTTATGATCTTGTGGAGATCGTGGAAGCAATAAGTCATGGCGCGTTGGAAGGTGGCTCCAGCATTCTTGATGCCAAAAGGCATGACGCGATAGGCGAAGGTGCCCCATGGGGTGGTGAAAGTTGTCTTATATTGATCTTCTTTACGGATTTTTATTTGGTTGTATCCGGAGAAACCGTCCATAAAATAAAGGACCTCATGTCCCGCACATTCATCGATTAGTTGGTCAATGAAAGGTGTGGGGAAGTTGTCTTTGGGACAAGCGAGGTTGAGGTCTCGGAAATCAGTACAAACACGTATAGTGCCCACTTTTTTGTTTACTGGAACTGGGTTTGAAACCCAAGTGGCGTAGGCAATAGGATATATGAATACTGCTTTTTGGAGTTTTTCAATCTCAGCTTTAACAACTGGGAGCTTGGACGGGTGAATGGGCCATTGTTTTTGTTGGACAGGAGCCACATTGGGCCAAGTGTCAATGTGATGTTCCACAATTTTGGGATCGAGGCCATGCATCTTGGTGTAAGACCAGGCGAAGACATCACGAAACTCTTGGAAGAGTTTCTTATATGCCTGAGTTTCTGCTAGAGTGCAAGATGCACCTAGCGAGATGAGCTTAGGTTTTCCAGGTGTGGTGGAAATGTCAATTTGTATAATAGGGGAAATTTTGGACATGTTCCCTTCTTCAAAGGCATCTGGTGCTGGGATGGGGTCCTTGAACCAATCAACCTTAGTTGGTAGGAAATATTTTGACTCGACTGATAGCTGGTTTGCTGCAGTGGATGTAGAGGCCTCAAGGAGGAAGTATGAGCGATGATGCATATCGTCCCAAGGGTAGTCCGGTGCAGTGAGTGTTTCTAAAATTTGCTTGTCAGTATGGAAGTAATCAGACCATAAATCGATGGGTTCTGGTTTGTATGTTGTTGAAATCATATAGATGGTATTGACTTCTTCCGAAGAAGATGATTTCGGAGGGTAGATCTCCTCGATGAGGGGAGGAGATATCTCTAAGTCGACGTTATTCAATTGGTACAATGCTGCTCTGTAATCTGGGAGATCAGGGAAGTGGTGTGAATAATGGCCATAAATTCCGCATATCGCACAAGGGTGGTTAGTGCGGAGTGTTTTGTCGCGAGGCTGAGGAGGTGGCTCAAGTCTTACTACTGGAATTCCAGTGTCATCATCCAACAAATTCATGTGTTCCTGGAGTGCAGGTAATTGTGGACATTGATGAGTGGCATGGCCCACGTCGTCACACAATGAGCACTTAGGGGGAATACGAATAGCTGGGGGGTTTTTAGCTACCTTGGGGGTTGCTGGGGGGGTGCGAGTTATGAGTCCAGTGTGATAAGTTGGTGGGCCTCTGCCCCCTGTGTTCCGTTATGGAGGTGGAGCGTTTATGGATGTTGATGCCGTAGTCACTATTGGGGGAGGTCTGTTTTGCAGAGGAGTGACGAGAGGGGGTGGGTGGTTGGTAGTGGGGATAGGTTATAACTGTTGTAAAATAATAGTCGGAGTCGGCGGGGGGATCGGAGCAGGTAAGTACCATACAGGTATCCCTAATGTTGAGCCAGGAAGGTTGAGTGTAGCCATTACTGGCGAACTGACAACTCCGGAGAATGGGAACCAAAACGGGATGGTGTGAATTGGTGTTGTGCCAATATGAGTAGGCACTGTGGGTGTTTGTGGTAGTGATGAAGGCTGCTGTGTGGTGTGCGACAGGGTGCACAAATACGATGTTTTTGTTATCGGTAAAGGTGGTGAGATCGATGGAAAAGTGGAAGTCATAGGTGACTCGGTGTAAATTCCGGGTCCCACGGAGCATAAAAACGAGGTAGTTGCACCACAAACAGGTTGTTCAACCATGGGGAGAACATTTTCGGGTGTAGCGGGGGCCTTGGGATCGTAATAGGTGAGTTGGTCGACCTTGACCACGCGTCCATCATGGGGGAACATCATGGTACGAAAAACGGATGAGGCAACCGCCCGCATGGCATACATGTAGCTGCAACCAAGTAAGAGGTTATAATCAAGTTGGGCATTGATGACCTCTATGTCAATGAGCACGGTTTTACCAACCAGCTGGACGGGGACATTAGCTAACAGACCTTGGGGTTGAGCCAAACAGCCGTCGTAGGCTTGCAACGCAGTGGTGGACTGCTGGGGAGTAGGGGATCCCAACTTCTGCCAAACGAATGTGGACATAACACGTGTAGATGCACCTTCATCGATAATGTAGGTATGGATGACAAGATTCCAAACGGAAACAGAAACTTGGAATGCTAAAGTGGAAGGCAGACGTGGTTTGGACTAGTCCGAATGGAATGCCATCAGTTGTGAATCATTGGGGTCAATAGCACCAATGGAAGAGAGCAAAGTCTTGTGCTGTGAAGGACAGTTTTTTAAGACTTCTAAAGCAGACATGGCTACGGGAGACTGGGCTAAGTCATCTACAATGCTATAATTCGACGCAGCGCGAGCATTGGGGTTATTGTTTATGCGACGAAGTGGGAAGCGAGGTGCTTTAGAGGCGCCATCGAGTGGAGATGGAGGTATACGTAACGTCTGATCAATGGGATGAGCGTTAGTGTTTTGTTGGCGGGAGGGTCTTCAGGGGTGGATCCATATTGGTTCTGATGTGTTTGGAGGTTGACATCAGCGGATGACATCATTAAAAAGTGGTGGGTACCTGAATCGAACATGGGTTGATCAGGAGCGGCATAAGTGATCTGTTGTTTTGGTGGCACATTGCCTTGAGGTGGAGCCAACGGCCGAGTGTTCATTACGCCTTGGGTTGGTAAGGGGTTTTGTGTTGAGATATTGTAACTTCAAAGAATAATTTATTTGTACCTTATTATTTTGGAGATGTTTCATTCCTCCTTGAATATCTTATTGTATATCCGGAGATGTTTATTCCTCCGTCGAAATGTGGTAACTTGGGTTATTAGACTTCCCTAGTGGGGGTCGGCCCTGTATGTGTTATGTGGGTGAAAGGGTTATTAGACCACCCTAGAGGGGTCGGACCAGTCAGTTGTAGTGGGGTATTTAACCCACTGGTTAAATACGAGCCTACATGATTTGTGTAAAAGACAAGTCGGAGTAGTGTATAAATAGAGGAGGTGTATTCCTCATTTGACACACTCACTCACTTGAGAGTAGCGCACTTGTGGAGGAGAGGTCTACTATGGTGGAGGAGGAGATCATGTCTTTGGTTTGAATCTTTGTATATTGTTGGTCATCTATATTGAGGAAGCTTTGTTGGGTTTTCTACACCATGAGGGTTTCCTAAGATAAATCTGTGTCTCTTGTGTTTTTGCTGTGCTTGTTGTTTCTTCAGTGATCCTGTATATGCTATTATTGTGAAATGGAATGAAATGCTGCTATTTTCTGTCTTAGCATATTAAATATTAACATGGTATCATATCTAACCTGAAGGAAGGAAATGTATGGCACTTACGACACTTGCTTCTCTTGCGACAATTTGAAGGTTAGGGTTTTATATAGCAAAAACCAGTCATCGTGGAACTTTCTATATAAATACATTTTGGAGAAGGTTCAGGATATGAAACCTTTACAGGTTGTATATAACATCTCCAGGTACCTTGTGTCCAAAGGGAACCCTCAGATTCGTTGTACTTTGTGAGTTATGATCAGTACAAGTTAGGGTTTCTGCCTCTTCCAGATCTCAGTCAAAATCAGGTGACCTAGGAAAAAAGGTCATAAATTGGGCTAGGAAGCTCTAAATGAAATTTAGTAAAAGTAATAGTTAGTACACAAACTGTACTATCTCAAGAAACTTTTTCAGAGGCCGAAGTTGAACCAGTGACACATGGCACGCCGTACAAGTTTGCTCTCCTGTTTTATCCCATAAACAGGTCACGTTGTGACACTTGGCATAACTTGGGGTAGGAAGCTCCAAATGAAATTTAGTAAAAAATTATAGGTAGTATACAGACTATACTATCTCAGGAAACCTGTTTAGAGGCCGAAGCTGAACCAGTGACACGTGGCATGCCGTACAAGTTCTCTCTCCTGTTTTATCCCATAAACAGGTCACGTTGCGACACTTGGCATAACTCTCTCTTAGAAAATCCAATTGAGGTCATACCTGTCGGGATGGAAAGATGACAAGTCAGGATACCACAGAAAACAATTTCAGCCCCTGTGGAGTGAAAATTTCAAAGTTACAGCAGAAACAATTAGGTACATATTTCTGTCAAGACAGAATTAGTTTTGGAGCACCTTCATTCATGGATTCCAGAATTTAGGGTTTCGGAGAAAGTTAGAATTTTTGGAATTGGAATCCACTGCTGAATGCTACTCGGGAAAATCAAAATTTAGAGACCAATATCGAATATTTTGGTTGGGTAGAAGACTGGGCTTGATCAAACCCCAGTTCGGGATTTTGATCGGAAAAATGGAAAATTAGGGCTTCAGCAAACGTTGGAATTTTTTAAGTCTGTAACCACGGCTGGAAGCTCATCAGAAAAATAAGAGTTTAGAGCCTTGGATCGAACCTTTTGATTGGGCAGAAGGGTGGGTTTCATCAAACCCTAGTTCGGGATCCTGTCCAGAAGATCCAAAAGTTTCGAAGGCAAATTTTGAGGGATCAAATTTTGGAGATTTCAAAATTGAAGCATGCTAGTTTGATTGGCTTAGCAAGACACATCCTTCCATCCATTCAGAAGTGTGAAAGTCAAAGATTGAATTTTTAGGGTTTCTCTAGCAAACCCTAATCAAGCTCCAGATCAAGTTTCAGGGGGAGTTGAGGCTAAGGCCTTACATAAGAAGACTACAAGAAGTCTCGACAGGTATGACTTAAGGAGGTTCAGGTATGTCTTGAAATCTGATTCTTGATTAAGTTCATGATGTGTCTGTCTTCATATTATTTATTAGTACAATCTTGATTAATGTTAGAATTGTCTTATCACCCTAGTAACAATATGAATGCATGTGAATAATCGAAGACATTCATTGATTAGGGCTATATGATTGTACTAATGCATTATGGTGTTGTATGATTCTACTTACGATGTATGTATGACTTTGTTATATTATGCTTAACCTATGAGACATGCAGGTTCTAGCTCAGGATCTCTAAATCATTGAAGAGATTGTTTAGGTATGTTGTACATAACTAAGCAGGTATACTAATCCAGGTATGTTTCCTATGTCAAGTTAGAATCTTACCTTGTGTTAGGATCCCTTATATAAGTATACTTGGTATGATTGGTTATGCTTATTCATAAAGTTATTAATCAAGGGTTTATGCATATTTTGTCTCTTATCTTGATGATTTAATTAACCAGAAGAGTACTATGATCAAACAAGAATATGCATGAGTAAAAGAAGACTTCCTTGAAACCCTGAATACTAATGATCATGACTATACATATTCAAGATTATTTAGAATTAGAATGTTTTGATAATATTGAGAATATACTAATGAATGTATGTTTGTGTATGAGATCATGAGGATGACACTAGTGCACACTTGAGCATGCATAGTGGTACAGAATGAATAGAATTTCAAAAGACATATAGAAGTTCAAGCGGGAGGCAACCACACAAACATAAAAGATAAGTATTTAAGTTGTTATTTGAAATAGTAAATGATATTGTCTGTAATAGGTTGTATGCATATTTGTACTCCTATAATATATCATGCTGAGTGTAAACATTCATAGAGCATTGAAACAATATACTACTAATATGCATATGATTGGTAAGTTGGAAAAACATTCAATTGTTGCTTGTCTAGAATGAAACCTCTTTGCTGACATGCTGAGAGCTGTGCACACTCTCGATAGTATGTTCTGGTAAAGATGGAAGGCATCTAGATAGCCACTGTCTGCATACAGGATATGGAAAAGTGTTGTGCCAAAGTATTGGTCAAGATAGTTGCATAACTATGTAAATGATATTTGTATGCATAATAGGTTATCATGTCAACATGACTTCATGATTATAAAGTATTACTAATCATGTACTAATTTTGTTTTGTAGGAAAGATCATGAAGAATGATGAACATCGAACAAGTGATGGATGTTCAACAAGAAGATTTACAAATCAAACAAAATATAGAAGGCTCATGTCTAGAATATTCTCTTAGAAAGAGGAAGAGAATCATAACAAGATGTTTGCTCCAAATGGCTAGATAAGACCATTCTCTTAATAGTAGAAGAAGTGTGAATCAGGTTCTGTATGGGTTCCCAAGATCAATAATCAATTGATGAGCTTAATGATCACCATGGGTGATGTGGATCTCAACCTTTGCTACAAGGTTGAATATGGCTTCTATACACATATGGCATGGATGCAAGAAGGAACTCACCACAGAGTTCAAATGATTTTGAGGCTCATATCAATAGACCCATCTGACGAGAGATGGCACAGATAGATATGCAGAAGATCACTCAATGCATAGTGTGAATGATGGACAATTGACAGCTTCTTGACAAAGCTTGGGCTTTTCCATAAGTAAAGCTGATCCTAACCTTTACCTTAAGGTTGTGGATCATACCATTATTGTATGACGATGATCACTTTCTGACAAGGAATGAGAAACAAATCATGAAAAAAAAAAGAAAAAGATGGCTGCAGAAATGAAAAATGAAAGATCTCAGATTGATGCATTACTTCCTAGGTCTGGAAGTATGGCAAGGCTCAGAAGGAATCTTTCTCAATCAGGGAAAGTATGCTGATAAATATTAAAAGGACTTGATATGTTGGAATGACCACTCTCATGGATTCCAACTTGAAGCTGTTAATGAATGACTCATCAGAGTTAGTGTATATAACTCTGTACAGACATATTATTGGGTCATTGATGTATCTGATGAATACCATGCCAGATATATACCTTGCTGAGAACACCTTGAGTCAGTATCTAGTGGAAACTAGATATGTTCACCTGATAGTTGCAAAAGCATGTGATGAGGCATCTAAAGGATATGATAGACTTTGATATATGCTATCTTGGAGATCATGACTTCAGATGACTACACAGATGTTGATTGGGAAGAAAGTGTATCAGACAGGAAGAACACATCGAGAGGATGCTATTGTCTGGGATCAGCCATGATCTCATGGTATAGCAGGAAGCAGTCTAGTGTGGCTCTCAGCACAACTGAAGCAGAATACATAGTTGCTTGCTCTGCTAGTTGTGAAGCAGTATGGATTCTGGATTTTTTGACTTAAAGATAGACCCAACTATGATCCTATGTGACAAACAGAGTTGTATCAAGATGGCAGAGAATCCAATGTTCCATGATATGGTGCAGAAAGGAACTATAAAGTTTTAATTTGTAACAAGATGCCGATGTACTAACCAAACCTCTACCTCAAGTAAACAAGTTACCGATGTACTAACCAAACCTCTACCTCAAGAAAAAAGTTTGAGTATTTTCCGAGACAAGCTTGGTAGGACCCTCCTCGAGAGGGGGAGTGATGTGGTCACTTATGACGAGATTGCCTACATCGATAGTGAGGTCGATCATGTGGATACCTATATTGGTGATGCCGACAGAGAGGTTGGTGGATGGTCCTTAGATAGGGTCTAAGTTGACAAGGGGATTGCATCATCCTTGAACACATGTTCTAAAAGGATCCGTAGACATATGTCTCCGAGAAAGAAGAGGGATTGCATCATCCTTGAACACATGTTCTAAAAGGATCCGTAGACGTATGGTCTTCGAGAATGAAGTCCGTAGTGGACAGGAGAGGATTGTATCATCCCTGGAATTCAATTCTAAATTGATCCGTAGACAGATGTCTCCGAGAATGTGGTCCCTACTGGACGAGAGGATTGTATCATCCCTGGACTTCAGTTCTAAAGTGATCCGTAGACAGATGTCTCCGAGAATGTGGTCCCTAGTGGACGAGGGGATTGTATCATCAATGGACACATGTCCTAAAAGAGATCCGTAGACATATGTCTCCGAGAAAGTGGTCCCTAGTGGACGTGATAGGACTGCATCGTCCCTGAGCGTTTGGTTCAAAATGTACGTGATAGGATTGCATCATCCTTGGACTTATGTCCTAAAGAGATAGGGATTGATCATCCCGTAAGTGGATCAGGATTGCATCATCCTTGGACTTATGTCCTAAAGTGATAAGGACTAATCATCCTGTAAGTAGATTGGGATTGCATCGTCCCTAGACATGGTGAGGTGTCTTAAAGTGATAAGGACTAATCATCCTGTAAGTAGATTGGGATTGCATCGTCCCTAGACATGGTGAGGTGTCTTAAAGTGATAAGGACTAATCATCCTGTAATTAGATTGGGATTGCATCGTCCCTAGACATGGTGAGGTGTCTTAAAGTGATAAAGACTAATCATCCTGTAAGTATATTGGGATTGCATTGTCCCTAGACATGGTGAGGTGTCTTAAAGTGATAAGGACTAATCATCCTGTAAGTAGATTCGGATTGCATCGTCCCTAGACATGGTGAGGTGTCTTAAAGTGATAAGGATTAATCATCCTGTAAGTAGATTGGGATTGCATCATCCCTAGACATGGTGAGGTGTCTTAAAGTGATAAGGAATAATCATCTTGTAAGTAGATTGGGATTGCATCGTCCCTAGACATGGTGAGGTGTCTTAAAGTGATAAGGACTAATCATCCTGTAAGTAGATTGGGATTGCATCATCCCTAGACATGAGACTTGTCTTAAAGGTACGTGTGAGGATTGCATCGTCCATGAACTGGGTTCAAAATTTACGTGATGGGATTGCATCATCCCTAGACATGAGACTTGTCTTAAAGGTACGTGTGAGGACTGCATCGTCCATGAACTAGGTTCAAAATGTACATGATGGGATTGCATCGTCCCTTGACACGAGACTTGTCTTAAAGTGATAAGGATTGATCATCCTGGAACTTGATCTGGATTGTATCATCCATGGACCTATGTCCTAAAGAGAGCGGGATTGATCATCCTGTAATATGATCGTGTGTGTTGCAGAGTATGCTGCTATGTATTGATGATAGATGTATTAGTGAGAATACATGCGTTTGATGATAGATGTATTAGCGAGAATACATGCTTTTGATGATAGATGTATTAGTGAGAATACATGCTTTTGATGATAGATGTATTAGTGAGAATACATGTTTTTTGATGATATATGTATTAGTAAGAATACATGTTTTGATGATAGATGTATTGGTGTGGATACTAATCGAGATGATCCAGATGCTGTAGATCGAGGTGATCCAGATGCTGTAGATCGAGATGATCCAGATGTTGTAGATCGAGATGATCCAGGTGCTGTAGATCGAGATGATCCAGATGTTGTAGATCGTGATGATCCAAATGCTGTAGATCGAGATGATCCAGATGTTGTAGATCGAGATGATCTAGATGTTGTAGATCGAGATGATCCCGATGCTGATGATCGTATGATGACGATGCTGATGATCGTGAGGATCCAGATGTTGATGTTGTTGTAGCTGTTCGAGTGCTGCAGAAGATAAAGAATCAGTACTGAAGATGTTGATATTCCAGTATTGAAGATGTTCCAGTAACTGCTTGAGTTACTGATGATGTTGAGAAAGCTTCCAATGATTTATAGATGTATCATGTATGATGTTGATGACTCCTTGCTCGTGCAGACGCTGTTATAATATCCTTCTCATTAAGGGGGAGTGTTGAGATATTGTAACTTCAAAGAATATTATATTTGTACTTTATTATTCTGGAGATGTTTCATTCCTCCTTGAAGATCTTATTGTATATCTGGAGATGTTTATTCCTTCGTCGGAATGTGGTAACTTGGGTTATTAGACTTCCCTAGTGGGGGTCGGCCCTGTATGTGTTATGTGGGTCAAAGGGTTATTAGACCACCCTAGAGGGGTCGGCCCATTCAGTTGTAGTGGGGTATTTAACCCACTGGTTAAATACGAGCCTACATGATTTGTGTAAAAGACAAGTCGGAGTAGTGTATAAATAGAGGAGGTGTATTCCTCATTTGACACACTCACTCACTTGAGAGTAGCGCACTTGTGGAGGAGAGGTCTGCTATGGTGGAGGAGGAGATCATGTCTTTGGTTTGCATCTTTGTATATTGCTGGTCATCTATATTGAGGAAGCTTTTCCTGGTTTTCTACCCCATGAGGGTTTCTCAGGATAAATTTGTCTCTTGTGTTTTTGATGTGCTTGTTGTTTCTTCAATGATCCTGTATATGCTATTACTGTGAAATGGAATGCAATGCTGCTATTTTCTGTCTTAGCATATTAAATCTTAACATTTTGCAGCACCAAAGGTTGCTGCTGAGGGGGTGGGGGGTTGGGTGGCACCTGAGGAGCCGCGTGCCCTTGGAGATGGGCATCATCAGTCCAGAGTTGTCGAGCTCGCTCCAAATGTGGGAAAGCATGTGTGTAGTGGCCATAGACCCCGCATATAGAACATGGGTGGTTTGTTCTTAGGTTATTGTTTTTGGGCTGCTTGGGATGACGATCCGTATTCTAGTTGGGAGGAGCAGCATTGTTATTATTTGGAGGATTGGGAAGTGGCGGACCTTGATTATGTTGTTGGTTGTTGTCGCGGTTATGTCCTCTTCCACGGTTTTGTTGTCCACCCTGGTTGCGTTGGTTGTTTTGATGTTGGGGCTGATTGTGTTGTGTGTACACTTTCCCATGAGCAGCAGGAGGATTTTGGTTTGCCATAGGTGTGGCAACATGTTGCGGTGGATAATAAGCTGGTGGGGTGTTAGGAACCCATATCTTTACTTTGTTAGTATGTTGTTGTTGGACGCATATGCTTTGTAAGTCGTCCCATAGTATTTGTCGATCAATAGTTTGTGTTATTGTTGTTGGCGCATATGCTTTGTAAGTCGCCTGTAGTATTGTTGATCCATAGTTTGTAACGGCCCATGGTTTCGACCCATAGTATTGGTGCCTAGAATTAGTATATAAGTGTGTGTTGAGACCTATGAAGGCACCGTGAAGTTATTTGTATTGAGCTTGCTCAAAGGAGGTTGCCCCCTCGAAGTGGCCTGTGATCAATACAAAAGTGATTCTGAGTTCTGTCATTTCTGCTATTTCACGTATTCTTGTTAATTAATTGTTGCAGGTGCCTCACATCTGGTATCAGAGCACTTTCTTGGGCTCGCTGGGTGAAATTTCTGCCAAAATTTTTTTCACATCTGTTGCAGGTTCGGATTTGGGAATAATCCCTATCCGCTTAACTGTGGGAAGTACTTGGGCATAAGCCCTAAAACTCATTGTGAGGAGTACCACAGGAACCCCGAAGTAGCTGGCCCATTGAGAGGACCTGCCGGCGAAAAGGGCAACGACCCCTACCTGATTGACTAGTTCCCACCCATGAGGTAAACCAAGAGCTGTCGTTTGTGGCAAAGTGGTTATCAGTTTTACCTGAGCCGTGGAGTGAGGGGTACTTCCCCAATACGCAAGCCATCAGACAACATTGGTGGCCGAGTGAAAACCCTGAACTGTTAGGAAGCCGCACATACCTGGGGTCCATATCTACTTTCAGCTGAACTATTGTCGATCACTGCTGCGCCGTTTCAGATTCATTTTGCAAACCGTTCCAGATCCAGCCATTCGGCGTTGTTCCAGAATCCTTCGAACCGGAGATCCCATTTTGCAAGCAGAGCCGTAGCCGCTCCAGTCTGTAAAAAAAAAAAAAAAAAAAAAAACACCGAGCCGTAGCGCTCCAGTCTGAAAATAAATAAATAAATAAAATAAAATAAAATTCCGTTTTTTCTCCATATCTCCCTTGTTTTACCTCTGTTTTCCTTGAAAATTTCAGGGAACCCCTGTCATTCCATTCTGCATATTTCATCCCTGAGGACCCTATCCTCAATTCCCTTTCCTACAGCCCGAAATCCCACATTTGTCTATTTTTAGGGTTTGCCATAACTTCCTCAGATTTCACCCAATCACCTTCAATTTTTACCACAGAGTTCCTTTCTGAATTCTGCTTCTTTGTTCCCCTCTGCCAAATTTTCCCATCCTTTCACCCCGCTGCTGAAATCCTCATTTTTGCTTCCTTGTCTATCCAACAGTGTCCAAAAAACGAGTCAAACCCCAATTACCCTTCTGATTTTTTCCCAAATCCAAATTTTCCTTTACTGAAGTAGTTCCTGTTTTTGTTTTCCTACCCAGTCAAAAAAAAAAAAAAAAAACCCTGGTTATGGTTGTCACCCGTGCAGGAGCAAAAACCATGGAGGAAGCCCTTGCAGCCATCCAAGCCAAACTCCAGGATCTGGATGAAAAATTTCTTGGTCTCCATCTTGAACATTCAGCTATGAACAATAAACGGCAGTCCGAGTCTTCAGTAGACAATGGGTTCTCTTCTTCCAGCAATTTTCGTGGTCCGAAGCTTGATTTTCCTCGCTTCAATGGTACCGATCCAACTGGATGGATATATCGTGCAGAACAGTATTTCAGTCTGCATAATACTTTTGATGTCAACAAAGTTCCGTTGGCATCCTTTCATTTGGAACAGGAAGCTCTTCAATGGTACCGTTGGTACATCAAGGCTCATCTAGAGCCTAACTGGCCAGACTTTTGCCAGCTCCTTTTGAAACGATTTGGTCCTAGTGCTTTTGATGACTTCACAGGAGCCCTCACTAAACTTCGCCAAAATGGCACTGTGAGATAGTATCAAAACGAATTTGAGAATCTAGCCAACCACAGCGAAGGATTGTTTGATGAGTTTTATCGGAGTTGTTTTATCAGTGGTCTAAAGGATGCCATCCGCTCTGAGGTCAAAATGTTCTGTCCCAACACAATGATGGAAGCACTCGGGTTGGCTAAATTGGCAGAAGACAAGATTGCAGCCCAACAACGCTCCAACCCCACTTTTGTTCCCTTCCGAAATATGGGGTCTCAACGACCTCCTATACCGCAGGCTCCTCGACCGACTCCTATCAAGCGTTTGTCAGAAACAGAGATGCAGGCACGCAGAGAAAAGGGTATTTGCTATAATTGTGATGAGAAATTCACTCGGGGACATAGATGTGTTCAGCAAAAGCTCTATCTCCTGGATGTGGAATCTCCGCCTGCCTCTGAAATGGGTGACGAAGATCCAGAAACACTGGATGCTCCGGTCGACATTCAGGAACCGCCTATTGACCCTCCGTCTCAGGATGACCAGCCAGAGATATCTCTCCATGCTTTAGCTGGAATCACCACCCCCCAAACAATGCGGGTCAGGGGTTACTTCAAGAAGCTTCCTCTTACAATCCTCATTGATTCTGGTAGCACTCATAATTTCATTGACCCTCGGATTGCCAAACAAGCTGATTCTTTTATCCATTCCTGCTCCAACTTTGAAGTCATGGTTGCCAATGGGGGTACCTTACCTTGCAAAGGGAAGTGTCAAAATGTGCGTATCTCTATGGGAGATTATACCTTGCGCTCTGACATGTTTGCCTTGCCCTTAGGCGGATGTGATGTGGTTTTGGGCGCTCAATGGCTACGCACACTCGGCCCTATCTTATGGGATTTTGCCGAACTTTGGATGCAGTTTTCCCTCAATGGACACAAACACACATTGACAGGATTACAACCAGGTTCTCTCAGCATCATCAGTTCACATCGCATGGAAAAACTCCTCAAGTAGAATTCACATGGTGTCATCGCTCAGATCCATTCCATCCAAATGCAACCATTAGCGGTCTCCACTACTCCTTGGGATCTACAACAAATTCTGGATCGATATACAGGTGTCTTTGTTGAACCAGTGGGATTACCACCTTCCAGGCCAGAAGACCATCGTATTCAGCTCCTTCCTGGCAGCGCTCCTCCCAACATCAGGCCCTATCGCTACCCATTCCACCAAAAAATGGAGATTGAAATGCTCGTTCGGGACTTATTGAAGCAAGGTATTATTCGCCCAAGCACTAGTTCCTTTTCTTCTCCAGTTATTCTCGTCCGCAAAAAAGATGGGTCATGGCGCCTCTGCATTGACTTCCGAGCACTTAATCACCTCACCATCAAGGATAAGTTTCCAATTCCTGTTGTTGATGAACTTCTTGACGAGCTTCATGGGGCTCACTTTTTCTCCAAGTTGGATCTTCGTTCTGGGTATCATCAAATTCGGGTTCATGAGGATGATATTCCTAAAACAACTTTCCACACACATGATGGCCATTATGAGTTTTTGGTCATGCCCTTTGGCCTCACTAATGCTCCTTCCACATTCCAGGCCTTAATGAATAAAATATTTTGACCCTACTTGCGGAAATTCATTATGGTATTCTTTGATGATATCCTCATCTATAGTAAAACATGGGATGAACATCTCCAGCATCTGGATCTTGTCATGCAACTTTTCTCTGACCATCATCTCCATGCCAAGCAGTCTAAATGTGTTTTTGGATAAAAGTAAGTTGAGTATCTCGGGCACATTATCTCAGCACAAGGGGTTCGCGTGGATCCTGCCAAAATCGATGCCATGAACAATTGGCCACGTCCTCAGACACTCAAGAGCCTTTGCGGTTTTTTGGGTTTGACTGGCTATTACCGCAAGTTTGTCAAGGATTATGGGAAGATTGCAGCTCCATTAACCGCTCTATTGAAAAAGGATGTTTTTACATGGACACCTGCTGCTCAGTGTGCATTTGACAAACTAAAACAAGCTATGTGTACTACACCTGTGCTAGCTATGCCCGATTTTTCCAAGCCCTTCACTATTGAGAGTGATGCTTGCGGCAATGGACTTGGTGCTGTTCTCCTTCAAGATGAACACCCCATTGCGTTCACCATCAAATCCCTTTCAGTTAAGAATTTAGCTGCCTCTACCTATGAGAAGGCAATGATGGCTATTTTGCATGCAGTACAGAAGTGGCGTCCATACCTATTAGGGAATCATTTCTACATCAAGACTGATCACCAGAGTCTGAAATATTTCTTGGACCAGCGTGTCTCCTCCCCGGCACAACAGAAATGGGTTAGCAAACTCATGGGTTATGACTATGAGATCACTTACAAGAAGGGTAAAGACAATATTGTGGCAGATGCTCTTTCTCGCACATTTGGTGCCCAAGGTTCTCTTTCAGCTATTTCTATGCATGTTCCAAATTGGTTGCAATCTGTTCAACAGGGTTATGTCAATGACTCTTCCTTATCTCAGATCATCCAACGCTTGACCAACAACCCTTCTGCTGTACCACATTACTCTTGGGATGGTGCTTCTCTGCGATACAAGGGTCGTCTGGTGCTTCCCCAGAGCACAGATCTTCAACAGGCTGTCTTCTATGAACTCCATGCTTCTCCATCGGTCGGGCACTCTGGGTTCCTCAAAACATATGAACGAGCACGGCGTAACTTCTTTTGGAAAGGCATGAAAAGGACAATTCAACAGATGGTGGCCGAATGTGATACCTGCCAGCGCAATAAGGGGGAAACAACACTCATTCTAGGATTGCTTGAACCCTTACCCATACCTACATGGATTTGGACAGATATTTCTATGGATTTCATTGAAGGGCTCCCTAAATCTGGCGGGAAGACAGTGATTCTCGTTGTGGTTGATTGCCTCTCCAAATATAGTCATTTTTGTGCTCTTAGTCATCCCTATACAGCCTCCTCAGTTGCTCAAATTTTTATGGACCAGATCTTTCGTCTTCATGGCATCCCTTCTTCCATTGTCTCGGATCGTGATGCGACTTTCACTAGTCATTTTTGGACAGAACTATTTCGCCACATTGGCACCAAACTGAAGATGAGTTCAGGGTATCACCCACAAACAGATGGTCAGACTGAAATTGTCAATAAATGCTTGGAAACTTATCTTCGTTGCTTCACCTCAGAACAACAACATCAGTGGGCAAAGTGGCTCCCTCTTGCTGAATGGTGGTACAATATCTCTTACCACACTGCCTCTAAAATGACCCCATATGAAGCAGTCTATGGTCAAGCACCTCCAGCTCTTCTTCCATACACCCCCACCAGTTCACCAGTTCAGGAAGTTGACACGGTCCTTCGCAACCGCGATCAGATTATTCACATTTTGCGGGACAATCTTCACATGGCAAGAAATCGCATGAAGCAAAAAGCGGATCAACACCGTTCAGAGCGCACTTTTCAAGTCGGAAATATGGTTTTTCTTCGTCTCCAGCCGTACAAACAATCCTCCTTGAAACTCAAAGGGCGTCATAAGCTTGCTCCAAAGTTCTATGGGCCATATCGGATTCTTCAGAAGATTGGGTCCGTTGCTTATAAATTGGAACTTCCTCCTTCTTCCCGCATTCATCCAGTCTTTCATGTCTCTTGTTTGAAGAAATTTCTTGGCACCAACATTAGCGGCCAAACAATTTTACCCGAACTGGATAATGAAGGATCCATCCTTTTAGAGCCAGAGGCCATCCTCAATCGGTGCACACGTCAGCTTCGCTCTCGCTCTATCACAGAGGTCTTAATTCAGTGGCACGGCATGCAACCAGAGGATGCTACATGGGAACCACTCCTTCAGATTCAACAACAATTTCCACATCTGAAGCTTTGAGGACAAAGATTTTTTTAAGGGGGAGGGGATGTTAGGAACCCATATCTTTACTTTGTTAGTATGTTGTTGTTGGACGCATATGCTTTGTAAGTCGTCCCGTAGTATTTGTTTATCAATAGTTTGTGTTATTGTTGTTGGCGCATATGCTTTGTAAGTCGCCCGTAGTATTGTTGATCCATAGTTTGTAATGGCCCATGGTTTCGACCCATAGTATTGGCGCCTAGAATTAGTATATAAGTGTGTGTTGATACCTATGAAGGCACCGTGAAGTTATTTGTATTGAGCTTGCTCAAAGGAGGTTGCCCCCTCGAAGTGGCTTGTGATCAATACAAAAGTGATTCTGAGTTCTGTCATTTCTGCTATTTCGCGTATTCTTGTTAATTAATTGTTGCAGGTGCCTTACATGGGGCTAGAGGTGGTCCAGTTACTGTTATACCTCAATGTTTCACAGTGTCGCATCCCCATCACAAAACAAGTTGACGACATTTTCCCTACTGTTTCGAACCATCCAGAAGAGACAGATGATGAGTCAACCTTGAAGGTAAATCCACCCTGGCAAGTTTTGACCCACCTTGGACTTTATTTTTACACACTACCGCGCCTTGCCAGCTTGACAAAACGCGGCACAGTGCCGCGCTCTGTAGCATTTGCAAAGCACGGCACCCTTTTAATAGTTTTTGCCCTTGGCTTGTGGGATCTTGGATTTTCGAAGATGATGGAAGATTGGGTTCCTTGATTCGATCCCAACTCACCTCCTTCGATTAGAAACCCTGATCCACTTATCCCTCCTTAGATCCACTCATCTCTCTTGTTGGTTAACCTCACCATTCACTATAAAAGAGAGGCATGCCATTGGGAAGGGGGAGGACTCTTGAGAGCACCAAACTTATGGTCTTGCAGCATTGTGGAGATAGCTAGAGGAGAAGACATTTGGAGTTGAAGGTTTGGCTTGGACATCAAGCACCCTTTGTAAGTAATCTTCAAGTTGTAATGGAATAACTTGTCTTGTTTTCCCAAATCATTTGTGTTAATCTTGTTTTAATGATATGATTTGTATCTTTCATAGATTTAGATCCTAACTCATGTTTCAGATTGCTAGAGAATAGTGCATACTTGTATTTTGGTTACTCTTTGACAGGTTCATTTGTGAAGACTTGGAGCTTGGAGCAAATACCAAAGACAAGCATTTAGACATAAGGTCAGTTAAAATCCTTCTACCCTCTTCAGCATTTTTATTCTGAGATGTTTGTTAGATCTAGGGATTCAAGGTTGCATTTGTTTTGTCTGTTCTTAGCCTAGAGTTAGTTTAAGTCTGCTTTAGTCTAAGGGATTTCTGACTTATCCGTAGGGCAGAATTCCACATAACAAGAATGGCGACTCCGCTGGGTTTGATTACTGCTTGATTGGTTCAATTCACAGCCATTTATCTTTGAATTATCAGTCTTTTGTTGCACTTCAAACCAGCTTGAATTTTGGTCTTTTTTGACCCTTATTCACCCCTCCTCGCAGTATTTATCTCCCTGTTTAATTACTGAGTCCCCTGGGTTAGCAACAACCCTGAAAACTTGATTTTTTCTTTTCCAGTTGCGTTTTTTTTTTCCCTCTTGCCACAGTGCCGCGCCCTCTGAACCACTTACAGCGCGACATTTACACAGTGCCGCGTCCTAGGCATTCATACCAGCGCGACAGTTACACAGTGCCGCGCTTCAGGCAGTCTATAGCCCGCGGTAGTGTCTGCAAGTAGGTAAATTTTTTTAATTTTTGCTTGGTTTCCTGAGTTTCTCCCTGCCTCAGATAGTCTTTACTGTTGCCTGTTAGCATCCTGGTTAATTTCCAGTCTGTTTGGTCTGCTTATTACATGGTTTGTGAGCTTGATTGATTGATTGAATTAAGTGGCACTTTTGACATATTGGTCATTTTTCAATTTGATTGCATTTGACTTGGCTTTTCCCCACAACCAACTCAACACCACTGTCTTCTGTTACTGAACACTGTAGTTTTACAGTCATATTGTCATTATCATTTTCAGTAAATTAAAAAGATCATTGGTTGAGAGCAAATTTGTTGTTTAAATTGAAAAAGTCTAGTGGCATTTTGCATAGGGAAATGAACCATTAATTTTGCCATAAAAATTCTCATCATAGAAGCATTGTAGATTGTAAAATCAGTGCATTGAAAAGCGTGTTTACTTCAGTTTGGCTTGGTTTATAAATCGAAAAGAAAAGAAAAATCTTTTACTTTGATTGCTTGTGAAAGTTGTTATGCATATTGGATCGAAGAACCTCTATCCTTACCTTAGCTAGATTTCATCGAAGACAAAGGCTTGTTTATGATTCATTCTCATTTGCATGGTTTGAGTCGTCATAACACCATCAAGTTTCACGTCCACTACCCGATTGAGTAAAGACAGCCACTAAAATTAATCACCCTAATTAAACCAACTTTAACCTCACTTGAGGAAATCAAAAGAATTTGGTAGTTAGGTAGGACACCGGGGATAGGCATCAAAATAATTCCCCCTTGTCATTTTCATCTGAGACATATTCGTTGTCTTTAGGGAACTAAAATCCTCTAGTACTTATTGACACGGTCACAGCTAGTTTGTGGAGGGGCCTCCTGACTGTTTCCAACTGTTCAGGGGTTAAACGGCCGCGAGATTGAGAACCGGACGGACTCTGTGGAATACCGCACTCCACTTAGCCCTAAGGCAACATCGATCGCTGTCTTCTTCGGAAGGCTGAAGTGCCCAAAACCTTTTCCGACGTGTCATGAACGAGGTGGCTTAGTATCTATTCTACTAGGGCTCTTTTACCCAGGATCCCTTTCGGTAGAGGGATATCCTTCTTATATCGGTCTCTCATGTTGTATTGTTCGACTTGGATTTCATCACCTTGCGAAGGATACAGCCTGTTGAGGTCTCCAGCTCTTAGTTAGGAGTTTGCTTGGCGTCTCATCTTTGTAGAGGGTCATTTTTTCTTTGTAGGGACTGCTTGTTGGCATTCTGGCCATTTTGTTGATCAGCTCGCTTATTGAGACACCGGTCTCAGTATAGATTTTAGAGCTTGCTTTTTTGGCCTGTGAGCCTTGCTTTTTTCTAGCTCCTCTTTTGCACACTCGGCTGCATTAGAGTTTTTGAGTTCTTTGTTTACGGTACTGCCCCTCGATTTTCATTTTCCTGTCATCATGTCAGATCAACCACGAAGATCACGAAGACAACAGGGCCTAAGCCCTCCACCACCACCACCGCCACGGACTTCTGGTCCGCCTGCATCACGCATTCCTGCTCCTCCTGGCCGCGGTGCTGGTCGAGGCAACATCCCACCGCCGATACGTACAACATCTTCAGTTACACCCATAACTACCACACACAGCACAGTCTCAGAATCTATTGCAGCTTCTATGACCACTAGCATGTCTGAGGCTTCCACTGTCACCTCACCCACTGTCATTCCAGATTTATCTGTAACAGTGGACACAGTTACAGCAGCTGAAGCTAGCATAACCCAGAGTACTAGACCAGAGGTCATCCTTCTACCGGATGCCAACACTTCTCGTCCATCAGACACTTTCCACGATGATATAGACGGATCTGTTGGCACCACAGAAGGGTCTGACCAGGACATACCCGGCCTAATTTCAGTCCCAGGCGGATACGTTGAGATCGTTGAAGATACTCGTCTACCTGAAACACCTTTTGAACCTGATTATGGCTTCATTACTTCCCAGATGGAACTTCCGCCTGTTATTACTACGTCACCCAGTGTTCATCCTCAGGAGACAGGTTCTTCTAGCAACGTACCTCGCACTTTTCATCTACCCAATATCCCACCGGGACACGAAATCATGGCTTCCATCCAGTCTAGTATGGTTATCCTAGCGAACTCTCCGTTAGCATCGGCGCAATTTAGACGCAACACAGAGCAAATGCTTTCGACAGCGTCTAAGTACCCCCCTGTTTCTCGTCCTTCTGACCATAGGGATCCCAACGTCCCGTCTAGCACAGAATTTCATCACTCCTTTGCAGACGGCTCAGGACCTTCGGACTTTACTACACCTAGGTTCCTGCCGGATCCCCAACATCTTTTTCAAGATATGAACTCGGACCCAGTTCTCGTAGGTCCTTCTATCATTGAACACGTGATGGACGACGCTGATACCCCTGGGCTAAATTCCCCACATTTGCTGTCATCACCAATGTTTGGTGCACATTCTATGAGGGATAACCCAGTTTTTTCTCCGTCCTCACCTGTCCAATACGGACGACCTCCTCCGCTAATCGGTACTTTTGGCGCCGTTGGCCAATCCATGCTATCATATTTGGCTAGCGGCGGAAGAACACCTAGTCATACTGCTGGATCTTCCGTTTCAACCGGAGGATCACCTTCAGCCACCATTTATACTATTTCAGGAGGTGGACAACCGACTGCAATGGTCCCTAACTCCAACTTACAAACCCTCCCTGGTGGGCCATCAACCCAACCAACTGGGGGGCAACCTTTTGTTGGGAACCCCATTGTTAGTCAACAACCTCCCACTGGTGGGCCATCAACCCAACCAGTCAGAGGACAACCTTTTGCTGGGAACCCAGTTCCCAGTCTACAGCCTCCTCACATAGGGCCATCCAACCTAACTGCTGGCGGACAACCTATTGGCCCGCTCCAACAAGTTTCCCAACCAGCAGTGTCTGCTCAGTTCGGTATGTACAATCCACCTGGCAGTGGGCAACCTTATTCCGGTGTTCCAACCGGACCTTACTCTCAACCACCCGTGTCAGGTATGCTTCCTTCTTGGGATCATCAAATCCCACAGAGTGGGGGGTACTCACTTTTTGGAAACTGGAACCAAATTGGGGGGCAACCTCAGATTCCCCCCAACTTGAATTCTGGTTTCCCTTACCCTTCGGCTGCTACAACTCCATGGAACCCGTCACTTCAATTTCCACTCGTTCCTCAAACAGGAACAAGTCTTCCATGGACACCACCGTCGCAGCCACCCCCCAACCCTGCTATGGGAAATCCTCCACTTACACAGTATGGTGGCAAAATCCCTGGAACACAACAATTCCAAGGAACTTTTCCCCAACAAGGAACAGCAAATATTCCTGGGTATCAACAGCCTCAGGGTACTATACCCACTCAGCAGAACACTTACCAACCAGTTGCTTACAATCAACCGGTTAACCAGATGGCTTATTATCCGCAGAATTTCCAGCAGTATCCCGCGGGAAACACATATGGGTATAACACACAGCAGCATGCTATGCAGGGCCCTCCAGGGTTCTCTGCACCACATGGTTATTACTCATACCCGCAGACCAACCGTCAACTTCCCTTTTTGGCCACACTTGATCTACCTGATTTGTCGAGGCTTATCAACGATCCTATATGGCACGAACCTCACTGGCCTCCTATCCCAGCCAAACTACCATCGGACATTCCCAAGTTCGATGCTAAGCCCGGGGAAGACCCCAAGAACCACGTGATGACCTTCCATCTTTGGTGTTCATCAAACTCCTTGATGGATGATTCCATCCGACTTCGGCTCTTCCAACGTACGCTTACCGGAATGGCAGCAAAATGGTATATCGAGCTGCCACAGCACTCTTTTCATGATTTCAATACTTTGGCTATGCAGTTTCTGACACATTTCCAGCTTCCCATCCGATATGAGACTGGAACAGAACTGCTAACTTCACTGCGTCAAACCACTTCCACACACATCTCGGATCACATCCATGAGTGGCGAAGACGCCGTAGGCTAATAAAGGCACCTATTCTAGATCAGCTACTTGCTGATTGGTTTACAAAATCCTTTTTGCCTCCCATAGCCAGAGATATTGCTATGCGCGGACCTGTTACGGAAGAACAAGCCATCTCGGCAGCACAATACATGGATTTAGTATATACTCAATCCGGTACTTTACATGAACTCCTTCCACATGCTTCCCGCGTTCACACTGATCCTACAAATCCTACTACTGAACCACCCATTGATGGTATCGTTGGTTCAGTCAAAGCTCAGCCTGCCACCAACTCGATAGGGCAACAAGCTTCTGCTTCCCCTGCTTCTACCCAGGCCGCTTCAAAAGCTTCCACCTCTCCTGCTGTCTCCTCCGAAGTGAATGCAGTCCAATCTACATCACAACCATCCGGGGGAAAGAAGAAAAACAATCGTGGTAAACCTAAGAAGAACCAGCAGGAGAACCCCAAACCACAACCTACCCAGAATGACCAAAAACCACGTCGGAAAGCTAAGTTTCCCTGCTTGATTTGTCAAGATGATCATTATACGCGTGACTGTCCCTACAAGGACGAGGTCCACAAGTTCGTTAAAGGATCCTCTCGACCGACAGTGCTAACTGACCCTTTCCCCCAACAGCAACAGCAAATGGTTGCCCAAGAATCCCCACAAGGGGGCAACCCGACCAATCCTTCCCGTGGAGAGACGTCCACAAACCGCGAAATCCTAATGACAAGTAATGAGGAGATTAACATCACCACTCGTTCAAAGACGTATGACAATCCTCCAAGTTCAACCAAACAATTGGAGACAGCCAAAGGCAAGTCTCCTGTTGAAGATCCGATTCCTATTCCCCCCCCTAATGGTCATCTCCATATCGAGAGACCACTTATGGATACAGTGCTACGCCCACCCAAGGGCACCATACGAAAGGCGACATTCAATCCGAATGCACGAGCTGCCCAAAACTACAACATTGTTGAAGATTTGGCTCAAGCACCTTGCGCTATGTCAACTCTCGAGGTTCTCCAACACTGCCCCACGCAGCGTAGAACCCTACTTTCAGCACTGGAGGCATTGGACCCAGATACTTCAAACTTCATCATGTTTAACTTGGAGCACGCTAAACCTAGGCTTTCTCACCAGTTAACCTTCCAGGTGCATACGAAAATCCGTGGAAATGTTATCCACCGCACAGTGTTAGATGAGGGTGCTTCCACGTCGATTATGTCTTTGAACTGCTGGAGAGCCCTCGGCTCGCCTGAGGTCACAACTTCTCCCACTACTCTTAGAGCGTTTGATGGACATGGTTTTCAACCATACGGACTCATCCCCTCAATCGGTGTTGAACTGGGGGGAAAAACAGTATCCGTACACATCGAAGTCGTAGATGCACCTTTGGATTACAACCTCCTACTTGGTCGGAACTGGTTCTATGCCATGACTGCCATAGCATCTACAGTCTTCCGGATTGTACAATTTCCTCATGAAGGGAAAATTGTCACTATTGATCAATTGGATTACTGTATCCCAGACTCCCATCCAAACTCCGCCAATACCGTTCCGTTATTGGATCAACCTCGGTACCGGTTCCAAGACATAGGTGTTGGTCTCATGAAGGATTCATCCCTCATTGGAGTTTTTCCAGAGCTGGGAACCCATCTTCAACCAGTCAACATGATTTCATCACATGTCACCCCGTCTGATGATTCATGGGTGATCCCGAGTCCTACTCAGATCCAAGGCTATGGCAATTCCATGCCTTTGAACAGAAACCTTGCAGCTTATGACGCGATCCAATCAGCCACAGATTGGGTCGACTGTTCTACTGATCGCACAGTGGCACAGCTCTCGACTGAAACTCATACACGCCCACCATTGTTTGATCCTCTCAACTTGATTTTTCCCACCGACGAATCAATCATAGAGGTTATGTGCGGTAATGAGCCACCATGGGGAGATTTTCATCATCGATCTTCATTCCCCACCATTCAGTCACTTGAGCCTGATACCAAATCCAGTGCTTCACTTGGGATGGTTCAAACCAAGTTCCCCACTTCCCTCGACGAAGTATTTTCTGAAGGCAACTTGGCCAATCTTATGGCAACCACTCCCGTTGACATTTCAGTAAAGCCTGGTATCGTGGAAAATGTACACATTGGCAAAACATGTACTCCTCTCGAGACGGAGTTCTATAATGCCTACTTTAAAACTTTCCGCGATGTTTTCGCTTGGAGTTATGAAGAGATGCCAGGAATCGACCCATCGATTGTGGTCCACGAAATTCCAACTTTCCCTGGCGCCCGACCTGTTCGGAAAAAGCTTCGACCCGTTCATCCTCGTAAGGCAGCCGCCATTAAAGCAGAAGTTGAAAAACTTTTGCGTGCTGGTTTTATCTATCCTGTCCCATTGACAGAGTGGGTGTCCAACATC
This sequence comes from Larix kaempferi, assembly GCA_027924585.1. Classification (NCBI taxonomy): domain Eukaryota; kingdom Viridiplantae; phylum Streptophyta; class Pinopsida; order Pinales; family Pinaceae; genus Larix; species Larix kaempferi. The sequence goes on from BSBM01000841.1 coordinate 10,170,192, forward strand.
GTTCCCGTAGCCAAGAAACAGGGAACGATTAGAGTCTGTGTTGATTACCGTGATTTGAACAAGGCTTGTCCCAAGGACAACTACCCAACTCCGTTTATCGACCAGATCATCGATAACTGTGCCGGAAGTGTTATCTTTTCATTTATGGATGGCTTTTCTGGCTATAATCAGATCGATATCCTCCCAGCCGACCAGCACAAAACGGCCTTTATCTGCCCTTGGGTGATCTTTGCATATCGGAAGTTACCTTTTGGCCTCAAAAATGCCGGGGCAACTTTCCAACGGGCGATGTCCTACGCATTCCATGACATCAAACATATCGTAGAGCCATATCTCGATGACCTTCCCGCTCATTCTCGAACTCGGGAAGAACATCCAGATCACTTGAGTGCCATTTTCGAAAGGTGCCGGCGCTACAATATACGTTTGAACCCGCATAAGTGCGTCTTCTGTGTAGAAGCCGGAAAACTGTTGGGCTTCATAGTCTCCAAAGACGGGATACGTCTAGATCCCACAAAGGTAGCAGCTATCATAGCCCTGCCTTCACCCACCAATATTCCAGAACTTCAATGTTTGCAAGGGCATGCAAACTTTCTACGCCGTTTTATCTGTAATCTGTCTGAGATAACAAAAGGCTACATGCGGCTTCTCAAGAAAAATGTTCCCTTCATATGGGATGATGAAGCCCAACACTCCTTTGACAATTTAAAGGCAGCCTTAACCAAAGATCCTGTGATTCAACCCCCCAATTACACACAGGACTACATCCTTTATCTCGCAGCCTCGATTTCCACCATTGGTATGGTGTTAGTCCAGGAAGATCACAACGGCATAGAACATGTGGAGTACTACCTCAGCAAGAGTCTTCTCGACTCTGAAACTCGCTACTCACATGTTGAAAAGCTGGCTCTGGCAACAGTGTTTGCTGTCCAGAGATTCCGTCACTACATCTTACTCCGCCGGACCACCGTCATCGCTGATTTCAATCCGATGTACTATATCCTCACACGACAAGTGCTTGGGGGCAAGTACTCCCGTTGGATTGTCATCCTTCAAGAGTTTGACTTGGAATTTGTCAAAGCCAAGTCTAAGAAATCTCTGGTCTTCGCTGAGTTAATTTGTCACTTGCCCCGTGCTACTGAACAATCCGAGCCCATTGATTCTCTTCCCGATGAATCATTGTTCCTCATTAGCACGTCAGATCCGTGGTATGGGGATATTCTCTTATATCTCCAAACCCAACGCTTTCGTCCCGATCTCAACCGCGATGAACGACGACGTATCAGACATCACGCAAAATACTACCTTATAGTGAACGATACTTTGTATCGGCGTGGTGTCGACACTGTCCTTCGACGCTGTTTGACCTTAGATGAGGCAGAACGCGTTCTCAATGACTGCCACGCTGGAGCATGTGGTGGTCATCTCTCTGGGATGGCTACGGCCCAGAAAATACTACGAGCGGGATACTTCTGGCCCTCGATTTTCAAGGACTGCATTGAAACAGTCAAGAAGTGTCCGCCCTGTCAATTCTTTCATAGCAAAGCACGCTCGCATCCTGCTCCACTCCATCCTGTCATTGCCGTCGGCCCCTTCTCCAAATGGGGCATTGATTTTATGCACTGTAAGCCCACTTCAGCCGGGGGGCATAGCTATGTCATAGTAGCTGTGGACTATTTTACAAAATGGGCTGAAGCGATGCCTACGTATGCTGAAGACGGCAAAACAGCAGCGCAGTTCATATTCAATCATATCATAGCTAGATTCGGTGTCCCACAGTCTATTGTGACCGACCATGGTTCCCATTTTAGGAATCATATGATCGAAGAACTAAGTGCCAAACTGGGTTTTCGCCACGAAAACTCAACCCCGTATTACCCACAAGCTAATGGCCAAGTTGAAGCCATCAATAAGGTCCTGAAACGAATGATTCAGCGCATTGTGGGTACCCAAAAATCCAATTGGCACTCAGCTCTGTTCTCAGCACTGTGGGCATACCGAACCTCAGTGAAAAATGCTACTGGGTTTACACCATTTCAATTGGTGTACGGCCTGGAAACCATTCTCCCGATTGAATGTGAAATTCCATCACTCAAGATAGCCATAGAGCTACTTCCACACACTACTTCTGAAGAAGAACGGTTTCTATACCTAGCCAAGCTAGATGAAACACGCCGCGACGCCGCTTTGGCTAATGAAGCTCACAAAAAACGCGTCAAAGCTCAATACGACAAATCCGTTCAACCTCGGATCTTCAATGAGGGTGATCTCGTACTTACATATGATCAGATGCATGATAAACTTGGTAAAGGTAAGCTTGAATCTATGTGGTACGGCCCCTTCATCATAAAACGTGTCTTAGAAAAAGGAGCCTATGAACTAGTCGACTGTGATGGTACGCCATTGGCACGGCCCCGCAACGGGCTATACCTCAAGCGTTTCTACGCGTGAGGTTACCCCGCGCGGGTTACTTCTTGTACATAATGTACTTAGTTTGCTTTTTGCTTTATTTTTAGTGTGCGCGTGGATCTTATGTATCTACTCTTACTTTGACTCGTGCCTTTATGCGCAGATGTCTACCTACTTTGGATTCGCTGACGGTGCAAGCCGACATACCCGGAATCTCGCTTCCGCAGCATGGGTGATCTATTCCCCCACTGACGAGTTGTTTTCTTCAGGAGCCATTTGTTTAGGTCCCGCAACCAATAATATCGCAGAGTACCACGCAGTCATTGGTCTCTTAACAGAGGTTGCCTCACTCGGGATTGACTCCTTATCGGTCTTTTTAGACTCCCAACTCGTGGTTTCTCATCTAAACCGTGTTTACACAGTTCGCGATCCTACATTACTTCGTTTATTTCGAAGAGTACGTCTCTTGGAACGATCATTTGATTTTATCACATATCAACACATACCGAGAGAATTCAATTGTATTGCCGATTCATTGGCTAATTACATCTTGGACTGGCATCTTGCCCATACATAAACACATCATAAAAAATGAAAATGCACAAATCATTGTAAATATTTAGATCATAAATAGGTCCATATCACTGTATATAAAAGTTTTTTTTCCAAAATACATAAAGTTTGTGTCAAAGACAAAATTGGGGATCAAATCCCATATACAAAAATTGGCCCTCAAAGCCTACATATCGTGTACATGCCGCAAAAAGATCAAAAGACCATCTATGGAGATCTAGGGGACCTATCACGTCCCTCATCGGACTCCTCCCGCCGCTGGTGGTAACACATCACAGCTCGAACAACCTTGCGAAGAAGTCGACTGATACGACCAGGTACACCTACAGTATGACGCTGGAGGGGGTAAGGGACATCATCCATCCGCATAGCAGGGATACCATGAGTCAATCCCTGCAGGTTCCTCTCAATATCCCGGACACCTCCTGCCTCGTCTTCATCTTCTTCTTCGACAGGATCAGCTTGACGATCTACACCGCCACGACGTAGTGGAGAGTATCCAACTGGTCTCTGTGGTCCACGGTCTGCAACATGCACACGAGTATACATTAAAAGTCTTTTACACATTCTAAAAAAGCATTAAAAATTAAATATTTAAAAGCAAAAAATACATATCTATGAAGGTCATACCAGAGTTGTCCCAGTCATCATCTTCTGGCAAAGCCAAGTCAATATCCTCACGGAAATCTACCCCTGAATAGGGATAGTCGTCGATCATGACTATCTGCTCCTCTAACCAAGAGAAAAAGTCCTCTCCAAAGGCTAACCGCTGAGGTCCTCCAAGGCGCCCGGCGTAGTCGCTCCATCGAGCCATCCATGGCTCAGTAGGTGGGCGAGGATGCATAGATATCTGTGGACGCAGTAATGGCACCCTTGCCAGGAAGAAAGTGACCAAGATACTCCCATAGCCAAACTGGGTGTTTTTCCCAGTTCTACATTTGTGCACCTGTTCCTTCATATGGGACAACACTGCCTCACACCAGTTGAAGACTGTCCCTCCCATGCACTCTGTTGCGAGATTTACCTGCGTGCGGGTTGCCTGATGTGGACTCACGCTTCCTGCTGCACGTGTAATAGTGAATAGCAAATTTTTGAAAGGAAGATGTGTGACCTCTTTTATGGCCACTTTCCCACTCTTCTTACTCGAACCCGCCTGACAATATCGAGCAATCAAATCATCCGTGCTTGAGTCTGAAGCACTGTACCCGGTAAGATTCGGCCGGGCCCCTCTTTTCGAGAGACCCGTGAGAAAGTAGATGTCTTCAAGTTGGATTTCAAGCACATGCTCTCCCACTCGGAAAGCTTCGATATCGGGGTCCCACAATTGGACAAGGTGAGTAAGAAGCTTAGGTTGTTGGCGGATCCCTTTGGTCTTGAAAAACTTTAGCAAACCACATTCTCGCAATGCGGTCACGGTTGGTAAGTCATTTTCGGCCCTAAAATCGTCCGTTTCATGTTCCCTCTCTTTCCAACTCACCATTTTGCCTCAAACAAGTTGCAAATCCCTGCAAAAAGGCAAACAAAGTAATTAATGACTATTTAAGAACTTGCTTCTAGCAAAAATTTGAGGAAAAATTGATTTTTTGAACTCAATTTTCGCACATGCCACGCCTGGAAGGCACCCTGCCGCGCGGCAGTCCACAGTGCCGCGCCTCATTTTGAGGTTACAGCGCGGCACTGTTTGACAGTGCCGCGTTTCTCGATAGGTGACCCCCGCGGCAGTACGGCAGGCGATTTTTGCCCAAAAGGGCTTGCCAAAAAATTAAATTTTTCCTGGTGAAAGTAAAAATTTCTTGCATAAATTGAAAGAGGGGCTCAAGCACTCTTACCTGGCGCAGACGGCGGTCGAAATGGTGTCCCATAACTCTCGGTATCGATCCTTGAAATTCTGCTCCAAAATGGGTAAAAATGTCTCCTTTGGGTAAAAATCACAAATGAATAGTAATTTCTATTTTTACCATGCTTTATATAGCATTTTTTCACATTTTTTTAATTAATTTTTCAAATTAATAAACCCTTATTCATATGCCCGATTTTTGAGCATTTATTGACAGGATCTGCGGTCAAAATGGGATACATTCATACTGGTATTTGTTTGTAGTTTGACCTTCATATTGAGCCCACTTTATCTTTTTCGTGCTCTGGATTTAAAACTTGAAAAAGATTCCAAGCGCTTTCAAACCTGTGTCGTGCTTGTCAAACACAAGTAAACGGTGTCGAGTACGGTCGGCTTTACTCATGCTCGTTAAACGATGAGGAAAGTATTATCCTGGTTGTATTTTATTCTTTTTTCGGACCAGAATAATTTAAAATTTACGAAAAAGACCATAGGAGTCCATAGTTAAGCTCTTTTTCAGACTCCTTAAAATTGAAAAGATTGCCAAGTGATCTTGACGCTTTCACACTTGTAAAAGTATTTGAAAGGTCGTCTATTCGGTGATAGGTTACCCCTTTTTCCGCCCGTCTAGACTATTTACGAGAAAGGTATACCTCAGTCAATCTCGGCTGGGAGAGTTCTCTCGGGAATCGTTTTACACTTTTTCGGGATCGAGAGACTAAATTTTACGAAAAAGTACATTATGGAGCTTCCTTTAAGTTTTTTAGGCTCTCTAAATATGAAAAACTGCCGAGTTTTCCTTCCTTGGACTCGTTAAAATATTAACATCGAAAGACCCACTTTGGGACAAACCCCTCCTTTCTCAGGTTCGTAAAACATGTGAGATTGGACTCATCCACAAGATGAGCTACACCGAGCATCTGTTATCCTCTTCAAGCTCGTAAAACAAGAAAGAGGTACTCGTCCATCATGTCGGGGAAATATGGGAGAACAAGTCAAGTTTATCTATGGCAGCTTGTCAGTCATTACCTTTGAACATGGCATGCGTCCATCTCTTGTCTATATTTGGGTATCCGTCTTTCATTGAGTCATAGTCATCATCATGGGTCGTCTCCTTGGCCACGAGTCCACTCATCCGGTGTCTATCCTCTATTCATCAATAATCCCTGCTGCCAAGTCTTGTTACATGCCGTTATATGTTCAAAGGGTTGCATTGTATCGAGTCATTCACTGTGTCAGACCTCCGCTGTGTCAGTACATATTCTATTACTTCATCATCCTATCCTATGTGCCGATTTCGTGTCGATGATGTGGGCATCATCATGGCCCACCTTCGACGAGTCTATTCCTGTCGACACCAAATCACTATCCAGGAATTGGACTTAGAAATCAACCATTAGTACCTTGGTACCTGCATGCCTCAATGGCAGGTTTCCTCGTGTTTGACAGCAGGTTCACATCATTGACCTCTGATCAAGCAATCTCTCGGATGCTCGACATCAACTCATTTATTCGCATTTCGTTGAGATGTACTATTGATACCTTGGGAATCATTGTCATTATTGGTGATCTCCCTCGCATTTGTTAACGGTCCACATCATTGACCGGTAATCAAATGGTTTCTTCCATGTTCGACTTCAACATCTTGTAATCACATGGTTAGATTCGTATCTTTATGCGATCGGGTAGAAGACCCTGGGTGCATCACTGTATCTTGACTGCATCCAGGCTGCGATGGAGATGTCTCTTGTATTGTCACACAGATCCACTTATTGTATTGGTCGTGGCTGTGTCGTTACTGTCTCATGGATCTACGATTGTTCATAGTAGCCATGATCTGTCCACAGTTTACATTATCTCAGTACTCATGGATCTGCAATGTATTGGTCGGCAGCCATGCTTTGAGTCATTTGTTTCCGAGCATGGGAATGCCCGCCTCGGTAGTATATCTAACACTTTGTTTCTATTTCAGCTCCGTGTCGCTCTCCTCGATGCTATCTCTGCACATTATATTCGTAAAGTCTTTCGGCCATCAGTCCCTTCTGACCTCACACTTTAGGGGGCATCTGTTATACCTCAATGTTTCACAGTGTCGCATCCCCATCACAAAACAAGTTGACGACATTTTCCCTACTGTTTCGAACCATCCAGAAGAGACAGATGATGAGTCAACCTTGAAGGTAAATCCACCCTGGCAAGTTTTGACCCACCTTGGACTTTATTTTTACACACTACCGCGCCTTGCCAGCTTGACAAAACGCGGCACAGTGCCGCGCTCTGTAGCATTTGCAAAGCGCGGCACCCTTTTAATAGTTTTTGCCCTTGGCTTGTGGGATCTTGGATTTTCGAAGATGATGGAAGATTGGGTTCCTTGATTCGATCCCAACTCACCTCCTTCGATTAGAAACCCTGATCCACTTATCCCTCCTTAGATCCACTCATCTCTCTTGTTGGTTAACCTCACCATTCACTATAAAAGAGAGGCATGCCATTGGGAAGGGGGAGGACTCTTGAGAGCACCAAACTTATGGTCTTGCAGCATTGTGGAGATAGCTAGAGGAGAAGACATTTGGAGTTGAAGGTTTGGCTTGGACATCAAGCACCCTTTGTAAGTAATCTTCAAGTTGTAATGGAATAACTTGTCTTGTTTTCCCAAATCATTTGTGTTAATCTTGTTTTAATGATATGATTTGTATCTTTCATAGATTTAGATCCTAACTCATGTTTCAGATTGCTAGAGAATAGTGCATACTTGTATTTTGGTTACTCTTTGACAGGTTCATTTGTGAAGACTTGGAGCTTGGAGCAAATACCAAAGACAAGCATTTAGACATAAGGTCAGTTAAAATCCTTCTACCCTCTTCAGCATTTTTATTCTGAGATGTTTGTTAGATCTAGGGATTCAAGGTTGCATTTGTTTTGTCTGTTCTTAGCCTAGATTTAGTTTAAGTCTGCTTTAGTCTAAGGGATTTCTGACTTATCCGTAGGGCAGAATTCCACATAACAGTTACCTGCTGGGGTTGTTGGTAACCCTGAGCTATTGGAGGTGTTGGGTTAGCTGATGTAGCTTGATGTGGGTAATACATTGGTTGTGGCGGGAACTGAATCGGGTTCTGGGTGGCAGGTTGGTTATAGTATGTGGGAGGTACATATGCCGATGGCGCTTGTCCATAGAAATGTTGTGGACAAGAGGGTCCATGAGTGTGATGAGTCTGATTCGTTGGAGCGTAGGAAGTTGTCACTCCAGAATTAGATGTAGCCCTAGAGAGGTCTAGGTAATTGATGGTGCTCACCATGCTAAAAGGTTTAATTTGCGGTGTGACTTGGCCAATAATACCATCAGCGGCATGCGATGCCCTCGGTGCGTCACCGTATGAAGAATCGCCTCGTGGAGCGTCTGGTATAATGGTGTAGAGATAGCCTGATTGGGCGTAAATTAGGTCGAATTGTTGAGCTTTTAGGATAGCTTCTTCCTCTGATTGGGGTCGTTCGGAAGCTACGTCTTTCGCTATGAGGGGTAGGAGTTATTTAAGAAACCAGTCCAAAAATATACGGTCATCCAGTTTAATCTTACAGAGGCTACGACGCTTGCGCCACTCATGGATGTGGTCCGTGATGTGGGTAGCTGTGTTTTGTCTACAAGACAATAGTATTTTGACTCCTGCATCGTAACGTACAAGTAGCTGAAAAAACTGAAGGAAAGTGGAGGCGAGAGACGTAAAAGTATGGTGGGTCCCATGTGGTTGTTCGATGTACCACTTGGCTGCAGAGCCAGTGAACGTTCGTTGCAACAGTCTTAGACGAATGGAGTCATCCACTATGGAGTTAGATGAACACCATAGGTGAAAATACATTATGTGGTTTTGAGGGTCCTCCCGAGGTTTTCCTTCAAACTTGGGTATGTCCGAGGGGATCTTTGTAGGCATGGGTGGCCATGTAGGGTTGTGCCTGATAGGATCGTTGGTTAGCCTGGCTAAGTCTGGTAAGTTCAGACTAGCCATGTAAGGTAAACTAGCATATGGGTGTGGTGTAGTGACTGGGACATAACTATTCATGGTGGCATTATGTAGTGGCCCAGTAGCCCCTAAGGGTATGCTAGGTATTGAAGGTATGTGTCCTCCAACTGCTGTGGTTTGGTATGGGCCAGGGTTTCCGAGTGCAACATGGGTTACACCGAGGTTAGGAATAGTGCCAGGAACTCTTGGGATCTGGGTTGTGGTAATGACAGGTGGTGTGATTCCTATGTTTGGCATACCCATAATAGGAGGTAGTCCTGTGTTGGGCATACCTAAAGGTGGAGTGTCCCCCATATTAGGCATGCCTAGAGGGGTTGTTGTTACCATGGATGGCACGGTAGTAGAAGGGTTTTTGGATGTATCTCCAAGAGTACTAGTAAAAAGTGGGATGTATTGTGTTCCAGCCATGAAGTTGGTTGGTAATAATTCAGTAGGGTTTTCGGATTCAGCCTTAGAATCAAATGTGAAGTGAGGCATGTCAGAATTGGATGACTGTATGTTTGGTCGATGACGTGTCGAGTCAAGGGATAAGGCTCGACGTTGGTGACGTGGAGAGCCAAGTAGAATGAACTGAGGGGGTTCAACCTGAAGACGACGAGATCGTCTAAAATTCTCAATGGTGATAAATAAAAATTTTCAGTGTAAGGTGGTGATGTAAAAAAAATAAAAATAAAAATAAAAACTCGAAACCCTAATGCAACAAAGAGTGCAAAAAAGGGGAGTGAAAATAAAGGCTCTCAGGCCAAAAATCAACCTCAAAAAGCACTTATTATAGTAGTTGTGCTATAATAAGTGGAGGGATGCAACAAAATTGGTCAGAATACCAACAGTCAAACGGTTTCTAGAAAAAAGAGGTGCTACTAGACCAAAGGTGGGTAATGTATCATGCAAACACCTAACTAGAAGTATTGTGAGTCAACAAACGATATCCTCTGCAAGGTGATGAAATCCAAGTTAGACAATATAGAGTGTTGAATCAACGGCTAGATATCCCCCTACTGGGAGGGACACCGAGTAGACAATCATAAAGAGTGGTAACTAGGATACCCCGTTCATGACACGTTCAAAAAAGGTGAATCTTCCATTTGATCCTTTTACCGCAGTACCCCCATACAGGGATACTCCGAGAACTGCGAAAGGTAACCTTCGGTTACTGAATGGATTGCGGTATTCCACTCAGGCCTCCGGAACCAGTCTGGCGACTTCAACCCTCCTAGGGGAGAGGCCCTCTGATAAACTGGTTGTGACTGTGCCAAAAAATACTAGGGGATTTTGGTTCCCTAATGGACAACATCTATGTCTCAAATGTAATAACCGAGGGGTGTTATTGGAACACCTATCCCCTCAATTCTACCTAACTACAAAATTCTTTTAAGTGCTCCCCAAGTGGGGTTAAAAGTTGGTTGAGTTTAAGGTAAATTTTAAGGCTCAGTTTAAATTATGTGGCAGAGTGGGTGCAAGTGTGGTATTTAAATTGAAATTGATTTGCCTCGCTTGGGCGATTTTACAAATGAAAGAAAAGATGCTTCCATTTTTGCAAAAAAAATAAAGGCGTTTTTAAAATGTAAATGCTTGAAAAAAAACTATTCAAAAATAATGGATCTTTGAAATAATTTAAAGGGAAGCAAATAACATAAATATTTCAAGAAATAAATGGATCTCTTAAAAATTGCTTGGGAAAAGTATCGAGCAAATAAACAGTAAAACCTTGACCTAGATAAAATGCAGAAAAATCTCTCTTTCAATTTCTGAAAATTTTATAAAAAGACTTTTTAATGGAGCATTTTAAATAGTAAAATATTTAATATGGCTGTAAAAATGTAGGAAATTTAATACTGTAAAATATGCTAAATGGGCAGAAAATACAGCAAAAAATAATTTTCAAACAATTGGCCGAATTGAAAAAACTTGCATCGTGGGTTTCGGGACAACAGCCGCGATGGGCCGCATGGGTTTTGGCCGCGAAGCCGCGATGTGCAGTGTAGATTCCTGTCACACAGTCGCGATGGGCAGTGCGGGTTTCAGCTGCGAAGTCGCGATGTGCAGCGCGGGTTTTCGTCACACAGTCACGATGTACAGCGAGGAAAATGGCCGCGAAGCCGCGATGTGCAGTGCGTATATTGGCCATGAAGACGTGGTGAACCGCGCGGAAAAAAGAGGCGAGGTCGCGATGAGCCACGCGACTGTTAGGCAAAAAACCGCGAGGCGAAAGCCAAAAACGGACGCCGAAAAATGAACCCGAAAATGGAAATTTTGGGCTGTTAATCGCAATGGAAAGGGCCAAGATCTAGAACAGCAATGGATTTGCTGTCTAGGATGGTAGATCTATGAATTAAATTGATCAAAACTAACAAAAACTAAGATCTAAAGCAAAAAACTGAGATCTAAGAATTCGTCCCCAGCAGAGTCGCCAAAAACTATTGGCTTGGTTTTGCAACCAAGCTTAGTGCAATGGGCACCTATCAACAAGTGATAGCAGTTTCAAATATTGAAAGCAAAAACAACAATTATAAATCTAAATCTAAATTAAACTAGCATGTGCATATAACAAATAAATTTTTTTGAAAATGATTCAAGAACAAGAAATAAAAAGAATGAGTATTGTATTAAGATACCTCAAATGGTGAGGATTTGTGTTGAGCAACTTCCAAGGTGAGTAGCTCCAAGATCCAAAGGTCTCTTCTCCAAGATAGCTACAATGGTCAAAAGCTCATGAGAGATTTTGACAGCATGAGGATAGGATGATGGATGGATGGAAAGTGAGGAGCCCCTACCACCTTTTTATAGTTTTTGGTGGTGGGGAATACCATTATGGTTTTGAGGAAACCAATGGTATTGACCAACATGGTTTAGGTACCTTTTCCCTCCTTTTTCCTTTTTTGAATATTTTGAATATTTTTATTCCCTTTTTAATATTTTTGGGAATTTTGGACCCTTTTTGAGGGTTTTTTATGCTTTTTGAGGAAAAATATTCATTTTGAGTGGAAAAAGGGGTGTATTAAGGTCTTTTGGTGACCTTTTGATGGCTTTAGAGGCTCAAATGGTGAAAAAGTGGACAAATGGGTCATGTGAATAAAGAAAAGAGCTAGTGAGCACTTTTTGGGTGTTAACACATGTCATTGAAGCATGCCCTGTGTTAAAAGAAAAAAATGCAAGAATGAAGACCAGAAGCACAGAATCAAAATGTGCAAATGATCGCAGCTGAGAAACAGAATATAGATTGCAACATTCATGTTGTAATGAAAAGTGGAGCCACGACAGGGGGAGATCAAACAACTGAAGCTTCGACCTCTGAGAATCACCAAGCTACACAGAAGTCTACTGAAGGGGATTGGATAAGAAAAGCAACTGGAAAAACACTTGCTTTCGATCTAGAAAAAGACGTCTTCATGGAAGCAAGAGAAACCTTCATAGAATAAGAAACTTTAACCCTGAGAATCAAGTTGCGAAGTGAGACATCGTCGGTGATGGATATTCCAGCTTCGTATGATCGATCACGTACTGCAATAGACATGATGAGTCCTATTGCGCATATTTTACATAGCTACAAAATGTTGTTAAAGCATGAAAATGCTATGGCATAACTATAGATCCTATTGAGTCATTACGAACAACGTAATGTAGTGACTGAAGCACATAGAGTTGTTCACCATATTAAGAATCATAAAAGGACCGGAAGAGAAATGAGACTAAGTGCGCAGATTGGGGATTTTGAAATGGATGAGATTATCCTTGACTTAGGCACATAAGTAAATGTCCTAACAAAGAAAACATGGGAACAAATGGGGAATCCAAAGTTAACATGGTCACCAATACATTTGAGGCTATCCAATCAGCAAAAGGTTCTACCCTTTAGGAGGTTAGCAAATCTTGTTGTTGACATTGATGGAGTGTGAAGTAGAGCAGAATTCAAAGTGATTGAAATCATAGATAATAGCCATCCCTATCCTGTACTATTGGGGATATATTGGGAAAGTGATAACCACGCGATTATCAACTTGAAAAAGAAGCAAATGTTATTCGAAGGATCAGATATTAGGGTCATCGCACCCTTGGATCCTTTGCAAGGACCCAGATATACTAAACCAATAAAATAAGAATGTAGAACTCAAGATCTGGATCACATCTACAAGATGACGGTAAATCATACAAACTACATCAATCCTACAGATGATGGCACACTAAGTTGGCGATCTGACAGTTCTGGCACATCCGAATCAGATGCAGGACTAGAGAATTGGTAGAGTAGAATGCATGAAGTATCTAGAAGGAGATGCGTGCATCTCATGATATAACTGCGCTGGATTGGAACAGAGGTAAGTTCAATCCCTACTTACGATGGATTGAGTAATGTTCATGCATTTTTTCAAGAATATCTTATATTAGTCTCAGATGAACACACATTAGAAGCATTGGACACAACACTGTGCGCTACACCTTCTAGATGGTGGGATGCGCATAAGAAGAATATGACCACATTTGAAGAATGTCAACACATGTCGATGGAGATCATATTTCTAGAAACAACTGAGCTTGTGCAAGTCAAATATAATGGTCAGACTGATCCTAGAGATCACATAGAATGTTTCCTGAAAGTATGGATACATAGACCGCAAATAGAGTGGGTTCATCCGTACACACATTAGAGAAGATTCCAAAGAACTGGTACAAAGAGATAGAACTTTGCAGAGGAACAATAGAATGGTCTATAATGATTAAGAAATTCCAAGCAAATTTCAATTTCGAGGATGACTGTCCAAGTATAAATGAGGCATTGCAAATCATCAAAAAGAAGGTATTCAATGACACACTGGAACCTGTGTATCAAAAAACAGAACAGGCAAGAAAGATAGAACATGCCCTCGAATGTTATAGCTTCCCTTTAGATGAAGACAAAGAGGAAAGCGAGGATGACAACCCACGCAATCTTAAAAATCCTAAACAATCCTATAAAAACTCGAAAAGTGAACATTAGAACTAGTGAAGAACCGAAATTCACTTCTATAGGGGATTATTGGGATGAGGAAATGGTAGCGCAGATAGCAGACTTACTGCATGAATACAAAGACTTATTTCCTACGAAATTTTCCGAAATGAAAGGCATTTTGGGAGAATTGGGAGTTATGAAAATACCTCTCAAGCCAGATGCGAATCCTATAAAGCAAATACCCTTCAAGTTAGTCTATGGACAGGAAGATGTGATGCCAATGGAATACATAGTACCAAGTTTGAGAATTGCAGCATTCACAGACATGGCAGATGATGAGACAATGGAAGAAAGGCTTCTACACTTAGTTGGACTAGAGGAAGATCGATTCATTGCATGTTTGCACCAACAAGTGCAGAAAGATAGAGAAAAAGTATGGCATGATAGGCATATCAAGTACAAATTCTTTCAGGTAGGAGACCTTGTCCTTCTATATGATAGTAAGTTTTTGAAATTTCCAGGAAAATTTAAACTGCATTGGTTAGGACCGTATGTTGTCAAACATGTTACTAGTGGTGGCGCAGTTTAGTTAGCCACGCTACTTGGGGAAAATATGAAAATAATTGTTAATGGAAGTAGGTTAAAGATTTACAGGGATAATCCTCTTCCACCAAGCATTGGTTAATCAGCAAATTAAATCCTAAGTGTCAAGTGCAATTGAAATTGGACACTAGGAATGCGAGAATATGAGTCTGCATGCAATTTTGGTAAAATGTGAAGTGTTTACAGATATGGAAGATGTGTTGTAATGCACACAGAGGAAACTGAATTGCAGAGTACTAGAACACTCACGCTGTGAAGTTAAGAACAAGGAAGGGAAAATGCGCAGTGAACCTTGCAATTTACGTACATCAGCAACCAAAAATAATTTGCACTATAAAGTCAAATGTATGGAAAAAGGAAAACACGCAATGAACTGCGCATATCACATAAACACTAGCATGGTTTGAAGGAAAGATAACCATTACAATAGTTCGGTCAATAAAATAGCCATTATATAGTTTCTCGGTATTGACAAATTTCCAAATTTAAATAAATTTTGTCCGTTCAGGCATAATCAATGAAGGAAAGGACCAAGATCTCACCGAGATTTGTCCAACATAAACGACATTTAATACCTAATTATTTGTTAATAGACGTGCCTTAGGTCAAGCAGTTCCTATAAATAGCATTATCCGAGAACTTACCGGCTTCACCACGATTTTAAAATTTTTACTATGTCTAAATCCCATGTTTTTACCAGTAAGAGTACACCGAGGCCTTTGCATGTGAATGTCAGAGCAATTCACCATTGAAGAGATTTTGAGAGATTTTAACTATCCTGGCTTTGAGGGATTGAAGAGAATTCCCTCCAAGAATTATGTTCCAGAAAAAGGTGCACCATCCCGAACCTCACCAATATACACAACAGAGATGAACAAGAAA
Source organism: Larix kaempferi (assembly GCA_027924585.1). NCBI lineage: Eukaryota > Viridiplantae > Streptophyta > Pinopsida > Pinales > Pinaceae > Larix > Larix kaempferi. Next base: position 10,185,439 of record BSBM01000841.1, read on the forward strand.
GACAAGCAACCGGCCCGAGAGCAAGAGAAGCCGAAGACAACGAGTGTGCCGAGGATACCACCACCAGAACCACCCCATGATCGACCCATCCATATCACACATGAATAAATTCTTCCAAGAAGAAATGATGCACCACCCATTCAGCTTACGAGGAATGCGCACTATGAGATACCGTTTCCACCGATTTCAAGTCATGTACACATCCACAAGAACCTATTAGGAAAAATTTAGTATTGCAAGTTTGCAGACTATGACTTGTTAGAAGGGAAGGAGCCCAAGCAACCAAAGTATAAACAGTTTCATCCCGACCAGTATATGTGTTTTTGGGTTGATGAGCAGACGGGCAACGAAACTCTGCATGCATAGGAATGGCTCACACCATTAGTGCCATCAGGGTTGCTAAATATTCTCCATATTCCACACTTCGACAGAAGCCCTGAGCTTACGACAGTAGTGCTCACTTTGCTATCATGCACACGATCAGGTTATTTGTGGTTAGATCGCATGATCGACCTAAACATTGACCTCATACACGGGATCATGCAACTCAGTAAGCGAGGCGCAGATCCTGCAACAGAATTCATGGGGAAGATTCAAGATAAATAACTTGTGGCCAGTATGAAGGACACATTTGTCTTACAAAAAGGAATCCATGGATACACCACAGCGGGAATTCTGGGCAAGGTCACGTGCTTCACTGTTCAGTTATTAGCAAGGAAAGTGCTTAGAAAATGTATAATGATAGAGGTGTCGACCGCAACAATTCTCCTAACTGCAAAATTTAAGGATGGAACCCCATATAACTGGTCAAAATACTTGTTGAACAAGTTCTTAGACAATGTTCGAAAGACTCAAGAAAGTGGATCTACATTCCACTATAGTTGGCTATTAGTATAAATTGCATTCGTGGGATGGAAAGAGACACTTTACCAACAGGGCCTCCCAGTTTGTCCAGGAGATTTCCGAGGAACACGGTATGCCAACATGTGGGAAAAAGCGAAGTCAGAAAGGAAGCAGGTAAACAATGAGCAACTATACACCTATTATGAACAGTTACGCAATGTCATTCTATGCACTTCGCACATTTCCAAGGAAGTGACAACCGTGTATATTCAGAAGATCCTATTTAAAGATGACATGCACTTCATATATATTCAACCAAGGGATGATAAGGAAAAACCACTGTGGTACCCAGGGTTCTATCAGTTAGATGCCGCAGAGATTCATTTAATGATGGAATATTGGCCCAACAGAATGGAAGGAGTATGCACCGAAGGAAATCAGCACGACATCTGAGGAAAGCGGAGATAAGAATCCAAAGGATGGTGAAGGCACATCACGGATGAAGAAAAAATAAACTCAGCAAGGAGCTGATATAGGAATACCAGGAGAGAAAATAAAAGAACCTAAAATCCCAACAACAGAGAAGGGGTAGAGAAAGAAGCAGAAAGTGACCAAGCTTCGACTTGAGGCACAGCTACATGCCGATGATTATGAGAGTATTGCAATGAGAGTCAGTGAGATCTTGGAAGAATCTCTCTCTTTAAAAGAAACTAAAAGCGAAGAGGTACAAGCAAACCTAATTTAGAACCTCACGGAGCTAAGAACTATGGTTTCAAAGATTGAACAAGTCCAACAAGACCTGGTATGAGAATTAGACTCCGATGATAGGTCAGGCGATTCTAGCAAAAAGAGGAGGTAGTCACCAACCCTAAATATTAGACCTCATTTGGTAAATATTGATCCAATAAACGTCATATTTCCAAATGAAAAGCTAGTGGAAGGAGAAAAGAAGTTGGCACACCTCGAACTTAATGTTGGTATGTTTCCCATTGAAGACTTACACAATCTTTACCTACAGGTTGTGGAGGAAATCTGTGATAGAGATATCATTGTTTACAACAAGAATATATAGCTAGGAAAGAGCTATGATGAGCTGAAGATTGAATCTCCACAAAGCAGCAGAGAATTATCTCATGTCCAGGAGAAGCACCGCAGACTTAAAGAGACAGTCTCAACAGTATGCACAAAGATACCCCATTGCAAGGAGGAACTTGAGGTTGAGGCCACTATACTTAAGATTGGCGCCATAGTGGATAATATTAAGGCCGAGATGGTGGATATGGAAGTTGCATACAAGGAAAAGATTGTTGATTTACAATCTCAGTAGCCTATCACTCCTCAGGACGACAACGCAACTCGCAGTGAATAGGTAAGGGTCAGATTATAAAACATCTCCGTGAAAGTGGCGGGATGTTAGGACTTGCTCAAGGAAGCCACTAGACTGCTAGACACGTTGCAAGAAGATCCAAAACTACAAAAAATACAAGAGGAATTGCATCGAAGAAAACAAGAGATCGAATCCATGAACACAAGAAGGAAGGACTTTCAAGAAAGGAAAAATATACAGAAGTTCACGGAGACAAGGGAGCTGCAGAAGGAATTGAAAGCATTAGGGAGAAAGAGGCTGTCACTTCAGAAAAGTTGCAGCCAATGTAGGAATAAGCACTTGTGCTATTGGAACAAATAGATGAGAAGTTCCTAGAAATTAAAGCAACAGAGGGCACAGTCAAAGAACAAGTTCAAGAAGAAGTCCTAAAGGAAATGTTGGATACCATCAAAGAATTTGAGCATGAGGCAAAGGACACAGTTGCGAAGCTCAGAGCAACTCTGCACGACTTCACTACGAAGTTGAGTTCCCCCGAAGGAGTGCAGTCAAAGTTTCCCAGTGGAAGTGGATCGAGGAAGATCCACGAGTAAGTGTTAGGGGCCTGTTGGGCGAGGCCTAAGGTGTGTGCATTTTTTCCAAAGTTTGCGCAGTTGTGCTAAAGAGGCTCAAGAGTAGTGCAGTTTTGATGAAGCATAGCTTGAGGATAAGTTAGTGTTAAATTTTCAGAATTTACTTCAATTTGATCTAGGATCTTAACTGAGAGAACAACATGTACAAAAAATCTATAGCATATCAATCATGGACACAATAATGCAAGCACACAAGAGACACAGAGTTTACTTGGGGAAAACCATAAAGGTGAAAAACCCCAATAACTTCCTCAGAGATAGATAAAGCAATGATACAACCAAAATACAAGAGATAGTCTTCTCCTAGTAGCAGAGCCTCCTCCTCCACAAGTGCGCCACTCTCCCAAGTGTGAGTGAGAGAATAGAATGTGTAAAATGAGAGAGACACACTCTCTATTTATACACTAACTTGACTTGACCTTTACTCAACTAGGTCGGCCTCAACTTAACCACTTAACATAATGCTGACTGGGCCGACCCCCACTAGGGTGGTCTAATAACCCTTTGACCCACATGGACGACCCCCAATAGGGTGGTCTAATAACCCATCAAGTATAAGTTACGACACTTACAATATAAATGACGACACTTCCGTATAGAGGAATAATAACATCTCTATAGGAATACAACCACTTCTGTATAGAGGAATAATAACATCTCTATAGGAATACAATATACATATATGTGAAATACATTCTGAATTTACATATACATCAACACTCCCTCTTAAATACGAAGGTATTTCTCGACACAGGTCTTCTAGCACAAGTAATCTTCTCTGGATCATCGTCATTGGATAATCGTCATCGAGTCATCATCATCATCACTGCTGCTGCTATCTCAATCAATCTCTGAATCTACTCATCATAGGAAGTTCTACAAAGCTAGTCCTTTTTCATACTGGATGTAGGCCCACCACCTGCAGGTCTTCGTCATCACTGGCCATACTGTGGAATCCTCAGGATTTATTACGTGCATCACAAAACCTAGCTACAACATCCCATGCTATTACGAGCACACAGCTCTACCTGTCAGATCTCCCAGGAGCACATTACATGTGACTCATCACAAAACCTAGCTGAAGCATCCCACACTGTTACGAGCACACAACTCTACGAGTCAGATCTCCCAAGAGCACATTACATGTGATCTCACCACAAAACCTGGCTGAAGCATCCCAAGTTGTTACGAGCACACAGCTCTACCTATCAGATCTCCCAGGAGCACATTACATGTGGTCCACCACAAAACCTGGCTAAAGCATCTGAGGCCTTTTTCATCCTGTCCAAATCTCCCAGGAGCAAATTACATGTGGTCATGGAAAAACCTGGCTGAAGCATATGAGGCCTTTTTCATCCTGTCCAGATCTCCCAGGAGCAAATTACATGCCATAGGAAAAAACCTCGCAAGAGCATCTCAAGATGTTACGGGTACACAACTCCGACCTGAAGATCTCCCAGGGCACAAATTACATGTCCTCCCAGAGCAATGTCTCGAAAGAGCATCCCAGGCTGTTACGGGTACACAACTACAACCTATAGGATCTCCCAGACATGCTCATTTGCACAACCTGTTCCATCGCCACAAAGTATCATCCTGATAGTCACCATACATCATCCTGATGTACACATGATCATCCTAATCATCATCACTGCAACATCCTTCTGCATGTCATCTGGAGAATCTCGTCATCCACGATCATCCTGATCATAAAATGCATCCACCTGATGCATACCAAGTATCTACCTGATACATATCATCATACATGATCTACCTGATCATACAATGTATCCACCTGATACATATCAGCATACATGATCTCAGTATCCACCTGATACATATACAGATACATGGTCCACGCATCCAACATGATGCATATAAAAAATACATACAAATGATCCAACTGATCATATCCAACATCCAACATGATGCATACATACATAAATGATTCAACTGATCATATCCAGCATCCAACATGATGCATATATATATATATATATATATGATCCAACTGATCATAACAAGCATCCAACATGATGCATATATACATATACAGAGTAGTAAATGGAGCACCGTCTTGATGCTCATCATCAATAATCCTCCTGATCATCATAGCATCGTCCTATTCAGATCATCTCATCGTCCATGAAGCACAGCCTATATGCACATCATCTAGCGCTTACACTACCGAAATGGGAGAACACATCTACCACCATTCGGGGAAGGCTCCAACCCTTACTTTTTCACCATGGGAGAACACATCTACCACCATGTGAAAAATGGCTCAACAATTACATCACGACCAAGGGAGAACATATTAACCATGTCAGAAAAGCTCATGTGCATCTGCATCTTCCGGACTCATCACTTCCCTTTGGAAGGAACCTTGATTTGAAGTGCACCAAGCCTCTCTCTGAAGTACTCAAACTGCACTCCGGCCAACAGCTTGGTCAATACATCTGCAATCTGCTCATCTGTCGCAACATACTCTGCTTCGACTGTACTCAGTGCTACGCAGGACTGCTTCCTGATAAACCAAGAGATCACACCGGATCCCATACTGAAGCAACACCCAGAAGTGCTCTTCCTATCTGTAGCACTGCATGCCCAATCTGAATCAACATAACCCTACAGGTTAAACTTTTGATTCGCATTGTACTTGAGCCCATAATCAACCCTATCAGATGGAGCATCACACAGAAGCTTCAGGTTCGATGCAATAGGTGTGGTTATGGCCTTGCAGTCCATCATCCCGAACCTCTTCAGGATCTCTACTGCATACTTCCCTTGTCCAAGGAAGATTCCATCTGCACCCTACCACACCTCCATATCTAGAAAGTGGTGCATCGTACCCAAGTTCTGTACATATATGACTCCATGTCATGTGTCTCAAAACCAAGTGGCTACTCCACATACACTTCCTCTTCAACTACACCATTCAAGAAAGTTGTCTTGAAATTTATCTAGTGTATCTTCCCTTTCATCACTGCAGCCAGAGCGAGTATGAATCTAATGGAAGTGAATCTGGATACAGGAGCAAAAGTCTCTATGCTACCACCTGCAGCATGCTTGATCTTGTAGATCCTCTTGGAAGTCACTACAGACTACCCTTTGGAACTGCATCCCAAACATCTTCATGATCGACTGGTACTCCTCGATCATGGCATTCTTCCAAAATCCTGGGAACTTCAATATCTTCAATATCTTTAATAGATAACTTTGTTGTTGAACAAATGTTGTAGTCCTTTTGTAGGTGATGGTATATGATCTTTCCTACACAACAAGTTAAATTGCATGATTAGAGAACATCTCATAGTTTTCAGAACAAATTCTTACACATAAAGAAATATGTCCCACGGTCATGCAATTATCTTAGCTAATGCTTCAATACAACATTTATCCATATTCCGTAACTTTCTAGATGCCTTCCAATCTCTACCAGAACATTGTTAAGAGTGTGCACAACTCCTAACATGTCAGCAAAGAGGTTTCATTCTAGATAAGTAGCAATGGAATGTTGTACAGTTCCATAGGCCACTTACCCACCAAATGCATATTAGTAGTATACTATTCATTAATGAAATCATTCTAATATGCACAATACATATCCTAATTCTAGGAACATAAGCCTATACATCATTGAACAATTTTATTTAAACAAACAAATATGTAAGAAATGGTAATTAAAATACTTATCTTTGTTTGTTTGTTGGGTGGACTCCCTCTAAGTCTTTGCTTCCTTGCAGGAGCTGCTAAAGTAGCTTCTTCTACACCTTTCTGTTGTGGAATGCAGAAGGATGGTCAACTCCCTCTGGATATATGCATCCTTGTAGAAACTACTGGAGTGAGCTCCCTCTTGATCTTTGCTTCCTGGATTACCTATCCTTGAACTTATATTCATTCTCGATCCCTATGCATGCTTGCTAGTATCATCATTGTGTTATTCTCTAGGTCTCATACATAATCAAACATTCATTAGTATAATCTTAATATTATCAAAACATAATAATCTCAAGCATGTATAGTCAGGATGATTTCAAACACATATAATAAACATTAGTATTCAAGGTTTCAGGGAAGTCTTCTTTTACTCATACATATTCTTATTTGATTGTAGGACTCTTTTGGTTAGTTAAATCATCAATCAAGATAAGAGATATAATATGCATAAAACCCATGATTACTCAAACCTATACCTTCATGATTCTTCTAGTTAGTCATATCATCAATTATGGTCAAAAACATAATATGCATACAACCATGACTATTCAAACCTATGACTTCATGAATAATCATTATCAACAACACAACAGTATAAGATCCTAACACAAGGTAGGATTCTATCTTGATATAGGAAAAACATACCTGCATAATTTCTTCTGGTTCTCTTCAATGACTTGTGCTAGTAACATGCATGTCTCATAATTTATCCATTGTAGGACCAAGTTATACATACCTCGTAAGTAGATCTTCTAAGCGATCCATGACAATGGATGAATCTTTGTCCTTATGTCATCATGATCATATGTTCTTGAAACAGAACATGATTTGTCTTTCTTGATGTACCTTTCATGTTAGCAGACAACATAAACCTCATACAACACCATAATGCATTAGTACAATCATAAGTGTCAAAACCTTAATCAATGAATATCTTCTATTAGGGTGATACGACAAGTTTAGATTTAATCAAGATTGTACTAACTGTAATAATATGAAGACAAATATACCATAAACTTAATCATGAACAAATATCAAAACATACCTGGATAAGTCATACCTGTCTAGATTGCTTGTAATCTTCTTATGTAAGGCCTTAGCCTCATCTCCCTCTGAAACAGGAACTTCTTCGCTTATGCAAGTGACCAATCCATCTTCTTCTAGGATTAACCCAATCCACTTGATTTGCAAGAACTAGACTTGGAGCTAGATTATGGTTTGTCAAAGAAACCCCAAAAATTCAAACTTTGAATTTCAAACTTCCAAAAGGATAGAAATATGTGCCTTGATGAGTTGATCAAGCTGGTATATTCAGAATTTGAAAACTGCAAAGTTTCACTCCTCAATTTTGCCTTTGAAACTTTCGGATTCACTAGATGTGACCTCGAACTAGGGTTTGATGAAGCCCACTCTTCTTCCCAATCAAAAGGTTTGATCCAAAGCTCTAAGCTTCTATTTTTATGAGGAGCTTCCATCCATGGTCACAGATTTCAAAAATTCCCATTTTTACAGAAGCCCTAATTTTCCACTTTTCTGATCAAAGTCCCAAACTAGGGTTTGATCAAGCCCGGCCTTCTGCCCGACCAAAAATTATCATCTTGGTCTCTAAATTTCTATTTTCATGAGTAGCATTCAGCCGTGGTCTCTGATTACAAAAATTACAACTTTCTCCGAAACCCTAAATTCCGGAAGCCATGAATGAAGGTGCTCAAAAATAATTTTGTTATGACAGAAATATGTACCTATTTGTTTCTTGTGTAAATCCAAACTTTTCAATCCACAGGGTCTGAAAACGTTTCTTGAGATAGCCCGACCTGTCATATTTCCATCCCGATAGGTCTAACCTCAATTGGATTCTCTGAGATAGAGTTATGCCAAGTGTTGCAACGTGACCTGTTTATGGGATAATATAGGAGAGCGAACTTGTACATCGTGCCACGTGTCACTGGTTCAACTTCGGCCTCTGAAAACTTTTCTTGAGATAGTAAAGTCTGTGTACTACCTGTCACTTTTTACTAAATTTCATTTGGAGCTTCCTAGCCCAAGTTATGATCTTTTTCCCAAGGTCACCCGATTTTGACTCAGATCTGGAAGAGGCAGAAACCCTATATTGTACAAATCATAAATCGCAAAGTACAACAAATTAGAGGTTTTCCTTTGGACACAGGGTACACGGGGATCTGATATTCGACCTGTAAAAGTTTCTGATCTGAAAATGTCACAAAAATGGATTTATAGCGAAAGTGCTACGATGACTGGTTTTTGCTATATCAAGCCTTAGCATCGTAAGTGCAACAAGTGTCATACATGCCATATCATGCCTTCTTTCAGGCTAGCTCTGATACCATGTTAAATTTTCAGAATTTACTTCAATTTGATCTAGGATCTTAACTGAGAGAATAACATGTATAGCAAATCTATAGCATATCAATCATGGACACAATAATGCAAGCACACAAGAGACACGGAGTTTACTTGGGGAAAACCATAAAGGTGAAAAACCCCAATAACTTCCTCAGAGATAGATAGAGAAATGATACAACCAGAATAAAAGAGATAGTCTTCTCCTAGCAGCAGAGCCTCCTCCTCCACAAGTGTGCCACTCTCCCAAGTGTGAGTGAGACAATAGAATCTGTAAAATGAGAGAGACACACTCTCTATTTATACACTAACTTGACTTGACCTTTACTCAACTAGGTCGGCCTCAACTTAACCACTTAACATAATGCTGACTGGGCCGACCCCCACTAGGGTGGTCTAATAACCCTTTGAATCACATGGCCTACCCCCAATAGGGTGGTATAATAACCCTTTGACCCACATGACTTATACAGGGCCGACCCCAACAAGGTGGTCTAATAACCCATCAAGTATAAGTTACGACACTTACAATATAAATGACGACACTTCCGTATAGAGGAATAATAACATCTCTATAGGAATACAACCACTTTCGTATAGAGAAATAATAACATCTCTATAGGAATACAATATACATATATGTGAAATACATTGCGAAGTTACATATACATCAATAGTTCGCGCAGTTTTGAGGATTAGTGAAGTTATGATGAAGCGAAGTTAAATTATAGCAGCTTCAAGGCAGTAAAGATTCAACGAAGGTTGGTACTGGCCTATTTTTGGGGGGAAGCATCTTCACAATTCCCGGGCAAAGGGTATGGAATGACGCGTTGGCAGAGGAAAAGGGCCTGTCTCCTTAGCAAAAGTTAAAGTACTAAGGACATCCAGGGTAGTTGGAGCAGTTAAGGAAGAAGCGACGACCTGATAGCTACAGTTATGGCGTTGAAGGTGAGAAGTGCTAAGGACGCAAAAGGGGTACTATCAGTGCCGCACGGTTAGAAGAAGCGGCTGTTAGAGGAAGCGGTTGTTAGAAGGGCGTCAGAGTCAAGGAAGTGACGGAAAGGACACGAAGGACAAGTCGAGTAGCTGAGAAGTTATGACGAAGTATGTTTAGCGGGTTAACCATGCTGCTTTTGGGGGTTTAAGGGTACTATGGGGGCTTGTTACCATACCTATTGTAAAGACGTGACCTTCCGGCACAATCTAAGAGAAGGACGATTTTTTAAGGGAAGGGTTGTTCTCTAAGGGTTATATCTTTGGTCTTAGGACTTTTGGAAAAGAGTAAGCATTGTAAAGAGAAAGAAGAGAGGAAAAAACGTCTGCAGTTGTGTGTGTAGAGACCTATTGTAGACAAGAGTCCGCAGTTGTGTGCGTGGAATGGAATTGTTGAACCTTCCCGTTAATATAAACAACAGTTCCTATGGACGTAGCTCCAATCCTGGGGGTGAACCACGCAAATCAGCATGTTGAATGGATGTATGAGTGTGATTGCTTATGTCTATGCTTATGTTCATGCTTATAGCTACGTATCTTTCTTCTTGTATATGTATTTTCACATGTAAGATGTGAAATTTAGTTCACACCAATATTTGATCAAGAAATTACAACTCTCACAATTAATTCTCACACAACTAGTCAAGAACACTGAAAAATAGTCACATATGATGCAAATAGAATTACTCTCATGAATAATAATACATCAGCCAACCTTGGTAATTAAATGGCTATCAATATATAAAATTACATTAGAGATTCAAATGCATAAGGATTCCATTCAAATGCTCACAAACGTATACTTACTAAAATAATAAAAAACCGCGTAGGTGGAAAGTGTATTCTCCAAGGCACTCCAAAGCCTCACAAATTTCTGATTTAGTGATCAGATAGTGATGTGTGATGGAAAATAATTCCAAATATTGAATTTTGAAGGAAGAAACATGAAGGAGGACGAGTTGGCCAAAAAACAGTTTCCACTAGTCAACTAGCTTTTACGGTTCACCAAAAAAGTGCTAAAAAACAGTAAAAAGTAGCTAGTGCGCCTTTCTAATCCAGAATTGTCTAATAATAGCCAGAATCTAATCCAAGGTCTCCAAGAAATATCTCTAGTGAGTTTAGGAAGCTTTTGTACCACACAATGATGACTTGTGGTCCACACAATGGTGTTTTAGCCAAATACCTAGTCTAATACATAGGAATTGATCATGAAATGATTAATTAATGCTACTAAGGTATTAAATGACATAGATGTGGGTTTTAAATATTCCAAAAGCCCCCCATAATTGTGAATTTATGTGCTAAATATCAGAAATAAAAAAGAACTAGGGCCCAGTAACTAGACATGGTCACCCAATACAATACTGCCTTGTCCATGAAACAAGGAAAGAAGGAAAACCTCATGGAAAAATCCTCCCCTAAAAAATGGACATAATCAAAATTGAAAGATTTCCGATCAATCCTTCACTCCACCACATGTTCAACCATCCCCAGAATTGATCTAAGATAGCTGAATCTCTTCTCAGTAAAATATTTGGTGAAGATGTCTGCAGTTTGCTCACATGTTGAGCAATACTGCAAATCAATGATCTGGTCATGCACTAAAATCCTGATGTAGTGAATATGAATTTCATTATGCTTGGACCTATGTCTCTGTACTAGATCACTTGAGACCCTTATAACACTCTGATTGTCACAAAATATGACAGTAGGAGTACTAAAGGAAATCTCAAATGCTGAAAGAATACCCTGCAACCACACACACTGAGTAGCAACATTCACTGCTCCTCTCTACTCGACCTCTGCTGAAGATAGTGAAATTGCACTTTGTTTCTTGCTAGACCAAAAAAAAGGACCACCTCCAAGCATGAATACAAATCCAAATGTGGATTTTATGTCAAGGCTATCACTAGCCCAATCTGAGTCAGTAAAGCCAAGAAGATCTAGACTAGAATCTGCAACATAGTGAATTCCATTAGTCTTGGTGCTTTGCACATAATGCAAAATTATTTTTGCAGCCCTCCAATGAAGTTCATGTGGCTTCTCCATGTACCTTGATTCCATACTCACAACATATGCAATATCAGGTCGAGTATGAGTCAAGTATAACAAGCTTCCTATACAAGGTGCTATCAACCAAGGGTGTAGATTCTGCTTCTTCAAGTCTAACTCCTGAAAGGAAAGGAGTCTTTGAAGGATTTCAATCAGCCATATTGAACTTATTTAGTAGTTAAGACGCATATTTGGACTGAGATACCTTAGTTCCATTCTCAGTTTGAGAAATCTCAAACCCCAAAAATTGCTTAAGAATTCCCAAGTCAGTCATGGAAAAAGTTTGATGCAAAGCAGTCTTTAATGAAGCAATTTGATCAGTAGAGATACCTGTGATTAGTAATTCATCAACATATAACACAATAATCAGAATTGAGCCATTGATCTACTTTATGTAAACATTCGGATCAGATTTTCATTTCACAAAAGATTGTGACAAGAGAAAGTTGTCCATTTTGGCATACCAAGCCCTAGGGGCTTGCTTAAGCCCATATAAGGACTTCCTCAAACTGCACACATAGTTAGGATCATATGTATAGCCTTCTAGCTGATGCATATAAATATCCTCCTCAATATACCCATGGAGGAATTCACTCTTGACATCCATGTGGTGCACTTCCTAGCGCTTGGATGCAAAAATTTCCAAAACTAGTCTTATCGAATCGTTCGGTGCAACAGGTGAAAAAGTATCATTGTAGTCAAGGCCATGGACTTGGGAGAATCCATTTTCAGTCAATTTGGCCTTATGTTTCACTTTTGTACCATCAACTGCACACTTGGTTTTGTAGATCCACTTACACCTTACCAATTTTCTGCATTGGGTGAGCTTGACTAGCTCCCATGTATCATTCTTTTGTAGTGAATGAAACTACTCATCCATAAAATACTGCCATATTGGGTCATGTGAGGATTCCTCATATTTCCGAGGATCACAATCCACCATCAAATAAAATCTCTCAGACAAGTAAGGATCATTCACATTGAGAGTAGTCTCAAATTGTGATCTAGTCCTCCCTGTGTCCTGAGGAATTCCCACTAGTTCACCAGCTGCTCACAAATTCTTAGCATCCCATTTAGGTCTTGTTGGTGAATTAGGATCTATAATAAAATGGTCCTCATCATCAGAAATATCAAAATAAAAAAATTCAAGAGAAGCATCACTTACTTATTCAGGTGGTGGTGTAGAGGGTTCTCCAATTTCAACATTATGAGAGGGCTCTTCTTCGAATTGAACACTTCTTTCAATGAAGGATTTTTTAGTAGCCATGTTCAGCACTTATAGCCTTTGGATTCCTCTGAATAGCCAACAAAAATACAAGGTTGGATTTGGGGCTGCATATCCCTCCTCTTCTCAAGTGGAATTCTAGCCCAAGCCTTGGAGCCAAAAATACTGAAATGAGAAATATCAGGTTTGTTCCCAGTCCAAGCCTCAAAAGGAGTGATTCCTTTGAGAGCTTTGTGAGGCACTCTATTTTGAATGTATGTGGCACAATTTATTTCCTCATCCCAAATCCTTAGAGACAAGGACTTTTCCTTAAGCATGCATGTTACCATCTCCTTCAATGATCTGTTCTTCCTCTCAGCAACACCATTCTATTGAGGTGTGTATGGAACAGTGTGTTGCATTTGTATGCTTGAAGAGGCACAAAATTGTTGAAACTCATATTTTATGTACTCCCCACCATTATCAGATCTAAGGATCTTGATATGTCTACCAGACTGGTTATCAACTGAGGCCTTGAAAAGCTTGAACAAACCGAACACTTGAGACTTTGGCTTGATGAAATAAATCCAACAGTACCTGGCAAAGTCATCTATGAAGGTAAGGATGTATTTGGAATAGTTCAAAGACTCATGAGGGAAAGGACCTAATATTTCACTGTGAATAAGATACATGGGTGTTGAGGTTCGCTTAGTTTTGGCTCTCTCAAATTTATGCTTTGGGTGCTTTCCTAGAATGCAGCTTTGACACACCTCTTTGGAAAACTTGATATTGTGAATCCCTATGACCATTTCTTTCTCATGGAGTTAGGAAAGGTATCTATAGTTTAGGTGGCCAAATATTTCATGCCACAGTTTGCTTGACTCATTGGCATGGGTTAATAGAGAATAAGGTGAGGGGAATGGCACAAAATGAGAAAACCTATAGATTTTTGAGCTATGGTCAGCAAAACCTAAGGAAAGAATTCATCCTGTTGGCATTTGAAAGATCTCAACATCATTAGGTGTAAAGACCACCTTTTTGGGTGATCCTGTGGGAGTTATCTGGCATACTGACAAAAGGTTAGCAGCAAGTCCTGGAACATATAAAACATTAGCGAATGTACCAAAATCTAGATCAATGTTGCCTTTACCTTTGATTGAAGTTTCATAATCATCACCCAACACAATGTTTGGTCCACTGGAAGAATCAAGATATGTGAAGCATTCTCTTGTGGACACCATGTGCCTTGAAGCTCCTGAGTCAATGATGAAAGAGGTAGATATTGATGTGCTTTCCATCAGTGCATGCACTCTCTCCATCTTTATAATTTTTTCCTCCATCCTTCATCTTTGCGCTCTCAGGAAGAGGAATGTTGGATTTCTCCAGGATTTGAGCCATTTGATCAATGGTCTTCTTCATGCAAGAGATTTCAGGATAAAATCCCCTACTGCAATAATTGCACTTTGTCTTCTCATTCTTCTTGTTTGGATTTCTCTTGAAATTTGAAGAGTCTTCATGGAATTTCTGCTTGTCCTTCCTCTAATTAGTGGGATTCTTGAAATCGGCCTTCTTCTTTCCTTTCGAACCCTTTGAATCTCCGACATTCAAACAATGATACTTTGATGGATTTTTTATGGCTCCCATTAAGATCAATTTGTCTTGTTCTTATATAAGAGCCTCCATGAATTCTGAGAGTGTAGCTCTCTTCCAATTTAGAACTTCCTTCCTTGTGGAGTGGAAGGTCGAAACAAAGACTGAGTAATCAGGGCCAAGCTTGGAGAGAATGGCCAAGATTATTTGCTCATCCTTTTTATCAATTCCACGTTGCTTCAACTATAGAACAAGTGAATTGAATTTCGAGAAGAAATCCTGAAGTTTATCGAAATTCTATAGACTCAATGAAACTAGTTCATTATCGAGTTGGTGGCCTCTTAATTCATTAGTCTTGCCAAACAATTCTTGAAGCTTTAGAAAAACTTCATTTGGAGAGGTAAGACCATCAAGATGGAATAGAATATACCTGGATGTGGTGAGACACAGTAAACCATATGCTTCATCTCTTCGATTTCTCAATTGCTGAGGTTGGCTCAGGTTCAGTTGCCACGGTCACCCTGTAGAGGCCTTTGCTCCTCAACATGATCTCCATCTGCGCTTTCCAGTCAAAATAATTGAATGGAGTGAGGATTATCTGATGCAACTGATAAATGGAAGCTCTAACATAGCTTTTGGAGTGGTTTGGGTGCGCCCAAAGATGTTTTGTTTCACCCTCGGGGTGATTGAATGCGCCATGTAGATGATTGAATGCGCCCTGTAGAGACTGGTTGGATCCTGCAAGACAATCAATGAAGAAAAGAATATATTGATAGCTCTGATACCATGTGAAATTTATTTCACACCAAGATCTGATCAAGAAATTACAACTCTCACAAATAATTCTCACACAACTAGTCAAGAACACTAAAAAACAGTCACATATGTTGCAAATATTATTACTCTCATGAATAATAATACATCAACCAAACTTGGGAAATTAAATGGATATCAATATATAACATTACATCAGAGATTTGAATGCATAAGGATATCATTTGAATCCTCACAAAAGTAGACTTACTAAAATAATGCAAAACCTCCCTAGGTGGAAAGTGTGTTCTCCAAGTCACTCCAGAGCCTCACAAAGTTATGATTTATTGATTAGATAGTGATGTGTGATGGAAAAGAATGAAAAATCTAGAATTTGGAAGGAAGAAACATCATGGAAGATGAGTTGGCCAAAAAACAGGTTCCACTAGTCAACTAGCTTTTACCTTTCACCCAAAAGTGGTAAAAAACAATAAAAAGTAGCTAGTGAGCCTTTCTAATCCAGAATTGTCTACTAATAGATAGAATCTAATCCAGGAACTCCAGAAATGTGCTATAGTAATTTTAGGAAGATTTTGGACCACACAATGATGAATTGTGGTCCACACAATGGTGTTTTAGCCAACTACCTAGTCTAATACATAGAAATTAATCATGAAATGATTAATTAATGCTACTAAGGTATTAAATGACATAGATGTGGGTTTTAAATATTCCAACATATTATGGATGAGAGTAATATGTTAATTCATGAACAAATATAACTAAATAGCAAGCAATTCTAAGTAGGTTGAATACATAAGTTGTATGGGTAAACACTAAGTCAGCGAAGTCTGTAATGTGTGCGTCTACTGGAAAGCGTAGTACTTGATTCAAATTCTTATGTTGCATTGGGTAGATTCTCGTAAGTGCAGCCCCAGAGTACGTTGTAGTATATGAAGTAAATGCGAAGTAGGTGTGACTTCGCTTAGCTCACCAGTTATTATTTGCTTCTGCAGCCCCACCATAACTTCACCTCGGGTGAGACTTCAGTCTGTTTGCAGGATGTTTCCTAGTTGTAGAAACATGCTTCTGCAGCCCCACCATAACTTCACCTCGGGTGAGACTTCAGTCTGTTTGCAGGATGTTTCCGAAAGGGCCAGTGAAGAAGGGTTATGTTGGACCAAAACTGCGCCGAATCCGAGTCTAATCTAAATATTAAGAGATAGGGATTTACAACCCAACAAAACCATTCTTGATGTTGTTGCGGTGATATGTCGAAATTTAGTTGATGTAACAACACTTTAAATTTATGATAAAATTCCGATACAGTCTCATTAGGATTTTGTTCGATTTATTTTAATTCTATAATGCATTGATATTCTGACTTAGGTTTCTTGAACTCTCTTATCAGCGCAGTTCTGATATCTACTAGTGTTCAATTCTGTCCAACATAATACTTCATGAACCATGTTAGAGCTCTGTCTCTAAATGTAGTAACTAACTGAGCTTGTATTATAGCTTCGTCTTGGACTTGCTTAACATTCCACACGGCTTCACAAAGAAACCAATGTTTCTCTCGGTCTTCTATATCAGTTCCTTTAAAAATGGGTAGCTTAATGTCGTCTGCCATTCTTCTTCTAGGAAGTGTAGTGTTCTGCGATGATGAGGGTATACCACTACTTGACTGATTCTGGGTATAAATCCCGCGGTGTTATTGCTACTCTTGTTCTGTGAACTAGTAGTATTACTTCCATCAACTGGAGGTTTCTACGGAGTGATAGGATTATATGTAGTTGTTCTAGGCTCCGTTTCGCTATCAAACTCACCCTGATATGACTGTCTATCACCACATAACTCAGTTTCTAGGGGTATGTGAGTTTCGAATTCACGATACCTCTATCTAGTGCTAGGATTATATCTTTTTCCACTTCGCAAAGTATAAGTATATTCCTCAATGTCACTATCTATGTTACTAAACCTTACATATTCAAATATCTAGGAGTTTTATTGCATTCTCAAAACACCTTTTTCTTCTAACAACATTTTAATGTATAAGCTGAGATTTTTTAGGTACTTACCTCTGAATCCTTTGAATAAATCTCATTCTGCTGCGATGTAATACTTCAGAGTGTCCACAACAAACTATGTAATGTATCCTTCTAGTATGCTACCCACCCAAAATTCTGCTGCTCTTGAAATTGGGCTATCAACCTCTTTAAAGTCTCTGAATCAATTCTGGAGTCCACTCTGTAGGTTCTCCGCCCTGAAATTTTTTTTTGCGTTCTGCAAGTCTTGTTATCCCCTCGTGTAGCTCGTTACCAAAAAATGTGAAGAAGATTTTGTGTATGACAGAAAATAGGTATCTCTGCAACCACTCTTATGTAGATAAGTGCAGATGTCTTTTTTCTTTCTCCGCAAACTCCTTTCTGTCTTAGTCACCTAGTTCTCTATCTTCATCCTCTCAGGATTCCAGTTATTAGAACACATCACCAGTCAAGCGCGAAAATGACCCCTTGTTAGCTATACTTCCTTCTTCACAGTCTCATAACATAACAGCATCGCATATCGCCATTCTTTAGCGCGACAATGAAACCATTTATTGGCTCACTACCCTTTGTTAGTTCGCAACTTCTTCTCACTGTTTTCTTTGGGGCTGACCCGAGTTCTGTGAGGTTATTCTATCTTTAGTCCAACAAAATCCCCTTCATTGGACCTTTCGGCATCAACGTGCGAGCAGGCTAAAGTCTCACACGAAGCGAAGATGGGTGGTTACAGAATTAGGTTTTTGTAACCTGGTGACGCGCGGTTATGTTATACAAGGTGAAGATCCGCAGTTCACTCAACATTTACTTAGCAGATCATTCCTTGACATGTATTTACTCACTTGCGTTCCTCGACAACCTACAGGATTTGTTGATTTGTTGTTACTGCGCATTTACGTATGACCATTCACTGTAATATAACAGTGCATTTATGTGATTGCGCACTTCACAGTTCTTATCAATACAGACTTCGCTAAATTACTATTATTCCTTTAACTGTCTTAACTAGGAAACTACGCATTCATCACATCCATTGAAACTCCACAATATTCATGTGTTCATGTTCCTATACTTAGCATATCATTTCCATCCTTATTCATTAACACTTAGCATATTCAAACATGTGCGTCAAATACTTAACATATTATTCTCATCAGCATACATATGAAAATACATATAAAATCATGAACATATATAAACACAAAACAATCCCACATAAGCAATCACACAACACAAGTTTTTACGTCATTCACCCCCCCAGATGAGAGCTATGTACATGGGAACTGTTGTTTATTTCTTGGAAGGGTTAACAGTTCCAATCTGTGCACTCAGATGCAGATTCTTCTCTACAATAGGTCTCCTCGCACACAACTGCAGAGCCTTTCTCTCTCATAGATCTCTTAGCACGGATTTACAACAATACTTTATTGCTCTCGCAAAATATGTCAAAATATAACCCTTCCCTATGCAAAATTGCCCCTTTTATAGATTGTTCATGAAGGTCACATCTTTACAATAACTATGTGTCGAAACCCCATAGTACCTTAAACCCAAAATGACACGGTTCTCCTATTGAACATGCTTTGCCTTTACTTTGTTGGAGCTCTGCTTTTCTTTGCGCCACTTCTTCAGGCTCTGATGCTTCTCTGATAGTCGCAGTCTGGCCACGTGGCTCTGACGCTGACATGGTGCTTCCTTTACACCATCCTGTCTATTTACTTCTTCGTCCCTGTAACTGACAGTCCGCCGCTTCTTCCTTAACTACTCCAACTACTTCGTTGATCATTAGTACTTCGCATTTACTTAGGGGA
The DNA here is from genome assembly GCA_027924585.1 of Larix kaempferi. Lineage (NCBI taxonomy): Eukaryota > Viridiplantae > Streptophyta > Pinopsida > Pinales > Pinaceae > Larix > Larix kaempferi. Next base: position 10,204,764 of record BSBM01000841.1, read on the forward strand.
TAGATCCCTATCTGTCACTTTGCCGCGCTCCATGGCCTGCTCTCGGGAATTGCGGAGTTGTTTCTCCCAAAACTAGTTGATGTTAGGTCTCACCCAACTTGTACCTCTACTATCAAAACTGTCCTTTCTCTTGGACTGCGCCATCAAGACTGTCCCACTTGGGGTGCACCCAATAGATTCTGCAGCTGAGAGCGCATAATGGAACTGTTACCCCTTCCAAGCAATATAAGAACAGTTCCTGTGGACGTAGCTCCCATCTAGGGGGTGAACCACATAAATATCTGTGTTATGTGTATGAATCTATGATATTCTTTGTATTCATGTATGATTATGCTTGTATATTTGCTTTCATATGAATATGAATGGGAATGATATGTTAAGTAAGCGGAACACACATGTATGAGGGAATATAAGTTGAGGGAATATACACACCCAATATCACCTCATCTCCCTCTTCCTATGTCTTTGATTTAGTCTCTAGAAAAACGATCTTCTCATTATCCTAATTGTTGATAATTTTGTGAGTTGGAAGACCTCATGTCCTCATCAAATATTAGATCTTTGCCTGCCATAGTCTCTCACGGTGCCATAATATCAATATGTTAAGCTATGGAAATATTACTGTCTCCATCAACACAAGATGTTATCACAACATCTCAAACCTCCAAATAATGCTAACCACTTGTGAATATAAAGGAATATAATCTTATCATAGGAAAACTACAAAATTTAATCATTCCTCAAGTCATCATTAAGGGAAAAAATCTCTAGACACCTCATCATGATATTTTTAGGACACCATACAAATATAATCACATATCCAAATAATATTAAGACAATTGGATTAGGTCTGTCAAAATCACAATGATAAACAACCAACAAATCAACTCCTCGATCTTGAAATACCAAGCTCAGGTACAAGCAATAACCCACGTAGGGATATTATCACACTATGAACATGAGAATCCCTTTGATGCACCTCAAAACCTCTGGAAATTGAAGTAAAAACCTAAACATGATCAATTCTTTAATCTCCAGAGAATACAGAATCAACAGTAACATCATGGTTGTTGAGATATTGTAACTTCAAAGAATATTATATTTGTACTTTATTATTCCGGAGATGATTCATTCCTCCGTGAAGATCTTATTGTATATCCGGAGATGTTTATTCCTCCGTCGGAATGTGGTAACTTGGGTTATTAGACTTCCCTAGTGGGGGTCGGCCCTGTATGTGTTATGTGGGTCAAAGGGTTATTAGACCACCCTAAAGGGGTCGGCCCAGTCAGTTATAATGGGGTATTTAACCTAATGGTTAAATACGAGCCTACATGTACTTGTGTAAAATACATATCAGAGTAGTGTATAAATAGAGGAGGTGTGTTCCTCATTATACACATTCACTCACTTGAGAAAGGCGCACTTGTGGAGGAGAGGTCTGCTATGGAGAAGAAGGAGCTTATGCTCAGGGTTTGCATCTTTGTATATTGCTGGTCATCTATATTGAGGAAGCTTTACTGGGTTTTCTACCCCATGAGGGTTTCCCAGGATAAATCTCTGTCTCTTGTGTTTATGCTATGCTTGTTGTTTCTTCAGTGATCCTGTATATGATATTATTGTGAAATGGAATGTAATGCTGCTATTTTCTGTCTTAGCATATTTAATTTTAACATGGTATCAGAGCTAACCTGAAGGAAGACAAGGTATGGCACTAAAGACACTTGCTTTACTTACGACAATTTGAAGGTTAGGGTTTTACATAGCAAAAACCAGTCATCGTAGCACTTTCGCTATAAATCCGTTTTGGAGAATTTTTCGGATCTGAAATTGTTACAGGTGGAAGCTAAAATCTCCAGGTACCTTGTGTCCAAAGGACAACCTCTAATTCGTTGTACTTTGTGATTTATGATCTGTACAATATAGGGTTTCTGCCTCTTCCAGATCTGAGTCAAAATCAGGTGACCTTGGGAAAAAGGTCATAACTTGGGCTAGGAAGCTCCAAATGAAATTTCGTGAAAAGTTACAGGTAGTACACAGATTGTACTATCTCAGAAAACTTTTTCAGGGGCCGAAGTTGAATCAGTGACACGTGGCACGCCGTACAAGTTCGCTCTCCTGTATTATCCCATAAACAGGTCATGTTGTGACACTTGGCATAACTCTCTATCAGAGAATCCAATTGAGGTCAGACCTGTCAGGATGGAAAGATAACAGGCCGAGCTATCTCAGAAAACCTTTTTCAGAGGCCGAAGGTCAAACAGTGACACGTGGAACTCCGTACAAGTTCGCTCTCTTGTATTTTCCCAAAACAGGTCACGTTGCGACATTTGGCATAACTCTCTCTCAGAACATCCAATTGAGGTCAGACCTATCAGGATGGAAAGCTAACAGGTCAGGATATCTCAGAAAACTTTTTCAGACCCTGTGGATCAAAAATTTCGGAGTTACACTAGAAACAATCAGGTACATATTTCTGTCAAAACAGAATTATTTTTTGGTACCTTCATTCATGGCTTCCGGAATTTAGGGCTTTGAAGAAAGTTGGAATTTTTGTAATCGGAGACCACGGCTGGATGCTACTCATCAAAATAGAAATTTAGAGACCAAGATCAGAATTTTTGGTTGGGCAGAAGGCCGGGCTTGATTAGACCCTAGTTCGGGACTTTGATCAGAAAAGTGGAAAATTAGGGCTTCTGTAAAAATGGGAATTTTTGAAATCTGTGACCACGGCTGGAAGCTCCTCAGAAAAATAGAAGCTTAGAGCTTTGGATCAAACCTTTTGATGGGGCAAAAGAGTGGGCTTCATCAAACCCCAGTTCAGGGTCACATCCAGTGAATCCGAAAGTTTCAAAGGCAAAATTAAGGAGTAAAACTTTGCAGTTTTCAAATTCTGAATATACCAGTTTGATCAGCTCATCAAGGTCCAGTTCTTGCAAATCAAGTGGATTGGGTTAATCCTAGAAGAAGATGGATTGGTCACCTGCATAAGTGAAGAAGTTCCTGTCTCAGAGGGAGATGAGGATAAGGGCTTACATAAGAAGAATACAAGCGATCTCGACAGGTATGACTCATTGAGGTATGTTTCGATATTTGTCCATGATTAAGTTTATGGTATGTTTGTCTTCAGGTTATTACAGTTAGTACAATTTTGATTTTAGATTTGTCGTATAACCTTAACAAAATTATGAATGCATGATAGAAGATATTCATTGGTTAGGGTGTTGACACTTATGATTGTACTAATGCATTATGATGTTGTGTGAGGTTGATGTTGTCTGCTAACAAGATACAGGTACATCACAAAAGACAAATCAGGTTCCATGACCATGAAAACACGAAGACAAAGACTCATCCATAATCTTTGTTCTACTTACGAGGTATGTATGACTTTGTTATATTATGCTTAACCTATGAGACATGCAGGTTCTAGCTCAGGATCTCTAAATCATTGAAGAGATTGTTTAGGTATGTTGTACATAACCAAGTAGGTATACTAATCCAGGTATGTTTCCCATGAATCTTACCTTGTGTTAGGATCCCTTATATAAGTATACTTGATATGATTGGTTATGCTTATTCATAAAGTTAGTAATCAAGGGTTTATGCATGATTTAATTAACCAGAAGAGTACTATGATCAAACAAGAATATGCATGAGTAAAAGAAGACTTACTTGAAACCCTGAATACTAATGATCATGACTATACATATTCAAGATTATTTAGAATTAGAATGTTTTGAGAATATACTAATGAATGAATGTTTGTGTATGAGATCATGAGGATGACACTAGTGCACACTTGAGCATGCACAGTGGTACAGAATGAATAGAAGTTCAAAGGACATATAGAAGATCAAGCGGGAGGCAACCACACAAACATAAAAGATAAGTATTTGAGTTGTTATTTGAAATAGTAAATGATATTTCTTGTATGCATATTTGTATTCCTAGAACATATCATGCTGAGTGCAAACATTCATAGAGCATTGAACATTATACTACTAATATGCATATGATTGGTAAGTTGGACAAACATTCCATTGTTGCTTGTCTAGAATGAAACCTCTTTGCTGACATGCTAAGAGCTGTGCACACTCTCGATAGTATGTTCTGGTAGAGATGGAAGGCATCTAGATAGCCACTGTATGCATACAGGATATGGGAAAGTGTTGTGCCAAAGTATTGGTCAAGATAGTTGCATAACTATATAAATGATATCTGTATGCATAATAGGTTATCATGATTTCATGATTATGAAGGATTACTAATCATGTACTTAATTTTGTTTTGTAGGAAAGATCATGAAGAATAATGAACACCGAACAAGTGATGGATGTTCAACAAGAAGATTTACAAATCAAACAAAATATAGAAGGCTTGTGGCTAGAAGATTCTCTTAGAAAGAGGAAGAGAATCATGATGAGATGTTTGCTCCAAGTGGCTAGATAAGACCATTCTCTTAATGGTGCAATTAAAGAAAAAGTGTGAATCAGGTTCTGTATGGGTTCCCAGGATCGATAGTATATTGATGAGAATACATGTGGGGATTGTATCATCCTTGAACACTTGTTCTAAAGTGAGCCGTAGACAGGTGTCTCCGAGAAAGAAAAGGGATTGGATCATCCCTGGACTTTCAGTCCTAAAGAGAGCCGTAGACGTAAGGTCTCCGAGAATGAAGTCCTTAGTGGACAGTTAAGGGGATTGGATCATCCCTGGACTTTCAGTCCTAAAGAGAGCCGTAGACGTGAGGTCTCCGAGAATGAAGTCCTTAGTGGACAGTTGAAGGGATTGGATCATCCCTGGACTTTCAGTCCTAAAGAGAGCCGTAGACGTGAGGTCTCCGAGAATGAAGTCCTTAGTGGACAGTTGAAGGGATTGGATCATCCCTGGACTTTCAGTCCTAAAGAGAGCCGTAGACGTAAGGTCTCCGAGAAGTGGGGATTGTATCATCCCCGGACCTTGGTCCCTGAATTGATCCGTAGACGTATGGTCTTCGAGAATAAAGTGATGGGGATTGCATCATCCCGGAACCACTAGTTCAAAATGTACGTGAGGACTGCATCGTCCATGAACTGGGTTCAAAATGTACGTGAGGACTGCATCGTCCATGAACTGGGTTCAAAATGTACGTGAGGACTGCATCGTCCATGAACTGGGTTCAAAATGTACGTGAGGACTGCATCGTCCATGAACTGGGTTCAAAATGTACGTGAGGACTGCATCGTCCATGAACTGGGTTCAAAATGTACGTGAGGACTGCATCGTCCATGAACTGGGTTCAAAATGTACGTGAGGACTGCATCGTCCATGAACTGGGTTCAAAATGTACATGAGGACTGCATCGTCCATGAACTGGGTTCAAAATGTACGTGAGGACTGCATCGTCCATGAACTGGGTTCAAAATGTACGTGAGGACTGCATCGTCCATGAACTGGGTTCAAAATGTACGTGAGGACTGCATCGTCCATGAACTGGGTTCAAAATGTATGTGAGGACTGCATCGTCCATGAACTGGGTTCAAAATGTACGTGATGGGATTGCATCGTCCCTAGACATGAGACTTGTCTTAAAGTGATAAGGACTAATCATCCTGTAAGTAGATTGGGATTGCATCGTCCCTAGACATGGTGAGGTGTCTTAAAGTGATAAGGACTAATCCTCCTGTAAGTAGATTGGGATTGCATCGTCCCTAGACATGGTGAAGTGTCTTAAAGTGATAAGGACTAATCATCCTGTAAGTAGATTGGGATTGCATCATCCCTAGACATGGTGAGGTGTCTTAAAGTGATAAGGACTAATCCTCCTGTAAGTAGATTGGGATTGCATCGTCCCTAGACATGGTGAAGTGTCTTAAAGTGATAAGGACTAATCATCCTGTAAGTAGATTGGGATTGCATCGTCCCTAGACATGGTGAGGTGTCTTAAAGTGATAAGGACTAATCATACTGTAAGTAGATTGGGATTGCATCGTCCCTAGACATGGTGAGGTGTCTTAAACTGATAAGGACTAATCATCCTGTAAGTAGATTGGGATTGCATCATCCCTAGACATGGTGAGGTGTCTTAAAGTGATAAGGACTAATCATATTGTAAGTAGATTGGGATTGCATCATCCCTAGACATGGTAAGGTGTCTTAAAGTGATAAGGACTAATCATCCTGTAAGTTGATTCGGGATTGCATCATCCTTAGACATGGTGAGGTGTCTTAAAAGGATAAGGATTGATCATCCTGTAATTTGATCTGGATTGCATCATCCATAGACATGAGAGATGTCTTAAATTGAGAGGGATTGATCATCCCATAAGTGGATCAGGATTGTATCATCCTTGGACCTATGTCCTAAAGTGAGAGGGATTGACCATCCCGTAATTGGATCATGTGTGTTGCAGGGTATGCTGCTGTTGTGTATACTTGTATCAGTGTGGATACTTGTATTGATAGATGTATTAGTGAGAATACATGCTTTTGATGATAGATGTATTAGTGAGAATACATGCTTTTGATGATAGATGTATTAGCGAGAATACATGCTTTTGATGATATATGTATTAGTAAGAATACATGTTTTGATGATAGATGTATTGGTGAGAATACATACTTTTGATGATACATGTATTGATTAATGTACTTGTATGGTTGAGGATACTTATGTTGTAGATCGAGATGATCCAGATGCTGTAGATCAAGATGATCCAGATGCTGTAGATCGAGATGATCCAGATGTTGTAGATCGTGATGATCCAGATGCTGTAGATCGAGATGATCCAGATGCTGTAGATCGAGATGATCCAGATGGTGTAGATCAAGATGATCCAGATGCTGTAGATCGAGATGATCCAGATGCTGTAGATGAGATGATCCAGATGCTGTAGATCGAGATGATCCAGATGTTATAGATCGAGATGATCCAGATGCTGTAGATCGAGATGATCCAGATGTTGTAGATCGTGATGATCCAGATGCTGTAGATCGAGATGATATGACGATGCTGATGATCGTGAGATGACGATGTTGATGATCGTATGATGACGATGCTGATGATCGTGAGATGACGATGCTGATGATCGTGTGATGGTGATGCTGACAATCGTGAGGATTCAGATATTGATGTTGCTGTAGCTGTTTGAGTGCTGCATAAGATAAAGACTCAGTACTGAAGATGTTGATGTTCCAGTATTGAAGATATTCCAGTAACTGGTTGAGTTACTGATGATGTTGAGAAAGCTTCCAATGATTTATAGATGTATCATGTATGATGTTGATGACTCCTTGCTCGTGCAGATGCTGTTATAATATCCTTCTCGTTAAGGGGGAGTGTTGAGATATTGTAACTTCAAAGAATATTATATTTGTACTTTATTATTCCGGAGATGATTCATTCCTCCGTGAAGATCTTATTGTATATCCGGAGATGTTTATTCCTCCGTCGGAATGTGGTAACTTGGGTTATTAGACTTCCCTAGTGGGGGTCGGCCCTGTATGTGTTATGTGGGTCAAAGGGTTATTAGACCACCCTAGAGGGGTCGGCCCAGTCAGTTATAATGGGGTATTTAACCTAATGGTTAAATACGAGCCTACATGTACTTGTGTAAAATACATATCAGAGTAGTGTATAAATAGAGGAGGTGTGTTCCTCATTATACACATTCACTCACTTGAGAAAGGCGCACTTGTGGAGGAGAGGTCTGCTATGGAGAAGAAGGAGCTTATGCTCAGGGTTTGCATCTTTGTATATTGCTGGTCATCTATATTGAGGAAGCTTTACTGGGTTTTCTACCCCATGAGGGTTTCCCAGGATAAATCTCTGTCTCTTGTGTTTATGCTATGCTTGTTGTTTCTTCAGTGATCCTGTATATGCTATTATTGTGAAATGGAATGTAATGCTGCTATTTTCTGTCTTAGCATATTTAATTTTAACAATGGTCAACTCACTCCTAAGATAATCCATAAACCCTGTCCATGTACTCTACAATACTTCCATCAATTGCAAGCTTGGAATCAATCATTAAAACCACAATAGGGGCACACTCCATAACCTGACACAAAGGAACTAGTTTATTGTTCTCTAGAGTTCCAAGAACGCATGAATGACCGAGATTCAATGAGCACTTCCATAGGGTGAAATATAGACCATTCACTTGTGGCTGTTTCAGAAGAAATCACTGCCTTCCAATGAAATATCAAACATAATAACAACTATTAGATCAAAAGCTGACATAGATTCCCAATAAATATTTGACTAAATAAAATTTGGTTAAGTGTCATGTTTGTGGCGTGGTTTGGAGTCCTAATAGAATTTTCCGATAGTCTATCAAAGGACAACCAATGGAAACAATTGATTGGTCATCGGAGGACCCACATCGGATTTGAAAACATGTTGTTCATTTTGAATCCCCAACAGAGAAGCCTGACGGAGAAACAAGTGGCAGAATCCAAGTGGTTGTTTATATTTAATATCATAGGTAACAATAGAAGAACTATGGAGGATTCCAAAAAGATGAACTTCGACGTTGTATCAAATATTGACACGTGAAAGAAATCTAGTGGAGTATCAAAATACACTAGTGGAGTTTCTATAAGGTGTCAGTTAAGCAGGGTACGATGGAAATCCCCTATAGGACACGTGGTAGAGAATCGGAGTTAAATTCTCAAAGTGTGCTTGAAAGCACACCTTGTGAAAGAACGAAAGTTAAGGACCGACAACTAGTCCAATATGACACATGGCAGTATCTTGGAGGTTTTTTTAGGAGGTTAATATAGAGGTGTATTTTTTCGACGCTTTAGTTTCTAGGTTTTTGGATGGAACCATGAGATAATCCAAAAGGTGTTGGGTCATTTTGGTGAGAATATCCATAGTTGAAATTTTAGATCAACAACTAATCCATAGTTGTCTCGAGCTGTTGGGTGGAGACAACTGTGTTGCATGGTTCCTATTGATTGGTAACAACTCCAAATTTTCATAGTTTCGAAACAAAATTTGACCTATCCGTTATCGCCTTCCACTCCGATAGTTGGAAACCACGTGGGCCCCTATCAAAACGTCATATGCTTCACATCGAGATCTACTGAGAGTCTCCCTGGAATATTTCCCGAGGAACGTACACTCCACGTGCACCAAGACATGACTTACACATGGCCTTGACACCTGGATGATTTCATATCACATCACTTCAAAATTTTCCCAATTCCCATGAGTAAAGAGTGGCAAAAAATTTCCAAGTACCACAAATTGGCCATACCACATCTTAGGAAGCCCATTCCACCATGGAAGACATTAGGGTAGTGGTGCCTACATCAAGTTTCAAATCAACAAGGATGAGGAAAAAATTCAATTGGGAAGTTGAAACATAAAACTCATCAGAAAGTTGAAATAATGAGTGAGAAAAATCAGTTTTGGAAATAAATGGAAAACATGGCAGTTCCAAGAAAGAAGAAAAGCAGTAACAAGAAAAGACCCCCCTTATATGATTATAATTGAAATTTGAATTCAAGGATCACTTAATTTTGGGAGAAAAACATCTTCCAAGAGTATGAGATCGTAGAATATTTCAATGGGAAAAATGGATGGATCATGAGACAGACCAAAGAATCTAATATATTCTACCTCTCATTTTGTATTAGTCAGTAAAAATATTCTACGTAATTCCATATCCATTTGAGACTATGGATCTCATCTTTATTCTGAATAAAATTTGCAGACAGCCAACTATTTCATCATGTTCATAGTATATGTGTGATGTGTGTCTTTGAATATGATTGATTTTATTTTACATGACCAATTTCCTTTGGACGAATGTTTAATTTATTGATTAGTACTTGAATTATTCATGTTGTTTAATATGCCAAGGATTCTAGTTGTCTATTTCCATGAGCTTCACAATATAAGATTCACACCTTTATTAAACTGTTGAATTCTTAATTCCTCGGCATGTTCTTTTGCACACCTTTGTTAAATCATTGAATTATTAATTGCTCAGCACATTCATCTACCCATAGAGATTACAATACTTATCCATGTAGATACCTATTATATTTCTATTTGTTTCAATATATGCTTTTATCCACTCTTTCTAAATCAAGATACATGAATACAAAATGGGAGAATGCCTCTAGAGTTGAAAGTCTTACCTTATCCTTCCATTTTGTCCTGGATGCCTATACAAAATTAAAGGAAAACCCAAAATTTATGTTTCACATGAAAATATTGATCTCTAAATCTAAATATGAATATATTGAGCTATATCATGCCCTGGCATAGTTCCGACAACAACCTAGAACATCTTAGGGGATAACATGAAAAATGGCACTGTAGCCAGGGAGCGAAGATGAAAATTTATTTTTCCTTAGGGTATGACAAAGACAAGATTTGATTCTTGAAGGTGAACGTGATTTAGACACATGTTTTTCGATTATTCACTTGGCGACTCCATTGATACTACTCTGGTAAGAGACATACCAAAGCCAACCCTACGCCTAAAAATCTACGGGTTCTTGCTAATACTGAAAAATTGGTCACCCTGCGAAATACCTGGGAGGTGACATTCAAAATCAACACTGGATTCATGAGGTGGATATTCAAAGGATGGTTGTTCAATCTTCACCTGAAGACTCAAAGTCTATTCTTCAAGACTCCACTAGGGGCACAAACCTATTAATACACGTAAGAAAATTGGTTATTATTATAGTCATGAGTATCTTTCAAGAAATGTTGGTTTTGTTGCTCACTTCTTTGTTGATTTTCCCTTTAAATTTGAAAAATCCTCTCCTTCATTTTATACCATGGAAAAAGCATAGGTTCACTAACTTGTCTTCTTTATCAAAGCAAGATATCTTGTTTGCATCTGGTACTGTTGAGATAGATATTTTTTCATTACTCTCTTCTGAAAACAAAATTGAGCCCTCTGTTCCATTATCCTTTAAATACCTTATCAAACAAAAAGATCCTATTCCTGTTCATGTAATAAGTAACCAATATTTGAAGTTCCTCTGGAACAAGAAACCTATAGACTTATTCCTCCAACCATCAATAAACCGTGTCCATCATTTTATTGAGAAACCCACATACCAAATCATCTAACTACATGCAAATATGATCACCAATCTTCAAATATTTATGCTATAGTTTCAAGGAGATACAAGGATCTCAAACTTCCACCCACTCTCCATGATATGCCTACTAAGTACCATTTTCCCAAATTCAATGGATATGGTAGTGTTACAAGAGAAAAACATATGTCAAATTTCCAAGATTATATCAATAACCTGGATATTCGATATGAATATGTGTGCATGATAATATTCAATTAGTAATTGGAGGGAGGTTAGAGGTAGTGGTTCAAAGAATTGCATGAATGTTCTATATCTTCTTGGATGAATTTTCATGGCATGTTTTTAAGTAAGTGGGCTATGAGGAAAACTGACCACCAATAGCTATCTAAGTTTTATACTATCAATAGAAATAAATATGCATTAGAGCCAATTTGAGGTCTAAAATAGGTATCCTAAGAAAACGAGCCATTAATAAGTAGGAATTCAATAACCAATAGAATTTCAAGAATTCGGGTCAACGATTATCGTTGAGTTGGACATATATAATTCAATGATGCTTAATTGTCATATTTGTATTTGGCAATGGATAATTCCATATAAACCTCACCTTAATTAAGATATCAATAAGATATGATTAATATTCTTGAACTACTATATATATAATATTTTATATTATCACTACCTCTAAATATTATGAAAGTAAATGTCACTTTAATTAAAATCATAATAAAATTACTTTTAAATACCAAAAACATGTATACCATTGATTGGTTAAATAAAAAATAATAATAACCAATTATTCATACACATAAAACAATTAACAACTTATACTATATAATATTATAACTAATACCTAACAATATACTAATATATTATGATATATACTACCTAACATAATACCATAACTAATATATTATATTATATACTATAATGATAACTAAAACTACATATTATGTACTACCTAACTAGCCTATTTACTAACCTAATATCCAACAAAATACTAATATATTATATTATATACTACTTAACTAACATGATACTATAATTAATTTATTATATATATACTAAGTTATAATTAATACTATATATTATATACTATCTAATTAATTTAATAATGCGTAATTACCATAGATACGTGACTATATAATACATAGTCTACCTCTATACACGTCCTTCAATAGTTTTTAATACCTAACCATATAATACATTACCATTATTATAATAGTTTTATATTATATTAATCTATTATTAAATATTATATTAATATATTTTTACGTGTGATATTATATTTTTATATAATTATAATAGTTTTCATATATGATTAGGGGAAATTGGGATGAAAAATGGGTCTCAATCTAATACCCTTGAATTGAAATTATATAAAAGGATGAAAAATATTCAATTTGAAGAAGCAAGTTAGATATTATAAATCTAATAAGTATGGCGTAAAATAATCCATCCAATATACACCTTGAAAAGTTGGGTCCTATACTTTTAAGTTGGCACTATGTATTTAATTTTCTTTCCTTTTTTTCAACAGAAAAAACAGTAACTTGATATTCATAAAGAAGGAGAACCAAAGTTATAGAGTCTTTGAAAGAATGCTTAAAGGGCATAGTCTACCAACACAAGGCTTCCAAAAATACATCAATATAAGCCCAGCCGAAAGTTCAAAACAACTCCAAAACATATAGCTGGAACTAATTAGACAAACCAAAGAAGAAGATCAAAATCTATTGATTGCTAGTTTGGCAGTCCAAAATTTCATAATCTTAAAATAAGACTAAGGATCCATTATTTACCACACCCTAGTCAACCCATTCCTCATAATGTAGAGGACCATCCATATCACCAACTGTGCTCTTTGAAAGAAGATAAGCTTCGCAGTTAAATTCCCGATAGATGTGAGAGAAATAGATATAACCAAACCAATCCTTTAGTTCTAGAACTCTTCTAGACCACTACTCTAACTGGAGGACCTGTAATTTTAAATGTTCGACAACCCATTCAGTTACAACTCTAGAATCGCCTACAACATGAAGATTCAAGATGCTTCTCTTATGAGGAAACCATAATAGTCCCCATAGGGAAAGAAGATCTACTTTGGTATTGGCAACAACACCAAATCTCATCCAAAGTTTAATAATATGATCTTTTTTTACCTTGAGAAACATTCCTCCTCCACAGATACCATTATTCTAAGCTCCATCAAACTAACCCATAAGAATAATGTCATCAAAGATAGGTTGGGGATGTGGTCTTATACCTCCATAATTTTCTTTTTTATATTATTCCATAAATAGAGAGATATTTTTTTTAGCTAACTAAGAAGGCATAGGGCTGAAGATTCTAAAACATTAACCTATTTCTAGCTTTCCATACTTCCCATACTATAATCAAAGGAATCTCTTTGAATTTAAACCACTTAAGAAACCACAAATACACACAATGTTGAAAATATATCCCTTCCTAGCTATCTTTGAAATTTAACAAATTACTTATCTAAGACCAAACAAAAATGAATAAAGCACAGTTTCATTGTGAATAAATGTGAGCTTGTTTCTTCATTTACTTTGCATAGGACACACATACGCGAGCCGTTGAATCCATGCTTGATGAGATTTTCCCAACTCAAAAAATTTCCTTCTAAGCAAAGCCATATAAAGCACTTAAATTTAAGATGAATTTTCCAAATGTATATTTGTTTTGTCCATCATTTGGAAGAATGAATTATCTTTCCTTATTTTGGGTGAAAACACTACATCGAACTTTGTCTTCATAAATTGATTTTAATATAAAATATATATTTAAGGTAGCTTTGATAAAGTGAAATAACCATGGGCAGATTCCATAAAAGTGAAGTAGTACAAACAATTGTCTACATAGCATTATTTTATCAATTTATTGATTTTTCCTTAGGAGGCCCATCTTTTTTAATGCTAGTTCTGAATTGATTGATATCGTTATGTTCCATTGTGCATTCATGTGCAAGGATGTATGCAAATTCTTCCCATAGTATTATTATAATATGATATTATTAGTTATTAGTTATTACTATTATATATTACTTATACTATTAGTTAATATTATATATATATATTATACATTAGTTAAAATTTATTGGCCAACTTTTCAAGGTATATAGTATTATTATATATTAATTATTATTACTATTAGGTATTATATATGGGTCATGTATTATCTTAAAGATTGATGTGTATCTTAGGTTGGAGTATTCATGGGTGAAAGGTTGTTGGCAGATCCCAGGTGCAAGATTGGTCGTGTTCCGCCTGTAGTTTCAATACCATGGTGTTGTCCCTCCTTGGTTTCTCGTATTTAGTGTTGGGGGTAGGGCCCCCATGCATTCATGATTTTGTGTGCTTTCCTCCTTTCTTCTGTCCCCCTATAACATGGAGGATAACCTGAAAAGTGCCATGTTCCAATGCCAGGGCCCTACTACTGGGATTCAATGTTCCAAATACCTATGGAAAGGTTATGATATTAGTTACTATTATATATTATATATTAGTTAATATAATATATTAGTTAATATAATATATTAATTATAATATAATATTTTTATATATTAGTTGTAATATTAATTACTATTGCTATTATATATTATATATTGGTCACTTATTACATAAATGATAGATGAATACATTAATTAGTGATGGTATTAGTTACTATATATATATATATATATTAGTTATGATATTAGCTAAAAGTTATTGGACCTAACTTTTAACGATGTATAGTATTATTATAATATATTAATTATAATATACTACTATTATATATTAGTTATAATATCAATTGCTATTACTAATATTTATTATGTATGGGTCAAATTGGTTAGCATATTAAATTTACTTCCAATATCTAAGACAATTTCGGTAAGCTTGGGTAGTGGGTAGACATTATATTATTAAAAAAATCCACCTATCCCCAAAATATATAATAAAAAATTTCCTTAGACATGCACCTCTTTTATTTTTTTTTTAATTTTGATTGGCTAATACATGATGACATGGAATTTGTATTAGGGTTAGAAGGAACATTTTTCATCCAAATTTGCCCTAATGAGACACTTGGGATAGTTAGCAAGAGAAAAAAGATAATTTTGTGAACAACATAAATGAAGGCAGTATCAAGAAGTTGTAAAGCAATTTTGACATGAGCAGTAAACAAATAGTATCAAGAATCAACCAACACCTATAAAAGAGGAATTTCAATCATAACAATTTTTTTTCAAGCATTATCTGGAGAGGGTCTCTCTAAGGATTGTAGACCATAGTTATCAAGACTAGGCAGGTTGTGAACAAATAGAAAGATTCATGGGATTCAGATCTCAAGCTTATATTAGGCTATAAATATCCTCTATTATTACAATCTTCTTATATCAATACAAATCCTCCCCTGTCTTTGTAATTTTTTTTATATTAATAAAGCTTTGAGGAGACCACTATTTCATCATATTCATGGAATGAATGTGTTGAATATCATAGGTGGAATGATGATTTCATTTCTATTAATTGATTTCCTCATGGATTTTTTCCTTGTTGAATAATAATTGAAGGTTTTTTTGTTATTTTATATGTGAATGTCTGAGCATCCATTGTTATATTGTGCTTCATGAAGATTTAATTTACATTTTTAAGAACTACTAAATTCTTAGTACATTTTGTGTCACCATGAATGTGTAATATTTATCTCTGAGATACCTTACATACTTCAATTTATTCAATAATCTTCTCCATTTACCTCATACTACAATGATTACTAAACATAAACCTAGAAAATGCCTCGAAAGTAGAAAGTCTAGTAATCAATCTGTCAATCTCGCATAGTTATATAATAACCTAGAACATCATAGGGGATAAAAGAAATTTTGCATCTCCCTAAGGTCTCTTTTTGTTGTGTTCCCAGTAAACCCATTTCCTGAGCTTCCCCCAACTATAGCATGGTGTATATCTTGACATAGTTACCTACTACCATGTGTATGTTACTAGTTCTTTGAAACTTCCCCACGCACCACAAATGTTTTTTTGTCCTCTTTATGTGCAATTGATCTTTTTGATTCTCACCTCATGATGTTCAACCTTGATTATCACCTCATGATTCTCCCCTCTTCATTCTCTATCCATATCCATTTCCCTTCCAACAAGGAAACCTCATTGACTTGTTATTAGTGGGTCTCCCTCTATCAGAATCAACACCTCTATTCTAAAGGATAAACCTAGAGGCACCTTGTACATTGGCCCCATAACCATGATTGATGGATTCCATTGGAATAACTGAGAGGAGACATCAATGCCCTTTGAATTGGTTGTTTCTCACGTGCTTGACACTAACTCATTATAGAACTGTTGAGAATCCTATAGGTTGATTGTTCCCTTATCTAGTTTGGTTGAAGACCCCAAATATCCTGAACTCTATCCAATTTTTGAGTCTATTTGGAAGCCCTTCAGTCACATGGTTCTTATGGTATCCAGGATAGGTTGGAAACAATGACCCAATTTTAGTTGTAGTTCCTTGGACTTGTTTGACTCAGTCTTTTAGTTCTTTGAATCACTTTTCAGGAATGACATTCCTCTCTACTCCTTCCAGATTTTGGGCCCCTCTAGTTTCAATAGGGATTTAGTTACTGTGATTATGTTTTCCATTGGGATTCCATAGTTCCAAGATGTATTCTTTAGATCATTCATGGATGTCCCATGATTATGTATCCATTATGTATCTAGATTGGGTCCCCCACTGACACTCATGATGTATTGTATACAACAATTATTCGTGTATTAATAAAACCCCTCTTGGTCTAGATCCCAGATTATATTGAGACATTGATAGGAGCATGGGTATCCCTGGCATGTCTAAATATGAGATTATATACACCTCATCCATTTGAGTGCTTTGTTTGCAAGTATGGGCATATGTAGTCCCTCGAGAGGGCGTTTCTTCTCCAATGTTCTTTCAATCTCCTATACATATGTCATACCATATCTCCTAAAAGTACGAAATTTCTATGATGTATTTCAACCATACGAAGGAGAGAATTATATAATTGATTTAAAACATGTAATTTATTGCTATACATGATTTACCTTTAGAAATGTATAATTCAATTTGTGACTTGATAAGGTGTAAATGCACTCCACACATGCCTCTAATCTAGAAAATATTTTCTCCAAGATGAGGAGGTATATTGCAAAATTTAAAAGATAAATTTTCCATAGCCCATTTTATTCTATTTTAGTTGATGAAAGCATTGATCAAATTTTGGAACAAAATTTTATTATTTAAATTACATATTCACAAATGAAGTAAGAGGTCAATATGTAACAAAATTCATATGCTTGCTTCAAATAAAGGATGGACCAAATTAATCTATGTATGATGATGTGAGAGCACATTTAGTAGAGATTGATCTA
The DNA here is from genome assembly GCA_027924585.1 of Larix kaempferi. Taxonomy (NCBI): domain Eukaryota; kingdom Viridiplantae; phylum Streptophyta; class Pinopsida; order Pinales; family Pinaceae; genus Larix; species Larix kaempferi. The sequence continues at coordinate 10,222,247 of BSBM01000841.1, forward strand.
TCTTTGATGAAGATAGTTCGATTTGGATTTGATGGGATAAAATATTAGAAGAGGTACTTCAACACTAGGACCATTTTGAACTAATCCAAGATGAGCTGGAGCTAGCAACCGATTCAATAGAATAAAGAAAAAGAAACAATCTGATTCGTAAGCAAAGACTGGCAAAGCTAACAATTGTAAATTTGACCATGTAGATCTAGGCACATAAACAAGAGAGATACATTGTGAAAATTAAATCAACAATTAATTAATCATGTAACAGATGATTTATCATAGATCATTACATAAAAAATATAAAAGATAAGAAGAAAATAATGATGTATTTCATCAACTTGAATGAATGGAGGTGAACAATATAAATAAAAAGGCAATTTAATTTAGTTTAGGATTCTATTTGAATTTATCATGTAGTTATTGGAGGATATTTAGGATTAACCTCTTGGTTAGCCATGCACACTCACTTAAACTGGTTTTAACTGACCCAAGACTTCCGAATCACTAGTTCTAACCGAGTGATGTAAATTGAACTAACTGTATGTGCATGAAAATCCCTAAAATCACTCAACTGGGGTGCTTAGGTTTTGAGAAAATTTTGTGAACAACATAAATGAAGGCAGTATCAAGAAGTTGTAAAGAAATTTTGATATGAGCAGTAAACAAGTAGTATCAAGAATCAACCAACACCTATAAAAGAGGAATTTGAATCATAACAATTGTTTTTCAAGAATTATCCGAAGAGGGTCTCTCTAAGTATTGCAGACCATACTTATCAGGACTAGGAAGGTTGTGAAAAAATAGAAAGATTCATGGGATTCAGATCTCAAGCTTATATCAATCTATAAATATCGTCTTCTATTATTACAATCTTCTTGAATCAATACAAAACCTCCTGTGTCTTTGTAATTTCTTTTGATATTAATAAAGCTTTGAGTAGCCTACTATTTCATCATATTCATGGAATGAATGCATTGAGTATCATAGGTGGAATGTGTTGGAATATTCTCACCATAATCATTTGTATTTGCATGTAGCCATCATTATGGTAATCTCCCCAACACCTAGTGCTTATTTTCAGCCCCCTGGAGCCTGTTTTTAGCCATCAATATCCCTCCTAACTACCTAGTGCACCTTGTTTTCATCATCTGGATACTAATGCGCCCTACTAGACACTTCTAGGATTCCATCAGTCAGCTGATGCATCGATTGCTCAGTTTAAATGCCTATAGCTTCCAGTTGTCTGTATCAGAGTGCCACTTGACTACTGACAGTTTGTCATTCGCCCTTGGAGTCTCCTTCCCTTGATTAGTGCTCACATGCATCAGTTAGACTCAGACTCTCATTTGATTGACCTTTGACTATCGGTGGCCACTAGCACTGATTGGGTGATGTCTCCAATGCAATCCAAGCCACACCTTGAGGAGAATTTGAATCACCTTTGGGGTAATCGAATTCATTCTATTTTACTCTCATATTTTTTCCAGCATACAGTTGATGAATGACATTACAACAGTTTTCCACGTTCTTTGAGTTTCATGTGTGAATATCGATTCAATTCTATCACTTCTTCTCTGCAATTCTTTGAGTGAAATTGTGAGGTTTGTTCAAGCTGAGTGATCTACACCTATAGAATATCACATAATGGCGATTTCATTTCTATTACTTGATTTCCTCATGGATGTTTTCCTTGTTGAATAATAATTGAATTTTTCTTTGTTATTTTATATGTGAATGTCTGAGCATCCATTGTTATGTGCTTCATGAAGATTTAATTTACATTTTTAAGAACTACTGAATTCTTAAATTCCTAGTACATTTTTTGTCACCATGAATGTCTAAGATTTATCTTTGAGATACCTTACATACTTCAATTTGTTAAAAACTCTTCTCCATTTACCTCATACTACAATGATTACTAAACATAAAACTGGAAAATGCCTCGAAAGTAGAAAGTCTAGTAATCAAAAAATAGAATAGATAAGAAGAAAATAATGATGCATTTCATTAACTTGAATGAATGGAGGTGAACAATATAAATAAAAAGGCAATTTAAATTAGTTTAGGATTCTATTTGAATTTATCATGTAGGGCATGGAGGTTAGTAAGGATTAACCCCTTGGTTAGCCATGCACACTCACCTAAACTGGTTTTAACTGACCGAATACTTCCCAATCACTAGTTCTAACCGAGTGATGTAAATTCAACTAACTGTATGTGCACGAAAATCCCTAAAATCACTCAACTGGGGTGCTTAGGTTTTTTTAGTGTTAGTTAGGGTAAGTTAGGACCTATATTAGTGAAGCACATATAGTCCTCAACTAGTTATAGACTCATTCACTCATAAAATCAGGGAATATTTCCTTAAATCAGGGAATGCACCCCCAAATCAAGGAATGGACCCCCAAATATAGGAATCCAACTTAGGGTTGACGTAAGTGGTCAATTTGGATGGGGTTTGTCCCACTAGAGTCATCACATCAAGGTCTAAGTATCTAGGTAGAGGTTTATTTTGTCCAACACCCCCTCATAAGCCTAACTAGGTGAAAAAAATAAAAATGGGTCCTGACAATTTGCAGCCATATTAGGTACCCATGCACATAAAATTATTTGAAAATTGGGTAAGAGGGAAAAAACCACATGGAAACCCCCCCATAAAAGAGAATGTGAAGAGAAATATTTAAGAAGTATGTTCAAAAGATGCCTTCACTCTCAAAGAAGCCGTTGATTGGGTGAACTGCTTCTTGGTAAAGGGATTTGCGAAGATCCCTACAAACCTTTGTGAACTGCTTCGTTTGAAGTGCATGTGATACCATTCGCAAGATATAAACACTTTGAAGTGCTTGAATGGTAGTTCTTGAACACTCCTTGCTTCTAATGGATGAAACCCCTTGAAGCATTTGTGTAGAACTTGGTGAACAATGGTAGAAAAGGTTGTAGATATATAGTATGAGAATACATTATGGAGGTCTTAGTCAACAAGAACCTGATTTGGGACAAGTTGTTCAATGGATTCTTCAATTTGAACTTGATTTGGGACAATTTCTCTAATGGATAGAAGAAATTTGTAGATCACCTTTTCTTTTGGGCATGTATAAAGGCCTTCCTCAGCTGAATGGTGGATCATGTAGATGTGCATATGTCCTTGTAGTCCATATGTTGGGAATATTCTTGGGCCTCTTCCATCCTCTCAATCTATGTGAATATTTCCTTGTAGGACATATGTTGTGAATATACTAGGACCTCCTTCAATAAGACTAGGTCGAGCATACCAACTATGTAGCAACTAAGCTAGGGAGATAGGATATCCGATATCAAATGATGAAAATGAGCTCTTTGATGGTTGCAAATGCACTTCTTCAACCTACAATAGCTTGATCCTTGAAAATAAACACTAGAAAATTAACTAGTTTGGCACCCATGTAGCTATGATACCATGTAAAACCTCAGCATATAGATCTAGGCACATAAACAAGAGAGATATAGTATGAAAATGAGATCAATAATAAAAAACTCATGTAACAAATGATTTATCATAGATCATTACAAAAAAACTAGAACACATAAGAAGAAAAAAATGATGCATTTCATTAACTTGAATGAATGGAGGTGAATATAAATAGCAAGGAAATTCGAATTATGTTAGGAGGCTATTCAAATTTCTCATGCAATTATTGGAGGCTAGTTAGGATTAACTATATCCGAAGAGCCTTGGTTATCCATCCACACTCACTAGACTGATTTTAACTGACCCATGAATCCCATATCACTAGTTTTGACTTAGTTATGTATAAGAAAGTGACTGTATGTTCATGCCAATCCCTAAGATCATACAATTGGGGTGCTTAGGGTTTTTTAAGGATATTTAGGGTCGACTACGACCTATATTAGTGGATTCCATCTAGTCCTCAACTAGTTATAGACTCAATCACTCCTAAAATTAGGGAACAATTCCTCAAATCGGGGAATACCCCCTAAATCTAGGAATCCAAATCAAGGTTGACTCAAGTGGTCAATTTGCATGGGGTTTTCCCCACTAGAGTCATCAGGTCAAGATCTAGGTATCTAGGCAAAGGGTTATTTGCTCTAACAACAATGTGATTAAATTCTTAAAATAAAGAGCCAAAAATAAATTGTAATATTCGAGGGTTACCAATAGAACTCACCCAATCACAGAAGTCAATAAAGTGAGATAGAAAATAGGACTCTAATGAATAGATATAAAATAGGTTAAAAGGTATCGTAACATAAATTTATTTCTTAAATGGCTTATTCATAGATGCACTAGAAAGAGGACTTCCCTCCCCTTGGGATGGGAATGGTGACCACTATAAACAAGGAGGATATAAGGAGCTATTAAATGATAAGAGGAACAATGATGATAAATTTGAGGGCATGTAGTACATCCTAAAATGGACAAACATTATTCGACTACTTTCTAGTGAATTTGATCTATTAGCTATCCTAAGGCTCACATTGAAATGTATGCCACCCATATCATATGAAAAATTCACAAATATTGATATGGTAGGAAATACTATGAAGACTCACAAATACCATATGGTAAATGTAACGTACCCACCCGCAGACCCAATTCAAGGAGGGGAATATCCTACCAATCTATGGGGATTTTCATAAAACTCAGCCCACTCATTAGGTGCATACAGTTAAAAACAAATGTGTGCAGATGTAAATCAAACAAATATGCACAATGGAAATAAACTCATCCACACACATGTTTTCATATGCACTCAATATATCAATAACATTCATTAATTTAAACACTGCAGAGGTAAAACACATAGATAGAAAACACTTATCTTTGTTGTGCAATTGACCCAAACAACTAGCTATGTCGCTGCAACGTTCCTCCCAACCATAGGTCTCTGCCCAGCCTGTATTCTTTCAGCACTCAGAGACCACCCCCGAGCTGGGCATGATATCTACAAGGAAAGGGAACCCTCAAGCACATCATATACCAGAGCAATAGATACCCAACTCAACCCCATAATTCTCTTGAACACAAAACTCAGATATGGGCTTGGAAACACACTTTTAGCAATGGGACATAGAAGCTAGTTGGACATGGGTTTTCCCAAAAACGTAGGCACACCAAAAATGGATTTGTGCAAAGAGGGAATCAATCCCAAGGAAGAAAAATGATTTCTCCCACAGATGTATGAGCATTCAGTGGGCTAAATGGAATTTAGATCCTAGCAATTTTTATTGGGCATTATATAGAGAGGGTCTCTCTAACGATTGTAGGATCATAGTTATCAGGACTAGGTAGGTTATGAAAAAACATAAAGCTTCATGATATTCATATCTCAAGTTTATTTCAACCTATACATCTCCTATAAATCTCCTCTTCTATTATTGTAATATTCTTCTTTCAATACAAAGCTCCTCTATCTTTATAAAACTTCTTGATATTAATAAAGATTTGAGTAGCCTACTATTTTACCGTATTCATGGAATGAATGTGTTGAGCATCATATGTGGAATGATGATTTCATTTGTATGACCTAATTTCCTCATAGATGTTTGCCTTGTTGAATAGTAATTGAAGGTTACTTTGTTGTTTTATATGTAAATGTATGAGCTGCCATTGTTACAATTTTCATTAAGATTTAATTTACAATTGCAAGAACTACTAAATTCTTAAATGATTAGTACATTTTCTGTCACCATGAATGTGTAAGATTTATCTATGAGAAAACTTACATACTTCAATTTCTTCCATAATTTTCTCTATTTACCTCATACTGCATTGATTACTTAACATAAACCTAGAAAATGCCTCTAAAAAATAAAGTATAGCAATCAATCTATCCTTATTCATGCACATCTATAAATTTCAAAGATAAAATCATAAAACCATGTTTCTAAAAATATTGATCTCTAAATATGAATAAATTGAGCCATGTCATGCCATGGAATAGTTCTATAATAGCCTATAACATATAAAGGGGTAATAGAACCTTTGTATCTCCATCATCCTAACTCAAACATCATTTCTATGATATGTAAGGTCCCTTTGCGTTGTGTTCCCACTAACCCCAACACCTAAGCTACCCCAACTATAGCATTGTGTATGACTTGGTAGTAGTTATCTAATTCCACATATATGATAGAGGTTTTTGAAACTTCCCCATGCAACAAAAAGCTTTGTTTTCTTCTTTAGGTGCGATCATCCATATGATTGTCACCTCATTATCTTTGAGCTTGGTCAAACAAAGCCTCAGATGCCCTATTCGATCGCCTCTTAGATTTCAGTTTATTTTAATAAATTGGTTATTCACCATTATATTATTGATGAAGGTGCCTCTTCTTGCGTCATGCCCACACATATTTGGAAAAAGTTATGTTATTTCAAGATCACACCATCCCTTATGACGTTACGTGTGCACGACGACCATGTTTCTCAACTACAATATCTCTTACAGAACGCCCCCATCTAGTTGGACGAAAAATACGACCTTAATTGACACTGAGGTTGTTAATTCCCAATTATATTACAACCTCCTCTTTGGTTGTAGCTACATGTACACTATGAAAGAAGTCACATCCATAGTGTTTATACTCATGATTTACACCCATGATAGGAATATCGTCATGCTTGATCAAATCGGTTATTATGATCTTAAGGTGTCGTATTTTCTGGATCATGCCTTACCTATGGTTGGCATCATATTTGGAAGTATCTATATCCCTTCATTCAAGTGTGTAAGTCTTAGAATATTCCAATATGTTTCCCTTTTTAGGTACTTCAAGGCTCTACATTCACCTCCACCAAAGGTGGAGACCTTGTGACTGTGCACTATAACTTCTGAGAAATCCACACCTCAACCTCAAACCTCTCCTAGCCCCAACCCATTGTTAGGGCACCCGTGGGCATGATTTTCTATACATCAAGTCCTGCATCTCTTTCCTCCACCTAGAATTGCAGGGACTCTCATAATGACAATCCCTAATCTTTTAGGATTGATGTTAGGTCTCCCCATTTGGTACCTTACCCCACCAAATCCCCCACCCACACCATAGGTAGTATTGACTACTTTCTAGCTGGTTATGACCCACTACCCGTGGGTATGAAGGAAACCACCTCTTCCACCCAACATTGTTTCAAAAATAATGTTGGGGGAACGACCGAAAATGTGGCCTCCCTATATGTTATAAATATGACCATAACCCTCTATACTCTACACTAACATGAGCCCCTAGACCTTGTGTTGTGTGTGATATCCTGGGTTACACTACCCATAATTTTCTATATTTTCTCAACTTACGTTCTCATAACCACGTACAAGAGGAGAAGAATGATACAAACACCCTAATGGTTCATATTACATTCCCTGATGCTATAAAGAAATATAACAAGGAATTGCACACAACCATCCTTATGCATTGTGTGGCATTTATGTCCACTATTTTCACCACTGCACCGACATTCAAAATTTTCATTCCACATTGGTTGATCTTCGTCGTAAATCCCTTGAAACGCAGGTCACCACCATTGAGGAGGCACCTCCCCCTCTTCTCTCATATGAGAGGACAATTTCCATCTATTACCTTTTTTCCTCCAATGAGGCCTCCTCATCGTCATCCTCTACAACTATGGTCATATCGATGGATGTGAATACCTCTTACATATCGATCCAATCCTTTTGAAACGATGAGAAAATCCCATCTCCACATCATTGGGGAAGGCTCTCAAACCTTCCTACTCATCATCATTGTCCTTATCACTGTTTGGGTCAATGATACTAGAATTATATCCCATCATGATCTCACATATATGTACCACCATGGTTAACCATCCCATGGTACCCTCCCCTTCAACTACTGGTCAATTCCTTGTTGGCATCTCTCTAGGATAACATCTACACTGCATCAACACCTCTGGCTTGGATGGGGGGCATGATCGATTATCTTGGTCGTATGATAGGGGATAGGATGAATAATTTTTTACCTTTCCCCATCACATCTACATCTATATTTAAATGATCCCTTAAATTAGTTCAAAACATATGTGATACATGGTGACAAACCCCAGGTCCATAAAATAGGGGCAGCTCCTTAACCTAGCCTACGCAAATTTTCACACACATGATCTCGACCACTTCTTGAGGTCACATTTCACTTGTACATTTGGTTTAATTTGTAGACACACTTTTATGCTTTGGTATCGTTTCCATATGTGTAGATTCAAGTTGTGGTGAGATCCTCTTGTTCAACATGCACCATCATCTTACCAATATATTTTCTCAAACTGGCATATAGGTGATTTTCCTCTATAAATCATAATGTGCATCAATCTTGTTTGACCTAAATTTACACCTATAGGAGCCCCCTTTGTTCAGGTAAGTTGACCATCCCAACCACCCTTTCATTTCCCTTTCCTTTGTAGTAGAGCCTTCCTTACACAGGCATCATAAATTAGTACTCCTAGTGCCATTCAACACCCATTCCATTTTGTTCTCCCATAGGATTGGTAGTTTTTCTAGTTTGTTATTTTTCACTTAGCTACATACTCTTTGTCATCATCAATCATTGGCCGAACTTGATACTACCAAAATTATGGCCTTTATGGAAATTTGATATTTCATGTTACACACTCATGAGCCCACCACTCCATCAATACTGTGAAAGTTACATTATTTTTCCTCCATCCATTGCCCCTCAAATAAATTACCATTAGTGTGCTATCCCTTATCTCTTACATCTTCTATCACTCCATCAATTGATTCACTCAGTTGTACATTGGGAACTTATCTCCTTGACTCCTTTTATCATTTCTCTTAGGTTCCCATGCACCTCGAAAGCCATTAAAAACAATGCCCCTTCTCACTCCTATGGATTGTATATGAACTTATTCTTGCAACATCCTTAGTTTCCCTTTTTCACAACATTTTGCAGTGTCACTTGTGGAGTCTTACTAACACCAATTTTTCCTAGATTCAACATCAGTGCCCACTCCTTTACTTTTGTAAGTTCCCGATTGAAATTATGTCCCACTGTTCCCACAATTATGTCCCTCACCTAATATCATCATGATTTTAACATATTATGCCAAGTCATCCACACCTTCATGCTCCGAATAAAAAAAATTTGATTCCCCACTCAGTGAACACAATATCCCCCATTGGTGCCCCATTGGTGTCTTAGTCCCCTAATTCTCTTCACTCTATAGTCATATCACTTGTGGTTCCAACAAGGAAGAATCATTGCCTTATTATTAGCAGGTCTCCCTCTATCGAAATCATCACCACTATTTTAGAGGATAAACCTAGAGGTACCTTATACCCTATCCCCATAGCCGTCATTGATGGGTTCCCTTGGAATGAATTAGGGGTCTGCCAGGATAGAAATATCTATTTAATTAAGCAACCTGAACTATTAAAATGTCAAACCGGGTTTTGTGTACTTATGAGTTGCTAACACTATCTGTGCAGGAAAGAGAACCAGTTATGCTTCTACTAGAAGGAAATTAACCCTAACAAATCTTTGAAATGACTAAAATTAACAAGAATATGTAATCAAATTATAATTACATGCAACTTAATCAAGTTGAATCCTAATTCCATAAACATATGAAAACTCCTATCTACTTCAAAACTAGCTAAACAGAACTTTGATGCAAATAGCTACTAACTTGAAATAAAAGCAACCAAGTGTTGGGTTAGTGAATAAGCTTCTTATGATATGTTACTTGGGTGAAAGATACAGTTAGAACAAGGTTGAGTGATTAGTATGATAGATTGTGAAAAGTATTATTATATCTAAGTGAATTATTTCACAATAATTTCAAATCCAACCTGCCTAAACATTTCCTTTAAACCAGAGATCCATAAGTTAAAAAGGACTTCTGTTGTGAATTTTAAATTTTAGGATCTATTTTCAAATATTATGCTTACTCATAAAATAAAGGAGAATCCTAAGCTTGCTCATTCAAAGATAGATTTGCACACATAAATATTTCAAAGGTCTAAATGCTTTCATGAAAATCCATATCAAGTCCATAAGAAAGATTGTATTTTGTTTCTATATGTTGGGTTAGATACACCATAAGTTGAAAACAAATACTTTTGACTTTTAAACAGAAGCTTCATAATTCACCATTTTATTTTCCATTATGTAACGAAAACTAAGTAGTGTGCAGGATGGCTATATGTAAATGCAAGCTATTTATATGCAGAGAGACAGTTTAACTATTTATCCTAATCAAACCTTCATGAAGTTCCCTATAAAGTTAAAAATATTTACGATCTATTTAAAATCAAAATCTATTGCTTATGAATACTGAAACTTAAGCTAAGCCTTGCCTTAAAAAAAACAGAAATCAAACCTCTTGTATAACTATGCGCCTATATAGTCCTAAGAGCATGCACTCTCTACATAAAATGATTTTTAAATGATATCAAATAAATGCTTTCTAATAATTAGACGTGAAACAAAATCAAAGCTACAAATCATTTTTGAAAACAAAACTAAGAGAAGCACTTCAGCCAAGCTACCCTACAAATCATAAACTAGACACAAATGAAAATAATTCACATAGACATATGTATATATTCACATGTGTTAACCTGAAACTGAATATACAAGGTGTATGGAAAAGAGATCTATCAAGAGAAAGTAGTATACAAACAAGGATTCGAAGGTGGGTCCCCCTCCAAACTCTGTTAAGCTGGAATTTAAGAACTTAAATGAAAGTGTAGAAGCATATTTTATTATACTTAATTGAAAATCACAATGTATCTATATATATCCTCCATCTCTGATGAGTCTTATAATAGGTATTTATAGGCTACATCATGGGTCAACCCTAAAAATAGTTACTAGCAACCGGAAAATGAACAGATGGTGGTAAAAGCCTAAGATCATTATAATTTATCCATGTTTTCAGCCATAGATCTTCAGGAAGCACACAACGAGGGTCGCAACTGTTGATGTATATGTAACTTCGGAATGTATTTCATATATGTATGTTGTATGTACTCCTATAGAAATGGTATTATTCCTCTATACGGAAGTGTCGTCATTTATATTGTAAGTGTCGTAACTTATACTTGATGGGTTATTAGACCACCTTGTTGGGGTCGACCCTGTATAAGTCATGTGGGTCGAAGGGTTATTAAACCACCCTATTGGGGGTCGGCCATGTGGTTCAAAGGGTTATTAGACCACCCTATTGGGAGTCGGCCCAGTCGGCATTATGTTATGTGGTTAAGTTCGATCCTACATGATTTATGTAAAAGGCAAGTCAAGTCAAGTATAAATAGAGTGCAGGAGGCACTCTATTTGATCACTCACTTCTCACTCATGCACTCAAGGAGGAGTGGCGCAATTATGGAGGAGGAGGATCTGCTGCTAGGATATTTATAACTCTTATGTTTGGGTTGTATCATCGCTCTATCTATCTCTGAGGAATTTATTGGGGTTTTTCACCTTTATGGTTTTCCCCAAGTAAATCTTTGTGTCTCTTGTGTGCTTGCATTATTGTCTCCATGATTGATATGCTGTAGATATGTTGTACATGTTATTCTCTAAGTTAATATCCTATATTAGATTGAAGTAAATTCTGAAAATTTAACATGGTATCAGAGCTAGCCTGAAAGAAGGCATGATATGGCATGTATGACACTTGTTGCACTTACGATGCTAGGGCTTGATATAGCAAAAACCAGTCATTGTAGCACTTTCACTATAAATCCGTTTTGGTGAAGTTTTCGGATCTGAAATATTTAGAGGTCAAATATTAAATCCACATGTACCTTGTGTCCAAAGGACAACCTCTAATTCGTTGTACTTTGTGATTTATGATCTGTACAATATAGGGTTTCTGCCTCTTCCAGATCTGAGTCAAAATCAGGTGACCTTGGGAAAAATGTCATAACTTGGGCTAGGAAGATCCAAATGAAATTTCGTAAAATGTGATAGGTATTACATAGACTATACTATCTCAGGAAAAGTTTTCAAAGGCCGAAGTTGAACAAATGACACGTGTAACACCGTACAAGTTCGCTCTCCTGTATTATCCCATAAACAGGTCACATTGCGACACTTGGAATAACTCTCTCTCAGAGAATCCAATTGAGGTCAGACCTGTCAGGATGGAAATATAACAGGTCGGGATATCTCAGGAAAAGTTTTCAGAGGTTGAAGTTGAACAAGTGACACGTGGCACACTGTACAAGGTCGCTCTCCTGTATTATCCCATAAACAGGTCACGTTGCGACACTTGGCATAACTCTCTCTCAGAGAATCCAATTGAGGTCAGACCTGTCAGGATGGAAACATAGCAGGTCGGGCTATCTCAGGAAACATTTTTCAGACCATGTGGATTGAAAAGTTAGGAGTTACACTAGAAACAATCAGGTACATATTTCTATCAAAAACAGAATTATTTTTGAGTACCTTCATTCATGGCTTCCAGAATTTAGGGCTTCGAAGAAAGTTGGAATTTTTGTAATCAAAGACCAAAGATGGATGCTAATCATCAAAATAGAAATTTAGAGACCAAGATCAGAATTTTTGGTTGGGCAGAAGGCCGTGCTTGATAAGACCCTAGTTCGGGACTTTGATCAGAAAAGTGGAAAATTAGGGCTTCTGCAAAAATGGGAATTTTTTAAATCTGTGACCACGGCTGGAAGCTCCTCATAAAAATAGAATATTAGAGATTTGGATCAAACCTTTTGATGGGGCAGAAGAGTGGACTTCATCAAACCCCAGTTCGGGGTCACGTCCAGTGAATCCGGAAGTTTCAAAGGAAAAATTGAGGAGTGAAACTTTGCAGTTTTCAAATTCTGAGCATACCAGCTTGATTATCTCATCAAGGCGCATATTTATATCATTTCGGAAGTTTGAAATTCAAAGTTTGAATTTTTGGGGTTTCTCTGACAAACCCTAATCCAGCTCCAGATCCAGTTCTTGCAAATCAAGTAGATTGGGTTAATCCTAGAAGAAGATGGATTGGTCACCTGCATAAGTGAGGAAGTTCCTGTTTCAGAGGGAGATGAGGCTAAGACCTTACATAAGAAGATTACAAGCAATATCGACAGGTATGACGTATCCAGGTACACCAAGAAATTCAAATCATGTTCTACTTCAAGGACATATGCTCATGGTGACATGAAGACAAAGATTCATCCATTGTCATGGATCACATAGAAGAACTACTTTCGAGGTATGTATAACTTGGTTCTACAATGGTTAACTTATGACACATGCAGGTTACTAGCACAAGTCACTGAAGAGAACCATAAGACATTATGCGGGTATATTAGACATAACTAGCTAGCATGCTAATCCAGGTATGTTTTTCCTATATCAAGCTAGAATCCTACCTTGTGTTAGGATCTTATACTATTGTGTTATTGATAATGATTATTCATGAAGTCATAGGTTTGAATAATCATGGTGGTATGCATATTATGTTTCATACCATAATTGATGATATGACTAACCATAAGAATCATGAAGGTATAGTTTTGAATAATCACGGGTTTTATGCATATTATATCTCTTCTCTTGATTGATGATTTAACTAACCAGAAGAGTCCTATGATTAAATAAGAATATGTATGAATAAAAGAAGACTTCCTTGAAACCTTGAATACTAATGTTTATTATATGTGTTTGAATTGATCCTGACTATACATGCTTGATATTATTGTGTCTTGATAATATTAAAGATTATAATAATGAATTATGTATGAGACCCAGAGGATAACAGAATGATGATACTAACAAGCATGCATAGGGATCGATAATGTATATAAGTTCAAGGACAGGTAATTTAGGAAGCAAAGATCAAGAGGGAGCACACTGCAGTAGTTTCTACAAGGATGTAGATATTCAGAAGGAGTTGACCACTTCTCACAATCCACATCAGAATGGAGCTGCAAAGATTCAGAGGGAGTCCACCCAACAAACAAACAAAGATAAGTATTTGAATTGTGATTACTTGCATATTTTATTGTTTAAATAATACTATTCAATAATGTATATATTGATGTTCCTAGAATTAGGTTGTGTATTATGCATATTAAAATAGTTGCATTGATGAACAGTATACTACTAATATGCATGGGTAAGTAGCCTATGGCATTGTACAACATTCCATTGCTACTTATATAGAATGAAACCTCTTTGCTGACATGTTGGGAGTTTTGCACACTCTTAACAATGTTCTGGTAGAGATTGGAAGGCATATAGAAAGTTACGGGATATGGATAAATGTTGTATTGAAGCATTGGCTAAGTTAATTGCATGACTGTATGCCATATTTCTTTATGTGTAAGAATTTGTTCTGAAAACTATGAGATGTTTTCTAATCATGCAATTTAACTTGTTGTGTAGGAAAGATCGTATGCCATATCCTACAAAAGAAGAACTACAACATTTGTTCAACAACAAAATTATCTATTGAAGATATTGAAGTTCCCAGGATATGGGAAGAATGCCATGATCCGTCGATCATGAAGAATGATGTTTGGGATGTAGTCCCAAGACCTGAAGGGAAGTTGTTATGACTTCCATATGGATCTATCAAGATCAAGCATGCTGTAGACGACAGCATAGAGAAATATAAAAGAGATGAAATAGAAGATACACCAGATGGATTTCAAGACAGCATTCTTGAATGGTGTAGTTGAAGAAGATGTGTATGTGGTGCAGCCACTTGGTTCTGAGACACATGACAGGGAGTCATATATGTGCAGAACTTGGTATGGTAGGATATATAGCTTTCTATCCAGTTTAGGGCTTTACCAAGAGTAAAGCGGATTTTAACCTTTACTACAAGGTTGAGGAAGGCAATCCAGTGATACTACTTTTGTATGCGGATAACCTGTTTGTATCAGGAGATGATAGATTGATTGCCGACACACAGCGGAAGCTTGCTACCGAGTTCGAGTTGAGGAACTTGGGGGTGATGCACTATTTTTTTTTGGCATGGAGGTGTGGTAGAGTGATGGAATCTTCCTTGGATAAGCGAAGTTTGCAGTAGAGATCCTGAAGAGGTTCAGGATGATGGATTGCAAGGATATGGCCACACCTATGGCATCGAACCTGAAGTGTCTGTGTGATGCTTCATCTGAGCCGGTTGATGTCTCTATGTATCGTGAGATGATTGGGTCCTTGATGTACCTGACGAACACGAGACCAGACATTTGCTTTGCTGTGAACACATTGAGTTAGTTCCTGACAGATCTGAGGAGTGTTCACCTGGTTGCTGTAAAGGATGTTCTGAGGTACCTGAAGGGTACAGTGGATTATGGGCTCAAGTATGAAGCGAATCAAAATTTTAACCTACAGGGTTATGTTGATTCAAATTGCGTTGGTAGTGCTGCAGATAGGAAGAGCACATCTAGATGCTGCTTCAGTATGGGATCAAGTGTGATCTCTTGGTTTAGCAGGAAGCAGTCCTGCATAGCACTAAGTACAACTGAGGCAGAGTATGTTGCAGCCTGTTCAGCTAGTTGTGAGGCAGTATGGATATGGAATCCACTGTCTGAGTTATTTGATCTCCCGTTGGATGCTACTGGTATCTCCTGTGATAACCAGAGTTGTGTGAAGCTATCCGAGAACCCAGTGTTTCATGACAGGTCGAAACACATAGAGATCAAATATCACTATATCAGGGATATGGTGCAGAGAGGAGCTGTGAAGCTCCTGTATGTTGCAATGGACGAGCAGATCGCAGATGTGCTGACGAAGCCACTAGCCAGGGTGAAGTTCGAGTACTTCAGAGAGAGGCTTGGCGTTCTTCAGATCGAGGACACTTCGAGGAAGAAGTGGTGGACACATTTCTGAAGCCATTCCAAGCATGTTGGAACTCCTTCACATGGCTGTGGATGTAAGTGCTGGATGATGAGCATCAGGATGATGTTCTGGTTTCTGCTTGGATATGATCAGTTGGATCATTTTTATATGTATCTATGCATCATGTTGGATGTCGGATATGATTAGTTGGATCATTTTTATGTATGTATGTATGCATCATGTTGGATGTTGGATATGATCAGTTGGATCATTTATATGTATGTACGTATCATGTTGGATACTAGATATGATCAGTTGGATCATGTGTATGTATTTTTGTATATGCATCATGTTGGATGCTTGGACCATGTATCTGTATATGTATCAGGTGGATACATTGTATGTCTCAGGTGGATACATTGTATGATCAGGTGGATCATGTATGGTGATATGTATCATGTATTTGTATTTGTATCAGGTGGATACATTGTATGATCAGGTGGATCATGTATGATGATATGTATTAGGTAGATACTTGGTTTGCATCAGGTAGATGCATTATATGATCAGGATGATTGTGGATGACGAGCTTCAGGATGTTGCTCCAGATGACATGCAGCAGGATGTTGCAATGATGATGATCAGGATGATCATGTGCACATCAGGATGATGTATGGTGAGTATCAGGTGGATAATATATGGTCGTGGATCAAGTTGTGTAGATGAGCATATAATTCGTTGCCCTGGGAGATTTGTAGATAGTCTTTTGAGGTTTTGCCTATGGCATGTAATTCGTTGCCCTGGGATATCTGGAAAATGCTCTTTCAAGGTTTTGCTCTAGGAGGACATATAATTTGGCCCTGGGAGATCTGCAGATAGTCTTTCGAGGTTTTGCCTATGGCATGTAATTCATTGCCCTGGGATATCTGGCAGATGCTCTTTCGAGGTTTTGTCCTATGGCATATAATCTGTCCCTGGGAGATCCAATAGGTTGGGTTGTGTGCCCGTAATCATTCCTGGGATGCTCTTGCGAGGTTTTTCCATGACCACATGTAATTCGTGCCCTGGGAGATCCTATAGGTAGAGATGTGTGCTCGTAACAGCCTGGGATGCTCTTGCGAGGTTTTGTGGTGACCACATGTAATTCGTGCCCTGGGAGATCCTATAGGTAGAGCTGCGTGCTCGTAATAGCCTGGGATGCTCTTACGAGGTTTTGTGGTGAGGTCACATATAATATGGCCCTAGGAGATCCTATAGGTAGAGCCGTGTGCTCGTAGCAGCCTTGGATGCTCTTTCGAGGTTTTGTGATGCACGTAATAAGTCTTGAGGATTCTACAGTATGGCCAGTGATGACGAAGACCTACAGGTGGTGGGCCTACATCCAGTATGAAAAAGCACTGGCTATGTAGAACTTCCTATGATGAGTAGATTCAGAGATTGATTGATATAGCAGCAGTAGTGACGATGATGATGATTCGATGACGATTATCCAGTGACGATGATCCAGAGAAGAAGACTTGTGCTAGAAGACCTGTGCTGAGAAATACCTTCCTAGTTAAGAGGGAGTGTTGATGTATATGTAACTTCAGAATGTATTTCATATATGTATGTTGTATGTACTCCTATAGAGATGGTATTATTCCTCTATACGGAAGTGTCGTCATTTATATTGTAAGTGTCGTAACTTATACTTGATGGGTTATTAGACAACCTTGTTGGGGTTGGCCCTGTATAAGTCATGTGGGTCGAAGGGTTATTAGACCACCCTATTTGGGGTCGGCCATGTGGGTCGAAGGGTTATTAGACCACCCTATTGGGGGTCGGCCCAGTCAGCATTATGTTATGTGGTTAAGTTCGAGCCTACATGATTTATGTAAAAGGAAAGTCAAGTCAAGTATAAATAGAGTGCGGGAGGAACTCTATTTGATCACTCACTTTTCACTCATGCACTCAAGGAGGAGTGGCGCACTTATGGAGGAGGAGGATCTGCTGCTAGGATATGTCTATCTCTTATGTTTGGGTTGTATCATTGCTCTATCTATCTCTGAGGAAGTTATTGGGGTTTTTCACCTTTATGGTTTTCCCCAAGTAAATATTTGTGTCTCTTGTGTGCTTGCATTATTGTCTCCATGATTAATATGTTGTAGATATGCTGTACATGTTTTTCTCTCAGTTAAGATCCTAGATCAGATTGAAGTAAATTCTGAAAATTTAACAGCAACTCCTGGAGGAATTTGAGCAATGGATGGTAGCTGACAGTCTTCAAAGGTAGAGCAAGGCACAACCATAAATGTGTTCTAACCACATATTTTATCCTTTGAACCATTGTTCCTTTGTTCTGTTGGTGCCAGATTGGGTGCCGGATTGACTAGATAAGAAGGAGTGGGAAATTTGCATAGTAAACGAATATTCTATACCAAGCAATCGTTTGTTAGATGTAACCTTTTTGAAATCCCTTTTAAAAATAAATGGAAAAGATAAAATAATAATGAGAATTACCTTATCAAAATCTCCATAGAGTAGTCTCCAAATTTTATATGAATGAATCCAAAATGGATGATAAACATATAGAAAAATTGATCAAAATGCTTGGTTCCTTATATAACTGGACTTGAAATTGGATCAAGCTATAGACAAAGTTGGGAGCCATCATCTCCCCCACACCAAAGATCTTGCATGTCCCAATGAAAGTGAACAAAATTGATAATAAAAAATGGGTGATATGATTTGAATCAAACTCCTGAGGCATTGACCAGCACCTGTACTTGGGGAGAAGATGGAATTGGTTTTGGTTGAGCTCTCACGATTTCATCCAGATGTATCTCCTTCTTCTTCAACTGTTTCCTCAAGCTATGGTTAGATGCAGTCATATCATCAACAAAATTTTGTAACGAAGCAACTCAGGTTTTCAAAATTCCATTTTCCCTCTTGATATGGCAGGTTAGACGAGCATATTCTCGATTATGCTCTGTGAGCTTCTCATTCCTCTTTTCAAAATAATCACTTGAATATATCTCAGCAATCGACTTAGCTGATTCATGTTTAGAGGTTGAGACATAGTGCATAGGTAGTGAGTATTCTTTAACAGAATGTGACATAGAAGCTAAAGGGACATACTGAGATGCAGTGGACTGAGATTCTTCCTGTTGAGGCAAGTGAGTGGATGAGGATATTTGAACTAGATCTAGTTCAAAAGGAGTCTCAAAAACATGCCCCGACACTTTTTCCTGAGCATCCATACTGTGGGTGAACTGACGAACATGCTAGCTATCATTCCTTTTTGGAATTTTTTATTCTCTCCGTTCTTGGTTACTAAAGGAATGATAGTTTCCTTGTTGACTCTTTATCTCTTGGTGTCTCACAGGATTGACTCTCCTTCCCTTTGGTCGACGTTTGGTTTCCCCCTTCTGGCTACGATCCTCAGGCTGAGAATTTGGAATCGCCATAGAGTTGGGGTCCTTACCTAATTGAACAAAGGGAGTTTGGTTAGGATGATCAGAGATATGAGGCATCTCCACATCACTAGCTATAGGAAAGACAACATGTGGATTGGAAAGCACATGTAGAAACTGCTCCCAGGTATGTTTTTGCTTCCTTAATTCAGCTAAAATTAGAATTTTGATAAGGTCATGGTGATATAGACTATGGGTATGATTCTCTGTATTTTTCTGGACTTGGGAAGCCATCTTACTCAGACTTTTCCAGAAATAAAAGGGAAAATTAACGAGCTTTCCAAATTCGAAATGAGCCAGTAGTTGGAAATGAAAAGTTTTATAGGTGGAGAACCTACCTTCACATGTAATGATCCTGGCTGATGACCATGAGGGGGTTAACAAATTCTTCCCAGAGCCAATTATTCGCAAATCCTTTTTCTCCCTTCATCGTCAAGAACTTTGGCTTGAAGACAAAATCATAACTCTGGCATGAAAACTTATAATTATTAAACCAGCGATCGCCAGTTTGTGGAAGCCTCGTGGCCTGGGAAACAGACTCTTATGTTACATAAAATGCCAAAGGTATGAACCACGCTCTATTTCCATCAAAACCCAGGGAAAACTGTAAAGAAACCTCATCATCATGTCCTGAGAGAGAGTTTAAGAAGGGGTTCCACCCAGCTCTAATGAACAGGTCGCGACATTCTCAAAATTGTGGAAGGGTTAAGAGGTCAGCAAGAGAAGTTGGCTCATGGCGGTTTAACATGGTGACAACGTAGAGGAAAGATGAAAAGGTTGGGAGCAATCAAATGCAGATACGTAGGGGATGGGAATAAATATTAATAGAGAAATCCCCCCCTCTTAATCGCAAATGTATATCCATCATTTCCAGAGACGACCTCCGAGAAGCAATATATCCACAAAATAGGGAAGTTCAAAAAATGATTAGGTGTGAAAATGGTTTCATCATTATTCTTTAAACTCTGCACAAAGTAATCACTGCCAAACTATGGATATGGATTAAAATATGCGGGTATGTAAACATACTTGATTTATAATGAATTAATGCAGCGAAAGTTTCCCCAAAAGTTATGTTGAGCTCAAAATCATAATGCCTATACTCTAAGATAAATTTATCAACAATCATAGATCATAGTCCAAATCAAAGATTTGGACATTGATCGTCATATATATAGTAATATAAAGAAATGAATTAGGCAATTTATAATTTCCTCCTTAATGTAAAAAAAATGAGCCTGGTGATAGGATAAGGAAATAGTCCAGTTAAAATTAAATTAGAAACCAAGGAAATGATTAATAAAAATTGAAAAGAGATAGCTTAATGAATTATGAAAGAAAATGGACGAAGGTAATTTTGAATATTAATTAGCTATCTCAATTCAACATATTTCGATTTCAACAATCAATAATTAATTAAAATTACCCCGACAATTCTATTTATGTAATCTTCAGATTTTCCAGCATCCCATCCAGCACTCCATCTGACACTCCATCGAGCACTTCATCCAGCACTTCTTTTAATATTACGAGGTTTAAATGCATAATTATTCATATGCTTGCAGAGGTCCATGGAGGGTTGTTGCTATCAAAATTCGAGAGATAATGTAGGCCAAAAATGCTCTGTAAAAAGAACAAGTAGCCATCACTTGAAGTTCATATATTTTTGTAATTTGGAGAAGGAGCCCATGATTTCTCAAAATTGTAGGATCATTTTATCTTTAACTGAAAACATTTCCTTCTTGATCCAACAAATCCTTCGAACAAATCTTCTGATATATGGAATTTAACACGTGATCTTGATCTGGCCAAATACAAAAAATCAGATCAGAGGATTACTAATTTTCATCAAAAACTAAAACCAAATCAAGAAAAACCTAATATCTAGTAATTCCATTATTTTCTTTGGTGAACATCTAGACTTAAATTCTAGAATTTTGTTTTATGATACATACTTAACTTCCTTCATTCAAACAAGGTTATGTAAGGGAATACTGTATTTTCTTGGAAGGTTCAGAATGAGGATTATAAGAGTCTTCTAGAAATCCTCATCATGTCAGTCATTCTGACCCAACTTCACAAAGGAGTGTTTGAGTGATAAAAATAAGGTTTACATTCAGGTGTAATATCGAATTATCAAACACAATTACAGTCTTAAGGTATGAACCTTATTTACATTAAGAATCAAGTGGAAAAGACTTAAAGTGAATTAGGACCATTATTTAATGAAAAATAGAGTAGATATAACCTTTCGAGTAGGCCATAGAATTTTTTCTTATATTTTTACAGGAGTGCATCGTTCATGCAAATTGATCCAAACAAAGCATATATAGAAGATATTATAGTCAGAACCCATTTCCAGCAATCTTGTTCAGTAATCCGATCGGGTAACTTTAAAATCCAATAAATATATTCCCCAGGAAGAATGCCCCATTGCCAACAAGCCTATTCAAGACCCTGATGGGTTTTCTTAGTCATGCCACAGGCTGGTACCCGCTGCTAGTAGACTTGTTCAGTATCCCGATGGGTTAGCCTCTTACCCCCATTTTCTATCAGAGGTTATTTATCCCACTTTCACTTTAAAATAGTTTATCCATCAAGAATTAAATTTGACAACCAGTAGATGGGAGAACAAATCTGAAAACCCGTTTTTAGTGGATCGGGATGACATTGGGTTGGAAGATCCTCTTAAGGATTTGCTTGACAAGTTTGTTTGCATGAAAAATTAACCCCTGTAATGAGTTTTAAAACATGATATGGCCTTATTAATTGATATGATAAAAACAATGGATAAGAATCGAAAGATCCCTCAGTCCTAACAACCATTTCCTTGTAAGATTATTGCAATGTCCTTATGTTTGACAATCTGATACCTCTTCCTGTTACTACTGATACAAATGATCATCCATTCGACTATGAATCCAACTCAAGTTGTACTAATATACTGTGGATTCTATAAATTAGACATCTATAGATTTATAGATAAGTCAAGAATAAGAATGAATGCTATCAACTCTTGTATGAATAGAGGAAACTACGTTTGTGTACAAAAAATTAAAAGAACACTAGAGCACCTATTAATGAAAATGATTCAAGATTTCAAGTAAAATAAGGAAAATCACTGTATGAAAAAGCTACAAAAAGATTTTTAAATGGTACGTTATATCAAAGTAGCAGTTCTTGAAAATACAACATAATTTGCAAAATAGAACATAATTAAAGATAAAGTGACTTCCCTATTTCCCTGAATATGCCCTAAAGAAAAGACAATTACCTGCAAAAGTTTAAAAGAAAATTAAAAATCAACAAAACATCTGTACATATATACAAAAGAGATTTTGTCATTGAATGTATCAAGGAAAAGGAGGAGAGGAAGAAGTAACTTCTTCATCCACCAACTCATCCATGTCATCATGTTTCATACACTACCAGGTCATCCATGTCATCATGCTCTGAACAAAGGAAGTTTGAGTCCCCCCCACTCTATCACCCCAGTTATTCCCCATCCCCACAACATGTCAATCCCACCATCAGTACCATCAGGTCTTGGTTGTACACCCCGTTCTCTTATCAAGGAAACATCATCGTCTTGATAGTTGCAGGTATCCCTCTGTCGATGCCAACCAAATCTATTCCAGTGGATAGACCCAGAGGTCCCTGTGCCTTGGACTCATCACCATTAGTGGTGAGTTCCTACGGATAATTTTGAAAGGAGTCCTTAGTGCCTCTCCAAATGATTGTTTCTCACATGCTCGACGTCAACACCTTGATCTCATTGTTGAGACTCGTACAGGGTATCGATCCTTTCAATTATTATTTGAAGACCCCGGATGTCACCTGACTCTAACACATTGATGAGTCTACTTTATGAACAACCAGTTATATGTTCCTATGGATATCCAGGTTGCGCTTGGAGATAGTATTTGGAAGTACCACAGTGTTATACTCCCTCGAGTATACATTTTCACATACTCTTCAGAAGTTGACCCACAATTATTGAGTCCCTACAGTTGTTGGATACCATCAGATCCAGCAGTTCATTAACCCTTCTGACACCTCATTCAAAATGGTTGTTGCTCTTTTCCAATGTATTAGTTCTTCAGATCAGTCATGGTACGACCATGAGTATGTCCCAACATTGTATCCCCTCTGGACCATTATGATGTACACAATAGGTTTATATGTATTGATCAGGTCCCCTTTTTGGACCTCATTGTTATTTATAGGTCTTGATACAATCATGGGTATGCCCACCTCGTCCATTATCAGATATTATTCCTCACTCATTTTTGAGGACATGTATTTTTAGTTTGTACAGTTTGCATGGGCCTGGTGTTTCAGTCTCCAATCGGTCTCTTCTCTCCTCCAAAACCCCAAGAAAAAGACAAAGAAACTATGATGTCTATTGGCCATACGATGAGCTCTTTCCCTCACACATCAGGGGGCAATCTGTTAACACCCAAAAAATGCTCATTAGCTCATTTCTCTATTCACATGACCCATTTGTACATTTTTCCTACCATTTTAGCCTCTAAAACCTTCAAAAGGTCACTAAAAAGACTAAAATCCATCTTTTTCCCCTCAAAATATTTATTTTTCCTCAAAAAATACAAAAACCCTAAAAAATGTTCCAAAATTCTCAAAAATCAATTAAAAGGGAATAAAAATCAAAAATATATTCAAAAAAAGGAAAAAGAGAGAAAAAGAGGGAAAATAAAGCTAAACCATTTTTATCAATACCATTGGTTTCCTTAAACCATAATGGTATTCCCCATCACCTAAAAGCTATAAAAAGGTGATAGAGGTTCCTCACTATTCATCCACATTCATCCTATCCTTATGCTGCCAAATTCTTCCTTAAGAGCCCTAGCCTCCTTTTTTAGTTTGAAGATCCCCCTTAGCATCTTGGAGAAGAAGAGATCACTAGAGCTTTGGAGCACCTCACCATTGCAGCTTCTCAAGCTCAACCGTCCTCACCCTTTGAGGTAATAGAAAATATTAAAGTTTTTATTTATGTCTCTCATGGATCTATTTTGTTTACTGTATCATGGTGTGTGTGTCCATATTACATATATATTTTGAAATAACTTTTAGTAGAAGGATCTATTTGAGGTGAACAAAAGTTGTGATATATATTTATATTGTTGAAAATTATACCATAAGGAATTGGAAAAAATCACACTCCAATTAAGCCACCAGAGGAATCATCCCCGACCTACGATGCAAGTGAAGATCTATCTTTCTGAGTGTCCAAGTTGGAAGATATGATTTAAGGGTCTGTGGAAATTATTGATTTACTTAATTTAGAGGAGAATATTATGGGACATATGGATAATAATATGGAGAAAATATGAGAAGGATTTCTAATCTCATACCAAATTCAAAGGAAAATATCCCTACAAGTGATGATGTGTCCCAGGGTACTCAAGAAGATAAAGATGGTATCCATGTTAAGCAACCTTCCATTAATTATAATATTACAAGAGGAATTGATTCTAATAATAGAAGTAACTTGGGATGGTCCCCAAGGGGTATCCAACTCCTCAATATTTACATGAGGAATTTTTATGGCAAGGATCCCATGAGATGGATATTCCAGATGGAACAATTCTTTGATATACATCATGTGTCAAATCTCCAAAAGGTACCTATTGCATATTTATATTTAGAACCTGGTCAGTTTGTGTGGTACCAATGGCTTTGTGAACGCAAAAAGAACTCAATTATCTCTTGGTAAATTTTTATATAAGAGTTGATATCACACCATATGATGTTAAGACCAATTCCTTCTTTACAAAATTGATAAATCTACGAAAAAAAGGTCCAGTAAGCGAGCACATTCAACAATTTCAAAAGTTGAGTCTCGGAGTGGTCGTCATACCAGATGATAAATTGTTGGATCTCTTTATTGGAACCTTGAAGGATAACATCCAACACGAGGTGTGCCTCTTTGAAACAACATCCTTAGAGAAGGATTTCATGGTGGCAAGGAATGTTGAAAGTAAAAATATGGTGATGGCTACTAAAATGACCACTTCTAACACATATAGAGAGATTAATGTTCCTTATTATAAACCACCTCAAAGGTTGACACTCCAAAAACTAGACGAAAGAAGAGCAAAAGGTCTATGCTTTAATTGTGAAAAAAAGTACAGTAAGGCACATAAGTGTGGTGAGAAGAAATTATTCTACATAGATTGTGAAGAGGAAGAAGCAAAAGAAGAGGAACCATCTCAAGCTGATGGAAATAGAAGAGATTACTCCCACCATATTTTTTCATGCATTGGATAGAATTACCACTCCCAAAAATCTCAAGAGCAAATGATACATCAAAAATAAAAAGGTAACAATGTTGGTTGATTCTAGTAGTACTCATAATTTCAATCATTTTAAACTAGGCCAAGCTCCGAATTGCTTTGTATATCCAACACTAGAGTTTCAAGTAATGATTGTAGATGGAGGAACTATAAATTGCTTAGGTAAATGTCATAATATTAGTCTTACTATGGGGGAATATGTATCGAATAGTCCAATCATTTCTATCCCAATGAGTAGTGTTGATGTTGTCTTAGGGTTCAATGGTTAGAATTATTGGGAACAATGGATTTTCATTTTCAAAAACTTTTCATGAAGTTATCATTGGAAAGAAACTACTTTGAATCAAGGGGTATCATAGGAAATCCAAGCAAGGTGATAAACTCTAATGGTATGACAAAATTGTTGAAAAAGGGAGATAAAGATGTAAATGCACAATTATGCTCACTAGATGGTCAAACATATAAGCCTCCTATTCCCATGGATATCCAAAGGGCCATTAAAAAGCACTCAAAGGTATTTGAAGATATTCCAAAAGGTCTTCCACCTGATTAATATTTTGATCATGCTATTCACTTAATTCTAGGAAGTGTTCCTCCTAACATCAAACCTTACAGATACCCCTATGGCCAGAAGAGTGAAATTGAGCGTATGGTTGAAGAAATGTTAGAGGATGGCATAATTAGGCCTAGCCAAAGTTCTTACTCTCCACCAGTGGTAATGGTTCACAATGAGGGATCATTGTGTATGTGTCCATACTACATAGAGCTCAACAAGATCACCATTAAAGATAAGTTTCCCATTCTTGTCATTGATGAATTGTTAGATGAACTACATAGAGAAACTTACTTCACAAAGTTGGATATCCATTCATGGCATCAACATATTAGAATGGAGGAAGAAGAAATCCCTAAAACAACATCAAGAACTCATGAAGGTCATCATGAATTTATGGCCATGCCTTTTGGCCTTATGAATGCACCTTCCACATTTCAAGGTTTGATGAATTCCATTTTCAAGTGCTTCCTTAGAAAATTTGTGTTAGTATTTTTTGATGATACATTAATCTATAGAAAGTCTTGGAAACAACATGTTCAAGATGTTGATAGGGTGCTACAAATACTAAAGGGGAAACTATATGCAAAACCTTACAAATTTTTCTTTGGGGTAAAGGAGGTAGATTATTTGGGTCATATGGAAACCGAAGATTATTGTTAATGATCGAGATCCAATTTTCAATGGAAATTTTTGGAATGAACTATTTTCTTGTTTGGGTACCCAGTTGGATCATAGTTCATCCTATCATCCTCAATCCGATGGGAAAATTGAGACAGTGAACAAATGTTTGGAAGGACACCTTTGCTACTTTGCAATCTGACAAACAAACACAATGGGTGAAATGGTTATCTTTGGCAGAATGGTGGTACAATACTTCATTCCATACATCATAAAAAATGTCTCCATTTATGACACTTTATGGGTACCATCCTCCATCTATCAAATCTTCCTTAAAAGGAAAACCTAAAGTTCAAGTTGTGGAAGATCACCTAGAGCACCAACAAGAAGTTTTCTAGTTACTAAAGGACAACCTGGCTATGTCAAAAAACATGATGAAACAATAAGCAGATCAACATTGCATCGAAAGGATTTTTGAAGAAGAGGATTGGGTATTTCTGAGGTTGCAACCTTACAAACAGATGTCCCTCAAGCGACTAAATGAAGACAATAAATTAGCACCCACGTACTATGGTCCTCATAAAGTGTTGCAGAAGATTGGCAGTATGGCTTATAAATTGGAGCTCCCTTCATCTTCAAGGGTACACCCATTTTTCCATGTTTCTTGCTTAAAGAAGGTAATATGAAACAAGATCGAAATTCGAACTATCTTGCTAGATCTTAATGAAGGAGGAAAAGTCATATTAGAACCTGAACAAATCACAAAAACAAGGACCAAACAACTACGAAATCGGGCTATTATCGAGTACCTCATCAAGTGGAAAAAATTACCAGTTGAAAATTCAATATGGGAAGCTAAATCCTTCATACATAAGCATCCACAACTAATTGAAAGTGTTGATGACAACACTTACCTGAAGGGGAGGGGCATGTTAAGCCCTAAATGATGGCACATTACCCCCTATATTGTGGCTCATTGCATATTATTGATGTCAACTTGGGTTTATTAGTGGTAATTGTCATTAGTATTATTATATTAGTTATGTCTACTTGGGTCCATTAGTTGTAATTATAGCTCTTTGTTTCATATATATAGCAAGGAGACCTTTTCATTTGAATCATCTCATCTTGTCTTATCTTATGTACTTAGAACATTGTAAAGGAGGTTGCCCCCTCCAAGAGGTTTGCTATTCATATATTTTCTTCATTATTAAGGTATGGATTACTCTTTCTTGTCTCTTTATGGTCTTTTGGAGAATTTGTTACTTACTCTTATAGAAAATTATTATTATTATTATTATCTATCTATCTATCTATATATATATATATATATATAATAATTCTTAAAATTTATTAAACAAATATTGAAAGTTCTTGATATCCCAAAATAAATAAACATCCGGGAACAAACTAAAATGACCACTAGAACAGGAAATGATAACCTTCAACAAATTATATCGAAATTTCATCTATAATCATATCATGAAAAAGGCGCATTCAACAAATTATATTGGAATTTTATTTATAATCACATCATGAAAAAGGCAAACATATAATAGAAAGTTTTATTGTTAAAATTACAATTAACTTACTAATTTGATAAACAACATTAACTTCATCTCCCTTACCTACTAATTTGATAAGCAACATTAACTTCATCTCCCTTAACTTCATTCTTCTCCACTCAAATTCCCCTCCCTTTTCAAAACTCAAAAAGATATATAACTTTGTAAAGCATATGGCAATTTTTTAACAACAATATGGCAAATATTCAGTTATCTGAAAACTTGGTAGCATATCCGAATGATAAAGTAGCAAGTTAATGTGACCCCTTGAAAGCCACACAAATTCTATAACATAAATAATTTTTTTTAATTCTTGAAAGCCACATAAATTCTTGATTTATTATTACCCATGTTTAACAGCTTGCCTATTATCCTCATAGGCCCTCGGATTCTTTGGATATTGACTTCTCAAATTCCTGACAATCTACTCCAATCTCACTTAAGGCAGATATAAGTTTGGGAACAATCTTCAGCAGCATAAGCTTGAAGCCAGTAGAACTAGTACTCTGATTATCAGTGGACTCTATCCCAAAATTTGACTGCAACAAACGATCTTCTGAAAATGATCCAACCTGAGCTCCTTTCATATATGCATCACACGCACGAAGAATACAATAACCGCGTCTTTCGAAATGTTCTTTAACAAACAATTCAAAATGCTGCAAAAACAACAAGTGGATTTAAAATGATTCCCAAAAAAGTTAAACAAGATAATTAGAAACGAAAATCTCCCCAAATTTTAAAACAAGATAATTCGAAACAAAAAATCTCCCCAAAATTCTACCTTTGGCGGGCTGCGTAGTATGTACAGCATTGACTTGCATGATAGAAGAAACGAGCTTTCATTGTATGCGAGAGAGTTCTTCTCCCCTTCAACTGAACCATTATGTTTTTCATATCCAGGTTCATTAAAGTAAGGCTTATCATTTAGTACCAGTCCTTGAATGGAAACAAGGATTTGTAGAAGGTTTGATGATGTTGGGTTCCAGACTTCATTCCCTTTGCCTGTCCATGTGTTTAAAAGACTGAGGCAGACTTTCCCATTCTCATACAGATTTGGATTCAGCCTTAGCCCACCAGAATGGTAGTATACTAACTGCAAATTAGTTAAAAACCAATATAAAGCCATTGGAGATTTCCATATTGAAGATCAAAACAAAACTTGAGATAACAATTTCACTTTCAAATCAAACAGTTAAAATAAAGTGCTTACAGGTGGTCCATCAGGATACTGGAATGGAAGATGAATATCAAAGAAGAAAAGCCCATTCTGATATGGAGTCCCAGCTGCTCCGACAACCACGGCCCTGAGCAAATCCATCCTATCCTCGTAAACTCTCACAAAAATTGAATCTGTCCAATCAATGAGGAGTTTATATATCATATAATTAGGACAATCTTTATTTTATCATGAATTCATCAAGGTAACCTAGTAGAAAATTATCTGCATGGACCAGGAGTTACCTGGTAAATTCTTTTCAAGGATGTTCCACTCTTGCTGAACTTTCTTCATCCATTTGCGCTCATTAATAGCCTGGAAGAAGATGTTTAATAACTTCAGTCATACTGCACCATGAAAACGAAATTGCTTTTGCCAAAGAGAGTAAAAAAAGGATAAGAAAAGCATGCCTTTGCATAAATGTACCTGGCCTGTTTCATTCTGATAGTAGTGACCAGCAGGGTCCTGTACACTATCAAAATGTTTGAAGTGGCATTCCTCGTCACAACTAGATCTAGGCAAACTATGCACTATATCTTTTTCTTTTGTATGTTTTATATCAATTTTACTAGCTATCAACTCAGCTAAATTAGAATCAACTGTTTCCGAGCTTATGGCATTATGTTCAGAATGATTAGAATCAACTGTTTCCGAGCTTGCAGCATCATGTTCACCATCATTAGAATCAACTGTTTCCCAGCTTGCAGCATCATCTTCACCATCGTTAGAATCATCTGTTTCCCAGCTTGCAGCATCACCATGTTCACCATCTTCTTGAACACTACCAACCACCAATATTGCTTGGGGTCCAACCTACGTAACAAATAAATAAAATTACAAACTTCAGGTAATCATACCGCCAAAGTAAACTAATATTGTTCAGTCTGAGATTTCCAGATCATTCTTATCTACAAAAGTTAGCAGAACATTCTGCCTCCATTAAAGAACTACAAACAAGAAACATATCCAACTATGAAAATTGTTTGGGCCAAGCAGTACAAGCAAGAAAAATGTATGAAAATTGTTTGGGCCAAGCAGTACAAGAAAGAAACATGTATGGAAATTGTTTGGGCCAAGCAGTGGAGTGAAAGGAGGAACAACTACGCAGATCTCCCCTCTATAGAGACCAAAAAACCTTGTCCTACATCATAGAAAGAAGCATTTGGGCCTGCTTATAGCGTCCATGAATTGGTGCCGATAGAATTAAGGGTGCATTGCTGTGATGAAAACTTATTGTAGCATGTTGGGTGCATGTAGGGCAATTGAGATCATTCATGCAACAAGGAAATCTGAATGAAGAATACTGTCTTTTTCTATAGTCGGATGGGTGAGTAGTTAAAAAAATAAATTAGTCCACTATAATCAAGCAAGCAAGAGAATAGTATACCTTTGAGACCGTTCCGTCTGCCCATGCTACCTCAATGTCTCCATCCCTAATATCTACGATATTTCCAATCCAGGATAGATCAGATTCCTGGAGGCTCTTGCCCTTTCTTTTCTTCAAAACTTCCTTGTTTGTAGACATATCTGTAGTGTCAACAACAATTTTGCATCCTGTTTCAACCTGGCCAACCAATTGATCTACAATGCCAGGCACTTTTGTCTCCTCGGAGACAGGAGAGAGACCTACAACGACGTCCCCAATAAGATGTTGGTAATCTGGATGTTCATCTAGCTCATAGACACTTACAATCTTCTCCACATCAAATTTGAGAGCATCTTTTGGAGAATCGATAGGCTTCATCCACCTTACTCTTGCTGTGCGCTCCTTTGAATCTACACTTTTTACAATTCCCACTCGTGTGGCTTCAGAAGCCTTGCCATCATCATCCGAACCTTTTTCCAATACATACTGTTCAGGAAAGAATTCATGATCCCCAAAATCGTAAATGGGAATCAATGTTGTAGAATTTACACCACATGTCCTTGTGCCATCTTGCCATAACACATCTACCTTAGTCCGTTTGTTGCACACAAATAGTGGTCCATCAAGAACATCATATTTTCTGTGGGCAACAACGTCATCTGTGACAGGAAAAGTAACTTTAGAGATCGCCCTTTCAGATGCAGGAAGCAGACACCAGTCTCCTACCTGCCAATTAGCATATGATAAACAAGACAATAGCTTTAGCTGTTTAGGGTCCAGTTGCTCTGCAGGGATGGTACTTGACTGGGAATTGTAACCAGGATTCGCTTCAGGAAACCAATGGACATCAACTGTTCCCACTTCCACATTATCAACTGTACCTTCAATGCGATTTTTCTTCCATTTACCAGACAACCATCGAGCTTTCTTGAAAACCGCTGAAGAACTTCCCCGGACACGTTGCCCTGGAAAATAAGGATAATGGAGGTTGTTGGGGATTGGAATAAGGCGATCACGGTGGGCCTCCATTACTTTACATTTTGATCCATCATCAAATATAACTGTCACATTAGCAACCACTTCATCGACTCTTCCCACCCAAGGTCCATGAATTACATAATCTTCCGGCATAAACGTCCTTATTCGATGAAGATTTCTACTGGAAACGTTTTTTATAGTAACTGATGTGGGAGTCAACAAATCTACTGTAAGATCCACGTTAACAACTATGCCTATCTGTCCTGATGGATCTGAAGCTGCTGCAACAAAATCACCATGCAAGAAAACCCTGTCAAGCACCTCAATCTCACTGATTTTCTCAGTAGTCACCGAAAGATTTGTCCAAACAATCCGTGCACAGTCATCTGGAATTAACTCATCTTCATCCTGATCTTCACTGTCTGAATCTGAATCTGAATATGAATCACCAGCAACTTTCATGACCATTCCAATTAAACCTTCGCCTTCTCTACATTGGACTATGTCGTCTTTGTAAAGGCGCTCATCGCATTGCATTGTTTGAACATTCTGGAAATTTTCGGCTGAATCAGATCTAGCGTTTTCTTCCAAATCTTCATGGCTTTGTCCACAAACATCATTAAACTCCAAAGTGCAGTCTTCATACGTTGATGAGTCGCTACCAACTGTGGATTTGGATGTATGACTTTCTTCCTC
Source organism: Larix kaempferi (assembly GCA_027924585.1). Lineage (NCBI taxonomy): Eukaryota > Viridiplantae > Streptophyta > Pinopsida > Pinales > Pinaceae > Larix > Larix kaempferi. Next base: position 10,254,776 of record BSBM01000841.1, read on the forward strand.
CATTTAAATGATTGTTGGCAAATCGCTCAAAGAGAAGGCAACCACCAGGCCTCCAGTAGTACACAAACAATATTTACTTGGCTATAGTTATGTAACTAAACAAAACATCCACGCTCCCTTCTCCGATATTGAGAGCCTTCGACAGTGTTGAACTGCACTAATATTGAAACAAGTTTCAGCATGTATTTTTTTCAGAACAATAGTTAAAGAACAAAGGCCCCAAATAATGTGCACTAAGTAATTTGCAAGAATCTAACATTAGTTGCTGTAAAATTTGTGAATCACAGTATTTCGTTAAACAAAACTTCATCACGGAAGTTATTTACTTAACAGGAGGCTATGAAAAAAATCTTCAAAATATCTATAACTATAAATTAATGTGAGAACAAATTATTTTTCTGATTGAATGGATGTTCTTATGGCGTAGATTCTTCAATTTACCATTAGAACTGCACCGTTTTGATTGATGCTATGATGCGATTGATAAAACAAACAATAAATAAAATAAATACATGGCCGAATTCAGAAAACAATATCCTGATCTTCAACTTCAATTTTGAATCAAATGTCCATCAATCCACTGTCTTCAAAGCACTTAATAATGCTCATAAACGGAAGTTAACTAAAGCTTACCTGTGCTTTGGGCGAGAAAAGATAAAACGAAATGAATGATTCCAACTCTGATATTCAAAGCTCCTTATTCCTGTAAATGCGACTTTCTTTTTTGGTGTGTTAGCATTCTATCTCCTTCAAAGAACAATGAATATATATGAATATTTTGTTATATTATATTTTAGGGACGTCACATTTAGAAATGATGGTCGGCGTTCTTGGTAAATTTAAAGGGGAGTGAGTAGTTTTATGGTTTGGGTATCAACGTACAAAAGTAAAAGTTGGCTTTGAGAGTACCTGATTTGAAACGTACAAAAGTAAAAGTTGGATTTGAGAGTACCTGATTTGAACATATGAGGGAGCACGTGTTCTTAATTCTGAGATCCAGGTAAGCAGTTAAGCTGTTATATCTACATGGTTGAAATCATAAAATAATAAGCTTTAATTGTGAATCAAATCCAAATTAATCTTTTTGTGAAGAGGAAATGGTTGATATTGATATAAAATTAAATTGGCAATCCATAATTTTTATGGATTAGAAACTACCTACCTCTCCCTATTTTCTCCTTATAAGTATACAATATCAACCAACTCTTATATATTTTTAAGGTTAGACCTAACGAGACACCAATTTTGGTGTATAATACAGCCTTGTTTGTGGGAGAAGGTGGGAGAAGACCCCTTTCGGATTTCTCCTTAATTTATAGATTTCTTACACTTAAGCATTGTTCAAATCCTAAAGGGGATATGAAGGGGGCTAATGTGTAATACCCCTAGTTAACCAAAATTATGTAAATGATGTAAATATACTAGTGTGAATTCCTAATGCGGAGCTCAAGGCCAAGGCCCGACTACTGAATGTCTAGGCATGTATGGTGTATATATTTTATTTGGACTGTTTGGTTGGCTTTTATGTTGATTTAGAATATGACATAAATATTATGTGCATAAATAATAAAATGGTCCAACAATGGCTGTGTAAAGAGCGCCAAAGAGGCTATGATTTCACCAGATGAGAAGAGGAAAAGAGGTCCATGGGTGACTAAATCCTTGCTGCCAAGTGTCAACCTTAGAACCCACCCAAAATTTTGTCATGCGATGAGAATAAACCAAATATCTCCTTTTTTTACCATTTTTCCAATCATTAATGCATGTGTGTAGTTGATGGGAAAAGTCACCTCATGTAGTTATTGAAGCATGGGACTGACTGCACTTTTGTGATAGTTCTGTCATGACAGAAGTTAGTCTGCAGCTACTAGGAGTCCATTCTTCTACTGCTAGAAGTCATGTCATTTGTCTTTTCACCATTTTCCCATATCTCTTGGAGTCAACCCTCATTTGTCTCATTCTTTCGCACAGATTTGGAGGATGCAAAGCTCTCCCTTGTTGTCCATGAACTTACCATGTTGTTTTGAATCCAGAAATTTGAATTTGGAGACCATGTTGCAGATTGGGAAGTGGGTATTGTTGGTTGTAGGTGAGCAGAGAGGTTGGGAAAGATCGGAACCCTTACCCTTGAGTTATGCTGCTCGTAGGTGCTTGAGAAGCCACACATTGAGGTTGCATGAGGTTCTATAGAAGCCACACACTGGAAGCACCCAGCAAGATGGATCTCCCAAGAGAACTGTGGATCGGTGAAGGGGATGCCTGATCTAGAAGGGTGTTGTGTGGGGCAGGTATTGTGGAAGCCAAGGCTGTGAGGGTCTCAGTGAGACCCTTGTAGAGCTCTGTATGAGCATTTGGATAAGTGTATATAGCAGAATGGGTTGTGGGATGAGAGATAGAAGCCTGTAGGTGTTTCCTTCGCCTTGATGGCCTCATAGCCCAGCTTGGGGGTGGCCTCTCAGCAACAAAAATAGTATATGATGGACATAGTGCCTATGGTTGGGTGGAAAAACGATCTTACACATCCAATTGCTTGGATATGCTTTTATTAAAGATAAGTATTCTCATGTATTTGAATCTTAAATGTTGTATTTGATGCCTGTAATGTTTATGCTTGTATTTGCATATTAGATGTGTGTGGATAGATGTGAATTTCGTTGTGGATGCATATTTATGTTCTGCACACATTGGATATGTTGAAAATCGTATTATGGACTTGGGGCGAAATTTGAGAGCCTAGGTTTGGCCAATGTCCCCTCCCGATGGTCGAATTGGGTGAGGGGGATGTTACATCTTGTTTCATATACCATACCAGATTATATAGGGACGAGAAGGTAATTTTATATAAAAAAATTATTTTTATTTTTAATTCCTTTTGAATAGCCCCTTAATGAGATCTCCAAATACGAAATATATATTTGCAACAAGAATTAACATGAATATAATACACAAGAGCACAATAGAAAACCACAAGACATAGTAAAACCCTCATAATATGTGAAGGACACATCCACTAGCAAGAAATTGGTATTCTTATCGCTCAACATTAGAAATTGTCAATATTTAGATGCATTTTTGCTTGAATCAAACCAATATATGCTATCGATGGTAACCTTTAAAAACAATAAAAGTCATCAGACAACATGTAAGATTGATTTAAGATTTTATTTATTCTTAACATAATAATTTCAAATGCTATAATTTAAGTCAAGGACATCATCACACATCACCGACTTAATAACCAAGATCTAATCTCCAAGAATAGTATCAATCGACTTAATAACCAAGATCTAATCTACAAGAATAATATCAATCGTCACTCGTCACCCTTATGACAGATCTTTACATTGCGATTACTCTGAGTCCTAATATTATTACTTATTATAACTATGTGTTGATGGGAATATCTGACCTGCTTGTCAACCAGGAGAAGTAGCCCACACAAAGTGCTTAAAGCATCACTTCGTGTATTTGGAATAGCCTCATCTCGCAAGAAGAAAGGCCTCGTTGCCTTTAAGAAGGTTTTGCTCTCAACAAGAGAGTCTCACAATCTAGTGATATGAATTCCTAAAATACATTTAAAATCCTAAAGATGTAATCTAACTAAGATGCAATACAGTTTTAAACCATGATGCAAATTTAAATGACTGCAACAAACAATTTAGTAACTACTAAAACCGAAAAGAGTTTTAAGAGCTGCTAAAAAATTGTAGCTATCAATAAATTAATTTATGCAATTTAAATAACCTATCTAGAGAGCAAAGTTTAGTGTAAGAATTTCTAATGCATGAAAATAAAGTTTTATGACTAACTTACCTCAACAAAGTTAAATAAATAGTCACTGGAATATGAACACTAATTTAACCAAAGATAATCAAATAAACAAAATAGTGTTGATCTTCAATCAAACCATTTATGCAATCAGAAAACATAATCATTTCAAACAATCAACGTAAAAATCCAAACACAAAATGAGTCAAGCTAATTACATTTATCACAACTCAACACCATTGATCACAACTGACCGTCTGAAAATGATTGCAGAGAAATCTGTGGCTTTCGATTACAACTTCATAAACAATTACAAAGTATAATCCACGACCAAGAGAAAATGGGATGAACGGAAACGCCTTTTCATTCCTCTGTTCAATAAAAGATCTTGCAAAGAATAATACGGAATGTGAAAAAGGAAATCCTTCAATTCTGTAAAGCGCCCCCTCCTAGGAAGTCAATTCCCTGTTGCTTTTATAAGCAATAGGATCAATAACAACCCCAAAATAACAACTACAGCTGGACGTAATTAAATTTCTAGAAAATCTGGTTTAAAAGGCCCAGAATATCTCTCCAATTCTTCATTTTTTTAGGAAACCGATCGCGCGTAAGCTAAATCACCCAATTCTGGAAGTGGGTTTTCAACCGTTTCACCAGATTCCTCATGGTTTGCTCCCAATAATCCCTGCAAAACAACCTCTTTGTTCTGACCAGTGTTTCTCCACCAATTTCTCCTTTCTTCTCGGTTTCCATTTGACGAGTTGGATTCTTCATATCTCCGGCGCTTGCGATGCCTGCAACTTCATGGGGAGTGAGTACGATGAAAGTAACAACATCACCGTTCTTCTTAGCTTCACTCAGAATACTTGTTCCTTTGTTTAATCGCTGAACTTGCACATTAAAATTCATATTAAATAACAAAAGAAAATACAACAAAATTTTAAAGAATTGCATTCATCATGATAATTGTTGTCAAAGGTAAAACGAGAAAAGAATTCTCCCTCTTTATCGATTTGATGATATCACTATGCCATTTCCATTATCAAGTATATAACCTTGACAAGAAAATAAACCATTGATATGATTTTATGGCAAAAAAGATTGGCTTTTCTATGAAGTTTTTACTCTTCAGTTCACGATCTGGTTGTACAACTACCCATGTTTTTAGGTTGTCTAGCATGCCTTAGCACTCATTCTATCATTGTCAAATACTTATCCATAGATCTCGTGACTGCAATTATCTCAGATGACATGTAGTTCCTTCAAGTGACCTCGAGATACTGCCCCATAATGCTAACAAACTCCCAAGCTGATAATCTCTGCTTAGGCTAGAATCTCGGGTGTGATATGGTATCTTCATCAGATTCCATCTTTGCAAACTTCACGCTAGCAAAAAATGATGTATGTAATTTAGTTGGCGATTTTAGAATACCAGACTCTCATATTTTGTGGCAGCGATTATGATTTAAAAGTGTTAGTTTTTACTTGTTTAGCATATAACAATAAACAATCAATCACTGAAAGTAATACAAGAACAACAAGAACACAATGGACACAGTGTTTCTCTCGGGGAAACCATAAGGGAGAAAACCCCTACAAAATATTCCTCAATATAGAAATCACAAAGTACAAAAGTAAACCCCAAGACAGAATCAGCTATACTCCTCCACTTGTGCGAACTTCTCTCTCTCTCCTATGCGAACTTGTGAGAGTGAATGAGTGAATATAAATGAGGAACTCATCCTCTATTTATATTCTTCCGTTGGGGTGACCTTTTCCCCAACTGTGCCGACTTATCCTAACTTACTGGGCCGACTTGGTAAATACAAAATATAATAAACTCTTTTGGGTTCTTCTATGCTAACATAAGACCTAGCCGGTTTACATTGACTCTTTCAATGACTCTTACAATAATAATTACATCAATAACATCTCTCGAAGGAGGAATACAAATACAATAGACAAATATCAAATAGAATATCTTCCGCAATTACATTCTTTTAATACTCCCTCTTAACTAGGAAGTTATTCTGCGGTTAACAATAACATCTGCACAACTGACTTGTGAAACTCTATATGTCGTAGGAAGATTTTGGATCATCATCTGTTTGGGGTATCATCTGCTGGAGTAGCATCATCAACGTCTGTTGGAATATCATCATCAGCATCGTCATCTTCATCTGCTGGAATATAATCGCCAACAGCATCCTCTATATCATCATCACCAACATCCTCTGCTGGAACATACTCATAAGCAACATCGTCAGCTACAACATCTTCTACTGTCAGCAACATCATCAGCTGGAACATATTCTGCTAGAACATCCTCGCTAGCAACATTATCAGCTGGAACATCCTCTGCTGGAACATCCTCATCAGCAACATCACCAACAGGAACACTATCAATTAGCTAGTATTGATCTTCTGCCCCTAGGACAGGCATCTATTCTTTCGGATAAGAACTCTATCATTCATCCAATAGTGATCTTCTTCCCCCGGGACAAGCATCTATCCTTTCAGATTGGAAATCTATCAGTCAACCAGTACTGATCTTATGCCTCCAGGACATGCATCTATCCTTTCAGATAGGAAATCTATCAGTCAGCCAGTACTGATCTTATGCCCCCAGGACAGGCATCTATCCTTTCGGATAGGAACTATATCAGTTAGCCAGTACTGATCTTATGCCCCTGGGACGGGCATCTATCCTTTCGGATAGGAACTTTATCAGTCATATAGTACTGATCTTTTGCTCCCAGGACAGGCATCTATCCTTTTAGATAGGAACTCTATGAGTCAGCCAGTACTGATCTTCTGCCCCCAGGATAGGAATCTATCCTTTCAGATAGGAACCATATCAGTAAGCCAGTACTGGTCTTCTGCCCCCAGGACAGGCATATATCCTTTCAATAGGAACTCTATCAGTCAGCTAGTACTGATCTTCTGCCCCCAGGACATGCATCTATCCTTTCGGATAGGAACTCTATCAGTCAGCTAGTATTGATATTCTTCCCCCATGATAGGAATCAGTTCCGAAGAACTGGAACACTATCATTCTCTCTTTTGAGAGAGGTCCCTCTGGACAACACAAAGCTTGTCTCGAAAGTATTCCAACTTTATGCGAGACAGAGGCTTAGTCAACACATCAAAAACTTGTTCCTTTGTGGGAACATACTTGAGCTTCACAACTCCCTTCTGCACCATATCCTGGATATAGTGGAACTTGATCTCGATGTGCTTCGATCTATCATGGAACACATGATTCTCTATCATCTTGATGCAAATATGGTTGTCACAGAGTATCTTCGTAGCATCTATCTCTGATTCGAACAATCCTGCCAACATCTTGTGAAGCCACATTGCTTCGCTACAAGATGAACAAGCTACTACATATTCAACTTCCATTGTACTAAGTGCAATACAGGGCTTCTTTCTACTAATCCATGAGATCATAAATGATCCCAAACTAAAGCAAAATCCTAAAGTTCTTTTCCTTTCTTCGACACTTCCATCCCAATTTGAGTTGGTGTACCCGTACAACCTAAACTCACTATCTGAAGCATATCTGAGTCCAAAGTCCAATGTACCATTTAGGTGTTAAGATTTAATATGCTAAGATAGAAAATATCAGCATTACATTCCATTTCACAATAATAGCATATACAGGATCACTGAAGAAACAACAAGCACAACATAAATACAAGAGACACAAATTTATCCTGGGAAACCCTCATGAGGTAGAAAACCCATCAAAGCTTCCTCAATATAGATGAACATCAATATACAAAGATGCAAACCAAAGACATGATCTCCTCCTCCTCCATAGCATACCTCTCTTTCACAAGTGCGCTACATTTCAAGTGAGGGAAGTGTGTGTATAATGAGGAACACACCTCCTCTATTTATACACATCTCCGACTTGTACTTTATATTAACTAGGTCAGCCCCAACTTTACCACTGGGTTAAACACCCCACTACAACTAACTGGGCCAACCCCACTAGGGTGGTCTAACAACCCTTTGACCCACATAACACATATAGGGCTGACCCCCACTAGGGAAGTCTAATAACTCAAGTTACCACATTTCGACGGAGGAATAAACATCTCTGGATATACAATAAGATCTTCATGGAGGAATGAAACATCTTCGGAATAATAAAGTACAAATATAATATTCTTTGAAGTTACAATATCTCAACACTCCCCCTTAACGAAAAGGATATTATAACAGCATCTACACGAGCAAGGATTCATCAACATCATACATGATACATCTATAAATCATTGGAAGCTTTCTCAACATCATCAGTAACTCAAGCAGTTACTGGAACATCTTCAATACTGAAACATCAACATCTTCAGTACTGAGTCTTTATCTTCTGCGGCACTCAAACAGCTACAGCAACATCAATATCTGGATCCTCACGATCATCAGCATCGTCATCACACGATCATCAGCATCATCATCTAGACCATCACGATCAGCAGCATCATCATCTAGACCATCACGATCAGCAACATCGTCATCTAGATCATCACAATCAACAACATCATCATCTAGACCATCATGATCAGCAGCATCGTCATCTAGACCATCATGATCAGCAGCATCATCATCTAGATCATCAGTATTAGTATCCACACCAATACAAGTATAAATACAAGTATCCTCATCAATACAAGTATACATACAAGTATCCTCATCAATACATATCCTCGTCAATACATATCATCAATATCAATACAAGTATCCTCATCAATATCAATACAAGTATCCTCATCAATCAAGTATACACAATAGCAGCATACTCTGCAATACACATGATCCTTCCTTTCGGAATTACGGGATCAATCTTATCATTTAAGACTATCCTTCCTTTCGGAATTACGGGATTTATGGTCTAAGGATGATTAATCCACACCATTCATTTAGGACTATGTCCAAGGATGATTTAATCCCCACCGTACATTTAGGACTATGTCCAAGGATGACTTAATCCCCACCGTACATTTAGGACTATGTCCAAGGATGACTTAATCCCCACCGTACATTTAGGACTATGTCTAAGGATGACTTAATCCTCACCGTACATTTAGGACTATGTCCAAGGATGACTTAATCCCCACATGTCCATCAAGGACTTCATTCTTGAAGACCATACGTCTACGGATCAATTCAAGGGACCGAATTCCAGGGACGATACAATCCCCACTTGTCCACTAAGGACTTCATTCTCGATGACATATGTCTATGGCTCACTTTAGGACTGAAGTCCAGGGATGATCCAATCCCCACCTGTCCACTAAGGACTTCATTCTCGAAGACGTATGTCTACGGATCAATTTAGAACATGTGTTCAAGGATGATGCAATCCCTCTTCTTTCTCGGAGACATATGTCTACGGATCCTTTTATAACATGTGTTCAAGGATGATGCATTCTCCTCGTCAACTTAGACCCTGTCTATGGACCATCCACCAACCTCTCTGTCGGCATCACCAATATAGGTATCCACATCATCGACCTCACTGTCGATGCAGGCAATCTCATCATAAGTGACCACATCACTCCCCCTCTCGAGGAGAGTCCTACCAAGCTTGTCTTGGAAAATACTCAAACTTTACTTGAGGTAGAGGTTTGGTTAGTACATCGGAAACTTGTTACAAATTCGAACTTTATAGTTCCTTTCTGCGCCATATCATGGAACATTGGATTCTCTGCCATCTTGATACAACTCTGTTTGTCACATAGGATCACAGTTGGGTCTATCTCTAAGTCAAACAATCCAGAAGCCATACTACTTCACAACTAGCAGAGCAACCAGCCATATATTCAGCTTGTGCTGAGAACCACACTAGATTGCTTCCAGCTAAACCACGAGATCATGGCTGATCCCAGACAATAACATCCTCTCGATGTGTTCTTCCTGTCTGATACACTTTCTTCCCAATCAACATCTGTGTAGCCATCTGAAGTCATGATCTCCAAGATAGCATAGATCAAAGTATATCGTATCCTTTAGGTACCTCATCACATGCTTTGCAACTATTAGGTGAACACATCTAGTTTCCACTAGATACTGACTCAAGGTGTTCACAACAAAGCATATATCTGACCTAGTATTTGTTAGATACATCAATGACCCAATAATTTGTCTGTATAGATTTATATACACTAACTCTAATGAGTCATTCGCTAACAGCTTCAAGTTGGAATCCATGAGAGTGGCCATTCCAACATATCAAGTCCTTTTAATATTTCTCAGCATACTTTCCCTGGTTGAGAAAGATTCCTTCTGAGCCTTTCCATACTTCCAGACCTAGGAAGTAATGCATCAATCTGAGTTCTTTCATTTTCATTTCTGTAGCCATCTATCTGTGCCATCTCTCGTCAGATGGGTCTACTGATATGAGCCTCAACATCATTCGAACTCTGTGGTGAGTTCCTTCTTGCATCCATGTCATCTGTGTATAGAAACCATATTCAACCTTGTAGCAAAGGTTGAGATCCACATCACCCATGGTGATCACTATTGATCCTTGGTACCCGAACAGAGCTTTCTTCAATTACATTATTAAGATAATGGTCTTATCTAGCCACTTTCCTTCTATAGTGTGTTTGATTTGTAAATCCTTTTGTTGAACATCCATCGCTTGTTCAGTGTTTATCATTCGTCATGATCTTTCCTACAAATCAAAATTAAGTACATGATTAGTAATAATTCATAATCATCAAATCATATTGATATGATAACCTATTATGCATACATATATCATTTACATAGTTATGCAACTATCTTGACCAATACTTTGGCACAACACTTTTCCATATCCTGTATGCATACAGTGGCTATCTAGATTCCTTCCATCTCTACCAGAACATACTATCGAGAGTGTGCACAGCTCTCAGCATGTCAGCAAAGAGGTTTCATTCTAGACAAGCAACAATGGAATGTTTGTCCAATTTACCAATCATATGCATATTAGTAGTATACTGTTCAATGCTATATGAATGTTTACACTCAGCATGATATATTCTAGGAATACAAATATGTATACAACTATTACAAGCAATATCATTTACTATTTCAAATAACAACTCAAATACTTATCTTTTATGTTTGTGTGGTTGTCTCTCGCTTGATCTTCTATATGTCTTTTGAACTCCTATTCATTCTGTACCACTGTGCATGCTCAAGTGTGCACTAGTGTCATCCTCATGATCTCATACACAAACATACATTCATTAGTATATTCTTAATATTATCAAAACATTATAATTCTAAATAATCTTGAATATGTATAGTCATGATCATAGATAATAAACATTAGTATTCAAGGTTTCAGGAAAGTCTTCTTTTGCTCATGCATATTCTTGTTTGATCATAGGACTCTTCTGGTTAGTTAAATCATCAATCAAGATAAGAGACATAATATGCATAAACTCTTGATTACTAGCTTTATGAATAAGCATAACCAATCATACCAAGTATACTTATATAAGGGATCCTAACACAAGGTAAGATTCTAACTTGACATAGGAAAACATACCTAGATTAGTATACCTGCTTAGTTATGTCTAACATACCTAAACAATATCTTCTTTGTTCTCTTTAATGATTTAGAGATCCTGTGCTAGAACCTGCATATCTCATAGGTTAAGCATAATATAACAAAGTCATACATACCTCATAAGTAGAACAAAGATTATGGATGAGTCTTTGTCTTCATGTTGTCATGGTCATGGAACTTGATTTGTCTTTCGTGATGTACCTATATCTTGTTAGCAGACAACATCAACCTCATACAACATCACAGCGCATTAGTACAATCATATAGCCCTAATCAATGAATGTATTCTATCATTCACATGCATTCATACTGTTACTAGGGTGATAAGACAATTCTAACATTAATCAAGATTGTACTAATAAATAATATTAAGACAAACATATTATGAACTTAATCAAGAATCAGATTTCAAGACATACCCGAACCTCCTTAAGTCATACCTGTCGAGACTTCTTGTAGTCTTCTTATGTAAGGCCTTAGCCTCAACTCCCCCTGAAACTTGATTTGGAGCTTGATTAGGGTTTGCTAGAGAAACCATAAAAATCCAATCTTTGACTTTCACACTTCTGAATGGATGGAAGGATGTGTCTTGCTGAGTTGATCAAACTAGCATACTTCAATTTTGAAGTCTCCAAAATTTGACCCCTCAAAATTGCCTTCGAAACTTCTGGATCTTCTGGATAGGATCCCGAACTAGGGTTTGATGAAGCCCACCCTTCTTCCCAATAAAAAGGTTAGATCCAAGGCTCTAAACTCTTATTTTTCTGAGGAGCTTCCAGCCGTGGTCACAGACTTCAAAAATTCCAACTTTTGTTGAAGCCCTAATTTTCCATCTTTCCGATCAAAATCCCGAACTGGGGTTTGATCAAGCTCGGTCTTCTACCCAACCAAAAAATTCGATCTTGGTCTTTAAATTTCGATTTTCCTGGGTAGCATTTAGCCGTGGACTCTGATTCCAAAAATTCTAACTTTCTCCGAAACCCTAAATTCCGGAAGCCATGAATGAAGGTGCTCCAAAAATAATTCTGTTTTGATAGAAATATGTACCTGATTGTTTCTACTGTAACTCCGAACTTTTCGATCCAAAGGGTCTAAAATTTTTTTTTGTGGTATCCTGACCTATCATATTTCCATCGTGATAGGTCTGACCTAAATTAGATTTTCTGAGAGAGAGTTATGCCAAGTGTCGCAACGTGACCTGTTTATGGGATAAAACTGGAGAGCGAACTTGTACGGAGTTCCACATGTCATGGGTTCAACTTCGGCCTCTGAAAATGTTTCCTGAGATATTAAAGTCTGTGTACTACCTATCAATTTTTACGAAATTTCATTTGGAGCTTCCTAGCCCAAGTTATGACCTTTTTTCCTAGGTCACCTGATTTTGACTGAGATCTGGAAGAGGCAGAAACCCTAACTTGTATTGATCATAAATCACAAATTACAACGAATCTGAGGGTGTCCTTTGGACACAAGGTACCTGGGGATGTTATCTACGACTTGTAAAGGTTTCTGATCCTGAACCTTATCCAGAATGGATTTATAGCGAAAGTTCCACGATCACTGGTTTTTGCTATACAAAACCCAAACCCTGAAATTGTCGCAAGTGAAGCAAGTGTCGTAAGTGCCATACACTGCCTTCCTCCAGGTTAGCTCTGATGCCATGTTAAGATTTAATATGCTAAGACAAAAAATATTAGCGTTACATTCCATTTCACAATAATAGCATATACAAGATCACTGAAGAAACAACAAACACAGCATAAATACAAGAGACACATATTTATCCTGGGAAACCCTCATGGGGTAGAAAACCCAACAAAGATTCCTCAATATAGATGACCAGCAATATACAAATATGTAAACCAAAGACATGATCTCCTCCTCCTCCATAGCAGACCTCTCTCTCACAAGTGCGCTACATTTCAAGTGAGGGAAGTGTGTGTATAATGAGGAACACACCTCTTCTATTTATACACATCTCCGACTTGTACTTTATATTAACTAGGTCGGCCCCAACTTTACCACTGGGTTAAACACCCCACTACAACTGACTGGGCCAACCCCACTAGGGTGGTCTAACAACCCTTTGACCCACATAACACATACAAGTCCGAACCCCACTAGGGAGGTCTAATAACCCAAGTTACCACATTCCGACGGAGGAATAAACATCTCCGGATATACAATAATATTTTCACGGAGGAATGAAACATCTCCAGAATAATAAAGTACAAATATAATATTCTTTGAAGTTACAATATCTCAACATTAGGTACCTCATCACATGTTTTGCTGCAATCAGGTGAACACTCCTGGGCTCCACCATATACTGACTCAATGTGTTCACAGCAAAACATATATTTGGTCGCGTATTGGTCAAATAAATCAATGACCCAATAATATGTCTATACATGGTGACATCTACTATCTTCGATGAAGCATAATTCAGGAGCCTCAAGTTTGTCACCATCGGAATAGTCATGGACTTACAATCCAACATCCCAAATCTCTTTATGATTTCAACTGTGTATTTTCCTTGTCTCGGGAAAATCTCATCTGGGAATTGCCATACTTCAAGACCTAGAAAGTAATGCATCATACCAAGGTCTTTCATCTCAAATTTTGTTGCAAGAATTATCTTACATTCAGTGATGGGTTTGTCTTCTCCTCTCAGGAACAAATCATCTACATACAGTAGTAGTATCATAGGTTCATCATCCATAATCTTGTAATAAATATTAGAATCTGCTTTACTCTTGGAAAATTCCAAACTCATCAGGAAGCTTTCAATTCTTCCATACCATGCTCTGGGTGCTTGCTTCATCCCGTACAATGCTTTCTTCATTATGCATATATGTGACTTCCTGTCTTCTATTTCAAATCCTTCTGGTTGTTCGATATATACTTCTTATTCTATATTCCCATTCAGGAACGTCGTCTTTACATCCACCTGATGTAAATTCCATTTCATCTTGGATTCCAAGGCAAGAATGGTTCTAATTGAAGTATATCGGGCCACAAGAGCAAAGGTCTCCTCATAATCAATTCCTTCCTTTTGTGAGAATCCTCGTGCTACAAATCTTTCCTTGTACTTTTCAATGCTTCTGTTTGTTGAGTGTTTTGTTTTGAAGATCCATTATGACGATACCACTGATTTATCCTTTGATCTTGGTACCACATCCCAAACATCATTCTTGATGGTGGATTGGTATTATTCATTCATGGCATCCAGCCATTCCTTCTTCTTCATTGCATCTTCAAAACAAGTCAGTTCCTCTTCAACAAGATTACACATCAAGGCTACATAACTGGAGTATGGCCTTGGTATTTTGTTCTGTCTACTGGTTCCTTCTGGGGAACCATACCTTCCTGCATCTTGAATTAATTATCATTCCCAAGATGGTCTTCTCTTTCGAGAAATATACTCATGAGGTGTCTCCTCAGGTCTTTGAGGTTCTGTCATGTCATGATACTCTAGAATAGGATCTTCTTCAATATTTTTGTCTAGTACTTTGTTTGTTTCTGAAACTTTAGGAGCCTCCTGCTCCCCTTCATCCTCATGAGTCTTCTTGGATTTGTTGAAGGTTGTGTATTTATCAAATGTAACATCCCGGCTGAGCTCGATTTGGTGGAATCCTGGGATGTATATACGATAAGCCTTAGATTGCTCACTATAGCCCCCAAATATTGCCTTCTTTCCTGAAGGTTCCAATTTCGATATTTTATCCTTTGGAATGTGAATGAACATCGGACATCCAAATATCTTTAGATGACTAACTTCAAGCTTCTTATCGGTGAACATCTCTTCTGGGGTCTTGTTTCCAAGAGCACTGTGAGAGATTCTGTTATGTACATATGCTGCGGCTCTGGCTCCTTATGCCCATAGATGCATGGGTAAATCTTGATCATGGATCATATCCTTCACTGCTTCTATGATCATTCTATTCTTCCTTTCAGCTACACCATTCTGTTGTGGATTATAGAGAACAATAAGCTCCCTCTTAATCCTTGTTTGTTTACAAAAGTATTTAAAATCACATGAAGTGTATTCCCCTCCATTATCTGATCTTAAAATCTTTATCTTTTTCTCAGAGAGGTTTTTTACAAGAGCCTTGAACTCTTTAAACTTTTCAAAGACTTCATTCTTGTTCTTCAAAAAATAAATCCATGTTTTGCGGGAGTAGTCATCAATAATAAAAGAGGCATAATATACATACCCGCTTAGAGAAGTGGTGGACATAGGTCCATAGATATCTGAGTGAATGATATCCATAATACCTTTTTCTTTGTTGTCGCTACTTGGAAATGGATTCTTTGTAATCTTTCCTTGAGCACATCCCTTGCATAATACTTCATGATTCACCTAGATTTCTAGTAGTCTAGTCACCACATTACTTACTATAGGTAAGGATTGTAGTTTACATGAGCTAGTATTCTATGCCATACCTCACAAGGGCTCATAGTACTGGTCATCACTGTTGTATCTGCATGACCCTTCAGTTTGTAAAGTCCTCCTTCTTCTACTGCAATGACTACTGCATCGTCAATAGTCTTCCCATTTTTCCACATAATAACTTCACCATCTATAAAAGCACTTCTAAGAACTTTCTTATCTAATGCAAAAATAGATAGAAGTTTCTTCTTCAAACCCGGTACATAAATTACATCTTTCATATTCATGGACTTTCCAGATTCCAATTTATAAGCAGCTTCTCCCATTCCTTTGATGGGATATTGATAATCATCTCCAAGCCTTACCTTGTGCGTGTTCAGGTACACAGGGTACTACCAAAGGACCGAACACCAAGAGCAACCACTTCACACAAACAGATCACAGATCAACACACCGATGTTTTGACGTGGTTTAAACCCTCTTGAGGGAAACACTCCACGGCCCCGGCCAAATAGCTTCTACGGGACAATTTATTATGCAAAGAAAGAATGTTACAAATGAGCTTCTCATAATCGATCAACTAAACAATGACCCTCCATGCTCTTTAAATAGAGATCATGGACCAATCGGGTGTTAAGCCACAGATCAATGTTAGGTTTGATCTAAGAGAAGTTGAGCCGTCGGATCACTCTATGTCAGAAACATATCGTGACCGTCGGATTAAGTATTTACAAATGCATACTAATGCATACTAAAGAAACACACTATCCCTAACGGATATATTACACAAGTTGATCTTAACTAACTCCTAAGTGTCTAAATATCCTAACATCCCCCCTTAAGAACAACTTGGGATAGGATTGAAGGATTTACAAAAGTGACACTATTAGGAGAAGGAAGGAGGCATTAGAGCCTATCCCCCCTTAATGACAAGTTCCTGAACTCCTAACATAGATCGAAGTTTAGAAAACTTTGCTTCTGTAAGAGACTTGGTGAAGATGTCTGCAACTTGATCATCTGTAGGGCAAAAGAGCACTTCAAGAACACGATCATGAACAAGATTTATGATGAAGTGCATATGTAGCTCAATGTGTTTGCTGCGTTGATGTAGAACAGGATCTTTGGCAAGCTTGATGGCACTTTGATTGTCGCACCAAAGTGGAGTAGGCTGCTACTGCTCGAATCCAAACTCTGAAAGGATCTGTCGAAGCCATAAAGCTTCCTAACTGGCATTAACTGCTGCTCGATATTCTGCCTCTGCTGAAGAAAGAGCAAGAGCTTGTTGTTTCTTAGAAGCCCAAGTAATAGGTCCAGATCCCAGATTGAAAACATAACCTGCAGTAGACTTTCGATCATCAAGATCGCCGGCCCAATCTGAATCAGTGAAACCAACCAACAAAGGTTTCCCCCCTGTACTGTAATGAATCCCAAACTGAACTGTACCTCGAATATATCGAAGTATTATTTTAGCTGCTTTCCAGTGACTTTCATGAGGTGTCTGCATATAACGGGTAACTCGACCAACGGCAAAGGAAAGGTCAGGACGAGAATGAGTCAAGTATAAAAGACTACCAACAAGCTGACGATACAAGGTGGCATCTACTTCAGGTGAAGTACAAGTGGCAGAAAGTTTGAATCCAGACTGGAAGGGAGAAGGGGATGGTGTACAATCTTCCATGTGAAAGCGACGAAGAAGGTCACAAGCATACTTAGACTGAGAAAGAAAGATTCCTTCTTTGGTTTGCAGAACTTGGAGACCAAGAAAATAATGCAAATGTCCTAAGTCTGACATTTCAAAAGTTTGTTTAAGACTGGATTTCACATGGGTTATAAGCTTAGGGTCACTACCAGTAAGAATAAGGTCATCAACATATAGAACAAGTATGATGAGACGGTTTCCTACTTTCTTGGTATAGACATTGGGGTCAGAATGGCATCTAGAAAAACCAGTGTCAAGGAGAAAGTTATCCATTTTGGCATACCAAGCTCTAGGAGCTTGCTTAAGGCCATATAAGGATTTCTTAAGGCGACAGACAAGGCTAGAGTTATTCTGAACATAGCCAGGAGGTTGTTCCATGTAAATTTCCTCCTGTAAATCACCATGTAAGAAGGCAGACTTGACATCCATTTGATGGACTTCCCAGTTATGTAAGGCTGCAAGGGAAAGAACAAGGCGGATGGAGTTCATTTTTGCGACGGGAGCAAAGGTTTCATTGTAGTCAATCCCTTCAACTTGAGAAAAACCTTTGGCAACTAACCTTGCCTTAAGTCTTTCAACACTTCCATCTGATGCATACTTAGTTCTGTAGACCCATTTACATCTGACAAGTTTTCTTCCTTTTGGAAGAGGTACAAGATCCTAAGTATCGTTTGCCATTAAGGAACGATATTCTTCATCCATGGCTGCATCCCAATCTGGATTCCCTGAAGCTTCTGCAAAAGTTTCTGGATCATGATTCTCGGAAACTTGAGCCAAAAGAGAAGAGGCTCGCTGAAACTGAGAACGTGTTCGACGTTGATCTCTAGGATCACCGGCAAGATCACCAGCTGCTTCACATGTTGAACGGACCCATCGAGGAAGCACTTGTGCTGGTGCAACTGGAGGAACATGAGCAGGCGGAGGTGGATTTTCATCCTCACTGTCATCATCAGAAACTGGAGTTGGAAACCTGTCAAGGAAGTTGGAAGAAGAAGAAGAAGGCACAAACGCCGAATCAGGCTCGCAGGCCAAAGATGGCACACTCGCCGAGTTAGGCTCGCAGGCCAAGATATTTTCATCAAATTTAACATCTCTTCTAATGATTATAGCATGAGAAGGTGGTTGAAGAAGTCTATAACCTTTTACATCTTCAGAATATCCAACAAATATGCACTTTTCACTTTTAGGCTGCAATGCTTTCCATTTTTCATCCGGAATGTGAGCCCATGCTTCACTACCAAACACACGAAAGTGACTTACATCAGGTTTAATTTTACTCCATGCTTCTTCCGGTGTTATACCTTGTAATGCTTTTGTGGGGGTGCGATTAACTATGTAATTTGCACAATTAATGGCTTCAGCCCAAAATTGAAGACTTAGTCCCTTAGATTGGATCATACAATTAGCCATTTCTTTTAAAGTGCAGTTCTTCCGCTCAGCTACACCATTTTGTTGTGGTGTATATGGAACAGTGTGCTGTTGTTGGATGCCTTGTTCAGTGCAGAAAGTAGTGAACTGTTTGTTAACATATTCTCCTCCATTGTCAGATCTTAACTTAATAATTTGATGACCAGATTGTTTTTCAACAAGGGCCTTGTGGGCCAAGAACATGTTAAATACTTCGCTCTTAAGTTTTAGGAAATAAACCCAAGTGCGTCTGGTGTAATCATCAATGAAAGTTAAGAAATACTTGAAACCAGAAAAGGAAGCAGATGGAAGAGGACCACACAAGTCACTATGCACAAGCTCCAAGGGAACCGAGGCGTGCCAAGAGGCACATTTGTCAAAACTGTCCCGATGATGTTTTCCGAGTACACAACCGGAGCAAACACCATCTCTGCAAGATACCATCGGAAGACCTGTCACCATATTTTCTTTACATAGTTGTTGCAATGAGCGATAATTTAAGTGACCAAATCGCTCATGCCAAAGTTTGCTCAAGTTATCACTATGAGCAACAAAAACTGAAGGGAAAGGTGATGACCCAAAGTTGTTAAACTTGTACAACCTGGTAATATCATCAACAATTCCGGTAGCTAGAACCTGTTGAGGATCTTTAAAATCCTTGATTACAACTTGGTGAGGTGTAAAGGTCACAGTTTTACCTTCACCAGAATGAGTGATCTGATAGACTGATAACACATTGCAGGAAATTCTTGGAACACATAGTACATCACTAAAATGACCATTATCTACTGGAACTGTTCCAGCTCCTACAACACTTAGAGATCTATCATCACCAACAAATATTTGTTTGGTGTTACATTCATGGATAGTAGAAAAGATGGCTTGATCCTTAGCCATATGATAAGATGCTCCAGAATCAATGAGCCATTCATTTGAAGTAGAAGAAGAAGATGCATTATAAGAATAACCAGAAGCACAAAGTGCATGTCCATGAGAGGTAGATTCTGAAGACGAATCTAGGCTGATGTGGTGCTTCTTCATTGCTGCTTCCAAGGCCGCCATCTTCTTGAAACACTTAGATTCATCATGATTATCTTTCCCGCAATAGTTGCAATGACGCTCAGTCTTCTTGCCTTTTGGCTTGGATCCTTTGTCATTTTTTAAAGAAGGAGCTGACTGAGAGGGTTTGGGACCCTTGTTTGACTTATTATTGTGAAAATTTTGTTTCTTGGGAGGCTTGGACTTTTCTTTCTGTTGGGACAATAAGGCTTTCCCAGATGTATCTGCATTGTTGATTATTCCAAGATGAATGAGTTTATCTTGTTCTCTAATCAGGGAATCACAAAAGGATTCAAGACTAGGCTCTTGATAGCTAGCTGCATTCAAGGATGCTTTCATGGAGTAAAATGTAGATACAAAAACAGAATATGCAGGTCCAAGTTTGGAAAGAATATGATAAATGCACTGTTTGTCTTCCCTCTCAATCTTACATTCTGCACATAAGAGTTTAAGAGTTTTGTACTTAGATAAATAATCTTGAATGCATGAAAAGTCACTTGGATTTAAAGAAATCAACTCATTTTCGAGTTGATGACCTCGAATTTCATTGTGTTTACCAAACACAGTTTCCAACTTGTCCCAAGCAGTATTAGGTTCATCAATTCCAGATATGTGGAATCGCAAATCAGTAGAGATTGACATCCCAATCAATCCACGAGCTTCATCACATCTATTTGCCCATTTTATTTTCTTATCATCATCAGTGGGTTCTTTTTCTTTCCCTGTGGTAATTCTGAAAAGTCCCCTACTTCGTAGAACATCCTCCATACGAGATTTCCATGAGAAATAGTTGGAACTGTTAAGTAGAATATCACAATGAGAGGCCATATTTGTAAATTAATGGCTGTAGAGGCAGAAACCAATAGTCTGGATGTGAAGAGCTCGAAAAATTAGGCGGTTTAAAAAAAAACGGCACTGAAAACTGACTCTGTATGATGAAGTTATGCTTGAACAAAGAAACTGTTGAAGATGTCCCCAATAGTGACGTGGCAGCTAGAGAATGTCCAGCAAAAAAAGAACCCCCCTCTTCCCAAGATGAACCTTTTGACAAACACTTTACAAAAAAGTTGCTTTTAAGTGAATCACTTTTGTAAAATAAGTGATTTCACTTTTACAATGATATTACTTTTAAATAGTGCAACAATAAATAAAAAGCTTAAGTGACTCACTTGTATTTTTATTTTTATTATTTAAGTGAGATGCACTTTTACAATAAAGTAACTTGAAAATAGAAATTGCATGCACTTTTCTTTTTAAAAGTAACTTCCTAAGACTTGAACTCAAGACTTATTAAGGAATAAAGCAACTTTGAACCAAGTGAGCTAGATTAAAATGTATGTAAAATATGGGAATGAGGAAGGGGTTTTTTTTTTTTTTTTTACTCTTCTTGCTCGGTTTGCGTGCTTGCCCTTTTTCCTGCAAAACAGACCACAAAACGAAACAAAAAAACTTTTCCACATTTGTGGAGTTAGATCTTGTTAGCTTGCCCGGAAAGTCTACGTTTTCTCTCTGTTTCTGATTTGCCGAGATCGCACAAGGTGCACGGCAAAGAGCATACGCAGCCGAGAAAAACCCTTTCTCTTTCTGTTTCTGATTTGCCGAGATCGCTCAAGGTGCACGGAAAAGAGCATACGCAGACGGGAAAGCAACAATCCGAACCCAAAAAAAGTCTAACAGTAAAAAAAAATGAAATATGAGATTTTTTCTTATTAAAAACGAAAATAAAAAAAATGCGTCACTGTAACATTATACCTTCAGATCTGATAAAAAACGCGTTTCTGGAGCAACCGGGAACCGTTTTCGATCAAACGAAAACTATTTTCCAATGGAAACGACGCTCCGGACGCAATGGAACACCTCCCACAGCCCAGAAATGCACAGAAATACCAGAACTAGAAACCCTTTCGAGTTTCGGCAACAGCAGTTCAAGATCTAGATCATAACCGGAAGCGGCACTTCATAAAAGCTCTGATACCATGTTCGGGTACACAGGGTACTACCAAAGGACCGAACACCAAGAGCAACCACTTCACACAAACAGATCACAGATCAACACACCGATGTTTTGACGTGGTTTAAACCCTCTTGAGGGAAACACTCCACGACCCCAGCCAAATAGCTTCTACGGGACAATTTATTATGCAAAGAAAGAATGTTACAAATGAGCTTCTCATAATCGATCAACTAAACAATGACCCTCCATGCTCTTTAAATATAGATCATGGACCAATCGGGTGTTAAGCCACAGATCAAGGTTAGGTTTGATCTAAGAGAAGTTGAGCTGTCGGATCACTCTATGTCGGAAACATATCGTGACCGTCGGATTAAGTATTTACAAATGCATACTAATGCATACTAAAGAAACACACTATCCCTAACGGATATATTACACAAGTTGATCTTAACTAACTCCTAAGTGTCTAAATATCCTAACAGTGCGGAGATTCCTTCTGGATAAGATGTGAGAGGGATTCTTTGTATCCTGTCATGTGTTTTGAAGATCCACTATCTACTAGCCAAGTGTCACTCCCATGAGATACTGAACCAGTGAGGGATGATATTAGAACATATTCTTCACTGGAGTCTTCATCATCTCCGGTTTTGAATTCTTCATCACTATCTTCTGCTGTATGTGCATGAAACTTATTCTTCTACTTCTTATGATGTCCAGATTTGGATGGACAATTTATTGCTAGATGTCCTATCTTGTGACAAGAGTAACATTCAACTAAGAATAGGTCTCTTTTGAATTTCTTGTTCTTTTGATATCCTTGAGATCTTTTGGGAGAGTGGGTACGTACATCACTCTTCTTTTTCCTTCCACCTTTGGCATGAGTAGTCAAGGCTTGATATTCATTATCGTTTAGTTTCTCCTCTCTCACCGCTATTCTTTATTCCTCTTGCTCACACTCTTCCCATAGTTGTCTGAACTGGATTAGTTTCTTTCTAGAAAAAATACCACGAACAAATGGTTCCCAATCTCTGGGAAGACCATTCAAAGTGTTCATCATAATTTATGCATCCTCTACCATATCTCCAATAGCTTCTAGTTGTTATTTTATCTGGGACACTATGGAGAAGTATGAGTGCATAGACTCAGAATTCAAGTTCTTCACACCCTTCAGTTGATTTCTCAAGGTCATCTTCCTATTGATATTCTTTCCTTCAAACAAGATGGTCAAGGAATCAAACATTTCTTTTGGTGTCTTCTTGGAAGATACATGAGGGATCAAGTAGTCTTTGATGGAGTTAGCAATGATCCTATTTGCCTTGACAAGATTCTTCTTATGCCTTGCTTTGGCTTCATCTCCCTCAGGTTCTGTAAGTCCTTCCTTTACATAGTCTTCTAGGTCATGTTCTTCAAGGATGACTTGACTCTATACTTCCATGCCCTGAAGTTCACAGCCCCCTCAATCTTCTCATCAAGATTGGTATTACTTGAAATCTTGATAATATGAGAACCTCAAATGGAAATAGAATAGATTTGAGACTTACGAAAAAATTTGTCCTTCTGAAATTTGCTTCTTCCTTGACCTAGGGTTTGTTAGAGAAACCCTAATTTTCCAACTTTGGAATTTTGGAAATCTAATTGGATTGGAAAATTTGCCTCCTCAAGGAGCCTTGAGAAAAGTACTCCTTTTTCCAATTCAGTGAGCAGATGATCCAAAAACTTGATGCCCTAATTCTCCTGGGCTGCAGTGGGGGACAAGAAAATGAAAATTCTCAGAATGAAAATCTACTTCGACAGAAAGATTCTATTGATGAATATGGTGAACTTGGTGGGATAATATAAGCATTTATGGCGTCAGTGGAAAGGGCGGTCCCCAACTATGCCCTCTTCTAATACGACTCCTCTTTGGTCCTCGGATAATGGAAGCAAGTAGGAACTTGATTTGAATGGTGGTTTGGATGGCTACTCAAACCGTCTTCCTCCTCCTGGATTGAATGTGTCAGTTTTTTTGGGTAAGTTGGAAGCAAATGCCCCCTCTTTTTATCATTCTTTAAATGATTTGGAGATTTAATTATTAAATCTATGGAGCTTAATAAGGATGTTGGGATTGTTGGTCACCACTCGGTCTCGTCTATTCCCTCCTTGGATTATGGTTCTACACATTCTAACCTAAGCCTCTCCAATGACTCGTGTGATATTCTGGGGTCCCCTACCCTTCCTCTCTCAGTGCCCTCTCCGGCTTCGACTATCCTTTTATCCTCTAATAGTGAAGGTGTGGTCATTCCTCCCGTTGTTGATGTGGATGTTACTCCCCCTGTGGATGATGTGGCTGCAATGGTTCCTGGGGTGGATGGGGTTTCCCTTCCTTTGGGTTATGTTGGGGGGTCCAAAGTCCCACTGATCCCTTCCTACTTTGAAATGGTTAAAAAAAATCCCATCCCAATTTATTATAAAAACCATATTATGGAGAATGTTGCGCCCTCATGTATTGATGCCCCCCCTGACGTGGTGATGCGATCATACATCCTGGAACTGGTGGTCAAATCCTCTGTCCCATCCCTGGCCCATTCCCCCCCCCTTCAAGGTTTTCTATCAAAGTTGAGAAGGGGGCCAAGTCTGGCGGCCTTGTGCTGGATTTTTCCCCTTTAAAGACTCGCAGTGCACGAAGGAGTAAAAAAGTAATTCCCCCAGGGGATGACGTGCAGGTTTCTCAGGATATTATCCATTCTCCTGATTCTAGGGCACTTAGAGGCATACAATCCCTTTCCTAGGGTCGTAAATGATTTGTATCTCCTTAAGCATCCGGGGTGTGGGGGGCCTTCCCAAACAATTGGCCCTTAAGAAGATTCTACAAATTATATGTCCAGATTTGGTACTCTTCCAGGAAACTATGGTGAGCGGGGAGAAAGCTCGTTCTTTCTTTAATAAGATAAAACTGGTTTGGCTGATGTGAACTGCCGATTCGGTTGGCTTCTTTGGTGGCTTGGAATCCACGGGTTCTGGATTTAAATCCCTCACTCATTTCTTTGTGGATTCTTCTGTCTAGACAGCTGCGGGGTTTTGACAAATGTATCAACATTGTGAACTGCTATGGGCCTTATAGTAACAGGGTGTTTTTCTGGGAACATGTTGTTTCTGACTATTTATTGGATTTGGAAAATACGATACTTGTTGGCGATCTAAATTTTACTTGGGGTGCTGCAGAGATATGGGGTTCTTCAGCCAGACTCGATCCTCTTGGGGTCTTCTTCAGGGACCTTTTCTCTTCAAAGGACTTGGTGGATCAGGAACTAAGTCCACTCGGCCCTACTTGGTCCAATGGCAGGAAGTCTGGTGATTTGGTCTCTAAGCTTTTGGATCGCTTTCTCATTTCTGAATCACTTCTAGAGTGTTTCTAGACTCATCGGACTTGGATTCACCAAACTCATATCAGTGATCACTTGCCTGTTATTTTTCAATTTGACATTGTGGCATCTCATCTGTCTTATCGCTTCAAATTTAATTCAACTTGGCTTAATGATCAGTCTTTTGTTGCGGAGGTGGAAAAACATTGGATAAGTACTGATGTTTCGGTGGAATGCTCGGCGATGGATAAACTGGCTGTAAAATTGAAATCTTTTATGATTGCCTAGGATAAGAAAAAGAAATTTGAGTTGTCTTCTGAACTTGTGAGTATTGAAGGGTAGTCAAGTGCTTTGTTAAAAATTTCTCTGCTGGTTGTTCTATTCCCATCGGATCGATCTCGGCTCTCTCTTCTGGAGGAAAGGAAACTTAAGATTTTGCATTTCCAAGAGGAATCATGGAGTTTAAAGAGTCGGACTATTTGGTTGAAAGCTGGGGATATGAATACCAATTTTTTTCACCATTTTGTTGATTCCCGTAGGATTCAGAATACCATTTGGGACCTCAATGACAGTTCTGGACGCAGGATTTATTGAATGGTTGAATTACAAAAGGAGGCCACTTCACATTTTCATAATATTTATCATGTCCCTAAATCTACGACATTGATTGATCAATTCAAAGTGATAAAAGAGTATCCACGAATGTTCAGTTTGGACGAGGGTGACTCTATCTTTGGGGAGACTACTTTGTTGGAAGTTGAAAATACTTTGAAGCATTTTTCTAAGGAAAAAAGTCTGAGTCTTGATGGATGGATGGTGGAACTTTTTTTAGCCTTTTTTTATTTAATGGGTGAGGAGATTTAGGTTATTGTCGAGGAATCTAGGCATTTGGGTCTGGTCTTAGGGGCCCTCAATTCGACCTACCTAGCCCTCATTCCTAAGTCTTCTCATCCTGATAACTTCAATGAATTTCATCCTATTTCCCTATGCAACTTGGCATATAAAATTATTTCTAAGATAATTGCAGAGCGGATCAAACCTAGTCTTTCAAAATTTATCTCTTTTAAGCAATTTGGTTTCCTGGAAGATCGTTAGATACTGGATGCAGTGGGTACTGCTCAGGAGGTCTTTCACAACATTAAACAAAAGCGTTTAGCTACTCTTATTCTTAAGCTGGATTTGGTCAAGGATTATGAGAGGGTGGACTGGACTTTCCTTCGGCTAATTCTTATACAAATTGGTTTGCCCTGGGGGGTGATGAAATGGATTATGGCTTGTGTTTCGTCCATGAATTATGTTGTTCTCTTTAATGGTGTGCCATCCGACTTTTTTAAGGATTCTCGTGGTTTGCGTCAAGGTTGTCATCTCTCGCCATTCCTTTTTCTATTGGTTATTGAAGGCTTGAGTCGTTTGATTTGCAAAGCTAAAGTGGAAGGTACTATTATTGGTATCAAGGCTGCTATGGGCATTGCGGTGACCCACACTATTTTTGTTGATGATGTTATGTTGATTGGTATGGGTATTTTACCTGAATGGATGCAATACAAACACATTTTGGATCTTTTCTGTAATGTTTCTGGTATGTTGGTTAGCTATGTTAAATAATGCTTTTTGGAACATTATGTGGATAACAATGTAAAACTCTCGATTGTTCTCCACCTTCCTTTTGAGTTCAAGTCTTTGATTGGTGGGACCAAGTACATCGTTTTTTTTATCAAACCCTCTAATTATCATATCTTGGATTGGTCATGGTTGCTAAAAAGATTTGATCACAGGATTGGTCATTAGAGTTTGCGGTGCCTGTCCTTGGGGGGGCGTCTTACTCTTGCAAAATCGACTTTGCAAAATCTGTGCATTTATTGGTTTTCTTTATGTAAACTTCGAAAGGCTATTCTCAATACAATGCACAGAAATATCTTCCATTTCATTTGGTCTGGGGGCTCAGATTTTGTGAAGTTTCATTTGATTAATTGGCGTTTGCTGGCTCGTCCCAAGGGTCTGGGGGGCTGGGACTTGAAAAATATGGAACATTTTGTCTCAGCTCTACATGCTAAAGCCTTATGGTGGGCACTCTTTTCTAATTCCATTTGGAGTCAGATTGTTCGTGGGAAGTATTTAAAAAATTCATCCGTGGTTGATTGGTTCCAGAGGGTCTCCCTAACACTAAGGGAGTGTCAAATTTTTGGAATGGCCTCCTTGGTTCCTTCCAAATTATTTCTTCCTTGATTTCTTGGTTACCTGGGAATGGTCATTAGATTCTCTTTGGGGGAGGATCCCATTGTGGGTGGCCCACGCAATTACAGACTATCTATTTCTCTTCTCTACTTCCTACGAGCTCATGGTTTTTATAATTTATATCATGCGTCCGCCTCTGTATCTGTGATGGGGAATCAATCAGCTTGGATTTAGGCACAACAATTGGGTCTTTGTGGCTCCCTGGGCTTGGAGTGGTCTGGCTATATCCGTGATCTGGGATGTTCGAATATCATTTTATCTACGGGTCCTAAAAAACTTGTCTGGTCGTGGGACGTTTCTCTTGGAATTGTGTCCACAAAGGCGGGTTATGATTCTACATTTTCCTTTGTGATTGCCCCGATTTAGTGGTGGCATCTGTCTGTCTGGAAGCTCTTTCTCCCGTTAAAGGTGAAATGCTTTATTTGTCTTGTATTGAGCAATCAGATATTGACTTGGGAAAATTTGTGCCGTCGTGGTTTTACTGGTCCTGGTCATTTCCCTTTGTGCTGTTGTCAGGTGGAATTCGTGGATCATATTTTCTCTAGTTGTAGTTTTTTTCATAGTCTTTGGTCCTTGATATATTGTTCAGCGAGTTTGTCTGGACATTGGCGTTCTGCCACCTTTGTGGAATGTTTGGGTTCATGGTTGGCTATTTCTAAACTTTGGATGGAGCTCCCGTGCTTTATGGTCTGGGAGGTGTGGAAGGCCCAGAATCGGTTAATTTTTTATGATGTCCCTCCAAACCTTGATTTCATTTGTGGTAGAACCATTGCGGCATTTAATGAATTTCGTGCTTTGGACGTGGGTATTGTTCCTACCGTGGATCGTCCTCCTTGACGTCCTGCTTTACCAGTTTTAACGTACCCTTGTGGCTTCTTTGATGGTGCAGCTCTGGCTGTGTCTTGTTGTGGTGTTGGTGCGTTTATGCATCTTTCTAATTCTTTCTTTTTTAATGTTTGGATGAACACTGGTTTGGGCACCAATACTTGTAGTGATCTTTGTGCACTTTGGCTACTTCTCTACTTTGATCGTACAAAACTGGTCACATCTCTCCTGGTGATGGGGGACTCCATGACTCTTATCTCGTGGGCTCTGATGTGGTCTTCTCTCAATGTTTTGGTCCTCACTTACTGGTTGGAGGTTGTTTGACGCCTTATTAATGCTTTTGAACATATCCACTTCTCTCATGTCTTTCGTGAGTGCAATCAGGAGGCAGATTTCCTTTCTAAGATGGCATTGTCTTCTTCGGTGGGATTATTATTTTGGGAAGAGTGGCGGGATGAACTCCGACATTCCTTTGGTTCTTTGGATTTTCATTGGTCCTAGTTTTTTTTTCTTTTATCTGCAGCCTTCGGGTATATATATTTATATTGCGGCTCATATCTCTCTGCAGGTGACTAGCTCACGTTTCCTCAAACAACCAGTTGGTCTTTTGCATCATGGGTGGTTCCTATCCTTTTTGGTATCTATTTGGGGATTGATCACGGTTCTTCAGTTATCATTGGCTCTTTTGGTAGGGGGTGTTTATGCCCTACTTTGGACATGGTTATTTTTTCTAATGTTTCGGTTCTTATTATATGTTTGGATAGTCCTTATGTATTTGTTTTTATGGTTGTAGTTTGGCTCTTATTATGGGTTTTTTTGCACGGATGTTGTATGTGTATCATTTGGCATCTTCCATGACTATGGGTTCTTTTTTATGGGTTGTTACTGCCCAATGATGTAGTGCTTTTTACTATTTCTCCTATTAATAGTAAGTTATATTTTTGGTGGAAAAACAAAAAGTCAGGTCCAAAATATGTGATTACGATGGCAATCACAAACTCCAGCTAAACAATAAGTCATGTGTGGGCCATAATCTAATTGTATCAAAGCTTGTCATTTTTTACATGTGTAATCATGAAACTACTGATTCGTGGAAGATTAAGGTTGACACGTATTATAACATCTATCTTACAATCCGGTAGCATTTATATTCAACAAACCAATGGCACATTAACACCCACCAAGTTGGAATTTTCAATATTTATGCAATCTTTTCCAGAATCTACAAACTGTTGTCTTTAATTGACTCAAATTAATGGTATATAGCAAGCTATCCCCAACGACCCTACCAATTTAGCGTGCTAGTGGAATGAAATTTGATGTCTTCTTTTGTGGCTAATGAAATAATCTCAATAACGTTTAATTGAAATGCATGCAAGATGAACGGTATCCTTTGACATTTATGCAAACGCGATGAAAGGGTGGCCAAATAATTTTTTTGGCATTATCCTCCTTTTGCACAGGCTGCGAATTGGTAATGTGAGTGAATAAATGAATTATACTCTCTGCAAAAGAAGATAGTTAAACGTTTTTTTTTTTTTTTCATTCGAAAAAAACAACTTTTATTAGATAAAAAGTTGTATCAGAGATACAAAATGGCGAGAGGACAATATATCCGTAAACTTACAAAACATAATCATAACCATCCAGTAGAATACAAAATTCAACTATTCCAGGCACTAAGCATCAAGTTTCTCCACCTTATTCAGTAACAAAAACTTACAACATCAACACTTTAAACATAATCAAGGTGATAAGACTCTGCAAGAACGCCATCAGAAAAATTTTGAATAAGAATAGAACCTCCCATATCCCCCAAAGATAGCTTAGAAAGCTTGTCCGCCTCCACGACCCATCCACCCATTCAGCACCAAAGAAGAAATCCCATGTTCACCTTTGGCCCAGGAAATGATAACCTGCGAGTCTCCAAAAATACTCAATCTAGTGAGCCCCAAGGAATGTGTAGAGAACAACATCCTCCATTTTGCTATTAGTTCCGCCCTAGTATTGTTTCCCTTACTAGCGCCCAACTGGATCAAATAATACAAGTGAAGATTTAATTTTAAGACACCTCCAGCTCCAAAAATACCATTATGGGATGCACCATCAAAATACCCTAAAGGGAAACTGAAATCACTCTCCATATGTTGAACAATCCTTCTCGGAATCGGCTTAACAGGAGGCTGGGAAAGATTGAAATAACCAGCAATATGAGCACATATAATGGATAATGGAGTAAGAACGTCCTTGAATATAAATCCGTTACAAGCTTTCCAAAGCTCCCACATAGCCACACATAACAGAGTCGGTTCATAACTATGAGCCCCGATCCAATTCTGAAAGAACCGAGCAAAAGGAAGACCCGTCCATAGGAAGAAGAACCCCAAAGAAGATTGCAATTCATCCCAGAGCATACCAAAAAAAATACACTTCCTAAATAAATGGTCCACGTCCTCTTCCTGCTTCCTACAAAAAACGCACATCCCCGGTCCCTTAAAACCTCGTTCGCACAAATTCTTCCATGTGAGCACCTTGTTGTTTAGAGCCAGCCAAATGAAGCACCTTATCTTTGGGTCACACTTCAATTTCCAAATCTTCTCATAGCATTGCTATCCATCATCACCAAAGTCCTCCTCCATCAAGAATGAGTAAGCCAGATTCGCAATCACAGTTCCAACACCAAGGTTAATCCTGCAACACAAAACATCATCCTCCTGTGTAAAGGAGATCCTAGCCTGTATGAGGAGTTTGACATACCTGTCCCAACAGCCAGCATGATGAGGTTCCAACGCCAAGTCCTCAACTGTCTTCCATCTAATGAAACCATCCACCTGATTCTGATAAGCCTGCTTGAGGACAAATAAATTCTGAGAGTGGAGCACACAAACCAGATCACTATCAAGTTGAAAACTATCACCAATACCTGCAGTGGGATTGAGACCCACATACACTTGAGTACCCCTTCCCACGTTCCAACATAGGCCAACATTGATAATATGGAACGATTTCTTGAAACTATGCCAGATTATGGATCCATGACTCGCCTAATTGCCAGTGCAGAGCTAGAGGGGCACTGGGAGTCTACCCATGTATTTAGCTTTAATCACCCATCCCCAAAGACCAGGCTCCAGGAAACTTCTACAACAAGATTTGGCAACGAGGGAAAAATTAAAGCACTTAAGCTCTTTAATGTCCCAACCATTAAACACCTTCGGTCTAGCGATCGAATCCTAGGACGCTAAGTTCCATTTACAAGCACCACCAGTGCCATTCCACAGAAAATCGGCAAAGAGCCTTCGAAGTACCATAATGATGGACATTGGAACAATAAATAAGGAAAACCAAAAGACAGGAATACATTGAAGCACAGAGCACACAAGAGTATTCCTACCTCCCATCGAAAGGTATTTAAAGCCCAATCGATAAATTCTTCTCCTAACTTTCTTGATAGTCCACCCCAATCAGCAAACCTGAGTCCACTCAGCTTAATAAAGTAGCCAAGATATCTGAAACCACAACTCAATTCCTTCCGTTGATAAGGAAGCATATCACAAATCTGAGACAGCAAAGTAGGATCGATACAATTATATAGAAAAGCAAACTTGTGACGATTGATCTCCAACCCCGCAGCATTGCAAAAACACACAAAAATGTCTCTAAAATGCTGCCATTCCCCCAAAGTTTCCATACCAAATAACAATACGTCATCTATGAATAGCAGGTGCGTGAGATACAGAGTCGGAGCTACCTTTATACCTTTGATAAAACCATTCCTCCTAGCCTCAGTAATCAGAAGCGTTAAGCCTTCAATTGCAAGAATAAAAAGATAGGGAGATAAGGGGCAACCCTAACACAAACCCCTATCCCCACCAAAAGCATCATACGACAAACCATTCACAAGGACCGAGTAGTTAGAAGTAGTTACACAGGACATAATCCAATTCACTGAGTCAAGAGGAATGCCAATTTGAAGAAGTATGAACCGAAGAAAGGTCCAATCAATCCTATCGTAGGCTTTAACCAGGTCAAGTTTTAGAACCATGGATGACATATCCTTATGATTAATGGAATGAAGCCCCTCCTGGTATTTCCCCACCGCATCCAGCAGTTGCCTATTCCTTAAAAATCCGAACTGCTCTTCGGAAATCCCAACAACGAAATAAGGTTTTATCCTTTCAACAATAACTTTTGAAATGGCTTTATACAAGAGATTACAAAGAGAGACAGGGAGAAAATCCCCAAAGTCCACGGGCTTGTCCACCTTGGGAGCCAGAGTAAGAAAGGTTGCATTGAGCGAAGCTGGGACACGATCTTTAGAACTCGAATCCTCCACTGCAGCCGTAATTTCCTTCCCTAGTAAGAGGAAAAAGTGTAGAAAGAATTCGATGGTCCAGCCATTAGGTCCCAGGGACTTATCCTTCGAGAATAACTTCAACGTACTCAGCACCTCTACTTCACAAATAGGCCTCCCAATAACCAAACCAACCTCATCATCGAACATCTGAGGAAATAATTGAATTATTTTGAGTTGATCCTCCAAATTCCTTGAAGAATCAAGACCATAAATGCCCTTGAAGTGTCGGACCGCTACATCACTAAGCTGAGACTATTCATAAATAACCTGACCCTGCTCACCAGCCACCTCCCAAATAGAGTTCATAACCATATGGTGATTGGAA
Source organism: Larix kaempferi (assembly GCA_027924585.1). NCBI lineage: Eukaryota > Viridiplantae > Streptophyta > Pinopsida > Pinales > Pinaceae > Larix > Larix kaempferi. Next base: position 10,287,709 of record BSBM01000841.1, read on the forward strand.
AAGCAGTGAAAGAATTTAGTATTAGAATCCCCCACCTTAATCCAAATCGCCCTGCTCTTTTGCCGCCATGTTTCCTTGTGCAAACTCAACAAATGAGCTTTCTCCAACTCCAACTTACGAAATCTGCATATAACTTCAGGCTTGAAAGACGAGGCATCCACCTCAAGAGAAACACACTGCATTTCCTTATCAGTCTTAGCCAGTCTTTTATTGTTAACAACTTTCTTATTTCTTTCCCACGCACAGACCTCCTTTTGAAGGTAACCAAGCTTCATAGTTAGTACATAGATAGGGGAACCTTCAAACCACTTGTCACATTCATCCCAGATCCAATTAACAAACGCATTAAACTCCTCATCCCCTATCCAGATGGGGTTGAATTGAATGGAAAAACCCCAACCTTCACATCAAAATCCAATTGTAGAGAAACAACCTTATGGTCAGAAAACCCAGTGAAATACGACCAAGAATGAAACCTGCCAACAGAGGAACAAAGATATTCTACCATGAAAAAATGATCGAGACGCTTAGAGATTCCATCCCGACCAGCACGGCCATTCAACCAGGTGAAGACTAACTTAGGAGGCACAACGTCCATAAGGTTGGCCCCATTAAAAATCTCAGTAAAATAATCCAAAAGGGGATCCACAGTCCTTCCCGAACCCCATACCTCCTCCTCTGAAAGAGTCAAGTTAAGGTCACCCCCCAAAATGATTCCCAACTCAAATAATAGGCCTTCAGCAGAGACACGATGCCAAAATAAACGTTGATTCTGATATGGAGCATACACATTGAGGAGACGAATCGGCCTATCAAAAACCCACAGATTACCAACCGAAAGGATACATGCACAAGAATGAAAGGTCCTAAGGTTAGCAACCTCAGGGTTCCAAGTCGTAAGAAATCCCCCCGATAGGCCCGTAGAGTCCATCGTAGATGCTCTCCAACCCAGATTTAAACGCAGGAAAAAATGAAGTGCATCAGCCGCGGAGAGCATAGTCTCCTGAAGGAAAAGAATGGCAGGTTTGTAGGAGTCAAGAAAATATTTCAGTGCAGCTCGCTTGGGTCCGATGCAAAGGACACATATATTAAAGGTGGTGATTAACATGGGGGAACGATGTAAGAGGCCTCACTTGTTCTAAGGGCTGCATTAAGGGATGAAGGAGAACAATCCTGAGAAAGATGACTAACCAAGATAACATCGCCAGATGGATAGAACATCATTTAAGTGCAAGAGGAAATGAGTTCACCGAAGCGGGCAAGATGCTTCTTAGTACGCCTAGGATTTCGAACAGTTATAGTTACTCTCATAATAGAGGAAATTGGAAAAAACCCCTCATCCCCGAGGTCATTTGCAGACAAGATAGGTAAAGGATGGATAGAGGACAAGGTGAGGTCCGAGGGTTGATTGTCCATCAGGGGATTCTCGTTGAGATCCGGAACAGAGGAGGGGGAAATGACTATCCCTAAAGGATTTACTTCAGAAGAAGGCAACACGGAGGCTAGATTGTCATGACTGGAACCTCTTTCCCCATTCGGAGCAGGAATAAAAAATGGAGGCAATGTTCCAAAAGTGAGAGGACAAGAGGACTCGGAGGAGTGTAGTACTGCCAAGGAATTAGATGTTTCCTTCGGAGGTATAAAATTTGCAATGGTGGGAAGCAGTTTGTGGAACATACCTAATACATCACGGGCTGAATCGGTATCCAACTTAAGTTGACACTGGATTAAATCCTCTCCACCATCCTGCGAAGGTGAAACCTTGGAATACAACATCTTCGGGGGAGAGTGTCAGAGATGAGAGCAAGTATCTCGGGAGTGACCCAAACCTTTGCATTTAAAAAAACGAAATGGCACCTTCCAATAATCTAGAATTTGGACAAAGGAGTCACCCTCCCAAACAATTTCCAACTCTGCCGGAAGACCTTCTTTACAATCAATATCCACCAGCATTCTTGGAGAATTCCGCTCCGACCCTACTAGGGTGTCTTCCTCCAACATAAATAGCCAACCATTAGTTTTTGCCACCTCCGAGAAGCCCTTGAAGTTCTAACACTGAAGGGGAAAGTCTGGTAAAACTACCTAAAGATGACGACACTTCAAAATCTCCTTCCTTGGGTCAAACGCCGAGTGCCAACGGTCTAACACCAGAGAACCCATGCCCAATATCCAATATCGAGACTCCACGGGCATCCTATCCTCTTCAGAAAGGAATAAGAAGAAAAACCAGCCATTCGAGAGCAATAAAATGCAAGGAATATTATTGACCACTCCTTTCCACTTAAGACGAACCCAAGACATGATTTCAGCCCTGTATGGCTTTAAATACTCAAATTTACCAATAAGAGCATGCTTTCTCAGCACCGAGACCATATTGAATGTTACATCCTTGCCCAACACACACAGAGGTCGACCCTTCCGAGCTTTTTCAAACTGGACTCCAGCCGAACCTTTCACCGACAATGTCAAATTCTCCACAGAACAGTCAGACCAACTAGGGTTAGTCAGAGAGCCCTTCCATATTGGGGAAACCCTAGCCTCAGTCTGAGGACTATTGGAGTGCTGGGTGACTGACCAAGGGTCGACCACCACCTCCACCTGTGGGTTTGTCTTATACGAGGGAAACCGAGATCCAACAAGAAATAGAGAGCCCCCATTATCCACAAAATGTGTACCATCAGTACCCATCAATCACCAAAGAGCCCAAATAGCAACGCCAAACACAGTTAGAGGATCCCCAGGTACACAACATCAGAACAACCAAAGTCATGCAAATCAGAGAATAAAATATGCAAAGTGTGGCAGGTCCTGGAATTAAAAAATAAATTCCCACTAGATTATACTGGTTGGTACTGGGCTTATCATAGAAGACAAGCTTGACTCTAGTCCGAGGAGCTGTCCACTAAGAAAGAAAAGGGGAAACCTTTAACAGTTCCACTGTAGACCCTAGAAACCAAAACCTCAACCTTCAGGGACAGAAAACAACAGTTTTAACAAAACATACAATAAGGAAACTAGGCTACACATGGCCTAGACCAGACGGCCATGAACAATCGACAAAGCTGCCCCATCCCCCCAAACCCTAAAACCAGAAGAAGCTCCAAGTTCTCACTCGCTTCTTAATTATACATTGTTGTCATGTTTTATTATCCGTTAAACATTAAAATAATTGCACTATGATATGATATAATTAATGAATGAAATTTTTTAGAAACTTAAGATAATAAAAAGAACTTGTGAGAAGCATTTCAATTTACTATATAAAAATAAATATTATATTTTAAAATTATTTTTCATTAAAAAGTTCAACTTTTCCCCCATAATAATATTCATATTGGAAAATGGTCCAGAATAATAAAACAAAGTTCATTAGAGTTTCCATAAATATGTTTTTTGATTTTTTAGAATGGAAAAAATCTTTAGCTTATCACCTTTTAGATAAATAAATAATTAATCAGAACAAGGTTTTGATAATGCACTCTTATGGCTAGAAAAACCATTCACCTTACCTAGATCTATTTTCCAACCAAGTTGAACAACACATATATGGCACTAGACCAGACCTCAGAGAGGAGGGGCTAGAGCCATTCACCTTAGCCTAGATCTATTAGCCCACCAAGTTCATCATATTCACAAGCCAAGCTCAACACACTAGATCTAACCTAACATAACCTAACCTAATTTATACCGAGAAATACCATCACACCAAGTTATTGGGACGCTCACCTAGAGATCACAGTTGACATCAAGCCCAGTGGAACTTGATGCTGCTGTAGTTCACTAAAAGCCCTAGTTTCCATAAATGCCCACAGTGAGTGGAACCTGATGTTGTTGTAGTTCACTAAAAGTCCTAGTTTCCATAAATTCCCATAGTGAGTGAAACCTGATGATGCACCTGATGAAGTAGTACTCAGTTCACACAACATCATCCCAAGCAATCTCACCCATCGAACCTTAGAGATAACGTCATCTGAACATCTTATAGCATATCATTTGGCATATTCTTGAAATTGTTAACTATAAAACATCCTCAAAAATAATTCAAAGCATGTAATTTAGTAAGAAGTTTTATTATAAATGGTGAGTCTTAGTTATCATATCAAAGCTACTTATATTAAAAATATACTATCAACATTGATTTCGAAATAAAATTAGACAATGATAATAATTAATAAGAGCATAATATTGTTATTATAATAGGGTTAAATATGATTTGAAAAATTTCTCTAGATAATTATATGGAAGAATAAAATTAATAAAATTTAATTATTTCCATTTAAACACTAAATAGGCCACAAAACCCCATCTAATTGAAACAAAAGATTTATTCATTGAAGAACAAAGACAATTATTCTTAGTCGGAGATAATGTTTAACTTCAAAATGAGAATCATTGAGGTTCTTTTAAAATGATGCTATTGAAAAACAAACCTTAACTAAATTATTGATGTTTGTCCTATAATTATAGAATTTGAAAAAGGACAAATTTTCAATAATTAAGGCAAATAAAATTCGAAAAACCATTCAAATTGAGAACTAAAAATATGGCCTCACTCTTTGATATGCATTGTTTTAAAACGTAAATGAAAATATTGAGATTATTTTTTTTGGTTAATTTTTCATGACCCACCAAATTACCAAAGAAATCATTCATAAAGTGAAAAGCGAAATTTTCATGAGGATGTCGAAATATGAATATAATCGAATTTAGCCAAACTGAAGCATGTGATAAACTTAAATAGGCTCATATAAGGGAATGTAAATACGATTGAGAAATCCGGAAGCCACGAGAGTCAAATGACCAAAATCTTCAAAACATCATAAAATGAAAACCAAAGAACAAGCAGTGCAAAGAGTGAAAGATCAAGCAATGAAAGCCATGAAATCTCCTATCAAACCAAGGAAGATAAGATGAAAGAAAACCAAAAGATAAATATTTACAAAATTCTAATGGGGCCCCCTTTATTTTGCAAAATCAAGGGGAAGTTGTTGGGGGGCAACACTATGTTATAGGTTTCAATTAAGTAATACCCCCAAAGTTTTTTTGTTGTTGTAAGTAAGTATCCACTGGGATTTGAACTTGTGACCTTCCATTTTTAACTTCTCAGCTCATTTACTCATTACCAATTTCTCTACCCCTAATGAGCTAACTAATACCCCCAAATTTAAGCAAGATACAAGGCCTCTTTTAATCTATCTTTGACAAGTATCATTTTTTATGTATCTTATTGTTTAGTTGAAATGACTGTCTTTAATGATTTGTCTTTATATCTATAAGTCTACTTAATCAAGTAACCTACTAGCTTTTCATTAGGAGAGAGCTTTTCATTAGTTCTCTCCTAGCATTTCATTTACAGATTAATGTGCTTGTATTAAGAAATAGACCTCTCCACTTAGTTTGTGGTCTATGTTCTTCATGAATATCATTATATACATACATTGTAACTAAACATCATGATATAGCTTATTTCCTTAGTGAGACCTTTGAACTAAGGGTCAAAGTTCTATTATCAAATCCTTTATATATACATATATAGTTTAAACATTTACTATAGGGTTGGTGCAAGCTAATGAGGGTCTATTTTGATGCGTTAGATGCAACAAAAAACTGAAAAAACAGGCATCCCTCAACTTACATGAATATTTTGAGATACTTGCACAATAAATATTGCTTTGAGTTAAAAATATGAAATGTAGAAAATTGAATCACGTTTCCAAATATATAAATTTTATCCATTGAAAATGTTCATAACTATCCCAACTTTGATATTTTCTAACAGTTACATTTTATTTTTTTTGTTAAATGTAAGCTATATGTCTTTGTGGGTCCCTCCTTTCAGTTCCCGCATGATGGAATCAACCTACACAAATTGGTATACGTATAGAGAAAAAATAGTACTAGTGCAGAGCTGTTTTTCCAAAATAAATTTTGTAATTTTCATTTTTTTAATTATCTAAGTGACCAAACTTTGAAAACAGTACGTCAAGTGTGGGTCCCACTTTTGAAGGTATTAATGCAATGATCATGAAATGGTGTTTTTATAGCATGTAGAGATTGGTGTCTAGTAGTGCAATATACAATTTTTTTTAAATGCTTGAGAGATTAAAAATTTATGAAAGAACACTAACAATATGTTTTTTTAGTCAAGGAGAAATGACACAAGAAAAATAGAAAAAAATGAAAAAATAATATTAAAAAAAAATGCACATTTGGAATCTGCAGAAAAAATACAATCTATGTTTAAAATTTCATAAAAAGTGATTGTATGTAGCATACTATAACAAGTGGTAAAACACATGCATATTGAGAAAATGGATTAAATGCCCAATTAGCTATGGTTTACCATATTCCATATCACAGGTTTGGTTAACCTGAAGCTATCTCTGAAGTAGAAACATAGGAAGGGGGATGACACACAAACACGTGAAGAGGATTGGTTTAGGTGGTAAGGAATGTGAGTGCGTTTCTTTTAAATTCAAATTTCCTTTTCTCACCTAAGAAAATCAGTGTCACAAAAAACATGTGAGCGATTTTATTATACAAAACACGTGCACAAGTGTTGTTTATAAAATGTGCACGCAATATTTAGAGTTAAAATGATAGCGTGATATTAATAATATTGAATTTATCTTAGACAAAGAGTTGAGAGGGGGTTGGGGAAGATAGAGAGGGGTGGGGCTTAGCGGTAGGTGGATGATTAGAGGGGTGAGAGAGAGATAGAGAGAGAATCGGGGGGTGGGGGGAAAGGTGTGGGTGATTAGGGGTAGGGTGTAGGGGGGAGGAGGGGGGTTGGGAAGATAAAGAGATAGAGATTAGAGTGGAAGGGGGTGGGATTTTAGGGAGGATTAGGGTAGTTAGAGAGAATGGGGGGTATAGGGTGGGTGCAGAGAGAGAAGGGGGGGTATAGGGTGGTAAGTGGTAGGGGGAGGGGGATTAGGAGAGATATAGAAAGCGAGTTAGGGGTAGGTGGAGTAGTAGAGATAAATGGGTGGAGGGGTTGGTTAAGGGTAGGGATAGGAGGAACAGTGTTAGGAAAAGAGAGGGGGGTTAGGGTAGGTAGAGTGTAATAGAGAGGGTGGGGTGGGGTAGAGAGAGGGGTGTTTTCTATGTGTAGGTGGACTAGGGGAGAGAGAGAGAGAGCGAGAGAGGAGGTTAGTAAGGATTAATGGGAAGAAGGGAGAGAGTGAGAGAGAGAGGAGGAGGAGGAGGAAGAGTGGGTTGGGGTTAGAGGTAGGGGGAGGATCAGGGGGTGTGAGAGAGAGAGCATGGGGGGTGTTAGGGGATTGGGGAGAGAGAGATGGGTAGGATTTAGTGGTAGGTGGAGGAGTATGGGAGAGAGAAAGTGAGAGAGGTGGTTAATAAGGGTTTGTGGGGAGGGGAGAGATACACACTCTTATTTTATACCCTTTTATCCAGTATAACCACCTTCCATGCTATTATTTTTGGTGGACCATCCCACGTTTCATATAGAATCAATATTATATTTCTGAAATCCCTTCTCATTCTTAAAAACTAGCATGGTCATAGGAGTGCCTATGCCAATGACATATTTAGTTGTAATGACAAAATCCAATTAAGGTTCCACATATGGTGCATAGTCATTGTCCTCTGCATTTTGCACCCAAATAAAACACTAATCTTACCATGAAAACAAAGAAAAAATATAAGATTAATAATGACTAAAAAATTGTAACTCATTAATAACATTGATCATCTCCATGAGAGAATGCACATCCTTGGTGGATAATGAGTTAGTAGATAATTGTTTTATTGCTTGATGTAAATATTATGTAAGTGGATTTTATTTTTCCCCAACACATAACTTGTCTTTCCTAATCTTTTTAATACGTTCCTTGGAGGTCACCATAACTGTACCCAAACACACTCAAATTTAATTCTAGCATAGTATAATCCCCCAAACACACTCAACTTTAATTTCATAATGAACTTCTATTCCAACACAGTAAGAATCTCCAAAGACATTGAAATTTAATTCCAACATAGTAAATCCCAACTCCCATAGTAAAACAACCAAGCTATCCATAGAAGAAGGTCAAAAGAAAGAATTTCATGTGAAGGTTTATAAGATTGGTACAAATGTCAGAAGAAACTTAAGCTAAAGGGAACTAGGCATGATGCCATCCTCTAAGTTTCACTGGGGAGGAGGGATTTTTGGGGAGAGAAAGAGATAGATATCAAGGTGTGGGGGTAGGGGTTTTTGGAGGATTAGGGAAGTTAGAGAGAAGGGGAGGTATAGGGTGTTGGAATAGAGAGAGAGAGAGAGAGAGAGAGAGAGAGAGAGAGAGAGAGAGAGAGAGATGGTGGGTCGTAAATGGTAGGGGGAAGGGGATTAGGATAGGTAGAGAGAGTGAGAGGGGAGGTTATGGGTCGGGGGGGATTGTGAGAGACAGAGAGAGGGGGGTATGGGTAGGGGCAGTAGGAGAGATAGGGGAAGAGGGGGTGGTTATGGGTATGAAGAATAGAAAGGGTTTTAGGGGGGAGAGGGGGGTTAGGTTAGTGACAATGTGTGTGTGAGAGAGAGGGCGGAAAGTGTTAGGGAGTTAGGGGAGAGAGAGAGAGGGGTGTTGGGGATCTAGGGGAGAGACACAGGGGTGGGGGTTAAGTGTAGGTGGAGTAGGGGTGAGAGAGAGTGTTAGTAAGGTTTAGTGGGGAGAGGGGAGAGAGAGAGAGATAGGATAAGGGGGTTAGAGGTAGGGGGAGGAGTAGGGGGTTGATATTTAGGGGAGGAGTGGGGGGGTTGAGAGAGAGAGATAAGGGGGGGTGTTAAGGGGTCGGGGGGAGAGAGAATTTTTTGTAAACATAATGCATGCATGATATGATTTTAAAAAATGAGTGCATGATTTTTGTACAAAAAATGTGCACATGATATGTATCATTAAAACACTAGTGTAATATTGTTAACATTGAGTTTTACTTAGGAAAAAGATTTGAGAGGGGGTTGCGAATGGTTAGAGGTTCTATGGATTGGGGGAGAGAGAGAGGGGTGGGATTTAGGGGTAGGTTGAGGATATAGGGGTGAGGGAGAGAGAGATAGAGAGAGTCGGGGGTGACAGGGGGAGGGTGTGGGTGATTAGGGGTATGGGGGAGGAGGGGGGTTGGAGCAGAGAAAGACATAGAGATCAAGGTAGTGTGGGAGGAGCTTAGGGAGGATTAGGGAAGTTAGATATAAGGGGTGTATAGGGTTCACTAAGTAATTTGCAAGAATCTAAAATTAGGTGTTATAAAACTTGTGAATCGTAAAATATTGTATTTCGTTAAATAAAACTGATATCGTCATGGAGGTTACGGTTATTTACTTAACAAGAGGCTATGAACAAAATATTCAAAATATCTGTAACTATAAATTAATGTCAAAAATTTTAGAACAAATTATTAATTTTGACTGATTGTGTCACGTCCCCATTTTGACCCCCCTTTTGTAAATGATGTAAATACTGATATTTAATCATGGTGAGGAGCTCAAGGCCAAGGCCCCACCATTGATTTAGTGTTTATGTATCGGCAATTAAAATAGATGCCTATGGTTCTTGTGCGAGATAGGCAGGATGTAAATAAAACATCATGTAATTATGAATTTCAATGAAAAACTCACAACCGACTATGCAATGCAACGAAAGAGATGGGGCATGATTCTACAAGGAAAAGGGAGGGAAACTATTCAAACCCTTGAGCCAATGGTATTAATCCATGTGTCAATGGGGAAACCCATAAACCACCAACTACCCATTTTGTCTCATGTACCCAATCATTTAATTTTTTTTCCAAGAAATTGGTTAAGGCAGTTAATGCCTTGGGAATGAAAGAGTATGGGCAAGCCATTTTCGTGCATGGGCAAGCCATCAACTGGGAAAATCGTGTTTTTGCTTGTGGGGCAAGAAACCACCCACGAAATGGTGCCCAAAGCCATGGGGAATGGGCAGTCTTCATTCATTCACGCAGTGGGAGCTATCTGGGTCTTTCCCTTCACGTTTTTCAGCAAAATCCTGCATTTTTCCATGCTTGGAAGTTCGTTTTTGTATATATAGCAGCCTGGGAGAGAAGGGCCACGTTTTTGGGGACTATATGGAGGTCGTTTTTGCCCCGAATTTCCCAAGGACGTTTTTCTAAAAACGGATTGACTCCACAGGGTTGTTTCCCAACTTCCCATTTCATTTTTGTGGGTTCCCACGTTTTCTGAGTTAGCTGAAAACCCCACCTCATGCATCCCACTGTGGAAAACGTTTTTCTCATGCCCAGCAAGTGGGGTTCTGCTGATATGTGCATCCTCGTTTTGGTTTGAACCTGTGAATTGAAGTTTGGAGTGGTAGTGGATAGAAGTGTCTTGATAAACCTAGTGGGGGAGGAAACCTCTCAAGAAGATCATGAGGGCTTTCGTTACTCTTCTATGCATACCCTGAGAGCACTAGATAGGGAAGGTATGGCTTGAGGGACTGCACAGCAGTGAAAAGAATACTTCCTTGTGCTGGGTGTGTAGGTATTGTGGGTGCCAAGCTAGATAGATCTTGCAAGGTTATCCCTAGCTCTGTGCTGGAGCTCACTAGCTTAGCACTCTTCCCTTCCATCTCCTAGCAGCCTAATAAACCCAATTGCAGATTGGCTTGGCTCAACTTGGTGTATGCTTGGCTATGTGTGAGTCTGCTGTTCCCTGGTTCCTTGTAGAGATCATGCCCAGCTCGGGGGTGGCAGTGGTGCTGAGAGATTGAGGAGCACACTGGCCTACGGTTGGGTGGAACGTTGCAGTTGCATAGCCAGTTGCGTGGGACTACTTTTGTATAAGATAAGTATTCTCTTGTGTTAAATTACAATTACTTATTTGATGATCACCTTAAATGTATGATGGATGTGAAATTCTTAATATTCCGCTGTGATTTTCTCAAAACCATACAGTCCCATCTATCTCTGTTATATTATGTTCATGCTTATGATTAAACGTTTCATAGGGCTAGACGCCCAGTTTAATATCACATCTGTTATGCATTTGTGTTTTTTATATATTCTTATTCACAAGAACTTGAATGCTTGTTTAATGAATAAATACGGGGGCTAGATGCCCGGTTTAACCGTCACGATCCTCTCCATCTAGCTGGTTGGATGGGAGGGGACGTGACAGATTGTGGTTGAAATTATTCAATTTACCATTAAAACTACACAATGTTTATTGATGCTACGATTTTATTGATAAAGAAAACCATAAATAAAATAAATACGTGGCCAAATTTAAAAAAAAAAACATAATCTTGGTCTTCGACTTCAATTTTGAATAAAATGCCCATCAATCCATTGTCTTCAAAGCACTTAATAATGCTCATAAATGGAAGTTAGCTATAATTAATTGTATATTGGATAAGAATCGAATGAGAAAAGATAAAATGAAATGAATGGTTCCAACTCTAATATTAAAAGCACCTTATTCCTATAATTGCTATTTTATTTGGTGTGTTAGCATTCTATCTCTTTCAAATAGCAATGAATGTATATGAACATTTTGTTATATTTGAGGGAGAAATGATGGTTTCATTTGTCCCAAATTTATAGGGGAGTGAGTATTTTTTTGTTTTTTGGATATCAGTTTACAATAAATTAAATAGGTTGTATTTGTTTTTTCACATTATTAGCATTCTTTGTCACAAAGGGAGTAGCATGAGTGGTTGTAGGATGGAGTGTTATTCTCACTAAACATGTTTAGAAGTGACATGTTTTTTCTTTAAAAAAAACTAATATCTTCATGGAATTTATGGTCAAAATTAATGAGAAACTTCAATTTTGAATTAAATTCAAACTAGCCTCCTCGTGTGGTTGTTCGATGGAGTGTTATTCTCCCTACATGGATGAAATTAGAAAACAATAAACTTCAATTGTGAATAAAATGAAAATTGGCCTCCTTGTGGAGAGGAAATGGTCAACATTGATATAAAGTTAAATTGGAAATCCATAATTTTTATGGGTTAGAAAACTATCTACCTCCCACCATTTCACCCTTATAGGTGTACACTATCACCCAAGTCTTATATATTTTTAAGGTCAAACCTAACAAGACACCAATTTTGGTCTATAATTGGTTGTCACATTTTCAACAATATCCACCTTTCCAACAATTTACCTAATACCTTTCCCATGCTTATTTATAACCTTTAATACAAGCCAAGAGAAGCTAAGCACCACCACAACTTCTTTAACAATACTAGTTTTGTAGACACAATTTTCTTGTGTATGGATTTCCTTGAAAGGCTTATCCACCTCCATCAAAGTAGATATTATTTTTCCCAAATCACCTATGAATTATGAATCAATATATCCAAAAAAAGAACCACAAAATCCATTATAGGTGATACAATAAGCACTTGTGACTCTATGATACTAAAGCACTCATTTCACTACTGCCTAATGATTTTTACCTAGATTTTCCATCACCATAACTTGTTGGCTATAAGGTGTTTTGAACAAATTTTGTGTTTTGGTGTGAAAAGGGGTAGTGCAGTAAAGTGGTTAGAGGGAGTGCACCCGCAAAAGAAGGACGGACCCCAACGTAGCACCCGTGAAATACGAAAACAATAGTGATTGATCACCTTAATCGAGAAAGTAGTTAAGATGAAGTTAGGATTTTAGGTCCACTTAGTGGTCCGCAGGGGTTATTCCAATGGATATATATATATATATATATATATATAAAGGTTTGTGTAGAATAGGTTGTTGACAAAGTAATGGTTTGATGTTGATAAAGATGATAAGTTGATGAGTGATCCCATGTAATGTTGTTGACTTTTGTTTAACTACAAGAGTTTTGTGAGGGTTGTGATCTGCAGGCTATGTGCGTAGATTTGAATAATTGAAATACTTTTTGTAATGGGATCAATGAATAAACAAACAATTTACATGGTTTTCTCCCATTCGGGTTTCTGTGTAAAAACCTCTGGTGTACTTTAAATGTTTGTTTATGTGTTTTCTATGTTTGATCTGCATAATATTGCTAAATGATAATACTCTATCTAATGACAATAAAATGTGAATGGCTTCAATTATAAAGTTACTGCACAAATGATATATGTAGAATGTTATTTCTTGGGTTAACTATTTTGTGTCGAGGTTCTTTTGATGGGTTTGTTGATGGATTAAATCTAGCTCCCCTTCATTTCTCCAATAACATAGTTCCTGCAGTACCCGTAGTTACTTTGGGTGAGACTTCACTTACATGTAGGTGATGACAAAAGGGCCAATATCTTGGTATTGGTTGGTATGTTATTAGTGAACCTGGTGTTAGTCCTAGAGGAGTTCTAAGGATGTATTTAGAACTGTGCCTAGGCATCAATAAATTTTCTCTTTATGCTTTATTTGTTTTGTTCACCAGGCATAAAAGTCAAAATAAACAAATCTTGTAACTTGTTTGCATTGTCAAATAATCAGACATGAATTAATAACCATGTAGACAATGGTGGGAATTAATTCTGACGTAACAATAAAAGATATGTATATGGATGGATGGATGGCATGAGAAAAGTTAATATTTAAAGTAATTCCTTATCCCGTGTTTTTATAAAACGTATTGAGCATTCAAAAATAAAAAAATTAGACATAAGATTAGTTGTAGAATAGTTAAATATCATCTAAGAAACAACAACATTAATTTCAAGTAACACATCATGAATATTTCACAATATATTAATCAGAAGAAACATGCATCACAATAATTGAGCCTACTATCAAATGTAAAGCTGTCTCCAAACTTGTATTGTATTATGAGCATCAACTAAATTTAGAATGAGAGAGATGGAAAAAACATAAGAAAATGGGATTAACTGTATATATATAAAACTTTGAATCCCCATAGCCTTGCTTACAAAATATCGTAAGATTACAAGACAATTCTTGATCAGACAACTCTCTAAAGGAAGTTACATTTCTTTCAAAAAACCATCGACCATTATTTTCCAAGATTTAGGTGTATTTATAGCCTTTTAGAGCTCTACAAGTCTTTTACAAAAAAATTATGTTCAACAACATATTTCAGTTATAAATAATTTGGCAAAAATTGTTATACAAAAACTGACTATCTAATGACTTGATGTTGACTAGAAGACATGGATCACATGGATCCTCCTTGTTGAGGTGGAGGATGGGGTGACTGTGATGAGGAGGCTTCGGCTGGATATTGCATTGTTGCTGCCCTTGAGTGCTTCCTGAGTTGAAGGAGCTTAGTAATATTCTTCCAATATTTTCCTAGAGGGTGTTGGAAAAATTTCACTTCTCTAAGTTCCATATGCAACTCAGTATAATGTTCATATGTCTATTTCGACATAGTTTTAAAAATTGACTGTAGTCTAGTAAATATCTCAAAGTCTAGAAATTTTTTTTCATAAACGGTCTTTCCATCTATTTCTCTGTGGATATTTGCGAAGCCAACCTTGGAGTTACATACATCCATCAAATGAACATGATATTTTTCCTTTGAGTGCAGGTCCCTGTTACCATCCCTACAAGGATAATGAAGAACCAGCTTGATAAGGTCATTGAACATGGCCTTGAAAGAATGGACATCTTGAGATAATTGATTCACCATATAGTTGACATTTTGAGCTGATACACCTTTATTTATCACCTTGTTTTCCTCCATAATAATTTTGGTTATGTCTCTTATAGTGTAATCCTGAAGCTCCTGATAGGACTTTCCATTTAGCATATCTATCACTTCTTTTGCAATGTCTGGCTTCTTTTCTAAGCTACCAATTGTGTTTCATGAATCTTGGGAGGCTACAACAACAATCTCCCATTCTTCTTGGGAAATAGAAAAATATCTCTAGTGGTTTGTCATTAGCATCTATATATGGTACTATATCAAATGTTTAGAATCTCACAACAATGTTTTACAACTTATCTTCCTAGCTAAGACTTCAAATTCTTTTGCAGACTCCCCTTTGTGTGCTGTAACTCCACAATAGCAAAGTCCTTCTTAATGATTTCCTCATTGAGAATCTTAACTTCATCTCCTTTATTCATTAATTCTTCTTTCATTTTATTCAATTGAGCATATTTGATACTCATCTCGCCCATGGATTTAACCAATCTATCTATAGGTTCTGATGATGATGCAACTTGAAATGATACAGCTTTAGTTGACATGAGATCTTGATTATGTCTCTTTAACTCCTTATCTTCTTTCTCAAGTGACACAATTCTTTCTTTGTGCATTTGTTTATGTCTCTTTAAATCCTTAGCTTGATTCTCTATTGTTACCTTGTCCAATTATTTTTGTATTGCTACTATTTCCACCATCTGTGGATGCTCAGTAGTAGGCATATTTAACTTTTTTTCAAAGCTGAGATTTCCTTATCTTTCTCTTTTAGCATGTTTTGAATCTGTACTAAATCATTTGGATCTTTTACCAACTTTGCAATTTGTTGTTCTAAGTCAGTAATTTTCATTTACTTTGCCTTGGTATAAGATTTTTAATTCTTGAGTTGACGCTCAAGTCGGTTTACTATACCTTGTAGGTTATTGGTGCTCATAGTGTATTTTAAAAAATATTTGTACATTCCTTCTCCTTTCTGCCCGTGAAGCTCCATGATATCTTTGGGATGGAATGCATACACATTTACTGTAGCCCCACTAGTTTTATAATTGGATGGCACTTTCTTTCCTCCTGTCACTATAGGCTATAAGATAACCAATTTGAGCATTCCCTATCTCAAGTCGAGTGTTGATAAGATCATGGCTTGGTGGCCCATGGCGACATCCTTATTTGGGAAAAATAATTTTTTTAAGATCCATGTTATCATCCTTTATTTGTACATAAACAACAAATAGCCCAACTTTGATTGAAGAGGTTCTCACCAATGCTTCTTGCTGAGAAAATGATCCTTGTCCTTGGGGCCATACAGCTAATGAATATTTCTCCAGTACAACTAGTTCTAAAGAATCATGAATTGGATTTCGCTGTATAGCCAAGCTAGACTCCTGCTCTGAATTAGAATTTTTTGGGTTGGTATCCCCGAATCCCTGATTCTACCATCTCGGTGTCAGAGGTAACCTCATTAAAGAATATTTTTCCAAAAAAATATGTTTTGTGTGGTGTGGGAATAACTTGAGATACATTCTTTTGATATGGAAACAATACCTTTTTCACGTGTTCCCAACTTTCCAAGTTGGCCATTTTTTCAAGTTCGAAATTGGACTCGTGAGGGTTTGCTGCTAGCCTCACAACCTATCTTTTCTGAGAGATAAATCCTTTGGGATCATACTTCCAGCTTAAACTCTTAGGAAGGTTTAAAGGTTTAAGCTGGCCATCATTTCCTCAATATAACATTCAGATTCCCTAGTTCTAATCTTGAAAGGTTCAACTTCCCAGGGGACTCTAATATTTCTTGTATTGTTGTTTTTTACAAAATGCACCATATCACAATTGAACTTCTAGCGGATAAATTCTAAGGAAAACAACCTAGGATTTAGGAACACAGGTAGCTGATAAGAAGAAAGTTCGGCTATGCAGACTCGGATTTCAATATTATTCTAAGAACAGAACCAATCCTCTATAAGATCTCCAGGATTCAATTGAAGTAAGCTTATGCATTTAGGGAAGATTCTTAGAGGGGGTGCATCAAACAGTAAGGTATACTTTTTTTCCATTACAGTGTTCATGAATTCAAGAAAACATTCATTATTCGGTTAAGATATGGAATTCTTGATATTGTATTGATCAAAGAACTGCTTGTTGTGGTAGAGGATCATATATATTATATATGAAGGGTATATACAAATATTTTTTTGCAGAAAATGCTTCTAACTTAAGATGAATCATTTGTATCACGAAAGAAACAATATCTAGCTTAACAGGATATCCTTGGTCTAACAAATTAATCAATAAAAATAAACCTAGGGCTGCATCGTTGATGACTAGATCATGGTTGTATCCTAAAATTTGACATACCATAGAAAGAGTCGCTTGAGCTTTCTCCAAGAAAATCTCAATCCAGTAGAACAAGTGCATAGCTAGAAGTTCAAACCCAGATGGTAGAAGTGAATTGATGAAAGCATCCCTTCTCTCGGAGGACAATTCCCTGATTATGATCTTCCTCAATTTTTGTCTTATCCATGAGGATTTCTTTACTTATAGGAAAAATTATTGACTCCATCCTGGAGATGATGGCATTTATTTATGTTACATGCAACTCTGAACACCATTGGATCAATTCTGGGAAGGGTCAAGCTTTAGGTAATATCATCTTTGCTAACCCAGAAATCCAAAGGTTAAGAGTATAATTTCCTTCATTCATTAGCCTACTCTTCAACTTCTCTTGATAATTGGTGCAGATTACTAGTGGAGAGTAGAGGGTCATAATCATCGAAATGTTCATCTCCTAGGTGTTCTTCTCGACTGATAGGATTGTTGGTAGAAGGAGTGGCTTTCATGTCTATAACAAATGCCATGACGCTTCAATTGAGAACCTTTAATGGCTGGAAAAAAGAAAAAGTGAACAAGGCGATGCAGAGGCAGTAATGATGAAGCGAGAGCTTGCGAAGTATTTGTGGCAAAATGGTCCAAATATTTCGAATACAAGGATTTTATAGCCTGGATTTTGAAATTGGTGCATTCAATATACTAGACACATGGTTCTATATGGTTGGATAATAGGTGAAGGCATGTGGGGGATTTAATGAGCAAGGACTATTTGCAAGAAAACGATGATGGTCAGATCTTTTGGGTAAAGGGTGGTGGGTCCTCCTTGAAAAACGACATGAAGGTAAAGTGGTTTTAGGGATTTGAGAAAGTTGTGTGGAAATACTTCTTTTAGGTCCTTAAAACACTACAATGAAACCAAGTGGCTAAGCGGTTTCAAAATCAAGGTAAAGCTCACGAATTAATGCTCATGCATATTGAAGGGACTGAAGCTTCGTCCATCATCGATGATGATGATAACTTTTGTCTAGATCCGTGCTGCATCAAAAAGGGTTGAACGAAGTGGGTCCAACTGTCTTATCCGTATGACATCACTTGATATATTTTAGCACACCTTACATATGAGGCTAAAGTGGTTTCAAGGCCCTGAATTAGTGGTATATGTAGACCACTTTTGGAGCCCTGAAAAATTCTCGTGCAGAAACGTGTTACGGTGGTTTTAGATTCAGGCCTTAGGAACCAACTTAGCCTTAGAGCATCTTGAGAGGCTTGAGATCTCATCCTCCATAGATTTTCTTGGATTTGATCTCGAAGTTGAATGCCACAAGGATGTTTTCTCGGACGTTGGACCAAATGTCTATTTTATTAGGAATAAATTTTGTCAAAACATCGTCCGTGGATAAAAATTGAAAACAATAGTTTCAAGGTTTAGAAAAAGATGTATTTTGAGACCGCTTTTGGAGCCCTGAACTGATCTCGACCTGTCACATGGAAAAGTGGCTTTCGATTCAAGGTTTTTATTACAGCTTAATGCTCAGGCATACCCTTGACTCTCTCTGTTCGTCGTCGATCCATCCTAGATAAGATCAATTCCTGTGTCCTTCTGATTACTGAATTATCACTTGAAACATTAGGATCTAGTGTTGCTTTGCGATCTTGCAAAGTTGGTCCATTCACTGTAAATTATGGTACCAAGACATGCGTCTACACATAAGTGATCCAACAAATGGTTATGTTGTAGTCTAGTTGGTTATAATAATCACAATTAATGTAGTTAGAAGAAATAATTATTGCATGTTTTCATCAGCAAGTACAAAAATCAAGGGAGAAGGCATGGCATGTTTGACATATAAAGCAAAATACGTTATAGGTAGACTGTTGATGCTTGGAAACTCCTTGCATCAAAATTATGGATTATCCCCAATGAATAATTCCAATTAGATCATTCACTGTTTGGAATAGGGAATCCGTTCGGTTAACACTCTGGCTATCGCATATGTCTTTCAATTAAACTTTACTGGTTGCGGCTTGGCCCACCATTTATATTTTATATTTAATTATGAGTATGAAAGTGGCATAATATAAACTATGCATGACCTATAATTAACAGGAATAAGCCTCACAAGTGATGCGCAGGTCCTTACCTCTCGTATTATAACTTCTACCTTATCAATCAACTAACACTATTGTAATTTAACTAATCTATCCTTGCAAGGAGCGAGTTTTATAAGAAGAGTAATATATGAGAATGCTTGTACAAATTCAATAGATAACCATTGAAATAAATCACTTACAGTCATAGCATAAATAATACACAAAGATAGCTTTGATGAAATATGAATTCCATTCATTACTCTTAATTACATAGACATTTGCATAAACTAGTAAAATCATTCATTACCATCAGAATAATCCAATAAAGTAAGAAATATCTCAGAGCATGAAGATGAACGCAAGAATAAATAATTTTGATCTATTATACATGACATTCCATGCAAATTCCATGTAAGCTTTACCCAACAAATAGTTCCTTCTCATTAGCAGAAAAATAGTTTTCATACAAAATGCTTCCAGCTTCTATTACACCAGAAAAACCGCTTTTTCCCTTTCTTTTCTCTCCTATTTATCTTTACAAGAAAATTGTCTTTACATGACCAATCGTTTCACCTACCCTTAAACTCTTGGATTGCTAGATTTTGTCCTTTTTTGTTTGCTCAGCTAAAAATAGATAATTATTTACAAATTACATTATTTTGTTGTTGGGTTTTCTAAACTAGAAATATAACTATCCCACAAATCAGTTTGATAAAATATTACATTACATTGTTGAGGCTCTAATAATTTTAAAGCAACCTCATGAGTAGCAAAATCTTTTCCTACATTTATTGATCCTTTAACTACTGCTTTGTGAATTTCTTCCAGAAAATAAGCATTCACAATTGCTTGTCCTATATGTTGTTGAAGATCTTCAACTGTAAGCATTCCCAATCTCTTGATGTTTTCCAACTCTTCAATCAAATTGTTCTTCAATTCATATAAACATTGGTCTTTGGGTGGAAACTCGTACATGTCTTTAGCAATAGAGATATGGCAATTTTCGTGCACTTAACAGATATTTTGATAGATTCCCTCGCACTTTGAGATGGTCTTTGGTACATCAATTTTTACTTTCCTGGAAGCTTTTCTGCAACTCTCTAGAAGAGCTATATCTAATTTCAATTCAACGACTGTCTTATTTGGCAAGTGATCAGGAAAATATTTATTTTTTCCTTTCCAGACAATCAACTTCTTCACCTTGTTAAATATACTTATCAAGTTATGCTTTACAGTCATAGCGTCTGCAGAAATTTATTTCATTATGTATATCATTTTCCTCAGTTTATAAATTTCCTCTGTCACTAACTCTTGCGAATGACAAATCTGTTCTTGTACCTTGCGAGCATGTTGACAAAATGATGTCATATCTTGCTACTGATTCTGAGCAATTTTGATCTTCTCCGTCAACGATTCTTTTTCATTCATCCATTCATCAACATGGGATTTTAAAGATCCTCTTTTGATCATCATTTCATTAACCTGTGATTGTAAAGATCCTTTTTCAATCATCAGGGATTCCACCTGTTCATTTAATTTAGTTTCATTTTCATCCAGCTCATTGATTGAGAAAAGAAATCATTTCATTCTCCTTCCATGATTACTAGTTGCACATTTAAAGAATCTCTTTCATTCTCCAACTTTTGATAGTCTAGCAATAATTTTTCCTTCTCGAACTCCACAATATCTTATTTTCTCTTCATTTCAATCCCTTCACTTTGGCTTGCACCAAATTATCTTTTAATTTCAACATTTTTACTTTAATTCATTCCAAATTGTTCATCAACTTGTCCACATTATTGACATTGGCCTGGAAAGCTGCGATATTCACTAAAGCAGTGAATTTAGGGTCTTTCTTGTTTCCTTCTACTAGGGTATTTTCTTGTATAGTGACAATATCCGGCTGCGTACCCATTTTTAACCTCTTTTCTATTCTTCTTAGAATCATCTTCCTCTTAGGATCAAAGATGACAGTGTCCAACTTTGCTACATAATGTTGTTTTGAAGGGGTGAACAATGTGATCCCAAGCTCAGCAAATTGGAGATGCCCCCCTCTAAGTGGGACTCCTAATTAAGTAGCTGGATCTATGTCCATGTCTTTTAAACTTTTATCTTCCTCTTGGATCTTCTTATCTTCCACGACTTTCTTGATTATAGCTTCTTATTCCTTTTGATTCTCTAACTCAGTTGCTTTCACTGCTTCCTCTTGTTCTTCTTTTCTCTGCTTTTCTATCTCGGATGCCTTTTCTGTTGTCTTTGCCTCTTCTTCTTTCCTCTAATATTATTCCTCTTTCTTATTTATTTCTACCTCCTGTTTCTATTTTCTTTCTTTCTCCTCTTTCCTTCTTGCTTCTCCGGATGCTAAAGCCTCTTCTTTGGCCTTCTGTTCATCTGCTTCTTTTGTAGTCTTTTTTTCTTGACTGGAACTCCTTCCTTCTTTTCGGCCAAACCTTTTTTTCAAATATGCGATATTGTTTTCCCTTCTATATACTTCCTCGTCTTTCAGGAAGTGATATGTGTATTCAAAATTAATTTTACATGATTCACAATGCTTGGATTCCTTTTGCAACTTGTCATTTCTAATAAAATATTCTCCCCAAAATGGAATGCCTCTAAGTATTTTATTAAAATCTATGCTCCCTTTACCTTGGTAAATTTGTAAGCCCCAATGGTGAAGGGAAGGGGAGGATAAGAAGGTTTTTTATTTTCGTTCAAAAAATGTCCAACCCCGTTAATGAAAACTTGCCTTATAGTTTCTTTATGCACTACATAATCCGTGAAGTACCTTGGCATCAGGGAAGGACCTTTAGTTCCTCCATACATACGAATATAGGTTCCTTCTGGGGTGAAGTAGTAATACACATATTCACTAATTACTTCCATTGGATTATCTGATAGGCAATTTGTTTCTTCATTAAAGATCATCCTATACAAAGGAATTATGAATTCATCGCACAAAATCTTGCAAAAGCTTGCATACTTGTGAGCCCACATTATCTAGTAGGAAACATAGAGCAAGGTCTCATCCGGGACCCAATGACATCCCAACTTATGGAATGAGTTCCTTATCAAAATTCAATCAATTAGATAGGAGGACATGAACAAATCCATTTATTTTTTCTACGTCATGCCTGCTTGGGATACTGCCACTACTGCTACCATAGTTTCTGAAATAATGTCCGTCCAATTAAAAATAGTACCATGAGAAGCGACATGGTACATAATTGGAACCCAGCTAAGTTTATATATATTTCAATTCGCTCTTCCAAATATCGTGCTCAACATCATCGCTATAACTCTAAAAGGGGTTTTCAAATTTTGTGCATCATGTTCCCCACTTGCTCTTTGCCTTAAATATTTTCCTAATACAAGCATATTCTTGGCATACTCTGAATGGTCAATGTTGACACCCTTTATCGAGTCATATTTCATCATGATTTTCGGGGCAGGTAACTTGTAGGCCATGCTTATATGAGTTGGTTGAAATGAAGCAAATCCTTCTCCATTTGCTCCCACCATGATCCTTTAGTTGACATCTATGTGAGGTAATATCCATCCTATCACCTCCAAACATGGGAATAACTATGGATGGGTTGCGGCCTTATAAAGACTTGATTTCTTTTTGTTTTTATAGATCATCATTTCCTCAATAGAAGCGTCTGACACGTTCTCGTATCGGATAAGGTGATATAATTCACCACAGTTATACTCAAGGACTATTCCATTTACTACCTTGGTATCTTCAAATAGGGTATCCATCACGCTTTCTGGGACAATTTCAATATCTGAGTCAGATTCCACAATTTTAGCTTCGCGTTTAGAAGCTCTCTTTTGCATTTCTGAATCCTGTCACCAGAACATTGTTAGTGTATAGATAAATAAAACATTGTTATTTTTTCAACAGTTCTTTAATAACAACAAACTCCAAACATAATGGCAATGAGTGTATAACCTTACTCTAACAAAACCAACTCAAGCAACAAACTATAAACGTAATAACATATCAATATGCATTTTTCGCAAGAAAACCTATGAGTTGGGTGTGTACTTCTAGTGAAATAATAACCATATAAAAATCAGGGTCCGAGCACTTCTCTTGATGATTATTTCAGGCCAAGCACAAGAGTTAAACCATTTCAGCGTTAAAAATAGATTATTTTGGTTCAAAATTTTTGTTGAGGGGAATTCCTTCATTGGAAAGGTTTGCTTTGTTCTTTACCCCAAACAATACGGATTTAAAACCTAGAGGATCCTAGGGTTAATTCTACATAAAAAAGATAGAATGTTATGCAAACCTTGCGCGAAAATCTACAAGTACGCATTTGAAAGAACCATAAAGATTGTGTTAACTCCAGAAACCCCAATTCTTTTTCCCAAAAATATGGTTTCGCACTCACAGGTCCCAATAATGTTTCCAAACCCTACCCAGATATGACTGGAACAAACGATACGAAGCATTTATGAGTGGAAATGAGCTTCAGGGAACAACTAACGACGGCCATTACTAGTATGAATTGTTGTTTTCATACTATGCAGATCTAGATCTATGTTGGTTTCCCTAAGTGTAATCTCTTTCCAAACCTACCTGCATCTGAAAATGGCGTTCCTAGGGTTGAAACCATGTGTATACAGGTTTTGGTCTTACACCCTCCAAAGTTCCAAGGTTGAAAATACACAAAACAGGGGCACGAAAACAATGTTTAAACTCTCCTTTTTAACCTAAAAAGAATGCCACTCTTGGACAACATGTGTAACGGGATTAATGGATACAAGAAAGCCTACGTGGTTGTGCGAAAATGGTGTTGGTGATCTGGCTTTCGGACATTTACAATCGCTTTAACCTTGTCCAAATGATGTTTGCGGGTGCGTGATAGGTGAAACAACAAAACATTTTCCCTTTTATATTAATGGGGTAACCCTACCATTGAATGCACATTAACAACGTTTTAAAATGGATTCCAAAAATAGTTAAACTCAAAAAACAAATCGGTGCCCCTATGGTCAATTTCGAATCAAAATGAGTTTCACGCCGGACCTTTTCGGGGTAAAAACAAGTTTTTCACCGGATTGTTTCAGGCCAAATATGAGTTTGCCTCTAAAATTTCTTAGGCGAAAATTGAGTTTTACGTCGGTTGTTTCACCCTAATCAATTTCGAAGGAAAATTTCCTTAAGCGCCGAGCCACTTCGGATTAGAAACGAATTTGATGTTGAGCAAATTTCAAAACAAAACTCCCCAACACCGACTTTCTTTAGGACAATCCTATATATCGACGAAGAATAGGAGGGGTTTTAGGGGGGAGAGGGGGGTTAGGGTAGTGATAATGTGTGTGTGAGAGAGAGGGGGGAATTTGTTAGGGAGTTGGGGGAGAGAGGTAGAGGGGTATTAGGGAGCTAGGGGAGAGAGATAGGGGTGGGGTTTAAGTGTAGGTGGAATAGGGATGAGAGAGAGTGAGAGAGAGTGTTAGTAAGGTTTAGTGGGGAGAGGGGAGAGAGAGAGAGATAGGATAAGGGGGGGTTAGAGGTAGGGGGAGGAGTAGGGGGGTGATATTTAGGGGAGGAGTGGGGGGGGTAGAGAGAGAGAGAGATAAGGGGGGGTGTTAAGGGGTCGGGGGGAGAGAGAATTTTTTGTAAACATAATGCATTCATGATATTATTTAAAAAAAATGAGTGCATGATTTTTGTACATAAAATGTGCACATGATATGTATCATCAAAACACCAGTGTAATATTGTTAACATTGAATTTAACTTAGGAAAATTATTTGAGAGGGGGTTGGGAATGGTTAAAGGTTTTATGAATTGGGGGAGAGAGAGAGGGGTGGGATTGAGGGGTTGGTTGAGGATATAGTGGTGAGAGAGAGAGAGATAGAGATAGAGTCGAGGGTGACAGGGGGAGGTGTCACGTCCCCTCCCATCATACCAATGCAATGGAGAGAACGTGATGCTAAAACCGGGCATCTAGCCCCATACTTATTAAATAAACATTCACATAATATAAAAAGACATATGCAGATGTATATATGTGAGAAACATAGCGTAAGTAACTTCAATTACACATTTATCATACATTCAAGATATTCATCAAATAAATACATTGCAAAGTGAACACAAGAGAGTACTTATCTTATAACAAAGTAGTCCTGAGCAACTGGCTATGCAACTGCAACATTCCACCCAACCATAGGCCAGTTGTGATCATCAATATATCAACATACTACCACCCCCGAGATGGGCATGATCTCTGCAAGGAGAAAGGGAACAACAGACTCACACATAGCCCAAAGATACACCAAAATCAGCCAAGCCAATCTATAGTTGGGTTTATCAGGCTGCTAAGGAGATGGAAAGGAATGAATTGCTAAGATAGTGGCTCACCCATATAGCTATGGATACCTCTATCAGATCTATCTAGATTGGTCCCCACAATACCTACACACCTGGCACAAGGAGGTATTCCCTTCACTACTACACAGTCCCTCAGGCCATACCTTCCATTCTAGTGTTCTTCAAGGTGTGCATAGAAAAGCAACCAACCCTTTGATCTTCTTGAGAGGTTACCTCCTCACTAGGTTTATCAAGCCAATTCTGGTCCACTTCCGCTCCTAATTCTTTCCCATAAGATCAAACCAAAACAGGGATGCACACAACAGCAAAAACACAAGTGCTGAAAGACGTGGGCAATCAAAAACGAACTAGTAGATGGGGATTCAATCCTGGGAAGCAAATTCGTTTTTAGAAAACGTTCATGGGCATTTCAGGGACAGAAGTGGCTTCCATAATCCCCAAAATCGTGACTCCCTTCTTCCCAGCCACTGTGCAAGACAAAAACGATTTCCTAGCCATGGAAAATGCAGGAAAATGGTAGAAAATGTGAAGGAAACAGACTCAGCTAGCTCAGAATGCATTTGAGAGGAAAGACAATGGGTGAAGAATGGATTTGGGCACAATTTCGTGGGTTTTTTCTTGCCCCAGAAGAAAAAGTACGTTTTCCCAGTTTGATGGCTTGCCCATGCATGAAATTGGATGCCATACCTCTTTAATCCCAAGGCATTAACTGCCTCAACCAACTCCTGGAAGAATTAAATGATTGGGTGCATAAGTCAGAATGGGTAGTTGGGGTTCATTCATTGACATTTGGATTATCACCATTGGCTCAAGGGTTTGAATAATTTCCCTCCCTATTCCATGTAGAATCATGCTCCCATCTCTTTTTTGCATTGCATAGCTAGTTGTGGGTATTTCATTAAAATTCATATTTACCTGATGTCTTAATTTCTATTGTGCATAGCTAGCACAAGAACTATATCCATCAATTTTTAATTGCTGATACACAAAACGATAAATCAATGGTGGGCCCTTGGCCTTGAGCTCCTCACCATGATTTAATAACGATATTTACATCATTTACAATTTTAATGCAATAGGGTCAAAATTGGGATATTGCACGAGGGTGTGGGTGATTAGGGGTAGGGGGGGAGCAGGGGGGTTGGAGGAGAGAAATACATAGAAATCGAGGTAGTGTGGGAGGGGTTTAGGGAGGATTAGGGAATTTAGATATAAGGGGTGTATAGAGTTCACTAAGTAATTTGCAAGAATTTAACATTAGCTGTTGTAAAACTTGTGAATCATAAAATATTGTATTTTGTTAAATAAAACTGATATCGTCATGGAAGTTACGGTTATTTACTTAACAAGAGGCTATGAACACAATATTCAAAATATATATAGCTATAAATTAATGTCAAAAATTTTAGAACAAATTATTAATTTTGACAATTAGACATTCTTGTGGTTGAAATTATTCAATTTACCATTAAAACTGCACAATTTTGATTGATGCTATGATGTTATTGATAAAGAAAACCATAAATAAAATAAATACATGACCAAATTAAAAAAAAAACAATTTCTTGATCTTCGACTTCAATTTTGAATAAAATGCCCATCAATCTATTGTCTTCTGCTAATAAATGGAAGTTAGCTATAACTTAATTGTATATTGGATGAGAATCGAATGAGAAAAGATAAAATGAAATGAATGGTTCCAACTCTAATATTCAAAGCACCTTATTCCTATAATTTCTATTTTCTTTGGTGTGTTAGCATTCTATCTCTTTCAAATAGCAATGAATGTATAAGAACGTTTTGTTATATTTGAGGGAGAAATGATGGTTTTCATTTGTCCCAAATTTAAAGGGGAGTGAGTATTTTTTTGTTTTTTGGATATCAATTTACAATAAATTAAATAGGTTGTATTTGTTTTTTCACATTATTAGCATTCTTTGTCCCCAAGGGAGTAGCATGAGTGGTTGTAGGATGGAGTGTTATTCTCACTAAAAAGGTTTAGAATTGACATGTTTTTTCTTTAAAAAAAACTAATATCTTCATGGAATTTATGGTCAAAATTAATTAGAAACTTCAATTGTGAATTAAAATCAAACTAGCCTCCTTGTGTGGTTTTTCGATGGAGTGTTATTCTCCCTACATGGATGAAATTAGAAAACAATAAAATTCAATTATGAATAAAATGCAAACTGGCCTCCTTGTGGAGAGGAAATGGTCAACATTGATATAAAGTTAAATTGGCAATCCATAATTTTTATGGGTTAGAAAACTACCTACGTCCCACCATTTCACCCTTATAGGTGTACACTATCAACCAACTCTTATATATTTTTAAGGTCAAACCTAACAAGACACCAATTTTGGTCTATAATTGGTTGTCACAATTTCAACAATATCCACCTTGCCAACAATTTACCTAATACCTTTCCCATGCTTATTTATCACCTTTAATACAAGCCAAGAGAAGCTAAGCACCACCACAACTTCTCTAACAATACTAGTTTTGTAGACACAATTTTATTGTGTATGGATTTTCTTGAAAGGTTTATCCACCTCCATCAAAGTAGACATTCTTTTTCCCAAATCACCTACGAATTATGAATCAATATATCCAAAAAAAGAACCACAAAATCCATTATAGGTGATACAATACGCACTTGTGACTCTATGATACTGAAGCACTCATTTCACTACTGCCTAATGATTTTTACCTAGATTTTCCATCACCATAACATGTTGGCCCTAAGGTAATTTGAATAAATTTTTTGTTTTGGTGTGAAAAGGGGTAGTGCAGTAAAGTGGTTAAAGGGAGTACACCCGCAAAAGAAGGATGGACCCCAACATAGCGACCGTAAAATACAGAAACAATAGTGATTGATCACCTTAATCAAGAAAGTAGTTAAGATGAAGTTAGGATTTTAGGTCCACTTAGTGGTCCGCAGGGGTTATTCCAATGGACTTGACTTAGTTCCTGCAGTTCCCGTAGGTACTTTGGGTGAGACTTGACTTACATGTAGGTGATGCCAAAAGGGCCAGTATCTTAGTATTTGCTGGTATGTTATTAATGAACCTGGTGTTAGTCCTAGAGGCATTCTAAGGATGTATTTAGAACTGTGCCTAGGCATCAATAAATTTTCTCTTTATGCTTTATTTGTTTTGCTCACCGAGCATAAAAGTCAAAATAAAAAAATCTTGTAACTTGTTTGCATTGTCAAATAATCGGACATGAATTAATAACCATGTAGAGAATGGTGGGAATTAATTCTAACATAACAATAAGAGATATGTATATGGATGGATGGATGGCATGAGAAAAGTTACTATTTAAAGTAATTCTTTATCCCATGTTTTTATAAAATGTATTGAGCATTCAAAACTAAAAAATTAGACATAAGATTAGTTGTAGAATAGTAAAATATCATCTAAGAAACAACAACATTAATTTCAAGTAACACATCATGAATATTTCATAATATATTAACTAGAAGAAACATGCATCACACTAATTGAACCTACTATCAAATGTAAAGCTGTCTCCAAACTTGTATTATATTATGAGCATCAACTAAATTTAGAGTGAGAGAGATGGAAAAAACATAAGAAAAATAGATTGACTGTATATATATAAAACTTTGAATCCCCATAGCCCTGCTTACAAAATATCATAAGATTACAAGACAATCCTTGATCATACAACTCTCTCAAGGAAGTTACATTTCTTTCAAAAAACCATCGACCATTGTTTTCCGGGATTTAGGTGTATTTATAGACTTTTAGAGCTTTACAAGTCTTTTAAAAAAAAATTATGTTCAACAACATATTTCAGTTATAAATAATTTGGCAAAAATTGTTATACAAAAACTTACTATCTAATGACTTGATGTTGACTAGAAGACATGGATGACATGGATCCTGCTTGCTGAGGTGGAGGATGGGATGACTGTGATGAGGAGGCTCCGGCTAGAAATTGCATTGTTGCTACCCTTGAGTGCTTCCTGAGTTGAAGGAGCTTGGTAATATTCTTCCAATATTTTCCCAGATGGTATTGGAAAAATTTCACTTCTCTAAGTTCCATATGCAACTCAGTATAATGTTCATATGTTTGTTTCAACGGAGTTTTAAAAATTGACTGCAGTCTAGTAAATATCTCAAAGTCTAGACAATTTTTTTCATAAACGGTCTTTCCATCTATTTCTCTGTGGATATTTGTGAAGCCAACCTTGGAGTTACATACATCCATGAAATGAACATGATAATTTTCCTTCGATTGTAGGTCCCTGTTACCATCCCTACAAGGATGATGAAGAACCAGCTTGATAAGGTCATTGAACATGGCCTTGAAAGAATAGACATCTTGAGATAATTGATTCACCAAATAGTTGACATTTTGAGCTAATACACATTTATTTATCACCTTGTTTGCCTCCATAATAATTTTGGTTATGTCTCTTATAGCGTAATCCTGAAGCTCCTGATAGGAATTTCCATTTAGCATATCTATCACTGCTTTTGCAATGTTTGGCTTCATTTCTAGGCTACCAATTATGTTTCATGAATCTTGCGAGGCTATAACAGCAATCTTCCATTCTTCTTGGGAAATAGAAAAATATCTCCAATGGTTTGTCATGAGCATCTATATATGGTACCATATCAAATGTTTAGAATCTCACAACAATGCTTTAGCACTTAGCTTCCTAGCCAAGACTTCAAATTCCTTTTGCAGACTCCCCTTGGTGTGTTGTAACCCCACAATAGCAGAGTCCTTAATTATTTCCTCATTGAGAATATTAACTTCATCTCCTTTATTCCTTAATTCTTCTTTTAGTTTATTCAATTGAGCATATTTGATGCTCATCTCGTCCATGGATTTAACCAATCTATCTGTAGGTTCTAATGATAATGCAACTTGCAAAGCTACAACTTTAGTCGACAGGAGATCTTGATGTTGTATCTTTAACTCAGTTTCTTTATCAAGTGACACAATTCCTTCTTTGTGCACTTGATTCTCTATCATTACCTTGTCCAATTCTGTTTGTATTGCTACTATTTCCACCATCTGTGGATGCTCAATAGTAGGCCTATTTAACTTTTTTTCAAAGCTGAGATTTCCTTATCTTTGTCTTTTAGCATGTTCCGAATCTGTACTAAATCATTTGGATGTTTTACCAGCTTTGCAATTTGATGTTCTAAGTCAGTAATTTTCATTTGCTTGGCCTTGGTATAAGATTTTTAATTCTTGAGTTGACGCACAATTCAATTGACTATACCTTGTAGGTTATTGGTGCTCATAGTGTATTTTAAAAAATATCTGTACACTCCTTCTCCTTTCTTCCAGTGAAGCTCCATGATATCTTTGGGATGGAATGCATACATATTTACAGTAGCCCGAGTAGTTTTATAATTGGATGGCACTTTCTTTCCTCTTGGCACTATAGGCTCTAAGATAACCAATTTGATCATTCCCTGTCTCAAGTCGAGTGCTGATAACATCCTCGCTTGGTGACCCGTGGCAACATCCTTATTTGGAAAAAATAATTTTTTGAAGATCGATGTTATCATCCTTTATTTGCACATAAACGACAAATAGCCCAACTTTGATTGAAGAGGTTGTCACCAATTCTTCTTGCTAAGAAGATGATCCTTGTCCTTCGGGCCATACAACTAACGAAAATTTCTCTAGTACAACTGGTGCTAAAGAATCATGAGTTGGATTTCATTGGATAGCCAAGCTAGACTGTTGCTCTGAATTAGACTTTTTGAGTTGGTATCCCCTAATCCCTGATTCTACCATCTCAGTGTCAGAGGTAACCTCATTAAACAATATTTTTCCCAAAAAATATGTTTTGTGCGGTGTGGGAATAACCTGAGATACATTCTGTTGATATGGAAACAATACCTTTTTCACTTGTTCCCAACATTCGAAGTTGGCCATTTTTTCAAGTTCAAAATTAGGCTCGTGAGGGTATGTTGCTAGCCTCACAACCTGTCTTTTCTGAGAGATAAATCCTTTGGGAACATACTTCCAGCTGAAACTCTTAGGAAGGTTTAAGATGGCTAGCATTTCCTCGATATAAGGTTCAAATTCCCTAGTTCTAATCTTGAAAGGTTCAACTTCCCAGGGGACTCTAATATTTCTTGTATTGTTGTTTTTTACAAAATGCACCACATCACAATTGAACTTCTGGTGAATAAATCCAAAGGAAAACAACCTAGGAGTTAGGAACACAGGTAGCTAATCAGGAGGATGTTTGGCTATGCAGACTCAGATTTCAGTATTATTCTAATAACATAACCAATCCTCTACAGGATCTCCAAGGCTGAATTGAAGTAAGCTTATGCATTTAGGGAATATTCTTAGAGGGGGTGCACCAAACAATAAGGTATAATTTTTTTCCATTACAGTGTTCACGAATTCAAGAAAACCTTCATTATTAGGTTGGGATATGGAATTCTTGAGATTGGATTGATCAAAGAACTGCTTGTTGTGGTAGAGGATCATATATATTATATATGAAGGGTATATACAAATATTTTTTTGTTGAAA
This sequence comes from Larix kaempferi, assembly GCA_027924585.1. NCBI lineage: Eukaryota > Viridiplantae > Streptophyta > Pinopsida > Pinales > Pinaceae > Larix > Larix kaempferi. Next base: position 10,319,602 of record BSBM01000841.1, read on the forward strand.
ATGCTTCTACCTAAATATGAATCATTTGTATCACGAAAGAAACAATATCTAGCTTAACAGGAGATCCTTGGTCTGACAAATTAATCAATAAAAATAAACCTAGGGCTGCATCGTTGATGACTAGATAATGGTTGTATCCTAAAATTTGACATACCATAGAAAGATCCGCTTGATCTTTCTCCAAGAAAATATCAAGGAAGTACAACGAGTGTGTAGCTAGAAGCTAAAACCCAGATGGTAGAAGTGAATTGATGAAAGCATCCCTTCTCTCGGAGGACAATTCCCCATTTCAGTGTTAAGCACTTCTTCGTTGAAAATCAGGCACGTATGATCTTCCTCATTTTTTGTCTTATCCATGACGATTTCTTTACTTATAGGACAAATTATTGACTCCATCCTGGACATGATGGCCTTTATTTATGTTGCATACAACTCTGAACACCATTGGATCAATTCTGGGATGGTTCAAGATTTAGGTAATATCATCTTTGCTAACGCATAAATCCAAAGGTTAAGAGTATAATTTCCTTCGTTCGTTAGCCTACTCTTCAACTTCTCTTGATAATTGGTGTAGATTACCAGTGGAGAGTACAGGGTCATAAACATCGAAATGTTCAACTCCTAGGTGTTCTTCTCGACTGGTAGGATTGTTGGCAGAAGGAGTGGATTTCGTGTCTATAACAAATTCCATGATGCTTCAATTGAGAACCTTTAATGGCTGGAAAAAAGAAAAAGTGAACAGGATAATGTAGAGGCAGTAATGATGGAGCGAGAGCTTGTGAAGGCTTTGTGGGAAAATGCTCCAAATATTTCGAATACAAGGATTTTATAGCCTGGATTTTTAAATTGGTGCATTCAATATACTAGACACATGCTTCTATATGGTTCGATAATAGGTGAAGGCACGTGGGGTATTTAATGAGCAAGGACTGTTAGCAAGAAAACGACGACAATCAGATCTTTTGGGTAAAGGATGGTGGGTCCTCCTTGAAAAACTGCATGAAGGTAAAGTGGTTTTAGGGCTTTGAGAAAGTGGTGTGGAAATACTTCTTTTAGGGAATTAAAACACTACAATGAAGCCATGTAGCTAAGCGGTTTCAAAATCAAGGTAAAGCTCATGACTTAACTCTCATGCATCTTGAAGGGAGTGAAGCTTCGTCCGTCCTCGACGATGATGATAACTTTTGTCTAGATCCGTGCCGCATCAAAAAGGGTTGAAGCAAGTGGGTCCAACTGTCTGATCTGTATGACATCACTTGCTATATTTTAACACACCTGACATATGAGGGTGAAGTGGTTTCAGGGCCCTGAATTAGTGGTATATGTAGACCAATTTTGGAGCCCTAAAAAATTCTCGTCCATAAACGTGTTAAGGTCATTTTAGATTCATGCCTTAGGAACCAACTTAACCTTAGAGCATCCTGAGAGGCTTGAGATCCAATCTCCAAGTTGAATGCCACAAGGATGTTTTCTTGGACGTTGGACCAAACTTCTACTTTATTAGGAATAACTTTTGTCAAAACATTTCCCATGGATAAAAATTGAAAACAATAGTTTCAAGGTTTAGAAAAAGATGTATTTTGAGACTGCTTTGGGAGCCCTGAACTGATCTCGACCTGTCACGTGGAAAATTGGTTTTGGATTCAAGGTTTCTATTTCATCCTAATGCTCAGGCATACCCTTGACTCTCTCTCTCTGGTGTCGATCCATCCTAGATCAGATCAATTCCTGTCTCGTTCTGATCACTGAATTATCACTTGAAACATCAGGATCCAGTGTCGCTTTGCGATCTTGCAGAGTTGGTCCATTCACTCTAAATTATGGTACCAACACATGCATCTACACATAAGTGATCCGACAAATGGTTCTGTTGTAGTCTAGTTGGTTATAATAATCACAATTAATGCAGTTAGAAGAAATAATTATTGCATGTTTTCATCAACAAGTTCAAAAATCAAGGGAGAAGGAATGGCATGTTTGACATATCAAGAAAAATAAATTCTAGGTAGGAGACTGTTCATACCTGGAAACTCCTTGCATCGAAAATAGGGATTATCCCCAATGAATAATCCCAATTAGATCATTCACTGTTTGGAATAGGGAATCCGTCTGGTTAACACTCTGTCTACCGCAAATGTCTTTCAATTAAACTTTATCGGTTGTGGCCCGACACACTATTTATATTTTATATTTAATTATGAGTATGCCAATGGCCTAATATAAATTATACATGACCTATAATTAACAGGAAGCCTCACAAGTGATGCACAGGTTCTTAACTCGCGTATTATCACTTCTACCTTATCAATCAATTAACACTATTCTAATTTAACTAATCTATCCTTGCAAGCAGAGAGTTTTATAAGAAGATTAATATATGAGAATGCTTGTACAAATTCAATAGATAACCATTGAAAAAATCACTTACAATCACAGCATAAATAATACACAAAGATAGCTTTGATGAAATATGAACTCCATTCATTACTGTTAATTACATAGACATTTGCATAAACTACTAAAATCATTCATTACCATTAGAATAATCCAATAAAGTAAGAAATATCTCAGAGCATGAAGATGAATGCAGGAATAAATAATTTTGATCTGTTATCCATGATATTCCACGCAAATTCCATGTAAGCTTTACCCAACAAATAGTTCCTTCTCATTAGCAGAAAAATTAGTTTTCATACAAAATGCTTCCAACTTCTATTACACCAGAAAAACCCCTTTTTTCCCTTTCTTTTCTCTCCTATTTATCTTTACAAGAAATTTTTCTTTACATGACCAATCATTTCACCTACCCTTAAACTCTTGGTTGCTATATTTTGTCCTTTTTTGTTTGCTCAGCTAAAAATAGATAATTATTTACAAATTACATTATTCTGCTGGTGGGTTTTCTAAACTAGAAATATAACTATCCCACAAATCAGTTTCATAAAATATTACATTACATTGTTGAGGCTCTAATAATTTTAAAGCAACCTCATGATTAGCCAAATCTTTTCCTACATTTATTGATCCTTTAACTACTGCTTTCTGATTTTCTTCCAGAGAATAAGCATTCACAGTTGCTTGTCCTATATGTTGTTGAATATCTTCAACTGTAAGCATTCCCAATCTCTTGATGTATTCCAAGTCTTCATTCAAGTTGTTCTTCAATTCATCTAAACATTGGTCTTTGGGTGGAAACTCGTACATGTCTTTAGCAATTGAGATATGGCAATTTTCGTGCACTTAACAGATATTTTGATAGATTCCATCGCAGTTTGAGATGGTCTTTGGTACTTCAATTTTTACTTTCCTAGAATCTTTTCTGCAACTCTCTAGAAGAGCTATATCTAATTTTAATTCAACGGCTGTCTTATTTGGCAAGTGATCAAGAAAGTCTTGATTTTTTCCTTTCTAGGCATTCAACTTCTTCACCTTGTTAAATCTACTTATCAAGTAATGCTTTACAGTCACACCGTCTGCATAAATTTATTTCATTATGTTTATCATTTTCCTCAGTTTATAAATTTCCTCTGTCACTAACTCTTGTGAATGACAAATCTATTCTTGTACCTTGTGTGCATGTTCATAAAATGGTGTCATATCTTGCTTCTAATTCTGAGCAATTTTGATCTTCTCCATCAAAGATTCTTTTTCATTCATCCATTCATCAACATGGGATTTTAAAGATCCTCTTTCGATCATCATTTCATTAACCTATGATTGTAAAGATCCTTTTTCGATCATCAGGGATTCCACTTGTTGATTTAATTTTGTTTCATTTTCCTCCATCTCATTGATCGAGAACATAAATCATTTCGTTCTCCTTCCATGATTACTGGTTGCACAATTAAAGAATCTCTTTCATTCTCCAGCTCTTGATAGTCCAGCAGTAATTTTTCCTTCTCGGACTCCACAGTATCCCATTTTCTCTTCATTTCAATCCCTTCGCTTTTGGCTTGCACCAAATTATCTTTTAATTTCAACATTTTTACTGTACTTCATTCAAAATCGTTCATCAACTTGTCCACATTATCGACATTGGCCTGGAAATCTGCGATATTCATTGAAGCAGTGAATTTAGGGTCTTTCTTGTTTCCTTCTACTAGGGTATTCTCTTATATAGTGACAATATCCTGCTGCGTACCCATTTTTCACCTCTTTTCTATTCTTCTTAGAATCGTCTTCCTTTTAGGATCAAAGATGATAGTGTCCAACTTTGCTAGAGAATGTTGTTTTGAAGGGGTGAATGGTGTCAGCCCAAGCTCAGCAAATGGGAGATGCCCCCCTGTAAGTGGGACTCCTAAATCAGTAGGTGGACCTATGTCCATGTCTTGTAAACTCTGATCTTCATCTTGGATCTTCTTATCTTCCACGACTTTCTTGATCATAGCTTCTTATTCCTTTTGCTTCTCTAACTCAGTTGCTTTCACTGCTTCCTCTTGTTCTTCTTTTCCTTGCTTTTCTAGCTTGGATTCCTTTTCTATTGTCTTTTCCTCTTCTTCTTTCCTCTAATATTATTCCTCTTTCTTCTTTCTTTCTACCTCCTGTTTCTATTTTCTTTCTTCTTCCTATTTCCTTCTTGCTTCTTCGGATGCTAAAGCCTCTTCTATGGCCTTCTGTTGATCTGCTTCTTTCGCAGTCTTTTTTTCTTGATTGGAACTCGTTCCTTCTTTTCAGCCAAACCTTTTGTTCAAGTATGCCATATTGTTTTCCCTTCTATATACTTCCTTGTCTTTCAGGAAATGATCTATGTATTCAAAATTAATTTTACATGATGAGCAATGCTTGGCTTCTTTCTGCAACTTGTCATTTCTAATAAAATATTCTCCCCAAAATGGAATGCCTCTAAGTATTTTATTAAAATCTCTGCTCCCTTTACCTTGGTAAATTTTTATTCCCCAATGGTGAAGGGAAGGGGAGGACAAGAAGGTTTTTTATTTTCGTTCAAAAAATGTCCAACCCCGTTAATGAAAACGTGCCTTACAGTTTCTTTATGCACTACATAATCCGTGACATACCTTGACATTAGGGAAGGACCTTTAGTTCCTCGATACATACGAATATGGGCTCCTTCTAGGGTGAAGTAGTAATACCCATATTCACTAATTACTACCATTGCATTATCTGATAGGCAATTTGTTTCTTCATTAAAGATCAACCTGTACAAAGGAATTATGAATTCATCGCACAAAATCTTGTAAAAGATCACATACTTGTGAGCCCACATTATCTAGTAGGAAACATAGACCGGGGTCTCATCTGGGACCCAATGACATCCCAACTTATGGAATGAGTTCCTTATCAAAATTCAGTCAATTAGATAGGAGGACATGAACAAATCCTTTTTTTTTTCTACGCCATGCCTCCTTGGGCACTGACCACTGCTACTACCATACTTTCTGAAATAATGTCCGCCCAATTAAAAATAGTACCATCAGAAGCGACATGGTACATAATTGGAACCAAACTAAGTTTATATATATTTACATTCACTCTTCCAAATATCGTGCTCAACATCATTGCTATAATTCTAAAAGGGGTTTTCAAATTTTGCACATCATGTTCCCCATTTTCTCTTTTACTTAACTATTTTCCTGATACAAGAATATTCATGGCATACTTTGAATGGTCAATGTTGACACCCTTTATCCAATCATCTTTCATCATGATTTTCGGGGCAGGTAACTTGTAGGCCATGCTTTTATGAGCTGGTTGAAATGAAGCAAATCCTTCTCCATTTGCTCTCGCCATGATCCTTTAGTTGACATCTATGTGAGGTAATATCCATCCTATCACCTCCAAACATGGGAATAACTCTGGATTGGTTGCGGCCTTATGAAGACTTGATTTATTTATGTTTTGATAGATCATCATTTCCTCAATAGAAGCGTTCGACACGTTGTCGTATCAGATAAGGTGATATAATTCACCACAGTTATACTCAAGCACTATTCCATTTACTGCCTTGGTATCTTCAAATAGGGTCTCCATCACACTTTTTGTGAAAACTTCAATATCTGAGTCAGATTCCACAATTTTAGCTTTGTGTTTAGAAGCTCTCTTTTGCATTTATGAATCCTGTCACCAGAACATTGTTAGTGTATAGATAAATAAAACATTGTTATTTTTTCAACAATTCTTGAATAGAAACAAACTCCAAGCATAATGGTAATGAGTGTATAACCTTACTCTAACAAAACCAACTCAAGCAACAAACTATAAACGTAATAACATATCAATATGCATTTTTTGCAAGAAAACATATGACTTGGGTGTGTACTTCCAGTGAAATAATAACCATATAAATATCAGGGTCCGAGCACTTTTCTTGATGATTCTTTCAGGCCAAGCACTAGAGTTAAACCATTTCAGTGTTCAAAATAGATCATTTTGGTTTGAAATTTTTGTTGAAGGGAATTCCTTCATTGTCATGGTTTGTTTTGTTCTTTACCCAAAACAATATGGATTTAAAACCTAGAGAAGCCTATGGTTAATGCTACATGAAAAAGATAGAAAGTTATGCAAACCTTGCGCAAAAAGACCACGTTTACAAGTACGCATTTGAAAGAACCATAAAGACTGTGTTAACTGCAGAAACCCCAAATCTGTTTCCCAAAAAGATGGTTTCACACTCATAGGTCCCAATAATTTTTCCAAACCCTACCCAGCTATGACTGGCACCAACGATACGAAGCATTTATGAGTGGAAATGAAATTCAAGGAACAAGTAACGACGGCCATTACTAGTATGAATTGTTGTTTTCGTACTATGCAGATCTAGATCTATGTGGGTTTCCCTATGTAACTGGAAGGCACTAAGTGTAATCTCTTCCCAAACCTACCTGCATCTGAAAATTGCATTCCTAGGGTTTAAACCATGTGTATACAGATTTTGGTCTTACACCTTCCCCAGTTTCAGGGTTGAAAATACACAAAATAGGGGCACGAAAACAATGGTTAAACTCTCCCTTTTAACCTAAAAAGAATGCCACTCTTGCACAGCATGTGTAACAGGATTAATGGATACAAGAAAGCCTACCTGGTTGTACGAAAATGGTGTTGGTGATCTGGCGTTCGAGCATTTACAATCGTTGTACCCTTGTCCAAACGACGTTTGCAGGTGCGTGATAGGTGAAACAACAAAACATTTTCCCTTTTATATTAATGGGGTAACCCTACCATTGAATGCACATTAATGATGTTTTAAAATGGATTCCAAAAATAGTTAAACTCAAAAAACAAATCGGTGCCCCTATGGTCAATTTTGAATCAAAATGAGTTTCACGCCGGACCTTTTCGGGGTAAAAATGAGTTTTTTGACGGATTGTTTCAGGCCAAATATGAGTTAGTGTTCAATATGTTTCAAGCGAAAACTAAGTTTTATGTCAGTTGTTTCACCCTAATCAATTTCGGAGGAAATTTTCCTTAATCATCGAGCCACTTCGGATTAAAAACGAATTTGATGTCGAGCAAATTTCAAAACAAAACTCCCCAACACCGACTTTCTTTAGGACAATCCTGTATATCGACAAAGAATAGGAGGGGTTTTAGGTTGGAGAGGGGGGTTAGGGTAGTGACAATATGTGTGTGAGATAGAGGGGGGGGAAGTGTTAGGGAGTTGGGGGAGAGAGAGACAGGGTTGTGAGGGAGCTATGGGAGAGACATAGGGGTGGGGGTTAAGTGTAGGTGGTAGGGGTGAGAGAGAGTGAGATAGAGTGTTAGTAAGGTTTAGTGGGGAGAGGGGAGAGAGAGAGATATAGGATAAGGGGGGGTTAGAGGTAGGGGGAGGAGTAGGGGGGTGATATTTAGGGGAGGAGTGGGGGGGTTGAGAGAGAGAGACAAGGGGGGGTGTTAAGAGGTCGGGGAGAGAGAGAATTTTTTGTAAACATAATGAATGCATGATTTTTGTACAAAAAATGTGGACATGATATGTATCATTAAAACACTAGTATAATATTGTTAACATTGAATTTAACTTAGGAAAAATATTTGAGAGGGGGTTGGGAATGGTTAAAGGTTTTATGGATTGGGGGAGAGAGAGAGGGGTGGTAATTAGGGGTAGTTTGAGGATATAGGGGTGAGAGAGAGAGAGAGAGATAGAGAGAGATTCAGGGTTGACAGGGGGAGGGTGTGGGTGATTAGGGGTAGGGGAGAGGAGGGGGGTTGTAGGAGAGAAATACATAGAGATCGAGGTAGTGTGGGAGGGGTTTAGGGAGGACTAGGAAAGTTAGATATAAGGGGTGTATACGGTTCACTAAGTAATTTGCAAGAATCTAACATTAGGTGTTGTAAAACTTGTGAATCATAAAATATTGAATTTCGTTAAATAAAACTGATATCGTCATGGAAGTTATGGTTATTTACTTAACAAGAGGCTATGAAAAAAATATTTAAAATATCTATAACTATAAATTAATGTCAAAAATTTTAGAACAAATTAAGAATTTTGACTAATTAGACATTCTTGTGGTTGAAATTATTCAATTTACTATTAAAACTACACAATTTTGATTGATGCTATGATGTTATTGATAAAGCAAACCATAAATAAAATAAATACGTGGCCAAATTAAAAAATATATATATATCTTGATCTTCGACTTCAATTTTGAATAAAATGCCCATCAATCCATTGTCTTCAAAGCACTTAATAATGCTCATAAATGGAAGTTAGTTATAACTTAATTGTATATTGGACGAGAATTGAATGAGAAAAGATAAAATGAAATGAATGGTTTCAACTCTAATATTCAAAGCGCCTTATTCCTATAATTGTTATTTTCTTTGGTGTGTTAGCATTATATCTCTTTCAAATAGCAATGAATGTATATGAACGTTTTGTTATATTTGAGGGAGAAATGATGGTTTTCATTTGTCCCAAATTTAAAGGGGAGTGACTATTTTTTTGTTTTTTGGATATTAGTTTACAATAAATTAAATAGGTTGTATTTGTTTTTCACATTATTAGCATTCTTTGTCACCAAGGGAGTAGCATGATTCATTGTAGGATGGAGTGCTATTCTCACTAAATAGGTTTAGAAGTGACACGTGTTTTCTTTAAAAAGAACTAATATCTTCATGGAATTTATGGTCAAAATTAATTAGAAACTTGAATTGTGAATTAAATTCAAACTAGCCTCCTTGTGTGGTTGTTCGATGGAGTGTTATTCTCCTTACATGGATGAAATTAGAAAACAATAAACTTCAATTGTCAATAAAATGAAAATTGGCCTCCTTGTGGAGGGGAAATGGTCAACATTGATATAAAGTTAAATTGGAAATCCATGATTTTTATGGGTTAGAAAACTACCTACCTCCCACCATTTCACCCTTATACACTATCAACCAACTCTTATATATTTTTAAGGTCAAACCTAACAAGACACCAATTTTGGTCTATAATTGGTAGTCACATTTTCAACAATATCCACCTTGCTAAAAATTTACCTAATACCTTACCCATGCTTATTTATCACCTTTGATACAAACTAAGAGAAGCAAAGCACCACCACAACTTCTCTAACAATACTAGTTTTGCAGACACAATTTTCTTGTGTATGGATTTTCTTGAAAGGCTTATCCACCTCCATCGAAGTATATATTCTTTTTCCCAAATCACCTACGAATTATGAATCAATATATCCAAAAAAAGAACCACAAAATCCATTATAGGTGACACAATAAGCACTTGTGACTCTATGATACTGAAGCACTCATTTCACTACTGCCTAATGATTTTTACCTAGATTTTCCATCACCATAACTTGTTGGCCCTAAGGTATTTTGAACAAATTTTGTGTTTTGGTGTGAAAAGGGGTAGTGCAGTAAAGTAGTTAGAGGGATTGGTACCGCAAAAGAAGGACGGACCCCAACATAGCGCCCGTAAAATACAAAAAACAATAGTGATTGATCACCTTAATCGAGAAAGTAGTTAAAATGAAGTTAGGATTTTGGGTTCACTTAGTGGTCCACAGGGGTTATTCCAATCTATCTATCTATCTATCTATCTACATATATATATATATAAAGTTTGGGTAGAATAGTTTGTTGACAATGTAATGGTTCGATGTTGATAAAGATGATAAGTTGATGAGTGATCCCATGTAATGTTGTTGAGTTTTGTTTAACTACAAGAGTTTTGTGAGGGTTGCGATGTGCAGGCTATGTGCGCAGATTTGAATAATTGAAATACTTTTTGTAATAGGATCAATAATAAACAAACAATCTACATGGTTTTCTCCCATTCGGGTTTCTGTGTAAAACCTTTGGTGTAGTTTAAATGTTTGTTTATGTGTTTTCTATGTTTGATCTGCGTAATATTGCTAAATGATAATACTCTTTCTAGTGACAATAAAATGTGAATGGCTTCAATTATAAAGTGACTACACAAATGATATATGTAGAATGTTATTTCCTCGGTTAATTATTTTCTGTCGAGGTTCTTTTGATTGGTTTGTTGATGGATTAAAGCTAGCTCCCCTTTCTTAGTTTTTCATCATTTAATTCAATATATTTAGGATCTTAACTGAAATACTAACATGTACAACATATCAAGCATAAGAGACAAGAGACAAGAGACACAAAACATTTCACCGGGGAAAACCAAGAAGGTGAAAAACCCCACAACTTCCTCAGAGATGGAATAAGCATCAATACAAGGACCACCATGATCAAACCCAAGAGATAGATAACTTCAGCAGCATGATCCTCCTCCACTTGTGTGCACTCCTCCTCTCTCTCACTAATGCGAAGTGACTGAATGAGAGAGATGTGTAAAATGAGAGAGACACACTCTCTATTTATACACTAACTTTCACTTGAACTTTACTCAACTAGGTCGCCCTCGGCTTAACCAATTAACATAATGTTGACTGGGATGACCCATACTAGGGTGGTCTAATAACCCTATGACCCACATGACTCATACAGGGCCGACCCCATCAAGGTGGTCTAATAACCCATCAAGTATAAGTTACAACACTTACAATATAACTTGCGACACATGCAAGTACAACTGATGACACTTCCAATCGGAGGAATAATACATCTCCATTGGTGATACAATAAAGTACAAATACAATATACAAATGAATATATTATGAAGTTACAAATACATCAACACTCCCTCTTAACTAGGAAGGTATTCTCTTAACACAAGTCATCAATACATATAGGCACAAGTCTTCAATTCTGGATCTAGATCATCGTCACTGGATCACGGAGCATCATCATCATCACTGTTGCTGTACTTGACATCTCGATCATTGGGCTATCTCTGAATTATTTTCGTCATGGGAATTTCTACAGAGCCAACCCTTTTTCATGCTGGTTGTAGGCCTAGCCTTCTGTAGATCTTCATCATCTCTACGAGCTGGCCAATCTATGGATCCCAGGACTAATTACGTGCATCAACAAAACCTCGAAAGAGCATCCCAGGCCTTTTACGAGCACACAGCTCAACCTATCGGATCTCCCAAGATCTTTTACATGTGACCTTTACAAAACCTTAAAAGAGTGTCTTTCTCAACAAGATCTCTAAAGAGCATCCGAGGACTTTTACGTTCCTAGAAAAACCTATCCGGACCTCCAGGACTGATTACATGTAATCTCCACATAACCTTAAAAGGGTGTCTTGTGCAGCAAGAACCCTAAAGAGCATCCGAGGCCTTTTACGTGACTAGAACAACCTATCCGGACCTCCAGGACGTATTACATGTGGTCCCCACAGAACCTTAAAAGGGTGTCTTTCCCAGCAAGAACCCTAAAGAGCATCTGAGGCCTTTTACATGACTAGCACAACCTATCCGGATCTCCAGGACGTATTACATGTGTCCTAGCAAAACCTTCAAAGGGTGTCTTGCCTGGCAAGAACTCTAAAGAGCATCCAAGGCCTTTTACGTGACTAGCACAACCTGTCCACGGCCATAGAGTACCATCTTGATACTCAAGATCAACTTGATCATCCTCGCACAAAGCATCGTCCTGATGCTCATCATCATCGCATGATCATCCTGATCATCGTCCTGATGCATATCATCCAGAGTATCGTCCTGATACTCATCACATATGATCATCTTGATCATCATCATAGAATCGTTTTGATGCATATCATCACACATGATCCAACTGATCATGTAAATCATTGACCTGATGCACATCATCACACATGATCCACCTGATCACGTAAAGAATCCACCTAATGCATATGATCATCTTGATCAATATCATGCAGAACATCATCTAGAGCATCGTCCTAATGCTCATCACACAGTGCTTACATCCACAGCCATGGGAAGGATCTTCCTATCACCATGCTTGGAATGGCTCCTGCAAATGTGTCCCATCACTTCTTCCTCGAAGTATCTTATATTTGAAGAACACCAAGCCTCTCTCTGAATTACTCAAACTTCACTCTGGCTAGTGGTTTAGTCAACACATCTGCAATCTGGTCATCTGTCGCAACATACAGGAGCTTCACTACTTCTCTCTGCACCATATCCCTGATATAGTGATATTTTATCTCGATGTGCTTCGACCTGTCATGGAACACTAGGTTCTCTGACAACTTCACACAACTCTAGTTGTCACAATAGATACAGGTAGCATCTAACGGGAGATCAAATAACTCAGATAGTAGCTTCCTAAGCCATACTGCCTCTCAATTGGCTGAACAAGCTACAACATACTCTGCTTCGGCTATACTCAGTGCTACGCAAGACTGCTTCCTACTAAACCAAGAGATCACACCTGATCCCATACTGAAGCAGCACCCCAAAGTGCTCTTCCTATCTATAGCACTGCTTTCCCGATCTGAATCAACATAACCCTCCAGGTTAAACTTTTGATTCGCATCGTACATGAGCTCATAATCAACTATACCCTTCAGGTACCTCAGAATATGCTTCACAACAATCAGGTGAACATGTCTAGGATCCGTCAGGAACTGGCTCAAGCTGTTCACCGCAAAGCAAATATCTGGTCTTGTGTTCATCAGGTACATCAAGGACCCAATCATCTGACAATACACCATGACATTAACCGTCTCTAATGAACCATCACTCAATAGCTTTAGGTTTGATGCCATAGGTGTGGCCATGGCCTTGCAGTCCATCATCCCGAGCTGCTTCAGGATCTATGTTGCATACTTCCCTTGTCCAAGGAAGATTCCATCTTCACTCTGCCACACCTCCATACCTAGAAAGTAAAGCATCATACCGAAGTCCTGGGTGCTTGTTTCAAACCATACAAGGCTTTCTTCAATCTACACACATATGACTCCCTATCACGTGTCTTAAAACCGAGTGGCGTCTCCACATACACTTCCTCTTCGACTACACCATTCAATAAAGTTGTCTTGACATCCATCTAGTGTATCTTCCACTTCATCACTGCAGCCAAGGAAAGTATTGATCTGATGGAAGTGTATCTGGATACAAGTGCAAAAGTCTCTTCATAATCTATCCCTCCTTTCTTGGAGAAGCCACGATTAACAAACCTCGCCTTGTATTTATCTATGCTTCCATCTGCAGCATGCTTGATCTTATAGATCCACTTGGAAGTCACAACAGATTTCCCTTCTGGTCTTGGGACCACATCCCAAACATCATTCTTCATGATCGACTGGTACTCCTCGATCATGGCATCCTTCCATTTTTGTATCCCAGATCCTGGGAAATTTAGATTCTTCAATATCTTCAATTGAAATTTTTCTTGAACTTTGCTGTTGGAACAAATGTTGTTGTCTTTGTTTTGTAGGTGATTGTACATGATCTTTCCTACAAGTCAAATTCAATTGCATGATTAGAAACTTCTCATAATTTTTCAAAAACAAATTCTTACACATAAGTACATATGTCATACAATCATGCAATTATCTTAGCCAATGCTTCAATACAACATTTATCCATATCCCGTATTCACACAGTAACTTTCTAGATGCCTTCCATCTCTGCCAGAACATTTTTTAAGAGTGTGCGCAACTCCCAACATGTTAGCAAAGAGGTTTCATTCTAGATAAGTAGCAATGGAATGTTGTACATTACCATTGGCCACTTACCCATTACTTGCATATTAGTAGTATCTTGTTCATTAATGCAATTTTTCTAATATGCATAATACATATCCTAAATCTAGGAACATAAGTATGTACATGACTAAACAAAATCATATATACAAGAAATAACAATTTAAATACTTATCTTTGTTTGCTTCTTGGGTGGACCCCCTCTCAATCTTTGCTTCCTTGCAAGAACTACTTGAGTGAGCTCCTTCTCGGTCTTTGCTTCCTTGTAGGAACTACTGGAGTGAGCTCCCTCTTGATTTTTGCTTCCTAGATTATATGTCCTTGAACTTATATCCATCCTGGACCACTATGCATGCTTAAGTGTGAAAAAGTGTCACCATTGTGTTATCCTCAAGATCTCATACATAACCATACATACATTAGTATAATCTCAATACTATCAAAACATTATGATTCTAAATAATCTTAAATATGTATGGTCATGATAGGTAATAAGCGTTAGTATTCAAGATTTCAAGGAAGACTTCTTTTACTCATGCATATTCTTATTTGACCATAGGACTCTTCTGGTTAGTCATATAATCAATCAAAGTAAGAAAAATAATATGCATAAACCCTTGATTACTTAAACTTCTAACTTCAAGAATAATCATTATCATTCATACAAAAGTATAAGATCCTAACACAAGGTAGGATTCTAACTTGATATGGAAAAACATCCATGGTTATCATGTTTTCTAGTTATGTCTAACATACCCAAACAATTTCTTCTTGTTATCTTTAATGACTTGTGCTTAGTAACCTGCATAACTCATAAGTTAACCATTGTAGAACCAAATTATACATACCTCGTAAGTAGAGATTCTATGTGATCCATGAGTCTTTGTCTTCATATCACCATGGTGATATGTTCTTGATCTAGAACTTGATTTGTACCTTTCATGTTAGCGGACAACATCATCCTCATACAATACCATAGTGCATTAGTACAATCATATAACCCTAATCAATGAATGTCTTTTATCATTCACATGCGTTCATAGTTTTACTAGGGTGATAAGACAAGTCTAAAATTTAATCAAGATTGTACTAACCTCAATAATATGAAGACAAACATATCATAAACTTAATCATGAACAGATTTCAAAACATACCTGTATCTCTTCAAGTCATACCTATCGAGATTGCTTGTAGCCTTCTCATGTAAAGCCTTAGCCTTATCTCCCTCTGGAAATGGAACTTCTTCACTTATGCATATGTCCAATTCATTCTCTTCTAGGATCATCCCAATCCACTTTGATTTCCTAAGACTGGATCTGGAGTTGGATTAGGGTTTGTCAGAGAAACCCTAAAAATTCAAATTTTGAATTTCAAATTTATGAATGGATGGAAATATGTGTCTTGTTGAGATGATCAAGTTGGTATACTTCAATTTTTAAAACTGCAAAAATTGACCCCTCAAAATTGCCTTTGAAACTTTCGGATCTTCTGGACAGGATCCCGAACTAGGGTTTGATAAAGACCGATCTTCTGCCCATCCAAAAGGTTCGATCTTATGCTCTAAAATTTGATTTTTCTGAGGAGCTTCCAGCCATGGTCACAGATTTCAAAAATTCCAACTTTTTTCGAAGCCCTAAATTCCCACAGCAGTGTCAAGCCAAGAATGAAGTTGCTCAAAATCCAATTCTGTTTTGACAGAAATATGCACCTGATTGTTTTTGGTGCATCTTTGACATTACAACTCCATAGGATCTGAAACTTCGATCTTTGGTAACCTGACCTGTCATCTTTCCAACCCCATAGGTCTGACCTCAATTGGATTCTCTAAGAGAGATTTATGCCAAGTGTCGCAACGTGACCTGTTTATGGGATAAAACGAGAGAGAGAACTTGTACGGAGTGCCACGTGTCACTTGTTTAACTTCGGCCTTTGAAAAACTTACCTGAGAGACTACAGTCTGTTCTCTACCTGTCACTTTTGACGAAATTTCATTTGGAGCTTCCTGCCCAAGTTGTGACCTTTTTTCCTAGGTCACCTGTTTATGATTGAGATCTGGAAGAGGCAGAAACCCTAACTTGTACAGATCCTATATCACAAATTACAACGAATCAGATACTATGCTTCTGAAAAAAGGTACATGGGGATGTTATCTACGACATGTAGAAGTTTCAGAACCGAACCTTGCCAAAATGGATTTATAGGGAAATTGTCACAATGACTGGTTTTTGCTATATCAATCCCTAGCTTCCAATTTGTCGCAAGTGCAACACGTCTCATAAATGCCATACCATGTCTTCCTTCAGGCTATCTATGATACCATGTTAGTTTTTCATCATTTAATTCAATAGATCTAGGATCTTAACTAAAGTAATAACATGTACAACATATCAAGCATAAGAGACAAGAGACAAGAGACACAAAACATTTCACCGGGGAAAACCAATAAGGTGAAAAACCCCGCAACTTCCTCAGAGATAGAATAAGCATCAATACAAGGATCACCATGATCAAACCCAAGAGATATATAACTTCAGCAACATGCTCCTCCTCCACTTTTTCTCACTCCTCCTCTCTCTCACTAATGCGAAGTGAGTGAATGAGAGAGACACACTATGTATTTATACACTAACTTTCACTTGACCTTTACTCAACTAGGTCGGCCTCAAATTAACCACTTAACATAATGATGACTGGGCTGACCCCTACTAGGGTGGTCTAGTAACCCTTTGACCCACATGACTCATACAAGGCCGACCCCATCAGGTGGTCTAATAACCCATCAAGTATAAGTTACGACACTTACAATATAACTTGCGACACATGCAAGTACAACTGACGACACTTCCAATCGGAGGAATAATACATCTCCTTTGGGGATACAATAAAGTACAAATACAATATACAACCGAATATCTTCTAAAGTTACAAATACATCAACACCCTTCATTTCTCCAATAGCGTAGTTCCTGCAGTACCCATAGGTACTTTGGGTGATACTTCACTTACATGTAGGTGATGCCAAAAGGGCTAGTATCTTGGTATTTGTTGGTATGTTATTAGTAAACCTGGTGTTAGTCCTAGAGGCATTCTAAAGATGTATTTAGAACTGCTCCTAGGCATCAATAAATTTTCTCTCTATGCTTTATTTGTTTTGTTCACTGAGCATAAAAGTCAAAATCAAAAAATCTTGTAACTTGTTTGCATTGTCAAATAATCAGACATGAATTAATAACCATGTAGAGAATGGTGGGAATTAATTCTAATGTAACAATAAAAGATATGTATATGGATGGATGGATGGCATGAGAAAATTTACTATTTAAAGTAATTCCTTATCCCATGTTTTTATAAAATGTATTGAGCATTCAAAATTAAAAAATTAGACATAAGAATAGTTGTAGAATAGTCAAATATCATCTAAGAAACAACAACATTAATTTCAAGTAACACATCATGAATATTTCAGAATATATTAACTAGAAGAAACATGCATTACAATAATTGAACCTACTATCAAATGTAAAGTTGTCTCCAAACTTTTATTATATTATGAGCATCAACTAAATTTAGAGTGAGAGAGATGGAAAAAACATAAGAAAATGGGATTGACTATATATATATATATATAACTTTGAATCCCCATAGCCCTGCTTACAAAATATCATAAGATTACAACACAATTCTTGATCAAACAACTCTCTCAAGGAAGTTACATTTCTTTCAAAAAACCATCAACCATTCTTTTCCAGGATTTAGGTGTATTTATAGCCTTTTAGAGCTTTACAAGTATTTAAAAAAAAAATTATGTTCAACAACATATTTCAGTTATAAGTAATTTGGAAAAAATTGTTATACAAAAACTGACTATCTAACGACTTGATGTTGACTAGAAGACATAGATGACATGGCTCCTCCTTGCTGAGGTGGAGGATGGGTTGACTATGATGAGGAGGCTCCGGCTGGAAATTGCATTGTTGCTTCCCTTGAGTGCTTCTTGAGTTGAAGGAGCTTGGTAATATTCTTCCAATATTTTCCCAGAGGGTATTGGAAAAATTTCACTTCTCTAAGTTCCATATGTAACTCAGTATAATGTTCATATGTCTGTTTCGACATAGTTTTAAAAATTCACTGTAGTCTAGTAAATATCTCAAAGTCTAGACAATTTTTTTCATAAATGGTCTTTTCATCTATTTCTCTGTGGATTTTTGCGAAGCCAACCTTGGTGTTACATACATCCATCAAATGAACATGACAATTTTCCTTCGAGTGCAAGTCCTTGTTACCATCCCTACAAGGATGATGAAGAACCAGCTTGATAAGGTCATTGAACATGGCCTTGAAAGAATGGACATCTTGAGATAATTGATTCACCATATAGTTGACATTTTGAGCTTATACAACTTTATTTATCACCTTGTTTTCCTCCATAATAATTTTGGTTCTATCTCTTATAGCATAATCCTGAAGCTCCTGATAGGACTTTCCATTTAGCATATCTATCACTGCTTTTGCAATGTCTGCCTTCTTTTCTAGGCTACCAATTGCATTTCATGAATCTTGGGAAGCTATAACAACAATCTCCCATTCTTCTTGGGAAATAGAAAAATATCTCCAGTGGTTTGTCATTAGCATCTCTATATGGTACCATATAAAATGTTTAGAATCTCACAACAATGCTTTACGACTTAGCTTCCTAGCTAAGACTTCATATTCCTTTTGCAAACTCCCCTTTGTGTGTTGTAACTCCACAATAGCAGAGTCCTTCTTAATGATTTCCTCATTCAGAATCTTAACTTCATCTCCTTTATTCCTTAATTCTTCTTTTATTTTATTCAATTGAGCATATTTGATGCTCATCTCAGCCATGGATTTAACCAATCTATATGTAGGTTGTGATGATGATGCAACTTGCAAAGCTACAACTTTAGTTGACAGGAGATCTTGACTTTGTCTCTTTAACTCCTTAGCTTCTCTCTCAAGTGGCACAATTATTTCTTTGTGCACTTGATTCTGTCTCTTTAAGTCCTTAGATTCTTTCTCAAGTGACACAATTCTTTCTTTGTGCACTTGATTCTCTATAATTACCTTGTCCAATCACTTTTGTATTGCTTCTATTTCCACCATCTGTGTATGCTCAGTAGTAGGCATATTTAACTTTTTTTCAAAGCTTAGATTTCCTTATCTTTCTCTTCTAGCATGTTCTGAATGTGTACTAAATCATTTGGATCTTTTACCAACTTTGCAATTTGATGTTCTAAGTCAGTAATTTTCATTTGCTTGGCCTTGGTATAAGATTTTTAATTCTTCAGTTGACGCTCAAGTTGGTTGACTATACCTTGTAGCTTATTGGTGCTCATAGTGTATTTTAAAAAATCCTTGTACACTCCTTCTCCTTTCTACCCATGAAGCTCCATGATATCTTTGGGATGGAATGCATACATATTTATAGTAGCCCGAGTATTTCTATAATTGGATGGCACTTTCTTTCCTCCTAGCACTATAGCCTCTAAAATAACCAATTTGAGCATTCCCTATCTCAATTCGAGTGCTGATAACATCCTGGCTTGGTGACCTGTGGCGACATCCTTATTTGGGAAAAATAATTTTTTGAAGATCCATGTTATCATCCTTTATGTGCACATAAACGACAAATAGTCCATCTTTGATTGAAGAGGTTGCCACTAATGCTTCTTGCTGAGAAGATGATCCTTGTCCTTGGGGCCATACAACTAACGAAAATTTCTCCAGTACAACTGGTGCTAAAGAATCATGAGTTGGATTTCGCTGGATAGCCAAGCTAGACCGCTGCTCTGAATTAGACTTTTTGGGTTGGTATCCCCAAATCCAGATTCTACCATCTCAGTGTCAGAGGTAACCTCATTCAAGGATATTTTCCCCAAAAAAATATGTTTTATGCGGTGTGGGAATAACCTGAGATACATTTTGTTGATATGGAAAAAATACCTTTTTACTTGTTCCCAACTTTTGAAGTTGCCCTTTTTTTCAAGTTCAAAATTACGCTCGTGAGGGTATGCTACTAGCCTCACAACCTGTCTTTTCTAAGAGATAAATCATTTGGGATCATACTTACAGCTGAAACTCTTAGGAAGGTTTAAGCTGGCCAGCATTTCCTCAATATAAGGTTCAAATTCTCTAGTTCTAATCTTGAAAGGTTCAACTTCCCAGGGGACTCTAATATTTATTGTATTGTTGTTTTTTACAAAATGCACCACATCACAATTGAACTTCTGGCGAATAAATTCTAAGGAAAACAACCTAGGAGTTAGGAACACAAGTAGCTGATAAAGAGGAAGTTCGGCTATGCAGACTCAGATTTCAGTATTATTCTAATAACAGAACCAATCGTCTACAAGATCTCCAGGATTCAATTAAAGTAAGCTTATGCATTTAGGGAAGATTCTTAGAGGGGGTGCATCAAACAGTAAGGTATAATTTTTTTCCATTACAGTATTCACGAATTCAAGAAAACCTTCATTATTAGGTTGGGATATGGAATTCTTGAGATTGGATTGATCAAAGAACTTCTTGTTGTGGTAGAGGATCATATATATTATATATGAAGGGTATATACAATTTTTTTTTCTTGAAAATGCTTCTAACTGAAGATGAATCATGTGTATCATGAAAGAAACAATATCTAGCTTAACAGGAGATCCTTGGTCTAACAAATTAATCAATAAAAATAAAACTAGGGCTGCATTTTTTATGACTAGATCATGGCTGTATCCTAAAATTTGACATACCATAGAAAGAGCCGCTTGAGCTTTCTCCAAGAAAATCTCAAGGCAGTACAACAAGTGTGTATCTAGAAGTTCAAACCCAGATGGTAGAAGTGAATTGATGAAAACATCCCTTCTCTCAGAGAACAATTCCCTAATTTTAGTGTCAAGCACTTATTCCTTGGAAATCAGGCAAGTATGATTTTCCTCAATTTTTGTCTTATCCATGAGGATTTCTTTACTTATAGGACAAATTATTGTCTCCATCCTGGAGATGATTGCCTTTATTTCTATTGCATACAACTCTAAACACCATTGGATCAATTCTGGGAAGGGTCAAGCTTCAGGTAATATCATCTTTTCTAACCCAGAAATCCAAAGGTTAAGAGTATAATTTCCTTCGTTCATTAGCCTACTCTTCAACTTCTCTTGATAATTGGTGCAGATTACTAGTGGAGAGTACAAGGTCGTAAACATCGAAATGTTCATCTCCTAGGTGTTCTTCTCGACTGGTAGGATTGTTGGCAGAAGGAGTGGCTTTCGTGTCTATAACAAATGCCATGATGCCTCAATTGAGAACCTTTAATGATTGTAAGAAAGCAAAAGTGAACAGGGTAATGCAGAGGTAGTAATGATGAAGCGAGATCTTGCGAAGGCTTTGTGGGAAAATGCTCCAAATATTTTGAATACAAGGATTTTATAGCCTGGATTTTGAAATAGGCGCATTCAATATACTAGACACATGGTTCTATATGGTTTCCTAATAGGTGAAGGCACGTGGGGGATTTAATGAGCAAGGACTGCTAGCAAGAAAATGACGACGGTCAGATCTTTTGGGTAAAGGGTGGTGGGTCCTCCTTGAAAAACTACATGAAGGTAAAGTGGTTTCAGGGCTTTGATAAAGTGGTGTGGAAATACTTCTTTTAGGGCCTTAAAACACTACAATGAAGCCATGTGGATAAGAGGTTTCAAAATCAAGGTAAATCTCACGACTTATCGCTCATGCATATTGAAGGGATTGAAGTTTCATCTGTCCTCGACGATGATGATAACTTTTGTCTGTATCTGTGCCGCATCAAAAAGGGTTGAAGGAAGTGGGTCCAATTGTTTAATCCGTATGACATCACTTGCTATATTTTAGCACACCTTACATATGAGGGTGTAGTGGTTTCAGGGCCCTGAATTAGTGGTATATGTAGACCCGTTTTGGAGCCCTGAAAAATTCTCGTGCAGAAACGTGTTAAGGTGGTTTTAGATTCAGGCCTTAGGAACCAACAAACCTTAGAGCATCTTGAGAGGCTTGAGATCTCATCTTCCATATATTTTCTTGGATCTGATCTCAAAGTTGAATGCCACAAGGATGTTTTCTCGAAAGTTGGACCAAACTTCTATTTTATTAGGAATAAATTTTGTCAAAACACCACCCATAGATAAAAATTGAAAACAATAGTTTCAAGGTTTAGAAAAAGATGTATTTGAGACTGCTTTTGGATCCCTGAACTGATCTCGAATTGTCACGTGGAAAAGTGGTTTTGGATTCAAGGTTTCTATTTCATCTTAATGCTCAGGCATACCCTTGACTCTCTCTCTCTATCGTCGATCCATCCTAGATAAGATCAATTCTCGTCTCCTTCTAATCACTGAATTATCACTTGAAACATCAGGATCCACTGTCACTTTGCGATCTTGTAGAGTTGGTCCATTCATTGTAAATTATGGTACCAACACATGCCTCTACACATAAGTGATCCAATAAATGGTTATGTTGTAGTTTAGTTGGTTATAATAATCACAATTAATGCAGTTAGAAGAAATAATTATTGCATGTTTTCATCAGCAAGTACAAAAATCAAGGGAGAAGGCATGGCATGTTTGACATATCGAGCAAAATAAGTTCTAGGTAGGAGACTGTTGATTCCTAGAAACTCCTTGCATCAAAATTAGGGATTATCCCCAATGAATGATCCCAATTAGATCATTCACTATTTGGAATAGGGAATCTGTCTGGTTAACACTCTGGCTACCGCAGATGTGTTTCAATTAAAATTTACCGGTTGCGGCCCGACCCACCATTTATATTTTATATTTAATTATGAGTATGCTAGTCGCCTAATATAAATTATGCATGACCTATAATTAACAAGAATAAGCCTCACAAGTGATGTGCAGGTTCTTACCTCACGTATTATCAGTTCTACCTTATCAATCAACTAACACTATTCTAATTTAACTAATCTATCCTTGCAAGGAGCGTGTTTTATAAGAAGATTAATATATGAGAATGCTTGTACAAATTCAATAGATAACCATTGAAATAAATCACTTACAATCACATCATAAATAATACACAAAGATAGCTTTGATGAAATATGAACTCCATTCATTACTCTTAATTACATAGACACTTGCATAAACTAGTAAAATCATTCATTACCATTAGAATAATCCAATAAAGTAAGAAATATCTCAGAGCATGAAGATGAATGTAGGAATAAATAATTCTAATCCGTTATCCATGACATTCCATGCAAATTCCATGTAAGCTTTACCCAACAAATAGTTCCTTCTCATTAGCAGAAAAATAGTTTTCATACAAAATGCTTCTAGCTTCTATTACACCAGAAAACCCCCTTTTTCCCTTTCTTTTCTCTCCTATTTATATTTACAAGAAAATTGTCTTTACATGACCAATCGTTTCACCTACCCTCAAACTCTTGGACTGCTAGATGTTGTCCTTTTGTGTTTGCTCAACTAAAAATAGATAATTATTTATAAATTACATTATTCTGCTGGTAGGTTTTCTAAACTAGAAATATAACTATCCCACAAATCAGTTTGATAAAATATTACATTACATTGTTGAGGCTCTAATAATTTTAAAGCAACCTCATGAGTAGCCAAATCTTTTCCTACATTTATTGATCCTTTAACTACTGCTTTGTGACTTTCTTCCAAAAAATAAGCATTCATAGTTGCTTGTCCTATATGCTGTTGAAGATCTTCAACTCTAAGCATTCTGAATCTCTTGATGTATTCCAAGTCTTCATTCAAGTTGTTCTTTAATTCATCTAAACATTGGTCTTTGGGTAGAAACTCGTACATGTCTTTAGCAATTGAGATATGGCAATTTTTGTGCACTTGACAGATATTTTGATAGATTCCCTTGCACTTTGAGATGGTCTTTGGTACTTCAATTTTTACTTTCCTGGAAGCTTTTCTGCAACTCTCTAGAAGAGATTTATCTAATTTCAATTCAATGGGTGTCTTATTTGGCAAGTGATCAGGAAAATCTTGATTTTTTCCTTTCCAGACAATCAACTTCTTAACCGTGTTAAATCTACTTATCAAGTTATGATTTACAGTCACAGCATCTGCAGAAATTTATTTCATTATGTCTATCATTTTCCTCAGTTTATAAATTTCCTTTGTCACTAACTCTTGCAAATGACAAATCTATTCTTGTACCTTGCGTGCATGTTCATAAAACGGTGTCATATCTTGCTTCTGATTACGAGCAATTTTGCTCTTCTCCATCAAAGATTCTTTTTCATTCATCCATTCATCAACTTGGGATTGTAAATATCCTCTTTCGATCATCATTTCATTAACCTATGATTGTAAAGATCCTTTTTCTATCATCAGGGATTCCACCTGTTAATTTAATTTAGTTTCATTTTCCTCCAGCTCATTGATCGAGAACAGATATCATTTCGTTCTCCTTCCATGATTACTAGTTGCACATTTAAAGAATCTTTGTCATTCTCTATCTATTGATAGTCTAGCAGTAATTTTTCCTTCTCGGTCTCCAAAGTATCCCGTTTCCTCTTCATTTCAATCCCTTCGCTTTTGGCTTGCACCAAATTATCTTTTAATTTCAACATTTTTACTTTACTTCATTCCAAATCGTTCATCAACTTGTCCACATTATCAACATTGGTCTGGGAAGCTGTGATATTCAATGAAGTAGTGAATTTAGGGTCTTCTTGTTTCCTTCTACTAGGTCTTTCTCTTGTATAGTGACAATATCCAGCTGCGTACCCATTTTTAACCTCTTTTCTATTCTTCTTAGAATCGTCTTCCTCTTACAATCAAAGACGATAGTGTCCAACTTTTCTACAGAATATTGTTTTGAAGGGGTGAATGGTGTGAGCCCAAGCTCAACAAATGGGAGATTCCCCCCTCTAAGTGGGAAACCTAAATCAGTAGGTGGATCTATGTCCATGTATTGTAAACTCTTATCTTCCTCTTGGATCTTCTTATCTTCCATGACTTTCTTGATCATGGCTTCTTATTCCTTTTGATTCTCTAACTTAGTTGCTTTCACTGCTTCCTCTTGTTCTTCTTTTCTCTGCTTTTCTAGCTCGGATGTCGTTTCTATTGTCTTTGCCTCTTCTTCTTTCCTCTAATATTATTCCTCTTTCTTCTTTATTTCTACCTCCTGTTTATATTTTCTTTCTTCCTCCTCTTTCCTTCTTGCTTCTTTGGATGCTAAAGCCTCTTCTCTAGCCTTCTGTTGATCTGCTTCTTTTGCAATCTTTTTTTCTTGATTGGAACGCGTTCCTTCTTTTCGGCCAAACCTTTTTTTCAAGTATGCCATATTGTTTTCCCTTCCATATAATTTCTCGTCTTTCAGGAAGTGATCTGTGTATTCAAAATTTAAGTTTACATGATGCACAATGCTTGGCTTCTTTCTGCAACTTGTCATTTATAATATAATATTCTCCCCAAAATGGAATGCCTCTAAGTATTTTATTAAAATATCTACTCCCTTTACCTTGGTAAATTTGTATGCCCCAATGGTGAAGGGAAGGGGAGGATAAGAAGGTTTTTTATTTTCATTCAAAAAATGTCCAACTCCGTTAATGAAAACTTGCCTTACAGTTTCTTTATGCACCACGTAATCCGTGACATACCTTGGCATCAGGGAAGGACCTTTAGTTCCTCCATACATTCGAATATAGGTTCCTTCTGGGGTGAAGTAGTAATACCCATATTCACTAATTACTGCCATTGCATTATCTAATAGGCAATTTGTTTCTTCATTAAAGATCAGCTTATACAAAGGAATTATGAATTCATCGCACAAAATCTTGTAAAAGCTCGCATACTTGTGAGCCCACATTA
Source organism: Larix kaempferi (assembly GCA_027924585.1). Classification (NCBI taxonomy): domain Eukaryota; kingdom Viridiplantae; phylum Streptophyta; class Pinopsida; order Pinales; family Pinaceae; genus Larix; species Larix kaempferi. Next base: position 10,345,486 of record BSBM01000841.1, read on the forward strand.
TCTAGTAGGAAACATAGAGTGGGGTCTCATCCGGGACCCAATGACATCCCAACTTATGGAATGAGTTCCTTATCAAAATTCAGTCAATTAGATAGGAGGACATGAACAAATCCAGTTTTTTTTTCTACGTCATGCCTCCTTGGGCAGCGGCCACTGCTGCTACCATACATTCAGAAATAATGTCTGCCCATTTAAAAATAGTACCATGAGAAGTGACATGGTACATAATTGGAACCCAACTAAGTTTATGTAGATTTGCATTCGCTCTTCCAAATATCGTGCTCAACATCATTGCTATAATTCTAAAAGGGGTTTTCAAATTTTACGCATCATGTTCCCCACTTGCTCTTTGCCTTAACTATTTTCCTGATACAAGCATATTCTTGGCATACTTTGAATGGTCTATGTTGACACCCTTTATCCAATCATCTTTCATCATGATTTTCGGGGCAGGTAACTTGTAGGCCGTGCTTATATGAACTGGTTGAAATGAAGCAAATCCTTCTCCATTTGCTCCCGCCATGATCCTTTAGTTGACAACTATGTGAGGTAATACCCATCCTATCACCTCCAAACATGGGAATAACTCTGGATGGGTTGCGGCCTTATGAAGACTTGATTTCTTTATGTTTTGATAGATCATCATTTCCTCAATAGAAGTGTCTGACACGTTCTCGTTTCGGATAAGGTGATATAATTCACCATAGTTATTCTCAAGGACTATTCCATTTACTGCCTTGGTATCTTCAAATAGGTTCTCCATCACACTTTCTGGGACAATTTCAATATATGAGTTAGATTCCACAATTTTAGCTTTGCGTTTAGAAGCTCTCTTTTGTAGTTCTGAATCCTGTCACCAGAACATTGTTAGTGTATAGATAAAAAAAACATTGTTATTTTTTCAACGGTTCTTTAATAGCAACAAACTCCAAGCATAATGGCAATGAGTGTATAGCCTTACTCTAACAAAACCAATTGAAACAACAAACTATAAACGTAATAACATATCAATATCAATTTTTTGCAAGAAAACATATGAGTTGGGTGTGTACTTCCAGTGAAATAATAACCATATAAAAATCAGGGTCCGAGCACTTCTCTTGATCATTCTTTCAGGCCAAGCACCAGAGTTAAACCATTTTAGGGTTCAAAACAGATCATTTTGGTTCGAAATTTTTGTTGAGGGGAATTCCTTCGTTGGCATGGTTTGTTGTGTTCTTTACCCCAAACAATACAGATTTAAAACCTAGAGTAGCCTAGGGTTAATGCTACATGAAAAATATAGAATGGTATGCAAACCTTGCGCGAAAAGACCACATCTACATGTACGCATTTGAAAGAACCATAAAGAATGTGTTAACTCCATAAACCCCAATTCTGTTGCCCAAAAAGATGGTTTCACACTCACAGGTCCCAATAATTTTTCCAAACCCTACCCAACTATGACTGGCACCAACGATATGAAGCATTTATGAGTGGAAATGAGCTTCAAGGAACAACTAACGGCGGCCATTACTAGTATGAATTGTTGTTTTCGTACTATGCAGATCTAGATCTATGTGGGTTTCCCTATGTAACTAGAAGGAACTAAGTGTAATCTCTTCCCAAACCTACCTGCATCTGAAAATGGCATTTGTAGGGTTTAAACCATGTGTATACAGGTTTTGGTCTTACACCCTCCCAAGTTTCAGGGTTGAAAATACACAAAATAGGGGCGCGAAAACAATGGTTAAACTCTCCCTTTTAGCCTAAAAAGAATGCCACTCTTGCACAACATGTGTAACAGGATTAATGGATACAAGAAAGCCTACCTGGTTGTGCAAAAATGGTGTTGGTGATCTGGCGTTCGGACATTTGCAATCGCTTTACCCTTGTCCAAACAACATTTGTGGGTGTGTGATAGGTGAAACAACAAAACATTTTCTCTTTTATATTAATGGGGTAACCCTACCATTGAATGGACATTAACGACATTTTAAAATGGATTCCAAAAATAGTTAAACTCAAAAAACAAATCGGCGCCCCTATGGTCAATTTCGAATCAAAATGAGCTTCACGCCGGACCTTTTCGAGGTAAAAATGAGTTTTTCGCTGGATTGTTTCAGGCCAAATATGAGTTTTCCTCTAATATGTTTCAGTCGAAAATTGAGTTTTACGTTGGTTGTTTCACCCTTATCAATTTCGGAGGAAAATTTCCTTAAGTGCCGAGCCACTTCAGATTAAAAACGAATTTGATGTTGAGAAAATTTCAAAACAAAACTCCCCAACGCCGACTTTCTTTAGGACAATCCTGTATATCGACGAAGAGTCTCTAACTCAAGCGACCACATATCAGCTCACAAACCATTTTACATCGAACGTTTTAGGAGTCAAATCTAGTTTTGTTCCGATTTTTTTAGTGTAAAACCCAATTTTGCTCTGATCGCAGAAAAAATTGTTTTCTTTCGACTACGTTGACGTAAAATCAAATTTTATTCCGACTAAAAACTTGTTTGGCAATTTCGGTGAAAAATAAAAAATTGTTCTGGCTGTTTCAGCGCAAAATCTAATTTTTCTCCGATCGGAGTCAAAACTTGTCTCCTTCCGACTGTTTCGGCGTAAAACCGAATTTTCTTCCGACTATTTCGGCATAAAACCAAATTTTCTTCCGACTGTTTCGGGATTAAATCACAAGTTGCTCTAAAATAGGAAACTTAAAAAAACCATTCTAAGTTCAAAATTTTTTCTAAGTGCCAAGAAAATGTTTGGAATCAAAGGAAGATGAAGCAAAAGAGACCTTAGTAAATCAAAATAAAAGGAGGGGCCCTATAAGTCTATGCAAAAATTTGGGGATTAGGTTGCAGCTGCAACAATTGGCAACTGGATGGTGAACATAGGTCATTGATCATTTCTAATTGTAAATTCATGCCTTTAATATTTCAATTAATGATTTAAAAGGTTGTATTTTAGTCATGGATAGGAGCTTCTTGGATCATAATGGTCCTTTATTTCATGAAAAGGACAACCTAGATTAGATTTCCCAATCACTCTCCCAAGGCCATAATATGGAGTTCTTTATTTGGTCTTGTCTTTTGGTCGCCACTAAATATGACACCATGGGATTGTAACAATATCAAACATATGCATTTGTGTGCTCCTCATTCCCATGCTACTAGCATTTCTTTTGATGATTTTAACGTACTTTGACATTCAAGTCCTTCTGTAAATGGTTCTCCTTAGTCTTCGAATATTTTTCGTGGGTTCTTCCATCCATGATTTCCTCTTGTGTGAGTAATGAATATTTTTTTGACTTGTCATACTCACGAACGGAGAAGAACCTTCTGGAGTATCATCAATCGTATCTCATTTATTAGTTGTGTCGTGTATTTAAATTTCCAATACCCACTTTCTTTGATGGATATGGAATATTTTAGAGAACTTTGACTCTATTTGTGAGCCTTTTGGCTATAATTTCTTGTAGCATACGATCATTTTAATTTACACACATATGCAAGACTTACTTCCTTTCCATGGGTCGGTTGTAGTAGGCTACTTAAGAAGGTTATTTATATGTGAGTGAGTGGAGCCCCAAGATAGTAATTTAGAATTCTTAAATCCTGGATACTTTACATGGTTTAATAAGTGTTGATACAGAATGAACCAAGAAACAGATTTCCCCTTTTAAAAATAGAGTAACAATTAAAATCATTAGTCTCATAACTTTTACAAAGAGAAACCCTTTTGTCTTTGAAGCAAATTCTAAACTCTTTCATAAGAGTAATCTTATATCAAATTTATGTTTTCTTGCTTATCACTTTGAAATTTGAGCCAGGATTTATTTGAAACAAAATCAAACAAGTAAAATAATAACAAAACTGCAATGTAAAATCATGCTAAGATTGAAATAAACTATCTTGAAAAAATGAAAGAAAACAAAAGAAAAGACGAAAGAAAACAAAAAATTATTTATGTACAGATGTTTTCCTACTCCTAAGAAAAATATTGTTTGAGTGCTAGGTCGTTGACGGTAATTTTTCCTTCTCTCCTTGTAAATATTGTAAATTATATGTTCCTGGGCCAAGCTTTTCAACAACTTGATAAGGGCCAAGCCATAAATGTTGGAGCTTGGTATGATTTCCCTTTTCTTCATGAGGGTGATCCCTGTGAAAATCCTCACAGCAGATCTAAGAGCTGATGTATAAATCACAATGAAAGAATTTAGGAATAAGATTAAGAGTGGTCAATGCAGTAAAATGAGCAACAGGATAATAAAATAGTAGAACTCGGATAGAAGAAAAATATCTTCACACACACTAATTCATTAATCACAAATGGACAAATAAATAATACAATGCATGAGGATTCGAATGCCAAGGTGGAAATTATCCTTCATGGAGTGATCAAAAGATCACTGGAGTGTCATCAGAGCACAACTAGAAGTCTTCTTCATCATCAGTGGAGTCATCAATGCTCAAGTAACTGTCAACCATAAGTCAAACTGAGTCTAACTGAGTGTGGTAGGTGTAACTGAGTGTAACTGGAACTAACTGAATGAAGGACGCTCAGTGGAGGGTGCATGAGGAGCTAACTAGAGTCAGAATGGGCATTCTGGTCTCACTAGAGGTCCATCGGAGTGATACTTTCAATTGAGAATCAGTCTTTCCTTAAATCAAGGAAAGAACTAAAGGTAACTGAAGTGCAACTGAGTGGTAGGTGAGAGAGGATGAGTGACTCCCTTAAATCAAGGAAGAAGGGCACACTAAGCTCTTGGAGGGCTGAAACTGATCCGTGAGAAGATCCCAGGGCTACGTGTTGGGACTGATGACTGGGATGCATGCAATTGCTTGCATGCATGCAATACTGAAAATGAAAATGATGAATATGTTGGTAGGACTAGGATGGAGTATAGGAATATCCTAACACCCCCCCTTAGTCCATCCTGGGCCCTGGTAACTGAGACCAAAGGTCACCCAATACAATGAATAATAATAGTCAATAAACAGAGGAAATGGGGAAAACCTCATGGGAAAAATACCCCCCCTCAAAATAGATTGTAAGGCACACACAAAAATAAACGCTCCAAACTCAAGCAGGTGTGATGCTTGGTCATATGTCTGGAGGTATCTTCTTCTTGGGAAGAAGTGGATCATGCTCAGAAAGCATGTGCTTGTACTTTCTCTTCAGATCGAATGTGATGAGAGTAAATACAAAAGTATGAGGATTATCCTTGAACATGTGATTTGAATCAGCTGAGGTAGGATCAAATCTATGAATATGCAGATAGTCTTTTGTCTTCTCCTTCGAACCATCATGGGTGAGATTATGCCAAAAATAACCATCACATGATTGCTTGAAATCCAAATCAGAATTAAGACTTAAAGAATAGTTTCTTGAGATCTCCTTTGAACTAGCAGGGGTGAGATCAAAACCATCATATGCATGAGAAATTATCCCAAGTAGTGATTGCTTAGAATCCAAATTAGATCCAAGACTTGAATCATGGTTTATTGAGATCTCCTTTGAACCATTAGAGGTGAGATCAAAACCAGTAAGTCCATGAGAAATTATCCCAAGCAAATGGCAATGGCCATTATCTTCAATAACCTTCTGAAAGCATGAAATAATGATCATATAGTAGTACATAAGAGGTGAGTGATCAAGGAGAGCGAATGCATTACCTCCAATGGTTGATTGTACCTCCGAAACATTCAATAGATCATGATGCAAACCAACAAACTCTGGTGCAAGAGAGGATTTAGGACCTTCTGCAATTTCTAGAGTGTGAGCTGGCACATAATTCGAAATAGAAGAAATTTGGAGCATGAGTGTAGAATCTGCAAGTTCTTCTTCTTTTTGGACAACTTCAATATGAGATATGTTTGATACTGGTTCATGATCAATGAGATCATCAAGGAGGGATAATGCATCACTTTGCTTGCTCTCGAAAGGGTTTGGACCAATCCCTTCATTCTGCTTGCCAAATCTTTTATCCAGGTAGGCCCATAGCTCTTTTACAGATGAAACATCAAGGAGGTCATATAACATGCATCGAGACATAGCATAACTCATGGCTGCACAAGCTATTTCACCTTCATTTAACCAGTCATACTCTTCTTTAGAGGACTCGAACTCTCTTTCAAAACAATAATCAAGGAGACCATGTCTCTTCAAATGTGCTATCATTTGTGGTTTCCATTCATCATATTTGAATGGAGAAAGAGGAGTAATTCCTGATGATTACATAGAAACTGTTTGAAAACCTGCAAAAACAATAGAAAATATCTGCAACTGCTACTGCTGCAAAAATGCAGAAACTATTGCACTCAAAATCTTGATAATAACCAACAAAAAACTCTTAGGAATGGAGATAAACAATACTCTCAACATGCTTTGATACCATGTGAAAATCCTCGCAGCATATCTAAGAGCTGATGTATACCTCACAATGAAAGAATTTAGGAATAAGATTAAGAGTGGTCAATGCAGTAAAATGAGCAACATAATAATAATACAGTAGAACTCGGATAGAAGCAAAATAACTTCACACACACTAATTCTTCAATCACAAATGGAAAAATAAATAATACAATGTATGAGGATTCAAATGCCAAGGTGGAAATTCGAATTAACCTTCATGGAGTGATCAAAAGATCACTGGAGTGTCATCGGAGCACAACTAGAATTCTTCATCATCATCACTAGAGTAATCAATTCTCAAGTAACTATCAACCATCAATCAAACTGAGTCTAACTGAGTGTGGTAGGTGTAACTGAGTGTAACTGGAACTAACTGAATGAAGGAGGCTCAGTGGAGGGTGCATGAGGAGCTAACTAGAGTCAGAATGGAAAGTCTAGTCTCACTGGAGGTCCATCGGAGTGATATAGTTAGTTGAGAGTCAGTCTTTCCTTAAATCAAGGAAAGAACTAAAGGTAACTAAAGTGCAACTGAGTGGTAGGTGAGAGAGGACGAGTGGCTCCCTAAAATCAAGGAAGAAGGGCGCACTAAGCTCTAGGAGGGTTGAAACTGATCCGTGAGAAGATTCCGGGGCTAGCTAGCTGAGGGCTAGGTGTTGGGACTGATGACTAGGATGCATGCATGCATGCAGAATGCATGTTGCATGCATAAATGCATGCAAGACTGAAAATGAAAATGATGAATATGCTGGTAGGACTAGGATGGAGTATAGGAATATCCTAACAATCCCATTTTAGAACTAGATCTCCTACCTCAAAATTTTTCTTTCCAGACTTCCGATTATCAAAACATTTTTTTACAATATCTTGGTGATTGTTGAACTTATCCCTAGCCTTTTTCCTTTCTTCTTCAAGTTTTAGCAGGGTATTAATTCATGACTGCATAATTTCACTTTTTGACCCTCGAGATGCTTGAGTAATTGCAAGGAAGGGAGTAGTATGTTCGGAGGAAGATTAGCCTCCTTCCCATAAAATAATGTGTAAGCATAAACCCCTAAAGAATTCTTTGGAGTGACCTTGTCTGCCCATAAACCATTGGGAAGATCTACGTGCCAATTTATTTGGTTCTCAATAAAAGTTTTCTTCGATATTCTTATCATGTTCTTATTGGTAGATTCTGCTAACCCATTCCCTTGTGGATAGTAATTAGATGGATAATGCAATTTAATCCCTTTTTCAATATCGAACTCACTCATTTTTAAAGAAGAAAAATAAGAATCATTATCAAAGACTAAATAAATTGGAATCCCAAACCTGGTTATGATCTCTTGCAGAAATTTGATAACTGCGTTCTCATTGAATTTGCATAAAGGAATGGCTTTAGTCCATCACGTGAAATAATCCATGGCAGAAAGAATATATCGATGTTGTAATGAATATTTGGGATTGATTTCCCCGATGATGTCTAAACCCCATTGTTTGAATGGTTCCAAAATGATAATTGGCTATAATAGTGCTACTTGTTTTGATAGTTTACCGACACTTCTTTGACATATATCGCATTTTCGTGCATAGGTGTGTGAATTTTTGAAAATAGTGGGCCAGTAATATCCATCTCTCAATATTTTATGTGCAGTGGTATTCCCAGAATAATGCCATCTTGCAGGACCATCATGTAATTCTTTGACCACCTTTTTCGCATCATCCCTTTATAGACATCTTAGAAACACTCCATTATAATTTCTTCTAAAAAGCACTCCATCGATTATTTGATATGAAAATGATTTCAATCTGAGAGCCCTTCTTTGCTTAGAATTCCAGTGTTCTAGCATATATCCATGCTGTAGATAATGTATTAAATCTCTATACCATGAATCTGGAGCAATAAAAGAGGGGCAAGCTTCAAATAAGTTCATTTCAGATTCATTCTCCCAACCATGATCTTCGTCATTTGGATTTTCAGTAAGCAATTTGCACAATCCTTGTTCTTTGATGATATTTGTAGGCTTAAATTATAGGTCATATTTCTATAACGCCATCACCCAATTAACACGTCTTTCTCCCATTTCACTTTTTACAAAAAGAGAACTAACAGTCGGATGAGGTATTATAACCTTGGTTCTATTCTTTAGAATATAGGGTCTGAACTATTTTACTGCTTTAAATACCGCATATGCTTGCTTGTATACGTGTGGGTAATTGAGTTCATCTCCTTATAATCCAGTGCTCATAAAAGATAACGGATATTCATCCACTTTCTCCCCCTTTTGGGTGAGCATTGTTGCAAGAGAATGATCTGAAGCAAAAGTATATATAATGAAATCCTTTTCAAAATCAAGACTACTTAATGAAGCTGCATGAGCAATAGCATTTTTTATATATTTGAATGCATCATTTTCAATTTTAGTCCATTTAAACTACTTAATTTGCTTCACCATTTGTTGCAAAGGTTTTACAATTTGCGCAAAATTTGGCACAAACCTTCGAACAAAATTTATTCTTCCCATGAAAGCTTCATTGCCTTCTTATTATGGGGTATGGGAATCAGCAGTATGGGTTGAATCCTTTCTAGATCAATTGAGACTCCCTTTATAGATATTATGTGTCCCAATAGCTTCCCTTCTAAAACACCAAATATGTTTTTCTTGGGGTTTAAAGATATGCCATATTTCCTACAACGTTCAAAAATATGTTTTAAATGAAAAGCATGATCTTCTCTTTTCTTGGATAAGATCGTAACATCATCCAAATAAACAATAACGTTGTGTCGGACCAATCCTTGGAATATGATATCCATGGCCCTTTGAAATGTGGCTCCAACATTCATAATACCAAAAGGCATTCTCCTATAAGCAAATGTTCCCCATTTTGTACGGAAGGTAGTCTTGAGTCGATCCTTTTCGGCCACTAAGACTTGATTGTATCCTAAAAATCCATCCAACAAGGAGAACATTTATGAGCCTGATACCAATTGTAATATTTGTTCCATAGGCGGGACTAGATAATTGTCTTCGTCCGATGCTCTATTTAGGTTTCTAAAATCCACACACAGTTTTATCTCTCCTGATTTGTTTCACATAGGTACCAAGTTTTCCACCCATTCAGAATGTCGAACCTTAAAAATAATCTTGGCATCCATCAACTTCTTTAAATCCTTTCATATTAATGGTTCTAGCGTAGGATTGTTAGAACAATATTCCCATCATAGACATGCCATGGACCCTTATGTTGTTCTACCTACTGTTGTTTGGTTCATTAGTGCATAGTCCAGTGTCTTAGACCACATGTTTATCCACATTTGACTAATTAGACTAGTGATATGCCTTATCCACCTTGTATGTCCACAAGAGAATCATCTTTCCTTGGTTTTGGGGGTCAATGCATGCATTTATGAGTAAGTTATGTCATTTCCATGTTTTAAGGAGTATAAGGGCCCTACATGCTTGATTTACATGGTTACATACTCCTTATGGGTCCACTTTTTTTATCATGATAAGTTGGTTGGGGTATGAGGTCTTCAAAACATTGGGGAATACGATAGGATTTGTATATTTGAGATAGCCCAATGATGGTTGACTTGTGCATTAGTCCTAATAAGGGCCTTGAAGGAGCTCTCACTTTTGAAATAACTTTATATTGTTGACATAATGATTTGACATGTTCACTTGGGCATACACTTTCCACCAATTGATTATTACACATATATTCCTCTAATTTATACATTTTTTCATCAAGTTGGAAACATTATTGACATCATACTACAACATGTAATGAGTGTCATAAAGATTGCTATAGGTATAGCATGACCTCATTGTTCCAAAAGGAACAAGAAATTGATTTGTCCTTACAGTAGACATGGCATCAATATATCAAGATATTGTCATATCCCAGGAATGCATCCTTGTGATGGCCCAATGGAGGTTGATATAACTCATTAACCTAACCATTAGGCCAACACTTGGAATTCTTTTACATAGTGACCATTGAGTTCTTAAGAAGAGAATGCAACTCTTAAGATATCTTAATGACTGTAGACCGAAGCTCTTTGAATCTAAGTCAATTCATGATTAAGAGTAAATAAATCAGATTTACACCTTTATTGCAAAATAAAACTGAGATTAGACCCATCATAAAACTATTAGAAATTTTAAGAACATAAAAGTATGCAATGATTGCTAAAGGTTAGTTGATAAAATCTATAAAGCTACTTGGAAAAAAGTTGATTGTTTCCATTGATGGTAAATATAGGGTATTCAAAGACCAAACACATGTTATTAATGTGGCTTGTTTATGTACTTAGGCATCCCACCCATAATATAAAAAACCTAAAAATTCCTCCTCTATTATTATATTCATGATTGAAGCTAACAAACCCTATAGGGTTGTGCATTTTATCATAAACAAATCATGATGACTGACATCAAGGTATTCATTCCACCTCTGTGTGTTGATTTCTAAAAATGGGGTAACAAGCACATTTATCAATCATGATTGATGGAAAAAATCAATGGTTAATGAGAATGCCAAGTAATATTATGAAGAGTGAAAATACTTAATACATAGAGTGATATATCAAGGAGACTGTTTCAAAACATGCATCACATAAGGAACCGTTGTTGAAGGAGCAAAGGATAAAAGGATTTAAGGTGAATCTTTTTCCCCATAAGAAGGTGATTTTCAAGCAATGATCACACATTCATACAATGAATTCTTTGTTGTATTCAATGGTGTTTCTCAATGCACTTTCTATCTAAAAATGTTGAAATAGAATATGGAAGAGTAGTGCTTAAGCATCATACACCATGCTCAAACATAATCATAAATTAACTTTTGTTGATAATCATAGAGACTGTGTGGTCTGCGTCGCCCAAGAGTTCTACGGGGGACAACATGTTCGAATGAATAAGTCAAGATCTGTTATGGAAGAAGCAAATTAACTAAGTCGAAAATATAGAACAAGAAAACAATTAGGAATATACATAGACAAAATGAAAGAATTTGGATCAATTTTGTTTTCTATTATTTCTTCTCCATTCCTCCTTTTTATGTTACAATAATGTACATACTTATATAGAGTGTTGAGAACGCTTGAGCAACTTTCCTGTTACATTCAATTACAAAATAAGTTGTAGTGGTCTGAGAAGTGCAACCATCATAGTCAACTAGAAGATAGAGGGACAATATGTCGTATTCAGTTAGTTGTATTCGGCGTGCAATAGTCATCGTCAATGGAGCGTGCTGGAGTCATCAGTCTTCGATGAGTGGTGCTGAGAAGTCGTCAACTAGGACTAGGCCTAGTAGCCGAAACAAGCCAATCGACTTCAAATATGGATCATTCTCCCTTCCTTAAGAAGAAATGGTCCACATTGATTGCTCATGCATATGAGGAAACTTCTGAGTCAGTTCAGCAGTAGAATACCACTTTCCTTGGGATGGAAGTTGTTAGGATTTGGCCACCTGAAACAAGGGAATTGCTTGCGTCTTTGTACAATGTAATCATCGGCCTACGATTGTGTAAACAAGTATAGGCTCTTGAACATGTAGGTGTATATATTTAGGCATTGTCGTATGCAAGTTACTTTGTTCAAGAAATGGTGCATGATATGGTCGAAATAGATCCACATTAAATACTGGATGTAAACCCAGGAATGAAGGAATGTTGAGCTTAAAGGAATTTTCCCCAATATTCTCAAGAATGGTGTAAGGACCATATTTCAAAGGCTTTAAATTCTTGTATGGACCTGAGAACCTGTCTTTATTAAGATGTAACCAGACTTGATCCCCAACTTGGAAAGAATGAATAATATGATGCTTGTCGTGTCGGGACTTAGCTTTTGCATTAGCTTGTTCTAACATCTCCTGCGCTTGCTTTTGGATGTCACAAATTTTATCCTTGAACTTGAGTGCTTTCTCAACTTCTTGATGTCCATGGTTGGTGTCGACCAAAACAGTCGTTTGGTTGACTAATTCAAGAGGTGCCGAGGGTTGAAATCCATAGCAAACTTTAAATGGAGTCTTTCCTGTAGAGTTGTGCTATCCTCGATTATAGATATGTTGGATGTACGGAAGACTTTCATCCCATGTTCGACGATTTTGGTGATTGTACATGTGGAGCAATTGTACTATGAGGAGATTCACAACTTCTGTTTTTCCATCGGTATGGGGATGGAATGTGGTTGACATCAATAGGTGTGTGTCAATCTGTTGCTAGAGCGTCTTCCAGAAAGTGCTTAGAAATATGGAGTCACGGTCGAAAATTATTGAAATTGGTAAGCCATAGTATTTCTAGACATTCTCAAAGAAGAGATGAGCAGTCTATTGTGCGGTTATGGTATTCTTGCAAGGAATAAGGCTAGCCATATTATAAAATTGATCTACCACTACCAGGATTGCATCATGCTGGTGTTGAGTAACAAGATATCCAGTCAAATAGTCTAAGGAAATGGATTCCTATGGTCAATTAGGGACCGTCAAGGGTGTATACAAACCTTGTTATCGGTTCGGTGGCTTGGTGATGGCACAAACCACACACGAATTGATATACTTGTCGAAATCCATCTTGGGTGAAGGCTAGTAGAAGTACTTTTGGAGTACAACGAGTGTATTTGTTACTCCAAAATTTCCTGCAGTTTTGTTGTAGTGTGTGTCCCAAATGAGCTTTTGTCGGTTCTCACCTTTCGATACACAAAGTTGTCCAAGATTGTATAACAAGTTTTCCTTCACGTGGTAGTCGAGAGAAATCGACGGACCTGTCTGGAGTTGTCAATACACCGTCGAGAAATAAAAATCTTGTTCATACTGTCGTGGCCAAATAATGGTGTCATATCCATGCATACTTAATAATGTAAGAAGTGAAGTAACCGGTGGTCGACTAAGGCAATCAACTGTTGCATTGGCTTTGCCTTTCCGCTGCTTAATTACCAACTGAAATTGTTGTAGGTAAATAATCCACTTGACCTGTATGGTCGTCTATATATTAGAATGGGATGGAGAAAATTGTAGGGGATTATGGTCGGTATGAACGACTGTTTCCTTTCCAAGTACATAATGCATCCATTGCTTAAGATCTTATACAATGGCATAGAGCTCATTTTCATATGTCGAATACTTCCTAACAGTGTCATTGAAAGTATTTGAGTGGAATGTGACCGGGTGGTCGGCTTGTGTGATTACAACACCCATAGCATAGTCAGAGGAGTCGGTTTCAACTTCAAATCATTGATGTAAGTCGAGTAGCACAAGTACTGGTGCAATACAGAGTTTGTAACATCCCGATATTTTCATAAAAATTTTAAAAATTTTAAATCGTCATTAAATGATTTAAGAAAGTAGTAATTAATAAATGTGACATTTGGTAGGAACAATTTAACTCCTGTGTCTTTTGTCTTCTGATGGTGTATCCTGCCGGCAACACGTCATGAATCCATTTAATGATTATGTCTTTTATTTATATGCTGGAATGATTGAAAATTGTGATGCATTTGGAAAACAGAATTCTTCTCGACAAGTACTGACAGTTTAATTTTTCTGGATGATGATGAAAGGGATCCCACGAGGTGCCCCAAGGCTTAATTAGCTACTCAGCTAAAGCATTGTACTCATCCTTCATGCAAAGATTCGTAGGTAAGAGATAGCGATAAAATTCAGAGTGTTTAATAACCGTGATATAAATAAAAACTGCATATGATTTCGACGCTACAGGTATGGTTTCCTTCCAATTTGTAAGATGGATTTGACTAGCTCAAAAAAAACTATAGATATCGTCAATCTCAGAGTTTGATTGTTATGAATGTTTTCATCAGGCGTTTAAGACTTCACTTGTTGTCATTCTATGAATGACTTGCGGCTGTTAAAACAACTCTTTTATAAATTTCGACGGTGACAGGTTTAAGACAAGGACACATGGTCCTAAGCATACCATAGAAAGAGTGATAAGGTGATTCTAGTTCTCTACTACCTGGGCAATTCTAATGGTGATGCATTATGCATTAATACCCTACCACACAATGTATGCGATGGTTCTATGGGCAACTATACCCTAAGGGTGTAATCTTCTGAATTTATGCAATGGGAAAAATTTGATGAACTATATGATGGACTTTATAATGATTTTATATTAAGTTTGGGGCGGAGTCAATCCATACCTTAGGATCGAATGCGACTTGGGTGGATGTTCTATACTATGAGCATACTTATATCGATTTTCATGGAACATACAAAGTCTTTAATACATGCTACCAATGAATGTTTAGCCTTGGTATAATTTATAAAGTCGACGCTATTAACGTTGATCCATATGGTTAGCAGGTGGAATGATGGCACTGCATAAAGCCTGTGTACGAATTCAAGGGAGTAGTAAATGATTGGGTTTGTAATCAACTCGCTGGGCCACTGTGTTAAGGGTAATATTACATGCACGTCGTGATGGATGTTCGGCATGTGATCAGGTTTGGCGATGCTAAGTTGTAACGGGCCTCCTTCCCTAGTGTCAACAGAGTTCGAAACTTCGTGGCTTGGGAGATGGAGGGGAGAGTTATTATCACACCTACTACCCTCCAACGTGGCTTAATGAAATTAGATCTCTATCGTTGATTGTTGTGCGTTGGGATTGTGATGAACCCTAACGTAAGTTATGGGATCTTGTAACGTTTTCTTGGTCATTGTTTCGGTGGTAGGGTTTGGGGGGTGAGGCCAGCCGGCCGAGAGGCACTTAGGGTTTTTATTTTTTTTTAGCCTCACTCGGGCTCGATCCTGAGACCGGCAGCAACCTCTAGACTGCAAGTGAATCCTAGCAATGGAGGCCGAGTCTAGAGTTGAAAGGTGCAGCAATCCACATGTTGGATGAGTGCGTCTGTTGTGGCATTGTAGTGACTTGCAAGTCTGGGGTTTTGATCGGGTTGGAAGTTCCAAAAGGTATCACACAGTGTGGCCTTCAAGTTGGGTGCTTCTCCTTCGAAATGGATGGATGGATGGCTTCGTCAAGCTTCTGTCATGACTCAGGTACAGTAAAGTTACAAAAGTTTAAAAGTCTTCTTGTTGCATGCACCATTATTTCATGATTGATATTTAACTCAAAGAATGGTCATTTGGCAGGTAGCTCTCGGCGAACAGCAGGGTGCCGGGAAAGTTGAAGGGGAGAAGAAATATAGCGAACCCACTAGTAAGCTTCGGTGGTACCCCTCCCTCATGGTTCTCCTGGAATCGGACTTGATGAGCAGGGTGTTGGAAGTATGTCTTCTCGGCAATGGATTTTTCCTCGCCTGCATCATTGGGAAATGTTACTATTTATGTTTTGTTTGTTAGCGTAGATGATGTAAATGTTTCTTAAAATGTATCGCCGGCCATCCTCTAGCTCGGCGAGCTTGATATGGTTGAACCCTCGTGGTTGCAAAGAGTTTCACAGCATATAACGTTTGATGTCTATCATTTGGCACTTCTAAGTCGGGAAAAGAAATGTTGACTATAGTTTTGTTTCGACATTAGATGTATAGTGTAAATTTGAATGGAAACTTCAGTTACCAAAGAGGCAATCTGTAGGATGCTTCCATCGTAAATTTAAATGGAAATGTTTACTGCTAGGGTTTAATGCTTATGTATGGTGTTTTGAGCTCTCGTTTCGAATCTGTATTTGAAATACTGTTTAAGATGGTTATTTAAAGAGTGGCTATAAGCCGATAATGATCTACTTGACTTGCGTTACATCTGTGCATGCTAGGGTTAAGACGATAATAAAAAGGTGTTAGTTTTGTTTGAATACAACTGTGATGATGTTAAACCCTAGCCTATCGATGATAATGAAATATGCTAGGTTGTATTTGATGTTAAAGATCAAGAATAATAGATCTTGATTCTACAGTCAGGATATCTATGATAATGAAACATTGGATTTGGTAGCTGTTAAATGTTTGTAAATAATAGTGTGATGAGAATAGGTCAACCCTGGTTTGGGTGTAGAGATACTGTATTTTGCTCTGTCAATTCAACAATGCCATTCTTTTCTTTGCTTTTAATAACATGATATTCTGTGATGTAAATTCTGCCACATACAGTTGACAATACAGAAAACAAGAAAATGACAGTGCATTCGTCAGTTAATTTAATTGCTTATTAATATAACAGTTTTTCTATTTTAATTCAATCTCCCTGTATTTGTCCAATTTGGACCTCTGGAAAAGAATGAAAGAACAATATAGTACTCCTTTTTTTTGCACAAAAATAATACGGTGATGACAATAATTTCTATAAAGATCCGACAGATTCAAACAACAAATAAAAGAATAAGTATGTGGTTAAACAGAATGCATGATATTGGTTTCCTTTGAAGAAATAACTGATGGTTAGTAAACCCTAGATGTTAACACCATGTCCACCTGAGTGTGATGGGAGGAACAAATCACTCAAGAAGCCTGTTCCACCCAACCTGTTCCCAAGCAGCCAAGATGTCTGCCTTAGGACCCCCGAGCCTATCCACTGATCCACCAGGAGGAAGAAAGTTCTAAAGCTTAGGATCTCTACTTGCAGCAGCAAGAAATTTTATCCAGCCTTATAGGCTTAGTGAGCAATTGGACCAGCACCAGCACCTCTGGTCTGTCCTTCTCATAACATTTGCAGACTTACACTTGCACTCTCCACAGCCTCCCTATTCAAATCTCTCAGCTATCACCTGATGCCCTGAAGAAATGTTTCTGTAGAAAACATTGTAAGAGCTCCCTGCTCAATTCGAATTGCCTTTTATAGGCTGCCTAGGTCTTTTTGTAATTGCTGGTCATTAGTGAGCTACCTGCTCACCTCCCTCCACCTGGAGGGGAAAATGCCACAAAATTAGGGGGTGTTGTCCCATAACAACAACTAATGGTAGAGTGCAAATGTTGCCATCTGTCCTAGTCCTTCCAGCAACTTCCATTCCTCCTAGTGGGCCAGTGGAAACTCTTGTAACAGCTTTCTTGAGTGTTTGTCTCCCATTTTTATTTATTAAATAATAATAATGAGTCATTACATTCATCTTTGACCTAATTGGTCATAATTACAAAACTTGTAATTATAATTTAACACAAAGTATTTTGCAAAAAGGATAATAGTAGAAAATAATTATTCTCAAAAATTGGGTAGGTGACATACACCCCCCCTTAAGCCTCAACATCGTCCTTGATGTTGCTTTATTCACTCCTTGAGTGTTCCTGGAACAGAGTTGGGTATGTAGCCCGCATACTACTCTCCAACTCCCAGGTAGCCTTTGCTGGGGTATAGTGCTTCCATTGCACTTTTACTTGGCCAACCGTGCGGTTCCGTAGTAGAGTTTCTTTCCTTGCAAGAATACAGTCCGGTTCCACCGGAAAATAGCCGCCTTGTTCCACCTGAACATTATTCCAATTTACAACATGAGTAGGATCATGCACATATTTCTTTAAAAATGAAATGTGAAAAACATTATGGACTTTGAGGTTTGAAGGTAAGGCTAATTGATATGCCACAGATCCAATTCTGGACAAGATTTCGAACGGACCACAATACCTGCGTGCCAGTTTGGCACAACTTCCCAATTTTAAGGAACTCTTTTTCTGCCTTACCTTAAGAAAAACATGTTCACCAACCTGGAACTCTTTATGAGTTCTTTTAAGGTCTGGTAGAATTTTTTGTCTATCCTGGGCAGCTTTAAGATTTCCTTGTACTTGCTTCACGATTAGTTCTAATTCCTGCAACAATTCGGGCCCTAAGGTGACTCTGCTAACCGGATCACTCCACGATACCGGTGTGTTACACTTTCTACCGTAACGAATTTGAAATGGGATAAGTTTGGCTGAAGCATGGTAGTGATTATTATACGCAAACTCTGCTAAATGCAAGTAGTCTTCCCACTTACCAAGCTGATCCTTAACATACATTCTGAGCATATATTCCAATATCTGGTTCACCCTTTCAGTCTGTCCGTTGGTTTGCAGATGAAACGCAGTGCTGAAATTTAAGGTGGTGTTTAACCCCTTGAAAAAAGACCTCCAAAAGTTACCTGTGAACTTTGGATCTCGGTCTAAAACTATTATCTTGGGTATCCCATGTAGCCAGAAAACTTGTTTCATAAAAATTTCTGCGATATCAAGAGCTTTATGGGTAGTTTTGACAGGGATAAAATGGGCTGCCTTGCTAAGTTTGTCTACTACCACCATTATGGAGTCGTGCTGTTTTTTATTCTTTGGTAACCCAGTGATAAAATCTATACTTATGACTTCCCATTTCCAGCTGGGTATAGGCAAGGGTTGCAGCAATCCAGCATGATGCTGATGTTCCACCTTCACTTTTTGAGAGTCAAAACACTTGGCTATATATTTTGCTACTTCATTCTTCATCCTAGGCCAATAATATTCCTTCCTTAGCATTGTGATGGTTTTCTGGTAACCTAGATGGAAAGAATAGTGGCTTGTGTGCATCTCATCCAAAATCAGAATCTTTACTACTGGTACGTTTGGTATGTACAATCTATTTTTGTACAGCAGTAAGCCATTTTCCTTCAAACTGAAATCTGTTACAGAATTTTCAGAGTTGTTTTCTGCTATCCTTTCCTGTAATTTTCTGTATTCCTCATCCTCTTTAATTCCTTCAAAAATATGTTTCTCCAAATCTGTTGCGTATGTGTTGATGGCTGAAATAAAATGTATCCCTGCATTACGACTTAACGCATCGACAACTTTATTCTCCTTCCCCTTAATGTGCTGAATTTCAAAATCATACTCACTTAGAAAAGTTAGCCATTTGGCTTGCCTAGCATTCAAATTTGTTTGATCTAATAAATATTTCAGCCCCATATTATCCGTCATCAAGGTAAATTTTCTACCGATAAGGTGGTGAAGCCACATTTTCAAGGCATGAATCACTGCTAACAATTCTAGATCGTAGGTGGAATAGTTCTTCTCATGTATTTTCAGTTTTCTTGATTCATATGCTACAGCATGTCCCTCCTACATTAGGACTCCTCCCAGTCCATCATTGCACACGTCTGTGCACACTACAAAATATTTATTAGGATCTGCAATCCTCAAAATAGGCGTTGAAGTCAGCAATTCTTTTAACTTTACAAAACTTTCCGCACACTTTTGACCCCAGACAAACTTCTTCCCCTTTTTCTACAACGACGTTATGGGGTTTGCAATCCTCGAAAACCCTTCAATGAATTTTCTATAATAACCAGTGATGCCCATAAATGATCGCACATCCATCACATCTTTAGGAACCGGCCATTCATTAATGGCCTTTATCTTGGCAGGGTCGACTGAAATCCCTTCCTTAGAGATTATGTGTCCTAAGTACTGAATCTTGTCTTTGTAAAAATCACGCTTACTGAACTTAGCATACAGCTGGTGCTCCCTCAGAACTTGCAGAATGATATGTGAAATTGCCCACATAAGATCCAAAGAGATGATGTAAACCTCACAATGAAAGAATTTAGGAATAATAGAAGAAGAGACAAGCAATATAATTTAGATCCAAAGAAACTCTGATTGAGGCAGAATAATTACACATGTTACTATTAACAGAATAATGAACTAGTAAATATACAATGCTGAGTATGAGGATTCGAATTCACTAGGAGGAATTCGAATTGGCCTTCATGCATAGATCCATAATCAGTGGAGAGTCATCAATGCCTAACTAGGAGTCCACCTTCTCATCAGTGAAGTCATCAATGCACAAGTAATGATCAACCGGGAGTCAAACTGAGTCTAACTGAATGTGGTTGGTGTAAATGGCACATGGAAGCACTAATATAGTGAAGGATGTTCAGTGGAGGGCGCCATAGGAGTTAACTGGAGTCAAAATGGTCAATCTAGTCTCACTGGAGGTCCAATAGAGTGATAAACTCAATAAAGAGTCAGTTAAGCCTTAAATCAAGGGAATAACTGAAGATAACTCAATATAACTGAATATAACTGGACTGGTAGGTGAAGAAGGCACCCTTGTCATGCAGTGAAGCAAAGAGGGCGGATTAGTCACTGGGAGGCCTAGAAATGATCTGAAAGAAGCTCCAGGGGCTAGTTTGCTGAGGACTAGGTGCTGGGACTGATGACCTAGAATGCATGCAAAATGCATGCAAACCCTAATTTTGCATGCATGACTGAAAATGAAAATGAATGGAAAGCTAGTAGGACTAGGATGGAGTATAGGAATATCCTAACACCCCCCCTTAATCCATCATGGGCCCTGGTAACTAGGACCAAAGGTCACCCATACAATAAATGAAATGATAATAAAATACATAACTGTCCATAAACTGAGGAAATGGGGAAAACCTCATGGGAAAAATACCCCCCCTCAAAAAGAACAGTAAATAACTCAAAGAACCATCATGCATAAAAGAAAGAAGCTTTCATTAGTGAAAACTTTTGCAAAAGACTTGGCAAGCTGATCCCATGTAGTAAGGTCTCCCACTGTGTGGAGGATGAAGCAAGTCTTTCAGGAACTTTTTCTGTATCTGGAGCCAATGGAACATGAGTAGTCTTCCCAAAAGATGGAAGAGAGAATCCCGTCATCATGCTACATCTCTTATGGAGAGATGGATGGCATAATGCAAGGTTAGCATGCTGCTGAAGTCTAGTAGTTCTGTAAGAAAATAAATCATCAACTGTGTTCTCAGTAGTAGCAAGGACTGTGTGAGAACATATTTCTCTTGAATCTGGACTAAGAATAGTTGTTGGTTCTGAATCCTCTTGAACCATGATCTCAACATCAAAATCTTGATCTTCTTCTTCACTAGAATAGGAGTCACTGGAAGAGAAGTCATTGTGATCTTCATCAGAATCTGAAGGAATAGTTGGAGAGAAGGGCATGAAGTGTGAGAACTCATATGCCTTTGAGGCATGATTAGCAATCCCATTCACTATAACCTTTCCAGTAGAGATTTCTGTAATCTCTACTGTGTCTGGACCAAAAATTACTTGTTTTGGAGATCCTGTATGAGTCATTTGATATACTGACAACAAATTAGCTGTAAGAGAAGGAACAAATAAGACATTTTTGAACTTACCATGCTCCATATGAACTGTACCCAAACCTTTGGCATAAATTTGAGAGTTGTCTCCCATGTGAATGGTAGGCCCATCTTGGAGATCCAAAGAGGAGAAGGATTCTTCTTGTGCCATCATGTGGTTGGAAGCTCCAGAATCTATGAGGAGAGCTTTTGTCTTTGAAAAACCAGCCATCAATGCATGACAATCATCAGATCCACTTCCAGAATCAAACATCTTTGCTTCTTTTGGAACAACAATTTGGTTTGTTCAAGAAGCTTGGTTAGAAGATCAATCTTCTTATGCATGCAGGCATGCTCAGGATGGTTTCCTCTCTTGCAGTAGGTACAATTTGGTCTCTTTTGTTTGTCATTCTTCGATCTTGAAGGTTTCTTTCCTTTGCCTTTTTGTCCCCCTTTTGCATTCGCTCCACTTGATTCACCAGCTAAAAGAGCTAGATCTCTGGAGGTTTTGATGGAACCCATTTGAAACAGTTTGTTCTCTTCTTGAGTGAGAGCTTCAATGAAGTCACTTAAGGTGGGAAAATTCCATCCAGGGATGGACATTCGAACAGAATGAAAGGTAGATACAAAGACAGAAAATTGAGATCCAAGTTTGCTTAATATAGAAAGTATCAATTGCTCATCACTTTTAGTGATGCCACATTGCTTGCAATGCAAAACCAAATTCTGAAATTTGGAGAAGAAATCTTGGATGCTCTCGAAATTGCTAGGTTGAAGGGCAACCAATTCATTCTCAAGAATGTAGCCGCTCAGTTCATCTTGTTTGCCAAAAAGACTCCTCAATTTTATCCATAAATCATATGGAGACTTCAATCCATCAGCATGAAACAATATATCATCAGATATATGAAGGCATATGAATCCAAAGGCTTCATCCATTTTGTTTAGGTGCTTGACTCTCTTTTCAGCTTGATGTGGTATGGCATCTTTTTCCTCAACTATTCTAGTAAACCCTCTTGATTGCAAGAGTATTATCATCTTCCTCTTCCATTCGAAATAATTGAAAGGAGTGAGAAGTATAGAAGAAGGAGCATCGAATTGCTCATCTTGATTGCTTGAACAAGTGCAAATAGAAAGCTACTGAATCTGCTGCTGCAACTGCTGGAACTTCAAAATACCTGCAAAAAAACTCTCAAGAATGGAGGTAGAATATACTCTCAAGGCTCTGATACCATGTGAAATTTCCCACATAAGATCCAAAGAGATGATGTAAACCTCACAATGAAATAATTTAGGAATAATAGAAGAAGAGACAAGCAATAGAACTTAAATCCAAAGAAACTCTGATTGAGGCAGAATAATTACACATGTTACTATTAACAGAATAATGAACTGGTAAATATACAATGCTGAGTATGAGGATTCGAAATCACTAGGAGGAATTCGAATTGGCCTTCATGCACAGATCGATAATCAGTGGAGAGTCATCAATGCCTAACTAGGAGTCCACCTTCTCATCAGTGAAGTCATCAATGCACAAGTAATGATCAACCGGGCGTCAAACTGAGTCTAACTGAATGTGGTTGGTGTAACTGGCACATGGAAGCACTAATATAGTGAAGGAGGCTCAGTGGAGGGTGCCATAGGAGTTAACTAGAGTCAGAATGGTCAATCTAGTCTCACTGGAGGTCCAATAGAGTGATAAACTCAATAAAGATTCAGTTAAGCCTTAAATCAAGGGAATAACTAAAGATAACTCAATATAACTGAATATAACTGGACTGGTAGGTGAATAAGGCGCCCTTGTCATGCAGTGAAGCAAAGGAGGGCGCATTAGTCACTGGGAGGCCTAGAAATTATCTAAAAGAAGCTCCGAGGGCTAGTTTGCTGAGGACTAGGTGCTGGAACTGATGACCTAGAATGCATGCAAAATGCATGCAAACCCTAATTTTGCATGCATGACTGAAAATGAAAATGACTGGAAAGCTAGTAGGACTAGGATGGAGTATAGGAATATCCTAACATGATACATAGATGTTCATCATGCTCCTCCTTGTTCTTAGAATATACCAAAATGTCATCGATGAACACAACTGCAAACTTATCTAAGTACTTGTGCATAATTTTGCTCATTAAACACATAAATACTGTAGGTGCATTAGTTAATCCAAACGGCATGACAACGAACTCACAGTGTCCATAACAAGTTCTAAAGGCTGTTTTGAAAATGTCTTCATCCTTCACACGGACTTGATGATATCCTGATCATAAATTGATCTTCGAGAATACTGTTGCTCCGCGTAGCTAGTCGAAAAGATCGTCAATGTGGGGCAGCGGGTACCTATTCTTGATCGTCATTTTATTCAGTTGATGATAATCTATGCAAAGTCTTAGGGTACCATCCTTCTTTTTAACAAAAATGATCGGTGCTCCCCAAGGAGACACACTGGGGCTTATGTATTTTTTATCGATCAATTCCTTCAACTGAGATTTTAACTCATTCAGCTCTAGTATGTTCATCCGGTATGGAGCCTTAGAACTTGGCACTGCACCAGGTATTAATTCAATAGTAAAATCTAGGTCCCTTTTGGGAGGTAAATTTGGGATCTCTTCAGGAAAAATATCCTAAAAATCTTTTAAGACAGGTATGTCCTCCATTTTCAGTTTGTCCTCCTTAGTACTTATCTCATCATGCACTGCATTTACTGCAAACATCTGACACCCTTTTTTGATTGCCCTTTTTACTTGCATGGCTGAAATCTGCCGAACGGATGTTTTTTCTTGGGATGCCTTTTACCTCTGTTGTCTTTCCTTCATCGTCCAGGCAAATAAAACTTTTTTCATAACAATTCAGAATGACACGATGGGTTTCTAACCATTCCATACCGATTAGGATGTCATATGACCCCAATGGAAGAATATTTAACTTAACCTGCGTTGTTAGTTGATTCATAGATAAAACACAATTTTCCACAAAATCAGAAACCTTTCTTTTTGTTCCTCTCGCTAATCTAACTAACCAGGATTTATCGAATTTCTCTGTTTTCAAATCAAGTCTTTCTACAACAACTGGTGATATATAACTTAGACTAGCACCGGGGTCAATTAAAATAGAAACTGGGTGGTTTTGCAGCATACCTTCAACCTCCACCATTGAGACTTGGTGTTCTGCTTGCCGGTTGTCTAATGCTGCATTAATTCTGGGCACTTCTCTTGCCACATCTCCTACAGTAGCTCAGACTGTATGGAGTGAATATGGTTGGCCCCCCGTTTCTTGAGGGGACAGCCTATGGCATAATGGGGCCCTTGGCACTCAAAGCATTTTATAGGTGGCTTCTGTTCATTTGTCTTGGTAGCATTGGGGACATTTCTGGGTGTTGTAAATTTCTGCTGTTGATTATTTCTGTTCTACTGAAATTTTTGATTCTCAAAATTTCTCTTCTGGAAACTGGAATTGCCACCATATCTAAAAATTTTCCTTTTCTGTTCAAAATTATTGGGTTTTGGGTTTTTCCAGCTAGGTGCCCCTTCTCTTTTCTTATTCTGGTCAAAGCAAAATTGGCTTTCCTCATGGCTTCTTCTAGTGTCTTGGGGTTATCGTACTCTATCCTGTCCTTGATGTGGAATGGTAGACAACTTAGGTACCTCTGGACCTTCGGTTTTTCTTCCACCATATATGGCACATACCTTAGCAAACTTAAAAACTTACTGTTCAGTTCTTTCATGTTCATCGTTCCCAGTTTTAGATCATAGAATTATTTGGATTTTTCTTCATAATACTGCACAGATAAAAATTTCTTCTTAAAGTGTCTCTTAAAAGTACTCCAACTCACATCTCGGTCTTTTATACCTTTTACCCTTTTAAGGTCTTGCCACCAAATATCTGCCTTTCCGGTCAGATTATAAATTGCCATCTTTTCCTTTAAGGATTCCGAATAGTCGTAGATCTGAAAATACTTTTTCATGCCGGACAACCATGCTTCCGCTATCTCTCCTTTCTTTGTTTTGCCATTGAAAGTTGGGGGTTTGATTTTCTTGAATTCAACAGATATATGTTCGTACTGTTTATTTATTTTTCTTTTCGGCTTGAAGTCTCCTTCACTGATGTCACTAGAGTAGTTATGTTTATTTTTACGTGGATGTTTGGCAGCTCTTGATTATGTTGAGTTGCTGTTCTCCCTAGCTATTTCTATTTATTTATCCTTGCCTTTATGAGATAGCTCCATAGTTTCAAAAGTATGTTCAAGGTCCTATTCTTAATTTGGGTATTGGTCGAACAGTGCTTGCTTCAACTCCTCCTGTGTCTTCAGGATTCTTTCATTGTCCTATTTTACTGACTGGATCTCTGCCTTCAATTCTTGAAAGGCACACAATAATTCTGACGAATCGTTACCCCGATTGCCTTGGAATTGTTGTTCCATACTTGGGCTGTTTGGCGGAAATCTGCCCCTTATGTGTTCAGCTGATCCTTCGATATCTATAAATCAAAGAAAATTTTCTGTATACGACAAAATAATTTAAACTTGAGTTAGCGAAAAATTTCACAGTCATAAATTTTTTGTTTGCGTGTTTCTTGGACCATCTTTAGGCCTAGATTTCGAACATGAGCTATGATACCACATGTAACATCCCGATATTTTCATAAAAATTAAAAAATTTTTAAATCATCATTAAATGCTAATATTTGTAAATTTTGGAAATAATAATATTTAATAAAGCAGTAATTAATAAATGTGACATTTGGTAGGAACAATTTAACTATTGTGTCTTTTGTCTTCTGATGGTGTATTGTGCCCGCGACACGTCATGAATCCAATTAATGATTATGTCCTTTATTTATATGCTGGAATGATTGAAAATTGTGATGCATTTGGAAAATAGAATTCTTCTCGACAAGTACTGACAGTTTAATTTTTCTAGATGATGATGAAAGGGGTCCCACGAGGTGCCTCGAGGCTTACTTAGCTACTCAGCTAAAGCATTGTACTCGTCCTTCATGCGCAGATTCGCAAGTAAGAGATAGCGATAAAATTCCGAGTGTTTAATAACCGTGATATAAATAAAAACTGCTTATGATTTCGATGCTACAGGTATGGTTTCCTTCCAATTTGTAAGATGGATTTGACTAGCAAGAAAAAAACTGCAGATATTGTCAATCTCAGAGTGTGATTGTTATGAATGTTTTCATCAGGCGTTTGAGACTTCACTTGTTGTCATTCTATGAATGACTTGCGGTTGTTAAAACAACTCTTTTATAAATTTCTACAGTGACAGGTTTAAGACAAGGACACATGGTCCTAAGCATACCATAGAAAGAGTGATAAGGTGATTCTAGTTCTCTACTACTTGGGCAATTATAATGGTGATGCATTATGCATTAATACCCTACCATGCAATGTATGCGATGGTTCTATGGGAAAATATACCCTAAGGGTGTAATCTTGTGAATTTATGCAATGGGAAAAATTTGATGAACTATATGATGGACTTTATAATGATTTTATATTAATTTTGGGTCAGAGTCAATCCATAACTTAGGATCGAATGCAACCTAGGTGGATGTTCTATACTATGAGCATACTTATATCAATTTTCATGGAACATACAGAGTCTTGAATACATGCTACCAGTGAATGTTTAGCCTTGGTATAATTTATAAAGTCGATGCTATTAACGTTGATCCATATGGTTGGCAAGTGGAATGATGGCACTACATAAAGCCTGCGTACGAATTCAAGGGTGTAGTAAATGATTGGGTTTGCAATCAACTCGCCTGGCCACCGTGTTAAGGGTAATATTATGTGCACGTAGTGATGGATGTTCGACATGTGATAAGGTTTGGCGATGCCGAGTTGTAACGGGCCTCCTGCCCTGGTGTCAACAGAGTTGGAAACTTCGTGGCTTGGGAGATGGAGGGGAGAGTTATTATCGCACCAACCATCCTCCAACGTGGCTTAATGAAATTAGATCTCCATCGTTGATTGTTGTGCATTGGGATTGTGATGAACCCTAACGTAACTTATGGGATCTTGTAACGTTTTCTTGGTCATTGTTTCGGTGGTAGGGTTTGGGGGGTGAGGCCAACCGGCCGAGAGGCACTTAGGGTTTTTATTTTTTTTTAGCCTCCCTCGGGCTCGATCCTGAGACCGGCAGCAACCTCCAGACTGTAAGTGAATTCTAGCAATGGAGGCCGAGTCTGGAGTTGAAAGGTGCGGCAATCCATAGGTTGGATGAGTGCATATGTTGTGGCGTTGTAGTGACTTGCAAGTCTAAGGTTTTGATCAGGTTGGAAGTTCCAAAAGGTATCACACAGTGTGGCCTTCGAGTTGGGTGCTTCTCCTTCGAAATGGATGGATGGCTAGCTTCGTCAAGCTTCTGTCACGACTCAGGTACAGTAAATTTGCAAAAGTTTAAAAGTCTTCTTGTTGCATGCATCGTTATTTCATGATTGATATTTAACTCATAGCATGGTCATTTGGCAGGTAGCTCTTGGCGAACAGCAAGGTGCCGGGAAAGTTGACAAGGAGAAGAAACATAGCGAACCCACCAGTAAGCTTTGGTGGTACCCCTCCCTTGTGGTTCTCCTGGAATCAGACTTGATGAGTAGGGTGTTGGAAGTATGTCT
Organism: Larix kaempferi; assembly: GCA_027924585.1. Classification (NCBI taxonomy): domain Eukaryota; kingdom Viridiplantae; phylum Streptophyta; class Pinopsida; order Pinales; family Pinaceae; genus Larix; species Larix kaempferi. Next base: position 10,373,460 of record BSBM01000841.1, read on the forward strand.
TCTTGGCAATGGCTTTTGCCTCGCCTGCAACATTGGGAAACGTTACTATTTATGCTTTGTTTGTTAGTGTAAATGATGTAAATGTTTCTTAAAACGTATGGCCAGCCATCCTCTGGCTCGGCGATCTTGATAGGGTTGAACCCTCGTGGTTGCAAAGAGTTTCACAGCATATAACGTTTGATGTCTATCATTTGGCACTTCTAAGTCAGGAAAAGAAACGTTGACTATAGTTTTGTTTCGGCATTAGTTGTATAGTGTAAATTTGAATGGAAACTTCAGTTACCAAAGAGGCAATCTGTAAGAGGCTTCCATTGTAAATTTAAATGGAAATGTTTACTGTTAGGGTTTAATGCTTACGTATGGTGTTTTGAGCTCTCATTTCGAATCTGTATTTGAAAGACTATTTAAGATGGTTATTTAAAGAGTGGCTATAAGCCGATAATGATCTACTTGGCTTGCGTTACATCTGTGCATGTTAGGGTTAAGCCGATAATAAAAAGGTGTTAGTTTTGTTTGAATACAACTATGATGATGTTAAACCCTATCCTATCAATGATAATGAAATATGTTGGGCTATATTTGATGTTAAAGATCAAGAATAATAGATCTTGATTCTACAGTTAGGATATCTATGATAATGAAACATTAGATTTGGCAGCTATTAAATGTTTGTAAATAATAGTGTGATGAGAATAAATCAACCCTAGTTTGGGTGTAGATATACTGTATTTTTCTCTGTCAATTCAACAATGCCATTCTTTTCTTTGCTTTTAATAACATGATATTCTGTGATGTAAATTCTGCCACATACAGTTGATAATACAGAAAACAAGAAAATGACAGTGCATTCGTCAGTTAATTTAATTGATTATGAATATAGCAATTTTCTATTTTAATTCAATCTCCCTATAGTTGTCCAATTTGGACCTCTGGAAAAGAATGAAAGAACAATACAGTACTCCTTTTTTTTGCACAAAAATAATACAGTGATGACAATAATTTCTATAAAGATCCGACAGATTCAAACAACAAATAAAAGAATAAGTATGTGGTTAAATAGAATGCATGATATTGGTTTCCTTTGAAGAAATAACTGATGGTCAGTAAACCCTAGATGTTAACACCATGTCCACCTGAGTGTGATGAGAGGGAAAAATCACTCAAGAAGCCTGTTCCACCCAACCTGCTCCCAAGCAGCCAAGATGTCTTCCTTAGGACCCCCGATCCTATCCACTAATCCACTAGGAGGAAGAAAGTTCTGAAGCTTAGGATCTCTACTTGTAGCAGCAAGAAATTTTATCCAGCCTTACAGGCTTAGTGAGCAATTGGACCAGCACCAGCACCTCTGGTCTATCCTTCTCATAACATTTGCAGACTTACACTTGCACTCTCCACAACCTTCCTATTCGAATCTCTTAGCCATCACCTGTTGCCCTGAGGAAATGTTTCTGCAAAAAACATTGTAAGAGCTCCCTGCTCAATTCGAATTGCCTTTTATAGTCTGCCTAGGTATTTTTGTAATTACTGGTCATTAGTGAGCTACATGCTCACCTCCCTCCACCTGGAGGGCGAAATGCCACAAAATTAGGGGGAGTTGTCCCATAACAACAACTAATGGTAGAGTGCAAATGCTGCTATTTGTCCCAGTCCTTCCAGCAGCTTCCATTCCTCCTAGTGGGCCAGTGGACACTCTTGTAACAACTTTAAGGAGTGTTTGTCTCCCATTTTTATTTATTAAATAATAATAATGAGTCATTACATTCATCTTTGACCTAATTGGTCATAATTACAAAACTTGTAATTATAATTTAACACAAAGTATTTTGCAAAAAGGATAATAGTAGAAAATAATTATTCTCAAAAATTGGGTAGGTGACAGAGTTTGTGCTTGAGCTGCTCAAAATCTGGCTGTTGTGTTGGTGTCCACGTGAAGATAGTATTCCCACTTCCTTTATTCAACTAAGTCAAAGGCTAGGCTATATGACTAAATCCAAGTATGAATCGTCGATAAAAAATTTCCAAACCAAGAAATATTCTTAGTTCATTAATGTTTTGAAGAATGGGCCAATATTTGAGGATCTGTATCTTCTCTAGGTCGACATGAATGCATGTATAGTCAATAACATACCCCAAGTATTTGATGTTGTCCATCGCAAATGAACACTTTCCCAAATTCAAGTAGAGTTGATGTTGTCGAAGGGCATCGAGGACTTGTTGGAGCTGTCGAACATGTTCCTCCCACGATATACTAAAAACCAGGATGTCCTCGAGGTAGACAATAACAAATTTTCCAACAAAAGGTTGAAGAACGTCATCCATGTATCGTATGAAGGTTGCAGGTCCATTGGTTAAACCAAAAGGAATGACTAACCATTCAAACAATCATTCCTTGGTTTTGAAAAGCAGGGATCGCTTGGAATCTGATGATATCCTGACTTGAGATCAAGTTTAGTGAATAATTGAGCACCTTTCAGAAAATTAATCAATTCATTTATTTTTGGTAAAGGGTACCAGTTCTTTACTAAAATCTTGTTGAGTGCCTTGTAGTTGATGCACATGCACCAAGTCCCATCTTTCTTTGGAACAAGAACAACTGGACTTCCACAAGGAGAGGAACTGGGTCGGATATGGCCCTTGTCGATCAAATCTTGGATTTGTCGATGAATCTCTCATTCTTGATGATGGACCTCATGTAGACAGATGTGATAGGTAATGAAGAACCAGGAGTGAGTTCAATGGAGTGTTTTACCTAATAGTGTAAAGGTACTCCGTTTGGTTCTTTGAACACATTCTGGTATTCTTCAAGAATGTTGTTGATCCATTACTGTTGTGGAGGACTATGGTTGTCGGCGAGTTGACTAGTTACTACAATATTTCTAGAATGTTGAGGCTTAATCATGATCAATGTAAATTAATGATCATGGATGATTAAATTTTTAACATGTTTATCAAATACCATCTCAACTGTCGATGCAGGTCGCCACTCTGGTAAGCCATACCACTGATCCCGAATTCTGACAATCATCTTCTGTGGTCGTGACTAATAACTTCCATGTCGATCCCACAAGTATGGATTTTCAAACACAACGGTGGCTACTAAGAGTGGTGCCACATCATAGAGTACTTCATCTTTGAAAGGATTAATGAAGTAGGCGAGTTTTCATTGTCGGGTGATTCGAAGTTCCTGTCCATCCCTCATCCAACCGATGTATAAGGTTGGGGATGCGGAGTAGTGAAAAGACCAAGTTTCTTCAAAGAGTTTCAGAAACAAATTTCTTCTGGCTTCCATTATCCACAATCAGATGCAAAGGATTGTTAGGAAACCATATTCGTGTATGGAATAGGCTCTCTTGTTCCTCCTCATTGACAATAGTTGAGGCGGCTAGAGTTTTCGATGTCGATGCCAGGAGAGTTGACGATTTCGGGTTGGATTCCACAAAGGATTTGTTAGTCGAGTTAGATGTAGACAATTTCACTAAGAATCTCTTTCGAGCTTTGAATTCAAACGCATCATGCCACGATGAGTTGTGGTAATCACACCATTTCCTGGTATGGGGTTGTTTACTATGTTCCCTCTTATCTCTCTGAGAAGGTCTCTTATCCCGATCTTGGTTAGATGGAGTCGAGTGAGATGAGCATTTGGACTTGTCGGAGTCGGTTGACGACGGATGCTTCTTGTCAAATGGTTGTCCTGTTGGCTTAGTCAATATGCATGCTTTTCCTTTCTGCTTCGCTTCAATATTGCTAGCATAATGGAATGCATCCGTGAGCGTATTGACAGTAAGGAACTCCATCTCCTGCTTAATGTATGGGGACAATCTGCTGATGTACTTCAGAACACACAATTTCTCCTATTCTCAAACGCCAAGTCTAGTCATCAATCGATAGAACTCGTCGGTATAGATCTACACTGACTCGTCTTTCCATTTCCTTAGTGGTTGCCACTTCTTATATTGTTTCTAAATGTATTTGGGTGGGTAGAATTCCCTTCGGACATGCTTGACAAATTTATCCCACGTTTCTATGGGGTTGTTTTCTTTCTCCTTTTTTGTCGATACATTCTCCCACCAACAATGCACGGAAGTCGCTATTTTCAAGGATGCAATGGTGATCTTCTCAGCTTTTGAGATTTGATTCACATAGAAATAGGATTCCAACTGCTTTACCCAGTTGTCTACAGATTCAGCATCAATATTTCCTTCTAGATTTGGTATATCCAAGTTCATTTGTACCTTGAAAGGATTGGCTTTGTCAAAGGAATTTATTGTCAAATTTCTAGCCGAAGTCTAGCCAAATGAACTAGTGAGTCAAGCAAGAATCTCATTGAAATGCTCGTACATTTCAGTTTGATGACAAGCAAGTTTTTGCTCAATGAGTCGCTTTGTCTCTTCAGATGCATGTTTATTGTTTGCTTCTTCTGCCATCTTCAGTTGAGTGTTGCGAGCTGGTAGATACTCAGAAGTCGAAGGTAGATTCTATCCAGATTGTTGGGTTTGTGATCGTGTTTGAATAGGCATAAGTCAAGTAACTTCAGCAAGAAGTGTCCACAAAACTTACGCAAGATCAAGCTCTCATACCAATGATCCGCGTCACCCAAGAGTTCGATGGGGGACACCATGTTCAACTAAATAAGTCGAGATCTGTTATGGTGGAAAGAAATTAACTAAGTCGACAATCCAGAACAAGAAAACAATTAGGAATATATACAGACAAAATGCAAGAATTTGGATCAAAAAAACTTTTTCTATTATTTCTTCTTCATTCCTCCTTTTTATGTTACAATAATGTATAGACTTATATAGAGTGTTTATAATGCTTGAGATTCCTTCCCGTTAGGTTCAGTTATAAAAGAAGTTGTAGCGGTCTAAGAAGTGCAATCGCCATAGTCGACTGGAAGACAGAGGGACAATCTATCGTAGTGAGTCAGTTGCCGTCGATGTGTAATAGTTGTCATCTACGGAGCGTGCTGGATTCGTCAGTCTTCAGTGAGTGGTGCTGAGAATTTTTCGACTAGGACTATGCCTACTAGTCGTAACAAGCCAATCAACTTCATAGATGGATCACTGTGAATTTTTTTTGGAGTAAAGTCATGATATATAGCTTAGAAAGAAACTAATGTAATAAAGAATACAAATAAACACATTTACTGGAACATGATGCATAGTTAATGGACATCTTTATTGTACATAGAAACACATACCACTAAAGTGTAATGGAGATATCATGGCATTCCAAAAAATTTCGAGGATTGGAACACTCTGGCTTGGGAATCACAAGCACTAAAGAATAAGAAGTAAATAATGTATTATTAATTTAATTAAGGGAAAATGAGGTCATTCAGCTCATATTGAATTTGACCAACACCATTAAAACCATGGATGAGCATATATAAAATAATGTCCTACTACACTATAGAACCATACATAGAATTATCTCACAAACAATGTTTTACCATATGCACTCTATAACTTTCAGAAGGATATGGAACAACTTTGGTGACATTGATTGGACAATTTCATATGCACCGTTACCCACTCTATGGGAACAAATTTTTCAGCAAAATTTTCAATGGAAACTAAACCATGTGTAGTTTATAGGTCTAGATAATGTTCGATGCAACTTTAACTATCTAATGAAGGGAAACTACTAAGTCCTATAAAATAAGACATTGTGGACTTATAAGAATAACGCCATATTTAATATATGACTATGGATATTTAATGATGTAAACATGCCTTTTGGGGCATGGTGAGAATGATTAGTTTTTTTTTTTTTTTTTTTGCAGAATTATGGTCTGATGGCATTTTGATTAGAGACGTGGAAGTGCATATTCATGCTATAGTAGACATTTTAAATGGCTCACTTATATCTGATTTGGTGTTTCATGAATGAATGTTTATGACCTACTTTTGTTTTTTCACCTTTATGGAAGACATGGTTATTTCCACTAAAACATTAGAATCAACAACATAATGAATTTCAGTGTACACTAGCCAACTAAGTTTGTCATTCAAAACAAACATAGGTCATAATGAGTTCCAAAATATCTCCATTAAAGATATGATATCTATGTTCAATAAGATTTTGACAAATTGTCATGAATAATAGCAAAGAATATAGTAAAGCCTAGTTTTATCATATAAGATCAACCATGATTAGGGTGTTGATAGTTTTTAAACTAAAAAAACAAATCAAAGGTATCAAAACACCCAACTCAATCATTGTTGCAAGGCAAATCAATGGTTCTCATGTTTGGGAGTATCCCATCAATGAGTTGTGTAAACCTTTAGCATATAAACTTGGGGTTTTCAAATTATTGGTTAAGGTTTGTAGAATGTAAAGTGTTTATCCTTTCTCTTTTCTTAGCTTTCTTATGAGGTGTAATCTTGGAATTTTGTACTTGAAACATTTCTACGAACAATGAATGTCTAGTTATGAAACAAGTACGTAAGTGAACACTAATCACATATTTAAACTCAATGAAATCTTCATCTTTCTCTCCATCTATGTTTGAATCTATATTTGTGTAGGCCATTCAAAATGTTAAAAAATAATGTGTATCAAGATATCTTCTTAGTTATTATATGTACTTTGCATTTCATCTAAAATTTACTCAGAATCATATATAATCTTTCTCAACAACATATGCTTTTATATGTTTTTTCTCAATAACATATTACTTTAAACACCAGGTTATGTCCAAAATAGTTTTTATTTGCCTTTGAGATATAGTTGCGTTGCTAAATAATAAAATATTTTTTTATTTTAAAACTTAAATTTAATTAATAAAATTAAAGTATTCAAAGAATTAATTTTTTATAAACTTGATTTTGATAATAAAAATAAAGCAACCAGTAAGCTAAGGCAAAAAATTATACACTTGCTTTAATTAATAAAATTAAAGCAATAAAGAAAAATAAAACATAAAATTATAAAAAAAATAAAGCATAAAATTATTAAAGTTTCTCTTATCAATTATGGAAAAAATATAAAACTATTTATTTGAAAGAAATAAGAATAAAGAAAAATAAAACATAAAATTATAAAAAAAATAAAGTATAAAATTATTAAAGTTTCTATTATCAATTATGGAAAAAATATAAAACTATTTATTTGAAAGAAATCAGATTAAAGTCTATAGCATTGGAATTCACAAACAATTAACTATCAACAAGAAGAAAATATTTAATTCATTCTTGTCCAAAGAATAAATTCGAACTGTATGATTGCATAACTTTCGAATTTGCAAAACAATAAAAAAAATAAAAAATAGGTAATTTAATTCATCCTTTTTCTTGTTAAAAAATAGATAATTTGAGCTCTATGATTGTCATTGCATGCCTTTTGAATTTGCAAAACAATTAACTTATTAAAAATAATATTTAATTCATCCTTTTCTTTGTTGGCAAGATGAAAACAATTAACTTATTAAAAATAATATTTAATTCATCCTTTTCCGGGAAGGCAAGATGAAAAAATCTGAACTGTATGCCTGCATACCATTGGAATTCGGAAAACAACAACTATCAAGGAATTTTAAATATAAAAATTTATAATGAGACGCCTCCAAAAAATCCTATATAGAGATCTTTGAAGATTGGAACCATGCATGGTAATTTTGATATTCAAATGTATTCCACAATTCACATTAAGGTCTTCCGTGTAATATTTAATAAGCCCAAATGTTCCTCAGTAATGAATAAGGAAATCGATCTAGGAGAACACCTATTTTCGGCATGGCTCACCGGCCTTGTTGCATTGCTGTAGTAGAGGTTCCTTCAATGAGAAGAAATACCAAAGCTCAAGCTAATGGTATTCCACCAGCTTTTCGAAAGGTCGCCCTTCACATGATGTTGTTGCTGCTGAGGAGGATTTTTTATAACTTTCTCTTCTTCAAATTTACTATGATGTTTCTTGCACAGGAGGAAATTCCTCGTTCCTAGAGCTCCAACAACTTGAGACGGTTCCACAGCTACAAATAACCAATAATGACAAAGCCCTCATAAACCAAAGATATCATGTACAAATTCAGCATAACATTCATTTTAAATGTTCTAATTTTCAAATTTAACAAATCTTCCTGATTCTTTTGCCAGGTAATTACTTGTTAGCTTTTTAATGCATTACTAATTTTGTTGCATGCTCAGTGTCCAATGCATAGAAATGCTTTAACCGGGATGCAAATAAAAAGGTATAAAAATAGAGAGAATACACTGGTAACAATAACAATACAAATTAAGGAAAACTTGTGTGGTATAACCCTACCTTCCGTTCCACTGTTAGCACAGTATAGCTCGAATTGTTTAGTATTGAAGCCCAGAACTGGAAGACGACCTTCCCTGGCGTACAATTTCAGAGCAGTTTCAATTATTTTATGCACTGTGTCATCTTCTTTGGCCAAAAATCTGAACGGACCAGCACTGCCCAATACATTTATTGTAACCAATAAACGATTAACCTGGCTGGCTTTCACCTGCAGCAAAACAATTAAGGGTTAATGAACACGAAAAAATAAAAGACACCAGGCAGAGGCAATGTTAAAATAAATAAAGAAAAGAAGGAAGCTATACCTGGTTCTTTCGGAGCAAAGAGAGAAGCGGGGACTTGGTATATTTAGGCAGCAGCAAACGGCTTTGGCCTGCAGAAGCGTGATCAGGTGGCGCTCCAGAATTCTTATGGGAATTTGTTGTGCCATTCTTCAACTGCAATGGATGATTCCTCGTAGGGCTGGGCTGTTTAGGGTTAGGGTTAGAGGTACATCCCTTCACGATATGGCCCTGCTTCATCCTTGGATCAGGCATGGCGATTATATGTAAAAACAAAGGAAAAGCAAAGCAGCAGCAACACTCTAAGGATCAGAGACCTCTAAGAGTCTAAGGTACCAGCCCTGCCTGAAAACGCCCAAGCTCCCAGATGCGTATAGACAGCAGAAGCAGCCCTTCTGTATTGTGATTTCTCGTCGGATTCGGGAATGGCCTGCAGGAGTCGATCCTTTCTCCATGGAACGAGGAAGCTGCATCAAAGTAGTGCGCACCATTCAAAGAAACGATTCGATCCTAACCATGGAGTACTCAAGATAACCAGAAGCTACAAAACCAAATAAAATGGAAACAGAACCCTCGAATATAAGCGCAACGCAGAAACCAGAGAGAAGAATAGTGTTGGAAACGGATTTTTGCACAGAAAAAGGGTGATCCGATGCTATGCTATGCTCGGTTGAAAGAGTGGTTGGCAAAAGGTCTCATGACAACTCACTCAGTCGGTCAGTCAATACATAGAACCGTCCAAGTAGAGTATATTACAGCCCGTCTGTTGCGTGGGCCATTACTTTTAAGTTTTGTAACATGAACGCTAGGAATCATATTTATATGACCACGTCTCAAAGTTAATAGGCGTTCTCAATTTGACGTGGCATTGAATTCTTGAGAGACAACCTGAACCGTTTAATACCATTGCAATGCCTCTTAGTCCAACATTAGTAAAAGTTGGACTTGTAGAAAAAGTTAAATGCAACTGTCATTATGTCTAGAGAATTGTTTAATTATTTTAGTTTTGGGAAGCTTGAAATAAGTTTAAGAATACACTAATTGCATAACCTTTTTAAAAATAATTCAATGAAATTTCTTTAATATTTTGGCGTTACCCAATCTTCAACATGAATGTTGACTACTTTATATATATATATATATAAATCAAAACCAATGTAATTAATAATAAAAAACTATTGTAACATTTTTTGCAAAACATTGTTATAGTATTTTTTGTCACACTTGTCTCATAGACACTATGATGGTTCATTTCACTTACTCTTTTTTGTAGAGTTTTTTTATCCCTCACAATTTATGAACAATGTTTATTCTTGGAAAAACCTCTTAAAAAACCATGTTTTCCAAGATGTGTACGTGACCTATGTGTGTCTCGATCGTGTCCACGTGACTTATTATTGTCTAGCCCGTGTGCATGCCTGTTCTAGGGTAAAAATTAAATAAAAGTTAATTTACAGAAAATATTACAGTTTTGGTCATTCCCAACTATCCCAATCGTGTAAGTAACCACTCATAACGTCCCTAACTGCCTCCCCATCAGTATATAAGAGACATAGGAGAAGGAATTTGGGGAGGCAAGCATTAGAGAGCACACTCATGCTATTGAATTTCAATCAAAGCTGAAATCCTATTGTCCCTAGTCTGCAAAAACACCATTCCAAGTTATCTAAAACTATATTTTCAGCAATTGTTGTGACCTTTTGTTGTGCCAAAGAATTGAAATGATTCATTTGGGCATATCTCCTTCAATGAACCAGATTGAATGTGAGAGACTTGGGTGGAAGGACTCTGATCTCGGCTTGAGAATGATGCCACAACATGATTCAAATGATATCTTTATGTAACTTGTTTTTCAATTTATAAAAGAACTCTCTTTTTTCATCCAAATTTGAGTATTTAACTTTCAATTTTGAATTCTTGAACATGGATGAGTAATTCAACAATTTGTTTATGAAGTCACATTTTTACAACAGTAATTACTTTCTTATCAATCCTTGCTTATTTGTTAGGTTAATTTTAGAAGTGTTGGTGAGAAGATTGGAGCAACAAACAACCAAGAGATCTACATCAAACGAAAGGATTCTAGGTGAATTGTTATTTTAAAACCCTCTTTGTGTTTTCCAATAAAGTTTGCATGCAAAGTGTTTGAACCTAATTTTGTTTGAATAGTTTGAGTTTCTTTTGAGTATCGCTCTGTGGTGGTTTTCCCAAAGACCATTAGGGTAGGTTTAATCTCCCGAAATAGAATTGGGGACTCCACTCGGAAGTTTTTCCGTTTTGGGTAGTTAGGGATTCTCTATTTGTTGTGTGAATTTTGCTATATTTTTGCTTTGTTTGCAGTCTATTTTATGAAATTTTCTCATTTTAGGTTGTTAGATTGTCATCCTAGAACCCTTATGAGAGAAAATATTGTTGTAGGGGCACAAAATTCTTTAATTTTTTCCTTTTTCCTGTTTATATACACGAGTAACAATATCCACAGTTGTGTACTTTTCTTGTAGGTTACTTTTTTTTGCAAAAAAAATTATTTATGCCTATGTACACGACCTATCGAGTGGACAACCCAATGGACATGACCTACATGTGTCTAGCCTATGTACATACCTTTTTTTGTTCCTTTTTAGTTTCTCTCTCTTGAAACTAGAAAAGTGGGTCACTGTGTGTCTAAGTTCACTGTCAAACACTGATATTGGTTGTTGCTTTCAAAAAATCAATTGTCGTTTTACAAATAGAAAACAAAAAGAAGTCTTTCCGAATTTCAGGGTTTTACTCATGTTTGTTGTGTTTGAACTATTTTTGTAAAGTTTTTAAGAGTCTAAATTCTTGTGAAAAGGTTTATGTTCTTACTTGTAGTTTTATGTTTATATCATCACAAAAAATCAAGAAAAAATCTTTGTTTTGTAAGTTTTATTGTGGTTGTTTTTGCATTTTGAAAAGAAGATCATTGTTGCTTCTTTTATTTACACTTTTGTGCATTAAGTGAGGATGACTTTGTAAGTTGTTGTATCTTTCTTTTTTTGCATTTCTAAGACATAAAAGTTTGTTTGTTTTCTTTCTTTACAAAAAGAAAAGTTTGCTTTCTTTGAAAAAAATTCAAAAAATTTCAAAAAAGAAAAAGAAAACGTTGTTCTTCTTTTATTGTTAAGTGTGCATTCATTTTCATTGTTAAGAAAAGAAAAGGAAAAAATTAAAAACTTTTCATTTTTGTTTGGTTTGGGTTTTTTATTTCCAGTTTCTTAAAAAAAGAGAAAAAGGTTGCTTTTAGTTTTTCTTTTAAAAACTAGTTTCAATAAAAGAATGGAAATTAAAAAGAAATTCTTTTGGGAAAAGCTTTTACTTTAAAGAAGTGTTATAATGCTTTTTTTAGTTACGGATTATTTTGTTTTCCATGCTTCTATATCTTTAAAGTGTCTCTTATTTCTGGTAAGTGTCACAACATCACTAGTTTCACCTCTGCATCCTTTGATTTATAAAGTCACTTAAAAAATAATGCTTCATTTAAAATCAACTAGACTTTTGTTTTATAGGGTTCACTAGTAACTTAAGGCTAGAGCTTTGGATTAGGTTCTTTGCAAACTATCCAAAGCTACTTTAAACTGTGAAACCTAGGTGTCTTTCATAAGGATAGAAAAATAAAACACTGTAAGGGTGTGGCTGGGAATCTCTACTCAAGGGTACTCGCACGAAGATGGTACCCAAAAAATGTTGCAATGACAACGCATGAGCGCAAAAAAACAAAGACGTGCACATGCCTCTAAACACGTGTACGCGCTACTGCTTCGGCAATGTCGATCGTCCACGTTGGTGAGTTGACGTGGATAAAATAAGCGCGTACACGCTATTAAAAACACGCACGTGTATCTATATAACCATGCCAGCGTATGAGAGCACGCGTTATTAACGTGTACTCAAAAATAGGCACGCACGCATTGTTAATGCGCACGCAAAAAACACGCATGCGGGCTCCTATGTTTTTTTATTAAAAAAAAACACAGTTCACGGGTTTGTTATCACAATAACAAACCCGCGAGCTAGGATTTGAGGAGTTGGAGCCACCCGAGCGCATTTGGAGCACCCAATTACCTCCCACTCAAAATCAAACTCAACCTCCACTAATCCATTGCTGCCAATGTCTCCAGGTAGGTGCTCAACCATTCATTTTTTTGTTGTTTTTTTTGTATTTTTTGTGTTTTTCATTACAATTTTAAATTAAAAAAAATTACAATCAATTAAAAACCAACAAATTTTCCATGTAGATAAATTACACATAACAAAATGAGAATCACACCACAATCGTCAGAGGAAACCAGCGAAACCAAACCGTCAGACAATAACATTAACATTGGAATGGACAATGAACCTGATGATGAACCATTTGAAAACCCCAAGGATGAATTACATCAATATTTAAACCAATTAAGAGTATTAAGTGATGATTTGAAGAACACTAAGGAACCCTCTCAAGTTTCCTTGGCTACATCATTGCAAAACATCATTGAATCTATCAACATTTCCCATCGTGAGATCACTAATCTGAGCCAATATAGGGATCAAATGAGGGAGTACTATTCCACTGGGATATCAAAAGAACAAATTAAAGACCTCAACATCACAATAGCACAATTGTACAACAAATTCATAGATCCCAGGACAAGGAAACCTCTAGATGTGAGGAAGAGACGGGTTTGCATGGACTGCTGTAATTATCATACATGGAGAGATAACTGGAGAAAAAGATGGTTTATGGTGTTTGATAGGCCCCCATGCAATAATTTGAAGGTCCCACAGTATTTTCTTAGGAAATTATGCGCCGAGTTTGAGTTAGGCTACCATGTCAATTATTTTGACATCGCTGAGTTTCAAGGTGTCGGTCTTGGCTCTACCCAAGATTGACCTCAGGCCCGCTACAACCCACTCAGAGGAACACCTGCACCCAGGAGAGAACCAAACCCCCTTCCTTAGCCACTTGGGTTTGGTAGCGGCGTAGATGAGATTGATGACTCTGTTAGACGTGCCACACGTCATCTACTTAGACAAACCACATTTGTGGCTATGTCTTCACAAAGTTGGGAGGACAACGATCAACCACACACTATTGCACGGTTTATGGGTGGTGGTCGAGATAGACCAGGTATAGGTGGAACCTAGGAGGGTCCATCTAGTTCGACTGGAACAACGACACATCGATGTTCTCACTATGGTAATTCTTTCCATGGTCCTACGCAGCAGCATGGACTAGGTTAGCTATTGTTTTATTTAATATTCAAGTATTTATTGTATGTTATTCGATATCATATTTTTTAATATATTTGACTTTGAATTACACATTGTTGAATTTATTTGTTTTAATGTAAATTTATTCAGGGTCGAGTCTACATCCTCCAGGTTGGAAGACATTGGTTCCTTTGACCTAGACGAAGCCATGGCAATAGTAGAGGAGATTGTGGCACTATACACACATGTAACTTCTTTACTTTGAATAATTAGATCCATTTATGACTAATTTGTGTTCAGTAATTAAATATCTCTATCCCTATTCTTGCATCTTTCCTTCCTTTCTCACACAAATTAGTTGGCACTGAGTAACTATTTTTTATTATCATTGTTTAAAACTAAAATCAAAATGAATAATTCTCACAAAACATGTTTATCATATTATCATCGTATTTTACAGTTGTGTTTATCATATTGTCTAAATTCTTGAGAGCAATAAATTCATATAATCCATCCAAACAAAAATGAAACCTTATAAAACATGAAAACCTAAGAAAACTAGACATGTGTTAATGTTCACTTTAGGCATCCTTTGCTTCTCCATTTTCAACTTCTTTCATTTATGATGCTACTTGTGCTTATTCTATGTCTTCATAATCACCAAGATACTGTTGAAATGCAAAGTCTTTTGGATGAATACCGTTCACTGAACTTATGGAAACTATAGGGTGGTCAATCAAATATTTATAGTTTCAAGCAAAACCTAGTGTAATGTTATGAGGCATTTCTAAATCTATAGCCAACTTCTCTAACCTTTCACACTATGCTGCCATTCTCTTTTCCATATCCAAAATCCTAGCAAATTGGGATTCATGATGACTACATATACTTTGATTAATATGAAAAATTACCTCTTGTAAGGTGTTCATCTATGGTGATAAGCACCTCGGGACCGTGTGAAGCTTTGTAAATCCACAATGAACACACTCATCATGTTGGTTGTTTTCTTCCATAGTACCAACATAAAGTACAAGAGAAAGGGTGCTTGGAGAAATAACCTAAATTGCAAAGAAATTCCCTAAGTCTCCATTGAGATCACCTAGACAATAAACCAAAAAAGGATTGCCTAAAAAATACAAGTTCAAGTTTTCATCCACAAACCAACATTTCCAATTAAAATAATCATGCCATAGTCCAATTCTTAACAAAGAAACAAACCAAACAAAAGTATTCGCATCCTCTTCACTCTCCAACAACATTCACCACCACCGATACAAATTATGAAGTAACCCAAAACCAAATTTTGGCTCAACCCAACTTACCATATGATGAAGTTTCTTGGAATTAATAGTCAGAGATATCCTACACGTACCAAGATTTTCCATCCGAACCAAATTAAAATTCCCACTAGAGAATAATCCAAGTTCAAGTGTGCATTGATTACTTGAAGGAGGAGGACTTAAAAGTGATTTCCTCTACCACATCCATTTCCATTATCACATAAATGCCACTAAGTGTGCTTGCTAAGGTATTTCATGAAGGAATTAAGTGAGTTATAACACTCCTTTTTCCAATTTGACCATCACATTCACCATGGTTGATGTAAATTTGGTATCACATGAACAAAGAATTTGAAAATATTCAATAAATTCAAACTTTGTATCTATACCATTAATACCTCTAATGATTATAGAAATCGGAGAGAAATTTCCAAAATCTGTCATTCTTACTTGACCAATGAGGAGAGAAGAGTCCCCAAAAATCAAAACATTCCTAATTTGTAAATTCTTCAAAATGACCATTCTTTGATACAAGGCGAGATACCCCCTGCACTTATTTCCCCTATGTGCTTAACTTTGTTGTTGTTATTGTGGCGATTGATTTAAAGCTCTAATTGTCGTGTGTTTTAGTGTGGATTCTTGAGTCATTGATGCCATTTGTAGGTTGGTGGAACCTAGTTTTTTAATAGAAGAAATGATTGATAAACCTAAGAAAAAGAATTAACTCTACCATATTTTTAAGAAAAACAAAAAATAAAACAATGGCACATTCATAGTTTAAAGAAGACATACCTTGGAAACTTCTCAAGGATAAAACCAACAAAATAAGAACACATGATTCTACCTCTAATAAATCTTTCCATCTCTCTCCTAGTTGCCTCATATCACAACGTTAATTCACTTAGTATATTTGGGCTCTAATCCAATTTATATTACTTCTCTTACAAGGTATTCATAGTGATACTACAATCAGCAAATCAATCACTAATTCACCCACAATACTCTCTGATTACACCTAAATCACCTTGCCATTTCATCTCCTAATTCTACCTACCCTACCAAATTGGTATACTTGGCACACTTCCATCCTAAAAAAACCATCTCACTTGGTGCAAATGTATATTAGATATGAGTTGTCCCTATACCATCAATCCTAAATCCATACCATAATCTTTTCCTACAACTTTACTCATCTTCCTACATACCACAAACACACTTACTTCAATGATCCAAAACTAAACTTGAGGTGATATTTCTACTACTGGTATAATCATATCAGATTTGGATTAACATTTAAACCTATAAGAAAATCACACATAACTCTCATAACAAGGTAATCATTAGCTTATGTGATCATCTACTCCCTATTGTTAGATACTATACTTTTACTGCTATTAAGGAAGTAATTGTTGGTCTCTAGTAATCATCAAACTTGAATCTAAAGTAATTGCAGTCATGTTGTTTAAGTACTATCATTTTCATTCTCATTGTCATTGTGTTTATATTGTTACTATTATTTTTATAAATTCAATCTAAATATTGTAGTGTTTGCACAGGTGTCCACGGGCTCTAGCGACCAGCCATCCCCAGTAGGGATCAGTAGATCTTCACGTGTGCAGGTATCGTGTGTATTAAAGTATAAATTTAATTTCAAATTTGATGAATTTTCTTTGTATATTTATATTTTTTTGTATTAAACTATGAGGTTATAAATGTGTATGTAGGTGCAAGCACCTCGGCTTTCCAGTGCCATTATCCCTCCCTCCCCGACCTTTCAACCACCGTATATGTCAGTTGTAGCCCCTGAAATACATGTCCTCTTCCATGCATCCCTCCCCACCCCCTTCCATCCAGACCCTCCTCCCATCCAGCACCACACTTCCATCCAGCTCCCCCTTCTGTTTCATATCCTTCGTTCCATCACCCCACCCCAACCCTTCCACCACCTCCCTTACAGTTTCCCATGTTTCCATCCCCCCCCCTCCATCCATGATATACCACCCATCCACATTCACCCATCCCTCCACTGCAACATAGAACTCCCCCCCCAGATTCACCACCACCCTCACTTCCCCTTCCACGGTGGCCCCGTCCATATTACAACCAGTTAGGGTTTATCGCTGTAGACATGCATCTCTACTTCACCCACGCCCGTCCACGCTTCCTCCTTCCACCTCTCATTCTTCCATTGTGCCCCCTAGTGGTGTAGCCACTGTCGATGTAGCTACATCCACCTCTACACCATTTACCCTAGCATCGGAGCAGGTTGTCCAACCGACTGCTCCATCTGCCAGCCCTGAATACAACCAGTTGTGTTCATGATGAGATTGACTAGTTTATGAAAATCTCGTTCAATTTTAATGAAAATTACTATAGGCATCTAATTTCATCATTTATCTGATTGTTATAAATGTTGCATGGTGGCATAGCTGAGAAACTTGGACCACGGAGGAGAGAAACCCCCTCACGACTTACAGTCTCACCTACGGTGAGTTATTTAAGATTTGAAAACTATTTTTATTTTTAAAATGTGTTTTATACTTGTATAATTTCCAGGAAAAGTTGACATATTATTTCTCTCATTTCAGGGCCCAGGGGGACGTGGTCCAAGTCACCAAAAGGACCCAGCTTCCTCTAGCTCGAAGAAGAGGAAGATCGATTTTGGAGATGCACCTGGGAGCACCGAGGGTGGGAAGGAGGATTGAGAGACCCTCCTATGTACACTAGCCATGATGTGGCATTTTGGGCACTAGTTTCCATATTTTGTATAGGGCACAAGTTGTCATTATATAGACATTTGGAACGATTTTCCATTTTTCCAAAAAGTGTATATGATTGGATTATTTTTGCATATTAATAGATGAATCTGCACTTGTCTATATGACTTTGTCTTTAATTCCATTTTTGCTTACCTGAATTTGTCTTCAATAACAATGTCATGGAATTTTTTTCACATACATACAAATGTTATTTCTAGACACCAAGTGACCTCAATATGAGTCCCTTGTATTTGAATGGTTATACATACAAGGATTTATACTACATGTTTTATGGGGGTACACTGAGAATGTAATAATGGTATTTTTTAGAGTAAATTGTGTTCACATACAACATACACACATTGAGCAAATTCACATACACACATACACACAAAATCCAACATACACATCCAACATACAAACATCAAGAAATTTCACATCCAACATACACACATCACACAATAAAATTCACATACTCATAAACAAATCAAAATCATCCAAGTGTAGAGGACTCAATGTGTTTAAACAATGAAAGTGTCACCGATGATGTAATTTAACATTTAATTCAATATGTCACTTCAAATCAGCCTTCTAAACTCAGTTATTAATGCATACAAATTCTTCTAACAATAAAAAAAGGGAAAACAACCTTATTTTACGCAAACCAACACTTACTTGTGTCTTATAGAATCGTCTCTCATAAACACTATGGCCCCAATACAAATTTTTCAATGTTTTTTACACTTGTCTCTTCATGTTGTGTTCAGTTCTTGTTGCATTTGGTACTTCTAAAGATGGGTAATTGACGCAATGAAGCACAAAAGTTTTACCACGTTAATTTGTACATAAACAACATGCACTTATACAAATATCTATACATACATACACATATAAGACCATGCACATACACAATAAATAAACCCTAGCTTGCAGAAGGTCATGCCAATCTTTCTCAAAGGGGTCATTTATGATCTGAAGGCTCCCAGGCGAACGTGGACATCCTAGACACATCCACAATGGCCATCAGCACATGTGGGATCTAAAAGAATCCAAGTCCACTTGTCGGTTTGGGTTTCGTGCCCCTGGAACAAATCCTCAAAGTGTCCCTGAATAGCCATGGCGTGGCCGGAAAAAATTCCCGTACCACCAAAATCGTGACTCTAGTCACGAATCCGTTGATTCCAATGGATCTAGACACCGGGTTTCAACTAGCCCCCCCCACACCGTGCCTCAAACGCTCGAAAATGGTGTTATTGTGCCAACCCAAGAACTAGGGTTTTGCTTAGTTAAGGCCATGCCAATCTTGCTCGACCGGGTCATTTATGATTTGAAGGCTCCCGAGCGATCCTGGCCACCCTGAACACATCCAAAATTCCCATATGCACGTGTGGGATCTAAAAGAATCCAATTCCGCCAGTCGGTTTGGGTTCCATGCCCCTGGAGCAAATCCTCAAAGTGTCCCTAAATGGCCAGGGGGTTCCTAGAAGAAATGCTCGTAGCACCAAAACCGTGACTACGGTCGCAAATCCGTTGATTCCGATGGATTTGGGACCCCAATTTTCAGCTAGGGGGCCCCCACACAATGCCTCAAATGCTCGAAAACGGTGCTATTGTGCCATCCCAGGAACTAGGTTTTTACTAAGTGAAGGCCATGCCAATCTTGCTTGAGGGGGTCATTTATTATATGAAGGATCCCAGGAAAGCATGGCCATCCTGAACACATCCACAATTTCCATATGCACGTGTGGGAGATGAAATAATCCAAGTCTGCTCACTAGTTTGGGTTCCGTGCCCCCGAAGCAAATCCTCAAAGTGTCCTTGAATGGCCATGGGGTTCCTGGAAAAAATTCCCATAGCATCAAAACTATGACTTCGGTCGCAAATCCGTAGATTCCGATGGATCTGGGACCCTGATTTTCAACTACGGAACCCCCCACACTATGCCTCAAATGCTCGGAAATGGTCCTATTGTGCCATCCCAGGTACTAGGGTTTTGCTCAGTGAAGGCCATGACAATCGTGCTTGAGGCAGTCGTTTATGATCTGAAGGCTCCCAGGTGATCGTGGCCATCCTGAACACATCCAAAATTCCCATATGCACGTGTGGGATCTAAAATAATCCAAGTTCACTCATCGGTTTTGGTTTCATGCCCCCGGAGCAAATCCTCAAAGTGTCCCTCAATGGTCACGGGGTGCTTGGAAGAAATGCCCGTAGCACCAAAACCGTGACTACGGTCGTGAACTTGTCGATTTCGATGGATTTTGGACCCCATGCTTCAGCTAGGGGACCCCCACATCATGCCTCAAATGCTCGGAAATGGTGCTATTGTGCCATCGCAGGAACTATGGTTTTGTTAAGTGAAGGCCATGCCAATCTTGCTCGAGAGGGTCATTTATGATCTAAAGAATCTCGGGCAATCATGGCCATCCTGAACACATCCATAATGGCCATATGCACGTGCGGGAGATGAAATGATCCAAGTCCACTCGCTGGTTTGGGTTCCGTGCCCTCAGAGCAAATCCTCAAAGTGTCCCTAAATGGCCACAGGGTGCCTGGAAAAAATGCCCGTAGCACCAAAACCGTGACTTCAGTCACAAATCCGTAGATTCCGATGGATCTGGGACTCCGAGTTTCAGCTAGGGTACCCCCCACGCCATGCCTCAAATGCTCAGAAACGATGCTATTGTGCCATCCTAGGAACCAGGGTTTTGCTCAGTGAAGGCCATGCCAATATTGCTCGAGGGGGTCATTTATGATATGAAGGATCCCGGGAGAGCATGGCCATCTTGAACACATCCACAATGGTCATATGCATGTGTGGTGGCTGAAAGAACCCAAGTCCGCTTGTTGGTTTGGGTTCCATGCCCCCAGAGTAAATTCTCAAAGTGTCATTGAATGGCCACAGGGTCCCTGGAAAAAAATATCGTAGCACCAAAATCATGAATCCGGTCGTGAATCCATCAATTCCGATTGATTCGGGACCCTGGGTTTCAACTAGGTGACCCCCCACATCATGTCTCAAATGCTCGGAAACGGTGCTATTGTGCCAACTCCAGAACTGGGGTTTTTCTTAGTGAAGGCCATGCCAATCTTGCTCGAGGCAGTAAATTCTCATCTGAATGCTCCCTGGCATGTGTGGCCATCGTGAACATGTGCACAATGGCCATACGCACGCGTGGGAGCTGACGCAACTCAATTCTGATTCCCGGTTTGAATTCTATGCCCCCGATAGGGATTTTCCATGTGTCCCTGAAAGCTTTTGGGAGGCGAGTTTAGATGGGCCATAAAATAATCACCATGGCTTGGATTGATGAACCATCAACTCTATTGGAATTTGGACATTATATTAATGCTAGTAGTGCCTCTCTCCTCTAAGCCTATTGCATGAATCTCGTCTTGTTTGACAATTCCAAAAGACAAATATCTCTATATAATATTGAGAAAAAAGACCAAATTAATTACATAGAGGATCCATTTTGGTGAAGATGAGTGAGTTATAAGTCCCTCACTTATAAATCATATGGTACCATGGAAATTGAATCCTTGACTATGGTGTAGCTGCTAGAACTTTGAATAGAAAGAAAACTCAACATTTGCAAAGAAAAAATATAAAGTTTAGAAGACATGTAGCCATCAATGTATAGCTTCTATAAGATAATATGACATGGAAGATAAGGTCTAGATGTTTGACCAGAGAACAATATATATGGAGAATAACCTCTAGACAACAACAAGACTCTTTCCACTGCTAAATAATTAAAATCAAGAATAACAATTTAAACAGATAGTCAGAAGGAAAAGAGGCTCACTTAGATGATGACTCCGTTGCACTAAGGGTTGGTAGAGAAGGAAGAAGCATTTGTAAAGCTACAAGTAGTCACGAAAGAGCACAAGTAAGAAGATAGACTTTCCATTGTGACTGTAGAATCCAACACCATGACAGAGACTAGCATGGTAAGTTCACCTTCTCAAGACCTTTCGAGAGAATCTTTGGTGATTTCCAAAAGCATACAAGAGGCATTGGTTCAAATTTTTTAAGGTAAATGGGATATGATGGACAAGGGATATGTACGAGAAGTAAAGGTATCATATTACCCATTGTAGCTGAACTAAGGGTTAAGCATGGATTCCTAGGTTACAATGGCACATAGGAAAAGGCATTGACCACCAAGATCAATTTTTTGAAGGTGAAAGACATTGCGGAATTGGCCTACTCATTAGAAGAAAGATATAAAATGAATGAATATGGAAACACACTACCACTTTATCCTTCTCATGAAGGATTACATCAAGGAAATTGTGAGATAATTTCAAAGAATCATCCTATAACAACACTTAGAGAATTTCATGTTAGTATTCACATGCATGCTCATTACGTGGGAAGAGAGTTCATCTTGAGGCATTCTATTGGGAGAAGCAAGCCACATCCCATGAGATAAGATATTTTAAAGTAATAATGGAAAGAAGTCTTCACCAATACAACAAGAAACTCAGTCACCTAAATAAAAGAATGATTTCAAGCAGTCCATGTAGCACCAAGAATTATTGCCACCACTACAAGTTGAGTGGAAATAGGGAAGAAAATTATTGATGAATTCATCCAGAGCTTCACCCTAGAAACCTCGTAGCCAAGATAAGGTCATGGAGATTGAATTCGAAAGGGAACAAACAGTTGTTTGAATATCTATCCCAAGGAGTAGAAGTCTTCCAAGGATTTATAGCAACACAAGAGGTTAGTGTCAGCAACAATGTGGGAAATAGGTTGATGCAACTATGTTTTCTTGTCAATATTGTCATTCAATTAACATTGCAACATCAAATTGTTTCCATGCTATGAAGAAATTGATCCTAGCAGAAGAGGATAGTCTACCACACTTATTGTTGTGGATTTGTTGCATGATGACATATGCTTGTTGGGATATCACTAAAAAAGAGAAGACCAAAATTATACTTGGTTTCCATTGGCTACCAAGATTGGTTGTCTCCAATTTTGAGAATGAAAGAGACTTGCACATTGAAAATGGAAATGAATTTTGATTGAAGTGTTTGGATATAAATATTTCTTAGATAAGAGATTCAATGGGATCTAGAGTTGAGAGCCATGTTGGAAAGAAGAACATAAAGGCACATTGTTCTAGAATTGGTTTCCTTATAATATTTTGGAGACCAAAAAGCCTCTCAATATGGAGGTGTGATTTGAAATGGAATTGAACAAAATCGTTGTTTTCTAAAGCTCAATAGAAAAAATCATTTCAATAATTCATGAGGGTTAAATAAAGAGAAAAGGACATGCAAGTTTTATAAATTAAAGAAAATAAAAGAGAAAGAAAATTTAAATGAAAGAAAAATGAAAATAGGAGAGAATACACAAAATGAAAAATTCCCATCAATCCATTTACTTGGAGGAATACACACTCTATTTACCTCATGGTCCATTTGTCAACTTGGATACAAAGTCCATTTATCTCATCCATTTGAGTAGTGTATGCACCCATAATGTATCCCATTGTATGCAGTAACTATGAATTTTATAGTATGGGAAACATTATGAGTGCATAACTATGGTTCAAGGATGAAACCAACATATTCAGGCTTAAAAGTTTTGTGCACCTCAAATATATCTTGGGACCTTAACTATTCCTCAAGGAGAATAGTAGTGTCTTTTATAGCTCATGGATCATGCACATGGTATCAAACCACCACACGTGCTTTCTGAAGAGAATATTTAGACCATGGGTGTAATATGGGAACCATTACAAAGTTTTGTGCACTATATCTAGGTCTCTAAATTACCTTGAACATGGTATGGGGATAAAAATGTATTAGGGAATGGCCGCGGGGTGCCTGATAAAAAATGTGTCCCTAAATGGCCACGGGGTGCCTAACCAAAATGCTCATAGCACCAAAAACCTGAATCTTCTCATGAATCCGTCGATTGTGATGGATTCGGGACACTGGGTTATAGCTAGGAGACCCCCCACACCGTGCCTACAATGCCTTGAAATGGTGCTAATGTGCCATATCCGAAACTAGGGTTTTGCTCATTGAAGGCCATTCCAATTTTTCTTAAGGGGGGCATTTCTCTTCTGAAAGCTCACAGGCGTGTGTGGACACCCTGAACATGTCCACAATGTCCATACACACGTGTGGGAGCTTATGGAACCCAGGTCCACTCATTGGTTTGGGTTTCGTTCCCCTAGAGAAAATCCTCAAAGTGTACATGAATGGCCATGCAGTGCCTGACCAAAATGCATGTAGCACCAAAACCAGGACTCCGGTCATGAATCCATTGATTGCGATGGACTCAGGATGCTAGGTTGTAGCTAGGGAACCCCCCTCACCATGCCTCCAATGCCCTGAAATGGTGCAAATGTCCCATCTCCAGAGCTAGGGTTTTACTCAGTGAAGGCCATTCTAATTTTGCTCAAGGGGGCCATTTCTCTTCTGAAGGCTCCCGGGCGTGCATGGCGACCGTGAACACATCCAAAATGGCCATACGCATGTTTGGGAGCTGAAGAAACCCAACTCCGCTCGTTGGTTTGTGTTCCGTGCCCCCGGAGAAAAACCTCAAAGTGTCTCGGAATGGCCACGTGGTGACTGACCAAAATTCTTGTAGCACCAAAATCGTGACTCTGATAGTGGAGCCATCAATTCTGATGGATTCAAGAGGCTGGTTTCTAGCTGGGGGACCTCCACACCATGCCTGCAACACCTAGAAACGGTGCTAATGTGCCATCTCTGGAACTAGGGTTTTGCTCAGTAAATGCCATTCCAATTTTGCTCAATTGGGCCATTTCTCCTCCGAAGGCTCTCAGGCATGAGTGGCCATCATGAACACATCCACAATGGCCATATGCATGTGTGGGATTTGACAGAACCCAAATCCGCTCGTCGATTTACGTTCCGTGCCCCCTGAGAAAATACTCAAAGTGTCCTTAAATGACCACCGGGTGCCTGACCAAAATGGTCGTAGCACCAAAACCATGACTCTGATCGTGATGTCATCGATTTCACTGGATTCAGGGAACTGGGGTCTAGTTGGGGGAACCCCCACAACGTGCCTCCAACTCCTGGAAATGGTTTCAATGCGCCATCTCCAGAACTACGGTTTTGCTCAGTGAAGGCCATTCCAATTTCGCTCAAGGGAGACATTTCTCATCCGAAGGCTCCTGGGCGTGCGTAGACATCATGAACACATCCACAATGGCCATACAAACATGTGGGAGCTGACGAAACCCAGGTCCGCTCGCTGGTTTGGGTTTCGTTCCCCTGGAGCAAATACTCAAAGTGTCCCTGAATGTCCATGGGGTTCCTGACCAAAATTCCCGTAGAACCAAAACCATGACTCTGATCATAGATCCATTGATTCTGATGGATTCAAGACGCCGGGTTCTACTTTGGGGACCCCCCACACTGTGCCTCCAACTCCCGAGAATAGTGCCAATGTGCCATCTCCAAAACTAGGGTTTTGCTCAATGAAGGCCATGGCAATTTTGCTCAAGGGGGGAATTTCTATTTCGAATGCTCCCAGGCATCCATGGCCACTGCGAACACATCCAAAATGGCAATACGAACGTGTGGGATCTGACAGAAGCCAACTATGCTCGCCGGTTTGGGTTCCGTGCCCCCAGAGAAAATCCTCAAAGTGTCCTTGAATGACCACGAGGTGCCTGACTAAAATTCCCATAGCACAAAAATCGTGGCTCCGATCGCAAAGCTGTCGATTCCGATAGATTCAGGACATCGGGTTATAGCTAGGGAAGCCCCCACACTATGCCTCCAATGCCCGGAAACGATGCTAATGTGCCATCTCTTGAACAAGGGTTTTTCTCAGTGAAGGCCATTCCAAATTTGTTCAAGGGGGGCATTTCTCATTCGAAGGCTCCCAGGCATGCATGACCATCGTGAACACATCCAAAATGGCCATACTCACATGTGGGAGCTGATGGAACCTAGGTCTGCTTGCCAGTTTGGGTTCCATGCCCCCGTAGAAAATACTCAAAGTGTCCTTGAATGGCCAGGGGGTGCCTGACCAAAATGATCGTAGCACCAAAACCGTGACTCCAAACATGAAGCCATCATTTCCAATGGATTCATGACATCGGTTTCTAGCTAGGGGTGGTAGGAACCCGTGCAACCCTTCTCTTTACTTTGTTAGTATATTGTTGTTGGACGCATATGCTTTGTAATTCATGCCGTAGTATTATATGTCCCATGGTATTGACCCATAGTATTGGGCATAGACTTATATAAGTGTGCGCTGAGGCTAATGAAGGTACGGTGAAGTTATTTGTATTGAGCTTGCTCAAAGGAGGTTTCCCCCTCGAAGTGGCCTGTGATCAATAAAGTGATTATGAGTTCTATTATTTCTGCAATTTCATGCATTTTCATCAATTAATTATTGCAAGTTCTTCACATCTGGTATTAGAGCACTTTCTTGGGCTCGTTGGGTGGAATTTCTACCAAATTTTCTTTCACATCTGTTGCAAGTTCGGATCTGGGAATAATACCTATCAGCTTAACTATGGGAAGTACTTGGGCATAAGCCCTAAAAATCATTGTGAGGAGTACCACAGGAACCCCAAAGTAGCTGGCCCATTGAGAGGACTTGCCAGCGAAAAGGGCAACGACCCCTACTTGATTGACTAGTTCCCACCCATGAGGTAAACCAAGAGTTGTCTTTTGTATCAAATCGGTTATCAGTTTTACCTGAGCCGTGGAGTGAGGGGTACTACCCCAATACGCAAGCTGTCAGACATCATTTGTGGCCGAGTGAAACCCCTGAACTGTTAGGAAGCCGAACATACCTCGGGTCCATATCTATTTTCAGCTGAACTATTACGGATCACTTCCGCGCCATTTCAGATCCATTCCGAGCCGTTTCTGATCCAACCATTTCAGATCCATTCTGAAAGCTGTTCCAGATCCAACCATTTCAAATCCAGCCATTTTCAATCCATTCGGCGTCATTTCAATTCCATCTATTTCCAATCACTACCACATCATTGCAGATCCATCAGTTTCCGATCCCTTCTCCACGTAGCAGATCCATTCTGAAAAGAAAGAAAAAATCATTTTTTTCACCATATCTCCTTTCTTTTAAATCTGTTTGCCTTGAAACTTCCCAGACACCCCTGCAATCCCATTATGCATATTTCATTCCTGAGGACCCTATACCAAATTCTACTTCCCAAAGCTAGAAATATCACATTTGTCTATTTTTAGGGTTTTCCATAACTTCTTCAATTTTCACCCACTCGCCTCCAAATTTTGCCACCGTGTGCATTCCCTATTTCTGCTTCTTTGTCCCTCTCCGGAAAATTTTCCCATTCTTTCACCCCGCTTCTGAAATCCTCATTTTCTTCTTCCCTATCCATTCAAAAGTGTCCAAAACCTAGTCAAACCCCAACTACCCATCAGAGTTTTTCCCAAATCCAAATTTCCCTTTACTAAATAAGCTTTTGTTTGTGTTTTTCTACCCATTCCCCCCCCCCCCAGGAAAAAGAAACTCATGGTTATGGTTGTCACCCGCGCAGGAGCAAAAACCAAGGAGGAAGCACTTGCAGCCATCCAAACCAAACTCCAGGATCTGGATGAAAAATTTCTCAACCTCCATCTTGATCCTTCATCCATGAACAACAAACGATAGTCTGAGTCTTCATTAGACCATGGGTTCTCTTCTTCTAGCAATTTCCATGGTCTGAAGCTTGATTTTCCTCGCTTCAATGGTACTGATCCAACTGGATGGATCTATCATGCAAAACAGTATTTCGGTCTGCATAATACTTTTGATGTCAACAAAGTTCCACTTGCATCATTTCATTTGGAACAGGAAGCTCTTCAATGGTACCATCGATACATCAAGGCTCATGAAGAGCCAAAATGGCCATATTTTTTCCAGCTCCTTTTGCAACGATTTGGTCCTAGTTCTTTTGATGACTTCACAGGAGCCCTCACTAAACTTCTCCAAGTTGGCACTGTGAGAGAGTATCAGACAGAATTTGAGAAACTAGCCAATCACACAGAAGGATTGTCTGATGAATTCTACATGAGTTGTTTTATTAGTGGTCTTCAGGATGAAATCCGCTCAGAGGTTAAAATGTTCTGTTCCAACACAATGATGGAATCCCTGAGGTTGGCTAAGTTTGAAGAAGACAAGATTGCAGCCCAACAGCCCTCCAAACCCACTTTTGTTCCCTTTTGAAATATGGGTTCTCAACGACCTCCCATCCCACGAGCTCATCAACCAACTCCTATCAAGATTTTGTCTGAAACATAGATGCAGGCACGCAGAGAAAAAGGGCTTTGTTATAATTGTGATGAGAAATTCACTCAGGGACATAAATGTGTTCAATAAAAGCTCTATCTCTTGGATATGGAATCTCCGCCTGCCTATAAAATTAGTGAAGAAGCTCCAGATACAATGGATGATTAGGTCGACATTCAGGAGCCTCCTATTGACCCCCCATCTCAAGAAAACCAACCAGAGATATCTATCCATGCTTTATCTGGCGTCACCACCCCCCAAACAATGTGGGTCAGGGGTTACTTAAAGAAGCTTCCTCTTATGATACTCATTGATTCTGGTAGCACTCATAACTTCATTGACCCTGAGATCGTCAAATAGGCTGATTGTTTTTTCCATCCTTGCTCCAACATTGAAGTCATGGTTTCCAATGGGGGCACCTTACCTTACAAGGGGAAGTGTCACAATGTGCATATCTCTCTGGAATATTATAACCTGCACTCTGACATGTTTGCCTTGTCCCTAGATGGATGTGATGTGGTTTTGGGCATTCAATGGTTACGCACACTTGGCCCCATCTTATGGAATTTTGCTAAACTTTGGATGTAGTTCTTAGTCAATGGGAAACAACACAAATTTACGAGCTTACAACAAGGGTCTCTCCACATCATCAGTTCATATTGCCTGGAAAATATCCTTAAGAATAATTCACATGGTGTCATCGCTCAACTCCATTCCATTCAGATGCACCCATCAACGATATCTCCTCTACTTCCTTGGATAGATATGCAGGTGTCTTTGCTGAACCAATGGGCTTGTCGCCTTCAAGAGACATTTCCGGTAATAATTTATCCGCATCTACATCTTAGCAGGAAATGCTGGCTATTTTGCATGTAGTACAGAAGTGGAAGCCATACCTATTAGGGAATTATTTTTGCATCAAGATTGATCTCCAGAGTCTGGAAAATTTCCTGGAACAACAGGTCTCCTCCCCAGAACACCTGAAATGGGTTATCCAACTCATGGGTTCTGCCTATGCGATCACTTACAAGAAGGGTAAGGACAATATGGTGGCAGATGCTCCTTCTCACACATTTGATGACCCAGTTTCTCTTACAGCTATTTCTTTGCTTGTTCCAAATTGGTTGCAATATGTTCAACAGGGCTATCTCTTCTATGAACTCCATGCTTCTTCATCGGCAAGGTGCTTTGGGTTCCTTAAAACGTATGATCGGGAACAATGTAACTTCTTTTGGCAGGGACTGAAAATGACAATTCAACAGATTGTGGTTGATTGTGATACTTTCCAGGTCAACAAGGGTGAAACGACAATCCTTTCGGGACTATTCGAACCCTTTCCCATCCCTTCACAGATTTGGACAACTATTTCTATGGATTTCCTAGAAGCACTCCAGTGGTACAATACCACATATAAAAGGACACCATATGCAGTAGTTTATGGACATGCACCGCCAGTTCTTCTTCCATACACCCTCCATAGCTCCCCAGTTCAGGAAATTGACTCGGTTCTTCGAAACCACGATTAGATTCTTCTCATTCTGCAGGACAATATTCACATGGAAAGAATTTGACTGAAACAAGAAGTCGATCAGCACCGTTCTGAGTGCACTTTTCATGTAGCTGATATGGTTCTTCTTCGTCTACAGCCTTCCAAACAATCCTCCCTAAAACTCAAAAGGCGTCAATGGCCCGGAATGCAACCCGAGGATGCTACAGGGGAACCCCTCCTTCAGATTCTGCATCAATTTCCACACCTAAATCTTTGAAGACAAATCTTTTTCTAAGGGAGAGGGGATGTGAGGAACCCATGTCAACCCTTCTCTTTACTTTGTTAGTATATTGTTGTTGGACGCATATGCTTTGTAAGTCGTCCTGTAGTATTTGTTGATCCATAGTTTGTATTAGCCCATGGTATTGAACCATAGTATTGGACGCATATGCTTTGTAAGTCATCCCATAGTATTATATGCCCCATGGTATTGACCCATAGTATTGGGCATAGACTTAGTATATATGTGTCTGTTGAGGCTAATGAAGGTACGGTGAAGTTATTTGTATTGAGCTTGCTCAAAGTAGGTTGCCCCCTCGAAGTGGCCTACGATCAATAAAGCGATTTTGAGTTCTGTTATTTCTTCTATTTCATGCATTTTCATTAATTAATTATTGCAGGTTCTTCACAAGGGGACCCCCCACATCGTGCCTCCAAAGCCCGGAAACCGTGCCAATGTGCCATCTTTGAAACTAGGGTTTTGCTCAACAAAGGCCATGCCAATTTTTTTCAAGGGGGTCATTTCTCTTTCGAAGGATCCCAAGAGTGCATGCCCATTGTGAACATGTCCACAGTGGCCATACACATGTGTGGGAGTTGACGGAACCCAAATCCACTCATCAGTTTGGGTTCCTTGCCCCTAGAGCAAATCCTCAAAGTGTCCATGAATGGCCACATGTTGCTTGACCAAAATGCCCGTATCACCAAAACCGTGACTCTGATCACAGAGCCATCGATTCCGATGGATTCGGGACTCTAGGTTCTAACCGAGGGACCCCCACATCGTTTCTCCAATGCTCGAAAATTGTGCCAATGTGCCATCTCCGTAACTAGGGTTTTGCTCAGTGAAGGCCATGCCAATTTTTCTCAAGGGGGAATTTCTCTTCCGAAGGCTCCCGGGCGTGCGTGGCCACCATGAACACGTCCACAATGGCCATCTACACATGTGGGAGCTGACGAAACCCAATTCCACTTGTTGGTTTGGGTTCCGTGGCCCCAGAGAAAATCCTCAAAGTGTCCTTGAATGGTCACGGGGTGCCTGACAAAACTTTATGTAGCACCAAAACCATGAGTCTGATCGTGGAGCCGTCGATTCCGATGGATTTGGGATGTTGGGTTCTAGCTGCGGGACCCCCCCACATTCTTCCTCCAACTTCCAAAAATGGTTCTAATGTGTCATCTCTGGAACTAGGGTTTGCTTAGTGAAGGCCATTCCAATTTTGTTGAAAGGGGCCATTTCTCATATGAAGGCTCCCGGGCGTGCGCGACCATCATGAACATGTCCATAATGTCCATACCCACATGTGGGAGTTGAAGGAACCCAGCTCTGCTAGCTGGTTTGGGTTCCGTGCCCCCGAAGCAAATACTCAAAGTGTCCCTTAATGGCCACGGGGTTCCTGACCAAAATTCCTGTAGCACCAAAACCGTGGCTCCGATCGTGAAGTCATAGATTGCGATGGATTAGGGACACCAGGTTCTAGCTGGGGGATCCCACACACCATTCCTCCAACGCCCGAAAATGGTGCTAATGTGCCATCCCCAGAACTAGGGTTTTGATCAATGAAGGTCATTCCAATTTCACTCAAGGGGCCCATTTCTCATCCAAAGGCTCCCCGGCATGCGTGGCCATCGTGAACACATCCATAATGGCCATAAGCACATGTGGGAGATGATGGAACCTAGGTCCGCTCACTGGTTTGGGTTCCGTGCCCCCGGACCAAATACTCAAAATGTCCCTGAATGGCCACAGGGTGCCTGACCAAAATGCCCGTGGCACCAAAACCATGAATCCGATCATGAAGCCATCGATTCCGATGGATTCGAGATGCTAAGTTGTATCTCCATATTAGGTTTGGGTCTCCGGGTCTCCAGATTAGTTCTCCAGGTTTGTAGGTCCACATTAGGCTTTCCAGGGATATGTTTTTGTTTGGTTTATAGGGCTAGATCAGGGTCTATAAGCTAGATTAGGTTTTATAGGGCTAGATTAGGTCTCCGGGGCTAGGTTACGTCTCTAGGGATAGATAAGTATTCTAGATTAGGTCTCGGGGGTTGTAGGTCCACATTAGGATTTCCAGGGATACATTTGTTTTTGGCTGGTTTCTAGGGCTAGATCAGGGTCTATAAGCTAGATTACGTTTTATTTCCTCTTGTGATCAGGGTGAATGTCAACATTATTGATGATCTAGTGGCTTAGGATCATGTAGGGGTGATTCTACCACCCAATATATTTACATAGAAAAGGAGAGGTGTGATGATGATATTGACTTCATCCACGCACATTCTACTCTGTGAAACCGGATATGCTCAAAATGGGCGGACGGATCTAAAATCGTGTGAGTATTATTTCCGATGGATGGACGGATCCAGCATGCCATCCACTCATCAATTTCATGGTATATTCCCAAAATGGAATGGTGTTTTTGAAAGCAATGGATGCTCTTGGGAAATACAATGATGCACAGTATATGGCTGAGTTATTCATCAAAACCATTGAAGAAGTAGGTGTTCATTCTTGTGTACAAATCATCACAGATAATGCACCCGTTTGCAAGGTTGCTTGCATGATTGTGGAAGCTAAATATCCACTTGTATCTTCATTTAGGACACCTTTCATTTCTAATTTGCTCGTTGTTTGAATTTATCACAAGATTCATGATTCATCTAGGTGTCTTTGACTCATTTGAGTTGTTAGTGTTGTAGAGTCATTTATACATGCTTTTATTGCTCTTACATGTTTTTTGGACACCTTGCATTGTCCATTCTTTAAATTTAACATTGAATTCCATTGCTTTAGATGTGACATAGATTGGAAAACTTGTTGAGTATGCACACCATATCCTTAACTTTGTTCAAAACACCACAAATGCCCTCACCATCTACAAATAGTACGCTGGTGGACCGGGTCCCTCACACATGGGAGGAAGATAGCACTTAGACGGCTATTTCAGGATAGAAACTTACTTGATGAGGTGTAGATCCACCCCTTTTTGTATTTACTATTAGTCCATTTCACATTTGCTAGTGCCTAGTGGCATTCTGGCATCTATGTAATACATTTTGATTTTGATAACTTAATGAGAAATATGGTTCCGACATCTTGAGCTATTTCCCAATGCCTATCAAATTTCAATGCATCTGTGTCTAATTGTGATTTGTGAATGAAAAATGTGTAATCATTAATGTGTATTGATCTTAATTTCTATTGAATATTTGTAAATGTTCTAGTTTGTAAAAAAAATTGGATCTATATGTCTATATTTTTAAATTTTAATATATTTACATATATATATATATATATATATATATATATATATATATATGTATGTATGTATGTATATAAAACGTGTCTTTTGGGTCCTGATTCCGAGGGTCATCATTCTGTGTCGGACACTCATATTTTTGTGTCTTTCGTGTCCCGTGTCCTCATGTCAGGTGACCTAGGTTCTACTTATTCATTAGAGAGGTGTGATACCTTAATGGAGGACGTTGTTGAGGGTGACTCAAGAGTCGTAGATAATGTGAGTATTACAAGGTATAGAGCCATGGATTATCTCTTGAATGGTTTGAGATGGATTATCCCTTCAAGGACACTAGGTCAATTTGAGCCCGGGGTGAAAAAAGTAAACCGAGAAGCGTAATGGGATTCCGTCAGCTCCTGCAGGTGTGTTTGGGAAGGGTCGGCATGGGAAAGCCACTCATAGTCACCTGACACATGGTTTTGCATAGTTGTTCCACCAATGTGAGACACAAATGTGCATGAATTAGAAGAAGACACACATGTACACCTCAAGATATTGATTTCAAGAAACCTTCAAGCCGATAAATTTACCTCTTTTGATAGCCAAGCATTGGTGTCCTTTCAGGGGTATGAGACAAGTGAATCTGAAGTATCTTTGTTAATGTTTGATGACTATAAAGTGTGTATGGGTGGAGCTAAGTGAGGGGAGATAGAAGCAGTGGAGGATGGTTTTAGGATGACTTCGTAGGATTTTAGTGATGTCCTAAGGGGTTTTTGCAGACTTGATAAAACATAAGAAAATGAGGATTTTGCTCCCCAAGAGGGTCTCTTAATAATACATGTATGTATGTATGTATAAAAAAAAATACATGTACCAACAAAATAACATAAAACTACACATACCTCGATGTATAACATAACATTGTTTGATGCAATTCTATCTCTTATGTAAAGTTGACTGATCTCATTCAATAAATCCATCTGAATCCTTTGATCTATTGCTAATTGTCTCCATCAATCTCTCATGCTATGAATGAGGAAGGAAGTAGCATACCTTGGTTGATCTCTTGCTTGACATTGTTTGTAGATGGATGTTTATTCCAACGATCAAGTTTGTGAAGTGATACACCACTGAACCTGGTCTGTAATCCATGAATACATACCCACTAGTCTTTCTTGACTTCCCATCTCATGTACGATATTCGCCCTTAACCACCATCGAGCCAATAGGAAATTCATTGCCTTCATCATCAATTAATTATCCATTGAGGGTTTGCTTACCTTGGATGCATCGTGCCAACCAATAATCTGTGCCCCATTCATTGTCTTTCGGGGAAACAACTGTGTATATGTGTCCTAGTTGTACAAGATTTGAGATATGGTTGTAGTCTGTCAAAATCGTTGATTGACCCTCCTCTAACTGTGTTGTTTCAACAAGTGCACGTGGGTATAATGCAAGTGACACATGATCCCATTCATCAACCCAGTCCATGCATTCACATTCATCCCATTGGCCACTTCTACAAGGGATTCAAAAGAAAGCAAGTTTTCGCATCCATATTTCAAATAAGGGGTTGTTTGAACTTCGAACTGAATGAAATCCACGTGTTCCTTGTACTGTGCCGCAACTATAGGAACGCATTCAATCTATGTCAACTACTTGCCAAGCATTTCTTACCACACGTCCTATCACTGTTGATGTTTTCTTCTCTCTTGCTCGGTCTCACATTTTTGCAGAGCACCATTGAACTATGGATTCTGCATCTCGGATATGAGGGTTTGTGGTAAACATCATCTCTTCCCTTCATAGTGCGGTCTTGATGCATGCACCAACCCCATCATGCTCGGTCTCAAAGTAGTTCCATATATGTGGCACATTGTAAGTCTTATGCAAGATACTCATCTATTGGAATACTCAGGCATTTTTGAACTGGCCCTCACAACCATCTGACCATATCCAATTCCAATCCAGCTGTATATCTCTCTCCTTTAATTGATCATAGAAAATTCGAAAACAATTTTGCACATAATGCAGATCATGGGTTCTATCATCACTTATGTAAAATTGTGGTTCCTTCAGTATTATCCTCATGCCATTGCTGCTCTCTAGCCCATGCCTATACGTAATATGTACCATTATGCTGACTTGGTCTGAATGGTAGTATTGGCTCTAAATTTCATTTTGTGGATGAAGGGTGTAGTTTTCTGCAAAATCCGCAATTGACACTATGGTTCCAACAGGAAATGTGTCCCTTAATTTTCTGTATTGCTCATCTTTCCATCGCACTACATGCACATGTTGAACATACTACTTGGTTTTCTTGTAGAACTCTATCAATAAATCACATACTCGTTCCTGTTTCCATGAAAATAAGGGCAATATTACAATGTGGCCTTTTGAAAAATGTATATGTCATAAATTGAACGTGTAATATGAAAAATATGCAATATTCATTTGTACCCGTGACTTCACCAATGCAATATTTTTACTTTCCTTGGCATTGTCTAATTGATAGGTTATGTACTTGAATCTCTACATCTCCATGACCATCCTGCCAAATTCGTGCTCCTCGCTTTCATGAATGCAACGGTTCAAAAGAGAAAGCCCACTGCACCTAGAACATGTCCCATATAGACACGATTTTTCATAATATTTTTGTTCTTCAGGCCTTGGACACATGATGTTGTGGATAAAGTCTCTTGATGCATTCGTTGGTAGTATGGATTCATTGCAGCCCTGTACAATGTTAGTATGAAAATCACAAAATATATGTTTATATGTGTCATAAAAATATTCATATTCTACATGGTATCTACAAAAACATGTGTTCCAATCAATGCATATACGAACGTACCATGGTTTGCATTTCTCAAAGGACCTTTGGCCTAGGTTCAATTGTGTGTGCTCATTCTTGAATCTCTCATAGAGTTCAGTCTGTGTGGTGTCAAGGAAGTGTTTAACATGGGCTTCACATTTAATAGAACCTTTTCTGAACTTTATCACGTCTCTTTGGTTTGATGAAGGTTTGGTAGGATCATGCCAAAACTTTTGTACTAACCCCTTAACAACATCAATTAGATTCCTATCTTCATGAGGAAACCTACCGGAAAAAGCCCAACAATATTTCCACCTGAAGTGTCAAGATTTTCTCTTATAATAGAGTACTTTTTAATAGTTTTTCTATTTAGTTTAAGTATGTGATAAGTGTGTGATAGAAGGAGACGTTTCCTTGTGGACTTGCTTACAACTGATTCTGCTAACACATGACGAGCCGCACAGAGATATTTTATACGAGACGTCTTCCCAATCGCATTAAATGAAGATTGGATATTTCTAACAATATGATTCCTAGCCTCTAAACTTTTAACTATCTTTATGCCCAAAATTCTCCTAACAATAACTAAACAATGTGACTTTAACAAACATAGCAATAATTGACATTTACCTGCATCACCTTTGGATTCAAAATATTCCTTGACAATTTTGTTGCATTGCCATTTGATAGTGCATTTTGGAAACTTACCTTCAAGGCTCGATAGAGAAATTTCATCCAGATGAATATGTCTAGGATTTCTTCTTCTTGCCTGGGCAGTCAAGGTAGGGAAGGTGGACATGAGACACGAATACCAGAGCTTGTTTGTTGTGGTGCTTCGTTCACACACTGGGCCATATTGGGAGTGTGCTCGACATGGTTGTGGTATTCTTGGGGATATTGCAAATTAATCAGTGCTTTTACGTCCATCTCTACACACGCAACATCTCCCAATATACCTGTGTCTTGAGAAAATTTAGCATGAATCGTTGATGAATTGTTGGTTGGAGATTGTGTTGATGTTGGAATTTGAGTTGGGTCCATTGGAAGAAACTTCTTTACCTATGGTCTTGAACTATAGGTTTTCTTGTCAACAACTGTGTTAGGATCAGTGGCAATGATTGGACCATGTCTCACTCTTTCCATTTCCAACCTGGCCTTTTCTCTTACGTCATTGACCTTTTCAATGGGCAGATTCCTTCTAGATTTTTTTGATCTATTACATGAGTTTCCCATATCTAAAAGTCTCTTTAAGAAAACTATGAGGTCTACCCCTGCAAAAGAAACAAAAAATAAGGTATTAGTTCCATTATATAATAAACTTTACACATTCCAACATAACTTACCACTTTACAAATTAACACATACAACTACGAACTATGCTGGTTTATTTGTGTTAGACCATGTATCTAAGGCAAGAGTTAGGATGTAGTATGCTAAGGATAGGTAAATTAGACTAGGATAGGATTGAAATGGAAATAA
Organism: Larix kaempferi; assembly: GCA_027924585.1. Classification (NCBI taxonomy): domain Eukaryota; kingdom Viridiplantae; phylum Streptophyta; class Pinopsida; order Pinales; family Pinaceae; genus Larix; species Larix kaempferi. The sequence goes on from BSBM01000841.1 coordinate 10,410,827, forward strand.
TATGGTATCCTATGGGTTTCATAATTATCAAAGAAACAAACTATCAAATAGACATAAAGACAAACTACCTTCCTTATCATGTATAGCAAATTATGTATATTGAAATGATCTATTAAGTTATGTAAGCCATGCAAAGTTGAAGTCACGTGAAGTTTGAGTTATCAAGTTATCTAAATCGAGTCTCCCATGAAAAATCAAATCAAACTGTTTTCTGAGTTGAGAACTCAAGCACGTCTAATCCAAGTCATGAACTCAAGTGTTTAGACCGAGTTGAGAACTCAAGTGTACAATAGAGTATTCATGTGTTTGCAGGTATTACAATTATAGGACTAGCACTATCTCCTAGTTTATAAGACTAAAACTATTGCAACAATCATTTAAGAACATAATTGAGGATCAAGAATAAAATGACTTCCTTTGTGTTCAAAAAGTAGTGGAAGTCACAAGAAGAGGACTGCAATATTCTTCCTTTCCAACACCCTAGGATGGGATGACATTACACGTAATAAGGTGCATTACCTATGAGGTTAGACACAACATGGTGCTTGATATCACTCTAAATTTCATTCCCATATAAGACATCAGATAAACATAATTATCCCTTACAATTCCAATCAATATAAATGATAGTTGGTCAAGTGTAGAATGGAGAAACTAGTGTCTTTCCTAGCCATGAATTCATAAAAATTTTGGTAATAACACCCTACAACAAAGATGCCTATGGAAGTCTTGGGAATATTTTTATAGTTTTTCTACATCAAATAAGATAAAGAGAATAAGTTTACTAATCACACAACAAGGAGGTTGCAAATTCCCCCAAGGAAGGAGAATTCAATGAGCTAGAGGCAAGTAGTCAAGCTCAAAGGCACGATATTAAAGAAACATTGTAATAAACGCAGAATGAAGAGGAGAGCATGGAAAAAATGTCATGAACTATTCAATATGACCCTCTCCCATGATTGCTTCTTAGGATTTTATTCAAATTGAAGAGTCTCAAGAGAGAAACTCATCCATTCCATCCTTGCGTGAAATCAAAATATATTCATGGAAATCATTATTGGTTTACATTGCATACTTCATCTTGTCTAGTGAATATGAGTTTTTTTTAGATGTGAACTTGGGAATTCTTCCTTTCAAACTCATTGTTGTATATGCATGGATATTGTTGTAGGCATATGATAAAACAAAAAGGCATGGGAGAATCTCAAATCTTGTGAATGAAAACAATTATTTACAATTCATCATACCTATTGAAATGATCTCTACTTGCAATGGAAACTGGTAGCTTGAATGTATCCACTAGATTCCAAGACCACTGAAGATGTTCATTAGATTCCAAGAGTGATTTTGTGTCCAATAGATCAATGAGTGTCCAAAATATCAATGAATGTGAGCCAATTTTCAACCTGCAAGAGCTTAAACCCGCGAACTAAGTGAAAATCCCGTGTTTTTTGGTAGCATTCTCGAGAACCAAAAGATCTGTTTTTTTAACTAGTAGTAGGAGTGCGCATGTGTGTTTAAAAGCGTGCACGCATGTTTGTAGTGTGTACACACTAAAACATGTACACGTTCCCCTACATAACATTTACACCATTAATTCACCAACGTTTACCCCATTTAATGCCAAACGTTCAATACTTCATGAATATTTGCATACATTGGACTATACTTCAAAAGTGGATAAATGAATGACTAAAGAGAGGGGGTTTAAGGATTCTAGGGATTTAAGGGTTTAGGACTTAAGGTTTAATGTCTTAGGTATTTGGACTTTAAGGATTATGGGTTAGGTTGTTTAGGAGTTAGGGTTGTGGGATTACAGGTTGAATGGTTCAACGATTTAGGGGTTAATGGATGTAGTGCTTTAGGGAGAGTGAGAGGTAGAGAGAGAGAGAGAGAGAGAGAGCGAGAGCGAGAGAGAGACAGATGAGGGTGTGAGAGATATAGAGAGATGGGATATGGGAGAGATAGAGAGAAAGAGATCATGGGGTTAAGGGGGGAGTTGTAGCATCCCACATCATACCTACATGGGTCGCGCCCGGTGCAACATCACACGGGATTTGAAATGTAAACATGCTTAGAGGGTGAAAGAAGAGGATTGAGACCTAAATGAACGTTTCATAGCTCACGAACTGCAATATGGGGATGAAATGATTTGGGCCCTAGGCCCTAAATCATTTGGATATGGGTGTTTTTCACACCAAAGATGGCCCATAGGGCCTCAAACATGGCCGAGTAAGGAAATAATACAAAAAAATCCCTCTTGTAAGTCCAACTTTTAAAAAAAATTGTAAGGGGCCCCTTGATTTTCCCTAGGGGGGTGTTGTGGTCACAACAATGGGATACATGAGCCATGAGTAGGTTTTGTAAACTCAAACAAGGTCTTTAATCCCTAAATGACCCTCTCAACCTCAAGTGCCATGAACAAAAACTAAAAGCCACAACGTGAGCACTATATAAGGTGTCTTTGGCATCAAAGCTGAATGCAAGTGTCATTACAATGTATTGGGAATCATGTACGAGTATTAAACAAGAGCCTTTATCAATAATCTTTTCTTCTTAGGAAGATGGACACCATTAGCTGTCCAATATAGATTTTCATTAACATGCATTATGCACTGTGGATGGTTCTTGGTCCCTTAACCCTAGTCTTAGTAGAAAAACAATAACCTCAAGCCCTTGGCCATGGTTTATGGAGGGAAATAACAATCTAAGACCCTAAACATATTTTGTCAAGTTCAAATGCAATGAATGCATCCTTAGACTACCACGCAAGACCATAGATATGGTGCAAAGCCTTGAACATCATCAATGAATGAAAATAGGTTCCTCGAGATCTTATTGCAGCATATTGAGCTCAATTGAATTCCACTTGAGCCTTAATTGAAACTTCTTGACCTCAAGATTCGTCAATAACACATAGAAGCCATGACACTAGCACTCTACAAGGAGTCTTTTTCATATGAATTGAATATGTCTACCATTATGATGTATTGGGCATCAAGGATTTATCTTGTCTCCTTAACCATGGGTAGTGGAGGGAAACAAGATCCTCCAACACTAAATATTGCTTCTTAGGCACAAAAACCATGAATGAGTCCCTGAATCACCACATATGAAATCTATAGGGTATTAGTCAACTTCAAGTGTGTTGTGTGTGCCATGACTAGGTTAGTTGTGAACCAAAAATGGGTGTCAAGGTCTGACCAAGGTATAGGGGAAACAAGAAGCTCTTCATGCCTTAAATGAAGCTTCTCAGGCTCAAGCATCATGAACAACACCTACAACTCAAGAAGCTTCTTAGGATATGATGTTTAATGCATCTTCAAACCACCACACATAACCCTTGTGGGGTATCTCTAGAAAATATAGAGGGATACATATACCATGATTAGGCTACATCGGTTGCCTTAAACAAGATTATGTCTTTGACCCATGCCGGAAATGTTTGTCGAGGCCATGGATAGTGTTTCTTAGTATGTGAGTGGGATACATTCAACATGAGTAGGTTTCATGAATTGGGAATGGGTCTGTAGGCCTAAACATGCCTAGGGGGAACAAAGGGCTTCAACCATAAATTAACCTTTTCAAGCTCAAGTGCCATGGTTTGGGGAGGAAAACACTTCATCCTCAGGGATTAAACATAATCTCTTAGGTTAAATATCCATCAACAACATGTGCAAATAATGACATGGACCCTCTCTAAGGGGTCTTTACAATCAAAATTTGATATGGATTCCATTAGAAGGTTTTTATTAAAAAGGATGGGTCATGGGCCCTTGACCATGGTCAAGTAAGGAAACTTTAAGTGCCTCGAGATATTGCTGAAAATTATTGGTCTTAGTTGCTTTAAGTCCATGGACCAACACAGAGTCTTTTGTAAGGGTTCTTTGTAGGCATCCAAGTGGGATATAAGGGTCATGCGTAAGTATTGTGCACTATAAATGGCTGTTGACACCTAAACATGGTGAAGGGTGAAACATGGGGTTTAAACCTTAATTGAACCTTTTTGAGTTCCTGAAGCATAAAAACCATCTAGAAACTGCATGATCCCTCATTAGGGAGTATTTGGCCTAGGATTTAGATATGGGTGCCATTAATATAGTTTGTGCACTATGGATGGCCCTTCATGCCTTGACCATGGTTGTGGTAATGAAACAAGAGCCTCTATCCCTTTAGCATGGTTGGGGGAGGAAAATAACAACCTTGGGCCCTAAGCATAGATTCCCAAGTTTAAGCACCATGAGCACATCCTTAGACCACCACATGGGACCATGGATAGATCAAATGGTATGCCCCTTGTACGAGTTCTTTATAAGCCTTTACATGGGATATGGGTGCCATGAGTGGGGATCTGTGCACTACAGATAGAGGAGGTTTACCAAATAATGATAGAATGAGATGGGTGAAGAGGGTTAGAGTGAGAGGGGGAGGAAGTTTAAGGGGGGGGGGGAGAGAGAGAGAGACTAACCGAAATTTATATACTTGTTGAAAGGCATATCCCTCACCCTCTCTATGGTTGATTGAGGTACAAGTTGGTCGATCGTTATGGGCGAGGTATGGTTAGGTGATCTGTGTGTGTGTGCATGTGAGAGAGAGATAGAGAGGAGGGTTAAGGAGAGAGATAGATGGGCGGGAAATAGAGAGATCATTTGGGACTTAGTCTATAAACACCACTTCTCGGGCTCAATCACCATGAGCAATTCCTGTAAACAGCAACACAAACACTCTCTAATAATTATTTAGCATCAAATTTTGATACAAGTATTTTTCACACCAAATATGGGCCATAGGGCCTCAAACATGGCCGAGTAACGAAATACATCATGATATTGTTTAATATTCTAATGTGTAAGATCCTTCAGCAAGTCCTTGAATGAACACATGATCCCCTTATATGAGTTATTTGTAGGTTTTTGTGTAGCACAAAGAGAGAAGGTTTACCAAATAATGATAAAGAGTGAGATGGGAGATGAGGGTTAGAGAGAGAGGAAGGGGAAGGTTAATGAGAGAGAGAGAGAGAGATATTCTGACCAAAATTTATATTCTTACTGAAAGGCATATAATGGATTCACTCACCCTCTCCGTTGTCGGTTGAGGTACAAGATGATTGAACATTACGGGAGAGGTAGGGTGACATGTTCTGTGTGTGTGTGTGTGTGTGTGTGTGTGAGAGAGAGAGAGAGAGAGAGAGAGAGAGAGAGAGTGTTAAGGGGAGAGAGGGGGGGTAACATAGCAAATAAGCTTCTACAGAGATGGACAACAAAACTACCATTGAACCAACAACCAATTCAATCTATACAAGCATAGAGACACACAATAAATACAAACATTGTGCAACTAACAGGAATAAGGAAATGTATGAAATTTTTTATTCATTACTCATGATGCTCCAAATTACATCAGTAGGGCCATGCACTACTACTTCAATACTAACCTATACATTAGCATAATCGAGAACCAAACGTCACTACTATGGCTCTACTTCTCATCTTTATGCTGCTGCTCCTTTACTCCCTTCTATGGTTGCTTCCTCCTATCCCTCCTCACATACAACATTTACATATTTCACATACCGTTCAGCTTCCAACGTTTTAGGTTTACATTCTTACCAAGGAACTGTTTCATCTTTTATTTGAGTAGCTAATCACTTGGTAGATACTTAGGAGTTGTATCACTGTTAACCCTTCTTGCTATAGGTGTAGCATCCCACCTGCTAATATGTACGCCAATCAATTCCCAAAGTCACATCACTGTTCATCTTTCATATAGTAGGTGTACCATCCCACCTGCTAATCCAATGAGTGGAATTGGTGGCATCCCAGTCCAACGAAGCCTCTGCCTTCTTCGCAGCATTGTCCTAATCCTGAGCTTGGTCTCATCAATTCGTTTGATTCCAGAAATTTTACGGCATTGGGGCCTGAGTGACCCCATATTTATCCTTCACCTTATGTTCATCTTCTTCCTGGTGCTTCTTCGCAACTAGCCTTAGGGTTTCTTCCTTTTCCCTCTTGAGGGTCTCTGCTGCATGATATCAACATAAGTCCAGATAGCAGCATCGGTGGTCCTATCACCCATGGTGAAGGCGTCATTTATGTCAGTGAAATTAGCTCTATTAAGCCTCCTTTTATTGTATTTGTCTTCTCTATCAATAATCCCCTAAGGTTTATCGAAGGCCAAGTAATCCTCCTCCTCCCTACGCTTCTCAGTAAATCCTTGAGCATTGGTTTAGGGGAAGTATAAAAGGCCAATTTGCAGGAAACCTCTGCTACAAGGTCTTTCCCTTGTAGAGAGAGAGAGAGAGAGAGAGAGAGAGAGAGAGAGAGAGAGAGAGAGAGAGAGATAGGGAGATAGGGGGGAGAAAAAGGGGAGGACGGTTAAGTAGATATATATATATATAATTATTATAGAGAGAGAGTGAGAATATGAGGGCTAAACTCCTATTTCATTAAACTTGGACATATTATAGTCCGAGACACTTTGAAGACGAGTAAAAAAAATTTTATAAACCCCAAAATCAAGCAAAATATGGTTCCAAAAGTGCCAAATCCAGGTTCCAAAAGTGCCAAAACCAGTTCCAAAAGTGCCAAATCTGGTTCCGAAAGTGCCAAAACCGGTTCCAAAAGTGCGAAATCTAGGTTCCAAAAGTGAGAAAACTAGTTCCAAAAGTGCCAAATCCGGTCCCGAAAGTGCCAAAACCGGTTCCAAAAGTGCCAAATCCAAGTTCCAAAAGTGACAAAACTGGTTCCAAAAGTGCCAAATCCGGTTCCAAAAGAGCCCAAACCTGTTCCAAAAGTGCCAAATCCAGTTCCAAAAGTGCCAAATCCAGGTTCCAAAAGCATACTTTTTCTTTTGAGATTGCCACTTTTGAAATTGGTTTTTGCGCTTTACCGATATGGTAAATATGATAATGGCACTTTTAGAACCTGATTTTTCCCTTTTGGAAGGCTACTTTTGACACTTCCAATACTTAATTTTGAAATTTTAAAACAGATTTTAGCACTTTCAAACTCTGATTTTGCATTTTCGAAAACCAAACTCAACACTTTACAAGAATTATAATCACAGTGAGATTGAACATACTAGTACAAACAAACATTCAAGTGTATTATTTAAAATAAAAATTCATTTTATTCACAATTGGCCTCACATCACTCATGCCATTCAAGTGCAGCAAGCAAGGCCATAATCAATCTAACAAGAATGTGTCATTGACATCTTGTCAAGTATACGTTTTTGTTATAATAGAGTTCCCTTCCTTGTTACAAACATGTTTTTATTTCGAGCCATCTACAATCACTGTATTTGTAGCATCCCAACCATGGATCAAAATGTCCCAAACAGTGTTTAAAGGATTGAGAAATAAATAAGGATTTCCATCACCCTCATAACCCTCTCTGGCCATGCAAGAACAATATTCTTCTGTTAAAATTACTCTAAATTGTTCCCTTTGCAATCCCGTTCTTTGTAATAATGTTGGAAAAAACTCCTCAACTCTTTTTTGTTGTGCAGATGTCCATACCCCAACTTCAAATATACTAAATCATTTTTCAAAAAACTCCCTTGATCTTGGACTTATAAAATAATACTTTGTGGTTGATTCGATATTCGGTGTTCATGGCAATCTGAATTTTTTTTATTTTTATGAATCGCGTGTAACAAAACTCCATTAAAATCGAAAATAATCAATGGTTTACTGGTAAAAAATCTTCTAGTATCTGCAAACAAAAATACACACACACAACACACTTAATAAAATATTATGTTTCAATGTTTCTAAGTATATTGCTTTCATGTTCTGCAATTTTTGAAACAATGTTTGAAACACATCACCAGATACATGATACTATGTCCATAAATAATATGAGAATTATCCAATAAAATTCACATCAATTAAATGTAGAAGTTTCCAAAATATACAAATCACTAAATGAATTGTGGTCTATATAATATGATGGTCATTTTAAGTTTAAAGTCTTTAACGAACGCCCATTTTTGAATGAGGCACGAGATAAATGAATGAAGGGGCGACCGACCCTTCATCTGCCCAGTATTATTTTCATAATAGTTCTAGACTGCAAGAAGGGTGGGTCGATCCTTCTTGTGTTCACCATTCTGGATACAGGTGAATGGCTGGATATTGGTGTTCACAATTATTTACTAAACGAAGGGGCGACCGATCCTTCTTGTCGGAATTTGGAAGGAGGGATAAATATTGTTTATATGTTATAACTTAGCCAATGTCTCGATCCCTACCATTTACTGCGGAAGTCCTTAGTCGGGAAATGTCGTCCCATCCTTCATAGATTAAATATTTTTACATTTATTTGTTAAATGAAGGGTCGGCCGACCCTTCTTGTGCTTAGTATTTTTCTAGTATTTACCATTCTAGATATACATGAATTGACGGCTAGCCTTCGTAGGTTTAATATTTGCACAATTCCCTCATAAATGAAGGGGTGGTCAACCCTTCTTCTTCCCAGTATTATTTTCATACTAGTTCTAGACTGCAAGAAGGGTCGTTCAATCCTTCTTGTGTTCACCATTCTGGATATAGGTGAATTTCTCTAGCATATTCCCACATGAAACTTGCATATGCCCGCAGGATCTTGCATATGCCCACAGGGATCATACATATGCCTGTAGGATCTCGCATGGGCCCGCAAGCTCTAGCATTTTCCCGTAGGCCCTTGTACATGCCCAAAAGGATTACAATATGACCACAGGATTACAATATGCCCGCATAAAGGCATACACATATACTCGCACAAAGGCATACACATATGCTCGCATAAAGGCATAAGGATATGCTCGTAAGGACCATAAAGAAATGCTCGCAAAGCCTAAGGATATGCCCGCAAGGGGCCTAACGATATGGTCATTTTATCTTGCTATGGGAATCTAACGCATCCTATAGGAATCCTACTGCAGGCATGTAAGTTCATTGATATCTACAACGGACATGAAAGCTACAGGCATCTGCGTGGATATTTTGGGGATATCAAGGAGGGGATTAGTAATTTAACTAGTATTTGGTAATTTAACTAATCTGGAAAATACAAAAGGAAAGGATTATCCAAAGGTCACGATTCTCATTAGAAAGGATGCAATTTCTTTTGAAAAGGTGTGATTATGAATGGACATGATGTTATATATTTGTTATTGTTGAAAAAGAGTATTTAAATAGAAGTTTGATTTAAAAGTAAGGGGTCTCTAAAGGGAAGATCATAAAAACAACAAGAAAGGAAGAGACCAGAAGAATGAAGAATTTCTAGAGGCAGAATTGTTGTTCATTGATGATTATACAAGGATGACTTGGGTAACATTCCTCAAAGAGAAATCATAATATTTTGAGAAGTTTAAATTTTTAAAGCAATGGTTGAAAATGAGACAAATATGAAAATCAAATTCTTAAGTTCAGATAATGGAGGAGATTTTACCTCAAACGAATCCAATGAGTTTTGTGAAACTCGTGGAATTAAAAGACATTTTTCAGCTCCAAGGACTCCTTAACAAAATGGAATTGTGGAAAGAAAGAATATGATAGTCCAAGAAGTAGCCAGAACTATGCTTAATGAAGCAAAACTTTTAGATGCATACTAGAGAGAAGAACATACATAGCTATTTATATACTCAATAGAGGACAATTCAGAGTAAATAATGACAAGACTCCTTATGAACTATGGTATGGAAGACCTGTCTCTGTCAAATATTTTAGAGCATTTGGTAGTAAGTGATACATAAAGAGGAATGAAAATGATCTTGGTAAGTTTGACTCTAGAACTGATGAGGGAATATTTCTAGGATATTCATCCACCAAGAAAGCATATAGATGTTACAATCAAAGACTACACAAGATCATAGAGAGTGCGAATGTAAGAGTAGATGACATGAAGCCAAGAAGAATTAGAACTCAAGATGATGAGATAGAAAATAATGATAAGGAAGAGGAAGACTCACAAAGGGAAGAAGATTTACAAGATGAAGAAGAGATTGAACAGGAAGAAAAAGAAGATGAGGTATATCAAGAAAATGACAAAGAATAGTCTCCAAGATATGATACAAAAGAACCATCAAGAAGAGTTCAAAGAGATCATCCTAAAAGTCAAGTTATTGGTGACATAAGTACTGGAGTTAAAACAAGAAGAAGGTTATTATATGATCAAGAACAAGCATTAATTTATTCAGTAGAGCCTAAAACATTTGTAGAAGCTAGAAAAAATTGATGATTGGATCAAAGCTATGAATGATGAGTTGGACCAACTAGAGAAGAGCCAAACCTGGGAAATTGTCCCAAGACCTAAAGGCAAGAATGTTATTGGGACCAAGTGTATTTTCGAGAACAAGTTAAATGAAGATGGTAAAGTAATAAGAAACCAAGCCAGACTAGTATGCAAGGGATATGCTCAAGTGGAAGGTATTGAATTTGAAGAAACGTTTTCCCCTATAGAAAGACTTGAAGCAATCAGGATGTTCTTAGATTTTGCATGCTACAAAAACTTCAAAGTATATCAAATGGATGTTAAATATGCATTTCTGAATGGAAACCTTGAAGAAGAAGTCTATATTGAACAACATGAAGGTTTGCTCTTATTGGAAAACAGAGATTGTGTTTGAAAACTGAAAAGGAAACTCTATGGTCTCAAACAAGCTCCAAGGGCATGGTTCTGTTGAGGCCTCGGGTGTGCTGGAAGTGTTATACTAACCAATAAACATATAAATCAGATTTCACATTACCAGTTTTAAACAAAACAAAATAGTAAAAACTAGTTTATTTTATTCAAATGATTAAAAATAATGTGACTGTCATGTCAATGATAAGCTCATTAACAGATCAATATTATGATGATAATGACTGCTATTTAATTGCAGAATGTGAAACAATATGAATCAAGTCAATAAATTTACTGATTCATAACCTACATATAAATCACATGAATTATAAATCAAGCACACATATTTATATGTTTTATGATTTAACAATAAAAAACAGAGTTATAGGATGTATGTATGAAAAAAAAAAATGAATCAAGGAAACTTGATACACATAACAAAAGAAAGGAAAAGAGAAACTAACTGAAATTATTTAAAGATTGTAAAACATTACAATTCTCCAAGTATAGAGTGTCTCCAGTTCTCTCTGATGGTTCCCCCCCCCATTCATGAGATTTTCCAAGGGCAGATTTCCACTTGGAAAATACATCCAAAATATCATCCACATCTTGATACTTTTCATGCTCAAGCTGTAATTGTGCCTTGCAAGTGAAAGCCTCAATCTCCCTATTCTTAGCCTTTGACCATTCTTGTAAGAAGAGATTAATCTTCATCCCTCAAGCCACGGACGATTCAATCAATTCCTTGATCTCTTCTATCTGAATCTTCTCAAGCTACTCAATGTGCTCCTTTGATTTTAGATACTTTTCTTCGACCTATGTAATCATAAGTTTAGGTGGAAGAGAAGTCTCAATCTGATTCATGACAGGAAACTCCAACAATCCTAGCATATTATCATAGGAAAACCATCTCTTTCTGCATACTTCCTGGCCTTCTTCAATTGTAGTTTCAACCATGTCATAGACATTCTATCGTGATTCCAAAGAAATATTTATCCTTCTTTGTTTGATCTTATCCAAAATAGGGACTGCTTTAGGTTTATATTTGATGTATTTTTTCCAATCAATTACATCTTCAAAGGCTCTTGTAGCATCATTTCTCCTTTGATTGTGATCACCAAGGATATCTGAGAAATGCTCAAAGGAATTAAAGATATCCTGAATTTGATTCAGGCCTTGAAACAATTCGATCAAAGAGTTCCTGAAGTCATCATTAATATTTAAGGTGAATTCTTTAAATTCTTCTTTAGAGAATTTTGAAAAGGAAGAAACAACAGAAATGGATTGTGAAGCTTCCAGTTTTTGTTCCAGGGCTACTAACGTCTCAGCATATTGTGCATTCTGCCCTTGTGCCTTTATAAGTTGTTGTTTAATATAATCATTCTGAGAATGCAATTTATGAACCTAATATTCATAATTATCTTTCAATCCCTGCAACTGAGATTGATGTTGTTCATCCAATTGAACCTGTTTCTTCCTAAGGTCTTGTAATTCCTCTTCCTTCTTCTCAATTTCTCTGTTGAGTGAGGAAATAGATTCATAGTTAGCACCACCAAAGGCTCCCATGGCAGCAACTGTTTCTAAGGATTCCTATTTGACATCTGTGGAAGTTCTCTTCCAAATATTTTGATTAGGAACAGATCCCTGCACCAATGTCCCTTGTATTGCTCTCTTGGAACCTTTGTTCACAACTTCCTTCTCTGAATTACTCCAAAAATATTATCCAAGTGAGACGACTGCATCTTCACCAAAATCTGCAATTTCTTCAACAGGGGACGAAGACACTCCTGGAACTATAACCAAAGATACAGGTTGGGAAGTAGTAGTGGGAGGAAAATGCATACTTATCTAAGGTATGGAAGTGGAAGTTATTGCAGTAGTGGATACTGAAGATAAAGGAATGAGGATTGTAGATGAGGTGACAGGAACTGAAGATGTGGAAGAAACTTGTATTTCAATTGGATTGGGGGGAATATCCATGGGAATAACAAGTTGATTAGATGATGCAGATGGGGGAACTATAATATTTGATGATGATATAGATGGAAAACTTGTAGGGATGGTAAGAAGTGGAGAAGAAGTGATAGTAGAATTGGTGGTGGTTTCTGAAAAATGAATTTCAGGAAAAGAATCATCAACCAATAAATTGTCAAGTGGATCGGAAGAAGTCTAGGTAACTGAAGTGAACACTATCATGCTAGTAGGAATAGTAAATGGACATGGAAATTTGGTAAAGGGAAACTCATCTTCCAAATCACTGTCATCAATATGCAGCAATGCAGGTTTTATGACTGACACTTCAGTTTTCTGCTTCTTGGCTAGAAGAGTGGAAGCAGTGGTCTTGGTATCAATTGCAGATCTCATTAATGCTAGGCTCTTCTTCATTTATTTAGTTGATTTGATGAGAGAATTCAGATTAACTAGGGGTTGAGGCTGTTGAGGATCCTCAACTGGAGCTTTAGCTTTATCTTCTGATTGATAGGTGAGCAACAAAGGAGGTTTAAGCTGAGTTTTTTGTGTCTCCTTCTCCATCAATTCCTTCTGAGCTCTTTCATCATCCGACAGTTTGAGTTTCCCATCTTGCAACACTTTTACCTTGAGCTCTTGTTGGTATTGGTGAATGAAAATTTTCTCCTCCTGAGAGGGGACTTTTCTCAACACATCCTGAAATGAATTTACACCTTCATATATGGAGTCATCAGGCTCAGACCGATGCACATAAGTACTCTTGATATGTTCCTTTGTGAAGTGATTGGTCAAGAAAGGATTTCGATCATGTATCCTTTTATGGCCCTCCTCAAGCTTTAAGGTTGTAATCTTCTTCCCAAGCAGATTTGCATGGGTGGAGAGTTGAATAACTAGGGATCCAAGATTAAGAGGAAACTTGGGCCAACCTTTCCTTTTAGCTCCAATGAACTGAGGGAACACACCATCAATGATAGTTTGGAAGGATATCTATTCCAATACCATTATGTCAGGAAAAATTCTGGGTAATAGATGAACTGTGTTGCTACCCCAAACTCTGATGTAGGAAAAATATTCTCCCACATACCAATCTCCCATTGTGGCAATCAATTCCTTAGCTTGAGCAGAAAAGGTGGGGGCATCCTCCTTGAAGATGTTTTAATAAATGGATCCCAAAAAATGGTCACAAATGTCATAGATGAGGGGTACAAAGTTGTCCTCCCATAATGTTGAGCAATAAATGTGGATTGGAGGTCCTTCCCTAGTCCAATTCCATCCCATCGTAGGAAAGGGGAAGGATGAACATAACACATCCATAATATAATCAGAAATGAAAAACATTAGCTTTCTGGAGACGGGAGTCTTCTTATACTTCACAATGGCTTCCTTCAACACTACTGATAGAATCTGTGCCTAATTGAAGGATTCACTAGTGGTGAGAACGTGATGTGCCATAGGTGCCCATTCTTCTTTGAAAACTGTACGATTGGGTAACCCATACAATCTGCACAACATGGATTCCAACAAGGAAAAGGGCTCTCTAAACCAAGCAATAGGATATAACTTATTGGATTTGGGAGCAAAGATAGTAGGGGTTTCCATCCAGGATTTAATCATTTCATTGAAATTGAATCGGGTTTCAGAAGACTCTAGGAATTGCTTGGTGAGAAGCTGTTGGGGACTTCTAAGTGCATAAACCATGGCAAAGACCTTAGGTTAGAAAGAAGCTAACAAATTTTGGTTTATGTCATTAAATGAACGGTCATGAGGGTTGGCATGATCGATAATCCATTTTATTGCATCTATGTAGGGCATCAGGGATGGTCTGGCTGCTATAGCATGGATTTGGGATTTACTAATGTTCAGATAAGTCGCCTGGTCATGCTGGATTTTAAAAAAATCGTCATTATCAAAGATGGAATAAATCTATGATCAATGCAACATATATTTTTCAGAAACCTTCCCATTGGTGTCAGAGAAGATTCCATTGTTTGGGTCTTTGTTTTTCAATTGATCCATGACAGTTTTGGAGCTAGGGTTCCTCGACATGATTGAAAAATATGTTTTTTATGATAAAAACAGAAAAATATTTTAATTAAAATTGATTTTCAATTTCCAAATATTAAGCAAATGATTGACATATAACAAGAGACTTACTCGTAAACCAGTGGAAAAGAACATCAAAGCTATTAGTAGGATAAAATCCGCAGTGAAATTCGTTTATAGAAGGTAAAATTGCAACGTGAAAATGGTAAAAAGATAATTTTACTCCGCGTATTTAACCCTAAAATGTTATTAGCGAATTTAAAATAGGACCGTAGATCTCAAGCGAATTAGTGGTCAAGGTTAAACGAAGAAAAGGAGGATTGCGGAATTGCGAATGCATTTTTCGAAAGTTTGTGACTTAAGCCTTCCGCACTCCACATTACGGGTTGAAGGATTGCGAACTTGCAAATTGAATGTTGGGAAGTTTATATTTTCCGCAATTCGCAACCCAAAGTCAGAAATGCGTAGCGGGAAAAATGATGGGAAAAATTCGATCTTCCTGCAATCCGCATTGCCGGTTGCGGAATTGCAGGAACATTTTTAAGAAATTTAGGTATATGCAATCTGCAATATATTTGTGGGTTCGGAAAAGGAAATGACATTTTAAAGTTTGGTTTCCACTTTCCACAATCTGCATTGCGGAATGTGGAAAGGAGGAACCGAAAATATGATTTTTATTGATCAAACGCTTTTTGACTTCTGCAATCTGCATTGTGGATTGCGGAAATGCAGAAGCAAGAAATTCAAACTCATAGATTTCGGAAACGATGTGTTTCCATGAAAAACAAGGCCTCCCGCAAATCATGAAAATACATAGAAACAAGAGTTATTTAAAAAACAATTATTGAGATCAAAGCATGCAAAGGTGAGAATGAAAAACATCAATCATAAAACCCCCATAATAAAGGATAAAGAATTCTAGATTACCTTAATCAAATTAAAACTGGGCCTCCCATTTTTATCTTATAAAAATGGGATCTGTTGTGCCTACAGCAAGTTCTCAAGACTTGACAACTACTTGAAGAAGCAAGGATACAGATCAAGAGGGGCCACTGACAGTAATCTATACATAAAGTTTGAAAATGAGAATATGATCATTGTTGTTGTCTATGTATATGATAGCATATTTGGAAGTGATGTACAAATCCTGAGTGTAAAATTTGCTTTAGATATGAAGAAAGAATTTGAAATGTCTTTGTTGGGAGAACTAGCATTCTTCTTAGGATTACAAGTCAATCAATCATACAAAGGGATCTTCATTTCTCAAACCAAGTACATTAAAGAGATGCTAAAAAACTTTAAGATGGAAGACTCCAATCCTGTTAGTACCCCCATGATCACTAGTTGTAACTTAAGTAAGGATGATGAATCTTTGGAAGTGGATCATGCTATGTATAGATCTGTGATAGGTAGCCTACTATATGTGATAGCTACAAGACCGGATGTGATGCAAGTTGTAGGACTGTTTGCTAGATTCCAATCAGCTCCCAAAGAAACACATGTAACAACAGTAAAAAGGATTCTCAAATATTTAAAGGTACTATGGAGTATGGTTTATGGTACCCAAATGGTCAAGACTTTACCTTAAAATCATTCACTGATGCAGATTAGGAAGGAAGTATTGATGACCAAAAGAGATCCAGTGGAGCAACATTCTACTTGGGAGACTGTTTGATATCATAGCTAAGAAAGAAATAACCCTCCATTGCACTATCTATAGCAGAAGCTAAATATATTTATGTTGCATTATGTTGTAATCAAGTCATTTGGATGAAGCAGACATTGGAAGACTTACTTGTGAAGTATGAGCATCCCATAGTGATAAATTTTGATAATACCAGTGCCATAAACATATCAAAAAATACTGCAATGCACTCCAAGACAAAGCACATTCCAATAAAATATCACTTTCTAAGAGACCAAGTGTCACAAAAGGTTGTCAAACTGGAATATGTTGATACAAAGGAACAGATAGCTGATATTTTCACTAAGCCACTACCCAAAGAAGCATTTGAGAATCTTAGATAGAGAAGGATCACAATGTCAACAAGAAGGATCGTAATTTCAACAAGAAGGAAGATATGCCCGCAAGGAAGAAGGATCACACGATATGCCCGCTTTATACACACACAACACAGTCAATAAAATATTATGTTTCAATGTTTCTAAGTATATTGCTTTCATGTTCTGCATTTTTTGAAACAATGTTTGAAACACATCACCATATACATGATACTATGTCCATAAATAATATGATAATTGTCCAATAAAATTTACATCAATTAAATGTAGAAGTTCTAAAAAATATACAATTCACTAAATGAATTGTTGTCTGTATAATATGACGGTCATTTGTAGCTGAATGTCTTTAAACAACACCCCATTTTTGAATGAGGCCCAAGACAAATGAATGAAGGGGCGACTGACCCTTCTTCTTCCCAGTATTATTTTCATAATAGTTCTAGACTGCAAGAAGGGTGGGTCGTTCCTTCTTATGTTCACCATTCTGGATACAGGTGAATTGCTGGATATTGGTGTTCACAATTATCTACTAAATGAAGGGGCAACCGATCCTTCTTGTCGAAAGTTGGAATTTGGGATAAATATTGTTTATATTTTATAACTTAGACAATGTACTGATCCCTACCATTTATTGCGGAAGTCGGTAGTTGGGAATTGTCGCCCCAGCCTTCATATATTTAATATTTTTACATTTCTCTATTAAATGAAGGGTCGACTGTCCCTTCTTGTGCTTAGTATTTTTCCATTCTTCACCATTCTGTCTATACATGAATTGACGACCTAGCCTTCGTAGGTTGAATATTTGCACAATTCCCTCATAAATGAAGGGGCGGTCAACCCTTCTTCTGCCCAGTATTATTTGCATACTAGTTCTAGACTACAAGAAGGGTTGTTCGATCCTTCATGTGTTCACCATTCTAGATATAGGTGAATTGCTGGATATTTGTGTTCACAATTATCTACTAAATGAAGGGTTGACGGACCCTTCTTGTGCTTAGTATTTTTCTAGTCTTCACCATTCTGGATATACATGAATTGACGGCCTAGCCTTTGTATGTTGAATATTTGCACAGTTCCCTCATAAATGAAGGGGCAACCGACCCTTCTTCTGCCTAGTATTATTTTCATAATAGTTCTAGACTCCAAGAAGGGTTAGTCAATCTTTCTTGTGTTCACCATTCTGGATATAGGTGAATTGCTAGATATTGGTGTTCACAATTATCCACTAAATGAAGGGGCGACTGATCCTTCTTGTCAGAAGTCGGAAGTCGGGATAAATATTGTTTATATATTATAACTTATCCAATGTCCCAATCCATACCATTTACCGTGGAGGTCATATTGAATAATGTGTTATCATTGATTTCAACAAGAAGGAAGATATGCTCGCAAAGGAAGAATGACCACAATGTCAACAAGAAGGAAGATATGCCCACAAGGAAGAAGGATCACGCAATATGACCACAATGAAGAGGAATATATGCCCGGTTTAGTTTCAAAACTTTTACTTAACTAAACCATTCCATGGTTTTTGTAAACCATACAACCAATTCATGGTTTTTCTTTAGTTAACTAAATTATCTCTTTAAACTAAAGCAATAAACCAATTTGAAATAATAATGGTAATTATAACTTAGCTAATGGTATTTATAAACCATGCATAATTCAGGTTATGATTTACAGTTGAAAATTTATTCCTCATTATCTTTCATAGATTTTCACCATAACTCCATTTTAACCATTTCTACCAATTCCTAAAAACTAGGACATCTTCCAGCCATTCGTTAAGCTTCAATTTCAAATACACAGAGAATATGAATGATTTATTTCCTTCATATTCTTCTAAATGTAACCAAAGAAATACTTTAAACGGAAAATGACTATCAATTTACAGAATTTAATTCAATTCTTGAAATTCTATCTAATGGTTATTATATTCTCGGGGATTAAATTAAAACAGGGAATTTATTATTTCAACCCCAAAAAAATGATTTCCCAAAATATAATTCTTTTAAATTTCATTTGTACCCAAATTATATTTGTTATGCACAAAAATGCAGCAAGCATAATTTATCAAAGCATACTTGCAGAGAATTAATATATAACAGAATACAAATTCAAAACCATGAAATCTCAACATTACTTTCTCTCAACTTATCATTTAACAGAGAAATTATAGAGAATTAGAATCCTGAATATACTTATCTGAGAATTATGTCCTGAAACAAGCAACTGACTTCATGTGAGCCATGCTCCACCCAACCATAGAACTTGTCCATCTTGTATTATTTCAGCTCCCAATTCAACCGTCGATCCGAGATCCAAACATTAACCCAGAGATAACTCACCAACCCCCTCAGCTCACCCACAGGGGAAAAAAAAGAAATAACTGAGAAATATGAAATAATCTCTACTAGGCACTTCCAAAACAACAGTTTCTAACCAATTCCTTGTCAATTCCACAATTAACCCACTAGAGCTCCTTCACAGACACATGTCAATACACTTCACTGCAAGTGTCGGAATTACACTTGGGTTTTCATGCACAAATTTACAATTGATTGGTTAATTCAACCAAAGGAAATACAATGCCAATACAGGTTGTAAAAGCATAGTTTTCTTCACCTCCATGAATTCAAAGTCACACTGTGATCCCTTCACTGTCTGTGACTCCATTTTTACTCTCCTCCCAGGAATTCGCCACAACATTCCTAGAAAACGAGTGTCATATTTTGGTTTCCCACATGGCTATCCCAAAGGAACCATGTTCCCTTCTTTCCTAATTCCCATTAACAACTTAATTAAAATTAATTATTAATAATATTTAATTATTAATCACTCCCAAAGTTTAATTAATAATATTTAATTATTAATCACTCCCCCATTTGAGTTTGGCTTAGGAACATGGGTTTTGGGATTTTAACATAAGGCTTAGAAAGCAACTGATCAAGGAGACAAGGTACACAGGTAAACCTTACCCCCTCACAAACCTCGGTTAATATCTGGATCTCCTCTTCAGCATATTGCTCACCACGCAACCAACTGAAAATTTTATATTAAAATAATAAACATGTTATCTGCATACTTCATAGAAAAAATGTTTAGAATGCAGTATCGGTTATAAATTTGGGCCAGGGGTATTCCAAGGCATCTGCATGGAAATTTTGGGGATATCAAGGAGTATCCTAATACCCATGAGAAGACTTGTTACAACCATGGAGGATGCCACAATCATTGGGAAACTCATCCAGGAGTGAGCCGAACCGGAAACACCCAAAATAAAATCAAGCCACAACTTCAATCGTCTTCGTCGCATATGCATGCCTGCATGCTTTCGATATCACCACTTTTGAAATTGGTTTTTGCAATTTTTCGATATGATAAATAAGATAATTGCACTTTTAGAACCTGATTTTTCCCTTTTGGAAGGCTACTTTTGACACTTCCAATACTTAATTTTGAAATTTTAATACAGATTTTAGCACTTTCAAACTCTGATTTTGCATTTAAGAAAACCAAACTCGACACTTTACCATAATTATAATCTTAGTGAAATTGAACATACTAGTACAATCAAACATTCAAGTGTATTATTTAACAAAATACTTTCATTTTATTCACAATTGGCCTCACATCACCCACACCATTCAGGTGCAGCAAGCAAGGCCGTAATCGATCTAACAAGAATGTGTCATTGACATCTTAGCAAGTATACGTTTTTGTTATAATACAATTCCCTTCCTCGTTACAAACATGCTTTTCTTTCGAGTCATCTACAATCACTATATTTGTAGCATCCCAACCATGGATCAAAATGTCCCAAAATTTGTTTAAAGGCTTGAGAAATACATAAGGATTTCCATCACCTTGATAACCCTCTATAACTATGTAAGAACAATATTCTTGTGTTAAAATTACTCTAAATTGTTCCCTTTACAATCTCATTCTTTGTAATAATGTTGGAAAAAACTCGTCAACGTTTTTTTGTTGTGCAGATGTCCATACCCAACTTCAAATATACTAAAGCATTTTTCAAAAAATTCCTTTGATCCTGGATGTATAAAATAATACTTTGTGGTTTATTCGATATCCGGTGTTCATGGCAATCCGAATTTCTTTTTTTTATGAAATACGTGTAACAAAACTCCATTGAAATCGAAAATAATCAATGGTTTTCTAGAAACAAATCTTCTAGTACTATCTGCAAACAAAAAAAACACACACACAACCCAGTCAATAAAATATTATGTTTCAATGTTTCTAAGTATATTGCTTTCATGTTCAACAATTTTTGAAACACATCACCGGATACATGGTATGATGGCCATAAATAATATGAGAATTGTGCAATAAAATGTACATCAATTAAATGTAGAAGTTGTAAAAAATATACAAATCACTAAATGATTTTTTTTTGTATAATATGATGGTCATTTGAAGTTGAATGTCTTTAACCAACGCCCCATTTTTTAACGAGGCCCGAGATAATTCAACAGAGAACACAACATTGTTTTTATAGTTATTTCTCTTTCTTGTGAACCATCAAACATCCAACTAGTTGGCATTTTCAAGCAGTTTTCCTTGCTATTATCTTCTGATTGATATTTCCCTTCATCTATAAACAACATGTCCATTTTTTATATATATCTCCATATTGGATAAGTACATCCTTGAACAACTTTTTGTATATGTTCAGTACTTCACCAACATTCTAGTATGCAAAAATTGAGTAATTATAAATAGTACTAAGTTTACATTGCTCTCGACCCCAAATAAATACAAAGTCTTTGTTATTCAACCATTCAAATATACCAAGGAATTTTTTAATTTCCATGTTGTCGAGCGAGGAAAACCACAGAGAAACATCTAAATGTTCTCTGGAAACACTAATAAAATTGGGGCTGAACGTCCGTTCATAATAACGATAGAAATTATGGACAAAATGACATTGTTTGGAAGAATATTCAATGTTGGATAACATCCGAACTCCAAAGAGAAATCCCTCTACTCCTAGGACCAACAGTTTCTTTTGCAGTGATATCCAAACTGCATAAAGAACTGTGACTATATATATAACAACAACAACAACACTTTGTTCATGAAGTTAATGATCACAAACATGCAACTGTAAATGAATATTTTGATTTCCAAAGATTAATACAAAAATCACCCAAAATTTCACAAATTCAAATGATTTAATAAAAGCATCACACTGAACTAATAATATGTTAGATTCAGACGAAAATAGCAACGTCACCGAAAAAAATAGAAAACACATTGAATGATTTAAAATCTCCGTAGGTTACATCTAGAAATAGTCAATGATAGGTTACATTTGATGGTTGTCACTCAACTAGAAGAAGGCATTGAAGGTTCTGATATCAGTTGATTCATGCATTTTAGGAAAACCCTGCCAAAGTCAATGTACCAATTCACTATCTATCCTAGTGGACAATACAATAAAGGGCTTACTCAAAATACAGTTTTCACATGGATGTGGTTTCACATCATCACCATCCAAAACAATCATTGATGTATTACTTTCCAAAGTTTTCGTTGGGAAATCCTCCCACACACGCTCCATATGTTTTTGTGTATTTCCTTCTTTATCGTAGGTACATCTCTCTTGAAACTATAAAAATAAAAAAATTTCCCCATATGATTTTTTTGCACTTCCTTCCCTCAAATTTTTTGTAAACAATGACTTCCCCTCATTGACCCCACATTTAGATGACCAAATCCCAACATCAAATTTGGAAAGACATAATCTCAAAAATTGTATGGCATGTTTTCTTGACTCATATGAAGTTTCTTTATGTTTAAGTTCAAATTCACCAACATTACTTTCTTCCACCTTTTTACTTTTTTTCCTCCAACAATAATTTTTTGATTTCCCTTTTTTTTCTCTTTTGGAGTCATTTTCTGTGACTTTCTTGCGAAATAGAAAACCTTCTATTTCTAATATCAATAACATTTTTATATGGGGAGCTGCACAGAAATATTGCTTGTCATTATATATTTCAGAATAATTTCTTTTTATCAATTTAAGTAGAAATACTCTTTTTCTTTTACCTGTCAATTCCAGGCCAACATTTGAGTGGTGAGTAACATTGCTCGAGATACTGCGTTTTGACACCAAGCCCTCGCCTAGTTCATTATTGTCCAAGCTCTCACCTAGTTCATTATTGTCCAGGCTGTCGCCTGGTTCATTATTATCCAATGTGATTTTTTGGCTAATATCGACGGACATCGTCGATGCCAGCTCTGGTTGTGGATGATCCACATGTTGAATAGAAATACAATCATTTTGACCTAGAAATTTGCAGGTATACATTTTATATAACTTTTTGCAAATATTCAAGGTCACTATCCCCATTCATAATTTAGTTAATTTAACCACGATCTTTGAAAAATAAATTTTTACCTTCGTGTCCATCTTGTTCTCCAGTTTCGTAGTTCTTTGTGGATTCTCTATCACATTCAATGTCGTCATCGGAGAGTATAATTTGATTGGACGATACCCGAGTGTGCAATTTATTTGAAGCTGTAGTAGAATATGAATTTGAAGAAGTTATTGAAGATAACCGACTGAGAAAAGTAAAATACAATGAAAGAAGACATCTAAAAATGTTAATACAAATACCTTGTTTTATACCTAATTCATGATAGAAACTGTTCATAAACAACTCTTGTTGTAATGTCTCCACAATAGAAATAACTATTCTATCTGGTGACTTGATCAACAAACGAAGAACTCTACCTCCTGCTTACAATGAAAGAACTGTACCTCGAGAAGAGACCAGTCTGGAAACTATGTGATCCTACAATTCCTGTGTCCTTTCTTTTGCAAAAACATGGTTTCTTGAACTATCATTGTTAACCTTGGGAAAAGGTAAATCAATAATTGGTAGGCCCTCATCCTTCCAATCCATATCCATTGTAAAAGTAGACAAATTATCCTCATCACTTCCAATTCTCCAACACTGTATAATAGAGAATCCTATAAACAAGTCCTTGGAGAAATATCTATAAACGCCCTTGGTAGGATTCTGTGTTACCTTTTTTTAATTTCTTGCTGAAAGTGTGAAAGATTTAGAAATCATACAAGATTTTTCCATATAAGCTAAAAAAATACAAGTACACACCGCTTCATTTGATTCTAAGTAGTACAACAATGAAAGCATATATTCTTCTGTCCAGGGACTATCACAATTACACATATAAACAACAACAAATTCACAACTGATTGCTACACCAAAAAATGCAATGGATCTTAGTGTGTTGACCAAAGATGCAGGATAACAACATTGACAAGCAAACTGTGAACTATCTTTGAATTCGTCAATGGACATACCCATCCCCACTTTATTGATATATATATTCAATATTTTATCAGCATCATTTGGTAATTTGGTACCATTATCCTCTTCAGATTCTTTCTTTCTCTTTTCATTCGGAGATTTTTCTTGCTTTTTGGAGCATAAAATACTGCATAGTTGCCGGAGATGATTTGGTGCAATTTCATAGACTTCAATGACATTATGGTCAGTGATAATCTGTGATCGGACAGTTTGAATATCATGAACTTTGAAATATTCAACGATCGAATGCTTGGTTGACATATCGTCCTTGATTCGCTTGAAATATTGATATAAAGTCTTTGCACAAACATTTTTGTCGACTGATGTGCTCAACCAAACTGATCCATTGATTATATTGTCCGCCACAACGATCAATTCATCTTCATCAAGATCATGCAATGGTCTAAAAAAATTAGATCCATAATTCTTTATTTTATTTTGAACAAAATCAACTTGAGTGATGCTCTTGGGCGAGCATGGCAAGGAACCACTTTTTTAAAGCTCAAATACAAACATCCATTTGCTCCAAACTCGATCCATTGTCAAAAAAAGAGTTAGATTGTCTTTAAGGCTGTCCTTAGTTTGAACAACAAAGATATACATACATTCACCTTGGAAGTTCTGCAAACATATAAAATAGAAGATAATATTTAATTTTCTAATTTCATAACACAAGCAGCAATCTAAAGACTTTGATTGATAAGAATAAAAATTATATACCTTCTAAGCATAACCGGAAACATTTCCCTTTCTCAGGTGGGATGGCCTACCACAGGATATCCATTTCTCCCTTGATTTTACAACTTGAGAAATGAATGGAGTGTCTGAAAATTCCTTGTTTGATAAATTTTGTTGTTTGCATAATTTGTTGATAATGTGCCAAGGGACATCTTTATGTAGAAGATGATTTGTTCGATGTCAATATCTTGAATAGACCAATTGATATTTATCTGTTCCAATGATTTTTTTTCTGCGCGGAAATAGTATGCTTCCCATCAAAAATATAAAAATATACTGAAGGAAAATTAATTTCGTTTTCATTTCCAGGAAGAAATCCCAATGTGGTATCCTTATCGAAAGGCAATAGAATAACATCTCTCAATGTTGTTGTAAATGTTGAGAGAAGATATATAACCATCTTTTCCACGACCTCATCATCAAAATTTTGATATTGTAAATGTGGAGGCGCAACAAAACATCTTGTTACATCAATAGAAAAAACTTTCTCATTGAACAAAAAGTATTTGATCTGCTCTTGTTGAACTTCTTTTGAACTTTCGAAGCTCTTAGTCACTTTCTGTATCATCTAAGGTAGATAAGAATATTTTCATGGCCTACGTTTGTCAACTTCTTTTCAATATTCATGTAATGCAATACAGATGAAGTTTTCACAGCCAAGATTCTTTTCTTCCATACTGGCAAAATTCCTTTCTTCAAAGATGATGCGGTATTAATTCTGGACCGATTATAAACATCATACGAGGGAAAAACCCACCCTTTCTTTGCACAAGAAACTGGATTTGAATCGGGAGCACTTTTCATTAGATCTGGTCAAAAATTAGAAACCATAAGATCAGCATGTAGAAGGAAACATGGGTCTCTCTCAACCACTTCAACTTGAACATGCAATAAACCGTCAGAAATGGGATCTGCATATGTAAATATTCCATCTCGAGTTGGAGCTCCTTCCTCATCCAAGCATAATAGATATAAATCTGGGTACAAATTATCTGGTTCATCCATATTGACATACCATCCATGCTTGAATAAACCAAGGTTGTGATCTTTTAACAAATCAAGGAACGAGATTTCTTGGTATTGACTAAGGCTCAACAACACAAACATGTTTTATCTACAAAACAATAAATATAAAGTAGTCAATATAAGAATGCATACAATGTTTATAATTATAAATTAGTGTTTTAATATTAGATCTATACTTGTAGATGTTCATAATAATGATCGATGGATAAGGAACGACCACTCATTTTCAAAATCATATGATTGATTAAGAACAAATCTGCTAGCATTATCCATGAGAGATCAAATGCACATTTTATATAGTCATTTGAGATAGAATTGATCATAGAAGGAGTGATCATCATAGAAGGGGTGGCTGATCACAGGGTTAAGCCTAAAGGTCCAGTGAAAGGGGTTTGATTGTGTCTACATTTCTCTCATAAATGAAGGGTCGGCCAACCCTTCTTATGCTCAGTATTATTCCAGTGTTCACCATTCTGCATATACATGAATTGATGGCCTAGCCTTCGTAGTTGAATATTTTTACAATTCCCACATAAATGAAGGGTCAGCTGAAATGTATTGTGCCAAGTATTTTGTTCAAAATAGTTATAGACTACAAAAAGGGTCAGTCAATCTTTCTTGTGTTCAGCATTCTGGATGCAGGTGAATTATTGGATATAGGTGTTCACAAATTTCTACTAAACGAAGGGGCGACCGATCCTTCTTGTTGGAAGTCAGAATTCAGGATAAATATTGTTTATATGTTATAACTTAGCCAATGTCCCGATCCCTACCATTTACTACGAAAGTTGGGAGTCAGGAATTGTCGTCCCATCCTTCGTACATTAAATATTTTTATATTTCTCTCTTAAATGAAGGGTCGATTGACCCTTCTTGTGCTCAGTATTTTTACAGTGTTCACCATTCTGGATATACACGAATTGACGGCCTAGCCTTCGTAGGTTGAATTTTTTTACAATTCCATCATAAATGAAGGGGCAACCGACCATTCTTCTTCCCATTATTCTTTTCATAATAGTTGTAGGCTGCAAAAAGGGTCGGTCGATCCTTCTTGTGTTCACCACTCTGGATACAGGTGAATTGTTGAATATATTTGTTCACACTTCTCTACTAAACAAAGGGGAAGCCGATCCTTCCTATCAAAAGTCAAGATAAATATTCTTTATATGTTATAACTTAGCTAATGTGCCAATCCCTACTATTTACTGTGGAAGTCGGAAGTAGGGAATTGTCGTCCCGACCTTTCTAGATTAAACATTTTTACATTTCTCTCTTAAATGAAGTGTCGGCCTACCCTTCTTGTGCTCAGTATTTTTCCAGTGTTCACCATTCTATATATACATGAATTGGCGACCTAGCCTTCTTAGGTTGAATATTGTTACATTTTTCTCATAAATGAAGGGGCGACCGACCCTTCTTCTTCCTAGTATTATTTTCATAATATTTCTAGACTGTAAGAAGGGTCGGATGATCCTTCTTGTGTTTACCATGCTGGATACACATGAATTACTGGATATAGGTGTTCACAATTATCTACTAAATGAAGGGGGGCCGATCCTTCTTGTCGGAAGTCGGGAAATCTCACTCGTTAATAGTGTACACTTGGGAGACAATTATGTTTCACATGTAACAAATGATTATAATGATCATTGAATTTTATTGACAAGAATATGTGTAGTTTCTTTTATTCATAATATGAATAGCAAGAGGCTATTTTTCTTCAAGGAAAAAAAGAGAGCATCTAACTAGGATGAATTCTGCATTAATTTTGAATAAAGAATATTGAAAATATTTAAATGTGTGAATCAAAGCATATAAAATGAATTTTAACTCACATAGTACAGTCAAACATGAGGCAAAGCGATAATATGGTGTAACACGAAATACATTCACAAAACATAAATTAAAAGACTGAATAAAGTGACAACATATGAATCTCTGTTTCCGATAGACTTGTACTTCTTCTCTTCATTAAAGTCTTCAAAAAATATTACATCACTGTATTTTTTGCTCTCGGATCCAACCCCGATTACTTTGTAAAATAAAAAATTACACAAATTTTTCTTTCAATAAACCCTTTCTGATTCTTCGCTAAATAAATAAATTTCAAAGAAATCTCTACTAAACTTCAACAACATTTGTTTTGTTGTCGACCAAGATGGTATAGTGTTGCTTTGACTTGGGCTGATGTAATGCTCGGGTAGTTAACAAAGGAACCACAACTTCATTTCAAATTAAGACACCTGAATATTCATTCTTGATATAACCTGTATTTTGCTTTCCCAAAATTTTCAACAGTTTTCCATTGCTCTTGAGTTGGGATTTCATAATCCATCATTTCTTTCACCATCACCTCCAATTCTATGCATTCTGTGTAACATACAGTTGGTGTATCCTTCTTAATCATTAGAAATTGTTCAAGTATTTCAAAATCATCGATAAATATATCAATTATTCTCTTTCCAGTTAATCCTTTGACCAAACCTTCAAATTTTGAGTGATCCATACGAGCTTGTAGTATGAAACTGTGATAATTTTCTTGAGTCATTAATTTTCCATCATCACTCCAAAAAGAAGGAAGACCAATTTCAAAATGCCCCAGAAATAATTCCTTAAAATTCTGAACTTCAAGGACCATCTGGTGCGCTTTGTCTTGTACTTCTTCAACACAATCATGCATGCCAATAATTCTTCTTTCCCAAATGATGATTGATGGTCTTTCTTTGATTCCAAAACTTTGCATATCTAATTGGGTTAGAGTGTTTAAAAATTTGACTATGTTTTGAGTTGTTTCTGAAGGCCTTTTGCATAATGTTTCGTTTTCCACTTTACACCTCTGGAGATCTATGTTTTCTCTAGCATCTTTATCTTCTATATAATTCAAATGTGACCAGAATTTGGTGACTTCCACCGATATTGCATCCCATATAAGGTGTTTATCTCCTTTTAATGGAATCCTGCCTGTCAATTTATCTTTTAATTCATCAACTTTCTTTTGCAACTGTTTTCTATCACTCAAAGTTTTTTTCTTTTCTTCAGAATTTTGAATTACTTCCTATTTCAACTTATGGTTTTCCGTTGTCAAATCTTCTATCTCTACATCTTTTAACTAATTTGTGACATAGCACTGGTCCGTTCCTTTGTGGAGGAATTTTCCATTTGTCCTTCATTCGTACATAGAGATTGATCCCTTGGATTCTCTGGCACTTGCACATTTTGAATCTGATTGGTATTTAACACTGAAATTTGTGACAACAATTCAATCCTTTATTTTTCTCAAGCATGTTTTTTAACATTTTAACTTTGTGATCCATCATTTCTTGATATATGGATTCCTTTTCTTGTTGTAATGTTGTTAACTCTAGAGATTGCACATGTTGATTATTTGGCACCTTCATTTTTTCTTGAGCATTTGGATGGTATTTTATTTTTCCTTTTGGTACACTGAGTGTTCCCTAGCTCCAATCCCACAGTCGCAAGGTCCATTTGTAGTCTTTTAATCTGGATCAAATTTGCTTTGATTTTGTCAGAGATTAAGATCTAGCTCAAACTAGCTTTCCTATCTAAGCAACAATAACATACCAACATGGACATAAAGAGAACACCAGATATATGTGGTTCACCCAATTGGTCTACTTCCATAGGAAGGGTTGAATCTTCCATTAATGAAAAATATCTCAAAGATTACATGGAATCCTCACATATGCATCACATCAAGCTCCATCATACAATGTGTGTACAAATGACATACACAACATGTGATGTGTGATGAATTACAATCAACACATATCCAAAAGGTCTCCTTCACCTCTCTTATATACCAAGAGGTTTGGATTACAATACATCCCATAATACATGTGGGATAAATGAATTTCCTCCTCTTTATATAGAGAATGGTTACAAAGGATATAATTACAATGATGCATGTGGGATAACTTTATTTTATAACAATAGAGTTATTTTATGCCTTTAAATGATATTTTACCAATATATCACATAAGTCATCATTACATATTCTAACACTCTCCCTTAATGATGACTGGGAGAAAGAATACAAATGGAAGGAAGGTGGAAACAACCCAACATCCCCCATGATGACAACTTCTATAATGCTCCATAAGATGCGAATAAAACACACTTCACCTCATGGATTTGATGAAGACAATGAAATTGCACACGAACCAGGTTGTACGATGAAACAAACATGTGACGCAACCCACCAAAAAGATGCCCAGATCTAAAGAGAATCCATCATGGCTACTAGATCCACAAGATTCCTAGATCACCACAAGAATCATCACAACCATAACTGATAGTTGAAGAACTCTGATATAACATCCACACTAGTGTATAGATACCTTCTAACAACTGATACAACAAAACATGTGGCTAAGAGCACCACAGCAGTGTACAAAATACCCAGATGACCAATACGCATGTAGATAGCAGGCATTCTTCCAATCAAGGTGCAATATAAATATCTATAGAAGACCTCAAACATCGAAGAAACAAGACCCCAATGGTCTATACATTGAAAATGATATCATACATATGAACATCATGACTTTAATAGTAGAAGATGGATTTCCATCATAAAACATTAATGAAATATGATAGAACATAATAAAAATACAACATCACATTCCTTCTTAAGAGGAACCAGAGATCCGCAACCAGCATATGCTTAAACAAGGAAGGAATAACAGAAGCAAGCTATCCCACAACATGGATAATGAACCCACACAAAGGAACTTCCAAGAATAAACCATATAAAAAAACATGATAATTCCAAAAGACATAAGATATGACAAAATGACATTGCTCAAGAACATATAAAAAAGATATTGCTTTTATGCAAGACCATATAAATTTGAGCAAAAGATTATCAAAAAATGTCAGGATAAGTTATGATAAAAGATAAAGGAGCATAAACATGAGTGAGCATAATAGATACCAAGATAGAACAATGAGCCAAGATTTTACTTAAATATATGAAAATTTATTCATCAAGCAACTAATCTTAATCATAGGTGCATTTCTTATTAGTATGATGTTAATATGCAAGAGATGAATCCCCTGAAAATGTCAATGCTTCCATATAGGAACGTTAGAGACAAGAAACATATGTCAATGCTTCCATATATGAACATTAGAGACAAGTAGGAACATGGTAACCTCTGCAATCATAAGTGTTAAATTTTCTGAATTTACTTCAATATGATCTAGGATCTTAACTGAAAGAACAACATGTACAGCATATCTACAGCATATCAATCATGGAGACAATAATGCAAGCACACAAGAGACACAAAGATTTACTTGGGGAAAACCATAAAGGTGAAAAACCCCAATAACTTCCTCAGAGATAGATAGAGCAATGATACAACCAACCAAGAGAGATAGCCATAACCTAGCAGCAATCCTCCTCCTCCATAAGTGCGCCTCTCCTCCTTGAGATCATGTGTGAGAAGTGAGTGAGAAAATAGAGTGCCTCCCGCACTCTATTTATACTTGACTTGACTTGCCTTTTTACCTAACTCATGTAGGCTCGAACTTAACCACATAACATAATGCTGACTGGGCCGACCCCCAATAGGGTGGTCTAATAACCCTTAGACCCACATGGCCGACCCCCAATAGGGTGGTCTAATAACCCTTCGACCCACATGACTTATACAGGGCCGACCCCAACAAGGTGGTCTAATAACCCATCAAGTATAAGTTACGACACTTACAATATAAATGACGACACTTCCGTATAGAGGAATAATACCATCTCTATAGGAGTACATACAACATATATGAAATACATTCCGAAGTTACATATACATCAACACTACCTCTTAACTAGGAAGGTATTTCTCAGCACAGTTATTCTAGCACAAGTCATCTTCTCTGGATCATCGTCACTGGATAATCGTCATCGAGTCATCATCATCGTCACTGCTGCTGCTATCTCAATCAATCTCTGAATCTACTCGTCATAGGAAGTTCTACAGAGCCAGTCCTTTTTCATACTGGATGTAGGCCCACCACCTGCAGGTCTTCGTCATCACTGGCCATACTGTGGAATCCTCAGGACTTTTACGTGCGTCACAAAACCTCGCAAGAGCATCCCAGGATGTTACGAGCACACAGCTCTACCTATAGGATCTCCCAGGGCAACGAATTACATGTGACCTCACCACAAAACCTCGCAAGAGCATCCCAGGCTGTTACGAGCACACAGCTCTACCTATAGTATCTCCCAGGGCAACGAATTACATGTGGTCATGGCAAAACCTCGCAAGAGCATCCCAGGACTGATTACGGGCACACAGCCCAACCTATCGGATCTCCCAGGGAAACGAATTACATGCCATAGGACAAAACCTCGCAAGAGCATCTGCCAGATATCCCAAGGCAACGAATTACATGCCATAGGCAAAACCTCGTAAGACTATCTGCAGATCTCCCAGGGCAACGAATTACATGTCCTCCCAGAGCAAAACCTCGAAAGAGCATTTGCCAGATGTCCCAGGGCAACGAATTACATGCCATAGGCAAAACCTCGCAAGACCATCTGCAAATCTCCCAGGGCAACGAATTACATGCTCATCTGCACAACCTGATCCACGACCATAGAGTATCAACCTGATACTCACCATACATCATCCTGATGTATCCATGATCATCCTGATCATCATCACTGCAACGTCCTGCTGCATGTCATCTGGAGCAACATCCTGAAGCTCGTCATCTATGATCATCCTGATCATCACTGCAACATCCTGCTGCATGTCATCTGGAGCAACATCCTGAAGCTCGTCATCTATGATCATCCTGATCATCACTGCAACATCCTGCTGCATGTCATCTGGAGCAACATCCTGAAGCTCGTCATCTATGATCATCCTGATCATCACTGTATCCACCTGATACAAATACATGATACATATCATCATACATGATCCTCCTGATCATCAATGCATCTACCTGATGCATACCAAGTATCTACCTGATACATATCATCATACATGATCCTCCTGATCATCAATGTATCCACCTGATACAAATACAAATACATGATACATATCACCATACATGATCCACCTGATCATACAATGTATCCACCTGATACATATACAGATACATGGTCCAAGCATCCAACATGATGCGTACATAAAAATGATCCAACTGATCATATCCAAGCAGAAACCAGAACATCATCCTGATGCTCATCATCCAGCGCTTACATCCACAGCCATGTGAAGGATCCTCCTTCCAACATGCTTGGAATGGCTTCAGCAAATGTGTCCATCACTTCTTCCTCGAAGTGTCCTTGATCTGAAGAACGCCAAGCCTCTCTCTGAAGTACTCGAACTTCACCCTGGCTAGTGGCTTCGTCAGCACGTCTGCAATCTGCTCGTCCGTCACAACATACAGGAGCTTCACAGCTCCTCTCTGCACCATATCCCTGATATAGTGATATTTGATCTCTATGTGTTTCGACCTGTCATGAAACACTGGGTTCTCGGACAGCTTCACACAACTCTGGTTATCACATAAGATACCAGTAGCCTCCAACGGGAGATCAAATAACCCAGACAGTAGCTTCCGTAGCCATACTGTCTCACATCTAGCTGAACAGGCTGCAACATACTCTGCCTCACCTGTACTCGGTGCCACGCAGGACTGCTTCCTGCTAAACCATGAGATCACACCTGATCCCATATTGAAGCAACACCTAGATGTGCTCTTCCTGTCTGCATCACTGCCAGCCCAATCTGAATCAACATAACCCTGCAGGTTAAACTTTTGATTCTCCTCATACCTGAGCCCATAATCCACTGTACCCTTCAGGTACCTCAAAACATGCTTTACAGCAACCAGGTGAACACTCCTCGGATCCGTCAGGAACTGGCTCAATGTGTTCACAGCAAAGCAAATGTCTGGTCTCGTGTTCGTCAGGTACATCAAGGACCCAATCATCTGACGATACAAAGAGACATCAACCGGCTCAGATGAAGCATCACATAGAAGCTTCAGATTCGATGCCATAGGTGTGGCCATATCCTTACAGTCCATCATCCCGAACCTCTTCAGGATCTCTACTACATACTTCCCTTGTCCAAGGAAGATTCCATATGCACTCTGCCACACCTCCATGCCAAAAACAAATAGTGCATCATCCCCAAGTTCTTCATCTCGAACTCGATAGTAAGCTTCCGCTGCGTGTCGGCAATCAATCTATCTTCACCATACCAAGTTCTGCACATATATGATTTCCTATCATGTGTCTCAGAACCAAGTGGCTGCTCCACATACACTTCTTCTTCAACTACACTATTCAAGAAAGCTGTCTTGAATCCATCTGGTGTATCTTCTATTTCATCACTTTTATATTTCTCAATGCTGCCATCTGCAACATGCTTGATCTGATAGTTCCATTTGGAAGTCATAGCAAACTTCCCTTCATGTCTTGGGATTACATCCCAAACACCATTCTTCATGATCGACGGATCATGGCATTCCATTTCTTCATCCCAGATCCTGGGAACTTCAATATCTTCAATATCTTCAATAGATATCTTTGTTGCTAGAACAAATGTTGTAATTCTTCTTTTGTAGGAGATGGCATACGATCTTTCCTACACAACAAGTTAAATTGCATGATTAGAAAACATCTCATAGTTTTCAGAACAAATTCTTACACATAAAGAAATATGCCATACAGTCATGCAATTATCTTAGCCAATGCTTCAATACAACATTTATCCATATTCCGTAACTTTCTAGATGCCTTCCAATCTCTACCAGAACATTGTTAAGAGTGTGCACAACTCCCAACATGTCAGCAAAGAGGTTTCATACTAGATAAGTAGCAATGGAATGTTGTACAGTGCCATAGGCCACTTACCCATGCATATTAGGAGTATACTATTCATTAATGCAATTATTCTAATATGCATAATACACAACCTAATTCTAGGAACATCAGTATATACATTTTTGAACAGTATTATTTAAGAAATGACAATTCAAATACTTATCTTTGTTTGTTCGTTGGGTGGACTCCCTCTGAGTCTTCGCTTCCTTGCAGGAGCTACTGGAGTCCTAATCTGAAGTAGCTTCTTCTACATCTTTTGATGTGGAATGTAGAGAGATGGTCAACTCCCTCTGAATATTTGCATCCTTGAATAAACCACTGGAGTGTACTCCCTCTTGATCTTTGCTTCCTGGATTACCTATTCTTGAACTCATATTCATCCTTGGTCCCTATGCATGCTTATTAGTATCATGATTAAATCATACATATACTATTAAAGCACAATAATCTCAAGCATGTATAGTCATGATCATTTCAAACAGAAATAATAAGCATTAGCATTCAAGGTTTATGTAGGATTCTTATGGTTAGTTAAAGCATAAGAAACATAACGTGTCTAAACCTATAATTACTCAAAGCTATGACTCTTCGGGTTAGTCATATCATCAATCAAGAGAAGAGATATAATATGCATAAGACCATGACTATTCAAACCTATGGTTTCATGATTCTTCTGGTTAGTCAAATCAATCAATATAAGAGACATATTATTTTACTTATATTCCTATTTGACCATAGGACTTTTCTGGTTAGTCATATCATTGAACAAAGTAAAAAGCATAATATGCCTAAATCCATGATTACTAACTTCAATGAATAATCATAATCAATCATGCCAAGTATACTTATATAAAGGATCTTATCACAAGATGAGATTGTAACTTGATATAGGAAAAACATACCTGGATTAGCATGCTAGCTAGTTATGTCTTAACATACTCACATGATGTCTTCTTGTTCTTCTTCAATGACTTGTGCTAGTAACCTGTATATCTCATAGGTTAGCCATTATAAAACCAAGTTATACATACCTCGTAAATGGATCTTCTATGAGATCCATGACAATGGATGAATCTTTGTCCTCATGTTATCATGATCATATGTTCTTGGAACAGAACATGATTTGTCTTTCTTCGTGTACCTTTCATGTTAGTAGACAACATAAACCTCATACAACACCATAATGCATTAGTACAATCATAAGTGTCAACACCCTAACCAATGAATATCTTCTATCATGCATTCATAATTTTGTTAAGGTGATACAACAAATCTAAAATCAAAATTGTACTAACCGTAATAACATGAAGACAAACATACCATAAACTTAATCATGGACAAATATCGAAACATACCTCGATGAGTCATACCTGTCGAGATCGCTTGTAATCTTCTTATGTAAGGCCTTATCCTCATCTCCCTCTGAGATAGGAACTTCTTTCACTTATGCAGGTGATCAATCCATCTTCTTCTAGGATTAACCCAATCCACTTGATTTGAAAGAACTGGACCTTGAGCTGGATATGGGTTTGTCAGAGAAACCCCAAAAATTCAAACTTTGAATTTCAACCTTCCGAAAGGATAGGAATATGCGCCTTGATGAGCTGATCAAACTGGTATATTCAGAATTTGAAAACTGCAAAGTTTCACTCCTCAATTTTGCCTTTGAAACTTCCGAAATCACTGTACATGACCCTGAACTGGGGTTTGATGAAGCCCACTCTTTTGCCCCATCAAAATGTTTGATCCAAAGCTCTAAGCTTCTATTTTTCTAAGGAGCTTCCAGCCATGGTCACAGATTTCAAAAATTCCCATTTTTACAGAAGCCCTAATTTTCCACTTTCCTGATCAAAGTCCCGAACTAGGGTCTAATCAAGCCCGGCCTTCTGCCCAACCAAAAATTCTGATTTTGGTCTCTAAATTTTTATTTTGATGAGTAGCATTCAGCCGTGGTCTCCGATTACAAAAATTCCAACTTTCTTCAAAGCCCTAAATTCCGGAAGCCATGAATGAATGTACCAAAAAATAATTCTGTTTTGACAGAAATATGTACCTGATTGTTTCTGGTGTAACTCCAAAATTTTTGATCCACAGGGTCTGAAAAACGTTTCCTGAGATAGCCTGACCTGTTACCTCTCCATCCTGACAGGTATGACCTCAATTGGATTTTCTGAGAGAGAGTTATGCCAAATGTCGCAACGTGACCTGTTTATGGGATAATACAGGAGAGCGAACTTGTACGGCGTGCCACGTGTCACTGGTTCAACTTCGGCCTCTGAAAAAGTTTTCTGAGATAGTGCAGACTGTGTACTACCTGTCACTTTTTACGAAATTTCATTTGGAGCTTCCTAGCCCAATATATGACCTTTTTCCCAAGGTCACCTGATTTTGACTCAGATCTGGAAGAGGCAGAAACCCTATATTGTACAGATCATAAATCACAAAGTACAACGAATTAGAGGTTGTCCTTTGGACACAAGATACCTGGAGATCTTAGCTTCGGCATGTAACAATTTCAGATCCTAAAACTTCGCCAAAACGGATTTATAGCGAAAGTGCTACGATGACTGGTTTTTGCTATATCAAGCCCTAGCATCGTAAGTGCAACAAGTGTCATACATGCCATATCATGCCTTCTTTCAGGCTAGCTCTGATACCATGTTAAATTTTCTGAATTTACTTCAATATGATCTAGGATCTTAACTGAAAGAACAACATGTACAGCATATCTACAGCATATCAATCATGGAGACAATAATGCAAGCACACAAGAGACACAAAGATTTACTTGGGGAAAACCATAAAGGTGAAAAACCCCAATAACTTCCTCAGAGATAGATAGAGCAATGATACAACCAACCAAGAGAGATAGCCATAACCTAGCAGCAATCCTCCTCCTCCATAAGTGCGCCTCTCCTCCTTGAGATCATGTGTGAGAAGTGAGTGAGAAAATAGAGTGCCTCCCGCACTCTATTTATACTTGACTTGACTTGCCTTTTTACCTAACTCATGTAGGCTCGAACTTAACCACATAACATAATGCTGACTGGGCCGACCCCCAATAGGGTGGTCTAATAACCCTTAGACCCACATGGCCGACCCCCAATAGGGTGGTCTAATAACCCTTCGACCCACATGACTTATACAGGGCCGACCCCAACAAGGTGGTCTAATAACCCATCAAGTATAAGTTACGACACTTACAATATAAATGACGACACTTCCGTATAGAGGAATAATACCATCTCTATAGGAGTACATACAACATATATGAAATACATTCCGAAGTTACATATACATCAACAATAAGAATAGAAATCCCATTGCAACAAGAACAAGGTGCTCATGATAAATATTTCAAGATTAAAAGATTTCCCAAAGCCATATAAATATTGAGTAAAAGATGATCGAAATAAACATGACATGATATAGATAAATCAAAATGTTTAATATGATCAACATATAGCAAATTATGATCAACTCATGATATCACTTATACAAAATTATGAAATGACAAGTCACTAATGGTCTTAATCATGGGTTCATTTCTTGTTAACACTATGTAAATATGCAAGAGATGAAATGCCTTGGAAATGTCAATGTTTCCATATAGGAATGTTAGAGACAAATAGCATAGGAACTAGATACAATCTTTGCAGTACATGAAAAGAAACTATATCCCAATTAAATAGCTTATGACAAGTCAAAAAAATATGATATCACATAGATTAAAAAAAAATTGATTTTACTCAAGAAATTAATTAGCAAGAGCATATAATGATCATAAAGATATTGCTTATAAGAAAACACTGAAATTGCTTTTACACAAAGGTCATGAATAACATATAAATAAAGCAAATAATGATCACAAGATCACACATATAGAAGCTTCATTATCATGCTTAGAAGAGTGAGACCAAAATAATATCACTTATAGAAATTAAAAATAGCCATTAAGCAACTAAGTCCTAAGCATAGGTTCATTTATTGATGTCACCATTACCATACTAAAGATCCATGCTCCTGAAAATGTCAAAACATATTCCACACAAAGAAGGTTAGAGACATAAACAAGAATAAGACAACCTATGTAAATAAGATGAATCATAGCAAAAATCCTAATGCAAAGAGATCAAGAAGCTCATGACAAGAATTTCAAGATGAGAGATGAAACTTTTCCACAACAGAAAACAAAAACTTTACCTACAACCCTTAGAAAAGGTGCCAAATAAAGTCACTCATGGGTCTGCCAAAGTAAACTCATGTGTACTCGTGGGTTATGAATATAAGAAGTTGTGGGTACGCAGGTCTATAAAGGAGAAGGACGCAATTATGATCATAAATTCGCGGGTCTCTATACAGTAAGCTCGCGATTATGCTGAAGAACTCGTGGGTTCCTGTGTAGTTTATGCCGAAGCACTCGCGGGTTCCTTTACAATGAAGTCGCGGTTATATTGAAGTAAACATGAGTTCGTAGTAAGATAGTCACAAGTATGCCGTGGCACATGTGGGTCTATACGCTAAAATTTGTGGGTCTACAGTATACTCATGAGTTTGCAGCAGGGAAAGTCATGGTTACCTACGCTATCTGCAAAGCAAAAGCCGCGAATCTCAAGTTTTAGGCCAAAACAAGTGTCGAATCTGTCGAACATAGAAACCTGCACAAAGTCTACCAAACTTGGACGAAAACTACTGATCTAACAACCGGAAAAGAGATCTCCTTGACTAAAAGCCAAAAAATGTATATATTTACAAAAATAACATCAAGAAACCCTTGAAAAATTTCTGCAAAAATCTACACAACAAGGTTAGGTTTAAAAATAAAAAACTGCAGAAACATGCCCAGATCTGAATAGAAGCCTAATGGCTACTAGATAGAAAGAAAATATACAAAAATAAACAATGCCCAAATGATAATAGCTATTGATGAAAGCTATAGAAGGTGCTGGATCATAACAACTAGCTTTGATACCATGTCAGAGATTAAGATCTATCTAAAACTAGCTTACGGGAACGGTTGCATCTTCCATTAATGAAAAATATCTCAAAGATTACATGGCATCCTCACATATGCATCACATCAAGCTCCATCATACAATGTGTGTACAAATGACATACACAACATGTGATGTGTGATGAATTACGATCAACACATATCCAAAAGGTCTCCTTCACCTCTGTTATATACCAAGAGGTTTGGATTACAATACATCCCATAATACATGTAGGATAAATGAATTTTCTCCTCTTTATATAAAGAATGGTTACAAAGGATATAATTACAATGATGCATGTGGGATAACTCTATTTTATAACATTAGAGTTATTTTATTCCTTTAAATGATATTTTATCAATACATCACATAAGTCATCATTACATATTCTAATAGTTTTATGCCTTCTCTTGCCTCAAGTGACTCTCCAACTTTGCTATCACAGATTGCAATTTAGAAATTTTTTAAGTGGATTGTAATAAATCAGAATACATGACATCTCTTGTTTGTTTGTGCAACTGAATCTTATCGGGTATATTAATCACATCAAGCTTAACCTCCATTTCAGAAACTTTCTCTTCATTCACCACTGCAAACCTTATAGTGTTTCTTCCTAGATCCGTAACTATAAGAAGGGAAAATTTTTGTCCTGCCAGCTTTCTTACTTGAGGGTACAATTTTTGAGTTTCTTCCAAACACTGCTTCTTCTTTTCTGAATATTGTAAAAGGAAATCAAATATGTACTTATACTGAGAGTTACTTCTAGATTCCTTTATTTCTAATAAAGAATATTGTTGCATATTTGCAGGTGGTTGCGAAATCAAAGTAGTTTTTCTGGAACAATTAAATCTCGTTCCTCCATACTAATGATTTCCTTCTGTTGTTACACTTTTGATTTCTTGCTTGAAACTTCTTCATCGACTTCCATACTATCAACTTTTGAAATACTTATCTTCTTATTGGTGATATCAAATTTAGTTGGTGTCTAAACCAACATTACCAAGTTGCTTGTTTGTTCCATATTCACTTCTTTCTTATCTTGTTCAAAATTGAATAAATTTTCCATTTCTTTTAATCCGTCAATTGTTTGATGATCAAAAGCCTTGTTTCTATTTTGTTGTCTTCTTTGCGATATAATTTGATGAGGATCATAATTAATCCTTTCATCCTCTTGGAAATCCATGATCTTCAATATTTTTTCTACTATAGATAGGGCTTAGTCTTAATGATGAATGGACCGACTTTAGGTGGGAATTTCATATTTTATGATTTTTTGAAAACACCGAAATGTTCTTCTTCTGAAAGCAACCTTTGTATAATAAATTCTAAGGAAAACATCCTTGGTGTTAAAAAGGCTGGCAACATATATGGTGCTCCAGTAAATGTCATGTCCCCATTTTTACCCTTATAATATTTTGGTCTATAATGTAAATATTGTATGCATATTATGTATGATTCCTAGCGTGGAGCTCAAGGCCAAGGCCCCACTAGTGAATGCTCGACCTTGAAGAGGCAAGTATTGGATATTATGCTACCCATGTGCTAGTGAACCACGGGAATTGTAAATATGCATTTTAATATAAATGCCCACAACTAGCTATGCAATGCAACAAGAGATGGGGGCATGATGTTTACAAGGAATTGGGAGGGAAATATTCAAACCCTTGAGCCAATCAAGTCAATCCAAGTGTCAATGAGAGAACCCATCAACCCTCAAATACCCATGTTGACTTTTGTACCCAATCATTTACCCTCCCAAGAGTTGATTGAGGTAGTTAATGCCTTGGGGAATGGAGAGGTATGGATGTCCAAATTTGGGTATGGGAAAGCCACCCTTCATTGAAAATTGTGTTTGGCTTCTTGGGAAAGAGAGGAGCCATGAATTGCTCCCCAAGCCATTATTCACCAATTAGTCTTGCTCTCTCATGAGTTTGGAGCTACCTGGGCATTTTCCTCCATGGTTTTGCTATGTTTTACTTCATTCTCCTACCTGAGAAGGGTGTTTTTTTGTTGTATAACAGTGGGGAAGAAAGGGAAATCGATTTGGGGACCATAGATGCTATTTTGGCTCACTGGTTGCTTGTATATCTATGGGAGAAATCGTTTTCTTCCTTATGGTCGATTTTCCCTCTCTGAAATCCATTTTTGGTGTGCCTACGTTTTGGGGAAAACCCATGTCCATCTAGCTTCTCAGTACCATTGTTGAAAGTGTGTTTCCAAGCCCATATTTGAGTTTTTTGTGCAAGAGAATTATGGGGTTGAGTTGGGTATCCATTTCTTTGGGATGTGTTCAAGCTTGAGAGCCCCTTTTTCCTTGTAGATATCATGCCCAACTCGGGGGTGGTCTCTGAGTGATGAAAGAATATAGGCTGGGCAGAGACCTATGGTTGGGTGGAATGTTGCAGCGACATAGCTAGTTGCTTGGGACATCATTACATCAAGATGAGTATTTTATTGTGTTTACTTCTACAAATGTTTAATTTGATGGTTATTTTGATATGTTGGATGAATATGAAATGTGTGTGGATGATGTTTTATTCCACTGTGCATGTTCAATTGATTTACATATGAACACCTATGCATTTTACTGTAATTCCATATCCTTTATTTATTATGAATTTGGCTAAGTTGTCCAAAAAGCCCAGATTTTAGTGCCATGTTCCCTTCCTTACATTGGATAGATGGGTGGGTATGTGATAGTAAAACCATACACTCTAATTATAGTATGTTCTTTATACAAGAACTAATCACCTATTTGGCCTTCTGG
This sequence comes from Larix kaempferi, assembly GCA_027924585.1. Lineage (NCBI taxonomy): Eukaryota > Viridiplantae > Streptophyta > Pinopsida > Pinales > Pinaceae > Larix > Larix kaempferi. The sequence continues at coordinate 10,453,225 of BSBM01000841.1, forward strand.
TGTAGGCTACAAAGTTTCTTTCATTTATTCTAACACTCAGGGCAATTCAACATTAAAAATAATTCTGTAAACTTCTGCCATGATTGTATTGGTGAACTCATGAGAAAAGATGGTACCAAGAAACTTCAATTCTGAAACATTTAAACACAAGAACAGGTTCAGGAGATATGACTGATATCTAAAATGCTTCAACTCATGGAAATTCACCAACTAGACATGAATCACTTCAGCTAGGAATTCATCAAATTTAAAACAAGACACCGGACTCGACGGTGACTCGGGTGAAATTACTTGCAGAAGGAAACCTAACATAACTTCTGTGATTGACTTATCACTATCTAGACCTAAAATTTGACTCAATGAGGATAAAACTAACTGGGTATCTCACTTAAAGACATCAATACTCAAAGGGAACGATAGGTTTTCATGTGACTAGCCATCTTTTAAGACTTGTGATAAAAACTTGTTGTTTTCTGCCGGACTGCAATTTCTATACAACTTTACCAAATTTTATTCGTTAAACAAATCGGGGATTTTGGAAAATGTTTCAGGTAAACATAGAACCTCACGGATAGTCTACGCATTTACTTTGCATATAATTTTGGTCATATTTATATTAATGATTACCCTTTCGTCCTGCGAATAATTCACCGCACACCAACCAACAAATTCGGGGAAGTGTAGGGTCTGTTCGACACAAAAATAATACAGAAAAGAACCAAAAAAATTAAATACATCATTTCCCTGTGACTTAAACTCCGTTAATTTCTCTTTAGACTACGAAATACTACACACAAACAAAACAGGGTTGAAAATATCCCTTTCCCTGTCAACTACAAGCTCATCATTTTGATCTAAACTTTTATTGAAGCAAAAGAGGTCTTGGGTTTTCTCCTTTTGGGAAACAAAATCAAAACACTAAGGGGTTCGAGCTACCTGTGAAGTGATCTTGTTGACTTCTATTCTTGTTGACAAAGACAAGGACGTGTTCCCGTGACTTATTTTCCTCCAGGCAATAATCGACAAAAGCACATTTTCAAACTTCGAACAAACCTTTTATATAGCATATGATTAGGTGGTTTTGGAACTTGCGATGAGCATTTTAACTTTAACAGCTTTTCATAGTGGACTCCACCAATGCTTGCCACGTGGTAAGCGGTTTAATTTCCGCTCCACCTTTCCAAGTTTAAGGACCGTGCACTCTCTAGCGCTAAAACCCATTTCCACCATTGATTTGCTTCTGGGTGGGTCTGCATTATTATTTTGCCACGTGTTTACATGTTTGCAAATTTTGGTGTGAGTTGTTCAATTGTTTATCTCCTTTTCAATCTCCTCCCTTGGTCATTTGAAGCCCCTCTGTGCATTTGAAGCCCCTATGTGCAATCATGAAGGCCATGAAGTTGACTTGCAAAGAACACCGTCGATCTTGGAGGAATAAAATCCAATGGATCACACGCATTTCGCTGGTTTAACATGCACGAAGTTCACGCGTAGGATAAAAGACAACCAAAATTCTCCGCTTTTATGACATTACGAGTGAGACCTTATATAGAGACCTTAATATAGTGAAAATATTTGCATTGTTCCTCTCTATCAACTTTAATAAGCAATGTTATATTATTATGGGCAAGTTAAATAACCCAAGAATCCATATAGAATAAATTTAAAAACATAAAGACAAAAAAGCTAACAATATGAAGAAATCACTTGTTTGATCAATTATACTAATTCTAGACATTGTTTGTAGATGGATTTGTAGAAGATCTAGTGTAACATGGGAAAAAGTCGATGAAGAAGAGGGAGAGATGACCATAAGAGATAAGAGAAGTCTAAACAACAAAATCAATCTTACAAGATGACATTGAGATGAAACATTAAATTAGGAAAATAAGGAGAGATAGCATGTCGTAGGAATAACATCTAAGGTTGGTGTTAATTTTTTACATGACCCATTTCATATTATCTGCATAATTCTATCGTTCAAGGTTTGGAAATTGTGAAAATGGCAGTGAGGTTGTACAATCTAGGAAGTGTGATTTTTTGTTGGTTCAGTAGTGTGGGTCATTCGATACTTTGTCTCCATAGACTAGTTGCATAATGCATTACAAATTTCAAACAATTTGGTTGTAGAAAGTTAAACCCCTACATCTAACTTTGTTCTCCACATACAAAATGCTACACATATTTGAAACTCCAATCCATAGTGCAAAATTATGCACATACCTGTAAATTCATAGCAGCCCAGTCATATAAGGATCCCATTGGACGAATCACGAATGCAAATGTTGAAGAAGATTTTTTTAAGGATCTCGTTGGACAAATCACGAATGCATAGTGAAGAAAATGAGGTGGAAACAACAATGGGGACGAATTACCCAAGATAAACTATGTTTTAAGTTTCACCCCTACGTAGTTGGAGCATTGGGCATGGCTGCATCCAATTTCTCAAAAAAGTGACAAATTTGCATGATTCCTCTCTACAGCTTTTAATAAGCAATGTCTAACCCAAATAAACCAAGAAACCATATAGAGGAAATTTTAGAAACATAAAAAATACCTGACAATATGAAAAAAACATTTAAAAAATATTTATAACCATGGAGATTGAATTGACAAGTAATCAAACTTCTAATAGAAAAATCAAGGTTGGATGGAAATGAAATACAATCTATGCAATGTCCAATGAATATAGAGAATGATAAATACAAAAGAGGGAGTGAATCTAAAAAATATGTTCATTAATACAAAAACTATTATCTTGAATCACTTCAATAACAAACTCCACTCCTTTGAATCCCTTTGGCAACTTGAAAGTGGAGGACAAAGTGAAAAGGTAACATTAACCAAATCTAAAGCTATAACCAATTCGTGAGACTTTAGACAATTTTGGAAAGTGATTTTGACACCTGGGGGGTTTTTATGCTTTTAGTAAGCCTTACTTTTTTGTGCTTTTCAACTTGCATTTAAGGCATTCTAATTTCTCTCTTGAGATGTATAATATATTGTATTCATATTGAGGAATAATACATGAGATGATATTTCCATCAATTGAGTTACTTCTTTGCTTCAAGATTCTTGGCTATTAGAAATATTTCATGTTACTTATCCTATATAGAATTCTCACAAGATGAAGTGAAGAAGGCCGAAATTCTAGTGGAAGATGAAATCTTGCGATGATTTCTACTTGGTCTTTTTTGTTTTAGGTCATCTTGGAATTTTTAGTATATCTTTGTTTATGGGATTTTCAGATCGTGAAATATTTATGGGATGGAGACATGTCAAGACTTGTGAGTTCCTACAGTAAATATTTCAGATGCTGATTTGCTATAGTTCCAAATATATGACCTTAGAAAGTTAGGTCTTTTTAATAACCTCCAAACATGTCAATTTAGAATTTTCGTTATAAGTTTTGAAGCATAATGTTTCAGATAGTGCCATTTGGAGGAGATGAAAAATAGATCTTTAAGAACACATGGTTAAAATTTCAGATCTTGGTTCGCTATATTTTTCAAAGTTATGAACTTCGGAAGAATGGGATTTTAAATGACTCAAAAATCATCTTTAAACAAGTTAGTTTGGAATTTCACTATAACTTTTGATCCATGATGTTCCAGAGAATGAACCTTAGAGGAAATGTCATAGAGATATTGAAGAAGATGTGGTAAAAGTTTCATATCTTTATTCATTACATGTTAAGAGTTATACTTGTTGAACGTTAGGGTTTTTGACAATGAAAATTCAAGAGAAGAAGTTTGACAAAATATTGCATAACATTCTCATACGGTATCAGAATCACAAACTTGTTGGCACATTGGATCCGCATTCTTAATGATGATCTTGGTGATTATCTTGTTCTACGATGATCTTGGCATAGATATTATTGGTGATTCTATTGAATTATTCCATGGTAATGTTATTGGCATGAGATCCCTCTAAGCTTTTGGAATGTACTATGAGGTCTATGATGTAAGGGTTTGAAGGTGAAAATAGATGAAGTCTATTAGTGATTATTTCTGGGATTTGATTACACTCTTTGGAGGCATATTTATGGTCTTGCTATACATCTGAAGTATATCTTGGAAGAAGTTGCTGGCATTCTTGGAGGACATATTTGAGGCATGTACAGGTTAACATTGTGACAGAGATCATTTTTGTGGAATTGTGACAAAGACAATGATTGTGTCATTGTGATGAACAGGGATTGTGATAGTGACAACAATACAATGATTGTGGCAATGATAGATATAGGTACAGGGACAATGATACAGGTACAAGGACATAGATACAGGTATAGGTTGATGGAAACAATGATACAATGGTAGCAGAATATTGTTCTTCTTATTCATATCAGGGTGGCAGGATCGGGAAAGGATATGAGATTGAATTCTCGTTTGGGTTGGTGCTTGTGATCTCAGGGAGTTGGGGCTTCCTTCCAGTTGGTTCTAGTAAAACTATTGATTTGGATTTTAGTGAGGACTGGATTCCTATCTATAGGTTGGAAATTATGAAAACCAAGGGGTTGTAGCCTCCTTCTAGATGGAGCTAGTAAACGGAGGAGTTGGAGCTTCCTTAAGGTTGGAGCCTATAAATTAGGGGGTTATAGCCTCCTCCTATATGGAGCTAGTAAATCGAGGATTTGTAGATTTCTTTAGTTTGGAGCCTATAAATTAGGGTGTTGGAGCCTCCTTCTAGTTGGTGCAGGTAAATCAGGGATTCAATTCCTTCAGGAGAGTATGATAGCTTGACTGAAGATCTCTAGAGAACATGGATGAACATGAAAGTGTCTACTCTGCAGATGGGATTCGACTATTCTATGGATCAAATTTTGATCTGATCGAATTATAAGAATGAGACTCCATTTACATGCACAAGGTTTTGATATCTAGAAATATGTTGTAAATGGTTACATCGCTCTAAAAAGACCACAAAAAACTACAGCCATGAAGGAGCTAAGAAATAATAATGCAATGGAAATGGATATCATCTTGCACGGAATATATGATCATGTTAAAGATAAATTTGGAAGGTGTTCATCATCTAAAGTGATCTGGGACAAGGTACAAAATATTTGCACAAAGGGACCCCATTCTTAGCATTATTTTTGTCCCAAGTACCTAAAATTTTTGGGTAAATAGTTCATGAGGTTTGGAGACCAAAGAAGCTTAAAAAGTATAGGCCCAAGCGCTTAAAAGATTAAGCAGAGACGCTATAGAATAAACTACACATGACCCTAGCTGATGACCAGGGCGCTATGCGGCAGGTGTTGGTTTATCCAACAATACTAAGAGGTGGGGGGGGGGGAACCAGTATTGCATTTTTCAAACCTTGTATATACAATTAGTATTAAGCACAAGTTAAATAATCATAAGTAACGTGATTAAGACAATTAACAATTTGAACACACCAATTTATCGTGGAAACCTCAAAGGTAAAACCAACAAATATTTCTTATTAATAAGCTAATCTTATACAAAATTGTTTTACAAGCACCAACTTGATGGAGAAATTAATCTCCTAGATTCTTCTGCCACTACAGAAAGGATGCACCTACACCCCTAGTTTTCTACTTGCTCAACAGATAAGGATTCCCCAACACCCTAATTCTCCAACCACGATGGGAAGGAGGCAAAAACCCCCTTAGAATGCCTCAACCTTGTTGGTCACCCTATATGTCAGTTAATTAAATCTAACACACAAGATGGTTAATATAAATTGTCAAACCCACGGAGGTCTTTTGTTTCAATGGTAATAAGCATAATTTGTGCAAAAACATGTCAAGCAGTTGATTTACTAAATTTGGATAATGATCCTACCAATCTATCCAGCCAAACTCACTATAGAAAGCAGGCTAAACTAATTCACACATCTAGGGAATTGATTGAAACTACCTTCCTACAGAAATCACCAAGCAGTTATAAAATTAAGAATAGAAATAAACTAGATTGCTTTTGCAAGAAGTTAAATCCTATAATTATCAAACTACCAATAATTGATCTTTACCAAAATGATGTTGAGATATTGTAACTTCAAAGAATATTATATTTGTACTTTATTATTCCGGAGATGTTTCATTCCTCCGTGAAGATCTTATTGTATATCCGGAGATGTTTATTCCTCCGTCGGAATGTGGTAACTCGGGTTATTAGACTTACCTAGTGGGGGTCGGCCCTATATGTGTTATGTGGGTCAAAGAGTTATTAGACCACCCTAGATGGGTCGGCCCAATTAGTTGTAGTGGGGTATTTAACCCATTGGTTAAATACGAGCCTACGTGTTCTTGTGTAAAAGACAAGTCGGAGTAGTGTATAAATAGAGGAGGTGTATTCCTCATTTGACACACAAACACACACTTGAGAGAGGTATGATATGGAGGAGAAGGAGATCATGTCTTTGGTTTGCATCTTTGCATATTGTTGGTCATCTATATTGAGGAAGCTTTACTGGGTTTTCTACCCCATGAGGGTTTCCCAGGATAAATTTGTGTCTCTTGTGTTTATGCTGTGCTTGTTGTTTCTTCAGTGATCCTGTATGTGCTATTATTGTGAAATGGAATGTAATGCTGCTATTTTCTGTCTTAGCATATTAAATTTTAACATGGTATCAGAGCTAACCTGAAGGAAGACAAGGTATGGCACTTACGACACTTGCTTTACTTACGACAATTTGAAGGTTAGGGTTTTACATAGAAAAAACCAGTCATCGTGGAACTTTCGCTATAAATCTATTTCTGCAAAGGTTCAGGGTATAAAAAGTTTACAGGTTGAAGATAACATCCCCAGGTACCTTGTGTCCAAAGGGAACCCTCAGATTCATTGTACTTTATGAGTTATGATCAGTACAAGTTAGGGTTTCTTCCTCTTCCAGATCTCAGTCGAAATCAGGTGACCTTGGAAAAACGGTCATAACTTGGGCTAGGAAGCTCCAAATGAAATTTCATAAAAAGTGACAGGTAGTACACAGATTTTACTATCTCAGGAAACTTTTTCAGATCCTGAAGGTGAACCAGTGACACGTGGCACGCCGTACAAATTTGCTCTCCTGTTTTATCCCATAAACAAGTCACGTTGCGACACTTGGCATAACTCTCTCTCAGAGAGTCCAATTGAGGTCAGACCTATCAGGATAGAAATATAACAGGGAGAGCTATCTCAGGAAAAGTTTTCAGAGGCTGAAGTTCAAACAGTGACACGTGGCACGCCGTACAAGTTCACTCTCCTGTTTTATCCCATAAATAGGTCACGTTACAACACTTGGCATAACTCTCTCTCAGAAAATACAATTGAGGTCAGACCTATCAGGATGGAAAGATGATAGGTCAGGCTACTGTAGAAAACGTTTTCAGACCCTTTGGAGCAAAAATTTTAGAGTTATAGCAGAAACAATCAGGTGCATATTTCTGTCAAAACATAATTATTTTTGGAGCACCTTTATTCATGACTTCCGGAATTTAGGGTTTTGGAGAAAGTTAGAATTTTTGGAATCGGAGTCCACGGCTGAATGCTACTCAGGAAAATTGAAATTTAGAGACCAAGATTGAATTTTTTGGTTGGGTAGAAGACCGGGCTTGATCAAACCCTAGTTCGGGTTCCTGTCCAGAAAATCCAGAAGTTTCGAAGGCAATTTTAAGGGGTCAAGTTTTGGAGATTTCAAAATTGAAGAATGCTAGGTTGATCAGCTCAGCAAGACACATTCTTCCATCCATTCAGAAGTGTGAAAGTCAAATATTGAATTTTTAGGGTTTCTCTAGCAAACCGTAATCAAGCTCTAGATCAAGTTTCAGGGGGAGTTGAGGCTAAGGCCTTACATAAGAAGACTACAAGAAGTCTCGACAGGTATGACTTAAGAAGGTTCAGGTATGTCTTGAAATCTGATTCTTGATTAAGTTCATAATGTGTTTGTCTTCATATTATTTAGTACAATCTTGATCAATGTTAGAATTGTCTTATCACTCTAGTAGCAGTATGAATGCATGTGAATAATCGAAGACATTCATTGATTAGGGATATACGATTGTACTAATGCATTATGGTGTTGTGTGAGGTTGATGTTGTCTGCTAACAAGATACAGGTACATCGCAAAAGACAAATCAAGTTCCATGACCATGACATCATGAAGACTAAAACTCATCCATAATCTTTGTTTTACTTACGAGGTATGTATGACTTTGTTATATTATACTTAACCTATGAGACATGCAGGTTCTAGCTCAGGATCTCTAAATCATTGAAGAGATTGTTTAGGTATGTTGTACATAACTAAGCAGGTATACTAATCCAGGTATGTTTTCCTATGTCATGTTAGAATCTTACCTTGTGTTAGGATCCCTTATGTAAGTATACTTGGTATTATTGGTTATACTTATTCATAAAGTTAGTAATCAAGGGTTTATGCATATTATGTCTCTTATCTTGGTTGATGATTTAACTAACTAGATCAAACAAGAATATGCATGAGTAAAAGAAGACTTCCTTGAAACCCTGAATACTAATGATCATGACTGTACATAATCAAGATTATTTAGAATTAGAATGTTTTGATAATATTGAGAATATACTAATGAATGTATGTTTGTGTATGAGATCATGAGGATGACACTAGTGTACACTTGAGCATGCACAGTGGTACAGAATGAATAGAAGTTTAGAAGACATACAGAAGATCAAGCGGGAGGCAACCACACAAACATAAAAGATAAGTATTTGAGTTGTTATTAGAAATAGTAAATGATATTGCTTGTATGCATATTTGTATTCTTAGTGTAAACATTCATAAAGCATTGAACAGTATACTACTAATATGCATATGATTGGTAAGTTGGACAAACATTCCATTGTTGCTTGTCTAGAATGAAACCTCTTTGCTGACATGCTGAGAGTTGTGCACACTCTCGATAGTATGTTCTGGTAGAGATGGAATGCATCTAGATAGCCATTGTATGCATACAGGATATGGGAAAGTGTTGTGCCAAAGTATTGGTCAAAATAGTTGCATAACTATGTAAATGATATCTGTATGCATAATAGGTTATCATGTCAATATGATTTGATGATTATGAAGTATTACTAATCATGTACTTAATTTTGATTTGTAGGAAAGATCATGATGAATGATGAACTCTGAACAAGCGATGGATGTTCAACAAAAGATTTACAAATCAAACACACTATAGAAAGCTTGTGGTTAAGACATTCTCTTAGAAAGAGGAAGAGAATCATGATGAGATGTTTTGCTCCAAGGGACTAGATAAGACCAATCTCTTAATGATGTAATTAAAGAAGAAGTATGAATCAGGTTCTGTATGGGTACCCAGGATCGGTAGTCAATTGATGAGCTTAATGATCATCATGGGTGATGTGGATCTCAACCTTTGCTACAAGGTTGAATATGGATTCTATACACATATGACATGGATGTAAGAAAGAACTCACCACAGAGTTCAAATGATTTTGAGGATCATATTAGTAGACCCATCTGACGAGAGATGCACAGATAGATATGCAGAAGATCATTCAATGCAGAGTGTGAATAATGGACAATTGACAGCTTCATGACAAAGCTTGGGCTTTACCAGAAGTAAAGCTATTCCTAACCTTTACCTTAAGGTTGTGGATGATGAACCTATCATACCATTATTGTATGACGATGATCTCTTTCTGACAAGGAATGAGAAATAGGTCATGAAAATGGCTATAGAAATGAAAATGAAATATCTCGGATTAATGCACTACTTCTTAGGTCTAGAAGTATGGCAAGGTCCAAAAGGAATCTTTTAAATCAAGGTAAGTATGCTGTAAATTTTATAAAAAGATTTGATATGTTGGAGTATAAAGCCATGGCCACTCCCATGGAATCCAACTTGAAGTTATTAGTTAATGAATCATCGTATTTAGTGGACCTAACCCTATATAGACAAATCATTGGGTCATACTAGGCCAGATATATGCTTTGCTGCAAATACCCTAAGTCAGTATCTAGTAGAACCTAGAAAGGTTCACTTAATAGCTACAAAGCATGTAGTGAGGTACCTAAAAGGTACATTATATTTTTTGGTCTATATTATCTTGGAGTTCATGAACTCCGTTTACATGGTTACTCAGATTCTGATTGGGCAGGAAGTGTCTCAGACAGAAAGAGTACATCAGGTGGATGTTATAGTCTTGAATCTACCATGATCTCATGGTTCAGCAAGAAACAATCTAGTGTGGCTCTCAGTACTGCTGAAGCATAATATATGGCTGTCTGCTCTGCCAGCTGTGAAGCAGTGTGGCTTCAGAAGCTATTATATGGAGTGTTTGACTTAGAAATGGATCCCACTGTGATTGTGTGTGACAATCAAAGCTGCATTAAGATGACTGAAAATCTTGTGTTCCACGATAAGTCAAAACACATAGAGATCCGATACTTCTATATACAAGATATGGTGCAAAGAGGAGCTATCAAGCTCATATATATAAGCACTGAGGATCAGATTGCTGATATCTTGATTAAACATCTGTCTCGAGTGAACTTTGAATACTTTCGAGACAAGCTTGGTATAGTTCAAAAGAACTCTCCTCGAAAGGGGGAGTAGCATAGTATCTGATAACAAGTCTGTCTCATCAATGATGAGGTTACCTATTTACTGCACTTAGTTACTTAGAATTATTTAGATTTAGGAATCTTATATTTTTTGATGATAGATGTATACATGCTTTTGATGATAGATGCATACATGCTTTTGATGTTAGATATACATGCTTTTGATGATAGATGTATACATGCTTTTGATGATAGATGTTATGCATGAGGATACATGTTTTGATATACATGTTTTGATGATGAGGATACATGTTTTGATATACATGTTTTGTTGATGAGGATACATGTTTTGATGATGAGGATACATTATCCCTTGATGTACTTGTATGGATGAAGATACTTGTACCCATGATTGACATATGAGGGGATTGGATCATCCCTAGACTTCAGTCCTAAAGAGAGCCGTAGACGTATGTCTTCGAGAATGAAGTCCTTGGTGGACTTGAGGGGATTGGATCATCCCTGGACTTCAGTACTAAAGAGATCCGTAGACGTATGTATTCGAGAATGAAGTCCTTGGTGGACTTGAGAGGATTGGATCATCCGTGGACTTCAGTCCTAAAGAGAGCTGTAGATGTATGTCTTCGGGAATGAAGTCCTTGGTGGACTTGAGGGGATTGGATCATCCCTGGACTTCAGTCCTAAAGAGAGCCGTAGACGTATGTCTTCGAGAATGAAGTCCTTGGTGGAATTGAGGGGATTGGATCATCCCTGGACTTCAGTCCTAAAGAGAGCCGTAGACATGATGTCTCCGAGAACAAAATATTGAATGAACAGGTAAGGGGATTGGATCGTCCTCGGACTTTAAGTCCTTTGAATTGAGCCGTAGACATGATGTCTCCGAGAACAAAATCCTGAATGAATAGGTAAGGGGATTGGATCATCCTCAGACTTTAAGTCCTTTGAATTGAGTCGTAGACATGATGTCTTCGAGAACAAAATCCTGAATGAATAGGTAACGTGATTGGATCGTCCTCAGAGTTTAAGTCCTTTGAATTGAGCTGTAGACATGATGTCTCCGAGAACAAAATCCTGAATGAACAGTTAAGGGGATTGGATCGTCCTTAGACTTTAAGTCCTTTGAATTGAGCCGTAGACATGATGTCTCTGAGAACAAAATCCTGAATGAACAGGTAAGGGGATTGGATCGTCCTCAGAATTTAAGTCCTTTGAATTGAGCCGTAGACATGGTGTCTCCGAGAACAAAATCTTGAATGAACAGGTAAGGGGATTGGATCATCCTCGGACTTTAGTCCTTTGAATTGAGCCGTAGACATGATGTCTCCGAGAACAAAATCCTGAATGAACAGGTAAGGGGATTGGATCGTCCTCGGACTTTGGTCCTGTGAATTGAGCCGTAGACATGAGGTCTCCGAGAATTGAATGATAGGACTGGATCGTCCCTGAGCTTCAGTTCAAAAGGTACATGATAGGACTGGATCGTCCCTGAGCTTCGGTTCAAAAGGTACATGATAGGACTGGATCGTCCCTGAGCTTTGGTTCAAAAGGTACATGATAGGACTGGATCATCCCTGAGCTTCGGTTCAAAAGGTACATGATAGGACTGGATCGTCCCTAAGCTTCGGTTCAAAAGGTACATGATAGGACTGGATCATCCCTGAGCTTCAGTTCAAAAGGTACATGATAGGACTGGATCGTCCCTGAGCTTCGGTTCAAAAGGTACATGATAGCACTGGATCGTCCCTGGACTTTGGTTCAAAAGGTACATGATAGGACTGGATCATCCCTGGACTTTGGTTCAAAAGGTACATGATAGGACTGGATCGTCCCTGGACTTCGGTTCAAAAGGTACATGACAGGATTGCATCATCCATGGACCTATGTCCTAGAGAGAGCAGGATTGATCATCCTGTAATATGATCGTGTGATGATGATGCCGATGACGTTGCTGATGATCGTATGATGACGATGCTGATGATCGTATGATGACGATGCTGATGATCGTGTGATGACGATGCTGATGATCGTGTGATGATGATGCTAATGATCATGTGATGACGATGCTGATGATCGTGTGACGACGATGCCGATGATGTTGTTGATGATCGTATGATGACGATGCTGATGATCGTGTGATGACGATGCTGATGATCGTGTGATGACGATGCTGATGATTGTGTGATGATGACGCTGATGATCGTGTGATGACGATGCTGATAATCGTGTGATGACGATACTGATGATGTTGATGTTCCAGTAACTGGTTGAGTTACTGATGATGTTGAGAAAGCTTCCAATGATTTATAGATGTATCATGCTAATGACTCCTTGCTTGTGCAGATGCTGTTATAATATCCTTCTCGTTAAGGGGGAGTGTTGAGATATTGTAACTTCAAAGAATATTATATTTGTACTTTATTATTCCAGAGATGTTTCATTCCTCCGTGAAGATCTTATTGTATATCCGAAGATTTTTATTCCTCCGTCAGAATGTGGTAACTCGGGTTATTAGACTTCCCTAGTGGGGGTCGGCCCTATATGTGTTATGTAGGTCAAAGGGTTATTAGACCACCCTAGAGGGGTCGGCCCAATCAGTTGTAGTGGGGTATTTAACCCATTGGTTTAATACGAGCCTACGTGTTCTTGTGTAAAAGACAAGTCGGAGTAGTGTATAAATAGAGGAGGTGTATTCCTCATTTGACACACACACACACTTGAGAGAGGTCTGCTATGGAGGAGGAGGAGATCATGTCTTTGGTTTGCATCTTTGTATATTGCTGGTCATCTATATTGAGGAAGCTTTACAGGGTTTTCTACCCCATGAGGGTTTCCTAGGATAAATTTGTGTCTCTTGTGTTTATGCTGTGCTTGTTGTTTCTTCAGTGATCCTGTATGTGCTATTATTGTGAAATGGAATGTAATGCTGCTATTTTCTGTCTTAGCATATTAAATTTTAACAAATGATCCATCCAGTAGCTACTATTACTCAGTCCTAATGTACCTACTTTAAATCAATTGAAGATACAACAGCAACCATAATCTAAGCTTGGACTCTAACTGATAATTACTGGAAATCCTAGAAAGCATAAACAACTGATAGATATTGGAATAGAGCTTGGCTATTATAGCTGATTTAAACACACATGCATTAAATGAATTATCCTACACAGTCGACTGCCACACCAATCTGCTACAGCTATTCAAAATGCAATTATGGACTACCAAAAGGAAAGCTAATTCTTTGTTACAGCTACTAGTAACATCTGCAATAATTCCACCCCACACAACAGAAGTAAAGATAAACTACTCTACCTACTTAAACCGGCTATCTCTATGAGAAGGCAGGTCCTGGCCTTCTAACAGAGACACCTAGAATCACAACAAATTAAGACACAGAAATGAAGAACTCTGCTCTCATATTAATGATGGAAATTGACAGTATCAACGCTCTATTACAGCTTATACAAAATGGTAATTGTCCAACCCCAGGATACGAGAGCCTTCTAGAATTTATACAAGGAAAATACAGTTTCAGATCCCCCATAATTGTGTAGCAATGAAGATCTACGATCTTCATGCTACGGAGTTACAGCTAACTAATACAGCCGTATCAAACAACGTTGTTAATCATGAAGGATGTTGTTGGTCTAATAATTAATGGATCAACAGACTCAGCAACTAGAATGCAACCTGTCTGTCACAGCTAGGTTCTGTTTTAGTGGAATTTGTTACAGTGAGGATCTGTTACAGCTCACGTGGAGGATGTGCTGTCCCTTGGAGTCATGAGGAGCTAGTTCTTTGAAGAGTAACAGCTGGTGCCACTTGGCTGATACACCTGTGCTTTAGACCTTAAATAAATGAAATCACATAGATCAGCATAAACCAAGGACTAGGATCTCAAATCTTAACAATCTTAGGCATAAAATAAATAAAGCAATACCGAATTATACTTGTCAACATCATTGATTGATCTGGAGAAAGACATGGATATAGCTTATGAAAGTAGGATGAAATCAGGGAAAAATGATGTAATAAGGATGGCCAAAAAGGGGCATTTCGTAGACCCAACATCTCCCCCCAACTATCCGATTGCATGTCCTCATGCAACAACCTCTCCTAGTCTGAATCTGAGTTTGAGTTGAATCTGTGGAGATTTGTAAGATTATAGGCAAGTTCTGGTGTCTCCCCTCGAGGCACAAACCCATAGCAGGATATCCAATGCTCCCACCACAACTCTTCTTCTTATAATGTCAAAGCATAGCTGTTTCTATAAGGACTCATAGGAAACCATATGAGAGGGAATTTGAATCTTAAGCCAATCCACCAAGACCCACACTTTTTCATGCATTGCACATATCTAGGAATCCTTGTCAAAGCTTGCTTGAAATTTTCAAAGCCATATGGATCCATTTCCTCAGAGATGAGGAAGAGTACAACCATCTGTATTCACTACCTTCCAGGGCATCCTGCTGCATATTAAGAATCATTGGGACACATGTGGTAAGGAGCTTATCTCACAGGCTCTCAAAGTATCGGGCAATTGAAGGAACCTTGAGAGATTTAGCATGATTTTCTATGAATGCTTTTGGATCTTGAGGTTCCCCCCTAATCCAGAGAGTAGAATTCTCCTCATTCCTGAGGATGGTTTGGAAATCATCTTGCCATTTTATATGGTTAATGACAAAAGAGGCAAATTCCCTCAGCTGAACATCCCCCAGACAAGGTAATGGATTAGATGGAAAGTCAATATAACAAGCCCTGTCATGTCAATACAATTCACAAATGCTGATCCTCATAATCACTCTTCAGAAAAGTCTCCAAAAACTGAGTAGATGTTGCCAAATCAAATGATCTCCCTTCCTTAAGAGCCCTTAATTGAAATAAAGTTGTCTGCTCATGGAGAAAGACAGGGTAAGAGGGGGATGGAGCCCTGCAACTCAACAATTCTATGGAAAGAGTGTACATTTTGTCTTTTTCATGTTGTAGGGACTTAAGTTTCTTCAATCCTTCCAATTTTTCTTGAAGTTTCTCCCATTGGAGTTTCTGGAAGAATAACTCCTCATCCCACTTTTCTCTTAGCCCTTTAATGACATTCCTATGTTCTTGGAGAGAGATTATACCTGTCTTGAACTGATCAATCCACTTGAGCCATTTATCCAACTCGAGATTTAACCAGAGAATCTTCTTCTCTAGCCGTTGAAATATTTTGTCTTCTACCTCCTTTTCATCATCAGAGTCAAGATAAATGACTTCCTTGTTTTGGTTTGGCACTGTAACAGCTTCATCCTCTATTGGAGTGGTAGTGGTCTATGCCTGTGGTGCAGTCTCAGCCATGGATTTTGGGGATGCTGGTTTTTGTGTGATAGCATATTTTATTTATATATCAACCTCAGCCCCCTCAGTATGTGTCATAGTCTCAGCCAATAATCTTAGGATTGCTAGTTCTTGTGTGACAACATCTTCCTTCTCCATTTCAATCTCAGCAATCACAGTTTGTGTTGCAACTATAGAAAATGATTTTAGAAACACTGGTTCTTATGTGACAGTGTTTTCTCTTTGATCCTTGATATAAAATGTTGCTATTTGAGTTGCAGCCTCACTGAATGTTTTCAAGGGTACTGGTTCTTGTGTAACAGTCCCTTGTTCCTCAATTTCTTTGAACTGTTGAGATTGTTTATGGGTTATATCAAGTTTTTTCTGACTGATGAGACTAGTCTTGAAGAAGCTCAATATCCCCTGATGGTTGGGACTGTACCGTTTCATCTCCTAAATTCAAATCAGGGATCTCTTCAATTCTTGGCTCATTTTCCCCCATCAATTCGATTTCTGACATCCCTTCTTCCACCTCCTCTATCTGTACATGCCTTTGTGATACATCCCCCAACACAACAACTCTGTGTCCTGCTACAAAAAATATATCTCCACACTCTGGACAAACAATATCTCCATACTTCTCATTTTCAAATGCAAAAGATGAATTTTCAAATAAGTTTGTAGCATTTTCTAATGTGTTCAAATTCTTCTCTGCTTGCTTTCCAACTACTCCCTTCCATCTTTCCAGCTCATTTCTCAATATCTGCACCTCTTCTTTTAATAATTCATTTTCAAGCAGGAGATTTTCAATTTGAGGTTCTTCTCTGGAAGGTTCCTGCACAGCAACAAATGACTTGGGGTTCAAAATGGGAATCTCTATATCTACCCCTATTACAGGTGCTTTCTCTACCATAGGTGACTCCCTATTCTCTCTGACTGCTCCTGCTATCTATGCTAAGGGTGCTTCGATATTACCCTCAATTGCATCCACTATCTCAGCTTCTTCTGTTGTCTCTGCTACCTCTGCTGCTATTGCAGCTGCTATCACAGTTGCCTCTGCTGCTATTACTGTCACAGCTGCTTCTGCTGCTATAGCCGATCGAGTCCTTTTTTTCTCACCATTCCCACTGGGTGTCCCTCACTGCCTACTGCTACTGGTGCTTTGACAGTTCTGATTCTCCTTTTCTTTGCTGCAGTGGGTGTCTAACCCCTGTTTCCTGATCCTACTCTTTGTTTCTTTGACATAGAGGTCATTACCTCAGTCTTTTCTTCTTCAATAATGGTACCCCCTATCTCCAGAGAGGACACAACCTCCAAAATTTCCACAGTCCCTTCTTCTACTATTCCTGTCTGATATCCTTCCTCCTGAGTTCCTGTTTCTACAATTGCAGCTTCTACTGTCGTAGCTTCAATAGCTGCTCAAGTTTTAGATTCTTTTATTTGAGTATCTTCTTATGCAGTTATAGCTTCTAATTTTTTTGCCTCCTGCTCCATGGTTTTCATCACAATTTCCTCAGCAACAGGGTTTTCTGTTAATGTTGCTTCTCCCTTGTTTACTTCCTCTTCATCACTGGTTTGGTTTTCTAATGCTCCAGCCTCCCCCCTAACTGAATTTGAGGAACGTCAGTCCTCACTATCTTCAGTAACATCCTCCATTTCCAATATAGGTTGTATGATTGGCGCATCTCCAGCCAGAAATTGTTCCCAGGTTAAATTAAGATTTGCAATGGCTCTTAGAACTAGTAATTTAATTAGGTCATGATTAGTAAGGGAGGAAACTGGGTGCTTGGAAGTTCTTGCATATCCAGCCATAGTTTGTAGATAAAATGGTATATTCACCAAATTTCCATGGCGTAAATGAGAAAGTAAGGGAAGTTAGAGAAGGAAACAATTTGGTAGCAACCTCCATAAGAGATGTATCTTTTCACAAAGATTGCCACTTGATTCCAGGGTGGTGGTAAAGATGCCAGTTCCATCCCACAGCGCTTTGGACTAACCTGCTCTCCAACTGCCAAAAATTCCCTTACCGCATTTGCATTCTGTGCCTTCCGTCCAAATAACTTCCTCCCAACCAAGGGTAAGCCAGTAACATCGGCTATGATTTCTTCTGTAACATCCACATGCTGTCCCCTGACTTCGGAGTGAGTATCAGTCAAGTTGCGGGAAAATTGCAATGCGGTTTCTGTGTGGAAACCGTTCAACCGTTCAAAGTATGCCATCCTGATCCAACCTGCTACTGTAAAAATATTAAGAACTTCTACATTGGCATGGATAGCTTCTGTATTTACTGGCTCATGTCGAACTGGGTTTCCCATTTTAATCCTTCTTCAAGGTTCAGAATGACCGCAGCAATTTCCAGTCTAGATGTGGAAGTTGAAGTTTTACGAACATGCAAAGGGTCGTTGGGGTTCAAAAATTAGGTTTTAGGCAAGTCTGCACTAGTATGAACATTCCGTTGAAACGACGAAGTTGGAAGAATTGGGGTAACAGGTGCAAATCGGGTAAGGTGACGGGAAATAAATACAACCATGATCCTGACATAATCCCTAGAGGTTAATTCGCATGGGTTCGTTAATCGAGGGTTACAATAGTACATAATCGTTATTACTGTATTTAATTTTCTGCCAAATCATGTAAAATATGCAATCCATACCTTTGCATTTATGAGTTTGAGCCATGGATCAATCATTACAGCTGACCATCGTCCTCACGGGTATGAATGCACATGTGTTGAAGTGATGTGGCCACCGCCACCTGGGCTGACAGCTACTCAAGACACCCAAATTTTTTCTTCGTGACAAACCATGATTGGATCTTGTGGGGTGAGCAACAAAACTGATGCCTAATCGAATCATTATTGACATCATCAATCGGAGAGTAGACAAACTAGCAGAGTCACAGCTACTAGACTTAGCAAAATAAGCAAAAATGGCGGAGTTGCAACTATACGGAGGGAGCGGAAATGAAGTGGAAATAACGGAGTTGCAGCTGCTATATTTGGTAGAATAGTCAAGAATAGCAGAGTCGCAGCTGCTAGGTTCAACAGAATAGTCAAGGATAGTAGAGTCGCAGCTGTTGGGTTCAGCAGAATAGTAAAGGATAGCAGAGTCGCAGCTGCTGGGTTTAGCGGAATAGTCAAGGATGGAGGAGTCGCAGCTGCTGGAAAGGGGTAAAAATGAAAATAGCGGAGTAGCAACTGCTAAACTTAGAAAGGTAAGTAGAAATAGCAGAGTCACAGCTGCGGAATTTGGCAGAATGGGCAAAAGTGGCGGAGTCGCAACCGCGAAAAAGTGAAGTAAAGGGAAAATGGCGGAGTCACAGCTGTAGAAATAAGAAGAATGAGCAAGGCAAGGAGTCGTTGCTGTGTCAAAATGAAGTAACAAGAAAATTTTAGCTAGCTGTGGAAGACTATGAATCATCCATCTTTTTCAAAGAGCTTTATTAAATCAGGAAACAATGTGGGGTGTCTACAATCTTCTGGCCCAGTCACGACTGTTGTTCCTCAAATTAGTTCCTGCACACAGTTATTCAAAACAAACCGATCAAGTGCAAAAAATAAAAATAGATAAAATACAGAATGAAAGAAAAACCAATTATTTAGGTACAAAATATGTATGGAAATTGCAGCTTTTTAGGAATTCACAGGGTTTGAGAAAGATCCCTGCCCTGGCATTAACTGATAGTTTGGATCACCTGCAACATGTGAAACAAAAGCTTCCCTTGAGATCGGCTTGTGATACAGTCGCAACCGATGACCATTTGTGAATAATGGTACTTTGTTTTCATCAATGGTGATCAACCAGACTGTTCCATTATCAAATACTCGATCTATATGATAGGGTCGGTGCGCAATTTACCTTTAAATTCCCTCTTAAACCGTGAATCAGACAATAGGGCCCAATCCCACTCTTGGAAGAATTTCTTCTTTATAAATCGATCATGGCACTTAGAGCGTTTTTGTTGGATTAAAGCGGTATGATGTACTGCAGTTGTGCGCTTCTCATCCAATTCATTGAGCTAATTCAGTCGGTTCCTTTGTGCTTCTGATAAATCCAGGTTTGCTTCCACAACTATTTTCAGGGTTTCGATTTCAAATTCTATTGGAAAAAAAATTTTCTTACCATACACTAACTCGTATGGGGAAAAACCACTGGTGTTACGCCACGTAGTACGATAGGCCCATAGTGCCTCTAGAAGCCTTTCAGCCCAATCTTTACGATGGCTCTTCACTGTTTTTGTCAGGATAGCCTCGATAACCTTGTTTGTGCTCTCCACTTGGCCATTGTCCTGTGGATGTTATGGAGAGGTTATTTTGTGCTGAATATGAAATTTCTGTAGAAGTGCTTCCAGCTTGTGAGACACAAAATGTGGTCCATCGTCTGTAATGATTTCCTTAGGTACTCCGAATAGAGTAAAAATATCTTCATACAGGAAATCAATCACAACCTGATCATTGGCCTTAACCAAGGCTACAACTTCTACCCATTTGGTCATGTAGTTTGTGCAAACCAAGATGTGAACTTTCTACTTTGAGGGAGGGTTGATAGGCCCTACAAAATATAGAGCCCATCTATTTAATACTTCAACCATAAGCTATGGATGCAAAGGCATCTCATCTAATCTGTTGGGTTGGCCCATCCTTTGGCAGCTATCACATGCCTGAACATACTTCTTCGCATCCCTGAACAATGTAGGCTAGAAATAGCCCGTTCTCAAAACTTTATGACCTGTCCTTTTGTCAGCAAAATGTCCCGCATAGGGCTCATCATGGCAAGCTTTAAGAATGCTAAAGATTTCATCTTCTCTAACACATCTTCTGATCTCTAAATCAAGCCTTGTGTAGAAAAGATGGCCATCAATCCAACAGTACCTAGCACTCTGTTGTATGATCTTCCCTTTTTCTCTCTTTGACAGATGTGTTGGGAGCTTACCTGTAGCCAAAAAGTTAGCAATATCTGCATGCCATGGGGAATGAGCTGATACTGCAAACAAATGTTTGCCGGGGAAGGAATCTTCGACTGGTAAATTGTCATCACTGTTAGTAAGTCGAGATAAAAAATATGCAACAACATTTTCCTTTCCTGGTCTATCAATAATTGTGATATCAAATTCTTGTAACAGTAACAACCATCTAGTAACTCTAGCATTCGTGATCGGTTTATTCATTAAATACTTGATAGCAGAATGATTAGTGTGCACAAAATTAGAATATCCAATAATATAATGTCTAAATTTGTGGATGGCATAAACAATGGCAAGAAATTCTCTTTCTCTGATAGTATAATTTAGTTCAGCAGGAGACAAATTTTTACTAATGTAGTAAATGGAATAAGGAGAATTACCTTCATGTTGTCCCAAAACTGCTCCAATGGCAGTATCTGAAGCATCTGAAGAAATGTGAAAAGGAAGAGCCCAATTGGGCCCTCGTAATATGGGTGTTGTAGACAGCATTCTCTTTAGCTGAGTAAACGCTGTTTGGCATGCATCATTCCATCCAAACTGCGCATTAACAGAGTGAACAAAGGAGAGGCTATTTTGGAAAAAATTTCTATGAACCTTTTGTAATAGCCAGCATTCCCCAAGAAGCTACGTACATCCTTCTGTGTTCTAGGAGTTGGTATATTTTCAATTACCTTGATTTTGGATGGATCTACCTGGATGCCATAAGAAGAGATGAAGTGCCCCAGCACTATGCCTTCACTCATCATCATGTGGCACTTTTCAGTGCTTAAAGAGAGCTGGCTCTGTTCACAGCATTTCAATACCTTTTCTAAATTTTTCAGTGCTTCTTCATAACTATCACCATATGGAGTGAAGTCATCCATAAAAATTTCCATGCAATCATTCAACATTTCTGAAAAGATTCCAATCACTGCTCTCTGAAATGTAGCTAGTGCATTGCACAACCCAAAAGGAAGTACTCGGTAGGAAAAAGTTCCCCAGGGGCAGGTGAAAGTGGTTTTGTCCTAATCTTCTGGAGCAATCTGGATCTGGTTATAGCCACTAAAGCCATCCAAAAAGGAGAAATACTTTTTCCCAGACAAGGTATCAAGGACCTGATCGATGAAAGGTAAGGGGAAATGGTCCTTCTGCATTGCTTTGTTCAATTCTCTGTAATACACGCAGACCCTCCATTTCTCATTCTTCTTTGGCACAATCACAAGTGGAGAAACCCACTCACTGTTTGAAATTGGGTATATGAATCCTGCTTCCAAAAGTTTTTGGATTTCTTCTTTCACTATGTCTCTTAGGTTCGGGTTCATCCTTCATTGTGGTTGACATACATGCCTGGAGTCGCTCTTAATATAAATGTGATGGGTGCACAGATGAGAAGGAATTCCTTTCATATCTTTGTACTCCCAAGCGAAAGCTCCCCTATGTTGTTCCAGCAGAGTGACTAGTTGTTCCAGCTCACTAGGTTCCAGATTAGGATTGATATTCAATGCTTTTCGTGGCCCAATTTCTACTGGAACACTCTTCGAATTCTTAAGTACTGGAATTATACTGTCATCACCGATTAGAGTTTCTTCTATAAGCTTTTCTTCTTCTGTTGCAGCTAGAGTACTGTCCAAGATCTGATAGAAATTTTTATTGACTGACAGGCTCACTGATGAAACTATTAATGGCATCATCCTTTGTTTCATCTTTAAACATTAAGGCTCTCCCTATGGTTAATAATGGCTTCACACCCTCTTCCTCCTCCAAATATTCCCATAATGCAGTCTCAGCTTCTGTGCTTGTTCAAGCTAGAGGGTACAGGCTTAGATTCTTGATCTCAGTTCCATCTAAAATGGTCATAGATCCTGACCGACAGCTGATACAAGCATCTGCTGTGGCCAACCACGGTCTCCCCAGGATCAGTGGGTGTCCCCCAATTGGGATTTAGGCTATAACACCAATAAATACGTAGGGTATTCCCATGAATCAACTGAGATCACGAGGTCATCTAGGATCCCTTCAGGCTTTATCGTTGATCTATCAACAAGTTCCAAAACGGTAGGGGTTGGCCAAAGATTAGTGAGTCCCAATTTCTTCCCAGTTTCTATGGTCATAAAGTTAATAGCTGCGCCTAAATCCACCAAGACATTTGGAATTTATGTGTTCCCTATGTGAACTGTAACAGTCGAGTTCCCAGGGTCATCATATTTTGCCACAGGGGACTTCCCCATTATTAATTTTGAAAGCTTTCCCAACATGTGGACAATGGGGGGATCCCTAGGCCTTCTTCCTGGTTTCTTGACACATAAATATTTAACAATCTTGGCATAAATGGGCACATCATGAAGGGCCTGTAATAGTGGAATTTTAACATACAAAATTTTCAGTTCTCCCACGAGATCAAATCGGGGTTGTTCCACTGTTTTCTGCAGGGCCAATCGTTCAGGGTATGGTGGTTCTTTATTCAACTATGTAGGCTGTGACACATCGTGTGTTGCTTTCTGAGCTTCAGCTACTGTTTCAGTAGGAGTATCAACATCCTCAATGATGGGGCTTGCTGAATTAACCATGTTCTCATAGTGCTGATTTACTCCAGTTTTAATCACTGGGGATGAAACATCCTCAGAGATAATAGGTTCCACCACCCTCCCTGATCGTAATTGTATATCATTGTAGGGAATCTGATTGATGGAATACGCAGGCATGTTGGCAGTCTCAAATTGATGGACTGCTTTATTGTTTGGGTTCAGGTTAGGTTGTGCAGGTAGCTGTGGTCGAAGTGGTGCATTCATAGGTGTGGCATTGTTTTGGAAAGGGAGCTGTGGTTGCTGATACTCTTGGTACTGATACTGCTGATGCTGATTTAGTTGAGGAGGGTAGTGTTGATACTGAGTCTGGTGATGGGGAAAGTTATTTCCTTGGTAAAAATTTCTCCAGTTGGAATTCCGAGGATGGTTTGACTACTGTGACCATGGTGTCCATGAATTAGTATTTTGCATTGGGTTATGAGATGGATGCCAGTGGTTGTTAGAATAATGTGAAGGGAATTGTGTATTCATATTATGCATGTTATTCATTCCATTCATATTATTCAGAAAAAATGTTGGGTCTGGATTCATACCTTGGTTTCGAGGCTGCCATGGTTTCTTCTGTGCCATGAAGTATGCTAGCTTCACATCTGGAATAGATGCCTGCAGGACTACTTTTACCTTAGGTAAGGAAGGACAATCCTTAGTATCATGCTCAAGTTCACATATCCTACATACCTTTGCTTTGTCCAATGGGCATTCCTTCAGTGAGTGCTTTTTCCCACATCTAGGATAGAATACACCAAGTGTAAGATCTTCTACCACTTGTTTCTGCTTTGCTCTCATGGCATCTAACTCTGAGGAAATGGAGCTCATCATGTCTATTTTAAAATTCTCTAGTAAGTTTCCTATTTCTGCTCAAGTGGCCCCTCCACTAGCTGACTTCTGAGTCCTAGTGAAGACATCCTGGTCTCGGTCTTTGTCTCGTTTTCTTGTTCTAGAGGATCCCCTGGAGTACCTTCGACATAATTCAATAATCTTTTTGAAAGGTTCCTTCGAGATATCCCCTTTTCCCAGTAGATTTAACATATCAAGGCAGTCTTCTCTAATTCCTCTTAGTAAGATGATCTTGAGCACATCCTTGCCAATCTCAGCATGACCAGATCTTTGTAAATTATACAGCAATCTTTCCACAAAGTCTTCCAAACTTTCTTCATCCTTCTGAACCATTTTAAACAACTCCTCTTTTCTGTCCCTAGTTCTGCAATATTCTTGATACTTAGAAAGGAAGGTGTTTTTCATTTGGTCCCAAGTAGTAATGGTCTCACGACCCAGACTCATGAACCAGCTCAGAGCATTTCCCTTCAAGGTGGCTGGGAATAACTTCAGCTTCTGAGCACTAGAGGTGTAATCATAGTTGCGACAGAGGATATCAAACTCAAAAATAAACTCATAAGGATCCTCATAGGACTTACCATGAAAATTCAGGAGAACTGATCGTGGTATGTTTTTCATAGGATTTGCTTCAGGTATTTGGAGGATAGGTAATTCTAATGTAGCCACAGTATTACCAGGATGATTATTTTATCCTTCTTCTTCCCAGTTATTCCCATGTTCGTTCTTGCCCTCCTATTCTCTACCAGCCATGGTTCTAGTCCAAAATTCAACAACTTCCTTTATGCATTCTTCCTCTGCTTTAGCTTCTTCCTCTCTTCTCCTCTCTTCTTCTCGCCTTCTCTCTTCCTCTGCTATTCAACAAGTCTCCAACCAGACCTCTTTAGTAACTCTGGTTCCGTCGATATGATAGATCTCCTCTCTATCTGGTGCACCTAAAGCGCTCCCCTTATCTGTAGGAGGTTTACTTTCTGCAACAGGAGTTGAAGGTCCCGTTGTATTCTCCACTGTGGATGCTGAGTGTTCAAGATTTGGAGGTGGATGCTGAGTGTTCAAGATTTGGAAGAACAAAATTTCCCCTGGCTGTAGATTTCCGCAGTGGTCTAGTGGAAGAATCAGCTCTAGCAATTATCTCATCAATGTATGTGTGTCTTCCCTAACCTGCATTACGACCTCGACCTCTTCCACCTGCAATGTTAGTATTCAAAGGGGGTTCCCAATTTGTTTTTCTTGTATTCATGCATGCTGTAAATAATTGAACTAAAATAAAATAAAATGAAACCAACTACTAACTCTGTCTATCTATTACCATCCCCGGCAATGGTGCCAAAATGTTGGTCACCCAATATGTCAGTTAATTAAAGCTAATACACAGGATGGTCAATATAAATTGTCAAACCCAGGAAGGTCTTTTGTTTCAATGGTAATAAGCATAATTTGTGCATAAACATGTCAAGCAGTTGACTTACTAAATGTGGATAATGATCCTACCAATCTATCAGGCCAAACTCACTACATAAAGCAGACTAAACTAATTCACACATCTAGGGAATTGATTGAAACTACCTTCCTACAGAAATCACCCAGCAGTTATAAAATTAAGAATAGAAATAAACCAGATTGCTTTTGCAAGAAGTTAAATCCTATAATGATCAAACAACCAATAATTGATCTTTACCAAAATGATCCATCCAGTAGCTACTGTTACTTAGTCCTAATCTACCTACTTTAAATCAATTGAAGATACAACAACAGCCATAATCTAAGCTTGGACTCTAACTGATAATTACTGGAAATCCTAGAAAGCATAAACAACTGAAAGATATTGGAATAGAGCTTGGCTGTTCTAGTTGATTCAAACACACATGCATTAAATGAATTATCCTACACAGTCGACTGTTACACCAATCTGCTACAGCTATTCAAAATGCAATTATGGACTACTGAAAGGAAAGCTAATTCTCTGTTACAGCTACCAGTAACATCTGCAATAATTCCACACCACACAACACAAGTAAAGATAAAATACTCTACCTACTTAAACCGACTATCTCGGTGAGAAGGCGAGCCTTGGCCTTCTAACAAAGATGTCGAGAATCACAACAAATTAATACACATAAATGAATAACTCTACTCTCATATTAATGATGGAAATTGACAGTATCAACGCTCTGTTACAGCTTATGCAAAATGGTAATTGTCCAACCCCATGCTACGAGAGATTTCTGGAATTTATACAAGGAAAATACAGTTTCAGATCCCCCATAATTGTGTGGCAATGAAGATCTACGATCTTCATGCTGTGGATTTACAACTAACTGATATAGCCGTATTAAACAAGGTTGTTAATCATGAAGGATGTTGTTGCTCTAATAATTAATGGATCAACAAACTCAGCAACTAGAATGCAACCTATCTGTCGCAGCTTGGTTCTGTTTCAGTGAAATCTGTTACAGTGAGGATCTATTACAGCTCACGTGGAGGATGCACTGTCCCTTGGAGTCATGAGGAGCTGGTGCTTTGAAGAGTAACAGCTAGCACCACTTGGCTGATACACCTGCACTTTAGACCTTAACTAAATGAAATCACACAGATCAACATAAACCAAAGACTAGGATCTCAAATCTTAACAATCTTAGGCATAAACTAAATAAAGAAATAACGAATTATACCTGTCAACATCATTGGTTGATCTGGAGAAATACATGGATATAGCTTATGAAAGTAGGATGAAATCATGGCAAAATGATGTAATAAGGATGGCCAAAAAGGGGCATTTCCTAGACCCAACAAACTTGCCCCAAGAACCACCCAATGACCCTCTAATTTATAATGGTTTTAACTTTAGTTTTTCATATCTTTAGTGGCAGCTCAAACTTTTGTAATGCTTCATCTATCTCACTGGCCTCTTTCTTACTTATGATATGCAATTACCAAAAATTCAGAGACACCTCTAGTCCTCTTCATACATTTGACTTGTATGGTTATATATCCTTTCAAAGAAATTTATTATTTGAAACATTGTGTTTTTTAGGAAAATCATGCCTCTTCATAAAAAATATTGTATCCTTATAATGGAATTGATTCATAATTGATCTTCATAGTCTTTCAATATTGTTTTAATTAGTAAGGAATTACTATTTTGTAGAGTTACCCAATTTTGGCAATTCTCCAAAGTTGGCAATTTGGCCAAATTGTTCTCCAAATATACCATTGCCAAACGTCTGTTCAACAGAGTGGATATCAAACCGGTGGCCAACTAATATTTACAAATATTTCGTGTATGATCCTTTTAATTAACCCTTGAGCATCTTTCAACAGTGAAATGATTCAAAATTATTGGATCTTCGTCAATCCACATTGACGGTGGACTTCAACATGTGCTTAGATAGATTTCATAAAGATTTCGCATCACATCTTGAGCTTTAAACTATAGACAACTTAACCCAGCTCAATTGTCCTGTACTGTTGGATTGTCCCATCCAAGATCGACGGTGGACTTGAAAAGTTTATGAGGCCAATTATGAAACTTAGTTGTCAATTTGTCCCATCAGTTAAATCAAAGGTTAGTCAAGGTAAGGTCTGCAAGGTCTCGGGTAAGGTATTTGACTCTTAATGTCATATAACACTCTTTCAAGTACTTTGATCTTTAATTCCGATGATTGTGGATATTTCTTCCGATCTGTGTTCTTGTTTTTTTGTTCATTTCCGCTCATTTAAATCAGATCTACTCCTGTTCCCTCGTGTTTGCTGAAAATGTTGTCTAAATTAGCTCTTTGTTTGACTGTTTCTCCCTCCACTAGACCTCCTCAATGCCTGGTTGTTAAATTTGGAGAAAAGGGAAGTCTCCGGATTTCGACCAGTGCTCTTCTTAGTGATCGCGAGCTCCTGTACGAGAATATTTGTTACAACATCTCTTTAGACCTGTCTCCTTGTTTTATAATGGCAGAAGGTAGCAGTCGCGGATGGACTAGCGTAACTGATGCTAACAATCGCAGGGTCGAGAAGTTAGAAAAGGAGATAGCAGAGCTTCGGTAGAAGCTGAACTTGAAATGCGATAAAGAGCACTTGGAGTCCTTGAAGAAGAAAATCGAGGATACCTTCGACCACAAGCTTGAAAAAAACAAAAACGAATTGATCGAATAGATGCGAGGGCTCATTCTTCAACGCGACGAAACCATTTGAGTTCAAGCCACTAGAGTTCATGGTGATGCCAGGACTTTGGTAGGTTCTGGACAGTCCCTTCCAGCTTCCAGAACTCCCTCGGGGGTAAGATCATCAGGGATAAAATCGATGGACATTGACTACTAAGGGAACCACATGGCCCACTCGTCACGGTCTTTAGATTAGGTCTTTAGATTTTTGTTTTCTATCAGGTTTACTTGTCTGTTTTTAGATTTTATTTTTCTTTTAGTTTAGCGAAGGGATTTTGTCCTTGCGGTTCAATGAAATTTAAACTGTATTTGAAGAATGGGCCAGTCATGAGGAATGTTTCCCGTCTTTTACGGCCAAAAGAATTTAGTGATCACCATGTTTGACTTCCAAGTTATATGTTAAAATGTATTTTTTACTGGTTATTAATTTTCGAAAACGTTATTGTAGGGATATTAACCTATATAAAATATTTACAGTTTTTCTAGTATTAAGTTTAATTAATTTTCTTAATTCTTTGTTCTTCTCTAAATTCTTAACCTCTCTTATTTATCGATTATGTTTGGATTTATGGATTATGTTTCAATTTAGATAAAGTTTTGAATTTATTTTGGATGATAGTTTAAATAACTGAAAACAAAAAATCTAGGCCATCAATTCAACATTGTGATTATTTACTGGAAAAAAAACAATTTGAATGTAGGAAAACTCCAGGAGATAGATTAATGAGGAGAAACTAATTTAAAGATACTCACAAGAAGAATTACATGTTTTGTTTGGATGCCTTTTCCAGAAATTCTTCTTTCCAACTGCTTTTGGTGAAACTACTGCTAACAAAGCATGAATTCCCACATGGATTTCGTTTTACACGATTTAATAATTATTTTATTTTGTTTTTCATATTGAGTGAGGAACCATATTTTTCCTGAAAGTGCATTTTAGCTATTTTGTATAGATTTGAAAATGGAGTTGTGTTGATTTTCCAAGTAATGTTTGTAAATTACCTTTACTTTGCATAATATACATGGTTATCTAAATATGCCTTCATTTTTTAAGTTTGAAAACAATAATTTTTAATAAAACATTATTAATAGGATTATTATAAAACGAGTATTATTGAAGGTCATGTATTTCTTGTTTTTTCCCTCGATGTTTCTGCTCTTGCATTGGATTTACTATAACTTAAATCCATAGGTTTATATTGAAATGGTACATTTAATATCCTTAATATTCATTTAAACAATCACTAAATTAATTGTAAAAATCAAATATGCCACATGTCACAATCTGAGCATTCCATGTGTCACCTTGGAAACTAGATATCGACATTTTAACAACCAAATTTATAGATAGTTTGCTGGAAAGAGTTTGTTGGCAAGTTGAAATTTTGTTAGAGAAAGAGAGGTCGCTCTTTCCTCGGGATTTTCTATTTTAGGGTGTTGGAAGTAGATGCTGAGGAGAAAGAGCATCCGCTCCTTCCTCCAGGGATGTTTTTTAGGAGTGGCGAAAGTAGATATCGGCACTCTAAACACAAATTTCATAGGAACATTGCTTCGCAAAATTTGCTTGCAAGTGGAAATATTCTCAAAGAAAGAGTGGCCGCTCTTTCTCCAAGTTGTTTTATTTTTACAATTCCCCCATAAAGTAAGGGGCGATCGACCCTTATTCTTCCCAATACTCTATTCATAATAGTTCTAGAATGCATGAAAGGTTGGTCGATCCTTCTTATGTTTGCCATTCTGGATATAGGTGAATTGTTGGATATAGGTGTTCACAATTATCTACTAAACGAAGGGGCAGACGATCCTTTTTTAAATGTTATAACTTAGTTGTTGTGCAGATCGCTACTATTTATAGCGGAAGCTAGAAGTATGGAATTCTCATCCTAGCCTTTGTAGATTAAATAATTTTACACTTCTCTCATAAATGAAGGGTTGGGCGACCCTTGTTGTGCTTAGTATTCTTTCAGTATTCACCATTTTGGATATAAATGAATTGACGGTATAGCCTTCGTAGGTTGAATAATTTTACAATTACCTCATAAATGAAGGGGCGGCCGACCCTTCTTATACCCCATATTCTTTTCATAATAGTTCTCGACTGAAATAAGGGTCGGTCATTCCTTCTTGCGTTGTCCATTCTGGATATTGGGAATTGTTGGATAAATGTTTTAACTATTATCCACTAAATGAAGGTGTGGTTGATCCTTCTTGTCAGGAAACGGAAGTCAGGACAAACATTTTTTATATTTTAAAACTTATATTATGCCTGGATCCCTACTATTTACAGCGGAAGTCACAAATTGTCAACCTAGCCTTCGTAGATTAAATATCTCTACATTTATCTCATAAATTAAGGGTCAACCGTCCCTTCTTGTGCTCAGTATTATTCCAGTGTTCACCATTTTGGATATACATTAATCGATGGCCTATAGTTCAAAGTTTGAAATTTTTTACAATTCCATCGTAAATGAAGGGGCGGCCAACTGTTGACACAATTCTATCAACAGGGGCTCACTTCACACTGATGTATGTTGACACAGTTCTGTCGACAAGGGCTCACTTCGCATTGCTGTCTGTTGACACAGTTCTGTCAAAAGGGGTTCACTTCGCAATTTTTTCAACAAAAATCTACACCAAATCCCATAGACATCAGCCTAGAAATGTTTTACCCTTTCTAGCAACACCTGCAAAGTGAGTGAAGTCTCTCCCTAGATATCTAAGGGGGCTGCAGGAACCAAGTTTCCGTAGTTTTGGGGAGACACGCATCAATTTAAAACTTAGTCATAATGAAACCAGATATTCGTAATCAAATCAAATCATCATACTGTCGAACCATATCTACTTAACTCAAAAATCGACACAACCCTTATTTGCATCAAACATAACTATCTCACAATCGATAAGTTAACTAGATCAACAAAATGACAGTTTATCAAAATGACAAAATGAAGGGGCGGCTGACCCTTATTCTTCCCTATATTCTTTTCATAATAGTTCTCAACTAAAATAAGGGTCGATCAATCCTTATTACGTTCTCCATTCTGGATATAGGGAATTGATGGATAAACGTGTTCACAATTATCCACTAAACCAAGGTGTGACCGATCCTTCTTGCCAAGAAACGGAAGTCGAGACAAAAAAATTTTATATGTTAAAACTTATCTTATGCCTGGATCCCTAGTATTTATAGCAGAAGTCAGAAATTGTCGACCTAGCCTTCATAGATTAAAAATATATACATTTCTCTAGTAAATGAAGGGTCAGTTGTCCCTTCTTATGCTCGGTATTCTTCCAGTGTTCACCATTTTGGATATACGTGAATTTACTGCCTAGCCTTCTTAGGTTGAATATTTTTACAATTCCCATATAAATGAAGGGACGACCGATCCTTCATCTACCCAGTATTCTTTTCATAATAGTTCTAGACTGCTAGAAGGGTCGGTCAATCCTTCTTGTGCTCAATGTTCACTGAAGAACTAGAGATTAGTAATTGCATCAAAACATCATACGGTGGAACCAAATCTCCTTAACTCAGAAATCGACATAACCCTCATTTGCATCAGACATAACTATCTCACAATCGACAAGTTAACCAGATCGACAAAATCATAGTTTATCAAAGCATAATCAAGAGACCTGAGATACATCATATAGCGACAATTTCATTCATAGAACACATTGAGTCCCCGAATACTACACTAATTCATATTCAATGGCTCTGCGACATAAAAGAGAGAGACAACGATATAACACAATCGATCATTTTCATTCATCAACTTGTCTCATACATTGTGGAATACATCTTAAAGAACCAGTTCGCAACTCAACTCAATTCCACATACACATATCAAAAATTGTCGTATATAGAAGAAGATCAAAGATACAGAAAATATAGATGCTAATCTCTTCTTCATTTCTTCAGCTGATTTGATGAGAGCATTCAGATTAGACAGGGGTTGAGGCTGTTGTAGGCCCTCAACTGGAGCTTTACCTTTATCTTATGATTTATAGGTCAGCAGCAGAGGATTTTTAACCTGCATTTTTGTGCCTCCCATCTCTATCAATTCCTTTTGATCTCTTTCATCATCCGACATCTTGAGTTTCTTGTCTTGCAACACTTTTACCTTGAGCTCTTGCTGGTACTGGTGAATGAAATTTTTCTCCTCCCGAGAGGTGACTTTGCTCAACACATCCTGGAATGAATTTACACCTTCATAGATGGAGTCATCAGGATCAGACTGATGCACATAAGTACTCTTGACATGTTCCTTTGTGAAGTGATTGGTCAAGAAAGACTTTGGATCATGCATCCTTTTATGGGCCTCCCCAAGATTTAAGGTTTATGTCATTGAATGAATGGTCCTGATAGTTGGGATGATCGATAATCCATTTTATTGCATCTGTGTAGGGCATCAGGAACAGTCTGGTTGCTATAGCATGGATTTGGGATTTACTGATGTTCAAATAAGCTGCATGTTCATGCTAGATTTCTGAAAAATCAACATTGCCAAAGATGGCATAAATCCATTACTAGTCCAGCATATAGGTTTCAGAAACCCTCCCATTGGTGTTGGAGAAGATTCCATTGTTTGGGTCTTTTTTTTTCAATTGGTCCATGACATTTTTGGATCTAGTGTTCCTCGACATGATTGAAAAATGGGTTTTTTCTGATAAAATGATTTTTTTTAATTAAAATTGATTTTCAATTTCCAAATATTAAGCAGATGATTGACATAGAACAAGAGACTTACTCGTAAACCAGTGGAAAAGAACAACAAATCTGGTAGCAGGATAAATCAGCAAAGAAATTCATTTACAGAAGCTAAAATTGTAGCCTGAAAATGGTTAAAAGATAATTTTACTCCACGTATTTAACCCCAAAATGTTATTAGCGAATTTAAAATAGGACTGTAAATCTCAAGTGAATCAATGGTCAATATTAAACGAAGAAAAAGGTGTATTGCGGAATTGCAGATGCACTTTTCGAAAGTTTGTGACTTAAGCCTTCCGCAATCCGCATTGGGGGTTGTGGGATTGCAGATGTACAAATTGAATGTTGGGAAGTTTATCGTTTCCGCAATCCCAAACCCGAAGTCGGAAATGCGGAATGGGGAAAATTATGGGAAAATATTCAATCTTCTTGTAATCCGCATTGTGGGAACTTTTTAAATAAATTTAGGTATTTACAATGCGCAATATATTTGCAGGTTTGAAAAATGCGATGAAATTTTATTTCTTTAAGTTTGGTTTCCACTTTCCACAATCTGCATTGTGGAATGCGGAAAGGCATAACCGAAAATCTGATTTTTATTGATCAAGCGCTTTCCGACTTCCACAATCTGCATTGTGGGTTGTGGAAATGTGGAAGCAAGAAATTCAAATTCATAAAAAATGGGATTCCTGCAATCGGCATTGCGGATTGCGGGATTGTGGAAATGATGTATTTCCAAGAAAAACAAGGCCTCCCGCAAATCATGAAAATACATAACAAAAAGCATTATTTAAATTTTTGTATTGAGATCAAAGCATGCAAAGGTGAGAATGAAAAACATCAATAATAAAACCCCCTGGATCCCTACTATTTACAGTGGAAGTCGGAAATTGTTAGCCTAGCCTTCATAGATTAAAAATCTCTACGTTTATGTAGTAAATGAAGGGTCGACCGTCCCTTCTTGTGCTCAATATTCTTCCAGTGTTCACCATTTTGTATATACATGAATTGAATGCCTAGCCTTCGTAGGTTGAATATTTTTACAATTCCCTTATAAATGAAGGGACAACCGACCCTTCATATGCCTAGTATTCTTATCATAATAGTTCTAGATTGCAAGAAGGGTCAGTCGATCCTTCTTGTTGGAAAACAGAAGTCGAGACAAATACTTGATACTTATAGTGATGTGTTTGTGAGCTCAAGCTCATAGTCATGAAATGTATTAAGAGCCCAAGCTATGTAAAAGGTGAAAGATCGAAGTAAATCCCATCTCTGTGTAATGCGGCGAAGTTGTCCTATTTTAACGCAAAATAACTTCGATTGATTTTTATGTCTTAGTAAGAAATATTTTTGTTAACAGCCAAAAAGTGCTCACTACCTCATCTACCCCATTGCATGACTCATTTGTCCATATTTCCTACCATATTTTCCTCCAAAACCATAAAATCCCACTAAAAAGCCTCCAAAAGGCCAAAAAAACCCTTTTCCCCCAAAAATAATCCAAAATTCCTCCAAAAATAGCAAAAACCCTCTAAAAAGGGAATACAAAATATTAAAAAAAGAGGAAAAATAGGGAAAAATGAGGCAAAAACCCTATACAGCTGACCTAAACCATATGGTGCCAAAAACCATGGGCCATCACTCCACCACTAAAAACCTATAAATAGGTGATGGAGGCCCCTCATTTCATATCCACAGTCAAACACACCCTTACTTTGCCAAAATAACTCTTGAAACCCTAGCTCACCCTTGAGCTACTTTCACACTTGAGTGCCCCTTTGGCCCATTTCCAACCCTTTGGAGAAAGAGAAAGGAGCAAAGCTGGAAGCTTGGAAGCAACCCTCTTGGACTACTGCGAGAGCTTCACCAACCTCTACACCTGAGGTAATCTTTAATACAAAAAGAGAAATCTTTTATCATATTTTCATGTTTTGTTATTTTTGTTAATGCTCATGCTAGGTTAAATTTCATACTGTTTTAGTGCTTTAATTCATTGTTTATTGAACTGCTACTAAGGAGTCCCTTCTCCTTAGTAGGTGCTCATTTGCATAAGCTGGGGTGAAAACCCTAGCTATAGTTTTGGCGACTCCCCTTGTGTTCCTTTGAAATTCTGGTTATAGTTTTAAAGTTTTAAACGTTTTCAATTTTCTGCAATATTTTACTATTTTCTCCTTTCGGCTGCTATAAACCGCATCTTTTACCCCCCGCAGTTTCGTTCCGATCACATCTTTTAGGCATTTACCTACGATTCGACTGCGGCTCTTAGCCTGTTTCCGGCAACCTACCAGTGGTTTCCAGTCTGTTACCTGCGATCCGACCATGGCTATTAGCTTGTTTCCTGCAGTCTGACAGCAGCTATTAACCCAATTTTTCGCGGCCCGCTTGCAGCTTTCAACCATTTTTCTGCAACTCGCTTGCGTCTTTCGACCTTTTTCCCGTGGCTCGCTTGCGGCTTTCAGCCATTTTTCTGCAACCTGCGTGCGTCTTTTGGCCTTTTTCCTACATCCCACTTGCGGCTTTCAGCCATTTTTCTGCAACCTGCCGGCGTCTTTCGGCCATTTTCCCGCGTCCCGCTTGTGGCTTTCACCCATTTTCCTGCAACCCGCCTACGTCTTTCGGCCTTTTTCCCGCGTCCTGACTGCGGCTTTCAACCATTTTCCTGCAACCCGCCTGCATCTTTCGACTTGTTTCACGCGGTCCGACTGTAGCTTTCGGCTAAAATCCCACAACCTGTCCGTGACTGTTGAGCTGTTTCCTGCGGTCCGACCGCCCAGATTTTCCACAGACCCGTGGTCTATTTTCTGCACTTTTTTCCTGTTTTGAACCCAGCACTTTGTTGCAATATTTTCTGCACTTGCACAGCCATCTGTCCTACCTGCAGCCATACTTCCCTATAGCCTTTTTTGCAGTATTATTTCTGTTCCATTTACAGAATATTTTTTTAAATTTCAGCATTTTAATTGAAAAAGAGAAAATTTTGCATTTCAAAGTTTAAATTCTATATTGTTATTTTTAGTTAGAAAGTTGCCCACCCCGTGGCACTTTTACTTGGGTTCATCATCTCACACGCACACACTCTGTCACCTAATTCAAGTGAGCCCTAAAATACTACTTAACACAACCAACATTCTAACCCCACTTGGGGAACACATAAGAATTTTTGTAATTAGGTAGGATCAGGGGGGTAGGCACCCAAATAACACCCCTCGGTTGCTTACACTTGAGACATAGCTGTTGTCCATTAAGGAACCAAAATCCCCTAGTATTTTTTGACATGGTTTAAAACCAATTTCTCGGGAAGGCCTCTCCCCTAGGAGGGTTGAAGTCGCTAGACTGGTTCCGGAAGCCTGAGTGGAATACCGCAATCCATTCAGTAACCGAAGGATACCTTTCGCAGTTCTCGGTGTATCGCCCGTGTTGGGATACAACGGCGATAGAACCAAACGGCAGATTCACCCAACTGAACGTGTCATGAATGGGGTATCTTAGTTGCTTTTCTTCTAGGATTGACTACTCGATGTCCCTCCCAGTAGGGGGATATCTTTAGCCACTTGGATCTACTATCCATATTTTTTGACTTGGATTTCATCACCTTGTAGAGGATATGTCTAGTTGAGTCAGAATACAATTTAGCTAGGTGTTTGCATGCTCCCTTACCTCCTTTTGGTCTAGTGAGTCCACTATTTTTATTTTTTAGGAAACTTGCTGCTTGCTGGTATTCTGACCATTTCTGTTGATGCTCCACTTATTGTAGCACAGCTGTTACAGTAAGCGTTTTGAGTTGGTTGTTGGCCTGAGTGGCATATTATTTGAGCTCTCCTTCTGCACACTCAGTTGCATTAGGTTTTTTGAGTTGTTTTTCACTCAAACACAACCCCCATATATTTGACACCATCTGTCACCATTGAGTCCCTGAGACATTCTCGGTGCCTTCGGGGTGAGCCCCCACAACACGGTTCACTTGACACCACCCGTCATAGACATAGATCTTCATCACTTGATACCACTCATCATAGATCTCGAGCCTTGTCACTTGACTCCACTCGTCAATGGCATATAACTCCGTCACCCGAGCTAGACGCCCCTTATTTTACCTCTGATTCTGAGGCAGAGTCCGAGAACCCCATTTACACTGCACCAACCAGCCCCATGGCTGGCGTGACTTCCACCCCTTTCTTTGTAGGGACCATTGGTGGAGCATCCACCACCACACCAGCTACCACACTTGCCTTGGGTATGCCCTCGATGGGGCCCACATCTACCGTTCCGATCACTATACCCATTCCAGTCACTGGAATACCTATTCCCACTCAATCAGTGACTCACACTACCCTTGGCGGGGCAGGACCATCCCATACCACTTTCGTCCCTCCACTTGGGGGTAACATCCTGAACCCAGCTCCTCCACTTGGGGGCATTGGCCCCAACATGGTCACACCCACTAGTATGTCACATCCTTCTACTAGTTTTCCATTCATGGCTAGCCTCAACCTTCCTAACCTAGCTAGACTAACTAACGATCCCATCAGACACAACCCTGCGTGGCCTCACATGCCCACCAAGCTTCCCTCCAACATCCCTAAGTTTGAGGGCAAGGGAGGTGAGGACCCCCAAAACCATATTATGTCCTTCCATCTATGGTGTTCCTCCAACTCCATAGTGGACGACTCTATCTGCCTCCATTTGTTACAGTGCACCCTCACTGGCTCTGCACCTAAGTGGTACATCGAGCAGCCCCATGGGACCCATGCCACCTTTACCTCCCTTTCCTCGACTTTCCTGCAATTCTTTCAGTTACCTGTCCGCTATGACGCGGGAGTTGAGATCCTACTGTCTTACAGATAGAACACAGCTACCCACATCACTGACCACATTCATGAGTGGCGTCGACGACACAGCCTCTTCAAAATCAAGTTAGATGACCATATCTTCTTAGATTGGTTTCTCAAATCCCTCCTTCCTGTCATTGCCAAGGATGTGGCATCCAAATGACCGCAGTCTGAAGAAGAGGCCATCCTCAAAGCCCAGCAATTTGACCTTATTTACGCCCAGTCGAGTTATCTATATACCATCATACCTGACGCCCCTCACGATGATTCCTCCCAACACGATGCGCCGGGGGCATCCCATGCCGCAGATGGCATCATTAGCCGTGTTGCCTCACATCCTCGACCCTTTTCCATAGCACGTCCTAGCCATGGCCCTGACCTTTCGCGGGATACATCTCAATCCGAAGCAACCAATTCGTATGCTCCCATGACACATCACCACCATTCCCACGAACCCTCCTATCCACCTCATTTCTTTGTTCATGCATCCCCCGCTTACGCCCCCCCGGTCGCACCTCATCCATATTACCACCCACAGGCTGCACCAGCTCCTGTGTCCTCTCAAGCCCAACCTGCTTAGTACCCACCACAGGCAACCCCACAACCCGTTCCACAGACGTATCAGCAACCCCCATAAGGTTCAGCACCCGCGCAGCCTCCCCCTGCTTATTATCCACCGTAGCCTACTCCCGCACTTGCACAACCCCAGAACCCACCTACTACCCAAGGGAAAGTATACGCCCAACAGAATCCACAACAGAACCAAAATAACCAGTGCCAATAGGGCCAGCAAAACCGTGGCAAAGGTCATAACCGTGGGAACAACCCCTCTCCAGACCAAGGTGGTCAACCTCCCAATCCCCCAAACAATAATAACGTGGCACCTACCAACTAGAACCCTGATCGGCCACCCAAGCAGGCCAAAAATCCTAATTTGCGAACAAACCATCCTTGTTCTATTTGCGGGGTCTATGGCCACTACACACATGCTTGCCCACATTTGGAGCAATCTTGGCAACTCTGGATTGATGATGCCCATCGCCAAGGGCACGCGGCTCCTCAGGCGCCACCCAACCCCCCACCCCTTTAGCATCAACCTTTGGTGCTACAAAACCCCTTACCAACCCAAGGCATAGTGAACACTCAGTTGTTGGCTCCCCCTCAAGGCAACGCGCCACCACAACAATAGATCACTTATGCCGCTCCTGATCAACCCATGTTAGACTCAGGTACCCACCACTTGTTAATGATGTCATCCACTGATGTCAACCTCCAAACCCGTCGAAACCAATATGGATCCACCCTTGAAGCCTCTCCCGCCGACAAAAACACTAACACTCACCCACTAATCAGACGTTATGTATACCCCCGGCTCCACTCGATGGTGCCTCCAAAGCACCTCGCTTCCCACTTCGTCGCATCAACAATAACCCCAATGCTCGCACTATGTCAAATTACAACATTGTAGATGACTTAGCCCAATCTCCCGCAGCCATGTCTGCATTACAAGTCTTAAAAAACTGTCCTTCATAGCGCAAGACTTTGCTCTCCGCCATTGGTGCTATTGACCCAAATGATTCACGACTGATGGCCTTTGATTTGGACCAGTCCAAACCATGCCTGCCTTCCACTTTAGCATTCCAAGTTTATGTTTTCGTTCAGAATATTGTCATCCATCAGTGCATTATCGATGAAGGTGCCTCTACATGCGTTATGTCCACATTCGTTTGGCAGAAGTTGGGATCCCCTACTCTCCAACAATCTACCACTGCATTGCGAGCCTACGACGGCCGTTCGGCTCAACCCCAAGGTCTCTTAGTAATGTTCCCGTCCAGTTGGCTGGTAAAACCATGCTCATTGACATAGAGGTCATCAATGCTCAACTTGATTATAACCTCTTACTTGGCCACAGCTACATGTATGCCATGCGGGCAGTTGCCTCATCCATTTTTTGTACCATGATGTTCCCCCATGACGGACGCGTGGTCAAGGTCAACCAACTCACCTATTACGATCCCAATGCCCCCGCTGCACCTGAAAATGTTCTCTCCATGGTTGAACAACCTGTTTGTAGTGCAACTACCTCGTTTGTTTCCTCTGTGGGACCCAGAGTTTACTCAAATACGCCGATGACGTCAACATTTCAATCCATTCCTCCCCCGTCACCTGTGCCCGAAGTATATGACCTATGTACCCTTTCCCACAATACACGAACACCCACCAATCAACCGCCCTTTTTACCCAAACCACCATTGGTACCTAGTCACATTGGTGTTACACCCATCCACACAATCCCCTTCCTATTCTCTCCCTCGGGCGTAGTAAGCACCCCGGTTATGGCTACTCTTAGCCTTCCCGGGTTAACCTTGGGATTACCTGTGTGGTATATTTCACCTCCCGTTCCCTCGCCGACACCAAATTTCATCCTACAACCGGTGCAACCCATTGCCACTACTAGTCAACCACCTCCCAGTGTCACTACCCCTTTGTCATATACGAATCCCCCTCCTCTTATCAAGCCCACTGGGGGTAGAGGCCCACAACCATACACTGCTGTACCCCCTCCCAAGGAAGTTAAATCCCCTCCTGTGTTTAGTGCTCCTCCTAAATGCTCGTTGTGTGATGCGTTAGGACATACAACTCATCAATGTCCACAATTACCTGCATTATAGGAACACATGCAAATGCTTGATGACGACCCCAACATCTCGTTTTTTGAACTCAATCCAACCCCTAAGCCTCGTGATAAATCACTGTGTACTAACCACCCTTGTGCAATATGTGGTATTTACGGCCATTACTCACATCACTGTCCTAATCTACCAGATTACAGAGAAGCTCTCTACGAGATGAATAATTTGGACCTTGAGACAGCACCCTCCACAATTGAGGAGATCCACCCCTCGGTATCATCCTCATCCAGAGATATTAACACCATTTATATGATCTCTTCGACGACCACTCCCTCATCAACCGATTTGACAACGCAAAGTTTCCGCAATGATGAGGAGATTCTAGAGGCTCTCACTGCCCCAAATTATCCCTAGGACAACATGCACCATCGTTCTTATTTCCTCCCATAAG
This sequence comes from Larix kaempferi, assembly GCA_027924585.1. Classification (NCBI taxonomy): domain Eukaryota; kingdom Viridiplantae; phylum Streptophyta; class Pinopsida; order Pinales; family Pinaceae; genus Larix; species Larix kaempferi. Next base: position 10,494,216 of record BSBM01000841.1, read on the forward strand.
AGTCCTCCTCCACCATAGCTACCCAATTTGCGGTTGAGTCCAAATATTTCCTTCCCACCAAAGTCGACTGGTTTAAGGATCCCATTCCTGCTCCTGATGCGTTTGAGGAAGGTAACATGGCCAACATCTCACCCTTCATCCACATCGATATCTTTGACCCACCTGGTGCTCTTGAAATCATTACATTAGGAGCCTCCTGCAGTGAGTATGAGATTGGAGATTACAAAAAACGTTTCCAAGAGTTTCGTGATGTCTTTTCCTGGTCCTATACTGAAATGCCTAGTCTCGACCCCACTATTATAGAGAACCACATTGACACATGGCCAGATGTACCCCCCGTTCTCCAGAAACAGTGCCCCATTCATCCTTCAAAGCTCCCCGCTGTTAAAGAAGAGATTGAGAAACTTCGCAAGGCAGGATTCATTTATCCTATTGCATATACCACTTGGGTTTCAAACCCCGTCCTTGTTAACAAGAAACAAGGCACCATCAGAGTATGTACTGACTTTCGTGATTTAAACCGAGCCTATCCCAAAGACAAATTCCCCACTCCATTTATTGACCAAATCATCGATGCGTGTGCAGGGCATGAAGTCCTATCTTTCATGGATGGTTTTTCCGGATACAACCAGATTCAGATCCGTAAGGAGGATCAGTACAAGACTGCCTTTACCACCCCATGGGGCACCTTCACCTATCGCATCATGCCTTTTGGCCTAAAAACTGCTAGTGCCACCTTCCAGCAGGCCATGACCTATTGTTTTCACGACTTGGTCCATATTCTGCTAGTCTATCTTGATGACCTTACAGCTCGTTCCTGAAAACGATCAGACCACCTTAACAACCTCCGACAAGTTTTTCTACGTTGTCGCAAATATCAAATCCGCTTGAACCCACACACGTGTGTCTTTTGCATTCTAGCAGGCCGGTTGTTGGGTTTCATTGTTTCCCGGAAAGGAATTGCTGTGGATCCCTTGAAAGTCCAAGCCATCATATACCTTCCCTCTCCTCGCACACTTCGGCAGCTCCAGAGTCTGCAGGGGCGATCTAATTTACTCAATCGCTTTGTTCCTGATTATGCCACCACCATTCATGGTTTCTTACGCCTGCTTTGTACCCACATACCCTTTGTTTGGGATGAGCAGGCAGAAGCTGCATTCGAATCCCTTAAGAAAGCTCTCACACAAGCCCCTTTGATCTCCCCTCCATATTTCTCTTAGGACTTCATCCTTTATGTCTCGGCGTCCGATTATGCCGTGTCCAGAGTCCTTATTCAAGAAGATGCTGCTCACCAGGAGCATGTCATTTATTACGTCATCCAGACCTTGTCTGGAGAACCCCTACATTACCCATATGAGGAAAGACTATCCCTTGCTGTGGTATTTTTCATCCAAAAATTGCGACACTACATTTTGCTCAATCATACCATAGTTGTTGCCGACTCCAACCCCATGGTCTATCTCTTAAACCGGTGGCTCCTGCAAGGTTGCGTTGCTAAATGGGTGATTATCCTCCAGGAATATGACCTCACTTTCAGAACCCCTAAGAGCACTAAATCCCTCGCGCTTGCCCAGCTCATCACCGATCTCCCCTCCTTTTTGTCGTCCCCACAAATCTCCAATGAGTTACCCGACAATCACTTGTTCATCATCTCATCTGGTGACCCATGGTACGGTGATATTTTGTTATACCTTCACATGCAGAAGTTCAGACCGAACATCCGTCGTGATGGACGCCGTTGTATCCTTCACCAAGCCTCTCGATATCTCCTCTTAGGTGATGTCCTTTACCGGTGAGGGGTTGACACAATTCTCCATCGTTTCCTTACACACGAGGAAGCCGAACACGTCCTCAAGGACTTTCATAGCAGTTCCTGCGACAGACATTTCTCTGGAATGGCCACCGCCCAAAAGGTCATCCGCGCCGGATACTTTTGGCCCACACTCTTTACCGACTGCATCACAGCGGTCAAACATTGCCATAATTGCCAACTTTTTGCCCCCAAGGCCCAGACACCACTTGCTCCGTTACACCCAGTTGTCACCGTTGGTCCCTTTTGTAAGTGGGCCATCGACTTCATGGAATGTAAACCCCCATCTACCAACGGCCATAAGTACATCATTGTCGCCGTCGATTACTTCACCAAATGGGCTGAAGCCATGCCCACCTTCAATTGTAAAGCTGACACTGCTTCCCATTTCTTTTTTAACCACGTTATCACTCGATTTGGGGTCCACAAAAAGTTGGTCTCGGACCATGGTTCACACTTCGAAGATTCCCTTTGGCGCGAGTTATCCACTCTACTAAAGTTTGAACATCAGTATTCCTCTGCTTACTACCCCCAAGGGAACGACCAAGTAGAGGCCATTAACAAAATTTTAAAAACCATCCTCCAACGGACTGTTGATCGGCATAAGTCCAATTGGCACCACATGTTATTCCCTACCTTATGGGATTACCGTACATCCACCAAAATCACCACCGGTTTTACCCTGTTTCATTTAGTTCACGGTGTAGAGTCTGTCCTCCCCATCGAGTGTCAGATACCTGCCTTACACATCGTCGTCGAGCTTCTCCCAGACACCTCCCCACTCGAGAAACGTCTGCTATCACTAGAACAAGCTGATGAAGACCGTCGTGCCACTCTCCATACCATTGAAGCCGCCAAGAACTGCTCCAAAGCTGGTTACGACAAACATGTACACCCTCGAACTTTCGATGAAGGGGACCTCGTCCTCGCCTATGACCAAGCCCATGACAAAACTGGTAAAGGAAAGTTTGAATCCATGTGCCAAGGCCCTTACATCATGCAGACCTGCCTCGGCAATTGGACATACATTTTAACTGACTCATAAGGTCACCCTTTGCGCAACCCCCGTAATGGGTTGTATCTTAAGCGCTTTTATCCCTAAATAAACCCGCGACCCCATTGGTCTGTATTGTATAGTTTTCTCTCTTGTTGTTTTTCACCTTTTTTACTGCAATCTTACATTCATCATTTTTGCATGACCACAGATGGACCATCTTCCACCTCATTACATTGGCTTCGCCGATGGAGCAAGCCGCTGGTCTCCAAACCTGCCTTCTGCAGCATGGGTCTTATATTCCCCTTCACATGAATTGATTCACCTTGACAGAATATGTATAGGTGCTGCTACCAATAACTAGGCGGCGTATGATGCTGTGACCGGTCTCCTAACTGCTTCCCTCCAGATGGGCATATGTCACCTTCATGTGTTCCTTGACTCCCAGCTACTTGTCTCCCAGCTCAACAACTGCTATCAGGTGCATGATCCCTGCCTCTTTAGAAAATTCCTGCACACAAAACAACTCAGCTGACAATTTGAATCCATAACATTCACCCATATCCCAAGAGCTCAAAATAGTGTCGCAGATCAAATGGCTAACAACATCCTATATTGGCACATCAATCACACCATGTAAAACCTCCATCATGCATCGTCATCCCATAACATCTCATCAAAAATATATAAAAACCCAAAAAGATTGCAAGGGGCATCCACGTGCCTATCACCACATAAACATTTGCATCATGTGCAATAAACATAAAAACACATTACTATACAGGGGCATCCACGTGCCTAATCCTACATACATCATGTTGCATCACATAAAATACACAAGGGGCATCCATGTGCCCATCATCCTACACTACTTGCATCCACGTGCACTACAATCATATAACAAACCATAAGCGCATCCACGTGCGTACACTAAATCATCATCGCAAAAAGGTGCATCCATGTGCATATATATATATCAAAAAATAAATGTCAATATGCTGCACATGTCCTGAGTACCCCCGTACTCAGCTATACAAAAAATATCTATACATCAATACGCCTCATAGAATACATGTCGTAGCTACAAAATCGGTGGGAGTCCCCTGCACTCCCTAGTGAGAGTCATACCCTCCATCACTGCCTGCATCAGTTGCCTCTGATTCCTCACCCCGCTACTCCTCCGGCAGCCCCTCATCCCCTGCGGGCTCCTGTGCCTGACCCCTATACGCCAAGATAGCCACCCGGATCTCGATCGACCGGAACTCCCGTGGCACCCTCAAATAGTCCTGAATCACCTCCGGGTCCACTTCCCGCCACCCATCATCAGTCACTCCAACCGGCAACCGATCTAGAAGCATCTGTACGAACTCCAGATTCCCCTCAGCGTCCCGTCGACGCACCTCCCCTCGGCCTGGAAGGGCTGGCACTGCCACATGCCCCCTGCACGCTACATGTCCTGGTGGTGGTCTCGGGCCAACATCTATAGATCACACATCAGTCAGTAACAGTATATCAAAACCCTATCATACACAAGACTTGAAATTAAAAACAATCAAGCAAATCAATACGTACCATCTGGTCCCCACGCCTGCCCTAGCGACCGTGGTGCCTTTGAATCCTCGGTATAGTCCATATCTCTGTATGGATAATCATCTAGTGTCAGCAGCATCTGCAACCACTGGAGGTAGAGCTCCTGAGTAAAGTACCTCCCAACCTCATTTCCACCCCGGTGATGCATCATGTCTCCCCACCACACCATGCGCGGCTCCCTCAGTCCTCCTACCCTCACCGGCACCTGCGGCCGCAGTGTAGGTACCCACTCCATGAAGAAGGCACACAGAAAGGATCCATAACAGAATCCCTTGCCAGATTCCTTCATCGATGTCAGCTACCGCTAAACACAAGTGAGGAACATCTGGCCCCAAACATAAGAAACACCATCCAGCACCCGCTCCACCAGCTGCATCTGACCCCGGGACACCTTCTCAGGTGATTGGGACCCCAAAACTTGAACCACACATGCCGCAATCGCCTGTACTGCTGGCTCCTGCAGGTCCACCACCCGGAGTGCATTCCTCTGCACCCTAGCCTCTAGAACACAGTACCGCTCCAACATATCCTCCATATCCACATCTGCGGATACTTGTGGCTTCGTATCCGCCACCCTACCCAGACAGGGCAACCCCGTCAGGAAGTATACATCTGCGAGGGTGAGATCTACCCTCTCTCCCTGCACCCTGAATGCCTGAATCTCTGACTCCCAAAAACTCACTAATCGGTTCAGCAGAAGCGCTGCTGAACGCATCATAGGCACATGTGCGAACTTCAGTAGCCCGCACAACCCCAACATAGACTGCACATGCCGATCCCTCCGGATGACATCCACTATCTCATCCGGGACATCCCGCTCTCGCTAAAGCACCAACGGCATCCTGTCAATCACACAAGGCAAACTCATTAGACTCATGTCAAAGAGGTAAACCTGCCCCCCCCTGGGGAAACCCTAAAAGCTCAATCCCAATTGCGGCTTTAGGGCCCCTTGCCACGGTTTCCAACCGCGGTTGTCAGGGCTACAGTCACGGTCTGGACCCGCGCTTGTAGGAACCGAACTCGCAGTCCCGAACCATGTGTCCAGCCTCGAAACGCGTGGTACCAAACCGCGTATTCCGACTCGAACCTCGCGTTCCTCATCCGTGTGATCCGCCCTGGAACCCATGGTCCCTGACCGCGGTTCCACCCTACAAACCCACGGTCCACCCTATGTGGACCATACAAAAAATCCCCTGGGACCCACTACCCCCCCCCCTGAACCCAATGAAAATGCAGGTATGAGTTTGTCGGAATACCTGTAACTCTCGGATTTGAAAACGGCTGGTCGAAACGTCCAGAAGCACCAACTTAGCTCTGGTCCACTCTGATCACTAGTCAAAGTCAACAAGTCCAAATGACACTTGTCATGTTGGACCCACTCACTATTTATAATCCACTGACTTTTTCTTGTTTTGGCCATTCTGAACCCATACGGAGTCCATTTTTCGAACTGTTTCCACCACTGGAATCAGCACGACGAGACCGTCATGATGGTCAACTTGTTCTCTTATTTTTTCCACTTTATTTTTTGAGCATTTTTTAGACACCACTAGTCACCTCGGTTTGCATGCCACTTCGGTTGCTCTCCATTTTTTGTATATTTTATATCATCAGATTCATTTTTCTGAGCCCGTGATGATGCTTGAGATCATTTCTCGCTCTCACCCCCATATTTTTTGGGTATTTTTTCCAAAACGCCCCCCGTCACCTCAATTTGCATGCCACATCGATCGTTATCCATTTTTGACACTTTTTATATCACTGGATTCATTTTTTCGAGCTCGTGATGATGCTTAAGATCATTTCTCAGTCTCACCAGGTACAGTTTCAACATTGTGTCCCGACACCTTGCTGCCTCGGTTTACGCACCACATCGGCCTCCATCGGATTGTTCCACATTTTTACATTAGCCATTCACTACTATCATACTGCAATTATTTCATTATTTTTCCACCATTCATTATCCCTCAAGGAGTGCCACCAGTGTTCCCCCCTACCCTCGTTCTTGGTCATCATCAATGTTCCTTGATTGAACACTTCCTCCTTACTTGGCCATTCCTGTTGTTCGGTATAATTTTATCCCCTTTTCGGGCCGGACAAGTCCTTTACGAAAAAGGCACTTAGGGAGTTTCTGTTAAGCTCTTTTCTGACTCCTAAAACAATGAAAATATCGTCGAGCAATCTTGCTTCTTTTCATGCTCGTTAAAAGGGTGTCTATCTGGTATAAGTTTAACCCTTTTCCGGACCTAGTAGACTAATTACGAAAAAGGAATACTCTAGTCACACCGACTAGAAGAGTTCTTCATTGCATCCTTTTATGCTTCTTCGGGCCTTGGAGACTAACACATGAAAAAGAAACCCCCTGGAGTCTTCTTATCGCTTTCAAACTCTCTAAAATTGAAAGCAAACATGAGCATGAACTGTCCTGGGCTCGTACAAATCTACACGATAGTACCATTCCATTACTTCAGAGTCTTCTTATCGCTTTCAGACTCCTTAAAATTGAAAGCAATCACGAGCATGAACTATCCTGGGCTCGTATAAATCCACACGATAGTACCATTTTGTACACACTTCTTCTAGTTCCTTAACTCGTGAAGAAGTCCCCCCATGCCTCTTGGCACTATGATCGATCATCTCGGTAGCACCCCCAATCAGGTCGCCTTTGTTCAGAGTAGTCTACAGTCTCCTGCCATGTTACACTAGCTTGAGTATCCCTCATCCCAGTCACTATCCTCGATCCAGTACAGTTATGATCCCTTTCCCACCAGTCAGTTTCATATGCTGGCCGATCATCCCCGCCATCATACTCTGAACAAAGGAAGTTTGAGTCCACCCACTCTACTTGCCTAGTTATCCCCCACAGTATGTCAGTCCTACCATCAGCACTCTCACACTTCGGTTCTCCACCTCGTGCTCCTATCAAGGAACCATCATTGCCTTGATAGTTGTAGGTATCCCTCTGTCGACGACAGCCCCTCTATTCCAGAGGATAGACCCAGAGGTCCCTGCGGCTTGGACACATTATCATCTGTGGTGAGTTCCTACGGACCATTCTGAAAGGAGTCATCATTGCCTCTCTAAGTGGTTGTTTCTCACATGCTCGACTTCAACACCTTGATCGCATCGTTGAGAATCACGTAGGGTTTATATCCCTTCAGTTATTGGTCGAAGACCTCGGATTTCCCCTGACTCTAGCACATTGGTGAGTCACTTCGAAATGCCCAGTTATATGTTCCCGTGGATGTCTGGGTTGCATTGGTGATTGTATTCAGAATCCATCCAGTTACATGCTTCCTTGAGTGCCCAGTTCAGTTCTAGTTCAGTGTACCATTGAGGACATGACTCCCCGTCACTAGGCTCCAGCAGCTCATCAGTTCCTCTAGTACCACACCCAGCAACACTGTTGTTATTCCAGTGTATCAGTTCTTCAGCTTAGAGATGGTCAGCCCAGCAGTATGTCCCAGATTTGTGTCCCCTCTAGACCCTTATGATGTACACAGTGGTTCTCTATGTATCCTATAGGTCCCCCTTTTCAGACCTCGTTTTTATTTTGTATGTATCTTGATACAAGCATGGGTATGCCTGCCTCGTCCATATATTGAGATTCTTCCTCATTCATTATTTGAGGCCATGTATATCTCAGGTCCTCATATTTTGGACCCCATTGTTATTATTTACAAGCATGGGAATGCCCTCCTTGTCCATCTGTTTAGATTATTCCTCATTCATTATTGAGGTCATGTACTTTCAGTTTTTGCAGTTTGTTCAGGACCGTTGTTCTGGGCTCTAGTTTGTTTCTTCTCTTCTCCACACCCCAGGAAAACCATACAAGACATATGATGTCTATCGGCCATACGATGAGCTCCTTCCCTCACACATCAGGGGGCAATCTGTTAACACCCAAAAAGTGCTAACTACCTCATCTACCCCATTGCATGACTCATTTGTCCATATTTCCTACCATATTTGCCTCCAAAACCTTAAAATCCCACTAAAAAGCCTCCAAAAGGCCACAAAACCAATAAAAATAGCCTCCAAAAGGCCAAAAAACCCCTTTTTCCCCCAAAATAATCCAAAATTCCTCCAAAAATAGCAAAAACCCTCTAAAAAGTGAATAAAAAATATTAAAAAAAGAGGAAAAAGAGGGAAAAAGGAGGCAAAAACCCTATACAGCTGACCTGAACCATATGGTGCCAAAAACCATGGGCTAGCACTCCACCACTAAAAACCTATAAATAGGTGATGGAGGCCCCTCATTTCATATCCACAGTCAAAGACACCCTTACTCTTCCAAAATCACTCTTGAAATCCTAGCTCACCCTTGAGCTACTTTCGCACTTGAGTGCCCCTTTGGCCCATTTCCAACCCTTTGGAGAAAGAGAAAGGATCAAAGCTGGAAGCTTGGAAGAAACCCTCCTGGACTGTTGCAAGAGCTTCACCAACCTCTACACCTGAGGTAATCTTTAATACAAAAAGAGAAATCTTTTACCATATTTTCATGTTTTGTTATTTTTGTTAATGCTCATGCTAGGTTAAATTTCATATTGTTTTAGTGCTTTAATTTACTGTTTATTGAACTGCTACTAAGGAGTCCCTTCTCCTTAGTAGGTGCTCATTTGCACAAGCTCGGGTGAAAACCCTAGCAATAATTTTAATATAAATCTTGTTTAATAGTGGTCCTTTCTAAGTTGAATCTCGACAAAGTTAAGAGGTATGCGAAGTAAAAAGTTTCTTGTCGACAAAGTTAAGAGGCCCCCGAAGTAAAGTGTTCTTCGAAGTAAAGTGTCCGCGAAGTAAATGCTCATCGAATTGAAGTTTACTTGTCGAAGTCAATGCTCATCGAAGTGAAGTTTACTGCGCGAATTAAATGGCCGTCGACGTGAAGTCCTTGGCGAAGTAAAATTGTGTGACAAGACACAATGTCATGAACTTCTATATAATTGTACAATTACTCCAGCAAAATATACAGTCGGTACAATTACTCCAGCAAAATATAAGTAATGATGGGATTATTTTCTTCACACACATTATACAAGCCATCATTCACCATTAGCACCATCAGGATAACCGCCATTTCAGAATTTCATTGTATAAACCATCACCATGTCAACATACAATCCTTTCTCAAGGCATCAATTGGAGTGATACATGTACAATTACACCAACAAAATCTACAGCCAATATAGATGATATCTATGACCACCATCCTACCATACTGTGATAATTATTGTTCCCCATCCATCCCATCCCAGTCAATTGACCAATTCACTAAACACTCACTATATATAGGATAAACCATACCCCATATCACACCAAAATGAAATCTTCAGGAATTCATGGCACTCTTCCTTACCACCTTTGTTTCGTTTCCTTTGTTTTTTTATCAAAAATACTTGAGTCTTATGGTCTCTCCCTAGTTCTCTTCGTGATATATGAGCATTTCAACATCAGTTCCCTGACAAATTCTCACCATACCATGATATATGGGAATTTCGAGCACTGTTGAAGCCCCAAGACCAGGATTTGTATCTAATGTGACTTAGTAGCTTCCAGATGAAGAAAAAATAAGGTATGTGTATATGCAGGAGAAGAGCCTGTGTATATGTAGTAGAATATTCAGTGTTTGTGAGTCAAGTTCATAGTCTTGAAATGTATTAAGATCCCAAGCTCTATAAAAGGTGAAAGATCGAAGTAAATTCCATCTATGTGTAATGTGACGAAGTTGCCTTGTTTTAACCCAGAATAAATTCTACGGATTTTTATGTCTTCATAAGAAATATTTTAATAAAAAGCATGTTTAATAGTGGGCTTGTCGAATTTGAATCTCGATAAAGTTAATAGGTCCGATAAAGAGCACTACTGTTGACATAAAAAATACCAACACAATTACTACCCATTCTTGGTACATGTTGATTCCATATAGCCTGACATGCCACCAAAAGAAAACACGTACTAAAAACCATAATGGCTAACATAACTAGTCGACTCGATACTTAGGCCTAGTTGGTTAAAAAAATGACATAAAACTACTAACATAAGTATCGACCGATGATCCCCAACAAAAAACTATCGAAAAATGCAAGTTAACCAGAGAGACGGTTGGCATCAAACAGAGTAAGGGCATTTTTATCTGAGGTTGCCTTCGGTAGGATTCTCTTATCCGCCCCGCTAGTTGGGGATGTGGCTTGAATATTTGAGAGGAATGAGACACCAAGATGTTTCACGATCGTATCTAATTTCATGTGCATAAAACGGGAGTCTTCGTCATGATCCTTGAACATATGCAAACAAGATAAAAAATTAGTCGTGCCCTCCATAAATTGGGATATCATGGTCTTCATGACCCAGAACATAAAGAGTGTGCGGTTATATAACACCATTCTGCCTCTGGTATTACCAAGATCCTAGATCCAGTTAGACATGGCCACCACCTCGAGTAGGGGTTCTTCCTCCCCCACTCTCAGCCAAATATTTTCCTCCATCTCCTCAATTTCTCTTTGTGTTTCCAGTGGAACAATACGGCGAAAAAAGGTGGCCATAGCAGCCTCTCACCATCATTCCCTCGTAGGGCATCCCTGGTATTGAGGACCTACCCTCGCAGGACGTCCTCTGCAAGACATGAAGGAAAGTTAAGAGGTATGCGAAGTAAATTTTTCTATGAAGTAAAGTTTCCACGAAGTAAATGCTCGTCAAAATGAAGTTTACTTGTCAAAGTAAATACTCGTCGAAGTGAATTTTACTCCGCAAATTAAAAGGTCTTCGAAGTGAAGTCCTTGATGAAGTAAAAGTTCGTGACAAGACATAATGTCATGAAATTCTATATAATTGTACAATTACTCCAGCAAAATCTACAGTCGGTAGATATTTTTTTTTTTTTTTACATAGAAACATTTTACTTTTTAAAAGAAACACTCTTTATTTTTGTTTTTTTAAAATAAAAACATTTTACTTTTTAAAGAGAAACATTATTTCTTTTTGTTTTTTTTAAATAGAAACATTTTATTTTTTAAAGAGAAACATTCTTTCTTTTTGTTTTTTTAAATAGAAACATTTTAATTTTTATTGCAATGGTGTAGATAAAAAATATTATAAAAAGAATGAAATATCATTAAAATAATTAAAAGTATGATATAATATAGTAAATTTCCTTACCCTTCAAATGAAAAAATAGAAAATAACTGTCCTGCCATACTGTGGTAATTATCATTCCCCATATGTCCTATCCCAATCAATTGACCAATTCACTAGCTACTCACTATCCTCACCACAACATGATATATGATCATTTTGAGCACTCTCGGAGCCCCACGACCAGGATTTGGCATTCTTTTCCTTGTCACCAATCTTGATTGGTGGTCGCAATAACTGTTTCATGGGACACTTCTCTAAAACAACATGACCTTCCACTGTCGTTAACGTTAGGATTCCAGCAATCATCTCGGAATAGCCAAATTGACATCAAGAATACTCATGTTGACAGCAAGAAGAGCCATGTTGACAGGAAGAATGGCCTTGTTCATAGGAAGAATGGCCTTTTTGACAGCAAGGATGGCCATGCTGACAGCATAAATATCCACGTTGATAGCAAAAATACCGATGTTGACAGCAAGAGTCGACATGTTGATAGAAAGAATAGCCATGTTGACAGCAAGAACACCCATATTGACAGCAATACCCATGTTCACAGCCGCAGTGAATTTCATCTGTTTATCCAGCTCCAGGAGGCACTGATACATTGTATTGTATTGTACTTGGTCGGCACTTAGAGATTGTATTGTATTGTACTTGGTCCTGACTAATAGAAGACTTCTTGACTATTCTATATATCAGGTATGATGTATCACTGGTATCTATATATCATGTATCGCTTGTTTATTATATATCATGTATCGCTGGTATCTATATACTTGCTTGTTTATATTTTTTTGTGCATGAAGTATGAAAATTTTGTTTATATATATATATATATATATATATACTTTTGTTTATATACTTTTCTGTGCATACAGTATGGAACTTTTATGTGCTTGAAAAGAGCAAATAGCAAACCTTTGTCTATGTTGCGATTGGACAGAAAGGTTCCTTAAATAATAGAAAGAGTGTTCTTTTCAAGCCTCCTGTGGTAAATGCTTGGCATCAATCTATAATGTTTTCAAATATTTTTTTTGTGTTCTTGGCCCCTAATCCCATTAATCCCTCTTAATATTCTTTTTTTTTAAATCATTTTTCTATGTTCTTGGTCTCGAATCCCATTAATTGTTTATTTATAATGCATCATTTATTTTTTCTTTGTTCTTGGTACCCAATCCATTAATCCCTCTTAGTTTTTCTCCATTGCAATCTAATAGTCGTATCACGCCTCCCCTTGAAGATGTATGATGGTAATGATGAATTTACAAGTATACATATCCTAGGATAGCGAGGCCACATGTTCACTAACAAGATTCCTGATCTGTAAACCCTGAAACCTTGAGTGGCTATATTTATCTATCTATTTATATGTCTACGGTTGTGCACTAAATCCATCATTATAATGTCTCCACATTCAAAATTCTCATATTTACCGTCTAACACTTTCAAAACACATTGATAATTATCATGGTTGTCCCTCTGTTTTATGTTTATTCTTGATGTCTATTTCTTTTTAAAAGTAAGATGCCCTAGTTTTTATTTTAAGCAAGGAGAAATCCTATAACGTTTCAGCTTTATTTTTCTACACGTTTTCTTTTTCTCTAATTCTAATATGAGCGCTGAGCACTCAGAGAGGCTTAATGACCATAATGCCTTTTTTTATCTTGCTATGCCTTTTTTAATTCTTAGAGGCAAGTTCGAGATACCTAGAACATTTCGACATGCTACGAGAGAGAGATAAGGTTCTCAGTATATTTATTGAATTTTTGAACATTTTCATCTAGTGTTGAAAACCATGATTCTCGAACATGTACATCTAATGTTAATAACAATTTAACAAGCATCAATCCAAATTGTCAGCTTTCACAACTATGGCCAAAAATTATGTCCTTGACATTCCTTGGAAACTTATTAAAATGTTTGCCAATATAAATAATTTCAAAATTTGAATCTCTTTGAATGCCATCTAGAGTTTCCTCCAGTAAAAGACGAGGGAAAGCATCATCTGGATCGCTATGAAACATGACAAGTGAGACCTTGTTTAGAGGAAGTTTTGATATTTTCAATGCCTCTCCACTCTTATCGATGAGAAGGCCATCCAATTCTAACAATACCTTCTGGAATATATTCTCCTTCTCCTTCTCAGACAAATCTAAATTCATTAGAAAGAAAAATAGAATATGGCATATACTTATTGTAAAAAATTCAAGCATAATGCATGAAATAACATAAATGGTTAGTATGGTCACAAAGTTACGATAATGCATCAAATAACATATAATTGTTTGGTCTGATAAATAGCAGAGACTAGATCAGAGATGGGGTTAGAACACAACTAAAGCACTCAGCAGATACCGTTGATATTTCAATAATTGTTTTGATAATTAATTCTTCACACTTTTTTTCGTTAGCACTTAGTGCTATAAAGCATAGTTTGGTACAAGAGGAAAACGCTTGTGTTTAAAATTTGTAGTAGGGAAAAAAATCGATAGTACCTAAAAATTCAACATTGGATAATGTACCCAAAATCAAAACATCTATTTTTTTTAATAGCCAGATTCTATGAACAATCGAAGAAGGTGTAAATAACACTACAAATTGCCTATATCCTATTCCATTCAAAAAGAAATGGAGAGCTCTCACCTGTCATTCAAAATTTATACTGTATAATGTTGAATCAAATTCGTTATGAAAGTTATAACCGCAAGAGTTGTAAGAGGGATGTAATAAATTCTGATTTCTCGTATTTCTACATTGTTAGCATTGAATTTGAACCATGAATTACTGTCTACTGGAAACAATTTAGAAGCATCGAATTTGAATCATTATGAAATCACTCAATTTAGCGCCGCTAGAAACGAAGCACTGTGTCTGCTGGAAACAAAGCAAAAGCATCAAATTTGACTCATTAATAAAATCACTTAATTGGATGCCACTGGAAACGAAGTTGAAGCATCGAATATGAACCACTAGCTAAAGAAAATTCAAAGACGAATCGAATTTGAACCAAAAAAAAAAGCCTTGAATCACTATGCTATGAAAAATACTAACGGTGTGCCTTTGATCTCAACTTGAAACTAAAGGGATTCCCATTTTCTTTTGTTGAATCAGTAAGGAGCGAACCACCCGAAATATTGCATTTAGTGTATTGGATTTTATTCTTCAGCACATAGACATTGTGAAAAATAGAATCAGGCTCTATAGGAGGAAATACAAACACTGCACAAACATATATACCAGAAATCCAGGGATTCAGAAAATGAATATAGCGATGAATATACAAATATCAAATTCTCTATTCACATATTGTAATGTCTGAATTACTACCAAACGTATCATTGGTGTGGAATGGACCTGCCTTTGACGCCCACTCGGCGTAATTGAAGCCATAGCTCCATCCTTGACCTTGTCCTCCTACCAATATCTGTTTAGCAATCATGGTTTGGGATATAACGACCAAACTAATATATATATCGGCCACTGCCAATAGTCTTGCACGAATGATTCTCATTATCCATAGTTCGATTACGAATATAAATTTCCAATAAATATAAGTCGTCGATAAAATAACCATATGATTGTCTTCCGGTTTTATACTTCTAGAAAAAATAATATATTAAAGGACACATAGGATCACACCTGGTTGCATGGGTAAGTTCCATCAATCATAATAAGATACCAGCTTTTATAATATCTCGTGTAGGTAGTTTCACGATAATGAGAAGTGGTTTTCCATTACAATTTTTCATTCTGCGGAACGATCCTCGACTTGACACATGGTAAGCTGTAGAAATTCCACTACCGCTGACCCTTTTCATTCTCCATGCTATTTGAAAGTGCGAAATCAACATCAACCATAGATCTTTTATTTCTCCGCTCACCCACCTTAGATTTTCTTCCTGACATTAACACGTACCAAAGTTCATTTCAACAAAGTTGTAAACATTATAGAACATGTACCTTTGCCTAGAAGATTCCCTGTCTGCCATAGATCTAAACCCTCCTCGAATCTAAACCGTTGACTTCTGATAAATTTAACCATTTTGATCTCTTTTTTTCCTAGTGGCAGCGTGTAAGAAAGGTGAATTTTGTATTAAATTACTTCGTCTAACACATCAAGTTTTCGCGGGAATTGTCTCGTTGCCATTGTATTTACCTGAATGCCAAAATCTTTGCAAAAGTTCCAGGCAATAGTTACGAGATAGAAGTTTCGAGGGTTCCTGTTCCCCTGCAACAACAAGATAGCTCTGGTGCGACAGTCGAAGCTTGGGTAATAGTTCCACGCAGCAAGCTCTGTTTTACGCTCAGTCCCATCTACGTTCAACGCATCTCAAATCCTACGGAGGTTCCATGCTCGGTTCAGACTCCACGCAGGTTCGAGGCTATTGAGCTCTTATATAAACGAATCTCTGAGATGGGGTTAATTATTATTTTCACAGAAACATTTTTTTTCAGCATAAGAAAATATATATATATATATATATATACTATTGGCCCATACCAACCTTTCTTCATAATATTATCCCAAGTTTTTAGTCTTCCTTGTAACGCAAACCACATAAAACACTTAAATTTCAATGGAATCTGCCATTCCCAAATCCGTTTATACCACCAATGTTGTGGAAAATGCAACTATTTTTTATTATAGCGTTATATGTTGACTTCGCCGTCACCATCCCCATCGCAGAATTGCCATTCCAAATAAGTGAATCCTTCTCTTGAGTAATTCTGCATCCAACCAATTTCAAGGACCTTATATAGTTGTCCCATTCATATTTAAATGTATCCTTGGTCTTTTTAATTTTATCAAGAGTAATAAGACCATATTCCTTCAATAAACTCATAATATCTTCTGAAAGTTTGTAATTCTCTTCCAAACCCAGGATCGGATCTAAAACAACCAATATCTCCTTACCATTTCCTACTCGTCAATAGAGATGTTTTGCCAGCCAATTGTAGACTTTTTGGAAACCACACCAAACAAGAGAAACACCTCTTGTTCTTTTCTTTGGATTTCTCATCTAGTTGCTAGCCAATTAGCAATTTTTTTAATGAAACATTGAGTTAATTTATTATTGTCAATTGAAGTGTAATTATTCTAATTAAATCCCTTCATGCTAGAAGGGTGGTATGAATATATATCCTTCAACCTGAAATTAAGTTCAGCCCTTCAGATTTGATCCCTGATACCTATTCCAAACAATTATACTCGCGATTCTTGCCAAGTGTGCCTGAGTGGCTGCTGCAACGGGTACTCACAAGATACTTGCAGGCAATACTTGTGAATCAGTGAACTTGCCAGTGACTCACCCTAATCAGGGAACTCGATAAGCACTTGCCAGACCCAGACTCGCTGAGTCCGTGTCACCCGCTGGAAAGGGCCACGTCTATTCCACGTATGCGATTTTTTGAGCTTTGTTCTGGCGGGAAGCTATCACGGGAAGGTTTAAGAAGGCATTCTGTTGCCTGTCCACTCACATCCATAGCACATGCCCCCGAGCGTATCACCCGACCGGAGTTCGACTGTAGTGAAGTCGTGGAGTGCAATTGGAGTTGTACAGAGGGTGAAGGGAGTTTGATTGGAGCTCAACCGAGCATCACAAGTTCTGAGCATTGAGTTCAGCTACCAGCATCCCAGCATCATGATTCAGAAGTTCGATTGGATTTCGAGTGAGTGTTTTTGGAAGCCTCAACGAGAGTTCAGGTTAGCTTTTTTTTTTTTAATTTTAAACTTGTTAATATTTTTTTATGTTTTTTATTAATTTTTTTATGTTTTGGTTTTTTTTGCAACCTAGGATTTCAGCTACCAGCATTGGTTTCCATTGGAAACTGTGTAGGGTCAGGGTCGTCGAGTTCAACTGTCAACTAGTTTAGGTTGGTTTACCTTTTTTTTTGTTTTGGTTTTGGTTCTAAATTTTTTTTTAAGTTTTTCTTTACACTTTTTTTTTAACCTTTTGCATTGATTTTTATTAAGTTTTGTTGTTTTGGTAGTTTGTGGAGGATGCCATAATAGCCTATAGGCCTGTAGGCTGTGATGGAAGCCTCCACAGGCTGCCAAAACATTAATTTCAATTTACCGAGTCTTATTCGAGTTGCTAAGTCTGTCAAGTCCCAAGCCAACGTATACAATCTCTAGAGTAATTTTAAAAATCAAATATGCCACATGTCACAATCTAAGCATTCCACATGTCACCCTGGGAAACTAGATATCCACATTTTAACAACAAGATTTATAGAAGTTTTGCTTCAAATATTTGCTGGGAAGTCAAAATTTTGTCAGAGAAAGAGAGGTCGCTCTTCGTCAGGTTGTTCTATTTCGGGGTGTTGGAAGTAGATGTTGAGGAGAAAGAGCCTCCGCTCCTTCCTCTAGGGATGATTTTTAGGAGTGGAGAAAGTAGATATCGACACTCTAAACACAAATTTCATAGGAACATTGCTTTGCACAGTTTGTTGGCAAGTGAAACTATTCACAGAGAAAGAGCGACCACTCTTTCTCCAAGTTCTATTTTTACAATTCCCTCGTAAATGAAGGGGAGGCTGACCCTTCTGCTTCCCAGTATTCCTTTCATAATAGTTTGAGACTGCAAGAAGAGTCGGTCGATCCTTCTTGTGTTCTCCATTATGGATATAGGTGAATCGTTGGATAAAGATTTTCATAATTACCTACCAAACGAAGGGGCATCCTATCCTTTTTGTTGGAAAACGGAAGTCGGGTCAAACAATTTGTATATGTTATAACTTAGCTGATGTCTGGTCCCTACTATTTACAGCGGAAGTCGGAAGTCGAGAATTGTCAGCCTAGTCTTTGTAGATCTAATAGTTTTACATTTCTCTTGTAAGTGAAGGGTCAGCCGACCCTTCTTGTGCTCAGTATTCTTCTAGTGTTCACCATTTTAGATATACATGAATTGACATCTTAGCCTTCGTACGTTGAATGTTTTTACAATTCCCTCATAACTGAAGGGGTGGCCGACCCTTCTTTTGCCCAGTATTCTATTCATAATAGTTCTAGAATGCAGAAGGGTCGGTTGATCCTTCTTTCTTTCGTCATTCTGGATATAGGTGAATTGAGGGATATAGTTGTTCAAAATTATCTACTAAACGAAGGGGTGGTCGATCCTTCTCGTCAGAAAATGGAAGTTGGGACAAAATGTTTTATATGTTAGAACTTAGATGATGTCCGGGTCCCTACTATTTACAGTGGAAGTCGGAAGTTGGGAATTGTCGACATAGCCTTTGTAGATTAAATAGTTTTACAATTATCTTGTAAATGAAGGGTCGGTCGACCCTTGTTGTTCTCAGTATTCTTCCTATGTTCACCATTTTGGATATACATGAATTTACGTCTTATCATTCGTAGGTTGAATATTTTTAAAATTCCCTCATAAATGAACATGCGGGAGATGCTTTTTCTACCCAGTATTCTTTTCGTAATATTTCTAGACTGCAAGAAGGTTTGGTCAATCGTTCTTGTGTTCACCATTCTGGATATATATAAATGATGGTTATAGGTGTTCACAATTATCCACTAAACGAAGGAACGGTTGATCCTTCCATTCATAAAATTTGAAGTCGGGACAAACATTTTTTTATATATTATAACTGAGCTTATATCCGGATTCCTGCTATTTACAACGGAAGTTGGAAGGCAGGAATTGTGGGCCTAGCCTTTGTATATTAAATATTTTTACATTTCTCTCGTAAATGAAGGTTCGTCTAACTCTTCTTGTGCTCAGTATTCTTACAGTGTTCACCATTTTGTATATACATGAATTGACGCCCTAGCCCTCGTAGGTTGAATATATTTTCAATTCCCTCATAAATGAAGGGGTGGCCGACCCTTCAACTGCCCAGTATTATTTTCATAACAATTTCAGACTGCAAGAAGGGTCGATAGATCCTTCTTGTGCTCAATATTCTTCCAGTGTTCACCATTTTGGATATACATGAATTGATTGCCCAACCTTCGTAGGTTGAATATTTTTACAATTTCGTCATAAATCAAGGGGTGACGACCCTTATTTTTCCCAATATTCTTTTAATAATAGTTTTAACCTACAAGAAGGGTCGATCGATTCTTCTTGTGTTCTCCATTCTAGATATATGGAATTGTTAAATATAGGTGCTCACAATTATCTACTAAACAAAGGGATGGCTGATCTTTCTTTTCAGAAAATGGAAGTTGGGACAAACATTTTTTATATGTTATAACTTATCTCATTTCTAAATACCGACTATTTACAGCGGAATTCAAAAGTCAGGAATTTTCGGCCTAGACTTCGTAGATTAAATAGTTTTACATTTCTCTCGTAAATAAAGGATCGGTCGACCCTTTTTGTGCTCAGTATTCTTCCAGTGTTCATTATTTTGGATATAGATGAATTGGCAGACTATCCTTCGTAGGTTGAATATTTTTACAATTCGCTGGCATAAATGAAGGGGAGACCGACCCTTCTTGTACCCAGTATTTTGTTCATAGTAGTTCTAGACTGCAAGAAGGGTTGGTCGATCCTTCTTATGGTCACCATTCTGGATACAGGTGAATTGTTGGATATAGGTGTTCATAATTCTCTACTAAATGAAGGGGCATCCGATCCTTCTTGTCGGAAGTCAGAAGTCAAGACAAACAATTTTTATATGTTATAACTTAGTTGATTTACAGGTCGATACTATTTACAGTGGAAGTCGAAGGTTGGGAATTGTCGTCCTATACTTCGTAGATTAAATATTTTTACATTTATCTCATAAATGAAGGGTCGGTTGATCCTTCTAATTGACTTATTTGATAATATATACTAGTGGACAAAATATTCTTTGTTTAAAATAGATATGATTTTTAATGGGCTCCTGTTATTTTATATTTCATAAATTGCTTCTGAAATGGATTTTTGTTCTGAACAATGTGTCATTTTATTTTATATTTCAGATATCGCTTATGAAATGGATTTTGGTTCTCAACAATGCGTGGACCTTCCTTTGAATGGATTGAAAGTTCCTGAAGGAAACTCTTTTCCAGAAAGAAAAATATTGCATAATATCAGCATTCATGATGGATGTATCATTGCAAATGTTACCAAGACTTTATATGCAAGTCTTCAATTTCCCTATCCATTGGAAGGTGCAAATACATTGTCAAAGGTAGTTGGTGGTTATATTCAATGGCCTGTATCTGAGATTGTTAACCACATTGGGTTTGCTCTTCGTGAGAATGAGGTGAATGATATACCAGCTTCTACTACCCCGAGTGTAGAACATATCATAACAACTGAGAATAAATCTTCTTTTATTATGAGAAAAGTTAAGTTGTTACATAAGTGTTCATAATGCAGGGATTGAATTTCCATAGGTTTTGTAACAAATGTGAGTGGGACTGATTTTGTTGGGGGAACTTGTTTGGGTTACTTCTCCTTTGGTATTCTGGTGGATGAAGTGGTGTTTTCTTGTATGGTATGTTGTCCATGGTTGAGTAGCGGAGGTTTTGTTGTATGGTCGATTAATAGAGTCGTATATTTTAATACAGAAACATTGATTTCTGTTAAAAGCAATTTCAACAATAATCAATCTGAAACTAATTTGAAAGTAATAAGAGAAAATCGCAATGTCGTTTTTGTGGTAGAGAAAGTTAATTTGATACATCAATGTTCTTTAAAGCCACATTATGTTGCTCAGGGAATAGTGTCAACTATTGTTTAGGGAGACATTGTACAATTCAAAGCACTAGATGCTAGCGAGTTTGGTATTTTAGTTCATAAAGTCTTCTGCAATTCCGAGGATTAAAGGTAATGGAACAAGGCCATACAATTCCGTAAAGCGGAAAGCTGGAAATAAAATTTTTGAAATAAATTCAAGATCAGTACCTTACATGCTTGGAATTGATCAGGGTGCATTCCTTTCAAAAATTGTCACTGAACATTGTTGCTCAAATATTTGTATCTCAAAAATTTCACTTCAATCGATAGTCGAATGTGTGAATAAATTTCATAGTATGAATGGAAATTCAAGAAGACAGTATGTTATAAATTCTATGGGATCAAATGTTCCTATGGCCAAAGAAGGAGATGAGAGAAAAAGAAGCATGTTTAAAATGAGATTCGACACAATAGACGTCTATTAAAATGCATGGTATAAATGCCATGGGATAAAAAGGAGCACTTTCTACAATTATAAAAGCATGTTCTTGAATAGTGATGTGAGAGTTGTGCATGGTAATAGTGGCTTGGAAAAATCTAGGGCGAACACTACTGCACTAGTAGCTAGTATTAATAAAATTGTAGAAGAGAATTTAGACAAATATCCACATATTACATGATTAATCAGTGAATATGGAACAAGGATAACCTTGAAATTATTTCCATCTAATATGTCCCATGGTTTGCTGTGAAAAATGGAAAATGAAGAAATCGAAAGTATCGGTTTACCTCCAATATCACAATCCTCCTTTAGAAAGGTGATGAGAGAATATTTTTGAGATGTTAAAATTTCTAAATCAAACCCCTTTGCAAGGTGTAATGAGTACATTACAATACAGGATAGGCTTACAGGGACCATTGATCCAGCTGAGGTGGAAAGGTTTCGAGGACATCAAGCAACTCATAATAAATATATCACAAGTTGTCTCCAAGTATATTATTCTCACATATTAGCTTCACAAAAAAATACAAAGACTATTCTGAGTATTGTTCACGACAAAATGGATAAGTCAAAGACTTCCATTTCGAGGATCGGTAAGAAGGAAAAATATTTTAGTAATGTTATGAATCTTCCCATATCATTGACTAGAATGTTGACTCATGGGCACAAGACTCGGGGTTTTGGCCATTTCAACCTCTCGTTTTTAGAGATGGGATCGAATTTCACTGTGACATCCCTCGTTAAATGCTTGAAGTGTCTTGAAGAACTTGTGGTTGATAAATATGCTTATTTGATCTACAAAGGGGGAACATCTAAGCACCAATTGAATGATGCTCTATTGCAATCAGAGTCATATGAAAAGTGTTTGATATACATACAAGATGTAATGCAAGATGATATATTGTGTGTTGATGGTACTAATCAATGCATGCCAAATAGAAAACTACCACCCATATTGTTGTTGCAAATGGATAATTGTTCAGGCAATAACAAAAACTACTTTGTATTTTCATTTTTATCTCTTTTAACAACAAGGAAAGTGTTCAATATAGTTGAAGTTGGATTCCTCCCGGCCGGACACACCCATGAAGACATATATAGAACTTATGGAAGGTTATTAGTAAAGCTAATGTGAAAGGATATATTTTCACTCTCGGAAATTAAGGATATGTATAGGACATTTGAAGATCAAAATTTCTATGTCCCTTATCTAATTGATGAACTTTATGATTTTAAGAATTTTGTGAAACCCCACCATTTGGATGGAAATGCCAAGATCATTGGTATCAAAAAATGCCAGTTTTTTAAATTTCAGCTCATAGATAACATTCCAGTCATACAATGGAGGGAATCACTTCAAGATGAAGCTTGGTTGTCTTCTATTCATCTCTGGCAGTCATTGCCAGATGGTAGTGCAGACTTTCCAGTGGGACAGCCTAGGTTATTAAATCTTCAATCAAAAAGACCTTCAGACATTGATGAAATAAATAAAGGAATAGAAACATATATTTCATTCTGGAATCGAGGAATTGAGAAGGGAAGTGAACAATTTTGGTGTCCCAAGTTAAATTATTGGGAGGTTGTATATAAATCTTTAGACAGTCCCTTTGAGAGTGTTGATAAGTCAACAACTAAATTTTGACCATCGACAAGCCATGATATTCATAGTAGTGAACCTACATTAAGATCTAAACATGAAATTAGGGATGCCTATTTGAAGGAAAATGTTCCTGCTTTGCAGGATTGCTATGTTGGACCAGTATGCAACAAGCCTAGAGATGAATTCATTCCAAGAGTGGATGTTGTAAAGGGCCAAACGGTCGTTGTGCAATAACCAGAGCCAGATTGTGCAATCTGGTTGGGTAGGGAGATTGGTAATATTTATCAGAATTCAGATGCTAGTACTCTTGGGTCTTACAAAGTAGAGGTGCAATGGTGGAAGTCAACAAGAGCATCAAAGGATCTAAAGGTCTTGTACAAAAACTGCTTAGATAGAAAGCAACAATGGGTGGTTGGTGCAAAAGAAAATATGATGATCGAAAGTAAATAGAATCATTTGGCAATGGTCACCAAGGAAATGATGGACGAGAGAAAAAATTAGAATTAATTAGAAGGGCCTTGTAGCAGTTAAGGCACAACGAGAACATATGGGGCATAGTGTTCAGAGTGGGATTGATGTTCCTACGGATATTGTTTGATGTGATCTTATAGACATTGAAATTTTCGCAAGAAATGATAGACTTGTTATTCAAACTAGAACTGAATATTATAGACATTGAACTTTTCACCTTAAACGGTTGCACATTTCCAAATGAAAATTGCACTTTTCAAATCAAAATTTGCATTTTTTTATTTGAAATTCACACTTTTTGAATCAAAATTTGCATATTTGAACTTCACACTTTTTGAATCAAAATTTGCATTTTTTTTATTTGAAATTCATAGTTTCATAACAAAAAATTGCAATTTTAAGGTTCATAAGTAGTCAAAAAACACACTATTCGAATAGAAAAACACACTTTTCAAAGCCAATATTGCCACTTTCAAAACCTGATTTTGCACTTTAGAAAGGTTGATATTGACACTTTCAAAGTCTAAATTCACACTTTCTTAGTCCAAAATTTTCCTAATATGTCCAAGTTTAATTAAATTGGTGTTGTTAGGGGGAGAGAGGAGCATGGTTAAGGATATAGTGAGAGAGGGGGGAGGGGAAGAAGGGGGCTTAGGAAGAGATGGGATGAGTGAGAGAGAGAGGACGATGGTTATGGTTAGGGATATGGAGATAGATGGGAGAGTGAGAAGGAGAGGAATTTTAGGTAGAGAGGAGGGAGAGGGAGAAGAAGAGGAAGTTTAGGTAGAGAGGAAGATAGAGGAGTGTAATCGGAAAATCCACTCAAGCGGACGTGAGCCGGATTTCCCTAGCTCAAAGTGAGTCTAGAACAAATAAAACAGACTACAAGTGCATTTCCTATATCTACTTAAGGATCAAATACTAGATGTCTTACCTTTTTACTACGCAATCCTTTCTCTTGAACGTTGCTCCATGTCCCACGGTCGTCAGATCCAAGCTGCAAGACCTATCAAGACAAGAAACAAAAGAAACCAGTAAAAGACATCTATACAATAAGCGATCTAAGTAAATAGTTAAGCAGGTAAGCTACTCAATATCATTACACACATGAACAATATTGGTGGAAAGAATTTGTATTATTGCAAATAGAGGAGTACATGATAAAGATATAGAACCACAACCAAGGCTTAACGCTATAGCCCTTCTCCGACAAAGCCAATTGCCATATCCTTCCAAGGAAGTATGAGTTCTCCAATAGGTGAGTGGAGGTGTTCTAAGAGATATTTCACCAGCATGTAGATACCATAGTCTTCCTCCCTTTGGGATGGGAATGAGCTTCACTTATATAGGACTAAGTGGATAGGGTATGGATAGGATAGGTTGAGAGATGGCAGGAGAGAGATAGGGGATCCTCCCAAAGAGTTAGGAGTCGAGTACCAGCTCCCCTAGAGGTCAGGGATAAGCCCCTAAATGAGCAAGTTTCGAGAAGGATCTCGAACAAGCTATTTTTTCCCATTAACTGACCTCGTTGCACCCTGTAGTGGAGCAAGATGTGACGTCGCATGTTGCTAGTGTGCAACCTGCGATGACCCTTCAATACCTAGCACAATTGGGTACAAATCCTCCCCAAATTATTACTTAGTCCAGGTATCTTCAGGGGTGTATACACTGAATCTTATGATGAGTAGATTTTGGGTGTAACAGAATGCCCCCCAAAGCATGAAGCTGTTGAAGATAGACAGGTGAAGTGCTTTGATAGAAGTAATGGCAATAGACTCGTCGGACGAAGGACATTGCTGCAGTACAACTGACTCTAAACTGACAATCTCATATGAAGTACAACATGGCTGCCGACCAATACATTGCAGATCCATGATAGTAATGACCGACTGAACACAATCATGGATACTAGACACAAACGTAGATCCATGATGAGATGATAACATAGCCACGACCAATACAAAAGTGGATCTGTGTAATATAACTCAATACAAACTCCATCGCAACCTGGGTAAAACATGACTCCCCAGGGTCTTCAAGCTGAACCCGAAATGATACGAATCTATCCATGTGATTACAAATGTCTTGACGTTGAACATGGTAGAAACCACTTGATTACCGGCCATTGATGTAAACCATTAACAAGTGCGAGGGATATCACCATTGATGTCAATAATTCCCAAGGTATCACAGTACATATCATCAAGCGTGAATAAATGACTTGAAGTTGAATGCAAGCTGAAATATTTCAATCAAGAGCCAATTATGTAAACTCATGACGAAAGCGAGGTAACCTGCCATTGAGGCATGCAGGGCCAAGGTACTTGATTGGTTTCTAGATTCAATCCTCGGATGATGTGTTGAAGTCGACAAGGATGAATCTGTCGAAGGAGGGCCATGATGAATCCCCCATCAATCGACATGAAACACGACAAAAGATGTGTAGAGTGGATCGGATGGTACAGTAACATGTAAGACTGAATCAAAGTAAACTGATATGGTGATGGGTATACTTGACTACAGATGACAAATGATAGACGTGTTCTTGAACATGGGCATGGCATGACTCAGCAATATTGACATAATGAGAATAATGCAAACTTATAATGCAACTGATGATGGAAGCTTTCTCTGAATGAATCAGAGGAGTAACAGGACTCAGAAAGTAAGCAGGGACTCATAGACAAATAGATGACCCAAGTACTGTATGCAAATGCAGATGAGTGCCATGTTCAAAAATGACTACATACTGCCACTAATAAGGTACGTAACACAAGCACTTTCCTTTTTCCCCATCATGAATGATGAGTGCCTCATGTGTTTTTTATGAGCTTGATGAGGGTAACTAGATGCTCAGTATAGCTCATCTCATAGATGAGTCCAATCCCAAATGTTTTCCAAACCTGGGATAGAAGGGGTTTGTCCCATGATGGGCCCTTCAATGCGAAAATTTTAACGAGTCCATAGAAGGTAAACTCGGTCATCATTTCATGTTTAGAGAGTCTGAAAAGAACTAAAGAAGACTCCCATGGTCCTTTTTTGTAAAGTTATCCTCATTGCCCGAAAAAGGGTAAAACAACGCAGGAGAGGACTCTTCCAGTCATGATTGGCTGGAGTATTCCTTTTTCGTAATTAGTGCCTCCTGGTCCGAAAAAGGGGTAAACTATCACTAGGAAAACGACCATTCAAATACTTTAACAAGCATGAATGTGACAAGTTCACTTGGCAATCTTTTCATTTTTCAAGAGCCTGAAAAGAGCTTAATGGTAGACCCCGGGGGGTGTCCTTTTCCGTGGAAGTTTAACGAGCCCAGAAAAGTGATAAATCATAACTCGGTACTTGCTCTCATAGTTCTATGAGTACGAGAACAAATGAAGAGTAAACTCATCATCACGCAATAATTACAGACTAACCGTTGCAAAAATAACGACAAAACATTCAAGGGAGTGTTCATACCTGTGATAACCTTTGTGATACGAGAAATGGCACGAAAGACCACTTACAACTCCTGCACGTTAGAAAACGTGTCAAACAGCCTCAAATATGACAAAAATGGTCAAAAACTATGATAAATGGCCCAAGAGCATCAAAATATTTGAAAAGGAATATTCCATTCTATCTATAAATAGAAAAATGGACCAAAAATAGAAAACATTGGTTCAATTGCCAATTTGGGAGGAGAAGTACCAATTTGGAGCCAAAACTTCCTTTGCCGATTCCAGGAGCTACGATCTGCCATTTCACCAGCCGTCCAGATCAGGTAGGCCTAAAATTCATTGAGCAACTTTCTAGTGGATTAGTTTTTTATTTTAGGTCCATTTTTTGCGTTTTTTATGAGTTCATGGAGGGCTACTGCGCTCTCGACTCATCATAGTTGGCCCTTTCGGGATCTGTGATGAGACTGAGTCATCGCAAGCATCGAATGGGTGAAGTGCGACGACATTGCACTGTACGCAAATGTATAGTGTGACGGCGGAGTTGCAAATTCCAAACATAAAAAAGAATCCAAAAAATGGACTTGTGGAGGTTGAAGCAGGACCTAATAGTGTTTAAATGTCCTTCTTGGTAGGTTACCAGCTAGCCAATATGGTATTGGAGTGGCGAGAGAGAGAACATGAACTAGAAGATGAACAAGCCACGAACGATCCACAATGCATGGATGCTGTGAGAAACTGCGGGTTACTGAACTTCTTTGAGATCCAGGGGATGAGATCCCAGATCCCACTACTAACACACATGCTCCAGAGTTGGGATGCGGCCCAACAATACTTTGTGATTGGTGATCATATCCTCACGATAGACATTGAGGATATCTACTTTCTTACTGGTTTTTCCCGGAGAGGGGACACTGTACATCTTACTGGAACATGGGCCAGTGACTGTACAGTTGAGGACATGGTGTCACAACATTGTATCACTACCTCTCGACCTTCCAGTGGGAAGATACTCATCAGGGATGTGGTGAGCAGCCCACCTCGTACCATATTGTTTACTATTACTAGAGCGGCGGGTAGCCAAGCCCCACACATGGCTACTCGGACCCAGATGCTTTATGCAGAGGACTGTATGTCCCCCATGGTTTTCAACAGGTGCGAGGGTCTCCTCGCAAACCTCCGAGCTCAGCTGACCAAGTGTCAGTGGGGAGAGCTCAAGCAATTTGGTTATGGGTCAATCGTGGTATCATTCCTCTTGGAGGGGATTCCTATTTTACGTTTGCAGTTGCTACTTGATGATAGGGAGCCCAGGGATCCCCATATGCTCAGACGGGATGGGTTCATGACCCATCATGGTGGCAGGCCCATCATTAGCTTTGGTCCCAAGTTTTTCAGCTAGCTAGAAGGCAAGTTACTCATGGTCAAGGAATTTCCATATAGTGGCATGGATTTCTGAGAGGATCCCGACTTGATGGTACCGGAGGGTGCCACATGGGGTGACATAGGTGAGAACAAAACTACCCTTATATTTTTAGTTTTGTATATTATATCACTTTTTTGATGCAGTGCTGACAAGTACATAATATGTGTGTGCAGATGTGGGCCCCGTACGGCCGGTGGGTCTCTCCCTTCTGGCGAGGAGAGATAGAGGTGGGGAGGCATTCGTTCCTGTAGGTGTTGATTCTACCATCAAGGAGATGGAGGAGGTGTACAGGAACCTATCCCAGCTGACCGTGGAGGTACCAGAGCTAGCTATTGATGACTTATCGAGGCCCATGCACAGATTTGGGGTTGGAGCATTTGTGCACTTCAACGCCTTACTCCGCAAGGTGGCTTGGACTGTAAACTGTTTCCTCACCCAGCGACAGTGAGCTGTTCGAGCTAGGGGTGGTGTATGGGTCAAGCGTCTGGCCTAATGACACTTTTATACCTGTACTGAAAGCTTAGAGGCCTTATATTTTGTACTACTGAAATCTTAGAGGCCTCAGATTTTGTACTACTGAAAGCTACGATGCTTCAGATTTTTGTAGAGACACACTGAAATCCATCATGCTTCATATTTTGTACCACCACTACTTTTTTAGCGATATATATATATATATAGACATTATCGGTGATTTATACATTATGTGTTTTTAAAATGATGAGTGATTTGATCTTGTTTACATATTTTCTTTTATACATTGTCTTTACATGTCGTGAATGATTTTACATATTATGATTATTATGTGTGTATGATGTACTAATCCAAAATGAAGTTGGACATCGATTCAGCAACTGTGTTAAACTCTCGTGGAATGTGCAGGTATTGAACGGATTCAAATGACCTTTCCAGGAGACGTACTCATCTGAAGAGACGGAGTAAGGTGGGATCACGGATGGCGTAAACCCGGTTCAGATGGGAAACCAGTAATTGAGAATCCATGTGGATGACAATGTGGTTCATACCTAAGGAAATGGTGTTAGCTAGGGTTTCGATTACTGCCTGATACTTTGTGGCATTGTTGGTCGCAAACACTAGGCAACCTCCTCCTGAGCTAATGAGCTCACCTGTTGGGGAATATAGTACCCAGGCTACCAAAGCAAGGTTATGGGTATGCCGGCCGGCGCCGTCCGCGAATCCATAGCACGTTTCCATCTGCACACGTAGAAAAAACATGGTATAAGAAGCGGAAACAAGATCTAAAGACACTCAAAAACAAAAGTGTCACAGCACACACAAAAACACAAAAAACACGCCATGGACAGTACATACAAAAAGTTCTAAGCGTGATGCATTTAAGCGTAGTATCTCTTCAGGTAAATCCCATTGTGGGGTTCACCCAAAGAGATTTCGTCATAGTCTTCAATCTCATAAGCTCCCTTCTCCAAAACATGTTTGACTATGTAAGGTCCATGCCACATGGATTCGAACTTTCTTACTCCTAGTTTGTCGTGCTTCTGGTCATAAGTGAGGACCAGGTCACCCTCGTTAAAGATACGAGGTTCAATTGACTTATCGTATTGGGCTTTGATTCGTTTCTTGTGCGCTTCATTAGCAAGAGAGGCATATCAAGGAGACTCGTCTAGTTTTGCTAAGTGCAAGAGACATTCTTCCTCAGCAGTAGTGTTAGGAAGAAGTTTGACAACGAGTTGTAGAGATGGAATTTCGCACTCTATATGTAGGACAGCCTCCAATCCATATACCAATTGGAAAGGAGTGACGCCTGTGGCAGTCTTGATGGAAGTTTGGTAGGCCCATAACGTTGAGAAGAGCATGTTGTGTCAATTGGACTTATGTGTCCCTACCATCCTTTGGATCATAGTTTTCAAGACCTTGTTAATGGACTCGACCTGTCCATTGGACTGCAGGTAGTAGGGTGTTGAATTTTCATAGCGAAAACCCAACCTGTCACTCAATTCATCAACCATATGGTTCTGAACATAGGAACCATGATCGGTAACAATTTCCTGAGGAACTTTGAACCGCGCTATTACATGATTGAACATGAAGAGTGCGGTGGTTTTTCCATCGTTCTGGTATGTAGGCATAGCTTCAGCCCACCTTGTGAATTCAATGCCCCATTTTGCGAAGGGGCCCATGGCAATAACCAGGTGTAATGGGGTGGGATGGGTGCACTTCTTCATATGGAAGTGTTGGCAAGGAGGACATTTTTTTACGGCCTCAATACAATCTTTGAAGATAGTAGGACAAAAATATCCTATGTGCAAAATATTATGGGCTATAGCCATCCCAGAGAAGTGACTGCCACATGCCCCAGCATGACAGTCATTAAGAATGCGTTCAGCCTCATCATGAGTGAGACAACGTTGAAGAATTGAATCAATGCCACGGCGATACACAGTATCATTGATGATTAAATAATACTTTGCATGGTGACGTATATTACAATGGTTGTCGCAAGAGAGTTGAGGATTGAAGCGTTGGGTTTGAAGATACAATAAGATATCTCCATACCATGGGTCAGTCGTATTGATGAGAAACAATGATTCATCTGGAAAGGAGTCATTGTGCTCAACTTCTGCATCAGGATGGGGAAGGTCGCAAATGAGCTCGACAAACACCAAAGACTTCTTAGACTTGGCTTTCTCGAAAAGAAGATCAAATTCTTGCAGTATCACGATCCAGCATGAATACTTGCCCCCAAGCACCTGATGTATTGGAGAAAACTCACTATGGCTTGGGAATACCACAATAGACAAATGACTACCAGAAATCTACTCAATTCTCAAAGCAATGCTATTATAAATGACAATGTTAAGATAATGGAGAAATGTAACCAACCTCGATCCAAATGTTTGATGTAGATCCCCGTTGGAGCTTTCAATCCACACACTTGTAATCTGCAAATTAGTCTTGACAGCCAATATCCAACAAGTACATATAATATATAAATGGCATTAACATTATCGATAACAACGGTCCATAATATCATAAGCAAATGTAACCCAATGTATAATAAATGACATTCACACCATGAATGGATGAGAATATGAGTATTTCTATTAATGAACAAGAAGAAGTACAAAGTGATATGACCTCTTTCCGGAAACCAATCTAAACTAAGATCTAGATCAATCCACTTGTTCCTCCACCACCTCAATCCTCCATGAATGGCAAACTCAAACTAGAAAGGAGTTTGGAAGGTGAACATAAATGGTTCACAACTACAAGGATCAATGAGTGTAGACTCAAGATAGGGAAAAAATCCGCTAGAGTTCTCTTACGATTCCCTTCTTCCTCCCGTCCATATGCCATATGTGCTCAATATATAGTCCTCTCAAAGGTAGGTGAAAGGACACATCGAAGCATTACTTGGGCAGATGGAGAGCCAAAGGTCACCCAATGACCGCTTTTTGGGAGTAAAAAATAATTAATAGTGGTTTTTACCATTTTACATGCTACCTGTGGGCTATAGGGATGCAACTCGGGGGTACACCTGCTATAGTGATGCAATAGGTGGGTAGGAATAAAAATAGGGCAAACTAGTATCACTGAAGGATAAAAATGGATCTGAGTCAGTGAAATGGATTCTATAGGCCAAACAATGCTGATGCTCATAGGGTGGAATATTTATGTGTAACATATGCTCCCTAATGTGTGAGGTTAGAGACTGAAAGTGCTACGATGGCCAAAATACATTATAAAACTCAGAAGTGGAGTGATGGAGACATAAGTGGAAAGAACATCTCACTCATCGTAATACAATAGTATCTCTGAATACATGTCGATATAGTACAACAATCTGATACAATGGCCATGAATAGGCAGTATATAATTGATATATGTCATAAGTGATCATAGCCATGATCCCTCTACAGTAAAATACGGTCTCCTGCTGAAAAGGAAACAACTGGTGCAAAACTGGAGGTACAAACTGTTGAAATCTGAGAGGTGATATCTCAGATGTAAAGTCAAATTCATATGTAGCATACTAAATGCCGCAATCGCCTGGGGTCTTCTACACAAGTCTTTGACGGTGCAAGTCCCATCAAGTCAATAAAGGAGTTGGGGTCGAACCTGATGAGACATCGTCTGATTACCGGTCAATGATGTATACCGTTAATAGATGCGAGATGACCCACAAATGATGAAAATGGGCATCAAGGCACAGAGCATAATCATCATAGTGTGAATAAATGGGTTGAAGTCGAACACTAGGATGAATCCATCGATCAGGGGACATTGATGTATTCCCAAAACTGTCAATGGCGAGAGAACCTGCCACTAATGACTGCAAGCCTCAAGGTACTCAACTGAACTCTAAGCCTTAAGTCCCAGAATAAATGAGTTGAAGTCGACGGAATGAGACTTTCTGGAAGGAGGGAATTAAGGCATCCCCAATCAACTAGCACAAGGTACTAGCAATGCTGAAATATTTGGAAGATCTCAGGTGAAACGGACTGACTCAATAAGGATGGCCGACATGCAATAGTCAAGAGATCTGAGGAGTGGCCGACACTAGTTTCAGGACTTCCTTTGAACAAGAGCATGAGGATATGGATAGACTCAGGTAGCATAGACTTGACATAAACTGTGCAATGCAGGAGGCATTATAGAGGGCTCCATGATGACTGGAAGCTTAACCAATCGGTGGAGAAAATTGAGAAACACATACAGCTCCTAAGGCCCAAATATAGTCCCGACTCATAATGTACATAGTGGAATGAATGCTCTGTTCAAAGGTGACACAACAGCTGCCAACAAGGAATAGTGACCATAATCCCATACGGCCTTTTGGAATATTTGATTTTTTTGGTCTTTTTCATATTTGGGAAAAGCTTGAAAAAGAATAAAATTGCTTATAGTACAACAAGTGAGGGAACGAGTGTCAAATAGCTGGCAGACTAGTCCCAAGCAGTGAAACATACCTATGCTCAATGCAAGGAAATGCGTGCAGGATGTGGACACTCGGGGGTTAGTTCCCTCAGGGTCAAAAGGTCATCAAATTGTGAAGGGAAAATATAATCTCTGCAGGGCTCGACAGGGAAAAAGTGCTCAGGAACCAGGCTAACAACTGAGTAAGCGGGAGCTGGCAAAAGGCTCAAGCAACAAGCAGGATGATGTGATGCAATCACAACATGATATAATTGAGGGGATTCCTTAAGGGAGATGGCCAGCATAAGACAAAGTAGAGTATGAGTCTTTATCGCAACATCATGGCGTGACTACAAAGGACTCCCAATCCTAAGGACAAACAACGGCATGGGCACCAGAATGCATAAAGGGGTTCTAACTAGGGTACCCATGTTCGGGAAATCCCTACCACCACATAACGACACTTCTATAGCAGTGTGAAGGTTCCGTGTCAGTCATGAAGCGGGGTCACACCTAGGGTTTATGAAAATGGTCAACAAGTCAAATGCATAATGCATGTGAAAATGGCATCTAATCTATATGCCAGGTGTGAAATGTACCTGTCGTAGGTGTGAAATGGTTCAAAACAACTCTCGCCGAGGAAATCTGTTGAAAAAACATTACTCCATGACATGATATTAGTTCATAATGGCTCAAAATGGCAAAAACTATAGAAAAGTGGGTCCAGAAAATTATAACTAGTAAAAAAATTTCCAAATTACAATTCATTTTCACTATTCATCAATTTGGAGTTATTTGGGTAGTTTTCACCTGAAACTTCAAACGTCGATCGTGGGAGATACAAGCGACCGTTCAACAAACCGTCCAGAGCAGGTTAGTGGTCACTGCCATACCTTTCATTTCAATGTTTTTATTTTAGTTTTGGTTAGTGGGATTTTTTGTTTGGCCAAGCCCTAGATGGCTTCAGCGCTACCCGCGGGCTATAAGTATGCGAGTCGCGGGTAGGGCACCAAACATGCAGTCAAAAAATCGACTGCCCACATCTACCCGCAACTGTCTACAATTGTGCCCACTGGTATGGCTGTGAAGAAGTTTTTAATCATGAAATTGACCAAAATTCACTTGCTTTGCACTCCAGGATGGTTCTAGAGTGGAGGGAAAGAGAGCATGACCAGGTTGATGAGGCTGTGCGCAACGATTTGCAAGCACAACAAGCATTGCAAGCATGTGGCTTATATAAATATTGGAGTATAGGGGGTTTAAGGTCCCAAAACCTATTACTCCGTCATCTGATCAACTACTGGGATGTGGATGCTCAACACTTCATCCTCAACGAGAAAAAACTGACACTGGAAGTAGAGGACATCTATTTCATTACCGGTTTGTCCCGTAGAGGGGAGGTGGCAAGTCTTCAGTCACGGACCGTGGGCGGTGGGATCACTGTGCAAGATTACATAGCGCGGTATTGTCCTGTCAACACATGAGTAGTGGGAAGCCAAGTGCCAATCAATGCCATAACGGATATGAGTACAAATATCATTGTGGCTACTCTAGTGCGGATCACGAGATCCAAAGCATTGCATCAGGAAATCAGACCGATGATGTTCTACACATCACAATGCTTGCAGCCTACTATATTCGACTGGTGTACTACTCTGCTAGTGTCTATGAAGACACAACTGACAGAATGCAAAGAGGGTAAGGCCAAAAAATTTGGGTATGGTAACATCCTCTGCACTTTCTTCTTTGAGAGGGTATCGGGACATAGCCCAAGGGTGCATGTCCCTCCTCACAGTCTCTGTGATCCAGCCCTGACCCGGTGGGCTGAGATCTTGACATGATAGGGTGGTGTCCATATGGCGTCACCATATACTGAGGAGTTCTTCTACTGGTGGAACCGGTAGGTGATCGCGATAGAGGACTATCCCTATGCATGGATATACTTCAGACAGGACCGTGACATGCCGCTCCCACCAGGTGTAGCTTTTGGAGACATTGGTGAGTAATCTTTTGGTTTTGTGTTTATTAAATTTTTATGGAGTTTTTTACTATAGTTGAAATGCAAAAAATATTTTTGGTGGTAATATCATGTGCTAATGGGTGATTGTTTGCTCACAGACAAAGGCCTAGTGAGACCCGAGGGCTTCCCGAGACATGGTCGCCGGCGCAGAGATGAGGTGATAGCAGATACTGCAGTAGGGCGCACACTCCAGACATTGCGGCACAACATATCACGTATGGTTTCCCGAGTACCACAGATAGAGGTTGCCCAACTACCTGAGGCTATGCAGCGCCAGGTAGTGGGTGTTCCTGGTGAGTGGGTGCGGCTACTGCAGCGGATGGCCAACACAGTACAGTACTACTATGAGACACATCCCGTCGAGGCGGCAGCTAGACCTCCTCGGAGGGAATAGATATCCTAGGGTCTCATTATTTTTTGTATCGATATGTATATTTTTGAGGGCTACGGGCTCCAGTTTTGTATGACACTACCATTTTTGGACATATTTATATATATATATACAACTTTGGTTCTCGGTTCTACTACATGTGTGTATGTTACAAATGTATGAATGTCTTTGTAGTTATGTGCTCATGATGAATGTGACAAATTCCAATCTAATACATAGTTAGCGTATGCATCAGATATATAATTATGACTTCTCGGAATATGTATATAGGTAATTGAAACAAAATGTCTCTCCAAGAGTCATACCTTAAGGAATATCCGTAGTAATGTAGGGTCTCATATACGGTAGTGCCCATTCAACTGAGACACAACTAGTTGTGAATCCAGGAGGACTTCTAAATACTGGATGTCATGTGAAATGGCATCCCGAAGTAGCTCAACAATGGCACTATACTCAACCACATTGTTAGATGTAGGATCGAGACAAGCACCCCTTGAGGACACAACTAGGTGGTCAGGTGAAAAGATAACCCAAGCAGCAGAAGCAAGCTATTGCGTATGTCGGCTAGCCCCATCCGTGAAACCTAAGAACATAGGGAATCTCGTTGACATCTGTCAATCAAATAGAGGCTAATTAGTAGACCCGACAATCAAAAAGCAACCTAAACTATGTACAGAAAAACTATACTATAGTGTACAAAAGTATTAGCTCGAACCAAAGGTTCAAGCCTAATACCGCTTGAGGTAAAGCCCATTTCTAGGATCCTTCAAGGAAACTCCCTCATAATCTTCTAACTCATAAGCTCCTTTTTCTAGGACACACTTCACAATGTAAGGACCGTGCCACATGGGATTGAACTTGCCTGCCTCCAGGGGTTCTTTAGCTTGGTCATACAAGAGAACCAAGTCACCTTCAGCATATTGTCGGGGATGGACAGACCTATCATATTGAACCTTGACACGACACTTGTTAACATCAAGGGCCACAGCGGCATCTCGATGGTGCTCGTCAAGTTGCTCGAGGTGTACTAAACGTTGCTCAATCTCCGTCGTATCAGGGAGGATCTCTATGGCTAGTTTGAGCGAAGGGATTTTGCATTCAATCGGTAAAAGTGACTCCACACCATGAACTAACTGGAATGGTGAGAACTCGGTGGCAGTCTTAACTGCGGTTCGATATGCCCACAAACCAGGATATAACATGATATGCCAATTGGTCTTGCTTTGTTGGATGGTACGTTGGAGAATGGTTTTCAAAGACTTATTTACTACTTCAACCTGACCATTCGCTTGAGGATAGTAGGAAGACGAATGTTCCTGACGAAACCCAAGCTTAAGAGACAAATCCTCCATCATCTTGTTTTGAAAGTGACTACCATGCTCAGTGACAATCTCTTTCGGGATACCGAATCGAGTGATAATCTGGTTGAACACGAAATGGGTTGCAGTGGCACCGTCGACTTTTACAATAGGCATGGCCTCTGCCCACTTGGAAAAATAATCCACGGCCACGATGATATGGTGATGCCCCCCAACCGAGGCTGGTTTGCAATCCATGAAATCTACCCCCCACTTAGTGAAGGGACCGATAGTGACGACCGGATGGAGGGGTGCTGGATGCGAGTGTACGTTCCAAGAAAACACCTGGAAAGGGTGACATCTCTTTGCAGTGTTAATACAATATTTAAAGATGGTAGGACAAAAATAAATAGCTCGCATGATACGCTGGGCTGTAGCAAGCCCAGATAAGTGATCGCCACATGCCCCCACATGGCAATCACTAAGTACCCATTCCGCTTCTTTGTGATTCAAGCAACGATGGAGGATGGAATCCTTTCCTCGGTGATACGAAGTGTCACCGACGATAGTATAATATTTAGTGTGATGTCTCACACGTCGTCGCTCATCTCGTGAATAATGCGGAGGAAACTTCAAAGTTTGGAGATATACAATGACATCACCATACCAAGGATCCTCGGTCGAGATAAGAAATAAGTGTTCATCCACAAAGGAATCTTCATGAATGACATCCTCATCAAGCCGTGGAAGGTCTGACATAAGATCAGCGAACACCAATGATTTCACCGATTTTGCTGAAGCAAAATCGAGATCAAATTCCTAAAGGATCACAATCCATTTATTATACTTACCCCAGATAAGGCATCGTGATAGCATGAACTGAAATGGATTGATGTGAGCTACAACGGTGATTGTTCGAAGCAAAATGTAATACTGTAACCGCTGGACTGCGTGGACAGTCGCAAGTGATACTTTTCTACGTCGGTGTACCTTAGCTCAGCGTCTATGAAATTTCAACTGAGAGAATAGATAACATGCTCGACGAGCGCATCATCTACCTGATCCAAGACCATGCCAATAGTCTCTTGAGATGCAGCCACATAAAGAATGAAATCTCGTGTAAAGTCCAGTGGACTAAGCACAGGAGCCGATACCAAAGCTTTCTTAAGAGCATCGAAATACTGCTGGGCTCGCTCATCCTAGATGAAAGGTGTGTCTTTCTTCAATAGGTGTGCGAAACCTTTAGTAATACTGGCATAGTTAGCTATAAACCAATGCAAAAAAGTAGCTCTCTCTTGGAGGCTCTAAAGTTGTAACAGATTACGCGGAGGAGGCAACTGAAGTATTTCCTCAACTTTGAGAGGATTGACTCTAATACTCTCCCTCGAAACTATGAATCCTAGAAGGCGACTAGTCCTAACAGCGAAGATGCATTTGTTTGGAATCAATTGAATTTTGTAGTGGATACATCATTCGAGAATCATACGAAGGTGCTTGGGGTGGTCCACTCTCTTGCGAGAATGGCCAGCAAGATCATCTAAGAAAACTTCCATAATCATCTTAAGATCATGAAAGGCATAGGTCATGGCTCACTGAAAAGTAGCTCCAGCGTTTTTGAGGCCGAAGGGCATTTTCCGGTACGCAAATGTTCCCCATGGAAAAATAAATGCCATCTTATGTTGGCCTGGGGGTTTGATTTGAATCTGATTATAACTCGAGAATCCATCCATTAATGAAAAAATCTCACTCCCCGCACAAGCATCCAATATTTGATCAATGAATGGCGTGGGGAAGTATTCTTTCGGACATGCACGGTTCAAATCTCTAAAATCAGTGCATACACAGATCGTTCCCTACTTCTTATCCACAGGAACGGGGTTTGACACCCATTCGGTAAGGGGAACGGGGTAGATGAAACCAGCTTTGAGAATTTTATCCAACTCTACCTTAATAGCAGTTGCCTTCCTCGGGTTCATAGCACGTAAGTGTTGTTGAACTGTTTTAGAATCAGGATACGTTCTAATCTCGTGTTCAACAATGTGGGGGTCTATTCCTGGCATCTCCTTGTACGACCAGGCGAAATATTCTCGGAGTTCGCTAAACAAGTAAGTGTAAATAGCAATCTCCTCAGGAGTGAAATCGGCACCAACGTAAATATTATCAATCTTTCCGGTAGTGCAAGAGATGTTGATCGAAGTGGTTGGGAAAATATTGGCCATATTCCACTCCGCAAAAACATCATGCGACTACAAAAGAGCCACAGGGTAACCAACCATCTCAGCTAGAATCATCCTAAACTCTTCTTTCTCAACGAGCTCGAGGTTGGGAAGGAAATCAGAGCGATGGTGTATATCTTCCCAATGCCTCTCACTACCACACATGGCTTCGAGGATAGCTTCATCAGATGGTAAAGTATCATCAAGGAAATCATGAGAGCAAGATGAGTTGGCTGCCCAAACTGGTAGCGTAATGGGATCTTCTTCAACTGTCTGGGAAGAAGAGAGATCTGGATCTGCAGTGGTTTGTTGGATATGATCGTAAGCGAGCTCCGCTATAGATAAAGGCATAGGCATCCCAACGTCCGCAATGTCTCCAGACGTGGAACTCGTGGATGGTAAAATCTACGGATCATTTGAATAGGAGGTCCAGAATAACATATTATTCAAAGGAGGAGACGCATTGTCGAAAATGGTTCCAATAAAATTCAAAGGTGCAGAAAGATTATACATTCCCATCAATGAGGGGTACATTCCAACACCTATGTTCCCAGTTGTCGACTGAGAATCAGAAACTTGCGGGACTACAGATCCCGTGGATGTTGTGGAAGGAGTACCAACAAAATCCAACTGATGGATCGTCACAATCTTGCCTTCATGGGGAAAGCAAATAACTCGAAATACAGTAGACGCGACAGCCTTCATAGCGTACATCCAGTTCTGACCCAATCAAAGGTTGTAGTCGATGGGCGCATCAACCACTTCGACTTCAATAGGAACGGACTTACCTCCCAAGGAAACAACAAGGGAAGGGATAATTCCATGCGGCATAAAAGATCTACTGACGAATGCAGTGAATGTAGTTCTAGACGCGAGCAGAGGAGGAGAGCCAAGAGCTTTCCAACAAGCTAATGACATTGCTGATGTGGAGGCACCTTCATCAACCATAGTACGTTTGACGAAGCTCTTAAGGCAAACCACCTGGATTTGAAAAGCCACGTGGTAAGGTAAGCGAGGCTGGACATCAATAGTATTGAACTTGATAACACTAGGGCTTCCCCCATCTTTAACTCCTAACGCACTCAAAAGGGCATGGTTCTGAGAAGGATAGGCTTGCAAAACTTCAAGAGCCGACATGGCACACAGAGTTTGGCCCAAATCTTCTACGATGGAGTAGTTCTGGGTGGCTGGAGCATAAGGACTATGCGTGGAGCGCTTGAGAACACCTTTCATTATCCACGGCATAATGGAAGGATTCTTGATATGAAAAGAATTATCAAGAGGGGGAGGCTCATTCCCCAAATTCAGTTGTGGTGCACCATAAACGCACTGATGAGTAGCGACACAAACATCCGACTAAACCATATTCAAAGATCCATAACCACTAGTATTGGAAGAAGCCGTTTCATTAGTACCATACCCAGTGGTGGGAGCATGCGAAGCCATGTTTTGATGATGAGGAAGGGGATCCTTCAACATAGCTGGGATATGTTCCAAATGCTTCGATTCTTCTTCAATTCGAGGACATAAGTGAGTAAGATGATCCTCCCCACAAAGCTTGCAAGGGAATTTCACCTTATGCCTAGGTTTACGATCCTCGCCAGCATTACCACCTTCCCGAGGAGGGTTGGCATTCTCTTTACGAGGAGTATTACGATTTCTATTGTTATTACTTCCATTATTTCCACCCCTACGATTATTTCTCCCCTTTTTCTTACCACCAGGTTGCTCGTTATTCGATGGTTTCATTGATTGCACCTTGTGTACATCAGACGACGGAGTGGAAGTGGACAAGGTGTGGACCTATCCGGAAGCAGACTGGTTTAGCGACAAATTTTGCATTTGATTAGCTACCAAGTCTACAAGGCGAGTGCATGCAGACCCCACAATGCCATCGGCATGTGGTCCAGGAACTGACGTAGACTCATGTCTTGTTCTCAATGCATCAGGAATAATCTCATACAAAATTACAGACTGAGAGTAAAGTAGATCTAACTGGTGGACATTCAAGATAGCTTGTTCCTCAGTCACAATTCCGGACATCGAAACATCCTTAGCAATGTATGGAAGTAAAGACTTGAGGAACCATTCCAATAGGAACTCTGGAGGAATGTTGGCTTTCACTAATCTCTTCTGCTGACGCCACTCTTGAACGTGGTCAGAAATATGTGTGGCCTTATTCTAGCATAAGGTGGACAACAACTCAGTACCAGTGTCATAACGAACAAATAACTGGAAATGGTCTAA
This sequence comes from Larix kaempferi, assembly GCA_027924585.1. NCBI lineage: Eukaryota > Viridiplantae > Streptophyta > Pinopsida > Pinales > Pinaceae > Larix > Larix kaempferi. Next base: position 10,535,871 of record BSBM01000841.1, read on the forward strand.
GAAAACCAAAGCAATCTCGTTGAATCCCCTATAGGTATTTCAAGGAAACTCCACATACCACTTCGTGGCTGCCCCCGTGAGGGTGCGTTGAAATAGTCGTAATCAAATGGAATCATGATTCAAAGAGTTGGAGGAGCACCAAAGGTGAAACATCGTGACATGATCTCCTGGGTCCTTGCCACCTTTCCCCTCAAACTTCGGAATGTCCGAAGGGAGCTTGGTAGGGACCGGGGGCCAAGTAGGGTCATGACACACTGGATCATTCGCGAGCTTTGAAAGGTCCAGGAGATTCAAACGTGCAAGGAACGAGAGATGAGGCTGGAAAGCATGATTATAAGCTCGCATAAAAGGTTGGTTAAATGGAACTGTGTTATAGGATGGACCAAAAGCTTGACCATGAGGATTAAACTGCTGATAATGAGGAGCCGACAGCCCGTAAGCTTTCCCATGGCCATAAGATGGATAACCTCCCCCTTCCTGACCCATTTGAGAGTAAGTAGGTATATGCGTGTTTTGAGCACCATCTTTGGGTGGTGGGTGATACTGGTGGCTAGCACCGACTGTGTTGTAGTAAGGGTTGCCACCATGAGTATGGGGCATGTATGTACTATTCATAGCGGGAACTGTGTTGTAATGACCGTAATGGTATGGTATGTTCCCACCCCCAACATTAGAATTAGCTTGAGCAGTCGTGTGGTGACCAGAAGCATGAGAAGCATTCCCAGCTCCAATATGGGTGTGACTAGTAGCAGGGTTGGTGTTGTGATGTCCATGTGGATAGGAAATATTCCCACCCCCTACATTAGCATTACTAGTGGTGGTAGTGGATGCAAAAGTATGCGGTATGTGTCCACCCTCGTGGTTAGGAGGAATGGTATCATGTGCAAAAGTAGTCCTGGGTTGACGAGTAGCGATGCGTGTATTAGGTTCTGGATGGCGAGTCATATTCTGAAAAACATTCCGGTTAGGTTGGGTATTCCTAGGAGGTGGTCGTGTTCCAACATTAGCATTGTTAGGAATCTGACCAATCCCCATACTATGTGAGTGGGTGGACAACGTAGTGCCCCCAGCGAGGGTAGTGCCCCCAGTGGGTATAGTATGGCCAACACTTTGACTAGTGCCAGCATGAGTACCAACCGCAGTGGAAGGTTCGATAGTACTATGACTAAGCATACCAAAAGAGAGTGCGGTGGGGTTTACCATAGGCCCAGTATCATCATGAGTCTCAGGCCTCCCGTATCTATAATTGCATGGAAACGAAGGAATGAAAGGCTCGTCCTGTTCTCCTTCCTCGGGTAAGTCGAGCATCCCGTAAAGATAATTATTCAGATTCAAAGGATCAAATGGATCTCGGTCAAGTGGATTAGGCCAAATAGAACCAGGTTGAGTCTTAGCTGGATCACCTCCCCAATCCTCATGAGGAGTATGGGGATCAGAAGTATGTTCAACTCTACCCCAAGGAGTAGAAGGATCTTGCCCGATATTAGGATGTGCAGTCATGTAGTCTTCAAGGTAAGTCATGTAAGAATCTGAAGACTCAGAGGGAGCCCTCTGGCGTCCTCTAGCAATATGGCGTGTAACCAAAGCTGGCTTTAAACTAGCCAACCGACGGGACCAGCGGAGAGTAGAGTTCCATGCCACGTTATCTCTGGAGAGAGACACAACGTCTCCTAAAAGCCAACTATCGATCAAAAACAATAAATCAAAAGCACACACCTAGAGAAACTACAGCCAAGAGCAGTCAAACAGAGAGGCTAAATGAGCTCCCGACACTAGAGCCGGTATGTCTCACCTAGGAGAGTCTTGAGACTCCCAAACTATAACCGGAGGTAACAAAATTAGTTATAGAGACACCCAGGCTACACTACGTTGACAGGGTCAAGTCCACTGCACAAACACAACTGTCTTGTCCAATCCCTATATAACTCAGGACACAAATAGCATAACCACTGCAATTACCCTGTGCGGTACCTAGGTAAGGAAACTATGTTCACCGCAAGATAACTAATGCTTAGGGGGACAGTCGCAGGTAGGACCCGTCGTATGGGCAGGGTAGCTAATCTCGAAGCACAAGAGGATGAACCTCTGGTACCCCCAGATATGAACAAATCTTGGATATATCTCCCACGTTCAGCCAGTATCGGAGGGATATCTCGTCAACCAACCTCCCGTGACCTCGTTCTTAACTCTGGATTGAGTAGAGCTTCTTGAGAACACCGATCTATACCATGGATTCCTCCACTCCCTGGTCAGACACCTAATGTTTCGTCTAGTAGTCTTGGATTGTTAACTCACAATGATCTATTCCAAGACTCTAAACCTATGCTAGTTGGTGTACCCTATAAATAAAATCAGTCTAGTCAATTTTAATGATTAAGCGTTAATTTTAGTGGTTGTGGTTACTGAAGGGATTTGATCGTGAAACTAGTGATGTGTAGACTCAATAGTATGCAAAATCGTCCAATCCTAGACTCATCTATCCAATAAAACAATGTCACTAATATGCAAAATCAACCAACAATTCCGAAATAAAGATGCAATATTTTATCTTTTCAATGCACAAGAAGAACCTAAAATGAAGGCAACAATCACTCAATGCAAGATGCAGTACATGAAAGTAAAATATTTTTGTATTTTCGCTTATAAACAAGAAGGAACATGCAAAAAACTAAATGAATATTTTTTTATTTTTTCAATATAAATGGAATGAAAAAATGCAAGCAAAATCCTACTATTCAGTCGCTGAAGTGACGAGAAGATCACTAAGACAACCCAGCAGATCCTAAATAACAAGACTCAGCCAAAGGAATGATCTCAAAAGGAAGAAAACAAGAGGCCAAAACCAAAGATTGGTAAAAAACCAAGAAGGCTCAACCAAGAGAAACGAAGAGATCTAGTCACAACCAAGGCATGAAACAGTCAAGAAAGAGGCCAACAAAGACTCAGGAACCAACCAAACTCAACCAGCAACAGCCAATAGCCATAAAACACCAAAAGTCGGAGTTACACACTACTGTCGAAGGAATACCTGTGGGTACCCACGACCAGTAGAGTAAACAGAGGCGAGTAGACGCGGGAAGAACTAAGCTAGCCCGTGGGTGAGGAAAGGAAAATGGGCAATTCAAGAGTCTAGAGGCTCCAAAAAAGCAAGTTTTCTATGGTGTATCTTAACGGACAATTAGTGACACAGAGCTTCAATAAACAACAACTCTAATTAAGTACTAATACTCAAAAAATTTCCCAAACATGGATGTTTTCCCCAGCGGAGTCGCCATTTTTGTATTGGAGAAAACTCACTATGGCTTGGGAATACCACAACAGACAGATGACTACCAGAAATCTACTCAATTCTCAAAGCAATGCTATTATAAATGACAATGTTAAGATAATGGAGAAATGTAACCAACCTTGATCCAAAAATTTGATGTAGATCCCCGTTGGAGCTTTCATTCCACGCACTTGTAATCTGCAAATTAGTCTTGACAGCCAATATCCAACAAGTACATATAATATATAAATGGAATTAACATTATCGATAACAATGGTCCATAATATCATAAGCAAATGTAACCCAATGTATAATAAATGACATTCACACCATGAATGGACAAGAATATGAGTATTTCTATTAATGAACAAGAAGAAGTACAAAGTGATACGACCTCTTGCTGGAAACCAATCTGAACCAAGATCTAGATAAATCCACTTGTGCCTCCACCACTTCAATCCTCCATGAATGGCAAACTCAAACTAGAAAGGAGTTTGGAAGGTGAACATAAATGGTTCACAACTACAAGGATCAATGAGTGCAGACTCAAGATAGGGAAAAAATCCACTAGAGTTCTCTTACGATTCCCTTCTTCCTCTCGTCCATAAGCCATATGTGCTCAATATATAGTCCTCTCAAAGGTAGGTGAAAGGACACATCGAAGCGTTACTTGGGCATATGGAGAGCCAAAGGTCACCCAATGACCATTTTTTGGGAGTAAAAAGTAATTAATAGTGGTTTTTACCATTTTACATGCTAACCATGGGCTATAGGGATGCAACTCGTGGGTACGCCTTCTATAGTGATGCAATAGGTGGGTAGGAATAAAAATAGGGAAAACTGGTATCACTGAAGGATAAAAATGGATCTAAGTCACTGAACTGGATTCTATAGGCCAAACAATGCTGATGCTCACAAGGTGGAAGATTTCTGTGTAACACCCGACGTGTAAGTACATGGTACATGGGGTTCGAGTCGGCGATAATAGTGGTGGTGCAAAGCAAGATATAGTGTCAGAACTTCTGGACGGTGATGACCGCCGCGAATGCAAGTTTTTCGACATGTGAATATCTAGTTTCAGTGTCATCCAAACCCTTACTTGCATAGCATATTACATGTTCCTGGGAATTTTGATCCTCCTATACCAAAACCATGGCGATAGTGGTAGCAGAAGTAGTGAGATATAAGATGTAATCTCGATAATAATTGGGAGGTTGGAGCATGGGGGCATGCGTAATGGCATGTTTGATACTGTCGAAGGATTTTTTAGCTTGGTCGTCCCAAATAAATGGGACGTCCTTCTTGAGCAGTCTCATGTACCCCTAAGCCTTCTCCGCGAACTTGCAAACAAAACGTCTTAAATAAGTCGACTTCCCTTGGAGACTTTGAAGTTCTGTCACATCAGTCGGCAGTGGTACGTTGATGATGGCCTCCACCTTTAAGGGATCAATGCAGATCCCATCCTTCGAAACGATAAATCCTAAGAGGCGTCCGAACTCAACGCAAAAGATACACTTATGAGGATTCAGACGGATATTGTACCGTCTGCATCTGAGGAAGATGGCCGTTAGATGATCAATGTGGAACTCGCATTGCTTTGAATGAGCAGGGAGATCGTCCAGGTAAGGTTCCACAAAGTCCTTAATTTCATGGAAGGCATACGACATAGCCCATTGAAATGTGGCGCCGGCATTTTTAAGGCCAAACGGGAGTTTGCGGTATGCAAACTTTCCCCATGGGAAGATGAAATTCGTCTTATGTTGGTCAGCTGGGTTGATCTCAATTTGGTTGTAACTAAAAAATCCATCCATAAATGAGAAGATGACGCTTCTGGCATAGTTTTCGATGAAGGGGGTAAGGTAGTTGTCTTTTGGAAAAGCCCGGTTAAGATCCCGATAATCAACACAAACGCGAATGGTGCCCCACTTTTTGTTCACAGGAATGACGTTTGACACCCAATCCATCAATGGGACAGGATAAATAAAACCAACCTTTAAGAGATTTTCAATTTATGCCTTAATTGCCACAGTCTTCCAGGGGTGTAACGGTCGCAAATTTCGGCGTACAGGTTGATGTCGGGATAGGTTTTTATTTCGTGAGAAACAATTGTGGGGTCTATCCCAGGCATCTCCTCATAGGACCAAGCAAATGCATCTCGAAATTGCTTGAATAAGGCCGTTCTAATAGCTATTTCTTCAAGGGAACACTTCTGGCCTATGCAAATATGTTCCACTATACCAGATTTCACCGAGATGTCTACCAGGATGGTTGGCTCAATATTGGCCAAGTTGCCCTCGGTGTCCGTAAGACATGTAAGAATGGGAGAATGAGGGAATGAGTAGATATCTGGTGAAAAGAGGATATGGATGTTGTCCTCTATGTACTCCAAAGGAGGAAGAAAAGATGACCTATGGTGGAGATCATCCAACGGACTGTCGTCAACATTCATAACTTCCACGAAGGACTCGTTTGAATTAAAAGTCTGAAGTAAGAGATCAGGTAGAGATGATGTCCATCGTAGAGAACAGGATGGAGAGGCCACGGTTAAATGGTCCTCCGGTGCTGATTGGATAGCCTCATAAATACGTTCAGCGGGTGAAAGAGGCATTATATCTCCAAACAGATGTGTTGTGTCTTCATCCAGTACAAGCCAAGCATAGGTACAGTGAGATAAAATCTCTGTGGAGATCATGTTCACCATAGCAACATGATTAGGGGGGTTCGCAATTGGAAAAAAACCCATGAGAGATGAATATTTCAAAAGGCCAACCCCTACACTATCATACTGTTTTGACATATGTCCAATGGAAGGAACATGGTCACCAGGATGAGTAGTAGCATCTGGTGTACAAAAATCGTATTGGTCGATAGTAACAATTCGTCCTAGGTGGGGAAATTGTACTATGCGGAAGACTAAAGAGGATACCGCCTGCATGGTGTAAAATCAATTGCGACCAAGCAAGATATTATAATATAACGGGGCCGAGACCACTTCCACATTGATGGTTACGGTCTTTCCACCCAACTCAACTGCAAGAGCTTGTAAGATCCCATGAGATTGAAAGCCACACCCGTCAAATTCTTTCAACATGGTAGGAGAACAATTCAATTCGAGGGAGCCAATGGCTCTCCAACAGGAAATTGACATGACAGAAGTGGAGGTGCCTTCGTCTAAAAGGGTACAATGGACAATCTTCCCAGCAATGTTCGCAGAAACTTGGAATGCGAGTTGGTTTGAGAGCCTCGACTTAAAGTTGTCAAGTCGGAACATGATGGTATTCGAGGAATCGTGGTCGACTACACCGACGAATGCAAGGAGAGTTTTGCATTGATTAGGACAATTCTGTAAAACTTCCAGGGTAGACATGGCACAAGGAGCTTGTGCCAAGTCTTCTACGATATTGTAATTTTGTGCCGCTCGAGCGTTGGGATTGAAAACAGCTCTTCGAATCGTACTCTTGGGTAGTTGCAATATTGAATCTAAGGAGGGCTTCTTAATGGTGAGATAAGTTGATTGTACAGTAACATCAGTTAAGGATTCAGAAGCTTTTTTAGCATTACTTCTAGTGGATTCCTTCGAAGTGACCGATTCATAAGATCACGAGTGAGTGTTCAAATTGATCGTCTCGTTATGCAGCATGAGAACATGCATGGTATTGGATGGTTCCCCCTGGGCTGGGGGGGTTTGAGCAATCATCTGGTTGTTTTGAGTAGGAAACAGATGATTGAGGACTACGGGAGTTGGTTAACCCCTAAGAAACTTTTTTACTTCGTCTCTATGGGGACAGTCTTTGGAGAAATGGTCATCTCCGTACAGTAAACAAGGATACTTTAGTTTCCTTTTCTGCTTGGTATCGTCAGGAGTGCTCTTTTGTTCCTACTGGGTGGAAGACTTTTTGGGTTTCCCCTTGTTCTTCTTTTTACCGCCGGATTTCTAAGATGAAGCTGATTGGACAGAATTCACCTCTTCAGTTATAGTAGGAGCGGTGGACTTGGTGGTGCTGTGGCCAACCAAAGTCAGGTTGGATGATCCATCCATGCTAGCAGCAGGCTGGGTGTTAAGGGAACCAATGATTCCATCAGTTTGGATTCCCTTATGTGGTTTCGCAGGGTCATTAACGTCACGGGGTGCGTCAGGAAAAATATCAAACAAAGTGCCAGATTGAGTGTAGACTAGGTCTAGCACATGGGCACTCGCGATGTCTTGTTCTTTGGTGACAGCACCTCGCATAGCAAAGTCTCTTGTGTTGTAGAAATTTCTCCCTACCGATAGGTAGAAATTCTCCTAGATTAAAGTAGACTTTAACTGACTCTAAACTAAGACAAAAAATAAAAAATGCTACCTTGAATTCCTAGATCTAAACAGACATTTCAAGATTAAATTGCTGAAAGAAACGGAAGAGATCTAACTGACCTTCTATTCAATTGCTTGTCTCAATGGTCGCTCCAATTTCCAAGTCCTTGCGAATGAACCTGTTAGAATGAAACCAAGACACAAGCATATACAATTCTCTAGCAACTTGAAATATGAGTTAGAATCTAAATCTATAACAGATACAAATCATATAATTGAAACAAAATCAACACACATGATTTGGGAAATAAGACAAGTTATGTTCTATTACCAACTTGAAGTCACTTACAATGGTTGCTTGATGTCCAAGCCAACTCCCAGATCCAAGTGCTTTCTCCTCTAGCTATCTCCACAAAGATTCAAGATCATAAGTTTGATGTCTCCAAGAGTCCTCCCCTTTGCTCATGGAATGCATCCCTCTTATAGTGTGTAGTAGGGTTAACCATCAAGAGAGAAGAATGGATCTTGGGAATGTTTAGTGGATCAAGCCCACTAATCTGAGAAGGTGAGTTAGGATCGAATCAGCGATACCAATCCTAAAAAATCTCTCGAAGATCAAGATCCCATAAGCCATGGAAAAAAGGCTAAAAAGGGAGTACCGCGCCTACTAAACTGAGCATAGCGTGATAGTACCGCGTGGTAGTGTGATGCACCTGCAACAATTAATTAATACGAATATGCGAAATAGCAGAAATGAAAGAACTCGGAATCACTTTTATATTGATCACAGGCCACTTCGAGGGGGCAACCTCCTATGAGCAAGCTCAATACAAATAACTTCACGGTGTCTTCATAGGTCTCAACACACACTTATATACTAAGTCTAGGCGCCAATACTATGGGTCAAAACCATGGGCCGCTACAAACTATGGATCAACAATACTATGGGCAACTTACAAAGCATATGCGCCAACAACAATAACACAAACTATTGATAAACAATTACTACGGGACGACTTACAAAGCATATGCGTCCAACAACAACATACTAACGAAGTAAAGATATGGGTTCCTAACATCCCCTCCCCCTTAAAAAAAGCTTTGTCCTCTAAGATTTAGATGTGGAAATTGTTGTTGAATCTGAAGGAGTGGTTCCCATGTAGCATCCTCTAGTTGCATGTCGTGCCACTGAATTAAGACCTCTGTGATAGAGCGAGAGCGAAGCTGACACGTGCGTCGATTGAGGATGGCCTCTGGCTCCAAAAGGATGGATCCTTCATTATCCAGTTCGGGTAAAATCGTTTGTCCACTGATGTTGGTGCCAAGAATTTTCTTCCGACAAGAGACATGAAAGACTGGATGAATGTGGGAAGAAGGAGGAAGTTCCAATTTATAAGCAACGGACTCAATCTTCTGAAGAATCTGATATGGCCCATAGAACTTTGGAGCGAGCTTATGACACCCTTTGAGTTTCAAGGAGGATTGTTTGTACGGATGGAGATGAAGAAAAACCATATCGCCGACTTGAAAAGTGTGCTCAGAATGGTGCTGATCAGCTTGTTGCTTCATGTGATTTCTTGGCATGTGAAGATTGTCCCGCAAAATGTGAAGAATCTGATCGCAGTTTCGAAGGACCGTGTCAACTTCCTGAACTAGTGAACTGGTGGGGGTGTATGGAAGAAGAGCTGGAGGTGCCTGACCATAGACTGCTTCATATGGGGTCATTTTAGAGGCAGTGTGGTAAGAGGTATTGTACCACCATTCAGCGAGAGGAAGCCACTTTTCCCACTGATGTTGTTGTTCCGAGGTGAAGCAACGAAGATAAGTTTCCAAGCATTTATTGATAATTTCAGCATGACCATCTGTTTGTGGGTGATACCCTATACTCATCTTCAGTTTGGTGCCAGTGTGGCGAAATAGTTCTGTCCAAAAATGACTGGTGAAAGTCGCATCACGATCCGAGACAATTGAAGAAGGGTTGCCATGAAGACGAAAGATCTGGTCCAGGAAAATTTGAGCGACGGAGGAGGCTGTATAGGGATGGCTAAGAGCACAAAAATGACTATATTTTGAGAGGCGGTCAACCACAACGAGAATCACTGTCTTCCCGACAAATTTAGGGAGCCCTTCAATGAAATCCATAGAAATATCTGTCCAAATCCGTGTAGGTATGGGAAAGGGTTCAAGCAATCCTGGAAGGAGTGTTGTTTCACCCTTATTGCGCTGGCAGGTATCACATTCGGCCACCATCTATTGAATTGTCCTTTTCATGCCCTGCCAAAAGAAGTTACGTCGTGCTCGTTCATACGTTTTGAGGAACCCAGAGTGCCCTGCCGATGGAGAAGCATGGAGTTCATAGAAGACAGCCTATTGAAGATCTGTGCTCTAGTGAAGCACCAGACGACCCTTGTATCGCAGAGAAGCACCATCCCAAGAGTAATGTGGTACAGTAGAAGGGTTTTTGGTCAAGCGTTGGATGATTTGAGATAAGGAAGAGTCATTGACATAACCCTGTTGAACAGATTGCAACCAATTTGGAACAAGAATGGAAATAGCTGAAAGAGAACCTTGGGCATCAAATGTGCGAGAAAGAGCATCTGCCACAATATTGTCTTTACCCTTCTTGTAAGTGATCTCATAGTCATAACCCATGAGTTTGCTAACCCATTTATGTTGTGCCGGGGAGGAGACACGCTGGTCCAAGAAATATTTCAGACTCTGGTGATCAGTCTTGATGCAGAAATGATTCCCTAATAGGTATGGGTGCCACTTCTGTACTGCATGCAAAATAGCCATCATTTCCTTCTCATAGGTAGAGGCAGCTAAATTCTTATCTGAAAGGGCTTTGCTGGTGAACGCAATGGCGTGTTCATCTTGAAGGAGAACAACACCAAGTCCATTGCCGCAAGCATCACTCTCAATAGTGAAGGGCTTGGAAAAATCGGGCATAGCTAGCACAGGTGTAGTACACATAGATTGTTTTAGTTTGTCAAATGCACACTGAGCAGCAGGTGTCCATGTAAAAGCATCCTTTTTCAATAGAGCAAATAATGGAGCTGCAATCTTCCCATAATCCTTGACAAACTTGCGGTAGTAGCCAGTCAACCCCAAAAAACCACGAAGGCTCTTGAGTGTCTGAGGATGCGGCCAATTGTTCATGGCATCGATTTTGGTAGGATCCACGCGAACCCCTTGTGCTGAGATAATGTGCTCGAGATACTCAACTTCCTTCTATCCAAAAACACATTTAGACTGCTTGGCATGGAGATGATGGTCAGAGAAAAGTTGCGTGACAAGATCCAAATGCTGGAGATGTTCATCCCATGTTTTACTGTAGATGAGGATATCATCAATGAATACCAGAATGAATTTCCGCAAGTAGGGTTGAAATATTTTATTCATTAAGGCCTGGAATGTGGAAGGAGCATTAGTGAGGCCAAAGGGCATGACCAAAAACTCATAATGGCCATCATGTGTGCGGAAAGCTGTTTTAGGGATATCATCCTCATGAACCCGAATTTGATGATATCCAGAACGAAGATCCAACTTGGAGAAAAAGTGAGCCCCATGAAGCTCATCAAGAAGCTCATCAAAAACAGGAATTGCAAACTTATCCTTGATGGTGAGGTGATTAAGTGCTCGGAAGTCAATGCAGAGGCACCATGACCCATCTTTTTTGCGGACAAGAATAGCTGGAGAAGAAAAGGAACTAGTGCTTGGGCAAATAATACCTTGCTTCAATAAGTCCCGAACGAGCATTTCAATCTCCGTTTTTTGGTGAAATGGGTAGCGATAGGGCCTGATGTTGGGAGGAATGCTGCTAGGAAGGAGTTGAATACAATGGTCTTCTAGCCTAGAAGGTGGAAATCCCACTGGTTCAACAAAGATACCTGTATATCAATCCAGAATTTGTTGTAGATCCAAAGGAGTAGTGGAGACAGCTGATGGTTGCATCTGAATGGAATGGATCTGAGTGATGACACCATGTGAATTCTTCTTGAGGAGTTTTTCCATGCGATGTGAACTGGTGATGCTAAGAGAACCTGGTTGTAATCCTGTCAATGTGTGTTTTTGTCCATTGAGGGAAAACTGCATCCAAAGTTCAGCAAAATCCCATAAGATAGGGCCAAGTGTGCGTAGCCATTGAGCACCCAAAACCACATCACATCTGCCTAAGGGCAAGGCAAACATGTCAGAGTGCAAGGTATAATCTCCCATAGAGATACACACATTTCGACACTTCCCTTTGCAAGGTAAGGTGCCCCCATTGGCAACCATGACTTCAAAGTTGGAGCAAGGATGGATAAAACAATCAGCTTGTTTGGCGATCCGAGGGTGAATGAAATTATGAGAGCTATCAGAATCAATGAGTATTGTAAGAGGAAGCTTCTTGAAGTAACCCCTGACCCGCATTGTTTGGGGGGTGGTGATTCCAGCTAAAGCATGGAGAGATATCTCTGGCTGGTCATCCTGAGATGGAGGGTCAATAGGCGGTTCCTGAATGTCGACCAGAGCATCTAGTATTTTTGGATCTTCGTCACCAATTTCAGAGGCAGGCGGAGACTCCACATCTAAGAGATAGAGCTTTTGCTGAACACATCTATGTCCCCGAGTGAATTTATCATCACAATTATAGCAAAGCCCCTTTTCTCTGCGTGCTTGCATCTCTGTTTCAGAAAAATGCTTGATAGGATTCGATCGAGGAGCCTGTGGTATAGGTGGTCGCTGAGAACCCATATTTCGGAAGGGAACAAAAGTGGGCTTGGAGTGTTGTTGGGCTGCAATCTTGTCTTCTGCCAACTTATCCAACCCTAGGGCTTCCATCATTGTGGTGGGACAGAACATTTTGACCTCAGAGCAGATGGCATCCTTTAGACCACTGATAAAACAGCTCCGGTAAAATTCATCAGACAATCCTTCGGTGTGGTTTGCTAGGTTCTCAAATTCGGTTTGATACTCTCTCACAGTGCTAATTTGGTGAAGTTTAGTGAGGGATCCGGTGAAGTCATCAAAAGCACTAGGACCAAATCCTTGCAAAAGGAGCTGGCAAAATTCTGACCATTTGGGCTCTGGATGAGCCTTGATGTACCAACGGTACCATTGAAGAGCTTCCTGTTCCAAGTGAAAGGATGCCAGCGGAACTTTGTTGACATCAAAAGTATTATGCAGACTGAAATACGGTTCTGTACGATAGATCCATCCAGTTGGATCAGTACCATTGAAGCGAGGAAAATCAAGCTTCGGACCACAGAAATTGATGGAATAAGAGAACCCATTGTCTGATGAAGACTCAGACTGCCGTTTGTTGTTCATAGCTGAATGTTCAAGATGGAGGCCGAGAAATTTTTCATCCAGATCCTGGAGTTTGGCTTGGATGGCTGCAAGTGCTTCTTCCATAGTTTTTGCTCCTGCACGGGTGACAACCATAACCAGGAGTTTGTTTTTTTTTTTTGACTGGGTAGGAAAACAAAAACAGAAACTGCTTCAGTAAGGGAAAATCTAGACTTGGGAAAAAATATGAAGGGTAATTGGGGTTTGACTAGGTGTTGGACATTGTCGACTACACAGGGAAGCAAAAATGAGGATTTCAGAAGCGGGGTGAAAGAATGGGAAAATTTGGCAAAGGGGGACAAAGAAGCAGAATTCAGAAAGGAACTCTGTGGTAAAATTTGAAGGTGATTGGATGAAATCTGAGGAAGTTATGGAAAACCCTAAAAATAGACAAATGTGGGTTTTCGGGCTTTGGGAAGGGGAATTGGGGATAGGGTCCTCAGGAATGAAATATGTAGAATGGGATGACAGGGGTTCCCCGAAAATTTCAAGGGAAACAGAGTGAAAACAAGGGAGATATGGAGCGGCTACGGCTCGGAAGGGATCTGGAACAGTGCCGAATGGATTGAAAACGGATGGATCTGGAATGGCTTGCAAAATGGATCTGAAATGGCACAGTAGTGATCGAAAATAGTTCAGCTGAAAGTATATATGGACCCCAGGTATGTGCGGCTTCCTAACAGTTCAGGGGTTTCACTCGGCCACCAATGCGATCTGACGGCTTGCGTATTGGGGCAGTACCCCTCACTCCACGGCTCAGGTAAAACTGATAATCACTTTGCCACAAACGACAACTCTTGATTTCCCTCACGGGTGGGAACTAGTCAATCAGATAGGGGTCGTTGCCCTTTTCACTGGCAAGTCCTCTCAATGGGCCAGCTACTTCGAGGTTCCTGTGGTACTCCTCACAATGAGTTTTAGGGCTTTTGCCCAAGTACTTCCCACAGTTAAGCAGATAGGGATTATTCCCAAATCTGAACCTTCAACAGATGCGAAAAAAAAAAAATTGGCAGAAATTTCACCCAACGAGCCCAAGAAAGTGCTTTGATACCAGATGTGATGCACCTGCAACAATTAATTAATACGAATATGTGAAATAGCAGAAATGACAGAACTCGGAATCCCTTTTATATTGATCACAGGCCACTTCGAGGGGGCAACCTCCTATAAGCAAGCTCAATACAAATAACTTCACGGTGTCTTCATAGGTCTCAACACACACTTATATACTAAGTCTAAGCACCAATACTATGGGTCAAAACCATGGGCTGCTACAAACTATGGATCAACAATACTACGGGCGACTTACAAAGCATATGCGCCAACAACAATAACACAAACTATTGATCAACAATTACTATGGGACGACTTACAAAGCATATGCGTCCAACAACAACATACTAACAAAGTAAAGACATGGGTTCCTAACATGTAGAGAAGTAGCATAGCACGGTAGTATGGACTACCACGCACCTAAGCTAGAGCAACGCGCGGTAGTGTAGGTATATGAAGTCTCAGCTGGGTTGATTCTTGATAGGATAGGTTTGTCTTCAAGGATCACCCATCATTTTTCTCTTCTGGGTGTTTTAAGCAGTAGGGGAAGTGTCGTCAACTATTTTTATGGTGAAGATGCGACACTGTGAAATATGGAGGTATAACAGATGCCCCCTAAAGTGTGAGGTCAAAAGGGACTGATGGAAAAAATACTTTACAAATGTTGTGCGGAGATAGCATGGAGGAGAGCAACAAGGAGCTGAAACAGAAACAAAATGTCAGATATACCATCGAGGCGGGCATTCCCATGCTCAGAAACAATTGACTCAAAGCATGGTTTCCAACAAATACATTGCAGATCCATGAGTACTGAGATGATATAGACTGTAGACAAATCATGGCTACTATGAACAAGCGTAGATCCATGAGACAGTAACGACACAGCCACGACCAATACAAAAGTGGATCTGTGTGAAAATATAAAGGACATCTCCATCGCAACCTGGACGCAATTAAGATACAAAGGTGCATGCAGGGTCTTCTATTCAATCACAAATGATACAAATCTAGCCATGTGATTACAAGGTGTTGAATTCGAACATGGTAGAAACCATTCGATTACCGGTCAATGATGTGAACCGCTAACAAATGTGAGGGAAATCACCAATGATGATGATGATCCCCAAGGTGTCTGTAGTACATCTCAATGAAATGCGAATGAATGGGTTGATGTCAAGCATTCGAGAGATCGTTCGATCAGAGGTCAATGATGTAAACCTACTGTCGAACACGAGGAAACCTACCATTGAGGCATGTAGGTACCAAGGTACTAATGGTTGATTCCTAAGTCCAATTCTTGGATAGTGATTTTGGTGTCGACGGGAATAGACTCGTCGAAGGTGCGCCATAATGATTCCCACATCATCGACATGAAATCGGAACGAAAAGATAGTATAGGACGATAGAACATGTACTGACACAACGGAGGTCTGACACAATGAATGACTCTGAACAATACAACCCTTTGAACATATAACAGCATGCAAAAGGACTTGGCAGCAGGGATTATTGATAGCAGAGGATAGACACCAAACGAGTAGGCTCGTGGCCAGAGAGATGACTCAGGATGATGACCATAACTCAGTGAAAATAGATACCCCAAATCGACAAGGGACAGGCGCATGCCATGTTCAAAGGTGATGACTGACAAGCTGCCAAAATAAACTCGAATTGTTTCCCATATTCCCCCGACATGATAGACGAGTACCTCTTTGTTGTTTTTCGAGCTCGAAGAGGATAACAGATGCTTGGTATAGCTCATCTCATAGATGAGTCCAATCTCACATGTTTTACAAACCTGAGAAAGGAGGGGTTCATCCCAAAGTGGGTCCTTCAATGTCAAATTTTAACGAGTCCAAGGAAGGAAAACTCTGTAGTTTTTCACATTTAGAGAGCCTGAAAAACTTAAAGAAGGCTCCAAAGTGTACTTTTTCATAAATTTAGTGCCTCGATCCTGAAAAAGTGTAAAACAATTCCCGAGAGAACTCTCCCAGCCAAAAATTGACCGAGGTATACCTTTCTCATAAATAGTCTAGACGGGCCGAAAAAGGGATAACCTATCACCGAATAGACGACCTTTCAAATACTTTTACAAGTGTGAAAGAGTCAAGATCACTTGGCAATCTTTTCAATTTTAGGGAGTTTGAAAAGAGCTTAACTATGGACTCCAATGGTCTTTTTCATAATTTTTAATTATTCTGGTCCGAAAAGAGAATAAAATACAACCAGGATAATACTTTCCTCATCGCTTAACGAGCATGAGTAAATCTGACTAAGCTCGACACCATTTACTTAAGTTTGACAAGCACGACACAGGTGTAAAAGCGCTTGGAATCTTTTTCATGTTTTAATCCAGAGCACGAAAAAGATAAAGTAGGCTCAAAATGAAGATCAAACAATAAATGAACGCCAGTGTGAACATTTTTTAAAGGAGACCCTGTCAACAAATGCTCATGGAACCAGATATTAGTAATGTGAAATGGGTTTTAATTTAACCAGATAAAATAATGAGTAAAAAATAAGTGAAAAAGTTATATAAAGGATGGGTAAATATGGAAAGTTACCATTTCACTTGTGCATTTTCCAAAAGAGGGGGTTTTACCCATTGAGGAGCAAAAAACTTCAAGAGTTCATATCTAGAGATCTGGAGCACCGTTTCACGAACCATCTGTGCCAGGTAAGAGATTTCAAGCCCCTCTTTCATTTCATGTATGAATAACTTGATTTCAGTAGGGAAAAACAATTTTTTGGGCGAGCCCTATTAGGAAATTTTTGCCTTCCATAGTATCGCGCAGGAGCTATATCGGGAAGCGCAATACTGTGCAACAGTACCGCGCTGTAAGGTTAAACATGGGCGCAGTACTGTGCAGTACCGCGCAGTCACATTCCCCCCAGGCGCGGTAGTGGCGGTTTTTAAGATGAAAAAATTGATTTTTTCTCTAATTTTTTGCTGAGATCAAGTTGTTAAATGATTAATGAGAGTTTCCTATGACCTTTTGCAGGTGTATGCAACTTATTTGGAGCAAAATGGTCCAGTGGAAAGAAAGAGAGCATGAATTGGATGATTTGTTGGCCGAAGATGACCAAGAGACCTTGACTGCATTGCGGGAATGTGGTTTGTTGAAATTCTTCAAGACCAAAGGTATCCGTAAGCAGGCAAAACTTCTCACCCACATTATTCAAATGTGGCACCTTGACATTCAAGCTTTCCAAGTGGGAGAACACACCCTCGAGATTGAACTCGAGGACATTTATTTCCTCACGGGCCTCTCGAAAAGAGGAGCCCGGGTGAGTTTTACTGGGTTCACAGCCTCGGAGGCGAGCACTAATGCTTTAATTGCTCGTTATTGCCGTCAAGGTTCGAGGAAGAAAAGTGGAAAGGTGGTCATTAAGGACATTGTAGAACTTCCTTTAAAAATTGTGTTGTTCACCATCACACGTGCAGTAGGGAGTACGGGTCCCCATCAGGCATCCCATACACAGATGAATCTTGCAGTGGATTGCATGGCAGGAACAGTATTCAACTGGTGTGAGGCAGTATTGACCAACCTCAAAGAGAAAGTGAACAAGTGCAGGCTTGGAGAGAACTCTCAATTTGGGTATGGGAGCATCTGAGTCACCTTCTTCTTGGCAAGGGTGCCATTGTTGCGTCCACAGCTGGCCATGCCCCCCCGTCCACCCATCGAGCCATGGATGGCTCGATGGAGCGGGTACGCAAGATGACTTGGAGGGCCGCAGCGTTTGGCTTTGGGTGAGGGTTTCTTCTCGTGGCTCAAGGAACAGATTGTGATGATCGATGACTACCCCTCTGCAGGGGTGGACTTCCGCGAGGACATAGACTTGGAACTGCCGGAAGATGAGGATTGGGACAATTCAGGTATGACCTTCATAAATGTTTTTTTTTTTTTGAATATATAATTTTTATTGTTTTTAAGAGTGTGTAAAAGACTTTAATATATATATGTGTGCATGTCGCAGATCGTCGACCACAGAGACCGGCAGGGTACTCGTCGTTACACCGAGGTGGTGTTGATCACCAAGCCGCTCCGGAGGAGGAAGAAGACAAGGATGAGGCGAGAGGGGTCCAGGAGATAGAGAGGAACCTACAGGGTTTAACCCACAGTGTCCCCGCTATGAGGATGGACGACATCCCTTTGCATCTCCAGCGGCATACCGTAGGTGTGCCTAGGCGTATTGGACGACTCCTCCGTAGGGTGGCTCGGAATATAGTGTGTTATCACCAGCAGCGTGAGGAATCTGAGGAGGAACATGATAGATCCCCCAGATTCCTTAGATGGTAGCTTTTATCTTTTTGCGATATGTATACGATATGTAGGCTTTGAGAACCAAATTTTTGTATGGGATTACATCCCAAATTTTGTCTTTAAAACGCAAACTTTATGTATTTGGAAAAACACTTTTATACACAGTGATATATATATGGAACTACTTTTATGACCTATTTATTTACAATGACTTGTGCGTTTATTTTGTGATGTGTTTTTATGTATGGGCAAGATGCCAATCCAAAATGTAATTAGCTAATGAATCAGCTATACAATTGAATTCCCTTGGTATGTGTTGATATGAAATAAAATTAAAAGATCGTTCCAAGAGGCATACCCTTCGAAATAAACGAAGTAGGATAGGATTGCGAACTGTGTAAACACGATTTAGATGAGAAACCACGAGTTGGGAGTCTAAAAAGACTGATAGGGAGTCAATTCCAAGGGAAGCAACCTCCGTCAAGAGTCCGATGACTGCATGGTACTCTGCGATATTTTTGGTTGCAGGACCCAAACAATTGGCTCCTGAAGATAGCAACTCGCCAGTGGGAGAATAGATTACCCATGTTGTGGAAGTGAGGTTCCGGGTATGTCGGTTCACACCGTCAGCGAATCCGAAGTAGGCAGACATCTGCACATAAAATCACAAGTCAAGATAAGAATGGATACATGAGGTCTGTGTGTGCACACCAAAAAGATGAGTAAAAACAAGCTAGGTACATTACGTACAAAAAGTATCTCGCGCAGGATAACCCTACGCGTAGAAGTGTTTGAGGTACAGCCCATTGCGGGGCCATGCCAATGGTGTGCCATCACAATCGACGAATTCATAGGCTCCTTTCTCCAAGACACATTTTACAACAAAGGGGTCGTACCACATAGATTCTAGCTTTCCTTTTCCAAGTTTATCGTGCATTTGCTCATATGTGAGTACGAGGTCACCTTCATTGAAAACCCGAGGTTGAATGGATTTGTCATACTGTGCTTTGACGCGTTTTTTATGAGCTTCGTTGGCTAAAGCAGCGTCGCGGCGGGTTTCATCTAGCTTGTCTAGGTATAGAAACCGTTCCTCTTCAGAAGTGGTGTGGGGAAGTAGCTCTATGGCTATCTTAAGTGATGGAATTTCACATTCAATCGGTAAAATGGCTTCCAGGCGATACACTAGTTGGAATGGTGTAAACCCAGTAGCACTTTTTACTGAGGTTCGGTATGCCCATAGTGCCGAAAATAGAGCTGAGTGCCAGTTGGATTTATGAGTACCCACAATAAGCTGAATCATTTGTTTCAGAACTTTGTTAATGGCTTCAACCTGGCCATTAGCTTGTGGGTAGTATGGGGTTGAGTTTTCATGGCGAAAACCCAACTTGGCACTCAGTTCCTCAATCATATGGTTCTTGAAGTGGGAGTCATGATCAGTCACAATGGATTGTGGGACACCAAATCTAGCTATAATGTGATTGAATATGAATTGTTCTATTGTTTTGTCGTCCTCAGCATAAGTAGGCATCGCCTCAGCCCATTTTGTGAAATAGTCAATAGCTACTATGACATAGCTATGCCCCCAGCTGAAGTGGGCTTACAGTGCATGAAATCTATGCCCCATTTGGAAAAGGGGCCGACGACAATAACAGGATGGAGTGGAGCAGGATGCAAGCATGTCTTAATATGAAAGAATTGACAGGGTGGACATTTCTTAACCGTTTCAATGCAGTCTTTGAAAATCGAGGGCTAGAAATATCCCGCTCGCAGTATCTTCTGGGTTGTAGCCATCCCAGAAAACTGACCACCACATGCTCCAGCATGACAGTCATTAAGAACGCGTTCCGCTTCATCTAAAGTCAAACAGCGTCGAAGAACAGTGTCGACACCACGTCGATAAAGGGTATCATTGACTATGAGGTAGTACTTGGCGTGGTGTCGAATACGTCGACGTTCATCGCGAGTGAGGTCAGGGCAGAAACGTTGGGTTTGGAGGTATAATAAAATATCCCTGTACCATGGATCAAATGTGCTAATGAGGAACAACGATTCGTTAGGAAGAGAATCGATGGGCTCGGATTGCTCGGTAGCACGGGGCAAGTTACAAATCAATTCAACGAAGACCAAAGACTTCTTGGACTTGGCTTTGGAAAATTCCAAGTCAAACTCTTGTAGGATGACAATCCAAAGAGAATATTTGCCCCCAAGGACTTGACATGTGAGGATATAATACATTGGATTGAAATCTGCTATAACATTGGTCCGGCGGAGTAGAATGTAATGACGGAATCTCTGGACAGTGAAAACTGTTGCCAGAGCCAATTTTTCAACATGTGAATAATGAGTTTCGGAGTCGAGAAGACTCTTACTAAGATAGTATACCACATGTTCTATGCCGTTATGGTCTTCCTGGACTAGCACCATACCGATGGTGGAAATCGAAGCTACGAGATAAAGAATGTAATCCCGTGTGTAATTGGGGGGTTGAATCACAGGATCTTTAGTTAAGGCCACCTTTAGATTATCAAAGTAACGTTGGGCTTCGTCATCCCAGATGAAGCGAGTGTTCTTCTTGAGAAGCCTCATATAGCCTTTTATTATCTCGAAAAGATTACAAATGAAATGGCGCAGAAATTTTGCATGCCCTTGCAAACTTTGAAGTTCTGGGATGTTCGTAGGGGAAGGCAGGGCTAAGATAGCTTCTACCTTCGCAGGATCTAAGCGTATCCCGCTTTTGGAGATTATGAATCCCAAAAATTTTCCAGCTTCCACGCAAAAGACGCACTTATGTGGATTCAAACGGATATTGTAGCGACGGCGCCTTTCGAAAATGGCCCCTAAGTGATCAGGATGGTCATCCCGAGTCTAAGAATGAGCGGGAAGATCATCAAGATATGGTTCTACAATATGTTTGATATCGTGAAATGCATACGACATCGCCCGTTGGAAAGTTTCCCCGACAATTTTAAGGCCAAAAGGTAACTTTCGATATGCAAAAATCCCCCAAGGGCAGATGAAAGTTGTTTTATGCTGGTCGACTGGGAGGATATCGATCTGATTATAGCCAGAAAAGCCATCCATAAATGAAAAGATGACACTCCCGGCGCAGTTATTGATGACCTGGTCGATGAATGGAGTTGGGTAGTTGTCCTTTGGACAAGCTTTGTTCAAGTCGCGGTAATCGACACAGACTCTAATCGTTCCCTGTTTCTTGGCTACGGGAACAATGTTAGATACCCATTCTGTCAATGGGACAGGATAGATAAAACCAGCATGCAAAAGTTTTTCAACTTCTGCTTTAATAGCGGCTTCCTTACGAGGGTGGATGGGTCGGAGTTTCTGCCGAACAGGTCGGGTGCCAAGGAAGGTTGGAATTTCATGGACCACAATCGAGGGATCTATTCTTGACATTTCTTCATAACTCCAAGCAAAAACATCGCGGAATGTTTTAAAGTAGGCAGTGTAGAACTCCATTTCGAGGGGAGTGCATGTTTCGCCAATATGAATGTTTTCCACGATACCAGGCTTCACTGAAATGTCTATGGGAGTGGTTTCCATAAGGTTAGCCAAGTTTCCTTCGGAAAATACTTCGTCGAGGGAAATGGGAAACTTGGTTTGAACCATTCCAAGTGAAGGGTTGGATTTGGTATCGGGCTCAAGTGTCTGAATAGTGGGGAATGAAGATCGATGATGAAAATCTCCCCATGGTGGCTCATTAGCGCAGATAACCTCCATAATTGATTTGTCAGTGGGAAAAATCAAAGTGAGAAGATCGATAAGTGGTGGGGATGAATGAGTCTTAGACGAGAGTTGTACCACAGTGTGATGGGTAGGACAATCGACCCAATCAGTGGTTGACTAGATCGCTTCGTACGCTGCGAGGTTTCTATTCAAAGGCATGGAGTTGCCGTAGTTTTCAATCTCAGTGGGACTCAGAATCACCCATGAATCATTGGAAGGGGTGACATTTGATGAAATCATGTTGACTGGTTGAACATGGGGCCCTAGCTCTGGGAAAACTCCAATAAGGGAGGAATCCTTCATAAGACCAACACTGACATCTTGGAACCGATACCGAGGTTGATCCAATAATGGGACGGTGTTGGCAGAGTTAGGATGAGAGTCTGGGATACAGTAATCAAGTTGATCTCTGGTGACAATTTTCCCTTCTGGAGGTCATGGCGTAAAACCAGTTTCGACCAAGTAGAAGATTGTAATCCAATGGTGCATCCACGACTTGGATGTGTACGGATACTGTTTTTCCCCTCAGTTCAACACCGATTGCAGGAATGAGTCCATAAGGTTGAAAACCGTGTCCGTCAAATGCCCTAAGAGTGGTGGGAGACATCGTGACTTCGGGTGAGCCTAAGGCTCTCCAACAATTCAAAGACATGATCGACATGGAGGCACCTTCATCTAAAACAGTGCAATGGATGCTATTTACATGGATATTTGTGTGAACCTGGAAGGCTAACTAGTGAGAAAGCCGAGGTTTGGCATACTCAAAGTTAAGAATAATAGTGTTTCAAGTATCTGGGTCCATTGCCCCCAGTGCTGAAAGTAAGGTTCTATGCTGCATAGGGCAGTGTTGAAGAACCTCGAGAGTCGACATGGGCAAGGTGCTTGAGCTAAATCCTCAACAATGTTGTAATTTTGGGCAACTCGCGCATTGGGATTGAATGTCGCCTTTCATATGGTGCCCTTGGGTGGGTGTAGCACTATGTCCGTAAGCGGTCTCTCGATATGGAGATGGCCGTTAGGGGGATGGGTAGGAGTCGGATCTTCAATAGGAGATTTGCCTTTGGCTATCTCTGACTGTTTGTTTGAACTTGGAGGGTTCTCATATGTATTTGAACGAGTGGTTATATGAATCTTCTCATTACTCGTCATCAGGATTTCGTGATTTGCAGACGTCTCTCCACGAGTTGGGTTGCTCGAGTTTCCCCCTTGTGGGGTTTCTTGGGAAACCATCTGTTGTTGCTGCTGAGGGAAAGGGTCAGTTAACACTGCCAGGCGAGAGGATCCTTTAACGAATTTGTTGACTTCATCCTTGTAGGGACAGTCATGCATGTAGTGATCGTCTTGACAAATTAGGTAGGGAAACTTAGCCTTTCGACGTGGTTTCGGGTCGTTGTGGGTGGGTTGTGGCTTGGGATTCTCCTACTGGTTCTTCTTGGATTTACCATGATTGTTCTTCTTCTTTCCTCCAGATGGTTGTGACATATATTGAACTGCGTTCACTTCGGAGGAGATAGCAGGAGAAGTGGTGGCTTTTGGAGCAGTCTGAGATAGAGCGGGGAAAGCAAAATCTTGTTTCCCCGTCGAGTTGGTGGTAGGCTAGGCCTTGACTGAACCGACAATACCATCAATGGGGGGTTTAGTGGCAGGTTTCGTTGGATCAGTGGTAACGCGGGCGGCATGGGGAAGAAGTTCGTGTAAAGTGCCAGATTGGGTATATACCAAATCCATGTACTGGGCTGCTGAGATGGCTTGTTCTTCTGTGACCGACCCATGCATAGCGATATCCTTAGCTATGGGAGGAAAGAATGACTTTGTGAACCAATCAGCGAGTATCTGATCTGGAATGGGTGCCTTGATTATCCTACTGCGTCGACGCCACTCATGGATGTGATCCGAAATGTGCATAGAAGTGGTTTGACGCAACGAGGTTAACAGTTCTATTCCAGTCTCATACCGGATGGGGAGCTGGAAATGGGTCAGAAACTACATAGCCAAGGTGTTGAAATCGTGGAAAGAGTGTTGTGGCAGATCGATGTACCATTTTGTTGCCATGTCGGTAAGCGTACGCTGGAAGAGCCGTAGTCAAATGGAATCGTCCATCAAGGAGTTGGATGAGCACCAAAGATGGAAGGTCATTACGTGGTTCTTGGGGTCTTCCCTGGGATTAGCATCAAACTTAGGAATGTCCGATGGAAGTTTGGCTCGAATGGGTGGCCAGTGAGGTTCATGCCATATAGGATCGTTAATGAGCCTCGACAAATCAGGTAAGTCTAGCGTGGCCAAAAAGGGAAGTTGACGACTGGTCTGCGAGTATGAGTAATAACTGTATGGTGCAGAGAAACCTGGGGGGCCCTGCATAGTATACTTTTGTGTGTTATACCCATATGTGTTTCCCACGAGGTACTGCTGGAAGTTCTGTGGGTAGTAGGCCAACTGGTTAACTAGTTGAGTGTTGAAAGTCATTACCTGACTAGGAATCATGGTGGTAACCGGTTGTTGTATGTTCTGCTAAGTGGGGATGGTAGGTATGGTACCCTAGGGTTGTTGTAACCCAGGAATGGTTGCTGCTCCTGGTTGGGGAAAAGTTCCCTGAGTTGTTTTGTTCCAAGAATGTTACCATTATATTGAGTAAGTGGAGGGTTTCCCGTAGCAGGGTTGGGGCGTGGCTGCGACAGTGGTGTCCATGGAATGTTTGTTCCTCTTTGATGAACGTGTGGAAATTGAAGAGATGGGTTCCATGGAGTTGTAGCAGCCGAAGGATAGGGGAAGCCAGAGTTCAAGTTGGGGGGAATCTGAGATTTCCCCTCAGTTGGGTTCCAGTTTCCAAATAATGAGTACCCCCCACTCTGTGGGATTTGAGATCCCTAAGAAGGAAGCGTACCTGACGAGGGATGTTGAAGATGAGGCCCGGTTGGGAAACTGGTATAAGGTTGTCCGCTGCCAGGTGTGTTGTACATACCATACTGAGCATATGCTGCTGGTTGGGAGGGTTGTTGGATGGTGCCAAAGGGTTTCCCTCCAGCATATGGGTTGGATGGCCCTATAGGAGGAGGTTTTTGACTAGGAACGGGGTTCCCAACAAAGGATTGTCCTCTGGTAGGTTGGGTTGATGGCCTGCCAGGAGGAGTTCGATTGTTGGAATTGGGGATTGCGGCAGTCGGTTGTCCACCTCCTGAGATAGTGTAGATAGTGGCCGAAGGTGAACCTCCGGTCAATATGGATGATCCAGCGGTATGAATTGGTGTTCTTCTGACACTAGCCAGGTACAATAGTGTCGATTGGCCAATGGCGCCAAAAGTGCCAATTTGTGGAGGGGGTCTTCCATATGTGATAGGCGAGGACGAAGAAAAAAATGGGTTATCCCTCATAGAATGTGTGCCAAACATGGGTGATGGTAACAAATGTGGGGAATTTAACCGAGGGGTATCGGGGGTGTCGTCCATAGCGTGTTCAACAATAGGAGGACCATCAAAGATTGGGTCTGGGTTCGTATCCTGAAAAGGGTTTTCGGGGTGCGGCGGGAACATAGGTATAGTAACGTCTGAAGGTCTAGATCCGTCTGCATAGGAGTGATGAAAATCTATGCTAGACGGAACGTTGGGAGCCCGATAGTCGGGAGGACAGGTAATAGGGGGATATCTGGAAGCCATCGAGAGCATTTTCTCTGTGTCACGTTTAATTTGTGCCGACGCTAATGGGGAATTTTCTAGACTAACCATACTAGACTGAATGGAGGCCATGATCTTATGTCCCGAAGGGAGGTTGGGGAGAGATACGGTATGAGGGATGTTATTGGAAGAACTGGTTTCCTGTGGATGAACGCTGGATGGTGTGGTGATAACAGGCGGAAGCTCCGCCTGGGAAGTGATAAAGCCATAGTCAGGTTCAAAAGGTATATCAGGAAGTTGAGTGTCTTCAATAATTTCGACGTACCCGCCCGGGACTGGAATCAAGATAGATATATCTTGGTCGGATCCTTCGGTGGTGCCAATAGATCCTTCTGTGTCATCGTAGAAAGTTTCTGGTGGAAGGGAGTTGTTGATATCGGGGAGGAGGATGGCCTCCGGTCTAGTATCTTGGGTTGTGCTAGATTCCACTGCTATAATGTTGTCCACTGTGGTAGATATATCTAGAATAACAGTGGGTGAATTGACAGTGAGAATCTCAGATGTACTAGTGGTTGCAGAAACTATAAGAGGTTCTGAGATCATGCTGTGAGTAAGGGTTACAGGCGGAACTGAAGATGTAGTGTGTATCGGTGGTGGAATGTTCCCTCAACCGGAACTGCGGCCAGGAGGGGTGGGAATACATGATGCAAGTGGACCAGAGGTCCACGGTGGTGGTGGTGGTGGAGGGATTTTTCCTTGTACCCTTCGTGATCTCCGTGGTGGTTCTGACATAATGGCAGCGATATGAAATCCGGGGGCAGTCTCGTAACAAAGAACTCAAAAACTCTAATGCAGCCGAGTGTGCAAAAGAGGAGCTAGAAAAAGCAAGGCTCACGGGCCAAAAACCAAGCTCTAAAATCTATACTGAGACCAGTGTCCCAGTAAGCGAGCTGAGAAAAATAATGGCCAGAATGCCAACAAGCAGTCACTAAAAAGAAAAAATGACCCTCTATAAAGATGAGATAACAAGCAAACTCCTAACTAAGAGCTGGAGAACTCAACAAGTTGTATCCTTCGCAAGGTGATGAAATCCATGTCGAACAATACAACGTGAGAGACCAATATGAGAAGGATATCCCTCTACCGAAAGGGATCCTGGGTAAAAGATCCCTAGTAGAAAAGTCACTAAGCTACCTCGTTCATGACACGTTGGAAAAGGTTTTCGATGCTTCTGCCTTATCACCCTTGCATTACTATGAATACAAGGAGGACAATGATCGATGTTGCCTTAGGGCTAAGTGGAGTGCGGCATTCCACAGAGTCTGTCCGGTTCTCAATCTCGCGGCGGTTTAACCCCTGAAAGTTAAAAATAGTCAAGAGGACCCTCCACAAACTGGTCTATGACCATGTCAATAAATACTAGAGGATTTTAGTTCCCTAGAGGACAACAACTATGTCTCAGATGAAAATGAAAAGGGGGAATTATTTTGATGCCTATCCCCGGTGTCGTACCTAACTACCGAATTCTTTTGATTTCCTCAAGTGAGATTAATGTTGGTTTAGTTAGGGAGATAAATTTTAGTGGTTGTATTACTCAATCGGGTAAATGGACATGAAACTTGGTGGTGTTGTGATGACCCAAACCATGCAAGTGAGAATGAATCAAAATAAGCCTTGTATTCGATGAAAACTAGCTATGAAAGAGAGAGAGTTCTTCAATCATAAATGCATGGAACTTTCGCAAGCAATCAAAAACCACTTCAAAACAAATTTTTTGTTTTTCTTTTTCTAAGTAGATCCAAACTAAAATAAACACTTCTTTCCAATTCACTGATCATGCAACTAGGATTCTTCAAAAAATGAGAATTTATGTGGCAAATTTAAATGGTTCACTTCCTAATGCACAATAATACTGCTAGATCATTTCAATCCAAACAACACAAATGTTCTCCAATGAGAATTTTTTATATAAGTTTGAATAACACTAATGTATAACAATGTGATTATGAAAGATACACAATCCAGTAAAAAGAGGACAGTAGTAATGGTTTGGTTGTGATGAGCAGATCAAGCCAATGTAATCAGAGTTAAGGGGTGACCCAATGTGCAAATAATGCCACTAACTCATAAAATAATCAAGCTCACAAGAGAAATAAACACACCAAAAAGACTGTGTAATGAACAGGATAGTAATAAGCAACAGAAAACACCAAACTAAAGCAGAGAAAATAAAAAATGACTCAGGAAACCAAACAGGCAAGAAAAATTGAAAATATGCAGACACTACCATGTGGTAGTAACAGGCTAGAGTGCGGTACTGGTGCACTACCACTCTGGTAAGAGTTATGGGTACACGGTACTACCGTGCTATGGATAGTAGTGGGGGCGCGGTACTGTTGCAAAGGATGGAAAAATGCAACTTTTGAAAAGAAGATTGAATTTTTCAGGGTTGCTGCAGACCCAGAGGACTCACTGATCACAGAGGGAGGAAAGATGTAGAGAGGAGGGAAGAATAAAGGTCAAGAAGACCAAAATTCAGTACTGGTTTGAAGAGAAAGAAGAATCACAATAAAAAATGACTAAAAGTGAGATAAATCAATCAAATGGGGTTCAAACCAGCGGAGTTTCCATTCTTGTTGTACAAATTTCTCCCTACGGATAGGTAGAAATTATCTTAGATTAAAGTAGACTTTAACTGACTCTAAACTAAGACAAAAAATAACAAATTCTACCTTGAATTCCTAGATCTAAACAGACATTTCAAGATTAAACTGCTGAAAGAAACGGGACAGATCTAACTGACCATCTATTCAATTGCTCATCCCAATGGTCGCTCCAATTTCCAAGTCCTCGCGAATGAACCTATCAGAATGAAACCAAGACACAAGCATATAGGATTCTCTAGCAACTTGAAATATGAGTTAGAATCTAAATCTACAACAGATACAAATCATATAATTGAAACAAAATCAACACACATGATTTGGGAAACAAGACAAGTTATGTTCTATTACCAACTTGAAGTCACTTACAATGGTTGCTTGATGTCCAAGCCAACTCCCAGCTCCAAGTGCTTTCTCCTCTAGCTATCTCCACAAAGATTCAAGATCATAAGTTTGATGTCTCCAAGAGTCCTCCCCTTTTCTCATGGAGTGCCTCCCTCTTATAGTGTGTAGTAGGGTTAACCATCAAGAGAGAAGAATGAATCTTGGGAATGTTTAGTGGATAAAGCCCACTAATCTGAGAAGGTGAGTTAGGATCGAATCAGGAATACCAATCCTAAAAAATATCTCGAAGATCAAGATCCCATAAGCCATGGAAAAAAAGGCTAAAAAGGGAGTACCGCACCTACTAAACTGAGCATAGCGCAGTAGTACCGCATGGTAGAGAAAGAGCATAGCGCAGTAGTGTGGACTACCGCACACCTAAGCTGGAGCAAGGCACGGTAGTGTAGGTATATGAAGTCTCAGTTGGGTTGATTCTTGATAGGATAGGTTTTTCTTCAAGGATCACTCATCATTTTTCTCTTATGTGTGTTTTAAGTAGTAGGGGAAGTGTCGTCAACTATTTTTATGGTGAAGATGCGACACTGTGAAATATGGAGGTATAACACTTGCTATGGTAGGGACGAGGGATTTTGTGAACCAGTCTGCTAGGAGCTGATTTGGAATGGGAGCTTTAATGAGACGTCATCTCCTTCGCCACTCGTGGATATGATCCAAAATATGAGTGGAGGTATTCTGACGGAGCGAGGTTAAAAGCTCATTACCAGTCTCATACCGTATGGGCAGCTGGAAATGTGTCAAAAAGTTCATGGCAAGAGAACCAAAATCAAGAAAAGAGTGTGGTGGCAACTCAATGTACCACTTGGCAGCCAAACCGGTGAGAGTCCTTTAAAACAATCTAAGACGAATTGAATCATCCATTAAGGAATTAGATGAACACCATAAGTGGTATGTCATCATGTGGCTTTTAGGTCTTCACCTAGCTTGCCGTCAAACTTGGGGATATCAGACAGAAGTTGCACCAGAATCGATGGCCAGTTAGATCCATGGTAAATAGGATCGTTGGTTAAACAAGATAGGTCAAGCAGGTCCAAAGTAGCCAAGAAGGTCAGTTGTGGGTTAGGAAACATGTATTGATAATATGGATAAGGCATGTAAGGACCAAACCGACCGTAACGTGTACCAGGACGGAACTGACCATAGGGGGGTGTGCTTCCCGGACTATAAGGAGGTCCGCCACCATAAGGTGGTCCATTACAATAAGGTGGGGGTCCGCCTCCACCTCTGGGAGGGGGTGGAGGTCCACCACCACCACTGGGAGGAGGTAGGGGTCCATAACCATAATGAGGTGTCCGACCACCGCCTCCGCCTGGAGGGGGTGGTGGATCACTTCCACCGCCAGAAGGATGGGAGCCCCCACCACCTTCACTGCTGGAAGGATGAGGGTCTCCACCACCACTGCCACCACCATAGTAATTAGGTCCTCCACTGCCTCCTCCTGGAGGGGGTGGTGGAAAACCTCCACCAACCGAAGGGAAATGTCCTCCTCCACCATGATAGGGTGGTCCCCCGCCACCTCTGCTGCAAGGGGGTGGTGGACCATTCCCGCCACCTCCGAAAGGGTGAGGGATGTTGTAAGTAAACTGAGGTGAGCCTCTACCAAGGTTAGGTGGGGGCCTGTCGCCTCCAGCAGGAGGTGGGGGAGGGCTGATCGAGGGTGCTATTACTTGAGGGATAGTCAGTTGGGGTCCGTGTTGCAACACAGGTTGTTGCCCCCATAGAATGTATGGATTATTGGGATAAGGTATCCTGTATGGTGCGTTTTCGGGATTAGGTTGACCTGACACAGGGTTAACAGAACCTGTATACGCTTGACTCCATGAGGGTTCAGTTACATTTGACGGCCTCCCAGGGCCCCAACATGATATAATCCCGTGGTGGACAGTATAGCGGGTTGGAAAGGTCCAACGGAAGGTCCATTGGGGATTCCACCGCCTACGTTCTGGTTAGGAAACAGGGGTTTCCCCCCAGCCATAACAGGTTGACCATTATTAAAAGGTTGAACTAATGCAGGTTGTTGACTAGCTACCATAGTAATAACATTACCAATAATATAATTCGGGGGAATGGAATACCCTCCCCGTAAATTCTGAGGTGGGGGAGGAACTGGTAAAGTAACTATGGAGGTGACATGTGTGTTGGACTGTTGTCCTTCGACCGGTTGGTTCACTTGAGGTGTAGGACTGGATTCTTGCGAGGGTTGACTGGTCTTATTAGCATTCTCATGGTGGCGTGGTTTAGGTGATGCGAAAGATATCGGATGAATTGGGATGGGTCGGTAAGGGGCTAACGATGGGTCTTGAACCTGTCGTTGGAGACTTGACTGCTGACACTCTTCAGCCATGGAACGAAAGTGAGCTAATTGGTCATGAAAGTAGGCTAAAGTGTCATCCAGAGTAGTCCCACTGGGTGAGGATGAGATGGAAAAATGAGCCACTAGGTGGTCTATAGAAGATGTCCAATAAGCTGCTGAAGGACCAACAGCTATTGTAGGGTCATCCTAGGGTCGGTTTATCCATTCCAACGATCCAGGTTCTCCTGGGATGATGGGAGAAAGGTCTTGTGAAGAGGGGTTTGTGCTCCTTCATCCGGTGGGGGATGAGAGGTAGGTGAATCTGGAGGATTTTATGGAAACAAAAGTCCTCCAACATTCAAAGTGGGGTTTTCCACTTCAGTAACTATGACCGCGTTACACTGATCCATTCTTACCCTTGAAATAACCTCCAGATTAAGGGGATATTTAGGTGATAAGTTTAAGATCCTACGGGACCTTCCCCAGGGAAAATCAACTAGAGTGTTAGGATGATCAACCAGGATGGCTGAAACAGCGTTTCTCCTAAGGGTATGCTACAAGAAACGCAGTCCAGGAAAACCTACTCAAACTAAGGAAACAAGCAAACTTATGTCATAGAGTGGATTCAAAAGTCTAGAACCTCACGGGATTATCAAGGCATCGTAAACTGCGATATACTGCAGGGTCCAACAATATGACGTGACAAGGAGGATTGGGACCGTACCCTTTCCTGCATACCTGATTACCTGGATAGTACATGCGTGCTAATCTCCCCGAGTGTTGTTCTCGGTGTATTGATTTGCCAAGACGGTTAAATGGTTGACTCAGTTGGTTTCAAGAATCCTAGTGGTGTCTCCCGATATACGCAAGGTACGTGGGAGCTCAAATCCATAGTGGTGTTGTCTAATGCACAATCGTTCGGCAAGAGACCTTATGATATACTACCGAGTACATGATACACCCTTCGATATACGCCGAGTACGGATTATGGTACTTGGTGGGTACGTGAAGGAGATCGATATACCAATAAGTACGTGGAAGACTAAAATACCCCCAGGATACAGTGATGGCAAATAACGACAGTTGCCACGCTTAACGATGTCGGAACACGTCTCTAACTTACACACAAGTTGCTAAAATTTTTACCTAGTTCTACTGTTAATTTTATCTTGGATGGTTAGGTGAATGCATGAGGTGAGTACATAATCGGAATCATAATGCAAGCCCTTGCTACATGCACAAAATATTCTTTTCTTTCAATGAAGTCTAGCTATGGCAAGGAGAAATCTTTTTTCCAATAGTATTGCCAAAACAAACTCAATGCAACACAATTCCAATTCAAACAAATTTGACAATGAAAGTATTATTTTCCTTTTCGACAAAACACAAAAAAAATCACAACACTACTAAACCAAATCAAAACAACTTTTTTCTTTTCTTTTTCTTTTCAAAGTAAAACGACCCTAAGTAATGAAAAGAGAGGATTCTGAAATGAAATATGCAAGCTTTCCAATTTCACTTTCAATGATCTAAAGGCAACAAAAATTAAAAATGCATCTATCTTTCCTTAGCATGGGATCAATTTTGCAAAAATCGAAGCATACTTTGAGCCTTTCAAGAAAATGAGCGATTCATAATTTGAGAAAAACACAATAGTTCATACATTCATTCAACTTTTCCAAAACATAAACGAGAATTTTCCAATGCACAACAATTTTCTTAAATAACATTCAAGAAATGATGGGAAAGAAGCACTTTTTAATTTTTCAATGGAAGCATCAAAGAGTAAGATTGATAACAACTGAGCTTTCAGATCTAAATGACTGAAAAGAAAACACTACTTGCAGCACTAGCACATTCAGAAAAATCAAGAAAAGAAAATCACTCAATCAAGCGGAAATACACTTAACTCAAAATCAAACAGCAGCAAGCAAACTAAGCAAGCAAAGCTCAAAACAAATGTAAATGAGGTCTGGAAGCTGATCTAATGTACTGATCATATTAGGGATGGAAAGAAGGGAATGCAAGGATGAATGGATGAAGGTGGAGGAGACAAGTGTATCCACCACTATCGGTCTTCAATCTTGTCCAAAATGGAACCCAAAATCAATCCAAATAGAACCAAACACTCAAAACACAAATCATAAATGGGATCCCTGGATGGATCTTGTAACACAGAGAGAGTTCAAACAGCAAACCAAAGTCCAGACTGTCCAACAGAGAAGGGATGCCTGCATGCAAAAATTTGACAAATCGGCGCACTTTGTTCTTGTACACAGTGCGACGTTGCAGTTTTCTTACACGGGAAGTGCGACGATGTCGTAGTCTGCCAATGCAAGGGATGCGACGAGTATCCAACAGGTAAAGAACAGAGACTTAGAATGACATAGTGTCGCTCTGTTTCCACTTCCCGGGTGCGATAGGCGAATTCTAGATTCAAAAATGAATCAGATCTCTCAGCAATGAACCATGAAATGGTTTTGGGATGAGTTGTATAAACTTAGAGGAAGTAGATCATAATCTTCAATATGAAGATCTGATATTGAAATCAACTCCAAGAAGTAAATGGCAAAAAATAAAAGGCTTGTGTCAAACAATCAACTGAAAATGACTCTTAGATTAACAACTACTGACCAAATTCTATATACTCCCCAGTATGGTCTCCAGATTTGTTATCGGACAATCCACCCAAGCGGACACGAGATGGATCTCCCTAGCTCAAAGTGAGTCTAGAACAAATAGAATAGACTACAAGTTCATTTCCTAGATCTACTTAAGGATTAAGTACTATATGTTTTACCTTTTTACTACGCAATCCTTTCTCCTGAATGTTGCTCCACGTCCCATGGTCGTCAGATCCATGTTGCAAGACCTGTCAAGACAAGAAACAAAAGAAACTAGTAAAAGACATCTATACAATAAGCGATCTAAGTAAATAGTTAAGCAGGTAAACTACTCAATATCATTACACACATGAACAATATTGGCGGAAAGCATTTATATTACTGCAAATAGAGGAGTACATGATAGAGATATAGAACCACAACCAAGGTTTAATGCTATAGCCCTTCTCCGACAAAGCCAATTGCCATATCCTTCCAAGGAAGTATGAGTTCTCCAATAGGTGAGTGGAGGTGTTCTAAGAGATATTTCAACAACATGTAGATACCATAGTCTTCCTCCCTTTGGGATGGGAGTGAGCTTCACTTATATAGGACTAATTGGATAGGGTATGGATAGGATAGGTTGAGAGATGGTAGGAGAGAGATAGGGGATCCTCCCAAAGAGTCAGGATTCGAGTACCATCTCCCCTAGAGGTCAGAGATAAGCCCCTAAATGAGCAAGTTTCGAGAAGGATCTTGAATAAGCTATTTTTTTCCCATTAACTGACCTCGTCGCACCTTGTAGTGGAGCAAGATGCGACGCTGCATGTTGCTAGTGTGAAACTTGCGATGACCCTTCAAAACCTAGTACAATTGGGTACAAATCCTCCCCAGATGATTACTTAGTCTAGGTATCTTCAGGGGTGTATACACTGAATCTTATGATGAGTAGATTTTGGGTGTAACAAGGAGGATTGAAGGGGGAGAGAGTGAGAGCGAGAGAAAGAGAGAGAGAGGGGTTGAAATGGGGTGGAGGGCAGGAGGGTTAGGGAGGGACAGGAACATACAAAGGAGAGGAGGAGGATTAGATTTAGGGAGAGGGGTGGTAGGGGTGGTAGGGGTGGGGTTTGAGATACATGAATATGAAATCAAAACTACATTTCGGATTAGTAAACAAATTTGTGCACACGTTATTAGTGTGTATGCTCTTTTTTGTGTACGCGCTTTTAGTGCGTACACATGTATTTAAAATAACGCGTACACGCTGTTTAAATTTCTAAATTTTGGCGGGCAATTCCTTTCCCACCAATGTGGTGGATGACTTGGATGCTTTGGTTTTAGGTTCAGGTTGACAAACCAAGTGGCTTGGACTATGTTATAACAAAATAAATCTTATTCTATAACTTCTATTTCGAGCATGATTCTGCGTATGCTACACTTGTCCGCTACTAATAAAATTTGACACACTTGTATAAATCTGTGTGCAGATTCCGAATATGTAATTTTTTAATAAATCTATTATTTTTTTCTATTCTTTATTTAATTTTAATTGGACTAACATCAATCTTACACAAAAGGTAGGTTATTTTTTCTGGCTATAACTTTTGATTGGATCACCTATTTTGAAAATGGAAAAGAACCTGCACAAGTACCCACAACTACCTACATCCTAAAAAAAACAACATTAATTTATTATGTTAATACCATGATGTTGGTGCCCAACGTTCGACATAGTCATTTTAAGGCTTGGTTGACTTCCTTAATTAAAAAAAAATTTAAAATTAACATAAATAAATATGGAAAAATAGCATTTCACTAGAATGGCTTGTTATATACGACTCTATATAATTTGTTTCACAAAATTCCACCATTTGCATACCAAACCTGGGGCCCAATGCAAACATATTCATTGTGTTTTCTTAAAAAAATAACATACCAACCTTAGGAGAACCCCATTTTTTGGAGTTATACTTAATTTCCATAAATAATAGTTATATATTCCAGAAGGTAATCCGATTGTCTATGTTTCATCTTCTTATTCCATATTCTAAAATGTTGTGTAGGTAGCTCTAATATTTCTTTCTGACATTCATATTTATGTTTTTCCAAAAGTCCATTGCAACTAACGCGTCATGAGTGGCCAGGATTAGCTTGCACCAGCCCTCAAACTAGAGTTAAGAATGAGTTCATGTGATTAGATTTCAAATGGATCCCTCCAATTCCTAACTAAGCATCTATGTATTTTGCGTTGATGGGGACTTATCAATACCAACTTGGTACTGTTGAGTTTCAGGCTTAGCTACCTTTCCCATACATACGATCCCAACCTCTGACTCTTCCCCCAGACATCGACTATGGATTTATAGCCATAGAATCTTGTACTTAGGGATATACACATGTGTTAGAAAAGGCTTTTATGTGACAACCTTGGGAAGACTTTTTGATTGGAGCATTAGTACCCTTGGAGGGTGTTTTCTAGATTTATCTAAGAAAACACTTGCACCAAGAAGGGAAACATGCCCAACCTTAGTAATTTATTTCATCCTTTTTTGTTTGAGTACTGAGACTTAATCAACCCACAACTAAACTTTGAAAGGATTATCTATTTGCATGGTTTAATTTCGTAGAACTTTTTTCTAGTGGTGTGCTCTTCCTAGTGTAAGTGATTTTAGTTTTCCTTAGGACTTGATTTTTCTTAAATCTTTAAGTGTGGAATATAAATCACTTCATTGATCCAAGAGTATTCAAAATATTCCTCCAGTTACATTTCACCCTCCATTGCATCCACAAAGGCACAGAACAAAACACAACATGCTCTTTTGAGCCTATAGGTTCCATAGATTTACTTGGGGAACCAAAACCTATAAGAAATTGCACTTATGCACCACATGTGCCAGAGTTGAAGATCTTTATGGAAAAGGATCTGTAAGGCCATTTAACTCCCCTTTAACTTAGACCTAACGATCCAATATTAGTGTATATTAAAAGCAGTTATGAACAAACAACAATTGCTTATCGGATTAGTAGAGAATCTCATGGATGATCTAGGAGGAAATTTTGGAGAGGCTCATACTCTCACTTTGGCTATTGTTCTAGGTGTGGTAGGAAATTCTCCCTACGGATAGGTAGAATTCCTCTTGGATTATAAAGTGGTTCCCTATTCCCTAATCCAAGATAGAAGTAAACAACTGGACACTAACATTCTCCTAGACATAACCCTTACACAAGCAAACAAGCTATGGAAGAGACAAAGGAGATAGAAGACCTACCTCACTTTCGACAGTTTTCCTTGTTGCTCCTAGATTGATCCAGCTCCTAGCCTTGAGATTTGGGCTTATGGACCTATTTACAAGCAAAGGACAAAACCTTCTCCAAAGCAACAAATGTATAAACAAATATATAACTATTAAAAGATAGACAAATTCATACATTCACCATGACAAACATGAAATTGGGAGAAATAGGCCAAGTTTTTATTGAATGGAAAGCCATAAAGAAATACATTACAAGTTATACCTGACTTCATGGTAGCATCTCCTGCAATATCTCCTTCCAAACCCATTGAGAATCAAACTAGCATAAGGATGGCCTCTTCAAACATTCTTTCCATGTCTTAAATCCAAAGAATGAGCTCAATTTATAGGATTAGGGAAGCCAAACTACTTGGAGGAATTATTGGATCAAGGGATGATATCTTGGATCATGAGATATTAGGGTTACTTAGAATGGAAAAGGGGTTATACTTGAATGATAGTCTTATCCCTTCAAAATTTGATCCAAATCTTGCTCCTTGATGCATTCCAAGTGGTTGAGGCAAAATTATCGCTACCCCAAGGAAGGCCATAGAGGGATAAAAACTAGAATTATAAAGGGTCCAAATGATAGGATTCTCTTCCAAATTAGTTTAGTGAGTGAACTAACCACATGATAAAGGGTCCAAACACCTTTCGGGAGCATAAAACCATGCTTCTCATGGTGGTAAAGCAAGAAAACCAAGCATGGCACATGAAGGTGACAATTTAAGGTGTAGTAGGTGCCCCCTAAAGTGTGAGTTCAAAAGGGATCTGACGGCCAAAACACTTTACCAAGATGTAGGTTTAATGGTTACTTGAAGAAGAGAGTCAGATGAACATTGCAAACCAAGATCAAACATTATATCAATATCATCCCCGAGGTAGGCATACCCATACTCGAAATAAAATCACTCAAAACATGGTTGTCGACCAATGCGTTGCAGATCCATAAAATCATTTACTCAGAATACGACCACCAACATACAATGTGGATCCATATCTACATGACCCGAATAGATCGTGGCCACACAAAATAGAAAGTGGATCCATGATATAATAACAACACAGCCATAGACCATTACAAAGTGGATATCTATGACGGGACACATATCAGTACCAACATGATGTCCATACTGGAACCCACTCAAAAAATCTCCAACGCAACTTGGGTAAAGTACATAAAAAAGGTCCTAGGGTATTCGTCTCAATTTCGAAATGGTACAATTCTAACCATGTGAATCTATGTCCTAAAGTTGAACATGGTAGAAACCACTTGATTAGTGGTTATTGATGTAAACCATTAACAAGTGTGAGGGAAATCACCAATAATGAAAATGACTCCCAAGGTACCCTAGTACATTCCAACGAATGCAATTAAATGAGATAAAGTCGAACATTCATGGAATCATTCGATGAGAGGCCCAAGATATAAACCTATTGTCGAAAGCAAGGAAACCTACCATTGAGGCATGCAAGTTCCAAGGTACTAATTGGTTTCTAATTCTAACTCTTGGATGATGTGTTGTAGTCAATAGGAACAAACTCGTTAAAGGATTTCCATATTGGATCCCACATCATCAACATAAAACCGAAACAGGAAAGTGATGTAAAATAGTAGATCAAATGAGCATAGACTGATACAAGGATGAAGGTCAATAGGATTGTAGAAAGGATGACTCCGGCTAACTTCCCTTGAACATCAGATGGCACGACAAATGAATTGGCAACATTGACTCAATAATATAGGGGCCAAAACAAAATGCGATAATGACTAAGGCATTCTTTGGATGGACGAAAGCAGTAAGATAACTCATGAAATTGGTATAACTCAAAAGCAAGCAAATTACCCATTAACCAAATTAACACCCTTAACAAGTGAATATTAGAACCACAATTTACTGATCACCAACAACATGGATATAGAATACAAGTACATAAGAGAACAATCATGTCTTATCCGATCACTACTTCCACAATTGGAAGGATTGAGTGAAGACATAGGTAACCTAAAGAGGAAAGGTTCAGTGATTGAACTACCCACTTGAAGGTCCAGATCTAGTCTCCACCAATCAAAAATGGGAATAAATGCATGGCATATGCATTAATTGTGACTGAAATTATGGATTTGTGACAAAAAATCTTTTCAAATACTATAGAAAGTGGGTTTTTGATGAAAATAATAAAAAAAATGGGAAAAAGGTATTATCCCACATTCAAGTTTGGCTTTTGATTTCCCAATTCCCAATGTTATAAAAGTAGGCATTTCGGGCGAAGTAATACACGCATGAGAAAGAGTAAAGGTGTGCTGAAGAATTGAAGGCAAGGATCTCCTTACTTTAAAATGAAATTGGTGATCAAAGAATTGGAGGTGAAGGATATGATCAAAGGAAAAGGAGGAGAAAAGCACATCCAAGGTGTTGTAAGTATTTCTCCATTGTTCTAATATGAATCATTTCAATGATCCTCCCAATTCTTGTTCAAAGTTTTCCCTCCATGTTTGAAATTGAATATTGATTTAGGATGCATAATATATAGATTGAACTTCAAGGTTGTGTAGGAGTGTAGGAAGGATTTGTGGTTTGATTTGCAGGAATGGAGAGGATCTAAAGGAGTTGCATAGATCTACTACCAAGGATCTTCACCAACCTTTAAGGCTTCAAAAGGTATTTTCCTCCCTTCCAACCCTTCTCAAAAATCTATGAAAGTAGGCTTAATCTTTAAATATTGTGATAATTTTTTTGTATCTACTGTCTATGTACCTCAACTACCCATAGGAAAGGAAGGGTAAGCCTTAGCTAGTGTTGCTAAACACCCATATAACAAATTGGTGACCATACTAGGGAAGGGTTTGAATTTTCTTGATTTTTTCTTTTCCCTAATTTAGGTGTTTTAGCCATCAACTCTTCAATTTCTTGCTATAAATATGTCAAGGACTCATGTACAGGTAAAATAGGGACAAATTTGACTAAAATTGGAGCAATCGTGCTCATTTCTTGCAAGTTATTTCACTCATTTTAGAGTAGATTCACCATTAATGCCTTGATAGAAGTGACTTTGACCCTAAGTCACACTTATTGGGCTGAAATGTGAGACTAAGTCGCGTTTATTGACCTAACAAGTGCGACTACCCCCTAAAATTCAAAAATTAAGCTCAAAATACTTCAATTTTTTCACTGTAGAGGGTTGATCTGGAGGCTAGTAAGTGATTTTTTGGAATCTAGACCCCTGATTTCATCAATAATGCTAATATTTGATTGGTTTGGTTATGTTTGGGAAGATTTGGAAACTATTTTGTAAAAAAAAAAAAATGAACAAGACTTGTATCACTGACTTGATCAAACTTTAGGCATGTTAATGGCTGAGTTTTTGAAGTTACGGACCTGTTACACAATCTAAAAAACATTAAACATCATATTAATATCATTTGGTGAATAATTTGGAAGAAATTTTTTAAAAAATTGAACATAATGATTAAGATAAAGTAAAAAGAAAATTCCCTCCAGAACAAGAGAAAATGACTAAATCGTGTATTTCTTAGTTTTTATCTTTGATTTTTTATGTTTTTTTTAGTACAATTAGAGATATTTGTTTCAGTTTCAATTTTATTGCAATACATTGAACCTAATCCACAAGTATCCTCTTTGCTTACACTCTCCGGCGCCCCTGCAAATGAGAAAGTGGATCTCAAGTGTAATAGTTTAGATTTGATCTTTTGAGCATAATTTCAAGCCACTAGTATCCTCTTTGCTTGCACTTTCATATGGTCCTGCAAATGAGAATGTTGATCTCAAGTGTAATAAAGTAGATGTGAGTTTGAAGTATATTTTTCGAGCCATGAGTATCATTTTTTCTTACACTTTCATTTATTCTTGCAAATGAGAAAGTGGATCTCAAGTGTAAATGTTTGATTCGTAGAATTTCAAAGGGCTCTACATATCCTCTTTGCTTTCACTTTTGAGTGGTCCTACAAATGAGAAACATGAATCCCCGGTGTAAAGAGTTGGATTCATTTCATTTGAGGTAATTGTTTTATTTAAAAAAATTCTTGAAATTAATAATTAGCCATAATTCAGAGAAGAATTGTCCCAAAACCTCGACAATCTACCAAAAGTTTGCATCACATTTTTAAGACATTGAATAAATTCACTTGATTTGGAGACTTATTCAAACATTTGGAAATAACTTTATGCAATTTGTAAACCAATATAGGACCACAGTTCCAATATTGAAACACTAATTTAAGAGACTTGTTGGAAACCAAAATTAATTGAAGCACTTGTTATTCAAAGATTTAATTTCCAATTAAGTAGATTTGATTCAATTTGATACACATTTCACAAACTAAAACCAATCTCTTAAACCATTGATTCAAAGCCTTGTTGAAAAGAGAAAAGTAGTCATTTGTGACATTTAGACATCGTTTTTGAAAATTTTCCTTTTCAAGTTAAAAGAATGGTTTCATTTTGAAACGTTTTCAATACTTGCATGTTTGAAAGACCTACAAAGAACTTCTTACTCTTCTATAGCTTAGAGAGTTCATCGAATTGAAGGATATATTAGTGATCATCTATGCATTGTTTGGTGCATTAGCTTGAGTCTAAACACCACCAGTGTCATTGTCATTCTTGAAACTAAGAAAATTACCTTTAAATGGGTGCTTAATCTAAAACTAACCAAGATTTTATTTTAATATCACCAACAAGATTATGATAAGGCCTTGGATTAGAATTGGAGAGTTAACACTCCAGGTCACATAATTCTTAAACTAGCATTAATTAACAATTTATTAAATCCATTAGTAACAAATAATTATTGTCAAGGAATCACATATAAAATATGTTTCAAGCACGAGTTCAATTTGGATAAGTAAGGGTAGTACCCCCCCTCTTTCTTGTTTAGTGGAACATGAGCACATCACGAAATTCAATGTAAGTGACAAGTCCTCAGGGTGACATCACTTTCTGGAGTATCTGGTTTATGTGATGTAATACCCCAGTTGTTAAGCCCCAGACTTATGATATTTTATGTGACTATGGACTTATGTTCTTTTGCATGTTAATGTGATTATGGACTTATGATCTTTCTGTGATAATTTGAATTTGGAATTTGTAACTATTATTAATATTAATTTGATTATTGCCATCGTTGCTATCTTTGAATGTTCTTGCTAATGATTAATTAAACAACTGGCTTAGCAAAGGTAGCTAAAAGAGTATGGGAGACCATGGATCTCATAGTGTGAGGGGGAATGGGGGACATCGATAGAACCTTAGAATGGCCAGCAAGATCATCCAAGAAAACTTCCATAATCATCTTAAGATCATGAAAGGCATAGCTCATGGCTCGCTGAAAAGTAGCTCTGGAATTTTTGAGGCCGAAGGGCATTTTCCGGTACGCAAATGTTCCCCATGGACAAATAAATGTCATCTTATGTTGGTCCGCGGGTTTGATTTGAATCTGATTATAACCCGAGAATCCATCCATGAATGAAAAAATCTCACTCCCCGCACAAGCATCTAATATTTGATCAATGAATGGCATGGGGATGTTGTCTTTCGGACATGCATGGTTCAAATCTCTAAAATCAGTGCATACACAGATCGTTCCTTGCTTCTTATCCACAGGAACGGGGTTTGACACCCATTCGGTAAGGGGAACAGGGTAGATGAAACCAACTTTGAGCCGTTTCTCCACCTCTACCTAAATAGCAGCTGCCTTCCTATGGTTCACAGCACGTAAGCATTGTCGAACTGTTTTAACATCAGGATACATTCTAATCTTGTGTTCAACAATGTGGGGGTCTATTCCTAGCATCTCCTCGTATGACCAAGAGAAATCTTTCCGGAGTTTGGTAAACAAGTCAGTGTAAATAGCAATCTCCTCAGGAGTGCAATCGGCACCAACGTAAACATTCTCAATCTTTCCGGGAGTGCGAGAGATGTTGATCGAAGTGGTTGGAGAAATATTGGCCATATTCCCCTCCGCAAAAACATCATGTGATTGCAAAATATCCACAAGGTGACCAACCATCTCAGCTAGAGTCATCCTAAACTCTTCTTGCTCAACGAGCTCCAGGTTGGGAAGGAAATAAGAGCGATGGTGCATATCTTCCCAAGGCCTCTCACTACCACACATGGCTTCGAGGACAGCTTCATCAGATGGTAAAATATCATCAAGGAAATCGTGAGAGAAAGATGAGTTGGCTGCCCAAACTAGCAACGTACGGGATCTTCTTCAACTGTCTGGGAAGAAGAGAGATCCGGATCTGCAGTGGGTTGTTGGATATGATCGAAAGCGAGCTCTGCTACAAATAAAGGCAAAGGCATCTCAACGTGCGCAATGTCTCCAGACGTGGAACTTGTGGATGGTAAAATCTACGGATCATTTGAATAGGAGGTCCGGAATAACATATTATTCGAAGGAGGAGATGAATTGTTGGAAATGGTTCCAATAAAATTCAAAGGTGCAGAAAGATTATACATTCCCATCAATGAGGGGTACATTCCAACACCTATGTTCCCATTTGTCGGCTGAGAATCAGAAAATTGCAGGACTATAGATCTCGTGGATGCTGTGGAAGGAGTACCAAGAAAATCTAGCTGATCGATCGTCACAATCTTTCCTTCATGGGGAAAGCAAATAACTCAAAATATAGTAGATGTGATAGCCTTCATAGCGTACATCCAGTTCCGACCCGGTAAAAGGTTGTAGTCGATGGGCACATCAACCACTTCGACTTCAATAGGCACGGACTTACCTCCCAAGGAGACAACAAGGGAAGGGATAATTCCATGCAACGTAAAGGATCTACCGTCGAATGCAGTGAGTGTAGTTCTAGACGCGAGCAGAGGAGGAGAGCTAAGAGCTTTCCAACAAGCTAACGACATTACTGACTCAGAGGCACCTTCATTAACCATAGTACATTTGACGAAGCTCTTAAGGAAAACCACCTGGATTTGAAAATCCACATGGTAAGGTAAGCGAGGCTAGACATCAGTAGTATCAAACTTGATAACACTAGGGCTTCCCCCATCCTGAACTCCTAACGCACTCAATAGGGCATGCTTCTGAGAAGGACATGCTTGCAAAACTTCAAGAACCAACATGGCACACGGAGTTTTGGCCCAAATATTCTACGATGGAGTAGTTTTGGGCGGCTCGAGCATTAGGATTATGCATGGAGCGCTTGAGAACACCTTTCAGTATCCGCGACATAATGGAAGGCTTTTCAATATGCAAAGAATTATCAGGAGGAGAGGGAGGCTCATTCCCCAAATTCGGTTGTGGTGCACCATAATCGCGCTGATGAGTAGCAACACAAACCTCCGAATGAACCATATTCACACATCCATAACCACTAGTATTGGAAGAAGCCATTTCATTAGTACCATAACCAGTGGTGGGAGCATGTGAAGCCATGTTTTGATGATGAGGAAGGGGATCCTTCAACATAGCTGGGCTCTGTGCCAAATGCTTCGATGCTTCTTCAATTCGAGGACATAAGTGAGTAAGATGATCCTCCCCATAAAGCTTGCAAGGGAATTTCACCTTACGCCTAGGT
Organism: Larix kaempferi; assembly: GCA_027924585.1. Lineage (NCBI taxonomy): Eukaryota > Viridiplantae > Streptophyta > Pinopsida > Pinales > Pinaceae > Larix > Larix kaempferi. The sequence goes on from BSBM01000841.1 coordinate 10,580,246, forward strand.
TTACGATCCGTTCCAGCATTACCACCTTCCTGAGGAGGGTTGGCATTCTCTTTACGAGGAGTATTACGATTTCTATTTTTATTACTTCCATTATTTCCACCCGTATGATTATTTCTCCCCTTTTTCTTACCAACAGGTTGTTGGTTACCTGACAGTTTCATTGATTGCACATTGTGTACATCAGACGACGGAGTGGAAGTGGACAAGGTGTGGACCTGTCCGGAAGCAAACTGGTTTAGTGACAAATTTTTCATTTGATTAGATACCAAGTCTACAGGGCGAGTGCATGTGGACCCCACAATGCCATCGGCATGTGGTCCAGGAACTGACGTAGACTCATGTCTTGTTCTCGGTGCATCAAGAATAATCTCATACAAAATGCCAGACTGAGAGTAAATTAGATCTAACTGTTGGACTTTCAAGATAGCTTGTTCCTCAGTCACAATGCCGGACATCGAAACATCCTTAGCAATGTATGGAAGTAAATACTTGAGGAACCATTCCAACAGGAACTCTAGAGGAATGTTTGCTTTCACTAATCTCTTCCACCGATGCCACTCTTGAACATGGTCAAAAATATGTGTGGCCTTATTCTGGCGGAAGGTGGACAACAACTCAGTACCAGTGTCATAATGAACCGATAACTGGAAATGGTCTAAGAAAACCAAAGAAATCTCGTTGAATCCCCTATAGGTATTTCTAGGCAACTCTACATACCACTTCACGGCTTCCCCCATGAGGGTGCGTTGAAATAGTCGTAATCGAATGGAATCATGATTCAAAGAGTTGGAGGAGCACCGAAGGTGAAACATTGTGACATGATCTCTCAGGTCCTCGCCACCTTTCCCCTCAAACTTCGGAATGTCCGAAGGGAGCTTGGTAGGGACCGGGGGCCAAGTAGGGTCATGACACACCGGACCATTTGTGAGCTTCGAAAGGTCCAAGAAATTCAAACGTGCAAGGAACGGGAGCTGAGGCTGGAAAGCTTGATTATAAGCTCCCATAAAAGGTTGGTTAAACAGAACTGTGTTATAGGATGGACCAAAAGCTTGATCATAAGGATTAAACTACTGATAATGAGGACCTGACGGCCCATAAGCTTTCCCATGGCCATAATATGGATAACCTCCCCCTGCCTAACCCATTTGAGAGTAAGCAGGTATATGCGTGTTTTGAGCACCATATTGGGATGGTGGGTGATACTGGTGGCCAGCACCGACTGTGTTGTAGTAAGGGTTGCCACCATGACTATGGGGCATGTATGTATTATTCATAGCGGGAACCGTGTTGTAATGACCGTAATGGTATGGTATGTTCCCACCCCCAACATTAGGATTATATTGAGCAGTCGTGTGGTGACCAGAAGCATGAGAAGCATTCCCAACTCCAATATGGGTGTGACTAGTAGCAGGGTTGGTGGTGTGATGTCCATGTGGATAGGAAATATTCCCACCCCCTACATTAGCATTACTAGTGGCGGAAGTGGACGCAAAAGTATGTAGTATGTGTCCACCCCTGTGGTTGGGAGGAACGGTATAATGTGCAAAAGTAGTCCTGGGTTGACGAGTAGCGATGCGTGTATTAGGTTCTGGATGGCGAGTCGTATTCTGAACAACATTCCGGTTAGGTTGGGTATTCCTAGGAGGTGGTCGTGTTCCAACATTAGCATTGTTAGGAATCTGACCAGCCCCCATACTATGTGAGCGGGTGGACAACGTAGTGCCCCCAACGAGGGTAGTGCCCCTAATGGGTATAGTATGGCCAACACTTTGACTAGTGCCAGCGTGAGTACCAACCGTAGTGGAAGGTTCGATAGTACTATGACTAAGCATACCAAAAGAGAGTGTGGTGGGGTTGATCATAGGGCCAGTATCATCATGAGTCTCAGGCCTCCCATATCTATAATCGCGTGTAAATGAAGGAATGAAAGGCTCGTCATGTTCTCCTTCCTCGGGTAAGTTGAGCATCCCATAAAGATAATTATCCGGATTCGAAGGATCAAACGGATCCCAATCAGGTGGATTAGGACAAATAGAACTAGGTTGAGTCTCAGGTGGATCACCTCCCCAATCCTCACGAGGAGTATGGGGATCAGAAGTATGTTCAACTCTACCCGAAGGAGTAGAAGGATCTTTCCCGATATTGGAATGTGTAGTCATGTAGTCTTCAACGTAAGTCACATAAGAATCTGAAGACTTAGAGGGAGCCCTCCAACGTCCTCTAGCAATACGGAATGTAGCTAAAGCTAGCTTTAAACCAACCAACCAACGGGACCGACGGAGAGTAGGGCTCCGTGCCACGTTATCTCCGGAGAGAGACACAACATCTCCTAAAGGCCAACTATCGATCAAAAACAGTAAATCAAAAGCACACACCTAAAGAAACTATAGCCAAGAGCAGTCAAACAGAGATGCTAAATGAGCTCCCGACATTAGAGCTGGTATGTTTCACCTAGGAGAGGCTTGAGACTCCCAGACTATAGCCGGAGGTAACAAAATTAGTTATAGAGACACCCAGGCTTCACTGCGTTGAAAGGGTCAAGTCCACTTCACGAACACAACTGCGATGTCCAATCCCTATCTGACTCAGGACACAAACAACATAACCACTGCAAGTACCCTATGCGGTACCTAGGTAAGGAAACTATGTTCACCGTAAGATAACCAATGCTTAGGGGGACATTTGCAGATAGCACCCGTCGTATGGGCAGGGTAGCTAAGCCCAAAGCACAAGAGGACGAACCTGCGGTACCCCCAGATACGAACAAATCCTGGATATATCTCCCACGTTTAGCCGATATCAGAGGGATATCTCCTCAACCAACCTCCCATGACCTCGTGCTTAACTCTGGATTGAGTAGAGCTTCTTGAGAACACCGATCTATACCATGGATTCCTCCACTCCTTGGTTAGACACCTAATGTTTCGTCTAGTAGTCTTGGATTGTTAACTCACAATGATCTATTCCAAGACTCTAAACCTATGCTAGTTGGTGTAATGTCCCCTCCTATCATACCAGCCTGATAGAGAGGATCATTGTGCTACAACTGGGCATCTAGCCCCATGATCTTATTCATAAGCATTCATATATTATAACAGGCATATGAAGATGCATAAATATTTTAATGAACACAGCGGAAGTAAATTTTAAATACTCATTCGCCATACATTCAAGATATTCCTCAATTAAACAATTGAAGGATAGCACAATAGAATACTTATCTTAATCAAGTAGTCCCTAAGCAACCAGCTACGCTTCTGCAACGTTCCACCCAACCGTAGGCCAGTGTGCTCCTTAATCTCTCAGCACCACTGCCACCCCCCGAGCTGGGCATGATCTCCACAAGGAACTAGGGAACAACAGGGTCTCACATAGCCATAGCTACACCAGAATCAGCCATACCAACCAGCAATTGGGTTTCTGAGGTGGCTAGGAGATGGATGCATATAACAGCAAGGGCATAAGTGTTGGGTATGAGGGAAATCGTTTGTACAGTGACATGCATGATAATGTTCCCCCTAAGATTCAGAAAAACGTGGGAAGGTTAAAAACGAGCAATGGAGGTTTGGGGAAAACCCCAGGTAGCAGAAAATGTTTTTAGGAAAAACGCCCATGGAAATTCGGGGACAAAATGAACTCCATACAGTCCCAAATCGCAGCCCCTCCTTCCCAGCTACTATCCAAAACCAAAAACGAGTTTTTGGGGCAAGGAGAACCCTGCGTTTTTGATGAAAAACGTGACTATAACTCCCAGCCGTCTCTATCTGCGTGAGAGGATGAATGCCATGGGTGAAGAATGGCTTTTGGGCCAATTTCATGGGGGTTTTCTTGCCCAGCAAACCAAAACCCGATTTCCCAGGTTGCTGTCTTGCCCATACACGAAAATTGACAGCCATACCTCTCCCATCCCAAGGCATTAATTATCTCAACCAATTATTGGAAGGATTAAATGATTCGGTGCATGAGGCCAAATGGGTAGCTGAGAGTTCATGGTTTCCTCAATGAAAATGGCTTAACACCATGGCTCAAGGGTTTGGTTATTTTCCCTCCCTATTCCTTGTAAAGATCATGCCCCCATCTCTTTGTTGCATTGCGTAGCCGGTTGTGGGTTTTTCATTAAAATTGCTTGTCTACATGATGTCCAATTTTACATTGTGCTCCGCTAGCACAAGAACCATATGCATCTATTTTAATTGCCGATACATAAGACGACAAATCAGTGGTGGGGCCTTGGCCTTGAGCTCCTCACCATGACTAAATAACAATATTTACATCATTTACAATATTAATGCAATAGGGTCAAGCTGGGGACATTACATTCCCCTACCCTTGGAATAACACCGTCCTCGGTGTTCCAACACTTCGGAAATAAATACCCGCTTTACATATGTCCAAAATTCACAAAATGTGGTAGGTTTGTCCTGCAATTCACCCTTTACTTGGATCTTTCAGGACTAAGTCCTTTGGTTTTTTTTTTACAAACTGTTCTTGCTGGCTAGGACCTTCTAGCCCTGCATGAGGACATTGTTCCAAAACAATTCCTTCTTTTTCTTTTCCTTCCAACTGGCCCACGAACTTGGAGAATTTACAGTTTCTGCCTCTTGATATTCTCTTGTTGGGAAGTCACGGATGCAATGATTTCCTCCACATCCCCAACATTTCATTGGCGGCTTTATCTTTTACCGGTCCATTTCCTTTGAGTCTTCCCACCTGGAACGTTTCTTACTCGGACAATTGGATGAATGCTTCTTCGTTGATCCACTTTCCTTTCCCTTGCTGATTGCTCCCAGAATGCTTTTTACCTCTTTTTGCAGACGAATAGAGTCCCGCAAAGCCTCATGGTTTATCTCATTCTGTTGCCTCTGTAGCTTGAGCATCTCCCCAAGATTTTCTTGGGTCCTGGCAATTGTTTGAAGAAGACTTTCAGCCAACTCTAATAGCCCTCGGTCTGTTGCCATGGTCAATGGGCACAACAAAACACACTTTGCTTACTAGCAACACTTTCTTGTGCCGGCTACAACCAATTGTTTCACTTTCTTACCTGTGAAATTCATCATGGGAATTCTTTGTTAGGACAAGCATAACATATCATTAAGATTAGTCAATTATTTTCCTAATCGACATGGAATGTCCATGCTTTATTCATGGGATTTTCACACTTTTCATGCTTTCCCAACATACACATGAACTCATTCATGTTCATCCTTTCACAAGAAATTTACCATTTTAGCATTCACAATTCATCTCAAGCAATTAAACACAATCTATTTTCAGCCATGATATGCACTCAACAATCTTTTGTTTTATAAATGCATCCATCAAAAGGAAAGAGAAGAGTAGGGGTTTCTCCCTCTTAGTCTTGTTCTATAATGGAGCTACACCACCGCTGTGGTTTCATGCTCCTTAGTCTTTTTCACTTCAATGTGAATGCTTTGACTTTCCTTTCTTGGCTATGACACTTAGTGTCTAAGGTCTGCATATGGATTTTCGACTAGGGCACCCTTCCCATTATTGCCTACAGAACCGTGGGTTGCTAGGATCCACTTGTATCCACTAGCACCATTTTTCATTACTGCTCATACGGAGCTCCTTAGGACGGTCACATGTCCACATGCATCTCTAGGATGCCTTCATAATCCTGGCTTCCAGCAATACCTACACTCAAACATTGAATTAATTCACATGTTTAGTTCATTTTCATAGGGTTTTTCTCTAAAAAAGAATTTTAGGAAATCATAACCAAATCATATACACACGTATATTCATGAGCAAGAAGCTGCAAGGTAACTGAATACTTATCTGTATTGGATGTCGGCACTTTACTCCACAGGATCCTTCTTCGCTTTCCAAGCATTGGATTTCCCGTGGATACAACAACGAATGTTGGGCCAGCACGCAGGCTACTCCACAACCATTCAAATAGGCAATGCCATGCCAGTACGCTGACTGGTTTTATCAATTGTTTTAAGGGGTGTTGGGCCAGCGTACACACTGCTTTACCATATCAAGTGGTTAATGCCCAACTAGTCACTCTTTGGACTTATCAAGAACTTTATAGCGTTCAACCAGCTATTCCCTGGATTTCTTAATAATTTATATCGCCCACTCATTTACTCTCTGGATTTACCAGCAATTCATATCGCCCACTCATTTACTTTCTGGGTTTACCAGCAATTCATAATCTTTTAGGGTCTTTCCTTCCTGCAATGACCAAGGTTTCCAACAAAGAAACAATAGTGTATCAGCTTAGCTGTTAGAAGACTTATATCTGTAATCTTCATTATTTCAAACAAGACATAAATGAAAACGAATACTTATCTGTATTGTGCGTTTCCCCTCTGGTCCACAGGATCCTGCTTCGCTTCTGCAAGCCTTGGGATCGCCTATGGACTTGGATATAGTTAATTCTTATCCATTACGCCTCCCCATCGGCTGGATTTACCAAGCATTTGGTGGTGCCCAACCAGTCCCATACCTGGTTGGCCCTCCCCAGTGCCGAGCCAGCACATTCATCTAGGTCATCGACCAATGGAAGGAAACTGCGCCACTGACCATCATAGGTCAAGGCTCTACTAAGGATCCATAGGTATCTCAGGGTTTTCAGTCAGTCATCGGCGCCCGCCCTCCCACTGCTGTACCAATAGAGATTTCAGGGTTTTCAGTCAGTCATCGGTGCCCGCCCTCCCACTGCTGACCCAATAGGCATCTCAGGGTTTTCAGTCAGTCATCGGCGCCCGCCCTCCCACTGCTGACCCAATAGGCATCTCAGGGTTTTCAGTCAGTCATCGGCGCCCGCCCTCCCACTACTGACCCAATAGAGATTTCATGCCTTTACCAATGCCACCACACCTTCTTGCACCATAACCCTTCACACCCATCAGCTCTTCATTTATACAAGGACACCACTCCTCTTTTTGTGTAAATCGGTGGTTCCTTTTAGGAACTTTATAGGTGACTTTCTTGACTGTAGGTTGACATGACCCCTACTCACACAAGGATGATACCTTCTCTTATTACACAGCTCTTCGGGACTGTCCATCCCTTCTGGTAATATTTCACGTGAGCATAGAAAGGTTGCCAATTCCCATACAGTCTCTTTGAGTACCCTTCTTCACTTTGCCCTTTAAGGTGCAGTATCAATCTGCATCTGTGTAGGCTGACAACACAAGAAGGATAAGCAAGCTCATCAGTATTGCTATTCAATTCTTAACCACATTCCATATCATTCACTACCAAGTATTGAAACACCAAGAATGCGTCCATTCCCTTAGGGTGTAGTCAATATTGAAAACCCTATCATGACCCAGCACCAGAAAAGGTGTGCACCCCCTTTCCGATGTGCGCCATGTAGGCCCTAATCATACTCAAGCAATCTGCAATGATATAAATAAGATAGAGCATGCTCTGCGTATTAACCCTAATAATTTAGACATGCATGTTCTTGTCTAGGGTCACGGAATACTCATTCAGTTTGCAGATTTGTCTCACATGCCTTCTGGGCATAGCTTTACCATCTCACTTTCATGTTTTACCGTCATGCAGTTTGGCTGAGATATTATCAATGGCGTTTCACCCGAAACCCATTTCCAAAGCATGGGGTCTTTCCCATCTGGTTTGGCTTCTGCAGGCCATCACACATGATCCTCCTGCAATGTGTCATCCTGGCACATTTTATCAAATAGCCAAACCGTCAACAACATTTAGCAATAAGCTTCAAATACGATTGTTCCCTAACCAATCAATAGTATTCATAAATAATTCAATATGAATTTACAATTCCGTCTCCTACAGAAATTAGTTTTCTTATCCATGAGGCTATCCTCATATTGCTTGGCTCCTGTAAGGGACACCACTCTGCCCGTTATGGTCTTATGCCTGCTGCCATGCATGAGCATCCACTTACAGCATGTCCTCCTGACACATTTTCATATAAGCCAAACAGTCATTAGCAATTATTAGCAAAATTTCAAATCCGAAATATTTACCAATCTGAGATTTACAACTGTTCTTACTAACAGAGCTTAGAGCTCTCAACCATGAGATTCCTTCTCATAAGCTGTAGATCAACTTTCACAGTCATATCATTCATACAACTCTGTCCTTCCACAGAGCATTCTAGCAACCCATCGATCATGATTGGGATCTTCATGCACTTACTATTCTGCATTCATAACAGCCCATGAAATGGTCCTAGAATTATCATCAATTCATCATTTCATTCATTATTTATTTTGCAATGACATATGTATCATCCCTATGCATTCATACAATGCATCACAATATTTATAAAATATCTTAATGCACATCTACTCAATGCTACCTTGCATTGTTTCATGAGTACTATGCATTCAAGCATATTATGATCAAAACATGACTATCTCATATAACCTGCATTACCATAATTAGGACCACCAGTCCTCACTTGCTTGGGTTATTAAGCACATAACCAATCATACTCATGGCATGATATAAATTCACATGAATGCATTAAGATTTCTAAACAGTCATAGGGTGTAAGGGTCATTCCCTTCACTTACCCACACCTCACCAAGCTTGGTAGGTTAACAGCCCCAGTCGATATTCAATATTACATGCAAATTAGCTCAACATAGCTCAAACATAGTTGAAGAGATCTTACCAAATCCCCTTTCAACATTCATGCAATTTGGCACCAATAATCATTACCTGCATGGGTACCATTAACATCATCTGATGTCACCTGATCAGTTGGCCTCTTACCAAGGTTGCTCAGTCCTTTTTCCAACTTTATGATCACAGATTCGTTGCGCCATCCTTTCTGCATAAGGTTGTTGGCTTCATGCAACAACATCCTCAGAACATTTAGCCATGCTCTTTGTTATCTTTGGTCCTACAACCAATACCAACATCAATAGTGATTATCAACCACAATATTCTACATTAGTGGTTTATTGCATATGCTGACTTCATTATTCTACCAATGTGCAATATCCCATTTATGCACAGGCGTTTCTATATGCATTATGCAATTTGTTAAGATGCCATCTAGTGCATATACATCTATGTAATCCTTTACCTTTTTAACATTTTCATGCCATATGACAATTTCATAATTATAAGTATGATAACAAATAGAGGTTTAAGAAATTCTTCCCTTTTTGATCCCTCATCGTAACATGGAATTCCTCTTCCATATCATGCAATTGCAAGGATTGCCCATATTCACAACAGAATTTGTTGGTCAAAACAGCCGTTGGCACTCTTCTGCACTAAATATCTATAATATATGTAGACCTCATTCAAACTCTGGTCATGCATCATCGTTCCCTGCTGGACAAGCTTTCCAATGCCTGTCTTCATGCTCCATTCCGACACCGGGTGTGGAAACTGCATCTTTTCAAAAACGACAACTTTCACTCCAATCCTGCACATTTTACACAGTTGCATTTTGGTCCAGAATTCCAACTTTAGCCACCTGTGGAAGAAAATCTATGAGGAATCACAAAAACTTTTCTATCGGGTGGAGTTAGTCCATATAACAAAGAACACTCAGCAATGCACGGATTTCAATTCCGATGCACCATTCATCTTCTATGAATTTCTGGGTTTGACTACTTCTCACTTTTCACATTTTTCCAAAATTCCAAATTTTGGGCCAAAAATGGCTATCTCCCAAACGGTGCATTTCTGAAAAATCTTCGTCTAACGGAAACTGTCCGTCTTAATAAGAATATGAAATGTCTAGTTCAGTAAAAATTTTGATTCCCACATCTAGGGTCACTTTTACTGCCCACAAGCTTTTCAAAATCCCGAAAAAGTGGCCCAGAACAGTGCTTTTTGGTCTTCTTGATCATCCCGGCTTCACCTCCTTTGGATTTTGGCTCCAAGATTCTGATCTTAACATCGTGCCTGCTTCATGGCCGTGCCTGATCAATTTCAGCTCAAACCGACCTTCCGTCAAGCCTCGGGACTCCGTCCTTCAAAAGTCACTATTACCCATTTTCTGTCAAATCGGAGTGTAATGGGCTAGGGGTCTTCACTGGTTCTTTCATGGCCCTCGTCAATGGCCTCCGAGCCCCATTCCATTTTTTTATTTTTTTTCTCTTCGCGCGGGCCGGTTCTCCGAACGCTTCCGCAACGCGGACCGGTTCTCCGAACGCTTCCGAAATGTGGAGCAGTTCGGCGAACGCTTCCGAAATTCGGAGCAGTTCGGCGAACGCTTCTGCAATGCGGAGTAGTTCGGCGAATGCTTCTGCAATGGCGGGGCGATTAGCTGAATGCTCCTGCCACTACGGAGCCATTCGGCGAATGCTCCCACAACTGCGCAACCATTCGGCGAAGGCTTCCGCCGTTCCGGAGCCGTTCGCGGAATGCTTCCCCGATTTCGGGCGGTTTTGCGGAAAGCTTTCGAAATTTCGGGGCGATTGGGTGAAGTCTTCCGCAAATTTCGGAACGCTTCGCCGACGTCTTCTGCAAATTTCAGAATGACTCGCCGAAGTCTTCCGCAAATTTCGGAACGACTCGCCGAAGTCTTCCGCAAATTTCGGAACAACTTCCCGAAGTCTTTCGCAAATTTCGGAACAACTTCCCGAATTCTTCCTCTTTTTTGGAGGAATTAGCCGAATTTTTCCGCGTTGCGGAACAACTCGCGGAATCCTTCCGCAATTTCGGAAGAGAATTCCTTCCGCAAATTTTGAAAGAGAATTCCTTCCGAAAACTTCCCTTCGCAAATTTCGGAAAAATTCGCAGAATGCTTCCGAAATTTTGGAAAGATTCGTTGAATGCTTCCGTAGCTGCGGAAGACATTCGGGAATTCTTTCCGAAACAGTCTTTGAACAGTATTAAACAAAATTTTAAAACACTTAAGAAAAATTTAAAAAACTTTCTTTTCTTATGACTGCAAGTGGATTTAGCCCATAGAGGCCCAATGCTGCAACCAGCAGCTCTGATACCAAATGTAATGTCCACTCCTATCATACCAGCCTGATAGAGAGGATCATTGTGCTACAACTGGGCATCTATCCCCATGATCTTATTCATAAGCATTCATATATTATAACAGGCATATGAAGATGCATAAATATTTTAATGAACACAGCGGAAGTAAATTTTAAATACTCATTCGCCATACATTCAAGATATTCCTCAATTAAACAATTGAAGGATAGCACAATAAATACTTATCTTAATCAAGTAGTCCCTAAGCAACCAGCTACGCTTCTACAACGTTCCACCCAACCGTAGGCCAGTGTGCTCCTTAATCTCTCAGCACCACTGCCACCCCCGAGCTGGGCATGATCTCCACAAGGAACTAGGGAACAACAGGGTCTCACATAGCCATAGATACACCAGAATCAGCCATACCAACCAGCAATTGGGTTTCTGAGGTGGCTAGGAGATGGATGCATATAACAGCAAGGGCATAAGTGTTGGGTATGAGGGAAATCGGTTGTACAGTGACAGGCATGATAATGTTCCCCCTAAGCTTCAGAAAAATGTGGGAAGGTTAAAAACGAGCAATGGAGGTTTGGGGAAAACCCCAGGTAGCAGAAAACGTTTTTAGGAAAAACGCCCATGGCAATTCGGGGACAAAATGAACTCCATACAGTCCCAAATCGCAGCCCCTCCTTCCCAGCTACTATCCAAAACCAAAAACGAGTTTTTGGGGCAAGGATAACCCTTCGTTTTTTATGAAAAACGTGACTGTAACTCCCAGCGATCTCTATCTGCGTGAGAGGATGAATGCCATGGGTGAAGAATGGCTTTTGGGCCAATTTCATGGGGGTTTTCTTGCCCAGCAAACCAAAACCCGATTTCCCAGGTTGTTGTCTTGCCCATACACGAAAATTGACAGCCATACCTCTCCCATCCCAAGGCATTAATTATCTCAACCAATTATTGGAAGGATTAAATGATTGGGTGCATGAGGCCAAATGGGTAGTTGAGAGTTCATGGTTTCTTCAATGAAAATGGATTAACACCATGGCTCAAGGGTTTGGTTATTTTTCCTCCCTATTCCTTGTAAAGATCATGCCCCCATCTCTTTGTTGCATTGCGTAGCCGGTTGTGGGTTTTTCATTAAAATTGCTTGTCTACATGATGTCCGATTTTACATTGTGCTCCGCTAGCACAAGAACCATATGCATCTATTTTAATTGCCGATACATAAGACGACAAATCAGTGGCGGGGCCTTGGCCTTGAGCTCCTCACCATGACTAAATAACAATATTTACATCATTTACAATATTAATGCAATAGGGTCAAGTTGGAGACATTACAGTTGGTGTACCTTATAAATAAAATCAATCTAGTCAATTTTAATGATTAAGCATTAATTTTAGTGGTTGTGGTTACGCAAGGGATATGATCGTGAAACTAGTGATGTGTAGACTCAATAGTATGCAAAATCGTCCAATCCTAGACTCATCTATCCAATAAAACAATGTCACTAATATGCAAAATCAACCAACAATTCCAAAATAAAGATGCAATCTTTTATCTTTTCAATGCACAAGAAGAACCTAAAATGAAGGCAACAAGCACTCATTGCAAGATGCAGTACATGAAAGTAAAATATTTTTGTATTTTCGCTTATAAACAAGAAGGAACATGCAAAAAACTAAATGAATATTTTTGTATTTTTTCAATATAAATGGAATGAAAAAATGCAAGCAAAATCCTACTATTCAGTCACTGAAGTGCCGAGAAGATCACTAAGACAACCCAACAGATCCTAAACAGCAAGACTCGGCCAAAGGAGTGATCTCAAAAGGAAGAAAACAAGAGGCCAAAACAAAATATTGGTAAAAAACCAAGAAGGCTCAACCAAGATAAACGAAGAGATCTAGTCACAACCAAGGCATGAAACAGTCAAGAAAGAGGCCAACAAAGACTCAGGAACCAACCAAACTCACCCAGCAATAACCAATAGCCATAAACCAACAAAAGCTGGAGTTACATGCTACTGTCGAAGGAATACCTACAGGTACCCGCAAGCAGTAGAGTAAACAGAGGCGGGTAGACGTGGGCAGAACTAAGCTAGCCCGTGGATGAGGAAAGGCAAATGGGCAATTCAAGAGTCCAGAGGCTTAGAAAAAACAAGTTTTCTATGGTGTATCTTAATGGCCAATCAGTGACACAGAGCTTCAATAAACAACAACTCTAATTAAGGACTAATGCTCAAAAAATTTCCCAAACATGGATGTTTTCCCTAGCGGAGTCGCCATTTCTATATTGGAGAAAACTCACTATGGCTTGGGAATACCACAACAGACAGATGACTACCATAAATCTACTCAATTCTCAAAGCAATGCTATTATAAATGACAATGTTAAGGCAATGGAGAAATGTAACCAACCTCGATCCAAACGTTTGATGTAGATCCCCGTTGGAGCTTTCAATCCACGCACTTGTAATCTACAAATTAGTCTTGACAGCCAATATCCAACAAGTACATATAATATATAAATGGAATTAACATTATCAATAACAACGGTCCATAATATCATAAGCAAATGTAACCCAATGTATAATAAATGACATTCACACCATGAATGGACGAGAATATGAGTATTTCTATTAAAGAACAAGAAGAAGTACAAAGTGATACGACCTCTTGCCGGCAACCAATCTGAACCAAGATCTAGATCAATCCACTTGTGCCTCCACCACTTCAATCCTCCATGAATGGAAAACTCAAACTAGAAAGGAGTTTGGAAGGTGAACATAAATGGTTCACAACTACAAGGATCAATGAGTGCAGACTCAAGATAGGGCAAAAATCCACTAGAGTTCTCTTACGATTCCCTTCTTCCTCCCATCCATAAGCCATATGTGCTCAATATATAGTCCTCTCAAAGGTAGGTGAAAGGACACATCGAAGCGTTACTTGGGCAGATGGAGATCCAAAGGTCACCCAATGACCACTTTTTGGGAGTAAAAAGTAATTAATAGTGGTTTTTACCATTTTACATGCTACCCGCGGGCTATAGGGATGCAAGTCGCAGGTACGCCTGCTAAAGTGATGCAATAGGCGGGTAGGAATAAAAATAGGGAAAACTAGTATCACTAAAGGATAAAAATGGTTCTGAGTCACTGAAATGGATTCTACAGGCCAAACAATGTTGATGCTCACAGGGTGGAAGATTTCTGTGTAACACCTCACGTGTAAGTACATGGTACATGGGGTTCGAGTCGGCAACAATAGTGGTGGTGCGGAGCAAGATATAGTGTCAGAACTTCTGGACGGCGATGACCGCCACAAATGCGAGTTTTTCGACATGTGAATATCTAGTTTCAGCATCATCCAGACCCTTACTTGCATAGCATATTACATGTTCCTGGGCATTTTGATCCTCCTGTACCAAAACCATGGCGATAGTGGTAGCAGAAGTGGCGAGATATAATATGTAATCTCGATAATAATTGGGAGGTTGGAGCACGGGAGCATGCGTAATGGCATGTTTGATACTGTCGAAGGATTTTTGAGCTTGGTCATCCCAAATAAATGGGACTCCCTTCTTGAGCAGTCTCATGTACCCCTGAGTCTTCTCCACGAAATTGCAAACAAAACATCTTAAATAAGTCGCCTTCCCTTGGAGACTTTGAAGTTCTGTCACATTAGTCGGGGGTGGTAGGTTGATTATGGCCTCCACCTTTAAGGAATCAATGCAGATCCCATCCTTTGAAACGATAAAACCTAAGAGGCTTCTGGACTCAACGCAAAAGATACACTTATTCCACAAAGTCCTTAATGTCATGGAAGGCATACGACATAACCCGCTGAAACGTGGCGCCCACATTTTTAAGGCCAAACAGGAGTTTGTGGTATGCAAATGTTTCCCATGGGCAGATGAAATCAGTCTTATGTTGGTCGGCTAGGTTGATAACAATTTGGTTGTAACTAGAAAAGCCATCCATAAATGAGAATATGACGCTTTCGGCACAGTTGTCGATGATCTGGTCGATGAAGGGGGTCGGGTAGTTGTCTTTTGGACAAGCCCAGTTAAGATCCCGATAATCAGCACAGACGTGAATGGTGCCCTGATTTTTGTTCACAAGAACGATGTTTGACACCCAATCCATCAATAAGACATGATAAATAAAACCAACCTTTAAGAGCTTTTCATTTTCTGCCTTAATTGCCACAGTCTTTCGGGGGTGTACCGGTCGTAACTTTTGGTGTACAGGTTTGATGTCGGGATAGGTTTTTATTTCATGAGAAACAATTGCGGGCTCTATCCCAGGCATCTCCTCATAGGAACAAGCAAATGCGTCTCGAAATTGCTTGAATAAGGCCATGCTAACAGCTATTTCTTCAAGGGAACACTTCTGGCCTATTCCACTATACCATATTTCACCGCGATGTCTACCGGGATGGTTGGGTCAATATTGGCCAAGTTTCCATCGGTGTCCGTAAGACATGTAAGAATGGGAGAATGAGGGAACGGGTAGATATCTGGTGAAAAGAGGATATGGATGTTTTCCTCTATGTACTCCAAAGGAGGAAGAAAATATGACCTATGGTGGAGATCATCCCACGGACCGTTGTCAACATTCATAACTTCCATGATGGACTCATCTGAATTAAAAGTCCGAAGTAAGAGATCAGGTAGAGATGATGTCCGTCGTAGAGAACAGGATGGAGAGGCCACGGTTAAATGGTCCTCTGGTGCTGATTGGATAGCCTCATAAATACGTTCAGCGGGTGAAAGAGGCATTATATCTCCAAACAGATGTGTTGTGGCTTCATCCAGTACAAGCCAAGCATCGGTACAGTGAGATAAAATATCTATGGAGATCATGTTCACCGTAGCAACATGATTAGAGGGGTATGCAGCTGAAAAAATTCCCATGAGAGATGAATCTTTCAAAAGGCCAACCCCTACACTATCATACTGTTTTGACATATGTCCAATGGAAGGAACATGGTCACCAGGATGAGTTGTAGCGTCTAGTGTACAAAAATCTAATTGGTCGATAGTAACAATTCGTCCTTGGTGGGGGAATTGTACTATGAGGAAGACTGAAGAGGCTACCTCCTGCATGGTGTAAAACCAATTGCGACCAAGCAAGAGATTATAATCTAACGTGGTCGAGACCACTTCCACGTTGATGGTTATGGTCTTTCCACCCAACTCAACTACAAGAGCTTGTAAGATCCCATGAGGTTGAAAGCCACGCCCGTCAAATGCTTTCAACGTGGTAGGAGAACGATTCAATTCAAGGGAGCCAATGGCTCTCCAATAAGCGATTGACATGACAGAAGTGGAGGCGCCTTCGTCTAAAACGGTACGATGGACAATCTTCCTAGCAATGTTCGCAGAAACTTGGAATGTGAGCTAGTGTGAGAGCCACGACTTAAAGTTGTCAAGTCGGAACATCATGGTATTCGAGGAATCGGGGTCGATTGCACCGATGGCTGCAAGGAGAGTTTTGCGTTGATTAGGACAATTCTGTAAAAATTCCAGGGTAGACATGGCACAAGGAGCTTGTGCCAAGTCTTCTATGATATTGTAATTTTGTGCCGCCTGGGCGTTGGGATTGAAAATAGTTTTTTGAATCATACTCTATGGCAGTCGCAATATCAAATCTAAGGAGGGCTTCTCAATGTTGAGAGAAGTTGATGGTACAGTAACATCAACTAAGGAGTCGAAAGTGTTTTTAGCATTACTTCCAGTGAATTCCTTCGACGTGACCGGTTCGTAAGATCGCGAGCGAGTGTTCAAATTGATCGTCTCGTTACGTAGCATGAGAACATGCACGGTATTGGATGGTTCCCCCTGGGCTGGGGGGGTTTGAGAAATCATCTGGTGGTTTTGAGTAGGAAACGGATCATTGAGTACTGTGGAAGTTGGTTAACCCCTAAGAAACTTTTGTACTTCGTCTCTATGGGGACAGTCTTTGGACAAATGTTCATCTCCGCACAGTAAAAAAGGATACTTTAGTTTCCTTTTCTGCTTGGTATCGTCAGGAGTGCTCTTTTGTTCCTACTGGGTAGAAGAATTTTTGGGTTTCCCCTTGTTCTTCTTTTTACCGCCGGATTTCTAAGATGAAGCTGATTGGAAAAAATTCACCTCTTAAGTTACAGCAGGAGCGGTGGACTTGGTGGTGCTGTGGCCATCCGGAGTCGGGTTGGATGATCCATCAGTGCTAGCAACAGGATGGGTGCTAAGGGAACCAATGATTCCATCAGTTTGGAGTCCCTTATGTGGTTTCGCAGGGTCATTAACGTCACGGGGTGCGTCAGGCAGAATATCAAACAAAGTGCTAGATTGAGTGTAGACTAGGTCTAGCACATGGGTACTTGCGATGGCTTGTTCTTCGGTGATAGCACCTCACATAGCAACGTCTCTCGCTATGGTAGGGATGAGGGATTTTGTGAACCAGTCTGCTAGGATCTGATCTGGAATGGGAGCTTTAATGAGACGTCGTCTCCTTCGCCACTCGTGGATATGATCCAAAATGTGAGTGGCGGTATTCTGACGGAGAGAGGTTAAAAGATCAGTACCAGTCTCATACCATATGGGTAGCTAGAAATGTGTCAAAAATTTCATGGCAAGAGAACCAAAATCAAGAAAAGAGTGTGGTGGCAACTCAATGTACCACTTGGCAGCCGAACCGGTGAGAGTTCTTTGAAACAATCTAAGATGAATTGAATTGTCCATTAAGGAATTAGATGAACACCATAAGTGGTATGTCATCACATGGTTTTTAGGGTCTTCACCTAGCTTGCCGTCAAACTTGGGGATATCAAACAGAATTTTCACCGGAATCAGTGGCCAGTTAGATCCGTGGTAAATAGGATCGTTGGTTAAATGGGATAGGTCAGGTAGGACCAAAGTAGCCAGGAAGGGCAGCTGTGGGTTAGGCTTCATGTATTGATAATAAGGATAAGGCATGTAAGGACCAAACTGACCATAAGGTGTACCAGGAGGGAATTGACCGTAGGGGGTGTGTCGCCCGGACTGTAAGGAGCTCCGCCACCATAAGGTGGGGGTCTGCCTCCACCTCCGGGAGGGGGTGGAGGTCCGCTGCCACCACTGGGAGTAGGTGGGGGTCCATAACCGTAATGAGGTGGCCCACCACCGCCTCCGCCTGGAAGGGGTGGTGGACCACTTCCATCGCCAGAAGGATGGGAGCCCCCACCACCTCCACTGACGGAAGGATGAGGGTCTCTACCATCGCCACCACCATAGTAATTAGGTCCTCCACCGCCTTCGCCTAGAGGGGGTGGTGGACCACCTCCACCACCCGAAGGGAAATGTCCTCCTCCACCATGATAGGGTGGTCCCCCGCTGCCTCCGCTGGGAGGGGGTGGTGGACCATTCCTGCCACCTTCGGAAGGGTGAGGGATGTTATAGGTAAAATGAGGTGGGCCTCCACCAAGTTTAGGTGGGGGACTGCCGCCTCCAGCAGGAGGTGGGGGAGGGCCGATCGGGGGTGGTGGTACCTGAGGGATAGTCGGTTGGGGTCCGTGTTGCAACACAGGTTGTTGCCCCCATAGAGTGTATGGATTCCCAGGATAAGGTATCCTGTATGGTGCGTTTCCGGGATTAGGTTGACCCAGCACAGGGATAACAGAACCTGCATACGCTTGACTCCATAATGGTTCAGTTACATTTGACAGCACCCCAACCAAGGATAATTTTAGGGGAGAAATTTAGACCATGGGCTATTTTTCCATTTTTTTTCCAGAAAACGATTCACCAATTTGCATTTTTTGAAGCCCCGTTTTGCCCAATTTTGATGGGGTGTTATGTGGAATTCTGCCCTACGGATAAGTCAAAATTCCCTTAGGCTAAAGTAGACTCTAACTAACTCTAGGCTAAGAACAGACAAAACAAATGCTACCTTGAATCCCTAGATCTAACAAATATCTTAGGATTAAAATGCTGAAGAGAATAGAAGGAGTTTAAATGACCTTATGTCTAAACGCTTGTCTTTGGTATTTTCTCCAAGCTCCAAGTCCTCACAAGTAAACCTGTTAAAATGGAACCAAAACACAAGCATGTACTATTCTCTAGCAATCTGAAACATGAGTTAGGATCTAAATCTATGAAAGATACAAATCATATCATTAAAACAAGATTAACACAAATGATTTGGGAAAACAAGACAAGTTATTCCATTACAACTTGAAGATTACTTACAAAGGGTGCTTGATGTCCAAGCCAATCCTCCAACTCCAAGTGTCTTCTCCTCTAGCTATCTCCATAATGCTGCAAGACCATAAGTTTGGTGCTCTCAAGAGTCCCCCCCTTTTCCCAATGGCATGCCTCTCTTTTATAGTGAATGGTGAGGTTAACCAACAAGAGAGATGGGTGGATCTAAGGAGAGATAAGTGGATCAGGGTTTCTAATCGAAGGAGATGAGGTGAGATCGAATCAAGGAACCCAATCTTCCATTATCTTCGAAAATCCAAAATCCCACAAGCCAAGGGCAAAAAACTATTAAAAGGGTGCCGCGTTTTGCAAAGTATGCAGAACGCGGCACTGCCGCGCTTTGAGGAAAAAGTAGCACGCGGTAGTGTCTAGTACCGCATTTTGGAAAGCTGGCAAGGCGCGGTAGTGTGTAAAAATAAAGTCCAAGGTGGGTCAAAACTTGCCAAGGCGGATTTACCTTCAAGGTTGACTCATCATCTGTCTCTTCTGGATGGTTCAAAACAGTAGGGAAAGTGTCGTCAACTTGTTTTGTGATGGGGATGCGACACTGTGAAACATTGAGGTATAACATGGGGTAAACTTTTTCGCTCTAAAAATTGCCAAATTATTATATAAACTATATAAAATCCTTATAAATTGAAGTAATTTTAGAAAAATATTGCCAAATATTTTATAGTTGAAATTTTAAGAATTGGTAAGATTCGCCAAGGTTTATACACTTTTAAATAAGTATGGGTCCTTAAAATTATCCCTGCCCCCAACATGAGATAATCCCGTGGTGGATAGTCTAGCAGGTTGGAAAGGTCCAACGGAAGGCCCGTTGGGGATTCCACCACCTACGTTCTGGTTAGGAAACGGGGTTTTCCCCCCAGCCACAACAGGTTGACCATTATTCAAAGGTTGAACCAACATAGGTTGTTGACTAGCTACCGTAGTAATAACATTACCAATAAGATAATTCGGGGGAATGGAATACCCTCCCCGCAAATTCTGAGGTGGGGGAGGCTGGTAAAGTAACCATGGTAGTGACAGGTGTGTTGGACTATTGTCCTTCCACCGGTTGGTTCACTTGAGGTGCAGGATTGGATTCTTGCGAGGGTTGACTGGTCTTATTAGCGTTCTCGTGGTGGGGTGGTTCAGGTGATCTGAAAGATATCGGATGAATAGGGATGGGTCATTAAGGGGATAATGATGGGTCTTGAACCTGTCGTTGGAGACTTGACTGCTGACACACTTCATCCATGGATTGAAAGTGAGCTAATTGGTCACGAAAGTAGGCTAAAGTGTCATCCGGTGTAGTCCCACTGGGTGAGTATGAGATGGCAAAATGAGCCACTAGGTGGTCTGTAGAAGATGTCCAATAACCTACTGAAGGACCAACAGCTGCTGTAGGGTCATCCTGGGGTCGGTTTATCTATTCCAATGATCCAAGTTCTCCTAGGATCACGGGAGAAAGGTCTTGTGAAGAGGGGGTTTGTGCTCCTTCATCTGGTGGGGGATGAGAGGCAGGTGAATCTAGAGGAGTTTGTGGAAACAAAAGTCCTCCAACATTCAAAGTGGGGTTTTCCACTTTAGTAACTATGACCGCATTACGCTGATCCATTCTTACCCTCGAAATAACCTCCAGATTAAGGGGATATTCGGGTGATAAGTTTAAGATTCTACGGGACCTTCTCCAGGGAAATCCACCAAAGTGTCGGGATGATTAGCCAGGATGGATGAAACAACCTTTCTCCTAAGGGTATTCTATAAGAAAAGCAGTCCAGAAAAACCTACTCAAACTAAGGAAACAAGCAAACTTATGTGACAGAGTGGATTCAAAAGTATAGAACCTCACGAGATTATCAAGGCATCGCAAACCGTGATATACTGCAGGGTCCAACAATATGACGCGACAAGGAGGATTGGGACCGTGCCCTTGCCTGCATACCCGATTACCTGGATAGTACGTGCGTGCTAATCTCCCCGAGTGTTGTTCTCAGTGTATTGCTTTGCCAAGACGGCCAAATGGTTGACTCAATTGGTTTCAGGAATCCTAGTGGTGTCTCCCGATATACGCAAGGTACACGGGAGCTCAAATCCGTAGTGGCATTGTCTAATGCACAACCATTCGGAAAGAGACCTTATGATATACTACCAAGTACGTGATACACCCTTCGATATATGCCGAGTACGGATTATGGTACTTGGTGGGTACATGAAGGAGCTCGATATACCGATAAGTAAGTGGAATACTAAAATACCCCCATGATACAGTGATGGAAAATAATGACAGTTTCCACGCTTAACGATGCCAGAACATGTCTCTAACTTACACACAAGTTTCTAAAAATTTTACCTAGTTCTACCATTAATTTTAACTTGGACGGTTAGGTGAATGCATGAGGTGAGTACATAATCGGAATCATAATGCAAGCCCTGGCTACATGCACGAAATATTCTTTTCTTTCAATGAATTCTAGCTATGGAAAGGAGAAAGCTTTTTTCCAATAGTATTGCCAAAACAAACTCAATGCAAAACAATTCCAATTCAAACAAATTTGACAATGAAAGTATTATTTTCCTTTTCGATGAAACACAAAAAAAATCACAACACTACTAAACCAAATCAAAACAACTTTTTTCTTTTCTTTTTATTTTCAAAGTAAAATGACCCTAAGTAATGAAAAGAGAGGATTCTGAAATAAAATATGCAAGCATTCCAATTTCACTTTCAATGATCTAAAGGCAAAAAAAATTAAAAATGCATCTATCTTTCGTTAGCATGGGATCAATTTTGCAAATATCGAAGCGTACTTTGAGCCTTTCAAGAAAATGAGTGATTCATAATTCGAGAAAAACACAATAGATCATACATTCATTCAACTTTTCCAAAACATAAACAAGAATTTTCCAATGCACAACAATTTTCTTCAATAACATTCAAGAAATGATGGGAAATAAGCACTTTTTTAATTTTTCAATGGATGCATCAAAGAGTAAGCTTGATAACAACTAAGCTTTCAGATCTAAATGACTAAAAAGAAAACACTACTTGCAGCACTAGCACATTCAGAAAACTCAAGAAAAGACATGCACTCAATCAAGTTGAAAGACACACTTAACTCAAAATAAAACAGCAGCAAGCAAAGCTCAAAACAAATGTAAATGAGGTCTGGAAGCTGATCTAATGTACTGATCAAATCAAGGATGGAAAGAAGGGAATGCAAGGGTGAACGGATGAAGGTGGAGGAGACAAGAGTATCCACCACTACCGGTCTTCAATCTTGTCCAAAATGGAACCCAAAATCAATCCAACCAGAACTAAACACTCAAAACACAATTCATAAATGGGATCCCTGGCTGGATCTTGTAGCACAGAGAGAGTTCATATAGAAAACCAAAGTCCAGATTGTCCAACGGAGAAGGGATTCCTGCATGCCAAAATTTGAAAAATCGGCGCACTATGTTCTTGTACACAGTGCGACGTCGTAGTTTCCTTACACGGGAAGTGCGATGATGTCGCAGTCTTCCAATGCAAGGGATCCGACGAGTATCCAATAGGTAAAGAACAGAGACTCAAAATGACATAGTGTCGCTCTGTTTCCACTACCCAGGTGCAACAGGCGAAGTCTAGATTCAAAAATGAATCAGATCTCTCAACAATGAACCATGAAATGGTTTGGCGATGAGTTGTATAAACTTAGAGGAAGTAGATCAAAATCTTCAATATGAAGATCTGATATTGAAATCAACTCCAAGAAGTAAATGGGAAAAAATAAAAGGCTTGTGTCAAACAATCAACTAAAAATGACTCTTATATTAACAACTACTGACCAAATTCTATATACTCCCCAGTATGGTCGCCAGATTTGTTATCGGACAATCCACCCGAGCGGACGCGAGCTGGATCTCCCTAGCTCAAAGTGCGTCTAGAACAAATAGAGTAGACTACAAGTGAATTTCCTAGATCTACTTAAGGATCAAGTACTATATGTCTTACCTTTTTACTACGCAATCCTTTCTCTTGAACGTTGCTCCACGTCCCACAGTCATCAGATCCATGTTGCAAGACCTGTCAAGACAAGAAACAAAAGAAACTAGTAAAAGACATCTATAAAATTAACGATCTAAGTAAACAGTTGAGCAGGTAAACTACTCAATATCATTACACACATGAACAATATTGGTGGAAAGCATTTGTATTACTGCAAATGGAGGAGTACATGATAGAGATATAGAACCACAACCAAGGCTTAACACTGTAGCCCTTCTCCGACAAATCCAATTGCCATATACTTCCAAGGAAGTATGAGTTCTCCAATAGGTGAGTGGAGGTTTTCTAAGAGATATTTCACCAACATGTAGATACCATAGTCTTCCTCCCTTTGGGATGGGAGTGAGCTTCACTTATATAGGACTAAGTGGATAGGGTATGGATAGGATAGGTTGAGAGATGGTAGGAGAGAGATAGGGGATCCTCCCAAAGAGTCAGGAGTCGAGTACTGTCTCCCCTAGAGGTCTGGGATAAGCCCCTAAATGAGCAAGTTTAGAGAAGGATCTTGAATAAGTTGTTTTTTCCCATTAACTGACCTTGTCGCACCCGGCAGTGAAGCAAGATGCAACGTCGCATGTTGCTAGTGTGCAACCTGCGATGACCCTTCAAAACCAAGCACAATTGGGTTCAAATCCTCCCTATATGATTACTTAGTCCAGGTATCTTCAGGGGTGTATACACTGAATCTTATGATGAGTATATTTTGGGTGTAACAAGGAGGATTGAAGGGGGAGAGAGTGAG
Organism: Larix kaempferi; assembly: GCA_027924585.1. Lineage (NCBI taxonomy): Eukaryota > Viridiplantae > Streptophyta > Pinopsida > Pinales > Pinaceae > Larix > Larix kaempferi. The sequence goes on from BSBM01000841.1 coordinate 10,604,168, forward strand.
AGCGAGAGAAAGAGAGAGAGAGGGGTTGAAATGGGGTGGAGGGGAGGAGGGTTAGGGAGGGACAGGAACATACAAAGGAGAGGAGGAGGATTAGATTTAGGGAGAGGGGTGGTAGGGGTTTGAGATAGATGAATATGAAATCAAAACTACAATTCAGATTAGTAAACAAATATGCGCACATGTTATTAGTGTGTATGCTCTTTTTTGCGTACACGTGTATTTAAAATAACGCAAACACGTAATTTAAATTTTTAAATTTTGGCGGGAAATTCCTTTCCCACCAACGTGGTGGATGACTTGGCTGCTTTGGTTTTAGGTTTGGGTTGACAAACCAAGTAGCTTGGACTGTGTTATAACAAAATAAATCTTATTCTATAACTTCTTCTATTTCGAGCATGATTCTGCGTATGCTACACTTGTCCACTACTAATAAAGTTTGACACACTTGTATAAATCTGTGTGCAGATTCCGAATATATAATTTTTTAATAAATCTATTATTTTTTTGTATTTTTTATTTAATTTTAATTGGACTAACATCAATCTTACACAAAAGGTAGGTTATTTCTTCCGGCTATAACTTTTGATTGGATCACCTATTTTGAAAATGGAAAAGAACCTACACAAGTACCCACAACTACCTACATCCTTAAAAAAACAACGTTCATTGATTATGTTAATACCATGATGTTGGTGCCCAACATTCGACATAGTCATTTTAGGGCTTGGTTGACTTCCTTAATTTAAAAAAAAATAAAAATTAACATAAATAAATATGGAAAAATAGCATTTCACTAGAATGTCCTGTTATATACGACTCTATATAATTTGTTTCACCAAATTCCACCATTTGCATACCAAACCTGGGGCCCAACACAAACATATTCATTGTGTTTTCTTAAAAAAATAACATACCAACCTTAGGAGAACCCCATTTTTTGGGAGTTATACTTAATTTCCATAAATAATAGTTATATATTCCGGAAGGTAATCCGATTGTCTATGTTTCATCTTCTTACACCATGTTCTAAAATGTTGTGTAGGTAGCTCTAATATTTCTTTCTGACGTTCATATTTATGTTTTTCCAAAAGTCGATTGCAACTAACGCGTCATGAGTGGCCAGGATTAGCTTGCACCAGCCCTCAAACCAGAGTTAAGAACGAGTTCATGTGATTATATTGCAAAGGGATCCCTCCAATTCCTAACTAAGCATCTGTGTATTTTGCGTTGACGGGGACTTCTCAATACCAACTCGGTACTGTTGAGTTTCAGGCTTAGCTACCTTTCCCATAGATATGATCCCAACCTATGACTCTTCCCCCAGACACCGACTATGGATTTATAGCCATAGAATCTTGTACTTAGGGATATACACATGTGTTAGAAAAGGATTTTATGTGACAACCTTGGGAAGACTTTGTTATTGGAGCATTAGTACCCGTGGAGGGTGTTTTCTAGATTTATCTAAGAAAACACTTGCACTAAGAAGGGAAACACGCCCAACCTTAGTAATTTCTTTCATCCTTTTTTGTTTGATTAGTGAGACTTAATCAACCCACAACTAAACTTCGAAAGGATTATATATTTGCATGGTTTAATTTCGTAGAACTTTTTTCTAGTGGTGTGCTCTTCCTAGGGTAAGTGATTTTAGTTGGCCTTAGGACTTGATTTTTTTTAAATCTTTAAGTGTCGAATATAAATCACTTCATTGATCCAAGAGTATTCAAAATATTCCTCCAGTTACATTTCAACCTCCATCGCATCCACGAAGGTGCAGAACAAAACACAACATGCTCTTTTGAGCCTATAGGTTCCATTGATTTACTTGGGGAACCAAAACCTACCAGAAATTGCACTTATGCACCACATGTGCCAGACTTGAAGATCTTTATGGAAAAGGATTTGTAAGGCCATTTAACTCCCCTTTAACTTAGACCTAACGATCTAGTATTAGTGTAGATTAAAAGCAGTTATGAACAACAACAATTTCTTATCGGATTAGTAGAGGATCTCATGGATGATCTAGGAGGAAATTTGGGAGAGGCTCATACTCTCACTTTGGCTATTTTTCTAGGTGTGGTAGGAAATTCTCCCTACGGATAGGTAGAATTCCTCTTGGATTATAAAGTGGTTCCCTATTCCCTAATCCAAGATAGAAGTAAACAACTGGACACTAACATCCTCCTAGACATAACCCTTACACAAGCAAACAAGCTATGGAAGAGACAAAGGAGATAGAAGACCTACCTCACTTTCGATAGTTTTCCTTGCTACTCCTAGATTGATCCAGCTCCTGGCCTTGAGATTTGGGCTTATGGACCTATTCACAAGCAAAGGAAAAAACCTTCTCCAAAGAAACAAATGTATAAACAAATATATAACTATCAAAAGATAGAAAAATTCATACATTCACCATGACAAACATGAAATTGGGAGAAGTAGGCCAAGTTTGTATTGAATGGAAAGCCATAAAGAAATACATTACAAGTTATACCTGACTTCATGGCAGCATCTCCTCCAAGATCTCCTTCCAAACCCATTGAGAATCAAACTAGCATAAGGATGGCCTCTTCAAGAATTCTTTCCATATCTTAAATCCAAACAATGAGCTCAATTTATAGGATTAGGGAATCCAAACTACTTGGAGGAATTATTGGATCAAGGGATGATATCTTGGATCATGCGATATTAGGGTTACTTAGAATGGAAAAGGGGTTATACTTGAATGATAGTCTTATCCCTTCAAAATTTGATCCAAATCTTGCTCCTTGATGCATGCCAAGTGGTTGAGGAAAAATTATCGATCCCCCAAGGAAGGCCATAGAGGGATAAAAACTAGAATTATTGCTTCCCTAACATTGGATTCCTAGAATTATCCCTCCTTGAACAAGGGGAGGGGGATGATAATTCCCTTCCAAGACTCAATGTAGGGTTTAGGAGAGTGGGCTTCGACCCACAAATGATAGGATTCTCTTCCAAATTGGTTTAGGGAGTGAACTAACCACATGATAAAGGGTCCGAACACCTTTCGGGAGCATAAAAACCATGCTTCTCATGGTGGTAAAGCATGAAAACCAAGCATGGCACATGAAGGTGACAATTTAAGGTGTAGTAGGTGCCCCCTAAAGTGTGATTTCAAAAGGGATCTAACGGCCAAAACACTTTACCAAGATGTAGGTTCAAGGGGTACTGGAAGAAGAGAGTCAGATGAACGTTGCAAACCAAGATCAAACATTATATCAATATCATCCCCGAGGTAGGCATACCCATACTCAGAATAAAATCACTCAAAACATGGTTGTCGACCAATGCGTTGCAGTGTTAGGAACCTATGTAAACCCTTCTCTTTACTATGTTAGTATATTGTTGTTGGATGCATATGCTTTGTAAGTCGTCCCGTAGTATTTGTTGATCCGTAGTTTATATTAGCCCATAGTATTGACCCATAGTATTGGACGCATATGCTCTGTAAGTCGTCCCGTAGTATTATATGTCCCATGGTTTTGACTCATGGTATTGGGCATAGACTTAGTATATAAGTGTGTGTTGAGGTCATTGAAGGCACCGTGAAGTTAATTGTATTGAGCTTGCTCAAAGGAGGTTGCCCCCTCGAAGTGGCCCATGATCAATATAAAAGCGATTCTGTTCTATTATTTCTGATATCTCGTGTATTTGCATTAATTAATTATTGCAGGTACATCACATCTGGTATCAGAGAACTTTCCTTGGCACAAGTGGGAATTTTTTTTTTCTTTTTTGGGCGGCGACTTTCAGATCAATTTCTGAAACTTTTTGCACAAAATCAGAAGAAACCGATTGCATATCTGAATTCCTCTTTCAAAAATACGCAGTTTAAAAAAAAAAATCATCTCATTTGGAGTTCTAAAAGTGGAGATATCGCGGATTTAAAATCAGCAATTTTTCAAAATTTCGATGACGGCCGCGGAAATTGCGGCGAGAAAATCTTTTGACCGAGTGCCCAGATTTCTATTCCGCTTTCATGGGTAGAAACAGAGTGGTTGTTCCAGTTCCAGAAACATGATATAATAGCGATTCTGAGCAATATAGATCCGGTTTTTGAACATTGGGTGGAATTTTTGCCCAAATTTTTTCTGTTGCAGGTTCGGATTTGGGAATAATCCCTATTCGCTTAACTGTGGGAAGTACTTGGGCATAAGCCCTAAGACTCATTGTGAGGAGTACCACAGGAACCCCGAAGTAGCTGGCCCATTGAGAGGACCTGCTAGCGAAAAGGGCAACGACCCCTACCTGATTGACTAGTTCCCACCCGTGAGGTAAACCAAGAGTTGTCGTTTGTGGCAAAGAGGTTATCAGTTTTACCTGAGCCATGGAGTGAGGGGTACTGCCCCAATACGCAAGCCGTCAGACAGCATTGGTGGCTGAGTGAAAACCCTGAACTATTAGGAAGCCGCACATACCTGGGGTCCATATCTACTTTCAGCTGCACTATTGTCGATCACTGCTGCGCCGTTTCAGATCCATTTTGTAAGTCGTTCCAGATCCAGCCATTCGGCGTTGTTCCAGATTCCTTCCGAGCCGTAGCCGCTCCAGTCTGTGAAAAAAAAAAAAAAAAAAAAACACCTGGTTATGGTTGTCACCCGTGCAGGACCAAACACCATGGAGGAAGCACTTGCAACCATCCAAACCAAACTCCAAGATCTGGATGAAAAATTTATCAGCCTCCATCTTCAGCATTCAGCCATGAACAATAACTGACAGCCAGAATCTTTTGCAGCCACCGGGTTCTCTTCTTCCAACAATTTTCGTGGGCCGAAGCTTGATTTTCCTCGCTTCAATGGTACTGATCCAACTGGATGGATATACCAAGCAGAATGATATTTCAGTCTGCATAATACTTTTGATGTCCAGAAAGTTCCACTTGCATCCTTTCATTTGGAACAGGAAGCCCTCCAATGGTACCGTTGGTACATCAAAGCTCATCCTGAGCCAAACTGGACAGATTTTTGCCAACTCATTTTGCCACGATTTGGCCCTAGTGCTTTTGATGATTTCACAGGAGCACTCACTAAACCTCACCAAATTGGCACAGTGAGAAAGTATCAGACAGAATTTGAGAAATTGGCCAACCACACAGAAGGATTGTTTGATGAATTCTACAGGAGTTGTTTTATAAGTGGTCTCAATGATGAAATTCGCTCAGAGGTCAAAATGTTTTGTCCCAACACAATGATGGAAGTCCTAGGGTTGGCTAAGCTGGCTGAGGACAAGATTGCAGCTCAACAACGCTCCAAAACCACCCTTGTTCCATTCAGAAATATGGGTTCCCAACGGCCTCCCATCACGCCTTCTCCTCAACCAACTCCTATCAAGCATTTGTCTAAGATAGAAATGCAGGCACGCCGAGAAAAGGGCTTTGCTATAATTGTGATGAGAAATTCACTCGGGGACATAGATGTGTTCAACAAAAGCTCTATCTCTTGGATGTGGATTCTCTGCCTGCCTTAGAACTTGGTGAAGAAGCTACGGATACAGTGGATGATCAGATCGACATTCAACAACCGCCTGTTGACACCCCATTTCAGGACGACCCACCTGAGATATCTCTCCATGCTGTAACCGGCGTCACCACCCCACAAACAATGCGGGTCAGGGGATACTTCAAGAAGCTCCCTCTTACCATACTCATTGATTCTGGTAGCACTCATAACTTCATTGACCCTCGGATTGCCAAACAGGCTGATTGTTTTGTCCATCCTTGCTCCATCTTTGAAGTCATGGTTTCCAATGGGGGCACCTTACCTTGCAAGGGGAAGTGTCACAATGTGCGTATCTCTATGGAAGATTATAACCTACGCTCTGACATGTTTGCCTTGTCCTTAGGCGGATGTGATGTGGTTTTGGGCATTCAATGGTTACGCACACTTGGCCCCATCTTATGGGATTTTGCTGAACTTTGGATGCAGTTTAAAGTCAATGGGGCACAACATAAATTTATGGGCTTACAACCAGGGTCTCTCTGCATCATCAGTTCACATCACCTGGAAAAAATCCTTAAGAAGAATTCACATGGTGTCATCGCTCAACTCAATTCCATTCAGATGCACCCATCAACAGTCTCCACTACTTCCTTGGATAGATATGCAGGTATCTTTGCTGAACTAATGCGCTTGCTGCCTTCAAGAGACCTTTCCGGTAAGAATGTAACCACATCTACCTCTCAGCAGGCAATGATGGCTATTTTGCATGCAGTACAGAAGTGGCAGCCATCCCTATTAGGGAATTATTTCTGCATCAAGACTGATCTCCCGAGTCTGGAAAATTTTCTGGAACAATGGGTCTCCTCCCCAACACACCTGCAATGGGTTATCCAACTCATGGTTTATCCCTATGTGATCACTTACAAGAAGGGTAAGGACAATATGGTGGAAGATGCTCCTTCTCGCACAATTGATGACCCAGTTTCTCTTACAGCTCTTTCTCTGCTTGTTCCAAATTGGTTGCAATATGTTCAACAGGGCTATCTCTTCTATGAACTCCATGCTTCTCCATTAACAGGGCACTCTGGGTTCTGCAACATGTATGACCAAGAACAATGTAACTTCTTTTGGCAGGGACTAAAAATGACAATTCAACAGATGGTGGCTGACGATGATACTTTCCAAGTCAACAAGGGTGAAACGACACTCCTTTCGGGATTGCTCAAACCCTTGCCCATCCCTAAACAACTTTGGCCAACTCTTTCTATGGATTTCCTGGCAGCGCTCTGGTGGTACAATACCACATCTCACAGGACACCATATGAAGCGGTCTCTAGAAAAACACCGCCAGTTCTTCTTCCATACACCCTTAGCAGCTCCCCAGTTCAGAAAATTAACTCAGTTCTTCAAAACCGCGATCAGATTCTTCTCATTCTGCAGGACAATCTTCACATGGCCAGAATTCGCCTAAATCAACAAGCCGATCAGCACCGTTCTGAGCGCATTTTCCACACAGCTGAAAGGGTTCTTCTTCATCTACAGCCTTCCAAGCAATCCTCCTTGACACTCCAAAGGCGTTAGTGGCCTGAAATGCAACCCGAGGATGCTACCGGGGAACCACTCCTTCAGCTTCTGCAGCAATTTCTCCAACCAAAGCTTTGAGGACAAAGCTTTTTCTAAGGGAGAGGGGATGTTAGGAACCTATGTAAACCCTTCTCTTTACTATGTTAGTTTATTGTTGTTGGACGCATATGCTTTGTAAGTCGTCCCGTAGTATTTGTTGATCCGTAGTTTATATTAGCCCATAGTATTGACCCATAGTGTTGGACGCATATGCTTTGTAAGTCGTCCCGTAGTATTATATGTCCCATGGTTTTGACTCATGGTATTGGGCATAGACTTAGTATATAAGTGTGTGTTGAGGTCATTGAAGGCACCGTGAAGTTAATTGTATTGAGCTTGCTCAAAGGAGGTTGCTCCCTCGAAGTGGCCCGTGATCAATATAAAAGCGATTTTGTTCTATTATTTCTGATATCTCGTGTATTTGCATTAATTAATTATTGCAGGTACATCACATGCAGATCCATAAAAGTATTTACTTAGAATACGACCACCAACGTACAATGTGGATCCATATCTACATGACTTGAATAGATCGTGGCCAGACAAAATAGAAAGTGGATCCATGATATAATAACAACACAACCACAGACCAATACAAAGTGGATATCTATGACGGGATACATATCAGTACCAACATGATGTCCATACTGGAACCCACTCAAAAAATCTCCATCACAACTTGGGTAAAGTACATAACAAAGGTCCTAGGGTATTCGTCTCAATTTCGAAATGTTACAATTCTAACCATGTGAATATATGTCCTAAAGTTGAACATGGTAGAAACCACTTGATTAGTGGTTATTGATGTAAACCATTAACAAGTGTGAGGGAAATCACCAATAATGAAAATGACTCCCAAGATACCCTAGTACATTCCAACGAATGCAATTAAATGAGATGAAGTCGAACATTCATGGAATCATTCGATGAGAGGCCCAAGATATAAACCTATTGTCGAAAGCAAGGAAACCTACCATTGAGGCATGCAAGTTCCAAGGTACTAATTGGTTTCTAAGTCTAACTCTTTGATGATGTGTTGTAGTCGATAGGAACAGACTCGTTAAAGGATTTCCATATTGGATCCCACATCAACAACACAAAACCGACACAGGAAAATGATGTAAAATGGTAGATCAAATGAGCGTAGACTGATACAAGGATGAAGGTTAATAGGATTGTAGAAAGGATGACTCCAACTAACTTCCCTTGAACATCGGATGGCACGACAAATGAATTGGCAACATTGACTCAATAATATAGGGGCCAAAACATAATGAGATAATGACTAAGGCATTCTTTGGATGGACGAAAGAAGTAAGATAACTCATGAAATTGGTATAACTCAGAAGCAAGCAAATTACCCGTTAACCAAATTAACACCCTTAACAAGTGAATATTAGAACCACAATTTACTGATCACCCACAACATGGATATAGAATACAAGTACATAAGAGAACAACCCTGTCTTATCCGATCACTACTTCCACAATTGGAAGGATTGAGTGAAGACATAGGTAGCTTAAAGAGGATAGGTTTAGTGATTGAACTACCCACTTGAAGGTCCAGATCCAGTCTCCACCAATCAACAATGGGAATAAATGCATGGCATATGCATTAATTGTGACTGAAATTATGGATTTGTGACAAAACATCTTTAAAATACTGTAGAAAGTGGGTTTTTGATGAAAATAATCAAAAAATTGGAAAGAAGGTATTATCCCACATTCAAGTTTGGCTTTTGATTTCCCAATTCCCAATGTTATAAAAGTAGGCATTTGGGATGAAGTAAGACACACATGAGAAAGAGTAAAGGCGTGCTGAAGAATTGAAGGCAAGGATCTCCTTACTTTAAAATGAAATTGGTGATCAAAGACTTGGAGGTGAAGGATATGATCAAAGGAAAAGGAGGAGAAAAGCACATCCAAGGTTTTGTAAGTATTTCTCCATTGTTCTAATATGAATCATTTCAATGTTCCTCCCAATTCTTATTCAAAGTTTTCCCTCCATGTTTGAATTTGAATATTGAATTAGGATGCATAATATCTAGATTGAACTTCAAGGTTGTGTAGGAGTGTAGGAAGGATTTGTGGTTTGATTTGCAGGAATGGAAAGGATCTAAAGGAGTTGCATAGATCTACTACCAAGGATCTTCACCAACCTTCAAGGCTTCAAAAGGTATTTTCCTCCCTTCCAACCCTTCTCAAAAATCTATGAAAGTAGGCTTAATCTTTAAATATTGTGATAATTGTTTTGTATCTATTGTCTATGGACCTCACCTACCCATAGGAAAGGAAGTGTAAGCCTTAGCTAGTGTTGCTAAACACCCATATAACAAATTGGTGACCATACTGGGGAAGGGTTTGAATTTTCTTGATTTTTTCTTTTCCCTAATTTAGCTGTTTTAGCCATCAACTCTTCAATTTCTTGCTATAAATATGTCAAGGACTCATGTACAGGTAAAATAGGGACAAATTTGACTAAAATTGGAGCAATTGTTCTCATTTCTTGCAAGTTATTTCACTCATTTTAGAGCAGATTCACCATTAATGCCTTTATAGAAGTGACTTTGACCCTAAGTCACACTTATTGGGATGAAATGTGAGACTAAGTCGCATTTATTGACCTAACAAGTGCAACCACCCCCTAAAATTCAAAAATTAAGCTCAAAATACTTCAATTTTTTCACTGTAGAGGGTAGATCCAGAGGCTAGTAAGTGATTTTTTGGAATCTAGACCCCTGATTTCATCTATAATGCTGAGATTTTATTGGTTTGGTTATGTTTGGGAAGATTTGGAAACTAGTTTGTAAAAAAAAAAAATGAACAAGACTTGTATCACTGACTTGATCAAAGTTTAGGCATGTTAATGGCTGATTTTTTGAAGTTATGGACCTGTTACACAATCTAAAAAACATTAAACATCATATTAATATCATTTAGTGAAGAATTTGGAAGAAAATTTTAAAAAAATTGAATACAACACTTAAGATAAAGTAAAAAAAAAATCCCTCCAAAACAAGAGAAAATGACTAAATCGTGTATTTCTTAGTTTGTATCGTTGCATTTTTTATGTTTTTTTTAGTAAAATTAGAGATATTTGTTTCAGTTTCAATTTTATTGCAATACAGTGTACCTGATCCACAAGTATCCTCTTTGCTTACACTCTCGGGCGCCCCTGAAAATGAGAAAGTGGATCTCAAGTGTAATAGTTTAGATTTGATCTTTTGAGCATAATTTCAAGCCACTAGTATCCTCTTTGCTTGCACTTTCATATGGTCCTGCAAATGAGAATTTTGATCTCAAGTGTTATAAAGTAGATGTGAGTTTGGAGTATATTTTTCGAGCCATGAGTATCATTTTTTCTTACACTTTCGTTCATTCTTGCAAATGAGAAAGTGGATCTCAAGTGTAAATGTTTAATTCATAGAATTTCAAAGGGCTCTACATATCCTCTTTGCTTTCACTTTTGAGTGGTCCTACAAATGAGAAACATGGATCCCCGGTGTAAAGAGTTGGATTCATTTCATTTGAGGTAATTGTTTTATTTTAAAAAATTCTTGAAATTAATAATTAACCATAATTCAGAGAAGAATTGTCCCAAAACCTCGACAATCTACCGAAATTTTGCATCACATTTTCAAGACATTGAATAAATTCACTTGATTTGGAGACTTATTCAAACATTTGGAAATAACTTTATGCAATTTGTAAACCAATATAGGACCACAGTTCCAATATTGAAACACTAATTTAAGAGACTTGTTGGAAACCAAAATTAATTGAAACACTTGTTATTCAAATATTTAATTTCCAATTAAGTAGATTTGATTCAATTTGATACACATTTCACAAACTAAAACCGATCTCTTAAACCATTGATTCAAAGCGTTGTTGAAAAGAGAAAAATAGTCATTTGTGACATCTAGACATCGCTTTTTGAAAATTTTCCTTTCCAAGTTAAAAGAATGGTTTCATTTTGAAACATTTTCAATACTTGCATGTTTGAAAGACCTACAAAGAACTTCTTACTCTTCTATAGCTTAGAGAGTTCATCGAATTGAAGGATATAGTAGTGATCATCTGTGCATTGTTTGGTTCATTATCTCGAGTCTAAACACCACCAGTGTCATTGTCATTCTTGAAACTAAGAAAATTACCTTTAAATGGGTGCTTAATCTAAAACTATCCAAGATTTTATTTTAATATCACCAACAAGATTATGATAAGGCCTTGGATTAGAATTGGAGAGTTAACACTCTAGGTCACATAATTCTTAAACTAGCATTAATTAACAATTTATTAAATCCATTAGTAACAAAGAATGCTTGTCAAGGAATCACATATAAAACATGTGTCAAGCACGAGCTCAATTTGGATAAGGGTAGTACCCACCCTCTTGCTTGTTTAGTGGGACATGAGCACATCACAAAATTCCATGTAAGTGACAAGTCCTCGGGGTGACATCACTTTCTGGAGTATCTGGTTTATGTGATGTAATACCAAAGTTGTTAAGCCCCAGACTTATGATATTTTATGTGACTATGGACTTATGTTCTTTGGCATGTTAATGTGATTATGGACTTATGATCTTTCTATGATAATTTGAATTTGGAATTTGTAACTATTATTAATATTAATTTTATTATTGCCATTGTTGCTATCTTTGAATGTTCTTGCTAATGATTAATTAAACAATTGGCTTAGCAAAGGCAGCTAAAAGAGTATGGGAGACTGTGGATCTCTTAGTGTGAGAGGGAATGGGGGACATCGATAGAACCTTAGAATTTGTTGTTGGTGTTGGGCCCTGGAATTGCCCCTTTTTTACCACACTTATTACATCATTTTTCCCTATTACACCCTATTTCCATAAGCCATATATATGCCTTTCTTCCAGATCAATCATGAATCCTGACAAGTATAATTCATTATTGCTTCATTTATTTAATGCCTAAGATTGTTATAGTTATGAATTCTAGCCTTTGATTTATGCTAACTTGTGTTGATTTCGTTAAGTCAAGATCAAAAACATTAAGAGACATAGGTGTATCAACTGCTAAGCCTTGGGAAAGAATCACACGTGGTGCCAGCTGTTACTCTTCAGATTCAGTTACTCACATTTAAAGGGAACATCGTGCCTCTCCACGTGGAACTATAACAGGACTTCGTTGCAACAGAGCATTACTACAACAGACAGGACGCCTCCCAATTGGTTAATCCGTTGATCCATTGACTTCTAGAGTAACAACATCTTTCATGTCCAACGGCCTCATTCAAGATGGTTGTAACAATTATGGTGTAACTCCACATCATGAAGATCAGAGATCTTCATTAATGCAGGAAATTAGTGGATCACGAATTTATTTTGCATGTATAAATATGGGGAGGCTTTAAGAGTCTGGGGTTGGTTAATTATCATTTTGTACAGGCTATAAGAGAGAGTTGAGACAATGAATTACTATCTTTAATACTAAGAGCAGAGTTCTTCATATTTTTGTGTCTTAATTTGTGTTAGTTCACGGTGTCTCTATTAGAAGGCCACGGCCCGCCTTCTCACAGAGATAGCCGAGTTAAGTAGGTAGTTAATTTCCTTTATGTTGTGTGGTGTGGAATTGCATTAGATGTGTTACTGCAAGCTGCAACAGTAGATCGATACTTGCATTATTTTCTGGTAGTTTATGATTGCATCCTGAATAGCTGCAACTGTGTGGTGTGATAGTCGATTGTGTAGGTTAGTTTATTTGATGCACGGTGTATTAGAACTAGCTGTTACAGCCAAGCTCAACTTTAATTCATTTCAGTCATTTATTCTTTCTAGTATTTCCAATATTAATCGAATTAGAGTTCAATCTTATTTCTAGTTTCTGGTTTTTGTTGTATCTTTCCTGAATTTATTAGATTAGACAAATTGTGATTGAGTTACAGTAGCTGCTAGATGAATCAGTTCAGTATAGATTGAATACTGTAGTTTGATAATTATAGGATTTAACTTCTTGCAAAAGTAATCTAGTTCATCCTTACTCCTAGATCAGTAACTGTTGGATTGATATCAATACGAAGGTAATTGTACTTTGAATTCCTAGATGGATAAGTTTGATTAGTTTTAGTTATGAGGTGAGTTTGGCTGAGCATATAGGTAGGACTATTAATCTCTATTTACTTAATCAACTACTTGAAATGTTTAAGCATAGATTGTGCTTATTTCCATTAAAATAAAAGACTTCCCTGGGTTGACAATTTATATTGAGCATCCTCTGTGTTAGTTGTAATTAATTAGCATATAGGGTGACCAACAGTTGGATGGGATTTTTCCATCGTAGTTCATTTTGCACCTTGGTGACATTAGGGTGACCAACATTTTGGTGTCGTTTCCAGGGATGGTAATTGATAGACATAGTTAGTTGTTGGTTTATTGATTTCATTTTGGTTTGACTATTTACAGCATGCATGAATACAAGAAAAACAGATCGGGAACCCCCTTTGAATAATAACATTGAAGGTGGAAGAGGTCGTGGTCGTAATATAGGTATGGAAAGACAAACATTTATTGACGATATAATCACTAGAGTTGATTCTTCTACTAGGCTACCGCAGACGTATACAGGAAGAGGAAATTATGTTCCTCCCAATCTTGAGAATTCAGCATCAACCGTGGAGAACGCAACGGGGCCCTCTACTCCTATTGAAAATAAGAAACCTCCTGAAGACAAGGGAAGCGTTTTGGGTGCATCGGATAGAGAGGAGATATATCATATTAACAGGACCAGAGTTAATAAAGAATTGTGGTTGGAGACTCGCCAAGAAGCAGAGTAAGAGAGAAGGCGAGAAGAAGAAAGGAGGGAAGCAGAAGAAGCAAAAGCGAAGGAAGAAAGAATAAAGAAATCCATTGAATATTGGACCAACATGGCTAATAGAGAACATGAAGGAGAGAATGAATGCCAGGAAAACCATGAAGAGGAAGTGGAAGATTATCAGCTTGGTGACACCATGGTCACACTTGAATTCCCTATCCTCCAAACACCAAGGGCAACTCCTATGAAAAATATTTCACCATCAGTTCTCCCGAAATTTCCATGGTAAGTCCTCTAAAGATCCTTATGAATTTCTTTTTGAGTTCGACATCCTCTGTCACAGTTATGACTACACCTCCAGTGCTCAGAAGCTTAAACTATTCCCAACCACCTTGAAAGGAAATGCTTTGCGCTGGTTCATGAGTCTAGGTCGTGATACCACTACTACTTGGGATCAAATGAAACAAACCTTTCTTTCTAAATATCAAGAATATTGTAGAACCAGAGATAAAAAGGAAGAGTTGTTTAAAATGGTTCAGAAGGAAGAGGAGAGCTTGGAATATTTTTTTGAAAGATTGTTGTATAATTTACAGAGGTCTGGCCACACTGCAATTGGAAAAGATGTACTCAAGATTATCTTGCTATGGGGAATTAGAGAAGATTTCCTTGATATGTTGAATTTGTTGGGGAAAGGGGATATCTCAAAGGAACCTTTTGAGAATATCATTGAATTATGTCTACACTATTCAAGGGGATCCTCTAGAACTAACAAACGGGACAAAGATCGAGATCAGGATGTCTTCACTAGGACATAGAATTTAGCTAGTGGGGGAGCCGCTCGAGCAGAAATAGGAAACTTACTGGAGAATTTTAAAACAGACATGATTGTTGATGTATATGTAACTTCGAAATGTATTTCACATATATGTATATTGTATTCCTATAGAGATGGTATTATTCCTCTATAAGGAAGTGTCGTCATTTATATTGTAAGTGTCGTAACTTATACTTGATGGGTTATTAGACCACCTTATTTGGGGTCGGCCCTGTATAAGTCATGTGGGTCAAAGGGTTATTAGACCACCCTATTGGGGGTCGGCCATGTGGGTCAAAGGGTTATTAGACCACCCTATTGGGGGTCGGCCCACTCATCATTATGTTATGTGATTAAGTTCGAGCCGACATGAGTTAGGTAAAAAGGCAAGTCAAGTCAAGTATAAATAGAGTGCGGGAGGCACTCTATTTGCTCACTCACTTCTTACACATGCTCTCAAGGAGGAGAGGCGCACTTATGGAGGAGGAGGATTGCTGCTAGGTTATGGATATCTCTATTGGTTGGTTGTATCATTGCTCTATCTATCTCTGAGGAAGTTATTGGGGTTTTTCACCTTTATGGTTTTCCCCAAGTAAATCTTTGTGTCTCTTGTGTGCTTGCATTATTGTCTCCATGATTGATATGCTGTAGATATGCTGTACATGTTGTTCTCTCAGTTAAGATCCTAGATCATATTGAAGTAAGCTATGAAAATTTAACATGGTATCAGAGCTAGCCTGAAAGAAGGCATGATATGGCATGTATGACACTTGTTGCACTTACGATGCTAGGGCTTGATATAGCAAAAACCAGTCATCGTAGCACTTTCGCTATAAATCCGTTTTGGCGAAGTTTTCGGATATGAAATTGTTACAGGCCGAAGCTAAGATCTCCAGGTATCTTGTGTCCAAAGGAAAACCTCTAATTCATTGTACTTTGTGATTTATGATCTGTACAATATAGGGTTTCTGCCTCTTCCAGATCTGAGTCAAAATCAGGTGACCTTGGAAAAAAGGTCATATCTTGGGCTAGGAAGCTCCAAATGAAATTTCGTAAAAAGTGACAGGTAGTACACAGTCTTTAATATCTCAGAAAACGTTTTCAGAGGCCGAAGTTGAACCAGTGACACGTGGCACTCCGCACAAGTGCGCTCTCCTGTATTATCCCATAAACAGGTCACGTTACGACATTTGGCATAACTCTCTCTCAGAGAATCCAATTGAGGTCAGACCTATCAGGATGGAAAGATAACAGGTCAGGATATCTCAGGAAACTTTTTCCGACCCTGTGGATCAAAAATTTCGGAGTTACACCAGAAACAATCAGGTACATATTTATGTCAAAACAGAATTATTTTTTGGTACCTTCATTCATGGCTTCCGGAATTTAGGGCTTTGGAGAAAGTTGGAATTTTTGTAATCGGAGACTACGGCTGGATGCTACTCATCAAAATAGAAATTTAGAGACCAAGATCGGAATTTTTGGTTGGGCAGAAGGCCGGGCTTGATTAGACCCTAGTTCGGGACTTTGATCAGAAAAGTGGAAAATTAGGGCTTCTGCAAAAATGGGAATTTTTGAAATCTGTGACCACGGCTAGAAGCTCCTCAGAAAAATAGAAGCTTAGAGATTTGGATCAAACATTTTGATGGGGCAAAAGAGTGGGCTTCATCAAACCCCAGTTCAGGGTCACGTCCAGTGAATCTGGAAGTTTCAAAGGCAAAATTGAGGAGTGAAACTTTGCAGTCTTCAAATTCTGAATATACCAGTTTGATCAGTTCATCAAGGCGCATATTCCTATCCTTTCGGAAGTTTGAAATTCAAAGTTTGAATTTTTGGGGTTTCTCTGACAAACCCATCTCCAGCTCCAGGTCCAGTTCTTGCAAATCAAGTAGATTGGGTTGATCCTAGAAGAAGATGGATTGGTCACTTGCATAAGTGAAGAAGTTCCTGTTTCAGAGGGAGATGAGGCTAAGGCCTTACATAAGAAGATTACAAGTGATCTCGACAGGTATGACTCATCGAGGTATGTTTCGATATTTGTCCATGATTAAGTTTATGGTATGTTTGTCTTCATGTTATTACGGTTAGTACAATTTTGATTTTAGATTTGTTGTATCACCTTAACAAAATTATGAATGCATGATAGAAGATATTCATTGGTTAGGGTGTTGACACTTATGATTGTACTAATGCATTATGGTGTTGTATGAGGTTTATGTTGTCTACTAACATGAAAGGTACACCAAGAAAGAGAGATCATGTTCTGGTCCAAGAACATATGATCATGATAACATGAGGACAAAGATTCATCCATTGTCATGGATCTCATACAAGATCCATTCACGAGGTATGTATAACTTGGTTTTATAATGGTTAACTTATGAGACATGCAGGTTACTAGCACAAGTCACTGAAGAGAACCAAAAGACATTATACGGGTATGTTAGACATAACTAGCTAGCATGCTAATCCAGGTATGTTTTTCCTATATCAAGCTAGAATCCTACTTTGTGTTAGGATCTTATACTATTGTTGATAATGATTATTCATGAAGTCATAGGTTTGAATAATCATGGTTATATGTATATTATGTGTCTTACCATAATTGATGATATGACTAACCAGAAGAATCATGAAGGTAATCACAGGATTTATGCATATTATATCTCTTATCTTAATTGATGATTCAACTAACCCGAACAGTCATAGGTTTGAGTAATTATAGGTTTAGACATGTTATGCTTCTTATGATTTGACTAACCATAAGAATCCTACATAAACCTTGAATGCTAATGCTTATTATTTCTAATTGAAATGATCATGAGTATACATGCTTGAGATTATTGTGTTTTAATAGTATACTAATGAATGTATGATTTTATATGAATCATGATACTAATAAGCATGCATAGGGACCAAGGATGAATATGAGTTCAAGAACAGGTAATTCAAGAAGCAAAGATCAAGAGGGAGAACACTCCAGTTGCTCCTGCCAGAAAGCAAAGGAGCACACTCCAGTTGTTCCTGCAATAAAGAAAAGGAGCACACTTCAGTAGTTTCTGCAAGGATGCAGATATTCAAAGGGAGTTGACCATGCTTCTACATTCCACAACATAAAGGTGTAGAAGAAGCTACTTCAGATTAGGACTCCAGCATCTCCTACAAGGAAGTGAAGACTCAGAGGGAGTTCACCCAACGAACAAACAAAGATAAGTATTTTAATTATCATTTCTTGCATATTTGTTTGTTTAAGTAAAAATTTTCAATGATGTATATGCTCATGTTCCTAGACTTAGGATATGTCTTGTGCATATTAGAATAGTTGCATTAATGAACAGTATACTACTAATACACATGGGTAAGTGGCCTATGGCACTGTACAACATTCCATTGCTACTTATCTAGAATGAAACCTCTCTGCTGACATGTTGGGAGTTGTGCACACTCTTAACAATGTTCTGGTAGAGATTGGAAGGCATCTAGAAAGTTACGGGATATGGATAAATGTTGTATTGAAGCATTGGCTAAGATAATTGCATGACTGTATGGCATATTTCTTTATGTGTAAGAATTTCTTCTGAAAACTATGAGATGTTTTCTAATCATGCAATTTAACTTGTTGTGTAGGAAAGATCGTATGCCATCTCCTACAAAAGGACTACAACATTTGTTCCAGCAACAAAGATATCTATTGAAGATATTGAAGTTCCCAGGATCTGGGATGAAGAAATGGAATGCCATGATCCGTCGATCATGAAGAATGATGTTTGGGATGCGATCCCAAGAGCTAAAGGGAAGTCTGTTGTGACTTCCAAATAGAACTTTCAGATCAAGCATGTTGCAGATGGCAGCATAGAGAAATATAAAAGTGATGAAATAGAAGATACACCAGATGGATTCAAGACAGCTTTCTTGAATGGTGTAGTTGAAGAAGAAGCAACCACTTGGTTCTGAGACACATGATAGGAAATCATATATGTGCAGAACTTGGTATGGTGAAGATAGATTGATTGCCGACACGCAGTGGAAGCTTACTACCGAGTTCAAGATGAAGAACTTGGGGATGATGCACTATTTGTTTTTGGCATGGAGGTGTGGCAGAGTGCAGAAGGAATCTTCCTTGGACAAGGGAAGTATGCAGTAGAGATCCTGAAGAGGTTCGGGATGATGGATTGCAAGGCCATGGCCACACCTATGGCATCAAATCTAAAGCTTCTATGTGATGCTTCATCTGAGCCGGTTGATGTCTCTTTGTATCGTCAGATGATTGGGTCCTTGATGTACCGGACGAACACTAGACCAGACATTTGCTTTGCTATGAACACATTGAGCCAGTTCCTGACGGATCCGAGGAGTGTTCACCTGGTTGCTGTAAAGCATGTTCTGAGGTACCTGAAGGGTACAGTGGATTATGGGCTCAGGTATGAGGCGAATCAAAAGTTTAACCTGCAGGGTTATGTTGATTCAGATTGGGCTGGCAGTGCTGCAGATAGGAAGAGCACATCTGGGTGTTGCTTCAGTATGGGATCAGGTGTGATCTCTTGGTTTAGCAGGAAGCAGTCCTGCGTAGCACTGAGTACAGCTGAGGCAGAGTATGTTGCAGCCTGCTCAGCTAGTTGTGAGGCAGTATGGCTATGGAAGCTATTGTCTGAGTTATTTGATCTCCCGTTGGAGGCTACTAGTATCTTCTGTGATAACCAGAGTTGTGTGAAGCTGTCCGAGAACCCAGTGTTTCATGACAGGTCGAAACACATAGAGATCAAATATCACTATATCAGGGATATGGTGCAGAGAGGAGCTGTGAAGCTCCTGTATGTTGCGACGGAAGAGCAGATTGCAAATGTGCTGACGAAGCCACTAGCCAGGGTGAAGTTCAAGTACTTCAGAGAGAGGCTTGGCATTCTTCAGATCGAGGACACTTCGAGGAAGAAGTGATGGACACATTTGCTGAAGCCATTCCAAGCATGTTGGGAGGAGGATCCTTCACATGGCTGTGGATGTAAGCGCTGGATGATGAACATCAGGATGATGTTCTAGTTTCTGCTGGATATGATCAGTTGGATCATTTTATGTATGTATGTACGCATCATGTTGGATGCTGGATATGATCAGTTGGATCATTTTATGTATGTATGTATGCATCATGTTGGATGCTTGGACCATGTATCTGTATATGTATCAGGTGGATACATTGTATGATCAGGAGGATCATGTATGATGATATGTATCAGGTAGATACTTGGCATGCAACAGGATGTTGCATTGATGATGAGGAGGATCATGTATGATGATATGTATCAGGTAGATACTTGGCATGCAGTAGGATGTTGCATTGATGATCAGGAGGATCATGTATGATGATATGTATCAGGTAGATACTTGGTATGCAGCAGGATGTTGCATTGATGATCAGGAGGATCATGTATGATGATATGTATCAGGTAGATACTTGGTATGCAGCAGGATGTTGCATTGATGATCAGGATGATCGTAGATGACGAGCTTCAGGATGTTGCTCCAGATGACATGCAGCAGGATGTTGCAGTGATGATCAGGATGATCATAGATGACGAGCTTCAGGATGTTGCTCCAGATGACATGCAGCAGGACGTTGCAGTGATGATGATCAGGATGATCATGGATACATCAGGATGATGTATGGTGAGTATCAGGTTGATACTCTGTGGCCGTGGATCAGGTTGTGCAGATGAGCATGTAATTCGTTGCCCTGGGAGATTTGCAGATGGTCTTGCGAGGTTTTGCCTATGGCATGTAATTCGTTGCCCTGGGACATCTGGCAAATGCTCTTTCGAGGTTTTGCTCTGGGAGGACATGTAATTCGTTGCCCTGGGAGATCTGCAGATAGTCTTGCGAGGTTTTGCCTATGGCATGTAATTCGTTGCCCTGGGATATCTGGCAGATGCTCTTGCGAGGTTTTGTCCTATGGCATGTAATTCGTTTCCCTGGGAGATCCGATAGGTTGGGCTGTGTGCCCGTAATCAGTCCTGGGATGCTCTTGCGAGGTTTTTCCATGACCACATGTAATTCGTTGCCCTGGGAGATCCTATAGGTAGAGCAGTATGCTCGTAACAGCCTGGGATGCTCTTGCGAGGTTTTGTGGTGAGGTCACATGTAATTCGTTGCCCTGGGAGATCCTATAGGTAGAGCAGTATGCTCGTAACAGCCTGGGATGCTCTTGCGAGGTTTTGTGACGCACGTAAAAGTCCTGAGAATTCCACAGTATGGCCAGTGATGATGAAGACCTGCAGGTGGTGGGCCTACATCCAGTATGAAAAAGGACTGGCTCTGTAGAACTTCCTGTGACGAGTAGATTCAGAGATTGATTGAGATAGCAGCAGCAGTGACGATGATGATGACTCGATGATGATTATCCAGTGACGATGATCCAGAGAAGATGACTTGTGCTAGAAGAACTGTGCTGAGAAATACCTTCCTAGTTAAGAGGGAGTGTTGATGTATATGTAACTTCGGAATGTATTTCACATATATGTATATTGTATTCCTATAGAGATGGTATTATTCCTCTATAAGGAAGTGTCGTCATTTATATTGTAAGTGTCGTAACTTATACTTGATGGGTTATTAGACCACCTTATTTGGGGTCGGCCCTGTATAAGTCATGTGGGTCAAAGGGTTATTAGACCACCCTATTGGGGGTCGGCCATGTGGGTCAAAGGGTTATTAGACCACCCTATTGGGGGTCGGCCCACTCAGCATTATGTTATGTGATTAAGTTCGAGCCGACATGAGTTAGGTAAAAAGGCAAGTCAAGTCAAGTATAAATAGAGTGCGGGAGGCACTCTATTTGCTCACTCACTTCTTACACATGCTCTCAAGGAGGAGAGGCGCACTTATGGAGGAGGAGGATTGCTGCTAGGTTATGGCTATCTCTATTGGTTGGTTGTATCATTGCTCTATCTATCTCTGAGGAAGTTATTGGGGTTTTTCACCTTTATGGTTTTCCCCAAGTAAATCTTTGTGTCTCTTGTGTGCTTGCATTATTGTCTCCATGATTGATATGATGTAGATATGCTGTACATGTTGTTCTCTCAGTTAAGATCCTAGATCATATTGAAGTAAGCTCTGAAAATTTAACAATGATGAGCTCCATTTCCTCAGAGTTAGATGTTTGGAGAGAAAAACAGAGGCAAGCAGTAGAAGATCTTACACTCGGGGTATTCTGTCCTAAGTGCAGGAAAAAGCACCCACTGAAAGAATACCTGCTGGACAAGGCAGAGATATGTAGGATATGTGAATTATCATGATACCAAGGAATTTCCTTCATTACCCAAAGTAAAAGTAGTCCTATAGGCATCCACTTTAGATGTGGAACAAGTTTATTTTATTGCACAAAAGAAACCTTGGCAGCCTCGAAATCAAGGTATGAATCCAGATCCATCATTTCTCTTGAATAATATGAATGGTATGAATAATATGAATACACAATTCCCTTCACATTATTCTAATAACCAATGGCATCCATCTCAAAACCCAATGCAAAATCCTAACTCTTGGACACCATGGTCACAACAATTGAACCAACAAGCTACCTGGAATCCTAACTGGAGAAATTCTTACCAAGGAAATAACTTTCCTCACCACCAGACTCAATATCAACAGTACCCTCCTCAATAGTATCCTCACCAACCATATCAGCATGTAATGGCCCCTCCCATCATACCAGCATGATAGAGAGGATCGTGATGCTAAAACCGGGCATCTAGCCCCATGAACTTTCAAGTAAGCATTCACATAATATAAAAGACATATGGAATGTATAATTATAAGAAAACACAATGGAAATACTATAAATAACACATCCATCATACACTCAAGATATTCATCAAATAATAATTGCAAAGTTAACACAAGAGAATACTTATCTTAACAAAGTAGTCCCAAGAAACTAGCTATGCATCTGCAACGTTCCACCCAACCATAGGCCAGTTGTGCTTATCAACCTCTTGATACAACTGCCACCCCCGAGTTGGGCATGATTTCTACAAGGAATCAGGGAACAGCAAATTCGCACTTAGCCAAGCATACACCAAGATGAGCCAAGCCAATCTACAATTGGGTTTATCAGGCTGCTAAGAAATGGAAAGGAAGAATTTCTAAGCTAGTCAGCTCAAGCACAGAGCCAGGGATACCTCTATAAGATCTATCTAACTTGGCACCCACAATACCTACACACCCAACACAAGGAAGAATTCTCTTCACTGCTACACAGTCCCTCAAGCCATACCTTCCTTTCTAGTGCTCTCAGGGTGTGCATAGAAAAGTAGCCAAAGCCCTCTTGATCTTCTTGAGAGGTTACTCCCTTCACTAGGTTTATCAAGCCAATTCTGTCCACTACCACTCCAAGTTTCTTGCTCACGGATTCAAACCAAAACAAGGATGCACATAACAGCAGGACCACAATTATCTGGCATGATTAAAACGTTTTTACAGTGAGATGCCCAAAGATGGGGTTTCCATTAGCTTCAAAAAAATGTGAGAAACCCAAAAACGAAACTGGAAGATGGGGAACAACCCTGGGAAGCCAAATCCGTTTTTAGAAAAACGTCCATGGACATTCTGGGGAAAAACAGCCTCCATAACAGTCCCAAATCATGGTCCTCCTCTCCCAGCCACTGTGTAACACAAAAACGAGCTCCCAGCTATGGTAAAATGCAGGAAATTGGTAAAAACATGATGGGGAAAAACCCAGTAGTTCAGACTACGTGAGAGAGGAAAGACTGTGGGTTTAGAATGGCTTTGGGCACCATTTCGTGGGTGTTTTCTTGCCCAAGGAGACAAAATACGATTTCCCAGGTTGATGGCTTGCCCATACACGAAATTGGCTGCCATACCTCTTCATTCCCAAGGCATTAACTACCTCAACCAATTTATGGAAGAATTAAATGATTGGGTCCATAACCCAAAATGGGTAGTTGGTGGTTTATGGTTTTCTCATTGACACATGGATTAACACCATTGGCTCAAGGGTTTGAATAATTTCCCTCCCTATTCCTTGTAGAATCATGCCCCCATCTCTTTGTTGCATTGCATAGCTAGTTGTGGGTATTTTCATTAAAATTCGTATTTACATGATGTCTTATTTACATTGTGCCTATCTAGCACAAGAACCATAGGCATCTATTTCTTTAATTGTCGATACATAAAATGCTAAATCAATGGTGGGGCCTTGGCCTTGAGCTCCTCACCATGATTAAATTACAATATTCACATCATTTACGATTTAATACAAAGGGGGTCAAAATGGGGACATTACACAGCAGCCACAGCTCCAATTCCAAAACAACGCCGCACCTATAAATGCACCACTGCGACCACAACTACTTGCACAACCTAACCCAAACCTGAATAATAAAGCAATTCATCAATTTAAGACTGGCAACATGCCTGTGTATTCCATCTCCCAAATTCCCTGCAATAACATACAATTACGATCAGGGAGGGTAATGGAACCCATCATCACTGAGGATGTTCCATCCCCAATGACTGAAAGTTGAGTGAATCAACACTTTGAGAATATGGTCAACTCAGCAATCCCCATCATTGAGGATGCTGAAATTCCTACTGAAACAATAGCTGAAACTCGGGAAGTAACACACGATGAAGCACATCGTACACAATCGATAAGAGAACCGCCATAGCCTAAATGATTGGCCCTGCATAAAACAGTGGAACAACCTCAATTCAATCTCTTAGGAGAATTGAAGAATTTATATGTCAAAAACCCACTATTGCAAGCCCTCCATGACGTGCCCATTTATGCCAAGACCGTTAGATATCTATGTGTAAAGAAACCAGGAAGGAATCCTAGGGATCCTCCCACTGTCCATGTATTGGGAAAGCTTTCCGAATTAATAATGGGGAAGACTTCTATGGAAAAATATGACGATCCTGGAAATCCTACTGTTACAGTTCACATAGGAAACATGCAAATCCCCAACTTATTGGTAGACTTAGGTGCAACCATCAATGTTATGACCATAGAAACTGTGAAGAAACTTGGACTCACTAATCTTCAGCCAACCCCTACCATTTTAGAACTTGCTGACAGATCAACGATCAAGCATGAGGGAATCCTAGATGACCTGGTAATTTATGTTGACTCATGGGAATACCCTACAGAATTTTTGGTGTTACAGCCGAAGTCGCAGTTGGGGGACACCCGCTGATCCTAGGAAGACCTTGGTTAGCCATAGCGGATTCCTGTATCAGCTGTCGGTCGGGGTCCATGACTATCTCAGATGGGACCAATGTTAAAATACTTACTTTGTACCCTCCAGCCAAACCAAGCTTAGAAGCTAAAACTCCACTTTGGGTGGATTTGGAGGAGGAGGAAGGTGTTTAGCCATTGTTAACGATAGGGAGAGCCTTAAATTTTAAGGATGAAACAGAGGACGATACTATTAGTAGTTTCATCAGTGAGCCCACGTCTGTCAATAAACATGTTTACCAAATCCTGAACAGTACTTTAGACGAGAAAGAACAAGAAAATTTAACAGAGGAAACTCTAGTCAGTGATGCCAACATAATTCTAGTACTTAAAAATTCGAAAAGTGTCCTAGTAGAAATTGAGCCAGGAAAAACACTGAACATAAATCCAAATCTTGCGCCCAATGAGCTGGAACAGCTGATCACTTTGCTTGAGAAACACAAGGGAGCTTTCACATGGGAATACATAGATATTAAGGGTATTCCTTCTAAGCTGTGTACCCGTCACATTTATATCAAGAGAGACTCCAGGTCAGTGTGCCAACCACAACGAAGTATGAACCTGAACCTAAGGGACATAGTGAAGGAGGAAATCCAAAAACTTTTGGAGGCAGGGTTTATATACCCAATTTCAGACAGCGAGTGGGTTTCTCCACTCGTGATTGTGCCAAAACAAAATGGGAAATGGAGGGTCTACGTGGATTACAGAGAATTGAACAAAGCAACGCAGAAAGATCACTTTCCCCTACCTTTTATTGATTAGGTCCTTGATACCTTGTCTGGGAAGAAGTATTTTTCCTTTCTGGATGGCTTTAGTGGCTACAATCAAATCTAGATTGCTCCAGAAGACCAAGAAAAAACCACTTTCACCTGTCCCTGGGGCACTTTTGCATACAGGGTACTTCCTTTCGGGTTATGCAATGCACCAACCACATTTCAAAGAGAAGTGATTGGAATCTTTTCAGAGATGGTAAATGAATACATGAAAATTTTTATGGATGACTTCACTCCATACGGTAGTAGTTTTGAAGGAGCATTGGAAAATTTAGAAAAGGTTTTGAAATGCTGTGAATAGAGCCAACTATCTTTAAGCACTGAAAAACTTGCCATATGATGATGAGCGAGGGCATAGTTCTGGGGCACTTCATCTCTTCTGATCGTATCCAGGTAGACCCATCCAAAATTAAGGTAATTGAAAACATACCAACTCCTAGAACACAAAAAGATGTACGTAGCTTCTTAGGGCATGCTGGTTATTATAGGAAATTCATAGAAATTTTTACCAAACTAGCTTCTCCTTTGTTCACCTTGTTGATGAAGGATGCACCGTTTGTTTGGAATGATGCATGCCAAACAACGTTTACTGAACTTAAGAAAAGAATGTCTACAACACCCATCTTACGAGGGCCCAACTGGGCTCTGCCTTTTCATGTCTCTTCAAATGCTTTAGACACTACCATTGGAGCAGTTTTAGGACAGCGGGAAGGTCATGCACCATATGCAATTTATTACGTTAGTAAGAACCTACCCCCTACTGAACTAAACTATACTGTCACAGAGAAAGAATTCATTTCCATAGTTTATGCCATCAACAAATTTAGACACTACATTACTAGATATTCCACCTTTGTGCACACTGATCATTCAGCCATCAAGTATTTAATGAATAAGCCAATCACGAATGCTAGAGTAACTAGATGGCTGCTACTGTTACAAGAATTTGACATCACAATTATTGATAGACCATGGAAGGAAAACGTTGTTGCAGATTTTTTATCTCGACTTACTAACAGTGATGACAATTTACCAGTCGAAGATTACTTCCCTGATGAACATTTGTTTGCAGTTCAGCTCATTCCCCATGGTACACAGATATTACTAACTTTTTGGCTGTAGGCAAGCTTCCAGCACATCTGTCAAAAAGAGAAAAAGAAATATTATACAGCAGAGTGCTCGGTATTGTTGGATTGATGGAAATCTTTTCTACACATGTCTTGACTTGGAAATCAAAAGATGTGTAAGAGAAGATGAAATTTTTAGTATCCTGAAAGCCTGCAATGATGAGCCCTATGGGGGACACTTTGCTGACAAAAGGACAGGTCATAAGGTTTTAAGGATGGGATAATTTTGGCCTACATTGTTTAGGGATGCGAAGAAGTACGTCCAGATATGTGATAGCTTCCAGAGGATGGGCCAGCCCAATAGATTAGATGAAATGCCTCTTCAGCCATAGCTTGTGGTTGAACCTTTTGACAGATGGGATCTGGATTTCGTAGGGACTATCAACCCTCCCTCAAAACAGAAACTTCACATCTTGGTTTGCACATACTACATGACCAAATGGGTGGAAATTGTAGCCTTGGTCAAAGCTAATGATCAAGTTGTACTTGATTTCCTATATGAAGAGATTTTTACTCGGTTTGGAGTACCCAAGGAAATCGTTACAGATGGTGGACCACAGTTTGTGTCTCACAAATTGGAAGACCTGTTATAGAAGTTTCACATTCAGCACAAAATAACCTCACCATATCATCCACAGGCCAATGGCCAAGTGGAAAGTACAAATAAGGTCATCGAGGCTATTTTAACAAAAACAGTGAAAAACCACCGTAAAGATTGGGATGATAGACTTCCGGAGGCACTATGGGCCTATTGCACTACATGGCGCAACACCACTGGTTTTTCCCCATATGAATTGGTGTATGGAAGAAATGTTGTTTTCCCGATTGAATTTGAAATCAGAACTTTGAAGATAGTCATAGAAGCAAACCTTGATTTATTAGAAGCTCAAAGGAACCGACTGGATCAGCTTAATGAAGTGGATGAGAAGTGCACAGCCGCAGTGCATCATACAGCTTTAATCCAACAACAGCGCTGTAAATGGCATGATATATTTATAAAGAAGAAATTCTTTCGTGAAGGAGACTGGTCTCTGTTGTACGATTCACGCTTTAAGAGGGATTTCAAAGGCAAATTGTGCACCCATTGGTTGGGTCCTTACCAGATAGATCGAGTATTTGATAATGGAATAGTTTGGTTGATCACCATTGATGAAAATAAGAAACCATTATTTTCCAATGGTCATCGACTACGGCTGTATCACAAACCGATCTCAAAAAATGCCTTCATTTCACATGTTGTAGCTGATCCAGATTATCAGTTAACACTAGGGTAGGGATTTCTCTCAGACCCTGTGAATTTTTAAAAATGCAATTTTTACACATAGATTTGTATATAAATAAATTGTTTCATTTCTTTTATTTTTCTTTTATGCTTGATTGGATTTGTTTTGAAGAATTGTGTACATGAATTGATTTGAGGAGCACTGGTCGCGGCTGGGCCAGACGATTGTAGGCACCTTATCTTGTTTTCCTGATCGAATAAGATCCTTGAAGAAGATGGATGATTTGTCAACTTCCAGCAGCCAACTGAGAATTTTCCTGTTACTCCATTGTTGCGCAACTGCAACTCCATACCCTGCTCATTTTTCCTTTTTCACGCAGCTGTGACTCTGCTACTTTTGCCCATTCTGCCAATTTTCACAGTTGAGACTCCGCTATTTCCATCTATTTCATGTTTTTCACGCAGCTGTGACTCCACTATTTTTCATCCATTTCTCCTTTTTCTCGCGGCTGTGACTCTGCTACTTTTTCCCATTCTACCAATTTTCACATCTGTGACTCCGCTATTTTTCATCCATTTCTCCTTTTTCCCACAGCAGTGACTCCGCTACATTTTCCCATTCTGCAATTTTTGCAGCTGTGACTCCGCCAAATTTTTCCATTCTGTCTTTTCCATGCAGCTGTGACTCCGCCATATTTCGCTGAACTCTGCTAAAATTGTCATAATTCTGCAGCTGTGACTCCGCCATATTTCGTCAGACTCTGCTAGTCCTACAATTTTGACTTATCTTCGCCAGCCCATGTTAGCTTTCTCTACAATCACCATGCACTCTTGTCGATTGATATCAACTTTGACATACCTTATCTGTCCAATCGACGATAACCAACTCATGAAGGCACGTGCATATTTAGTCCTCTACCAGTGATGCGACTGTGAGATAGAACCACCATGGTAGAATGACAGCTTGAGCATTAATTTTAAAGGTACATGTTCTAACTATAATCATGATTAGGCATGCACTGACGTCGTGAGAAATAATGATTATATTTGTTGTTTATCCCTATCATCTATCTGTATCCAATCAACTAAACCAAAACCACGTTTAAGCTGTTACTTGTACTTATGATTATGACCTTCATTCTACCCGACTTTTGCGATAATCCTGCCACGGATTTTATTCCAAAACTAATTGTGCCACCTTTCCAAAAATGCTCAATTCAAACTTCAACTATTCATCAACTGTGTTTGCATGTAGTCAGCTCGACGTTTGAAACTGTAACTGGTGCACTTGCTAGAATATTTCGCAGAAGCTCAATAGTATGGGTATCCCTGTGAGATATGAGCCTTTAACAATAGAATCTCTGTATAAGAACAGAGAAGTCTTCGCTATCTTTCAAAAAGCAGGGTGGACAGATTATTTTCAACGTCTGAATGGTTTTCACGAGGAAACAGCCCTTGAATTTGCTCAAAATATGACTTGAACCCATTTAGAGGTTCAAGGTATAAGGATTGATGTTTCAAAGGCGATCTTGGCAAAGGTAACGGGATTTCCCAGAATTGGGGAGCATTGGTTTAGTCGGAAGCGCCATCATTCGACTACAAATAAATATTTTCTGGCAGCAGGAGAAAGTGTTCGACCACGGGGCAGAGGAACAGCATTGGAGACCCTCCCAAGTCCTTGGGACCAAGTTGCAATCTTTTCGAAGAAATACATCAGATGTGAGGGAAGGTGCAGTGTTGTTTACATTTATGAATTTTTCCTCCTATCACATTTACGACATCGCAGGCTGTTAAATATGCTATACTATCTTTTTAAATCTCTGCAATGCATGGATTACTATGCTAAAGATGCTCAACACCCCTTATCATCCCTCACAAATCACGGGCTAATTAAATTATTAGTCTTACGGGCCCTTGCACACCACAATTTGACATGGGAACAATTTTTGGTTCGGTGAGGGGTACCCCGTGAACTTTCTTTAAAAATAATGGATGAGGACTGGAGTTCCTCAGATTCAGTTAGGGGGAGGGGTGGAACACCAGCAGTTCGGTTGGAGGATGAAGAGGAGATAGATATAGAGGAGGATGAAACTGGAGCAGCTAAAATTGAAATAGCAGAAGAGGAACATAAAAAAAGCGGTGGAAGGAAGAGGCATAGAAGTTCTGGATGTTGAATCCTCCCTTGAAATAAGAACTTTAATTCAAGAGGAGGGATTCGCCCCTGTTCCCGAAGTGATAAGAGTTTCTTTGTTTCAAAAGGGAAATGAAGGGCTAATGAGCAAGGGGCAGACGTCCAGCCTGGCGAAAAAGAGAAGAATTGAAATTGTTACTGCAACATAAGCAGTTCACTCGATCGGCGGAAACATTGGAATTCCCATCTTAAAACCTCGATCACCTACTGATACATAAGAGCTTGTTGTAGAAGAACCTCAAATAGAGAATCTTCTTTTTGAAAATGAGCTGTTAAAGGAGGAGGTGCAAATGCTTCACGAAGAATTAGAGAAATGGAAGGAAACATGTAGGAAGCAGGAAAAGAAGCATGGCAATACAATGTTGGAGGCTGCAGACCAGCTAGATAATTTATCTTCCATTCTGGGAAATGAAGGAAGGAAAGAAATGATATGTTCGGAATGTGGAGATATATTTAATTTGACAGGGCATAAAGTTACAGTGTTGGACTTAGAGGTACAAAAATATGTAGGAGTAAAACAATAAAAGGAACCATTTATGGGATCAGTCTCATTCTTTTGAGGACATTGAATCAACCTCAACAGGTTAAAAAGAATCAGGAAATAGGATGTTGTTACACAAGAACCAGCGTCCTTGAAAAAGTTGTTGGAAATACAACTCAGTTAGAAGATGCTGAGATTGAGATACAAAGGAAAGATTTTGTTACAAAAGAACCAACATTATTGAAAATTTTGTTGAATTCCAACACAAACTGAAGCTGCTAAGGATAGGGGGATGTTGTTACACAAGAACCACCATTTCCAACGATTAAATGTCAAATCTGAAATATAGACAGAGGCTACTACAATATTGACAGAAGGAGAAACTGTTACGATGAATTCACTGGTTAAGAATCGAGTCCAATTCCTGCTCATTGGATGGCCAGCAGAACAATAAAGGGATAATTACACACTAGCTAAGCAGAAGAGAAACCATGATGGGGACGTCGGTTTGTTTTTAATGAAATTTTGGGTGTAGGTCAGGAACCTGCTATCTCCTTCAATTTGTCTACACAATATGAATGAGGATCAAATTCATATTCGGACTGGTCGGCTGTTGCATGAGGACATGCAATTGGATAGTTGGGGGGAGAAGTTGGGCTTTGGAATTTCCCCTTTTTTACCACGCTTATTACATCATTTTGCCCTGTTACACCCTATTTCCATAAGCCATATATATGCCTTTCTTCCAGATCAATCATGAATCCTGACAGGTATAATTCATTATTGCTTCATTTATTTAATGCCTAAGATTGTTATGGTTATGAATTCTAGCCTTTGATTTATGCTAACTTGTGTTGATTTCGTTAAGTCAAGATCAAAGAATTAAGAGACACAGGTGTCTCAGCCACTAATACTTGGGAAAGAATCACACGTGGTGCCAGCTGTTACTCTTCAGATTTAGCTCCTCACATTAAAATGGAACAACGCGCCTCTCCACGTGGAACTGTAATAGGACTTCGTTGCAACAGAGCATTGCTACAACAGACAGGATGCCTCCCAATTGGTTAATCTGTTGATCCATTGACTGCCAGAGTAACAACATATTTCATGTCCAATGACCTCATTCAAGACGGTTGTAACAATTCTGTTGTAACTCCACAGCATGAAGATCATATATCTTCATTGTTGCACGAAATGAGTGGATCACGAATTGTATTTTGCATGTATAAATATGGGGAGGATTTCAGAGTCTGGGGTTGGTTAATTATCATTTTGTATGGGCTGTAACAGAGAGTTGAGACTATGAATTACCATCTTTAATACAAAGAGAAGAGTTCTTTATATTTATGTGTCTTAATTTGTGGTAGTTCACGATGTCTATGTTAGAAGGCCAGGGCCCACCTTCTAATAGAGATAGCCGAGTTAAGTAGGTAGTTAATTTACTTTATGTTGTGTGGTTTGGAATTGCATTAGATGTGTTACTACAAGTTGCAACAGTAGATTGATACTTGCATTCTTTTCTGGTAGTTTATGGTTGCATCTTGAATAGCTGCAACTGTGTGGTGTGATAGTTTACTATGTAGGTTAGTTTATTTGATGCATGGTGTGTTAGAATTAGTTGTTACAGCCAAGCTCAGCTTTAATTCCTTTCAGTCATTTATTATTTCTAGGATTTCCAATATTAATCAAATTAGAGTTCAAGCTTATTTCTAGTTTCTAGTTGTTGTTCTATCTTTCTTGAATTCATTAGATTAGACAGATTGTGATTGAGTTACAGTAGTTGCTAGATGAATCAGTTCAGTAGAGATTGAATACTGTAGTTTGATAATTATAGGATTTAACTTCTTGCAAAAATAATCTAGTTCATCCTTATTCCTAGGTCAATAACTGCTAGGTTGATATTTGTAGGAAGGTAATTGTACTTTGAATTCCTAGATGGATAAGTTAGATTAGTTTTAGTTATGAGGTGAGTTTGGTTGAGCAGATAGGTAGGACTATTGATCTCTATTTACTTAATCAACTACTTGAAATGTTTATGCATAGATTGTGCGTATTACCATTGAAATAAAACACTTCTCTGGGTTGACAATTTATATTGAGCATCCTGTGTGTTAGTTGTAATTAATTAGCATATAGGGTGACCAACAGTTGGATGGAATTTTTCCATCGTAGTTCATTTTGCACCTTGGTGACATTAGTAATGTTGGTCACCCAAACATTGTACAATGGACCCTATTTTTTATTTTTGCGGACTATGGAGTTACTATTGCACCTTATGCAAACCTTAGTGGGCCCCTCTTTCCTAATGCACCCTCCTTGGGAGAGATTTCCTCCTATTTATGTGTTTTTTTCATTTATAAGCCCTCTCCCTATATTCTAGGAGTTGTAAGCTAGAGTCTAACTTCCACAAGCTAGAATTTAGCCTCCACCTCCATAAGTGCGCCCCACTCCTTTATCCATGGAGATGATCCCTATTTTGTGCTTATAGGCCATTTATGACCCTATTGGATCCTGTCTCTCACCTAATGTGCCCTCCTTCATGTTTTGTAACCCCCTAATGCATTAGTGTACCTCCTTGTGCTCTTCATGGATCCACTCCTTGGTTTTTGGTAACTCCTCCTCATGATGCTAAACTGGTAAAGGGAATCTCCTAACTAAGCCACCACTCCACTAATTCGAGTTAAGATTCCATGATGAAGCTTAAAATTACCTCTTCCTCTAATTCGAGGTGTTCCCCTTAGGTTAGAGTTGGCCTCCTTGTGTTATAAACTCATATTCCTTCTCCTTGTTCAAGCTAATCCCAAGCTTTGATCACTCGCCTTGTGCTATCTCACTGTGTTGTGAGTGTTGACATTCTTTAGACTATGTGGGGATTGTATTGAGAGAGTGTTTGTTGCATGATCCTTGAGTGGAGTAGTCTGTTGTCCATTCCAGAGAGTTAGTCTCATGGATTATCACCACCCTTTGCTTCAATATCACTCTACTAGTCTAAGTTCTCACACAGGAATCCAGGAAATGGGACGGTGACCCCATATGCAGTGGAGACGAACATGAAAGTAGTAGTGGGAAGCAGTATGGTTCTCAGAAGACGTAGTTCCGAGAGTTTCCAGATTGAGTGTGTCTCTTCTTGTGGATCCATGGTCTCATATCAGTGTTGATATGTCCAAGTGGTTTGGACTTGACTGTGTCTATGGCTGGGAGGAAATTTGTCCCGTTAAAATCAGTTTCCCATTGAAGATAAGTATTTGTTCATATACTTATTTATGCTATTTTAACATGTTTATGTGCCATGAAGGCTGAATTATTTTCTATATTTGTTGATTGATTATGTGATAGGATTTGTATGCAGGATGGA
Source organism: Larix kaempferi (assembly GCA_027924585.1). Classification (NCBI taxonomy): domain Eukaryota; kingdom Viridiplantae; phylum Streptophyta; class Pinopsida; order Pinales; family Pinaceae; genus Larix; species Larix kaempferi. The sequence goes on from BSBM01000841.1 coordinate 10,638,250, forward strand.
TGGCTCTCATACTCTAAATTTATATGAAAAAACTCTACCATCTATTCCTTCTCTTCTCCTTCTCGGCTTACAATTTCAACTCTCATAGTGATGAGAGGGGCATGACCATATGTTATGGTTCTCCCATTTGTTCTCATTTATGGGTTTTGAAACCCATTTCGTTGCATCCATAGCAACATTTATAGTAAGGAAAACATTTTTCTTCACTGGAAAATCTCTCCATATGACTGAGTTATGACTATTTTGGTCAGAAGTGTTTCCGGTGCTCACAAGAACGCACTCTGTCTTTGATTTAGAGCACCTTAATATATGAATCTGTTATGTTTTTGCAGATCTGAACATGTTGTTTTAGATATAAATATGTTTTAGTAGACTTGATCATGTCATTCCAGGTCTGTGTGTATTAGAGGAGATCTAATTTGTATTGACGATTGATGGCTGGAGGGAAGGAAGCCATACAATCTAAATATTACTAGTGAAAGATGGGTTGTATTGGACAGTTGCAGGTTTTGATTTTGGAGGCTATGGTTGGAAGCCTGTGTTTTTTAATGCTATGGTTTATGTGGCCAGTGTTGTTACATCTCACCATCTAAACACTCGAATCTACACACACATAATTCACTAGTATAGAAACAATTCACTAGTAACAATGAATATTCACAACAATTACCATCATGGTCCTAAGTTAACCAAATGATCTTAATCATATGGAGCTTGGTGATAGACATGTGTAGTGTGGCCACTCATATGTCAAGCTCAAATAGGGGCATAAGGAATAGGTCCCTGCATGAGATTAACTAGAAGTTGAAGTAGACAAAGCATACATTTTGCTCCCTGCTCTTAGCTAGCTACCACTTACTAGTCAGCTCTAGCATGTGGAAAAGATTACTCACATTATAGAAACAATGGTTGTGCTCCAGTAGTAAACCACTAAACTCCAAGAGGAGATCAAGACAGAGCCATCCCAGGAGGAATTGGAGCTTTAATAGAAAATTGAAGATGCAACGCACTCCCTGAACTAGACCAAACAAGGAGTCGTGACCTTAGGCGGGGTCATTGACTACAGCTTCAACATTTGGAACCACTTACAAGATATACCTGAGATGCAACAAGTGGATCAGAGGATAAGAGGTTGGGACACGCTAGTCAGTTCCAAAAAGAAGAGCTTGGGTCATCTGCCACTTTCATCCAAGAAAGAGGCTATGATAGATAATAGTGCACTAACCAAGTAGATCATAGCAAGCAGAGCATAGTAGCAAATGATTGTGAATATTGTTGCTTAGGCCCAAGAAAAAGCGCAAATACATTTTGAAAATTTGTCAGAACTCTAGCTCAAATCCAATGAATTTATTCTTGTGGCAAAGAAAGAAAATCCATAAGATGGAAAGAGTAAGAAGGAATATGTTGACTCGTTTACAATGCAGCTTAAGGATATCACTAGTGAGTTTGAGATAATTCAAATGGGTTTTCAGCAATTTGTTAGTGACCTGCACATGCTCCTACCTTCAGTAGCCACATTAGAACCATGAGTTTTGTGGCTTGATATGAGCCACATATTAGTTTTGGGGGCCTGTTGGTGCCCAAGTTTTGGACCATTCACTATGCACCGAGCTAGATAGTCAGAATCAATTGCGCTCCAATAGAAGTTAGTTGCAGTTGCGTGCTGATTTTAGTTAGCAATTGTGCGCCAGTAACAATTTGCAGTTTTGGGAGCATTAGCCTATATAAGGCTTATTTTGTAAAGGGTTGGGGTTCTAGTATAGGTTTTTAGGAGTTATGTAGTTATATTGAAGTTCAATAGTAATATTTAATGTATGGAGAAACATTAAGCTATTGAGATGAGTTTTGTAGTCCTGCGATTTTGTATCAAATTTTGTCAATAATAGAATGAATTTAAAGTTGTTGTCTCATCTATCTTTTTCACATTGTGCTTATGTATGTATTTATCGTGTTTTATTAGTAATATTAATGGATTAATGTTAGTAAGATGACGATATTTATGCCTGTTCCACAATCTAATGCACATGTAAGTGAAGAATTGTTAATATGCTGAGTAGAAAGAAACCATTCCTCCCTACGTAACCCTGGTTCAGTTCTTTGTATATTTTCATGTCTGCATCTCGGGTGAGACCTTACTCTGCTTGCAAAGTATTGAAAATGTTGATTCCTATGGATTTTTTGTTGGTCATTGTTAACACCCAAAAAGTGCTCACTAGCTCATTTACCACATTACATGACTCATTTGTCCATTTTCCTACCATATTTCCATTAAAAATCCCAAAAAACCCATTAAAAAGCCTCCAAAAGGCCTAAAATGCCTCCAAAAGGCCAAAAAACCATCAAAATAGCCTAAAAAAGGCTAAAAAACCCCCTTTTCCTCCAAAAATAGCAAAAATTCCCTAAAAAGGGAATAAAAATATAAAATAATGAGGAAAAGGAGGAAAAAACCCTATACAGCTGCCTAAAACCATGTGTTTCCTAAAACCATGGGTCAGCACTCCACCACCAAAAAACTATAAATAGGTGATGGAGATCCCTTATTCCATATCCACAATCACAAGCACCCTTACTCTGCCAAAATCTCTCTCGAAACCCTAGTCCACCTTTGAACTAGTTTCACCTTGAGAGCCACCTTTGGCCCATCCCCAACATTGGAGAAGGAGAAGGAGCATTCTTGGAGCTTGGAGCATCCTCTTGGACACTGCAAAGGGCTTCACCAACCTTGACACTCAAGGTAACATCAATACAAAGACATTCTTTCATTTTGGTGTTTATGCTTTATGCTTGTATTAGAAATAATTTAATGTTTTGTTTATTGCATTATTAGTTTAATATACTGAACTGCTACTAAGGAGTCCATTCTCCTTAGTAGGTGCTCATTGGCACAAGCTAGGGGTAAAACCCTAGCTACAGTCATATAAGTCGAACCCTAGGTCTGATAGACTGCAACCAACAACATGGTACAACAAGAACAAAAAAATATTTGAGGGCTATATAGAACAATAATTTTAGGGATATGTAGAATTACTTATATGCATTAACTAGTTAGGAAGTGAAGGGATATGTGCCCTTTTACCTTTCATTAACCTAGTTATATTATTAATATTATTATTATACAATAGCGTAGCATTTTTTACTTGATTACATAGCTTCTACTACTATAAAAAGTTTCTAATTAACCAAAACCCTAAACCCCAGCCAGGCCTTCATTAATGAGGGTACAACTTCTAACTAGTGGACTTTATTTAATGAGACCACATTACATTTTTAACTACACACTCGAACTACCTAATGGTCCTTATTTACTATACATGGCCACCATACATTAACTAACAAACTATCCCATCAACTAGAGGAAGTGGGGTGAGATATTAACAATGTGATTCAAGACACTAAGGCTAACAAATACTACTATGCCTAAATGAAAAATGGTATGAAGACTAACATTAGAACTTCAGTTTCCCTAGGACTTCCTCAACCACTGGACAACAATGGGAGTTTTTTTGTCAAAAGGGAGGCTGCAAAAAGATATTGGCATGATTAAAGACAAAGAGGACATGGTAAAGATACAAAATAATAATCCTTTCATAGATAATACTCTAATGGTGCTAGGTACACCATTCATGATGGTAGAAACTATAAATTGTCTTATAGAATTCATACCTTTCACTACTTACAAATCATTTATAGGATACTATAACATTATATGATAGGGTATAATATGCCCTCAGATGACATGTGTACCAAGCTAGTGTTGTTGGGCCATCATGAGGAGAGAGGATTCACAAAGTGTTTTAAGTAAGAATCATAAAAGAAATGGTTAGAGCTCTCACAAATAGAGGAGCAATGATCCTACACAAACATGTGTGTGTTATTCCATAATAAGGAAGAATAGGTGAGAAGAATGGATTGGAAACATTTTAAGGAACATTATTTTCTTTCGAATAGAAGGATAAAATCCCAAAAAGAGCAGGAAGCTTCACTAAATAGAGTTATGAACATGGGGCTTAACACTCTCAGTATGGATCTCTATAGTTTTGCATTGATAGAATATTTTTTTATCCATCATCTTCTTCACATCACCCCCATACAATAATTCTTATTCACAAAAACATTTGAGAAATTGCTCAATATTTTTTAAAAAATGGTGAAATTTTGACAAATTTTAAAACATTTCAACAAATTTTGGGCATGGAGGAAGGGATGGGATCATGCCCAACATCACTTTATCCCTTTGTGGTAATGTTTGAAATACTGAGGTATCACAGGGAATACCTCTTGTCGGAATACCTTAATAGGACATTAAAACAAACTAGTGGGAATGGTAAAAAGTGGATCCATAAGGAGTATGTAACAATGTTAAATGGGATGGAACCCTTCTTAGCTACACACATTCCATTTATTTATTATAGAGCTTATATTGGTCGATGTTGCTTGTGTCCGGTGGACGATCTATCCCGGAAGATGATTTAGTTGGAACTTGCCTCTTCAAAAGACTAATCAGTCGCCTTTGGCTGCTCGTTGGCTCATATTTTATTATACGAAACTATTGAAAGAGGTTGTTTTCTATAATTGGTATCCTACCCAAGTATCCTAGCTCGAGTAACTCTTCTTGGTTGTCAAACATATTAAAACAATGTTTGGGGAAATTGAAAGCTATCAAGTTTCCATAGGATTTTTCCAATTTATTCCTAGCTACCAATTAGATTGTCAATGAACTTATAGATATATTGCCATGTTGTCCCCACAACTCTAAAACATTATCCACTTATTTGTAATATGTTTTTTCCAATTTTCGAGTATTATGATGAAGGTTACCTAGAAATTTGTTTAGCAATTAGAGTAAATCATGCGTGTTAAATATCCTTTGCTCTCAAATTCTAAGTGTTCCATTTGTAATTTAGTTTGTGTTTCAAGCACCATAATGAAAATTTCAAGGTTGAGTTAAGTAGGGAATGAGAATGATGAAAAAATGACTAAATGTGGAAATGGTGATTTTTAAGAATAAGCATAGTCACTCAATGGGAATGTAACAACATGAATTTGGGTTACTATTTTGCGATAACGTGAATTTGAGTTTGATGTTGGGGGCATCCAAACATTCATGAAAGGATTCATGAAACATTTATGAAAAATAAGTGAAGCACTACTACAACATATGTATTTGTGCATATAAAAAACTATGTAAAATTGAATAGTTAACAATGGAAAAATTGGAATCACCTGACAAGACTGCTTTGACTTCTTTGTCAAAAAAACAAGCAAAATCAAAATCGAGATTCATGTTTTTACCCATTGTAATTTAGTGAATTAGTTGGGTTTTATGTTTCCTAACTCTTTAATAAAACTTATGACTAGATAACCTTGATACCTTTAGTAGGTATTCTATAATTAATGCCATAATGTGAAAGTAATTACTTAAACAACTACCATTGATGTGCAATCCACTTTTGATTTTATCACTCATATGAGGTGTGCCCCACTGACCATGTGTGCACACTAATTGGTGGTTATTTTACCATTTGTTAGGATTTGATTACTTAGTGGCTTGACACATTTCTTTGACAAAGGGGTATAACCATGTTAATTACCTTGATACTTCAACTTTTTTTAAGTATTTGCTTGTTGGGCTATCATATATTGGGGTATCTTCCCTCCTAGTAATGAAACCTTTATAAATCTTGATCAACTTTGACCCAATGTTGCTAATCCATTCTTGTATTCCCTTAAAAATTATAAATTCAGTATATTATCATATTATGGATCTCTATGTATCTTCCACATGGAACAATCAAGTTTCTCCATATAGTGAACTTTCATTATTATTTTCCTATTTTTCTATCATGCTAAGCTGGCTAGGGTATGAGGTCATCAAAACATTAGGGAATAAGATAGAATTTGTATATTTAAGATAGCCCATCGATGGTTGACTTGCGCATTAGTCCTAATAAGGGCCTTGAAGGAGCTCTCACTTTTGAAATACATTTATATTGTTGACATAATGATTTGGCATGTTCACTTGGGCCTACACTTTCCACCTATTGATTATTACACATATATTCCTCTAATTTATACATTTGTTCATCTAGTTGGAAACATTATTGACATCACACTACAACATGGCATGAGTGTCTTAAAGATTGGTATAGGCATGTCATGGCCTCATTGTTCCAAAAGGAACAATAAATTGATTCGTCCTTATAGTAGACATGGCATCAATCTATCAAGATATTGGCATAGCCAAGGAATGCATCATTGTGATGGCCCAATGGAGGTTGATATAACTCATTAACCTAACCATTAGGCCAACACTTGGATTTTTTTTACATAGGGACCATTGAGTTCTTAAGAAGATAATACAACTCATAAGACATATTAATGAATTTAGGCCAAATCTCTTTGAATCAAAGTCAATTCATGATTAAGAGTAAATAAATTAGATTTACACCTTTATTGCAAAATAAAACCTAGATTAGACCCATTGTCTAACTATTAGAAAATTTAAGAACATAAAACTATGCAATTATTCCTAAAGGTTAATTGATAAATTTGTAAAGCTACTTGGAAAAATGTTGATTATTTCCATTGATAGTAAATCCAGGGTATTCAAAGAACAAAAACATGTAATTAATGTGGTTTGTTCATGTACTTAGGCATCCCACCCATAATATAAAAAACCTAAAACTTCCTCCTCTATGATTATATTCATGATTGAACCTAACAAACCCTATAGGGTCATGCATTTTATCATTAAAAAATCACTGATGACCCATGGCAAGGTATTCATTCCACCTTTATATGTGGCTTCCTAAAAATGGGGTAACAAGCAAATTTATCAATCATGATTGAAGGAAAACATCAATGGTTAATGAGAATGTCAAGTAATATTATGAAGAGTGAATATCCTTAATACATAGATTGATATATCAAGAAGCTTCAAAACTTGCATCACACAAGTAACCATTGTTGAAGGAACAAAGGATAAAGGGATAGAAGGTTGTTAAATATTCATTGCGATAAGAAAAATAAAAACTCAAAGAACCTTTGTCCCCACAAGATGGTGATTTTCAAGCAATTTTCACACATTCATACAATGAATTCTTTGTTGTATTCAATGGTGTTTCTCAATGCACTTTCTATCTAAAAATGTTGGCATAGAATATGGAAGAGTAGTGCTTAAGCATCATACATCATGTTCAAACATTGTCATAAATTACCTTTTGTTGAGAATTATAGAGAATGTGAAATTTTTTGGAGTAAAGTCGTGATATATAACTTAGAAAGCAACTAATGTAATAAAAAAACATACAAATGAACACATTTAGTAGAACATCATGCATAGTCAATGCACATCTTCATTGTACATAAAAACACATACCACTAAAGTGTAATGGAAATATCATGGCATTCCAAACTTTTTCGAGGATAGGAACACTCTGGATTAGGAATCACAAGCACTAAAGAATATGAAGCAAATAATTTATTTTCAATTTAACTAAGAGAAAATGAGGTCATTCAACTCATAATGAATTTGATCAACACCATAAAAACCATGGATGATCATATGTAAAAATATGTCCTAATACACTACACTATAGAACCATCAATAGAATAATCTCACAAACAACGTTTTCCCATATGCACTCAATAACTTTGAGAAGGATGTGGAACAAATTTGGTGACATTGATTGGGTAATTTCATATGCACTGACACCTACTGTATGGGAACAAATTTTGCAGCAAAAGTTTCAATAGAAACTGAACCATGTGTAATTTATAGGTCTAGATAATGTTTGATGCAACTTTAATTATGTAATGAAGTGAAGCTACTAAGTCCTATAAAATAAGGCATTGTGGACTTATAAAAATAATCCCATATCTAATATATGACTAGAGATATTTAATGATGTAAACATGCCTTTTGGGGCAAGGTGAGAATGATGATTATTTTTTTTTTTGCAGATTTATGGTCTAATGGCGTTTCGATTAAGAGACATGGAAGTGCATATTCATGCTATAGTAGACATTTTATTGCTCACTTATATTTGATTTGGTGTTTAGTGGATGAAAGTTTATGACCTACTTTTGTTTTTTTGTCTTTATGGAAGACATGGTTATTTGCACTAAAATATTAAAATCAACAACAAAATGAATTTTAGTGTACACAAGCCAACTAAGTTTGTCATTCAAAACAAACGTAGGTCATAATGAGTTCCAAAATATCTCAATTGGAGATATGAGATCTATGTTCAATAAGATTTTGACAAATTGTCATGAATAATAGCAATAGATATACTAAACCCTAGTTTTATCATCTAAGATCAACCACAATTAAGGTGTTAATACTTTTTAAACTAAAAAAACAAATCAAAGGTATCAAAACATCCAACTCAATCATTGTTGCAAAGCAAATCAATAGTTTTCATGTTTCTATAGTTAGAGGGGATGTATCCCCATCAATTACGAATCTTGTATCAAAGTTGTGTAAATCTTCAACATATAAACTTAGGGTTTTCAAATTGTTGGTTAAGGTTTGTAGAGTGTAAAGTGGTATCCTTTCTGTTTTCTTAGCGTTCTAATGAGGTGCAATCTTGTATTTTTGTACTTGAAACATTTCTAATCAATTACTAATCTTGTATCAAAGTTGTGTAAATCTTCACATATAAACTTAGGGTTTTCAAATTGTTGGTTAAAATTTGTAGAGTGTAAAGTGGTATCCTTTCTGTTTTCTTAACTTTCTAATAAGGTGCAATCTTGGATTTTTGTACTTAAAACCTTTCGAGTTGAAACCTTTCTGGTGACAATGGATGTCTCCTTATAAAACAAGCACATAAGTGAACACTTTAAAAACAAACACATAAGTGAATACACTTTATGAGTCATTATCACATATTTAAACTCAATGAAATCTTCATCTTTCTCTCCATTTATGTTTGTGTAGGCCATTCAAATGATTGCATGGCTTTCGAATTTGCAAAACAATCAATTTTCACTGTAAAAAAATATATTTAATTCATCATTTTTCTTGTTAAAAAATAGATAATTTGAACTGTATGATATTCAAATGTATTCCACAATTTTGATATTCAAATGTATTCCACAATTCACATTAAGGTCTTCCGTGTAATATTTAATAAACCCAAATGTTCCTCAGTAATGAATAAGGCAATCCATCTAGGAGAACACCTATTTTCGGCATGGCTCACCAACCTTGTTTGCATTGCTGTAGAGGTTCTTTCAATGAGAAGAAATACCAAAGCTCGAGCTAATGGTATTCCACCAGCTTTTCGAAAGGTCGCCCTTCACATGATGTTGTTGCTGCTGAGGAGGATTTTTTATAACTTTCTCTTCTTCAAATTTACTATGATGTTTCTTGCACAGGAGGAAATTCCTCGTTCCTAGAGCTCCAACAACTTCAGACGGTTCCACAGCTGCAAATAACCAATAATGACAAAGCCCTCATAAACCAAAGATATCATGTAGAAATTCAGTATAACATTCATTTTAAATGTTCTAATTTTCAAATTTAACAAATCTTCCTGATTCTTTTGCCAGGTTATTGCTTGTTAGCTTTTTAATGCAGTACTAATTTTGTTGCATGCTCAGTGTCTAGTGCATAGAAATGCTTTAACCGGGATGCGAATAAAAAGGTATATAAATAGAGAGAATGCACTGGTAACAATAACAATACAAATTAAGGAAAACTTATGTGGTATAACCCTACCTTCCGTTCCACTGTTAGCACAGTATAGCTCGAATTGTTTAGTATTGAAGCCCAGAACTGGAAGACGACCTTCCCTGGCGTACAATTTCAGAGTAGTTTCAATTATTTTATGCACTGTGTCATCTTCTTTGGTCAAAAATCTGAACGGACCAGCGCTGCCCAATACATTTATTGTAACCAATAAACGATTAACCTCGCTGGCTTTCACCTGCAACAAAACAATCAAGGGTTAATGAACACGAAGAATTAAAATAAACCAGCAGAGGCAATGTTAAAATAAAGAAAGAAAAGGAAGACATACCTGGTTCTTTCGGAGCAAAGAGAGAAGCCGGGACTTGGGATATTTAGGTAACAGAAAACGCCTTTGGCTTGCAGATGCGTGATCAGGTGGCGCTCCAGAATTCTTTTGGGGATTTGATGTGCCATTCTTCAACTGCATTGGATGATTCCTCGTAGTGCTGGGCTGTTTAGGGTTAGGGTTAGAGGTACATCCCTTCACGATGTGGCCCTGCTTCCGCCTTGGATCAGGCATGGCGATTATCTGTAAAAACAGAGGAAAAGCAAAGCAGCAGCAACACTCTAAGGATCAGTTACCTCTGAGGTACCAGCCCTGCCTGAAAACGCCCAATCTCCCAGATGCGTATAGACAGCAGAAGCAGCCCTTCTGTATTGTGATTTCTAGTCGTATTCGGAAACGACCTGCAGGAGTCGATCCCTTCTCCATGGAACGAGGAAGCTGCATGAAAGTAGTGCGCACCATTCAAAGAAACGATTCGATCCCAACCATGGAGTACTGAAGATAACAAGAAGCAACAAAACCAAATAAAATGGAAACAGAACCCTCGAATATAAATATAAGCGCAACGCAGAAAACAGAGAGAAGAACAGTGTTGGAACAGGAAAAGGCTGATGCTATGCTTGCTTGTGAGAGTGGTTGGCAAAAGGTCTCAAGACAACTCACTCAGTCGGTCAGTCAATACAGGGGAGGAAGGAGAGTAGTAAGACTTCAAATATTTAATATCAATATTACAGCCCGCCAGTTGCATGGGCGGCGGGCCATTACTTTTAAGTTCTATATCATGAACGCAAGGAATCATATTCATATTGCCACGTCTCAAAGATGACAGGAGGTTTAAATTTGACACGTGGCATTGAATCCTTGATAGACAAGTTAACCTGAACCCTTTAATACCATTGCAATGCCTCTTAGTCCAACTTGACTTGTAGACGTTTTAGTTTTGGGTAGTTTTGGCACACCTTTTAAAAAAAAATCAATGAAATTCTTTTAATATAATGGCGTTATCCAATCTTCCACATGAAAGTTGTCTACTTATTGGAAATACCAACATATATATATTTTTAAGCATCATTATACACAAATTAAAACCGATGAATTAACAATAATAACCTATTGTATAATTCAAACATAAGGATAATGTAACCTATTGTATAATTCAAACATAAGGATATTGTAACCTATTGTATAATTCAAACATAAGGATAATGTAACCTATTGTATAATTCAAACATAAGGATAATGTGGTGCAAAGCATTCGGAACGAGGAATACAAATTGAAGTTGAAGTCGTTATGGTTTGTCAAGAGCCTTTTAGTCCTTCTATGAGGGTAAGAAATTTTAGCAGATGAAATTTTATTAAAAAATCATTTCGTCAAATTGGAAATAAAGATTGTTTTTTTAAATCACTTCGTCAAATTGGAAATAAAGATTATTTTTTATTTTTTTTATTTAAAAGGTAACAAAGTTTTAAAAATGAGATTTAATTTTTTTATAAAAAAAGTTTAGAATGTTTCTATTTAAAAAATAAATAATGTTTTTATTTAAAAAAATAAAATGGTATTTGTATAAAGTTAATATAACTTTGTTTTTATTTAAAAAAAAAGAATGCTTTCATTTAAAAAAAAGAAAATTATATTTATATAATGTTAATATAACTTTTATATATAGATTGGTATTCATATAATATTACTATAAATATTTAATAAATATGTAAGTACATGTCTATGCATATCTTATTATTATTGAAGCATAAAATTTACTTAGATCTAGAATATGAAAAGAGGAAGACCATGGTGTTTACCTGTTACTCCTTTGGAGGAGCTATTTCTTCTTTGGCCATACATTGTTAAATTTTTAGAATTTACTTCAATCTGATCTAGGATCTTAACTGAGAGAACAACATGTACAGCATATCTACAGCATATCAATCATGGACACAATAATGCAAGCACACAAGAGACACAGATTTTACTTGGGGAAAACCATAAAGGTGAAAAACCCTAATAACTTCCTCAGAGATAGATAGAGTAATGATACAACCAGAATACAAAAGATAGTCTTCTCCTAGCAGCAGAGCCTCCTTCTCCACAAGTGTGCCACTCTCCCAGGTGTGAGTGAGAGAATAGAATGTGTAAAATGAGAGAGACACACTCTCTATTTATACACTAACTTGACTTGACCTTTACTCAACTAGGTCGGCCTCAATTTAACCACTTAACATAACGCTGGCTGGGCCGACCCCCACTAGAGTGGTCTAATAACCCTTTGACTCACATGGCTGACCCCCAATAGGGTGGTCTAATAACCCTTTAACCCACATGACTTATACAGGGCCGACCCCAACAAGGTGGTCTAATAACCCATCAAATATAAGTTACGACACTTATAATATAAATGACGACACTTCCATATAGAGGAATAATAACATCTCTATAGGAATACAATATACATATATGTGAAATACATTTCGAAGTTACATATACATCAACACTCCCTCTTAACTAGGAAGGTATTTCTCAACACAGGTCTTCTAGCACAAGTCATCTTCTCTAGATCATCGTCACTGGATAATCGTCATCGAGTCATCATCATCGTCACTGCTGCTGCTATCTCAATTAATCTCTGACTCTACTCGTCATAGGAAGTTCTACAAAGCCAGTGCTTTTTCATACTGGATGTAAGCCGACCACCTGCAGGTCTTCGTCATCACTGGCCATACTGTGGAATCCTCAGGACTTATTACGTGCGTCACAAAACCTCGAAAGAGCATCCCAGGCTGTTACGAGCACACGGCTCTACCTATAGGATCTCCCAGGGCCATATTATATGTGACCTCACCACAAAACCTCGCAAGAGCATCCCAGGATGTTACGAGAACATAGCTCTACCTATAGGATCTCCCAGGGACAGATTATATGTGGTCACCACAAAACCTCGCAAGAGCATCCCAGTCTGTTACAAGCACATAGCTCTACCTATAGGATCTCCCAGGGACAGATTATATGTGGTCATGGCAAAACCTCGCAAGAGCATCCCAAGTTGTTACGAGCACACAACTCTACCTATAATATCTCCCAGGGACAGATTATATGCCATAGGAAAAAACCTCGAAAGAGCATCTACCAGATATCCCAGGGCCAAATTATATGCCATAGGCAAAACCTCGAAAGACTATCTGCAGATCTCCCAGGGCCAAATTATATGTCCTCCTAGAGCAAAACCTCGAAAGAGCATTTTCCAGATATCTCAGGGCCATATTACATGCCATAGGCAAAACCTCGAAAGACTATCTACAAATCTTCTAGGGCCAAATTATATGCTTATCTGCACAACTTGATCCACGGCCATAGAGTATCATCCTGATACTCACCATACATCATCCTGATGTATACATGATCATCCTGATCATCATCACTACAACATCCTGCTGCAAGTCATCTGGAGCAACATCCTGAAGCTCATCATCCATGATAATCCTGATTATATCATGCATCTACCTGATGCATACCAAGTATCTACCTGATACATATCATCATACATGATCCACCTGATCATACAATGTATCCACCTGATACAAATACAAATACATGATCCACTTGATCATACCTGATACATATCAACATACATGATCTACCTGATCATACACAGTATCCACCTGATACATATACAGATACATGGTCCAAGCATCCAACATGATGCATATACAAAACATATACAAATGATCCTACTGATCATATCCAACATCCAACATGATGCATACATACATATACATATAAATAATCCAACTGATCATATCCAGCATCCTCCTGATGCATATATAGACCAGTAATTGGAGCATCATCCTGATGCTCATCATCCAGTGCTTACATCCACATCCATGTGAAGGATCCTCCTTCCAACATGCTTGGAATGGCTTCTGCAAATGTGTCCATCACTTCTTCCTCGAAGTGTCATCAATTTGAAGAACACCAAGCCTCTCCCTGAAGTACTCGAACCTCACCCTGGCTAGTGGCTTCGTCAACACATATGCAATCTGCTCGTCCATCACAATGTACTCTGCTTCAGCTATACTCAGTGCTACGCAGGACTGCTTCCTGCTAAACCAAGAGATCACACCTGATCCCATACTGAAGCAGCACCCAGATGTGCTCTTCCTATCTGCAGCACTTCCTGCCCAATCTGAATCAACATAACCCTGCAGGTTAAACTTTTGATTCACATCATACTTGAGCCCATAATCAACCGTACCCTTTAGGTACCTCAGAATATGCTTTATAGCAACCAGGTGAACATCTCTCGGATCTGTCAGGAACTGGCTCAATGTGTTCACTGCAAAGCAAATATCTGGTCTCGTGTTCGTCAGGTACATAGAGGACCCAATCATCTGACGATACATCGTGACATCAACTGGATCAGATGAAGCATCACACAGAAGCTTCAGGTCCGATGCCATAGGTGTGGCCATATCCTTGCAGTCCATCATCCCAAACCTTTTCAGGATCTCTACTACATACTTCCCTTGTCCAAGGAAGATTCCATCTGCACTCTGCCACACCTCCATGCCAAAAACAAATAGTGCATCATCCCTAAGTTCTTCAACTCGAACTCGGCAGCAGGCTTTCACTGCATGTCGACAATCAATCTATCCTCACCTGTTACAAATAGGTCATCCATATATAATAGTAGTATCACTGGATTGCCTTCCTCAACCTTGTAGTAAAGGTTGGAATCCGCTTTACTCTTGGTAAATCCCAAACTAGATAGAAAGTTGTCTATCCTACCATACCAAGTTCTGCACATATATGACTCCCTGTCATGTGTCTCAGAACCAAGTAGCTGCACCACATACACTTATTCTTCAACTACACCATTCAAGAATGTGTATCTTCCTCTTCATCACTGTAGCCTGAGCAAGTACTGATTTAATGGAAGTGTATCTGGCTACAGGAGAAAAAGTCTCTATGCTACCACCTGCAGCATGCTTGATCTTGTAGATCCTCTTGGAAGTCACTATAGACTCCCCTTCAGGTCTTGGGACTGCATCCCAAACATCTTCATGATCGATTGGTACTCCTTGATCATGGAATTCTTCCCATATCCTGGGAACTTCAATATCTTCAATATTTTCAATAGATAACTTTATTGCTAAACAAATGTTGTAGTCCTTCTTTTGTAGGTGATGGTATACGATCTTTCCTACACAACAAGTTAAATTGCATGATTAGAAAACATCTCATAGTTTTCAGAACAAATTCTTACACATAAAGAAATATGTCATATAGTCATGCAATTATCTTAGCCAATGCTTCAATACAACATTTATCCATATTCTGTAACTTTCTAGATGCCTTCCAATCTCTACCATAACATTGTTAAGAGTGTGCACAACTCCTAACATGTCAGCAAAGAGTTTTCATTCTAAGTAAGTAGCAATGGAATGTTGTACAATGCCATAGGCCACTTACCCATGTATATTAGTAGTATATTGTTCATCAATGCAACTATTCTAATATGCATAATACACAACCTAATTATAGGAACATAAGCATATACATCATTGAATAACATTATGTAAGAAATGACAATTCAAATACCTATCTTTGTTTGGCTGCTGGGTGGACTCCCTCTAAATATTTGCAACTCCATTCTGATGTGGATTGTGAGAAGTGCTCAACTCCCTCTGAATATCTGCATCCTTGTAGAAACTACTAAAGTGTGTTCCTTTGCTTTCTTGCAGGAACAACTGGAGTGTGCTCCCTCTTGATCTTTGCTTCCTGGATTACCTGTCCTTGAACTTACATCCATCCTTAATCACTATGCATGCTTATTAGTATCATCATTGAGGTCTCATAGATAATCACACATTTATTAGTATAATTTTAATACTATCAAAACACAATAATCTTAAACATGTATAGTCATGATCATTCACAGATAATAAACATTAGTATTCAAGGTTTCAGGGAAGTCTTCTTTTACTCATGCATATTCTTATTTGATCATAGGACTCTTCTGATTCTCTTCAGTGACTTGTGCTAGTAACCTGCATGTCTCATAGGTTTACCATTATAGGACCAAGTTATACATACCTCGAAAGTAGATCTTCTATGTGATCCATGACAATGGATGAATCTTTGTCTTCATGTCACCATGATCATATGTTGTTGAAGTAGAACATGATTTTTCTTTCTTGGTGTACCTTTTATGTTAGTGAACAACATAAACCTCATACAACATCACAATGCATTAGTACATTCATAAGTGTCAAAACATTAATCAATGAATTTCTTCTATTGAGGTGATACAACAAGTCTAGTAATTAATCAAGATTGTACTGTAATGATATGAAGACAAACATATGATAAAATTAACCATGAAACATACCTGTAAGCCATACCTGTCAAGATTGCTTGTAATATTCTTATGGAAGGCCTTAGCCTCATCTCCCTCTGAGACAGGAACTTCTTCACTTATGCAGTTGACCAATCTATCTTCTTCTAGGATTAACCCAATCCACTTGATTTGCAAGAACTAGACCTGGAGCTAGATTAAGGTTTTCCAGAGAAAACCCAAAAATTCAAACTTTGAATTTCAAACTTTCGAAAGGATAGAAAAATGCACGTTGATGAACTGATCAAGTTGGTATATTCAGAATTTGAAAACCGCAAAGTTTCACCCCTCAAAATTGCCTTTTTGATTTCCAGATTCACTAGGGAGGACCCTGAATTAGGGTTTGAGTTTCCCGGAGCTTCACCCAACCAAAAGATTTGATTCAAATCTCTAAGCTTCGATTTTTCTGAGGAGCTTCCAGTCGTGGTCACATATTTCCAAAATTCCAAGTTTTACAGAAGCCCTAATTTTCCATCTTTCCGATCAAAGTCCCGAACTGGGGTTTGATCAAGCCCAGCCTTTTTCCCAACCAAAAAATATGATCTTGGTCTCTAAATTTCTATATTGATGAGTAGCATCCAGCTGTGGTCTCCAATTACAAAAATTCCAACTTTCTCTAAAACCCTAAATTCCGGAAGCCATGAATGAAGGTGCTCAAAAATAATTCTGTTTTGACAGAAATATGTACCTGATTGTTTCTAGTGTAACTCTGAAAGTTTCGATCCACAGGGTTTGAAAATTTTTCTTGAGATAGCCTAACCTGTTATCTTTCCATCCCGACAGATTTGACCTCAATTGGATTCTCTGAGACGGAGTTATGCCAAGTGTCGCAACGTGACCTGTTTATGGGATAATACAGGAGAGTGAACTTGTACGGTGTGCCACGTGTCACTGGTTCAACTTCGGCCTCAAAATATTTTTATTGAGATAGCATGAACTGTTATCTTTCCATCCCGATAGGTCTGACCTCAATTGGATTCTCTGAGAGAGAGTTATACCAAGTGTTGCAACGTGACCTGTTTATGGGATAATACAGGAGAGCAAACTTGTACGGTGTGCCACGTGTCACTGGTTCAACTTCAGCCTCTGAAAACCTTTCTTGAGATAGTACAGTCTGTGTGCTACCTGTCATATTTTATGAAATTTTATTTGGAGCTTCCTAGCCCAAGTTATGACCTTTTTTCTAAGGTCACCTGATTTTGACTCAGATCTGGAAGAGGCAGAAACCCTATATTGTACAGATCATAAATCACAAAGTACAGCGAATTAGAGGTTTTCCTTTGGACACAAGGTACATGGGGATCTGATATTCGACCTGTAAAAGTTTCAGATCCTAAAAATTTTCCAAAATGCTACGATGACTGGTTTTTGCTATATCAAGCCCTAGCATCGTAAGTGCAACAAGTGTTATACATGCCATATCATGCCTTCTTTCAGGCTAGCTATGATACCATGTTAAATTTTCAGAATTTACTTCAATCTGATCTAGGATCTTAACTGAGAGAACAACATGTACAGCATATCTACAGCATATCAATCATGGACACAATAATGCAAGCACATAAGAGACACAGATTTTACTTGGGAAAAACCATAAAGGTGAAAAACCCCAATAACTTCCTCAGAGATAGATAGAGCAATGATACAACCAGAATACAAAAGATAGTCTTCTCCTAGCAGCAGAGCCTCCTCCTCCACAAGTGCGCCACTCTTCCAAGTGTGAGTGAGAGAATAGAATGTGTAAAATGAGAGAGACACACTCTCTATTTATACACTAACTTGACTTGACATTTACTCAACTAGGTCGGCCTCAACTTAACCACTTAACATAATGTTGACTGGGCCGACCCCCACTAGGGTGGTCTAATAACCCTTTGACCCACATGGCTGACCCCCAATAGGGTGGTCTAATAACCCTTTGACCCACATGACTTATACAGGGCCGACCCCAACAAGGTGGTCTAATAACCCATCAAGTATAAGTTACGACACTAACAATATAAATGACGACACTTCCGTATAGAGGATTAATAACATCTCTATAGGAATACAATATACATATATGTGAAATACATTCCAATGTTACATATATATCAACATACATATGTTGTATGTATCACATTTAGCTTCCCTAAGGTAAATTTTAGAGATAAATGTCATACTATAATTGATTTTCAATTTTGCACATATTATTCTAAAGAAATTGTAGATATTGAATAATATATTTCTATATTCGATTTTGTACAGATATCAAAGTTTTCTATTCAATATTGAACATTGTTTGTTATTTATGTAGTATAAGGAATATAAACATCAATAATGAAGAATTCTAAATAAAGACATTGTTTAAAACAATGTTTTCAATAAACAAGAAAACTAGTGGCACATTAAGTATGGTGAGGTTACTAATTTTTTATTAAGGATTTAAAACTTAAAAATATGTATTTTTCATAAATTGTAATGAAGACCATGTTTAAAAGTCATTTTCAACAAACAAAAAAACAAGTGGCACATTAAGAATAATGAGATTACTAATTTTTTATTATTTAATTGTACAATTACAATGGATTTAAAACTTAAAAAATATGTATTTTCCCTTAAAATGTTAACTTAAAAATACCTTATGAATTTTGTTATTAAGGAAAAATAAACATTTTTCTACTTTTCAAACACACAATTTCGGGAGGAGTGATCTCATTGAAGAAGACCAACATCAATGTCCAGTTTCGAGAGGAGTAGTCTCGGATAAGAAAAACCGCTTAGATGGCCACATTTTTATTAGCATCACGACTATACAAAAATGTTAGAAATGATGAATTTGTCTTCTAAACATGAAGTGTAGACCACATTGAATCCACACACCTAAGTGACATCAAAATAGAGACTTGCAGGATAAATATCTTAAGTTGTACAGATTCATCTTAACACGGGTTAGAAATGAGAATAAACAATGAACAAATTTGTCATCTTCAGTCACAACAACAAATGAAAAATGAGCCAAGACACATGTCAAGTTCAATTTCTAATAAATATAAACCAGCATGGCACACATTTTGTTAGTCATTTCATAGTGGAATTCCATTCCATTACAATTTGTTTTTAATATATACTGAAATTTCGATGGACTATTACATTTTCAAATGAAAAGAATGATTTATTTTTACATGTCAACATTGAAGGGTTTAATATATCATAGTCCTTAAAAGTGAATACTTTTTAGCTATGGTGCATCTACATTGTTTGTATCAATTTTATAATTGTCTGCAATCATCATTTCTACAAGTACTTTGAAGGGCCTTTAAATATTATGAAATCTAAATAGAGTTTTCATTACCTCTACATATAGTATTTCTCTCCTCTGTGTGTATAAAATATCTATCATTTGCTAAGCTCAATTGTGCCATGTTCTTAACTTGATTCCCTATATCATGTGGACCAACCTAATTAGAACATTTCACCTGTTTGATTCCTCAACTTTGTAATGCTTTTTTCTAATTTTAAGCTATCCTTATCCTGTATGTGAAAAAATATTTCTTTCAATTCAAGACATATCGATATCAATCACACATGGTTGAGCATGATAATGGGAAATTCTAATTAAAAGTCTTACCTAGTTATACCCTTTAAACTTTGAAAGTTGTTGAAAGGAAGCACAACGTCAATTGTCTTATAATGCACTTGACACAATAGTATTGTAGAATATTGTATTTGTGTTTACTCGACGTCAATATCTATATTTTATTGCTTTCATCTAATCATATTCAACTCGAAAATTAGAAAATTCCCCATGTTTGATTCCTATGCATAACCAACTTAGTAATGCTTTTTCCAATTTAAGATATCCTTATCCTTTATGTGAAAAAAATTACTTTTAATTCAAGACATATCAATATCAATCAGAAAATTACTTTTAATTCAAGACATATCAATATCAATCAGACATGGTTGAGGATGATAATGGAAGATGCTAATTAAAAGTCTTACCTAGTCATACCCTTTAAACTTTGAAAGTTGTTGAAAGGAAGCACAACATCAATTGTCTTATAATGCCCTTTACACAATACTATTATTTAAGTACTAGTGTGATTGTAACTAATCCATTTGCAAACGGCGTTGGAAAATTACTATTTAGAGTCCATACTATTATGTACTATTATTTAAGTACTAGTGTTATTGTAACTAATCCATTTGCAAATGACGTTGAAAAATTACTATTCACAGTCCATACTATTATGTAGGCAATTAGTTGTAGACAATATCGAATATTTGAATAAATATACCTCAATAACGTTACAACTTGAAGTGACCCCAATCCAAGTATCAAAACACAAAAACAACTTGGTCATCATTGGATTGTGAGGTTGAAGCTCAAGAGAAAGAGTTGGTGAAAGGTAATGCTACCCAATTATGACATGTTAGTAGCAATGGAAACCTGGAAAAATAGAATTCATAGAAGTAAAAATAAATATTAGAGGTCATACACAACATTTTAAAACACGGTGTAAAAAGATGAAATATAGACAATCTAGTGACCTTCCGAAATATAGAACTTTTATTTGTGGAAAATTAGTATACCTCCAAGAAAATGGTATTCTCTTAATATTGGTATTTTATTTTTTTCTTCTAAAACTTAATGTTAATGTTTGTGTTAGGCATCAGGTTTGATATGTAAGCATTGAAATTTTTTGAATTTTTTTTGTAGAGTTGTAGTCATGGGGGATTCACTAGCGAGGCAATATCATATCACGTCCATTCATATTGGGGGTTTGAAGACTCTTAAAAAACTCAAAAATATATTGCTCTGTATTAAGGGGTCAAGGGAGATTTTTAATTTGACATAGTAATATAAATATTAGGGGTTATTTTATTTGGGTGGGATGATGAATAATCTCCAAATCGTGGTATGGATTCATACCTCCAAATCATGGGTTCAATTCATACCTACCTAAAACTTATGAACCCTCCATTTTTATTTGACATTGGTTATGATCCTAAGTTTTGCATAAATATGATAATAATGTACCAATGATAATATCGATGGAAGTCTCTTTGGATTAATATCCTTAAGCAATCCTCATTTAATATCTTATTTAGGTTTGGTTTGAATTGATGTTATATTGTTTTTCATCTTTAAGTTAAGATATGTAGCTAATCGGGAGTTCCAGAGTTGAACAATTATATTGTATTTTTTGTAGGCATTCAAGTAAAAGATCTAACTCTTTATTTTTTAGTTTGGGGTTTAGGTGGATATTGATATTCAATCAAACCTTGCTCCATGGCAACCAAGAAAAGTGAGATCAATCTTTCTTGGCTCATTGGAACCAAGATGTTTGTTTTGATAGGAAGGTAGGGGATTCCATCCATGAAAGGGTTCCAATTTTACATTTTTATGGAGTTTAATTTATTAATCTTATAGAAAACATGAGCTCTCTATGGTTATACTTGTATTTACATGATATAAATTTGGTAGATTGGAAAGCTGTGGTGTGAAACAATTGCAATTCTCATATTTTCTAAGCATTGCACTAACTAGTGGACTATGAGTGTTTTACATTCTTTATTATGTTGATCTCTTGACTAGGTTTCCTTTTACACATTTTCCTTCCCCAGTACTATTTCATTGGGTCTTCCACTATCGAACACTACAAATTGATCAGTCATCCCTATAATCCTTGTGGGATCATTATTAGCATTATACTATTATTTTATTTAGCATCTTGTTTGCTTATACTAAGATGTGTTAGGGATCTTGTTTGTTACAAATTGATAATGTGATATAAAAGGGATATTAAAAATGGGTTGATAAAAATGGATACCTAGAATATCTGGTGAAACTAGGGGTTTTCTTAATTGGAAAGGCATATTCAGAGGGGGAGTCAACAATACAATTTTAGGAGGCATTTTTCAATATTTAGTTAAATTAGGTATATTATTTAATATCATGCGAACGATCATGCTATGTAATGAGTTCACTGAGTGAACCCCCCAGTGGTTGTAGTTAACAGGAGGTTCTTGTGCGACACTATTTTTTCATAATTTTTAATGTTGATTTTATATTTTTTTAAAATTAAGAAAGTCAATGAATCTATGGAATGATAAGGTGGAGCTTTAGGCCCCTCTATGAGGTTCTTAACACAATCAATGATCTTTAGTGTCTATATCTTTGTATGTACTTGTGCGAGTTCTTTTTCATTTTCAAAATAGGTGAACCATTAAAAAGTTACAAAGAGAACAAGAGACCTATGTTTTTAAAAAAAATTGACATATGACCAAATAAAAATGAACAAAAAATATAAAACAATGATGTCTTCCTAAAACAAAAAATTGAAATCTGCACATAGAGTTGTATAAGTGTGCAATTTCATTAGCAATAAACACGTAGAGCATATGTAGATTAGAGGCTGAAAAACAGGGAAATGAAAAAATGAATTTGTTTTATAAGTTTCAAGCTCAACCTATAGGTTTGACAATCCAAACCTAAAACCAAAGAGGACAAATCCTCAACCACATATGTGAAAAAATCATTTATAATGATTTTTAAAATTTAAAACGCACATGTGTTAATTACACATGCACATTTCTTTAAATAACATGCACCCGTTAGTAATGGGAATGCATTAGTAACACACATTCATTACTTTCCCATCTTTCTTAACCCTCTCTCTCTCTCTTGCCCCACCTCTCTCTCCCATTGTCCCTAAATCCCCTCCTCTCTGACACTCTTGCTCTATCTTCCCCTTTCTATCTAACCCCTTTCCTCTTCCCTTCGACCACTAACCCCCCAATATTGTCTCTCTCTTCCACAACACCCCTACTCCCCTCTACCCCTAATCATCCCCCCCCTCTCTCTGTCTCTGTCTCTCTCTCTCTCTCTCTCTCTCTCTCTCTCTCTGTTTTCTCCTCTCCCTACCACCAATCCCCACACTCCTCACACCTCTACACCTACCCCTTCCCTATACCACTAACCTACCTCCCTCTCTCTCTCTCTCTCTCTCTCTCTCTCTCCCCCCCCATACCCATAACCCACCCTCTCTCTTTGTCTCTCCTAATGCCCCTTCTGCCCTTCCATTAAACATCCACCCCATCTCTCTCTCTCTCTCTCTCTCTCTCTCACCCCCCAACCCTCCCTACTCCTCCCATTACCAATAAACCCCCTCCTCACCCTAACCCTTACTAACCCCCTCTTTCACTCTCTCTCCCTCCCCTACTCCTCCACCTATCCCCAAACCCCACCCCACTATCTCTCCACCATTCCTTTCTCTCTCTCCCCCCCCCCCCAACCCCCCTACTCCTCCAACTACCAATAACCCCCCTCCTCACCCTAACCCTTACTAACCCCCTCTTTCACTCTCTCTCCCTCCCCCACTCCTCCAACTACCCCTAACCCCCACCCCACTATCTCTATTCCAATCCCCTAACGCCCCTCTCCCTCCCTCTCTCTCTCTCTCTCTCCCCCCCCCCCCCTTCCCTTACCATTAAACACCCCAATCTCTTTATCTCTTTCAGTCTCTCTTCTACTCCTACCACTAGCTCTCTCTCTCTCTCTCTCTCTCTACTCCCCTACCCATAACCCCCTACCACTAACCCCCCCTCTCTTTGTCCCCCCTACTTCCCCTACCCCTAACCCCCCCTCTCTATATATCCTAATACCTCTCCCCCCTTTTTATAGCCCAAATTGGCACTTCTTTGTCCATGGCAACACTTTCATGATGATGCTCGCATGATCACATTTCATGACGACACTTTCATAACAACTCTATTGCTCACACAAAAGGACACTATGGATGGAAGATCCATAATTTGGTGCTTGATGTTATGGCCTTAACTCATTCAGTGATTCCCTGGCAATTAGATTCTATGTAACTAGTTTTTGAGACAAAAAACACCCCTAATGAGATGTCCACTAGCATTTTTTTCCTGAAAACACAGGTTTCCTTTGTCCCACAAGCGTTTTTGACCTAAATGCTAAACAAATTAATAAAATTTCAAATTTCGGGACCGTTTGGGTGGGTTTAGTAACCTCCCTTTAGTTATAATTACTTCTCCTAACCCAAAGGTAACCATATCCACCTAGTATAAAATCAAGGGAGATGAACCATGAATGGGAATTTTTTGGCCTAAGTGTTGTTAAGCTGGAGGAACCGGTACTCTCTATCCCTTGTTGTCCATGCCCTGTGTCTTGAATTTGTTGCCCTATTCAAATTCAAACCCTTATGCATTGGATCTTTGGTTGGGATTCTTAGATAAGACAAACATGAGACCCGAAGTCAAGGTTTCGAAAGGTTCCTGGAAGTTAAAGGTATATTTGTAACCTTTTACTATTTTGAATAAAGATTGGAGATCTTCTCTTCCCTAACTACTGTGTTCATTATTATCTTTGATTTGGTTACATGTTTATGTTCATTTAGTTATTAGTTTATTCCTAGGTTTCTATTTGAATTTCAACAAGATTTTGTATCCAAATGTGTTTGAGGAAGGTGTTTTATTTGTTTTGCGGGTTCTTGGCTTGAAGGTTTGAAGCAAAGATTGGAGCAACGAAAGCTAGGATCAAACTCCATAAACAAGGTACATGATTCTCTATTTTTTAAACCCTAGTTTATATTTGTTTGAATATAAACCCTAATTTTCTTTCTGTAAATCCCTAGATGTCCATCTTATTCAACACTAGTATTTTGATGATGTCAACCCTAGTCGTAGGATAGAATTCCGCTCAACAGAATTGGTGAATCTGTTGGGGATTAGTCATCTATTTTGGGGTTTCCTAAGTCCATTCTTCCCATTTCTGTGGCTTTTTAGAGTCCATGTACAAGTTAGGATTTGTCTAAGGATTTAGTAGACACCTCGACCCTTCAATGTTTTGAGTTGGACTTGCATTTTCATGACTTTCAGTTCAAAAACGCCCTTCATCTTCATGACATTAGTGTTTTTGGTCCAAATACACCCTTGAGACTCTACACAGTTGCGTGTAAAATGATAATGTACTTTTGCTCACTAGTGTTTTGTCCTGTAGGAACTGTTTTTTACTTTTTTCCCTATCTATCGGGTTTCTATTGGATTTTTGGGATTCTTTGCTTGTCCTAGGCCTAGTTAGTATCCCTTAGAAGTGTAGTGTCTGCTCAATGATTGATCTTGGCTTGGTTTTTTAGTATTTTTGGAATGAGAAGTATTTTGAAAAATATTATTGGTTCTTAGTACTATTAATCGTTTGTTTAAAGTTTTTTATTGTCAAGGTCCTCCACTGACCTCTTGGAATTAGCCCACTTAATTTTTGTAATTATTCTCAATTAGTCCTTTTGGTTTTCTTGGGTGAAACGTTTTGGAAAGAGGCTTTTTTAGTTTAGACTTCTTGTTTTTTTTTTACTATGTAACTTTGGATTTCCTTTGAAGTGGACGTTCAGGGATTTTTCTAATGTTTTTGTTCCTGGTTGCACTGGTTAGGTGAAAGAATCAATCCTTCCCAACCCTTGAACTCTAGTAGGTCTTCTTGATAGTTGGAATTTAAAGGTAATTTGTTGTACTTTTGTCCACTTGGCATGCTTGTAGGACTGAAGAGTCTTGTGTTTTTGGCCACTTCGCTTTGTAGATAAAGGTACCATAGATCTTTTTGCATTGATTTTTTCATGTGTTTGTTCTTACTTAGGATTTGTTCTCATTTGGAAAACAAAAAAATTGATTTAGTTTTGAGTTAGTGTTGGTTGAATACATTGCAAGTATCTTTGGTGCATTTGGGGTTGCATTTTTTATTAAAAACAAAATTCTTTTGCATATTTGTTTTGATTGTAGATTAAGATTTCATTTCAAGTTTTTCATTTTGAAACAAAAATTTCAAAAAAAAGTCTTGCATTTGGTTTAGTTATTAAGTGTGCATGTCAAATTGATTTCTTGTGTTCATCTTATGATTTGATTTGAACTTGTTTACCAAACATAGATGCATTTTATTTCAAATTCTAAATTTGTGTATACTTATCAAATTGAATTTGTATCTACTGTTTGAAAGGTAGTTGTATGTTTATGTTGTATACTTGAGTTTGCATTTAGGGTGTCAAATTTAAATTTAATTTTGCATTGAATAGGCCAAAAAATTGCATTGTATATTTGAAAAATTGCATTCCAAATTACATCATATCTTTATAAATTGCAGGTACATTGAAAAGAAATTGGAAATGAAAAGTGCATGAATCTGGTGGTAGAGTGATTCATATTTCAATTAATGAACATTGTATCTTTAGTTGCACTTGTTTTGTTTATTTTGAAATTTTTTTTGAAATTGTATTTTAAGCAAGCAATCAGTAATTATAATAGGATACTAGGTTTATTTTTAGCGAGAAATCAACCTAGTAGTCTAGGATAGGATTTTGGAGATAGGGAGTTGAAATTTAACTTCTCCTGAATCACATAAATTGGGAAACTAGGAAACCACTAAGAGTGTTAAATCCATTAGTAGCATAAGATACTTGTAGAGAAAGCGGCACTAACATTGGCGTCAAGCGGTAGGTAAACTTATTTCAAGTATAAAGAATACCCCTATTGCTTAACTAAGGGGGCTCATGCGTTCCTAGGAACTGATCAAGGATGGAAAGTTCTTGAGGTGACACCACGGCTCACTGATAGTTTCAGGTCTAGGAATTGTTATACAAGTCCTACATTACCTACCCATTCACAAAATCTCCATCCAATGATCGACCCGCCCGACTATCGAACATGAAGTGGTGACCACATTTATTGTTCCTAGGTACATCCTAGGATGTTGCAAGGGGATATCGTGTGGCACTTGATACAAACATTAAATATTCATCCCCTTGGGAGGGTGTTGGAAAAAGGATAAGACTTGCACCCTTGGTAATTGAAAGGTTAATGCAACTATTTCTCTATCTTTGTTGGTTGGACTTCAACACTAATCATCCCAGGATGATCTTCAAAATATCCCATATCTATCTCTTTATTGAATGGTTCTTGCAACCAAGTACTTTTCATTGTGAGAGTTGTTTGCTTGTTTGAGATCTTTCATGAAATTTTTAGTGTGTGTTGTTTGATTTTTATTTTTTTTCTTCTTAGTGTCTTCTGCGAGCCACCATGGAAAATCAACCTCTGCATAGATCCTGAAGAATTCAAGGACACTCTCCTGAACAGAGAGAAGTCCCTGTTCCAAGGTCAATAATGGATTATACTAATCCATCCCCTAGGGGGTTGAAGAGGAAAACTAGGAACATCTAATAGAAAAACCAACAGAACAAAATACCCCTAGTTCTAGGTTAAGTGAGTATGAGAGTTCTTTTGACAAAGGAAATTTTAGGGATACCGAGGAGCACCTGCATCACTCCCATAGCAGTTCATTCTCCTCATCTTGAACATAATTCAAGTCCCATTTCAATTGAGGGCCTCTCTAATCCATCTTCACTTTTGAACCCGCCACAAATTCCTATTTTTTCCCAAGTAGATGGTATCAATGTTCCTAATCCATTATCTAGGTGGTTTAACATGAAAAACAATGAACAAGTGTTTACTTTAGGGGAGGTAACTACTCCAGTGAGTACTACCCTTGTGGGAGGAACTATTTTGAATAGGGAATCCACAACAGAATCAGAATGGTCCCTACCATACTGGATGATACTTATTGTTATTAGTTTGTCAACTCAATTGAGTTCGAACCCTTTTTCTTTTAGATTACATCTTTTAGGGTTTCAAACTATACTTGTTACTATTCCTTCTAGTTCAACTTTTACCACTGCTTCGCGTAGTGGCTAATATGTTCCTTTCCATCATTTCCCACCCTTCAATGGACCAATGTCCATGCCTAACGCACCATTCACTGGAGTTGTTTCTAACTCCACCCTACCCCAATCAAGCTTACCTTTCCAATCTTTTGTAGGTATGAGTTATGGTAACCCCTTTGGACTAAATGTACCGCAATGTAATTCATTTTCACTAGGGGGCACGAATGTTGGATTTCCATGGGGGAAGAATGCCACTCAAAGGAATATCCCCATTTCTAGGATGGGAGGTTTTAATATGGTTAACCATGTTATGAAAAATATCTTACAGGGTATCCAACCATTAGGAGGGATGGGAGGGGATTTTGTAACAATTTCCTTCTTTTCAAAAGAAGTATTGTATAAAATTGGGATAGCCTTATATGATTTTCACCAATCCTGGAAACTCATATACATCGGGAACCAATGGGCATCTAATGCTCCCGGAACCTGGAACACTATGGCTCAGACAAAATTGCCATTTTTTCCCACTTTGAATTTTCTAATCGTTCAAAGTTAAATAATGATACATTGTTACATGACTCGAGATGACCACCCCTACCCACTAAACTTCCTTTAGACATTCCTAAGTTTGAAGTTAAACCTAAGGAAGACTCAACTAACCATGTGATTACTTTTCATCTATGGTGTTCATCCAACTCTTTAGTGGATGATTATATTAGATTATGTCTCTTCCAAAGGACTTGAACTAGGGTAGCAGTGAAATGGTACAATGAGTTACCATGAGCATCATTTTAGACTTTTAATTCAGTTACAATGGCATTTCTAAACTACTTTTAGCTACCATTCTGTTATGAAACTAGAACTGAGATGTTAATATCCTTTCGTCAGGATAAATCTACTCATATATTTGATCACATCCATGAGTGGCGGACGAGGCGTAGCTTGAGCAAGGCTCAAATTCCTGACGAGTTCTTAACTGGTTGCTTCATTATGTCATTGCAACCCTTTATTTAAAAATATGTGACTTTTTCTAGGGTTTATACTGAAGAGGAGGCTTGGTTTATTCCCAATCCAAGATGTTGTATGAAATTCTACTTACTGCTCCTAGAGCAGATGGTGACCCAACAAAAACAATCCCTACACCTCATGATAATGGTGTGATTGGTGTAGTTGAGAACAATCCAGTTAGCCTAGGTAAAAACATTTCTAGTCATAATATCACACAAAACCTTAAACACAACCCTTCTCTTGATGTTCTATTAGTACAAAAATCTAAAGGAAACCCATATCCTAGAGGGAAGAAAATAAGAACAAGAAAATTGGGAATAAGGGGAATAACAATGCAAACAACAATAACAACAACACTAATGATAGTGGGGAAAATAATGAAAAAGGTAAAAGAAAATTTCTTGCTTGTTATGCCACGGAGATCACTTAACCTATAAATTCCCTAAGATGGGAATCGATCAGAAGTTGTTGGCCTAGCAGGAAGGGTCCTCCCAACCTATTGTATTAACTAATACATTTCCTCAACATCAACAATAAATTATTGTTGGTTCCCAACAAAACCCTGTAGCCTCCCAAGGGGGAAACCAGGGAACCTCTTCTCAAGGGGCAATTCAATCCCAGGTGAAGTTTTCATGTGAGAAAAATATGTTCATCTCCAGAATATGAATAATAATTATAAATATAATTTGTCTAGATCCAAATGTAAAGAAACCCTTAATGATGACAATGAAAATTATTTACACATAAAGAAGCCTGCAAATGATACTATTCCTAGAATACCAAAGGGTGTTCTCAAGAAAGCCACGTATAATCCTAATGCATGTGCTACTCAGAATTATAATATAGTTGAATATTTGGCTCAGGTTCCATGTGCAATGTCTACACTTGAGGTACTCCACAGTTGTCCAACTCAAAGAAAGACCTTACTTTAATCTTTAGAAGCTCTAGATCCTATGGACAGTCAAGTGATTTCATTATATTTTGAGAATTGGAAGCCTCACTTTCCCCGTCATGTTTATTTTTAGATCCAAGTTGTATCTGGAAACACTAAAATTAATTGGAAAATTGTAGATGAGGGTGCCTCCACATGTGTCATTTCTTCATCATGTTGGAAGGATTTAGGATCACCTAATGTGGTTACTCATGTCACTATGTTGAAACATTTTGACAGCCACCTTTTCCAACCTCACGGAATTAGGGCCCAACCTTTCTTGTAGATATAAGGGACAAAATGTTAAAGTTATAGCATCATGAGTCATTCTCTAAGTCAATCTTGTGTGTCAAGATTGAGTCGCATGCATCAAGGCAGTGTCTTATGGGAGCCTGAGTTGGACTCAAGAAACTTGGAGAAGAATCTTTAGATGGACTCAAGAATGGTTAAGCTTCATGTGTTGAGGAAAGTGCTTTGTTTTCAAAAGTGATGATGTTGTACAGTATTGTTAGTTAAGGCTAAGGTATTTTGTGTCAATATAGATCCTCATGTGTTGAGGTGATGCTTTGCATGTAAAATCATGTATGGTGTGTGATGTAATACTAACCACGGTTGAGCTATTAAGTCTCCTCTAGATATTGGACACCTCTAGAGTGAATTACTTTAGCATATAACCACTTGGAATGATAGTAGGACAATATGATCACATCATTTGGAAAATATACTTAGTATATTTGATATGATAATTAAGCTGGCACATGTGGACCATGCAGATGAGAAAAGAGATAAAGATAAGATGTGATAAGTTATGAGAGAATTTGAATTGCACATAAAAGAATTAATTAAGAGAAAATTTGAATTGTTAAACTTTAGTAAATCAAAGGAGAAATTGAATTGATCACTACAGTGATGTTAACAAGAAAGAATCAGTTAAGAGAGTTAACTAAGTGATAACAAAGAAGATCTAGTTAACTAAGTGTTATTGCATGATGACACTTATGTTAAACTAAAAGATGACACTTAAGTTAAACTAAAATACAACACTTGAGTTGCGACACTTGCATGACGACACTTAATTTAGGCACCTAACTAAGTGGGAAAGCTTTCAGTTAAGGGGCGAGTTCATCCTAAGACTCATTTTAGTGAGCTAATGCATTGCATGAGAAGTGGGGTGCTCTTCTTCATGCAAGATTGATACATCCAGATGGAGGGTGTGTTCCTCATGAATTCAGAATATAAAAATAGAAGCCGATACATGTGAAGAATATATAAATATGTTATACAGGATTGATGAATTCAATGTAAAAATTCTCTTCTCTCTTGAAATAAACGTGCTTCTCTCTATGCAATATATTATTATGAGTCTCTCTTATTTGTCTTTCTCTTGATATGTAATTGCACCGAGGGTGCTTGATGTAAAATGCATTCTTTTCTATCTATCAATATACTAAGGAAGGTTTTGTTTGGGTTTTCTCCCTCAAATCATAGAGGCTTTCCCCAGGGTAAATTCATCTGTCAAATGTGATTGCTTATGTGTATGATTATTATTTGATTTCAAGTACTATTGCATTTCTGAATTAAAGATAAAAAAATTAAAATGGTATCAGAACTTAGGGCATGAAAGATATAAGTTTAACAATCAAGCTTGAGCCTATGTAGATCTTGTGGGTGCACAATACTTGAATAATCATGGCTTCAATCTTAGTAAGACTGGAAGACCATCTTGAAGGAACTTCAAACTTTAATACTTGGAAGGCCAAGATCCTTAATATCCCAGAAGAGCATGATTTGGATGGATATGTATCCATTGTTATTGAATATCCTACTTCTAATGCAGGGTGCATTACCTTTAAGAAGAATCAAGCAAAATAAAAGAGAATAATTTATGATTTCGTGATCACTCCATTGAAGGTCGCAAAGGAACACTTCGACACTTTGACAAATATTTATGAGAAGAAGGCGCCCAATCAAAAGAGAGCAATGAAGAAAAATCTTCAAAAACTGAAGATGGAAAAGGACGAAGCTATGGATTCCTTCTTCACAAAGATCTCTCAAGTAAGAGATCAACTCATGAGCGTTGGTGTGATGGTCGATGATGATGATCTCATTCATACCAGTATAAATGGTATTCCATCTTCACGGAAGACATTCTTGGCTGCAGTAAATGGTCAATAAGTGCAACCTAACTTTGAGATAATGTTTCATGATTTACTACAAGAATAAGGGCGAACCCACAACAAGTATACTTCCTCCAAAGAAGAGAACCTCAGTCTCACGGTATGAATGAAAAGAAGTAATAAATATCACAAGAAATTATCTCATCAAAAGGATAATGATTTCAAGAAATTTGATAAGTCTAAAGTTAAATGTTTCAAATCAAATAAGAAGGGACATTATGCAAGAGAATGTTGTGCAAAGCAAAGAGGAAATTTCAATGGTAGGTTACATTATTCTACTGCTACAGAAGATGAACTTACAAGAAAAATTTGTCCAATGATCAAGAGACAATGAATGAGTATTATCTTGTCCCAAACCTTTCTGGATCCATTACCACTAGCGCTGAGAGATGGCTAGTAGACAGTGGTGCATGCAAGCACATGAATGGATATAGGAGTGCTATCATAGATATGAAGGAAAATAAGTTTTCTTGTAAAGTGGAGCTTGGAGATAATATGACCTATTCAATCCAAGGAATTGGATCCACTTATTTTCAATTGGATTCAACAAATGTACTGCATGTGGATGAAAATGAAATTATGTTTTCCCCTATATTGAAGAAGAACCTCATGTCTATTTTGGTTCTAGAAGATAAAGGATTCAGAGTTATCTTTATGGACAAAAAAGAGCTCCTGTGGCCTAAGCATGAAGACTTGAACACTGCATCAATGATTAGAGTTAGAGAGGGAGGTCTCTACAAAGTTCCTGGAAAACTCATTCAAGCCATGATCCATGAAATAGTCAGTCCTTGTGAGCTATGGCATAGAAGGATTGTCTATATCCATTTCAAAGCACTACCCATTTTGAAAAAGATGGTGAAAGGTATGCCCATGTTTAAATATGATTTTGATAGTGTTTGTAGAGGTTGCACTCTTGGAAAGAACATTAATAAGAGTTTTCCAAGTAGTACCAAATTATCCAAGGCGATCCTTGAATTGATTCATTTTGATTTATGTGGTCCTCTGTATGCACCCTCCTTGAGTGGTTATTTGTATTATGTGCTTTTCATAGATGACTTCTCTCGCAAGTCATGGGTTTATTTTATGAAAGCAAAGAGTGAAACTTTCAACAAGTTTCAAGAGTTTAAAGCATTGGTTGAGAATCAACTGGGAATCACATTCGTGCTTTGAGATATGATAATGGAGGAGAGTTTGAGTCGCATGACTTCAATGAATTTTTTTGAAATGCATGAATAAAAAGACAGTTGAATGTACCCTACAACCCCTAGCAAAATGGGGTTGCTGAAGGAAAGAACAAAACAATATGTGAGGCTACAAAATCCATGATGTGTGATCAGGATCTGCCCACGTACTTATGGGTAGAATCCTCCAACACTATTGTTTATATTCAGAACATAATCCCTCATGCTATCTTGGGAGAAAATACTACTGAAGAGGTTTTCACTGGTGAAAAAACAGATATTGGACACTTGAATATTTTCGGTTGTCATGTTTACATTCACATACCAAAATAGAAGAGGACAAAGATGGAGCCATTTGGAAAGAAAGGAACATTTGTTGGATATAGTGAATCATCCAAATCCTTTAGAATCTATGTTCCAGGATAAAGAAACATTGAATTAAGTAGAGATGTAAGATTTCATGAAGAAGTTTCCTTCAAGCGCTCCAAAGAACTTCAGTGTGATTTAGATATTGAGGAGCATGATACTCGTATGATGGAGGATCTAGTTTCTGATTCTCCACTTTTAGATGGTGAGAGTGAGAATCCAGATGAGTCCATATATCTGTTTGATCTTGAAGAACTAGAAGATCTAATAGAAATATCTCTTGATGAGCCTTCTACTAAGAGGAGATCTGCACGGTGTCGAGACATTCTGTAAGAGGCAGAAAATCATGGAGCATCTCTAGGCTCATATAGAGAGTGAAAGAGACCTGAAATATTTTCAGGATATGTAGTTCAGATGAGACACATCAGTGATTCAGAACCCTCTACCTATGAGGGATCCTCAAAGAAGCATGGAAAGATTCCATGGTAGAAGAATATACATATATAATGAAGAATGATGTGTGGGAAGTGGTTCCTAAACCTAATGGGAAGTCAATAGTAACTTCCAAGTGGCTTTATAAAATCAAGCATGCAGGTGATGGAAGTATTGAAAAGTATAAAGAAATATTTTTGGCCTGTGGTTTCTCACAAAAATAAGGGATAGACTATGATGACACATTCGCTCCTGTGGCTAGGTACACTACTATCCAAACCATAATTTCCCTTTCTTCAGTTTTGGGTTGGAAACTTCATCAGATGGATGTGAAGACTGCATTCCTTAATGGTGAGGTAGAGGAAGAGGTTTACATACAACAACGTGAGGGGTTTTTAATTCATGGGAAGGAGTTCCATGTATGCAAACTTAAGAAATCCTTGTATGGGCTTAAGCAGGCCCTGAGGGCTTGGTATTCAAGGATTGATAACTATATTATGAGCTTAGGCTTCTCCAAAAGCGAAGCTAACCCCAACATGTACTTCAAGGTTGTGAAGAACCAACCATTGATCTTGGTTCTCTAGGTTGATGACTTGTTCCTTAGTGGAGAGGAGCAATAGATACCTCGGTGCAAGAGAGAGCTCACTTTTGAGTTCGAAATGAAATACTTAGGTCTTATGCACTATTTTCTTGGTCTAGAAGTTGGAAAATGAAAGATGAGATTTTTCTTTCTCAAGGAAAGTACACAGTTGATGTATTGCAGATATTTGGTATGATGGATTGTAAGTCCATGTCTACTCCAATGGTGTCTAATCTAAAGAAGCTACATGATTCATATCTTGGATATGATCTAGTGGATACTTCCATGTATTTGATACATAGTATACTATACATATGTTCTGCAGTGAGTATCTTGAGTCAGTTCATGTTTGAGCCAAGAAATAGACATTAGGGTTCTTCCAAGCATGTGCTTAGATAATTTTGAGGTGCTATTACTTATGGAATCATATACGATTCCAATTGTTGAACTTTGGTTTCCATTGATGTCAACTGATGTCAAAGAGGATTCAAAATTCTTTTGCAAGTTTGAAGAAGTATATAGAAAGGCCACTTTGAAGAAGCATATCCACAAGCGAGATGAAGAAAGGTATGGATTCCCGTATGAAGAAGTATATCCTAAAGTGCATCCAATATGAAGAAGTATGTTCATAGGCACACCATGCATATCGAGTTTAAAGAAGTACATAAGGAATACATCCAATCATAGTCCCTCACTTGCAAGCTACAGTGTTGGCTAGACAAAGGTTTGAGAGTGCGCAAACAAGTCAAAGAGTGGTTGGACAAAATATTTAAGAGTGCACAAGCAAGACAAAGATTGCATTGGACAAAGGTTCAAGTGTGCAAGAAATTCAAAGAGTTGATTGGACAAAGGTCCGGGAGTGCAAAAGAAGCTTGCACCAAGAAATGGTTGAACAGTTGTGCAAGTCCTGAAAGTGCGCAAGTCTCACCAATTGAAGGAATATTTCAGTTGTTGAAGCATGCACAACTACCAAGAAGGGTGTGACAATTGAAGTTAGTATATGCACAAATTCCTCAAGCAATGGTACATCAAGGGCACAATACTGCACCGCAAGGGTTAAATTCCCACTAAGTCAAGGACCATGTATGTGAAAGACCCACAAGAGATCTCAAATCAATGGTGTAGAACATGACAAGTGGCAGAAGCATAAACCATGAAGCAAAGAAGAAGGAAAGCCACAACCAACTTGTGTACATACAATCTGTGCAAGACATGTATAAATAAGAAGCAAGTTGGAGAATTGAAGTATGCTTGAAGGATGAAGATATAGTAATTGGAAAGTTGGAAGATAAAGATATAGTTTTTGGGGTATCAAGGGCTCATGGAACCATAACATAATGATCTAGCAAAGAGCTGAGTGAGCAAAAGTAGAGGAATGGGATAACTGAAAGTGCGCAGAATGATGTTGTAGATCTATGATAGTTGCACAAAGACAAAAAGGAAGAATTACAAAACATATGCAAGTGCATGAGGACTGAATTAAAAAATCATAGACAACACATAGATAGTCACAGATGTTTTAAGACAAAAGTGTAGAGATAGATCTGAAGTATATCCAAAGATGCGCAAAGTGAAGAAGTTTAACTAATGCACGAATATTGAGTTTATGTGTGTGAAGTAAGGAAGTCCATCAGATGCAAAAATACATAATCATTTCAGAATCAAGTATGCGTGTCATGATGAGGATGATTTGAGACAAGTGCATTAAACAGAAAGGATGAATCATATAATGCACAACAGGTCACAGATTTTCTAAAAGATTGTGGCACCTGAACATAACAGACATATCTAAGAAGGTGCATAGTTCCATCTAATACTAATGTGCAATATTAGAACAACAAGTTATCAATTGATACACAATATTAGTTGAAGAATGCAGTAGTGTAGTAGCATAATGGAATATTGAACCTTGGTGCAGTTTGTAGAATTTGATGAAGAAACACACATTATATGAAGTGCGATGTTAGTTGAAGTGAAGTGAAGTGTTAAGTGGAATGATAATTCACGTGGTGTATGCAAAAAAGTGACAACAATACTACAACATACAGAAGGTGTGTACAATAGAACATACATTAGAAGATATGAAGTATGCACGCATCAGAAGTACAACAAGGAAATATATTAATTTATATATGTAGCTGGCAGAATGGGGCAAGGAGAAGGGGGTCATATCCTCCTTCCAATAGGTGATGGAGAAAACACACGGAGTTGTAACTTCCTTCAGGGCGGTGCTTGTAAAACCAGGGGGTCAATTCCTCCTTCCAGTTGGTGCTAGTAAAATGAGGAAGTTGGTGCTTCCTCGAATGTAATATTTTCACGATAAAAGAACATTTTGTGGCTTTCTCCTGGTTGTGTTTCCATGTAAAAAAAAAAATTGTTTTGTGTTTTGTGTTTTGGTGCATATTTGGATGAATGTTTTATTTATGATAGATGCATAATTGAAGATCAAGATTAATCTATTAAAGAAGTTAAAATTGTTCATAACTGCGGTAATACTGATTCAGCCCCCCTCTTTGTATTAAATAGATTCCAAAAATTGGTATCAAATCTGGTTTCTTCAGCAACAACTTAACATCTGGAAGATAGATCCTTGCGCAAAATTGAACATTCAACATACATGGATACAAAATTTGAAGAGATGGTTGAATCAGACTTTGAAGGAGAACTGATTAGTGCTCTGGATGGAATGAAGAAGTCAAAGAAGAGAAGCAAGCACCTTCTGTAGGAATCACTTTTGAGGTTAGAGGTAGACACCACCAAGCAGTTGAAATTAAGGGAAGAAAAGTGTGAGAACTGGAAGTTGAAGTTGTTTCCCTAAGAGAGGAACTAGAAAAGGTAAGAAATTAATTGGAGCATGAACTTAGAAACAACACCAATGAAGAACCAAACTTCGTAAAAATCTATGTCGATACGCTCAAAACTTTGTTCTCAAAGAACAATCAAAAGTTTGAAGAATAACACAGGAAACCAATTCTTATGAAATCCGAACCTGCGCAATTCGGGAGAGTTCATCCAATCAGGTATCAAATTCTATTTTTGGGCAACTATTACTACTGTCACAACTTTGTTCATAAAGAAATAAATTGTAGAGCTCATGCACTTGCGTATTCTAGGAAGAATGTTTTTGTAATCAGACGAACCCCAAACAGAATATCCCCAGGAAAATAGCTAGGAACCCAAGAGAAGATCTCAATCCCTTCAACATTTTGAACTTGGACAATGAGTGTTGTAAATTTCACAATCATGATCATGATAGTCAGAACTGTGAAACCAGTTTCCATCTGCGCAGTCAATAGAATCAACTGAAGATTAGAAGGATCAGGTCTATCAAGAAGCATGCAAGCTAGCCTTACATCCAAAAAATAAAAGAGGGAAATGGTACATAGACAACAGTTTTTCTAAGCATATGAAAGGAGACAAAAATAATTTTCTAAAGTACAGGGAAGAGAAGGGAGGTAGTGTCTACTTTGGGGAAAATGGATCTACCAAAATATTAGGAAAAGGTTTGGCAAGTTTGGGAAACAAAAGGAACAAGATAGAAAATGTCTTACTAGTCAAAAACATGAAACACGATCTTCTAAGTGTCATACATATGTGAGATTAAGGGCACACACTCACTTTTGACTTAGAAAAATGCAAAATGCAAAATAGAGATACAGGAAAAGTAGCAGCAACAACCTCCAGAACTCCAAACAATGTTTATATTTTGGATGATGAAAAGGAAGAAAAGTGATACATGGGACAAATCAATGAAAATTTGCTCTGGCATAGAAGATTGGGATACATAAACTTTGACAATATAGTTAGAATTAGAAGGAAACAGGTTGTGAGGGACATCCCAAGAATTATTAAACCATCAAACTCATTTTGCAAACAATGTGTGCACGAAAAGCAAGCAAGAATTACATTCAAGACAAAAGAGTACACTACTTCGAAGCCTTTGGAAATGGTTCATTCAAATCTTTGCGGACCAATGAGAACCAAGGGGGTGAATGGTGAGTATTATTTCCTTCTTTTTATTGATGATTACACTAGAATGATGTGGGTATTCTTTCTTAGAGAAAAATAAAAAATGTTTGAATGTTTCAAAGATTTTAAAGAAGTAGTTGAAAATGAAACTGGGTTAAGAATAAAGTGTTTTAGATCTGACAATGGAGGAGAATACACTTCAAATAAATTTGTCAATTTTTGTGAAAAGCATGGAATCATAAGACAATTATTAGCATCTAGAACCCCACAACAAAATGGGGTGGCGGAAAGGAAAAACAGAACTATGCAAGAAATGGCCAGAACAATGTTGAATGAATCAAAGTTATCATATATTTTTTGGACCCATGCAATTCATACAACTTTACACATCCTCAACAGATGTTAGATCAGGAAAAATATTTTTTCAACACCTTATGAACTCTGGAAAGGAAGACCAACTATAGTTAAGCATTTTAGGATATTTGGGAGCAAATGCTGCATCAAAAGAAACGATGAAAATATTGGAAAGTTTGACTCTAGATTAGATGAAGGAATTTTCCTTGTTTATTCCATCAGAAGTGTTGGAACGAGGTTGGAGCGCACATGTGCACAACCCCAAGCGACGAAAGGGTCAAAGACAAGAACAAAGGATTGGTCACAAAGCCATGATATGCATAAGTAATTAGTTAAGTTAGTTAGCGATGGGTCATTAGGACCATTTGTAACGTCCAAGTGCACCTATAAATAGAATTAAGATTGTAAGCTTTAGAGATATAGTCTATCGGAGGATCTAAGGAGTAGAACCTTTTGTACGATTGTAAGCCCAAGGGAATTTTCCTGCGTTATGAAATATGAGATGATATCTTCGCATATGTTGTCTTTCTGTCTTTTGTTTTGATCTATGGAGTAATTATCTGGTTTTGGATCTGCACCATGAGTAATGTGCATATCTATCTTCTGTTTATTGTAATATGATGTTTTCTTGAGATCACATTAGATACTTTTGTAGATATGTTATGTATTGCATATTCCTCAAACATGCTTTGTTGATTTGTCTAATTCACTAAGTATGAGATGATAATGAGGACAAGGATTACTAGGATGATAATATGATGTTATGATGCAAATGTAAATCTCTGGCTTGTTTCGACTAAGAGTAGAATAGCGCATGTATTCTCCCAATTGCGGAAACTTGGTTTTTGCATCCCCCCTTAGATATCACGCGCTCCGCGGGTGTTGCTGGAAATGGTAAAAACTTTCTGGGCCGATGCTTAAGGGTATCTGGTTGGTGTTTGTTGACAGCAGTGCGAAGTGAACCCCTGCCGACAGAGCTGTATCAACAAGAAGAAAATCCTACAAGTGTTATAATCTACGACTCAAAAAAATAGTGGAAAGCCCAGACATGAATTTTGATGAAGTGTTTTCCCATGTAGATGATGATGATGATCTTCCTATGCTCGAACAGACATGTGAGGAACAATCAGAAAATAGAGAAGTAGAAGTACCATAGGAGTTGATATATCAACGATAATTAGAAGATGGAAGACATGACACTAATGATCCTTCCAGATATGTTCAAAAGAATCATTTAGAGGATTTGATCATCGGAGATAAAAATGCTAGTGTAAAAATGAGAAGAAGCCTAAAAGATTCATTTGAAGAAGTTCATTTTTCTCTACTATAGAAGATAGAACTAGAAAGGTTTGAATAGGCTAGAACATATGAGCATTCGGTAAAATCCATGAATGAATAATTAGATCAAATTGAAAATAATGAGACGTAGGAAGTTGTTCCAAGGCCCAAGAATAAGAATGTTATTGGAACAAAATGGGTATTCAGAAACAAATTAAATGAAGAAGGACAAGTTGTCAGATTCAAGTCAATATTGGTATGCAAAGGCTATGCACAGATTGAGGGTATAGAATTTGAATAAAAATTTTCTCCTATTGCGCGAATGGAAGCAATCCGACTATTCTTGGCCTATGTGTGTGCTGAAAATGTTAGAGTATATCAAATGGATGTGAAATCAACATTTTTGAATGGGGATCTTGAAGAAGAAGTATAGATTGAAAAAACAGAGGGATTATCACTCTTAGATAACAAATATTATGTTTGAAAATTAAAGAAAGTTTTGTATGGACTCAAACAGGCTCCCAGGGCCTAGTATTCAAGATTGGACAAATATTTGCAACAACAAGGTTTCAGAAGAGTCACTGTGGACAATAATCTTGATATACAAATTGAAAAATTCGAAATTGATAGTTGTTGAAGTATATGTTGATGACATTATTTTTGGAATAAATGATGACAAAATGAGTCAGCAATTTGCTAAGGATATGCAGAAGGAATTTGAAATGTCTATGCTTAGAGAATTATCCTTCTTCCTTGGAATACAAATATCTCAATTGGATAATGGCATCTTCATTTCTCAATATAAGTATGTGAAAGAGATGTTGAATAAATTTAATATGGAAGACTGCAAATCAGTCTCTACACTCATGGTCACTGGGTACAAGTTAAGTAAGGAGGATGAAGTTGAGGAAGTAGATCAAAGACTATACTGATCAATGATTGGCAGCCTCCTGTATGTAACTGCCTGAAGGCCAAATATCATGCAAGAGGTGGGAATCTTTGCAAGATTTCATGCAACACCGAAGGAAACACATGTCCAAGCAGTAAAGAGAATTTTCAGATACTTGAAAGGGACAATTAAATTGGTTTGTGGTATCCATGAGGGAATGATCTGAAGTTAGTAGCTTATACTGATGTAGACTAGGAAGGCAGTGTATATGATAGAAGTGTTGAAATTTGGTTGAGATTTAATCTTTAATTCTTTTAGATGAAGAGACTTGAAGCAATGTGTTAAATTTTGAGCATTAATTCACAATACTCTAGGATCTTTACTGAGAGAATAACATATACAGTATATCAATGCATGACAATCACATTAAGCATGACAAGCATCACAAGAGTCAAAAGCATGAGAGACAAGAGACATAGAGTTTCCGTGGGGAAAACCCTAAGGTGAAAAACCCACAACTTCCTCAGAGATAGAGAGAGCAATGGCTCAACCAAAGTACAACCAAAATACACTGAGATAGTCTCATAGTAGAAGATTATCCTCCTCCTCACTAGTGCACCACTTTCTGAGTGAGAGTGAGATACTTTTCCGAGTGATCTAAATAGAGATCACCTGATCTCTATTTATACTAATCTGTTTGCCCAGTGACCTTATGGGGCCGACTTGTCTAGCTAGGTACATCCACATTATAGTATATATTTCAGGGCTGACCCCACACATGGTGGTCTACTAACCCATCAGCAAGTACACACACTTGCGACACTTGTCAATCCATGTGACGACACTGCCTTATAGAGGAATGACACATCTCTTATAAGGGTACAATATATATAAAATACATAAATGAAATACATTCCAAAGTTACATATACATCAACACTCCCTCTTAACTAGGAAGGTATTTCTCGACACAGATCTGCTAGACAAGTCTTCTTCTCGGGATCATCGTCATCGATGCATCATCATCATCATCGTCACTGCTGCTGCTATCTCAACCAATCTCTGACTCTACTCATCATAGGAAGTTCTACAGAGCCAGTCCTTTTTCATACTGGATGTAGGCCTACCACCTGCAGGTCTTCATCACCACTGCCCATACTGTGGAAATCTCAGGACTTATTACGTGCATCACAAAACCTTAAAAGAGTCTCTTGACTAGCAAGAACCCTAAAGAGCGTCTGAGGCCTTTTTCATCCTATCCAGATCTCCAGGACTTATTACATGTGACCCCACCACAAAACCTCGAAAGAGAATCCCAGGACTGATTACGAGCACAAGGCTCAACCTATCGGATCTCCCAGGGCACAAATTACATGTGGTCACCACAAAACCTCGAAAGAGCATCCCAGGACTGATTATGAGCACAAGGCTCAACCTATCGGATCTCCCAGGGCACAAATTACATGTGGTTATGGCAAAACCTCTAAAGAGCATCCCAGGACTGATTACGAGCACACGGCTCAACCTATCGGATCTCCCAGGGCACAAACTACATGCCATAGGACAAAACCTCGAAAGAGCATCTGCCAGATATCCCAGGGCACAAATTACATGCCATAGGAAAAACCTCAAAAGACTATCTGCAGATCTCCCAGGGCACAAATTATATGTCCTCCCAAGCAAAACCTCGAAAGAGCATTTGCCAGATGTCCCAGGGTACGAATTACATGCCATAGGCAAAACCTCAAAATACCATCTACAAATCTCCCAAGGCACAAATTACATGCTTATCTGCACAACCTGTTCCATGGCCACAGAGTATCAACCTGATACTAACCATACATCATCCTGATGTACACATGATCATCCTGATCATCACTGCAACATCCTACTGCATGTCATCTGGAGAAACATCCTGAAGCTCGTCATCCATGATCATCCTGATCATATAATGCATCTACCTAATGCATACCAAGTATCTACCTGATACATATCATCATACATGATCCACCTGATCATACAGTGTATCCACCTGATACAAATACAAATACATGATACATATCACCATACATGATCCACCTGATCATACAATGTATCCACCTGATACATATTCAGATACATGGTCCAAGCATCCAACATGATGCTTATACAAAATACATACACATGATCCAATCGATCATATCCAGCATCCAACATGATGCATACATACATACATAAAAATGATCCAACTGATCATATCCAACATCCAACATGATGCGTACATACATATATAAAAATGATCCAACTGATCATATCCAACATCTAACATGATACGTACATACATATATAAAAATGATCCAAATGATCATATCCAAGCAGAAACCAGAACATCATCCTGATGCTCATCATCCAGCACTTACATCCATAGCCATGTGAAGGATCCTCCTTCCAACATGCTTGGAATGGCTTCAGCAAATGTGTCCATCACTTCTTCCTCGAAGTGTCCTCGATCTGAAGAACGCCAAGCCTCTCTCTAAAGTACACGAACTTCACCTTGGCTAGTGGCTTCGTCAGCACATCTGCAATCTGCTTGTCCATCGCAACATACAGGAGCTTCACAGCTCCTCTCTGCACCATATCCCTGATATAGTGATATTTGATCTCTATGTGTTTCGACCTATCATGAAACACTGGATTCTCGGACAGCTTCACACAACTCTGGTTATCACAAAAGATACCAGTAGCATCCAACGGGAGATCAAATAACTCAAACAGTAGCTTCCGTAGCCATACTGCCTCACAACTAGCTGAATAGGATGCAACATACTCTGCCTCAGCTGTACTTAGTGCTACGCAGGACTACTTCCTGCTAAACCAAGAGATCACACTTGATCCCATACTGAAGCAGCACC
Source organism: Larix kaempferi (assembly GCA_027924585.1). NCBI lineage: Eukaryota > Viridiplantae > Streptophyta > Pinopsida > Pinales > Pinaceae > Larix > Larix kaempferi. The sequence goes on from BSBM01000841.1 coordinate 10,682,430, forward strand.
CAGATGTGCTCTTCCTATCTGCAGCACTGCCAGCCCAATCAGAAACAACATAACCCTGCAGGTTAAACTTTTGATTCGCTTCATACTTGAGCCCATAATCCACTATACCCTTCAAGTACCTCAGAACATGCTTTACAGCAACCAGGAGAACACTCCTCAGATCTGTCAGGAACTAGCTCAATGTGTTCACCGCAAAGCAAATATCTGGTCTTGTGTTCGTCAGGTACATCAAGGACCCAATCATCTAACGATACATAGAGACATCAACTGGCTCAGATGAAGCATCACATAGAAGCTTCAGATTCGATGCCATAGGTGTGGCCATGGCTTTGCAATCCATCATCCTGAATCTCTTCAGGATATCTACTGTGTACTTCCCTTGACCAAGGAAGATCCCACCTGCACTCTGCCACACCTCCATACCTAGGAAATAATGCATCATTCCCAAATCTTTCATATCGAACTCGGCAGCAAGATTCCTTTTAGTATATGCAATCAATTTGTTATCTCCTGTTACAAATAAGTTATCCACATACAGGAGTAGAATCACAGGATTCCCTTCCTCAACCTTGTAGTAAAGGTTGGAATTAGCTTTACTCTTTGTAAAGCCCAAACTAGATAGGAAACTGGCCATCCTACCATACCAAGTTCTGGGAGCTTGCTTCAAGCCATACAAGGCTTTCTTTAATCTGCACACATATGACTCCCTGTCATGTATTTCAAAACCGAGTGGCTACTCCACATATACTTCCTCTTCAACTACACCATTCAAGAAAGCAATCTTGACATCCATCTAGTGTATTTTCCATTTCATTGCTGCAGCCAGGGCAAGTACTGTTCTGATGGAAGTATACCTGGCTACAGGTGCAAAGGTTTCTTCATAATCTATTCCCTCTTTCTGAGAGAAGCCACGAGCTACGAATCTTGCTTTGTATTTCTCTACACTGCCATCTGTAGCATGCTTGATTTTGTAGATCCATTTGGAAGTCACAACAGACTTCTCTTTAGGTCTTGGGACAACATCCCAAACATTATTCTTCATTATTGATTGGTATTCCTCAACCATGGCATCCTTCCATTCTTTCTTTTCCGCTACTTCTTCATAACTGGAATGTTCTTTGTTCATAATGTCACAGAGTAAAGCAACATAGCTGGTATGTGATCTGGTTCTCTTCTTTGCTCTGTTTTCTTCTTCTAGAATGCCAAATCTTTCTGCATCTTGAATGAGCTCTCTAGCCCATGCAGGTTTCCTCTTGTGAGAGTTATCATCACGGGGTGGATCTACAGGTTCTTGCGGACCTTCAAACTCACGAACAACTTCTGGAATTGCTTCAGTCATGGTAGTGTCTTGAAATCTAGTTTCCTTAGGTTCTTCAAAAACTTCGATAGGTGCCTTCCTTGATTTGATGAATGATAAGTTTTCATCAAATGTTACATCCCTGATGACATCAATCTTCTTGAACCTTGGAAAGTATATTCTGTAAGCCTTCAAGCTTTCACTGTAACCCACAAAGATACCCTTCTTTCTTGAAGCATCTAGTTTGGTCCTCTTTTCCTTTGGGACATGAGTGTATACTGGACAACCAAATATTCTGAGATGACTGACTTCAGGTTTCTTACCATAAAAGACCTCTTCTGGTGTCTTGTTGTCCAATATCTTGTGGGGTGTTCTGTCCTGCACATATACAGCTGTTCTAGCTGCTTTTGCCCATAGATGCATAGGTAGATCTTGGTCATGCAGGATTGGATCTTGGTCATGCAGGAATTCCCTTGCTGCTTCCATGATAGTTATGTTCTTCCTTTCTGCAACTCCATCCTGTTGAGGATTATAAGGAGCAGTCAACTCCCTCTTAATCCCTGAATCACTACAAAGCTTCTTGAAGTCACCTGAGGTGAATTCTCCACCATTGTCGGATCTGAATGTTTTGATCTTCTTGTCAGTTTGATTCTCCATCAAGGTTTTTAATTCCTTGAATTTATCAAACACCTCATATTTGTTCTTCAAGAAGTATACCCAAGTCTTCTTGGAGAAGTCATCAATAAATGAGACGTAGCAGACATACCCACTCAGAGAACTGGATGACATAGGACCACATACATCAGAGTGGATGATTTCCAGGATGTCTTTTGCCTTGCTTTCACTGCTTGGGAAAGCCTTCTTAATGTTCTTACCTGTTGCACATCCTTTGCAAACACCTTCATGTTTGGTCTTGATTTTAGGAAGACGCTCTATAGCCTTGCTTGCAATTGGAAGTGCTCTATAGTGCATATGAGCAACTCTTCTATGCCAAAGTTCACTTTGCTCCATGGATTCATGTACCATGGCATGTTCAGGTTGTCCCTTCAATTTATACAAACCTCCCTCTTGCTCTCTAATCACTATTGCATCATCTATGGTCTTTCCCTTTGGCCACATTAGGACTTGGCCATCCACAAATGCAACCCTCATACCTTTTGCATCCAATGCAGAGATGGAGAGTAAGTTCTTCTTGAGCCTAGGTACATAAAGGAATTCTTTCATCTTCAAAGATTTTCCAGAATCTAGGTTGTAGGAGGCTTCACCACTTCCTTTGATTGGGTATTGATAATCATCCCTAAGTTTCACCTTATGGGGTGATTCATGTTCAGATAGATTCACAAAAGATTCCTTAAACCCAATCATGTGTTTGGAAGCCCCACTGTCAATCAACCAATCATTACAACCATGGGAGATAGTACCTATGAGAGCAGAAATTAGAACATACTCTTCTTCACTTGATGAGTCATCATCACTATCACTTTTTGCCCTAGCCTTCTTCTTTGGGGGTTCATCATCTTCGACAGCATGAGCATGATATCTTCTTTTGTTATTCTTCTTCTTCTTGTTGAAGTTGTTGTTGTCTTTCTTCTTCTTGGGACAATCTGAAGCAAAGTGTCCCTTTTCATTGCAATTGAAGCATCTGAGATCTTTCTAATCTTTATGATAATGGTGGTGTGAGAATTTCCTATTATGATATGATTCCTTCTTGGACTTTCCTTTCGTGGCATGTGCTGTGAGAGCTTGATCTTCATTTCCCATCTTTTCTTCTCGGGCCACAAGCCTAGCTTCTTCTTAAGAGCATTCTTCCCGCAATTTGTTGAAGGAGATCAACTTCTTCCTTGCACAAATTCCTTGAATAAAGGAATCCCATGACCTGGGTAGGCCATTTAGAGTGGTCATCACCACTTCACCATTCTCCACCATTTCATCCACTGCTTCTAGTTGTTCCTTGATCTGGGAGACCCTTGAAAAATAAGATTGAATGGTTTCTCCATTCTGAAACTTTACTCCTTTCAATTAGTTCCGCAGGGTCATCTTCTGATTTATGTTCTTCCCTTCAAATAGCTTGGTCAAAGAGTCAAACATCTCCTTGGGTGTCTTTAGAGAGGACACATGGGGTATGAGATGGTCTTTAATGGAATCAACAATGATTCTCTTTTCCTTGACCAAGTTATTCTTATGCAATACCTTGGCCTCTTCATCCTCTGGGATAGGGATGTCTTCTTTCACATATGAGTCCAACTCATTCTCTTCCAGGATTAACCCAATCCTATACTTCCAAGCTCAGAAGTTATCAGCTCCTTCAAGCTTATCCTCAAGCTTGGTGTGGTGAGACATCTTAAAGAGTACTTCAAATGGAAATAGAAAATATTTAGATCTTACCACTTGAATGCTGAAAACTGGATCTAGTCCTGGATTAGGGTTTGTCGAAAAAACCCTAAAAATTCAAAATGTGAATTTCAATTTTCTGAAATGATAGAAAGATGTGCCTTGATGAGCTGATCATCGTGGTGTATTCAGAATTTGAGATTAGCAAAGCTTTACCCTTTAGATTTTCCTTTTTGTCCTCCCGGGTTCACTAGGGAGAGCCCTAAATTAGGGTTTGAGTTTCCCGGAGATCTACCCAACCAAAAATCTCTATCCAAAGCTCTAAACTTCGATTTTTGCAAGGAGCTTCCAGCTATGTCTTTAGATTTCAAAAATTCTTATTTTTGTGGAAACCCTAATTTTTAGGGCCAAATCTGAAAATGCTCAGAATTGAATTCTGATTGGATAGATAGATGCGCCTTGATGATTAGAGTCAATCTACTATACTGCTGTTCAAAAATCTGTGGAGAGAAACCCAATAAACAAGAAACTCAAGTTTTCGTCACTACAAAATTTCTTCTTCTCAGGTTAGCTCTGACTCCATGTTAAATTTTGAGCATTAATTCACAATACTCTAGGATCTTTACTGAGAGAATAACATATATAGTATATCAGTGCATGACAATCACAATAAGCATGACAAGCATCACAAGAGTCAAAAGCATGAGAGACAAGAGACACAAAGTTTCCGTGGGGAAAACCCTAAGGTGAAAAACTCCACAACTTCCTCAGAGATAGAGAGAGCAATGGCTCAACCAAAGTACAACCAAAATACACTGAGATAGTCTCCTAGTAGTAGATGATCCTCCTCCTCACTAGTGCGCCACTTTCTGAGTGAGAGTGAGATACTTTTTCGAGTGATCTAAATAGAGATCACCTGATCTCTATTTATACTAATCTGTTTGCCCAGTGACCTTATGGGGCTGACTTGTCTAGCTAGGTACATCCACATTATAGTATATATTTCAGGGCTAACCCCACACATGGTGGTCTAATAACCCATCGGCAAGTACACACACTTGCGACACTTGTCAATCCACATGATGACACTTCCTTATAAAGGAATGACACATCTCTTATAAGGGTACAATATATATAAAATACACAAATGAAATACATTACGAAGTTACATATACATCAACACAATGAGACAATTCAATCCATGAAATTCATACAACCATAACACAATATATACCCTGGGGAAAATCTTCAAAATTATGAGAACAAAAACCCCAACAATTCTTCTCAGTATAATATAATGGATAACAGAGAATGCTTTCTTTTACAACATATAAGATTTCTTTCGGAAGATAAGTGATCACCAAAATTCTTGGTGAAGATACAAAAGCAATAGAGAAGAGAGATCAATCACATGTGTGCCCAACGTAATTAAAACAAGCACAAACAATACCCTGCACAAAGAGAAGCGCCTTTCCTTCAATGGAGAAGAGAATTCACTTCACTCTGAATTCAACAATCTTGTATATCATATTTATACATTCTTCTCTTCTATTTTTAACTTCTAACTTCAAGATAAACTCGCCCTCAAACTGAATGTATTAATCTTGCATGGAGTGGTGTGCCCCACTTCTCATGCAGTGCTTCATCTCACTGAGTTGTCACTCAGGATGGACTCGCCTCTTAACTGAAATCTTGCCCACTTAGTTAGGTGGCTAACTTAAGTGTCGACATGCAAGTGTCACAAATCACATGTCATATTTTAGTTTAACATAGGTGTCATCATGTAATAACACTTAGTTAACTAGATCTTCTCTTTAACTGAAGTGTCGTCTTTTAGTTTAACTAAAATGTAAATACTTTATTTAACTAGTCCCTTTTATTTAGCACTTAGTTAAATGAAATCATGCTGATTGATTTACTTGAAGTGACCACTGTGAGTTCTTTAGTTAAATGAGACATATCTTTAACTGAAGCATTTATACTTAACTAAAGCTTTAATAATTCAAGTTCTCTTTAATTAGTTGAAGTGTCTGCATGGGAAATTTTGAATTCTCTTGATTTTTATGTTTTATATTTGATTTCTTTACCTCTTACTACATGGCCAATATGTACTAAGTTTAATTATCCATCGCATTACATTATACTAAGAAGAATTATTAGATGTTGTGATCATAATATATTATTCCAGACCAAATGATCATATGCTAAAGTAATTCACTTTAAAGGTGATCAATCTCTAAAGAAGACTTAATAACAATATGGTGATCATGGTTAATAATATATCACAAAACATTAAATGCTTTTAACAAGTAAATCATGACCTTTATACGGAAAGTCCACCTCTATACGGGAGGTCCATCTCATGGATACTTTTATATGGCAGGTTCACCTCTATATAGGAGGTCCATCTCATGGATACCTTTATACTGAAGGTTCACATGATAATCATGACATGATACACACAAGTTTGAAACCTTTTCCAACAAGACTTTACAACATCATTAATTTGATCAATTACCTCTATCTGAGAGGAATAACCTTTACACGAAAGGAAATCAAAGGCTCACCTCTATACGGGAGGATAAATCTCGACTACACAAGATTTTTTTGGAGAATGTCTCATGATGTTGTATATTTAACAAGAAGAAGTACTAGTGAACCTCAGATCGTAAATCCAAGTGAAACGATGTAAAAATGCCAAACTATGTATGAATGGTGACATTTTCCCATATATATTGTTGTAAGAGCTTGAAGTTGTTTGATATGGAATTGTTTTATTCAATATCAGTGGTTTTATTTATATTTTGAGAGCCATTAATGTATTGAATAAGTTTAATGAACCTTATGCAATTCTTTGGAACATTTCTCTAAAATTTCATAGCAAGTTATAGTGTTTTTCTCTCATTTCCCCCTATGTTAAGACCTATTTACAAATCTCTGATTTATGGGAGTTGAAGCGGATGTTAGGAACTGGTTAATGATGCATTTGGGTTCCCATTGAATTAATATAATGAATCCATGTCTCTATTATGAAATTTGGTAGGTTTGTACTACATTTGGGAAACCATTAGTGACCTCTACCCTAGGGGGTTTGAACCTCAAAATTACTAGTAAATTCCCTATTTTCTCTTGATTGAAAATGAATGTTGAAGAAGTATTTTGAGAGTTTCCAATCACCTATAAGACTCATTTTTATGTCCTAATACCCTTAAAGTACCTTCAGACCCAATTCTAAATCCTTAGGAGCCATTTGGAAGCACTTGGGTCATCACTAGTCCAAGGTTCGAATTGACCAAAAACTTGCAATTTTTCCAAATTATTAAAAAGGGACACTACAAGTGGTATCAGAGCATGGTCCTTGAACCTAGTTTGTGTGACCATTTATGAGGTCGAGAAGTCATCCCCCACCCTTAGACACAGAAACTGAAAGTACCTTTGGTGAAGAGGAAGAAGAAGGAGAAGAGGTGCACTCTATTGAGACTATGGATAAGGATGAGAAAGGAACTTCTGATATGGTGGAGAAAGAGGATTTTAGGAAATTCATGAAACCATTTTTTGAAGACATGACAAGGAAGATAATGCAAGGGTTCAAATTGATGGCTAATCAAATTGGTAGCAAATTGGCAGTAGGAGGTAACAGTAGTTCCTCTAGTGAGGAAAAGAAGGCAGTTGGTGGAAGCATTTTATCAAAGACAGGGCCTCATAATCGACCCAAGGAATTTTAGAGATCAATAAGAGCCACCACACCAAAATTTATTGAGACTAAATAGTACCTTCACACCCAATTTGGAATGCAAGAAGTTGTAGTAGAATGACAACGGTTGAGTGAAGATTGTAGAAGGACCTTACCATTTGATCAATTATTTATTGTCTCAAACAAGCTCAAGATGAGGGAAGGAAATTGAAATCCTTTCCAAAACAAAGAATTGAATTATGCCATAGATAAAATGCCCCTTCCTACCTTTGATAGCTCATCTCAAAGTTCGGTATATACTTGGATACAAAAGTTAGATGTATATTTTCAGCTGAATCCAATGGTTGAAGAGGATGCTCTAAAACTAGTTATTTTGAATCTTGGAGGAGAAGCCAATGATTGGTGATTCCATGGGATTAAAACCTTGGGACATGATAAGGTCACAACATATGAAGAATTTGTTAACAGGTTATTGGAAATATTCAAGAAAAAAGACCCTGAAATGCCTTTCAAGGAACTAGCACAGTTGAAGCAAATGGGAACCCATAATGAGTACATGTTGGAATTTCAAAAACTATCAGTTAAGGTGGCTGATATATCTATGGTTCGATTTGTATTTCTATTTAATGAAGGTTTGGCTGAACCTTTGAAGGGTTTAGTTAAATCCCACAAACCTACTTCATTGAAAGATGCCATGAACTTGGCAAGAGATCTACAAAACGTGCTACCTAAGACAAAGTATCCCCCCCAAGCCCAACTTTCCTTCCAAGTTCAAATTTGATAAGAAGCCATGGAAAAAAGATGCATTTGGAAAATACAAGAAAGAGGGACCAAGCAAGGAAGAACTCATAAGAAATAAACTATGTTACACATGCTTCCAACCATGGGTACCAGGGCATAAATGTGCTAAGGGGAAAGCACAATTCATTGAAGTATTTGATGATGATGAAGAGGAAGGGAACATGGAGGAAGAAGAAAATATTTCATCCCAAGAAGAAGGATATGACACAACAGAAGAGGATCATCGATCACTTGAAAAAGGGAGAATGGCAGTGCTTTCAGGAGTGCCTCGTTTTCACACCATTCGATACAAGGGAGTGGTACAAGGGAAAAGAGTTTTTGTATTGGTAGATGGAGGAGCCACTCATAACTTAATTGATGCAACCTTGGTGGAGAGGATAAATTTACCTACTGAAGCATTCGATGGGTTCACAGTCATCATTCCAAGTAACAATTCTATGGAATGCAAAACATGGATTCCAAAGCTACAACTCACCATAGGAAATTACACATTTTCTGATAGCTTTTATGTGGTTGATGTTGCTGATACAAATGTGGTATTGGTAGTGCAATGGTTGCACTTTATAGGAGAACATACAGTGAACTACCAAATACCTGAAATGAAATTCAAAGATTCAAAAGGAAAACAAAGGGTAGTGAGAGGAATGCACACCTATCCTAACCAAGTGGTGTCTTCCCACAGTATGAGGTCCATATTGAGGCATGGGGATATTGAATGGGATGCTGAATGTTTTATCACTTCCCCTGAGCCAAATATAAAGATTACAGAACATCCAAGGGAGATAAGGAAACTACTACAAAAATATGAAAATATTTTTGGAGATCTTCCTGCTGGAAGGCCACCTGACAGAGGAGTTGAGCACACTATTGTTTTGGAGGTGGGTACTTAACCTATACAAATACCACCATACAAACACCCAAAAAGGTTCATAGATGATATTTAGAAGGATATTCAAGATCTCTTGGGATTGGGACTCATTAGACCAAGCTCAATTCCCTACGCTTCTTTAGTTGTTTTGGTGAAGAAAAAGGATGGGACCCTAAAGATGTGCATTGATTTTAGAGAAATAAACAAGAAGAAAATAAAGAATAGATATCCCATTCCTAGAATAGATGATCTCATGGATGAGCTATTTGGAGAAAAGTTTTTCTCCAAAATTGATCTTAGATTTGGTTACCATTAGATTCGAATGAAGGAGGAGGATGTGCAGAAAAATGGTTTCAGATGTCACTATGGTCATTTACAATTTCTTGTCATGCCTTTTGGTTTGACCAATGCTCCAGCCACATTCCAATCATACATCAAAAAACAATATTTGCAAGAAGATCCGTAAGTTTGTCTCGGTTTTCTTTGATGATATTTTTATTTACAGTAAGACATGGGAGGAACATTTGCACCATTTAGAAGTTGTATTGAAAATCTTGCATGAACAATCTTTGTTTGCTAAGTTGTCCAAGTGTGAATTTGGGTTGAAAGAAGTTTTTTTATCTTGGGAAAATAATTGAAAAATATGGAGTAAAGGTGCACTTGGAGAAAATAAAGGCTATTCTTGAATGTCCAACACCCAAGAACATCACTGAATTGAGAGGCTTCATTGGGATATGCACTTACTATAGGAAGTTTATGAAGGGGTTTTCCAAACTAACTGCTCCCCTTACTGATTTGACCAAGAAGGATTCTTTCAAATGGGATGAAGAGGATGAAAATGATTTCCAAAGAATGAAAGAGGTAATGAGTAGTTTTCCTGTACTTGAATTACCATATTTTTCTAAACCATTTGTTTTGGAATGTGATGCATCGGGAGAAGGAACAGCGGCGGTCCTAAATCAAAATAAAAACCCCATAGCTTTTGAGAGCAGAAAATTTCAGCCACATGAGAAGATATACTCCATATATGACAAAGAAATGTTATCCATCATGCATGCCTTGTCCAAGTTTAGACAATATCTACTGGGGAACAAGTTTGTGGTCAAAACTGATCATAACAGTTTAAAGCATTTCCTCACACAAAAGGATCTCAATGAAAGGAAACAAAAATGGGTAAGTAAGGTCCAATATTTTGATTTTGACATTGAATATGTAAAAGGGAAGAATAATACTGTAATAGATGCATTATCTAGGAGACCTTCATTTTCCCTTATGAACATTTCAAGAGATTGGAAATATATGCTAATAGTAGAGTATGCCAAAGATAGTTTTCCTTGTGATGTGTTAGATGGGGTCAAAGGAGATGATAGATACAAGATATTAAATGGCCTAATATACTATAAGGACCAAATATACTTGGTTCATGGTTTGAACCTAAAGCACAAGATCTTGAAGGAAGCTCATGATTCTCCATTAGCAGGCCATCCTGGTTTCTTTAAAGCATATAGGAAATTAAGACAAAGGTTCTCTTGGAAATGGCTGAAGGAAGATGTTCTAAAGTATGTGAATGAATGCAAGATATGTCAGCAAACAAAGTTGAACACACCCATCCTGCTGGTCTATTGCAACCATTTCCCATTCCTGAACAAACATGGGAAAGCATCTCAATGGATTTCATCACAGGTTTTTCCAAGGCTTTGGGTAAGGATTGTATTTATGTTTTGGTGGATAGACTCACCAAATTTGCTCATTTCATTTCTATTACATCATATTTTACTGCTGCAAAAGTGGTTGATCTATTCTTTAGAGATATTTTCAAATTGCATGGACTTCCCAAAAACATTGTGAGTGACATGGATAGCAGATTTATGAGTGCTTTTTGGCAATAAATATTCAATTTGGTGGTGACTCAATTGACTCCTAGCACAAGCTATCATCCTCAAACTGATGGCCAAATAGAAAGGGTGAACCAATGGTTGGAAGGGTACTTGAGGAACTATGTTGGTGAGCAACATAAAGTTTGGGTTAAATGGCTACACTTGGGTGAGTTTTGCTACAATACTACTTTCCATATGTCCATTGGCATGTCTCCTTTCAAAGCACTTTATGGTTATGAAGCACTCACCTTTTTTTAGCACATTTTTGGTGATAGTAGATCAACAAAATCTAAAGATTGGGATGAGGAAAGTCAAGAGATTTTGAAGCTTCTAAAAGATAATTGGCAGGTATCCCAAAAACAAAAGCAACAATATGTGGATCAAAATAGGGAGGAAATAACTTTTCAAGTGAATGATTTGGTATATTTGAGGCTATAGCCATATAAGAAAACCTCCTTAAAATGGAAAGGATCAGAAAATATTAAACCAAGGTATTATGGTCAATATAAGATAGTTCGAAGAGTTGGGGAGGTAGCTTATGAGTTGGAACTTCCAGAAGGTAGCAAAATACACAATGTATTTGATGTTTCATGCCTTAAGAAGGATATTGGTCAGAAAATTTCTATTTCAGAAACAATCCCTCCATTAGATGATGAAGGACAACTCATACTTATTCCAGAAAAAGTTTTGAAGGCAAGAGAAAGGAAATTAAGGAGCATAACCATAAGAGAATATTTGGTACAATGGAAAGATTTGCCAAGTGAGGATGCCACATGGGAAGATGAAAAACAAAATTAGCATACCAATTTGGAATTGCTTGAGGGAAATAAATCTTGGGTGGGGAGGACTATAATGTCCCCATCCAAATAAATCATTAAAAGGGAAAATTCCACCAATCTACTAGTTCCCTAGGTTGGGGTGGAAACATTTAGATTTGGAATAAGGGAGCTATAAAAACCAAAATGGAAATTATCTTGAAAAAATTATATTAAAAGGGGGCTAAATAAATATTTATGATAGGAAAATAAGGTGCCACTTGGTCATGAGGGCACATTGGTGGTGTGGGACCCACAAAAGTAATATTTTCCATGCCACATGGAATCCTACTCTCACCCATTCGAATCCAAGGTGGAGTCTAAAATTCTTGGGGGAGTTGGAAGGGAATTATACTTGGCATGAATCAATGAGGGTCGAATTTGAGAGGAAGAGAAACTCCCATGGAAGAGGAAGAGACATCTTATAGGTATTGTGAAACTTGTGCTAAGGAATAGGAAACAATGATGAAGATGCTATGACACTTATGACAAGGATCAGACCTGATTTCTGAAATATGATTTATATGACATGTCATGGATAAAAATAGCCTCCAAGAAGGCACACAAGGGAGTTATGGCAGCCAAATATTCCTACATTCAAATTGATGGAAGAGGGAGGCTAGGAATTGTTGGACAAGTGGCACACATTGGAATCTCTCACCAATTCGAGTTGCCATGAAGCTCTTGGAGGGAATTCGAACCATGGAGGGTGTGGGAAGCTAATAAAATACAAGAAACAAGAAGGAGAGGGGATTTTATCATTTATCATTTGGTAATTTTGAGAGCATAGCTTGTCCATGCAAGTTGAGTGTTTATTCTACTTTCCTTAGCACCAATTTCGAGGGTGAAAGATTCCCATCCTAATTGGAAATTGGAGAGCCCATTCAGAAATTTCATTTGGAGCTGCAATCCATTCATTTGTTACAAGTTGAATCTACAGGGCTACTCATGATCATATATTCTTCAACTTGTTCCCACTTCTCTCTCACTCTTCTCTTCATATTCTTGCTCTTGGAGGAATGACGCACATGGTGAGATGCTGATCTATTTGGGGAAGTCCAAGGGGCCCAATTTATTTTTAATTTGATGTATAAACTCTTTATTTTATTCTCATGTGAACCTCATATCGAAAATCCAAGTGAAACTATTTACAAATTCCAAACTATGTATGAATGGTGTCATTTTCCCATATATCTTATTGTAAGAGATTGAAGTTGTTTTATATAGAATTTTTTCAGTCAATATGAGTGGTTTTATTGATTTTTGGATATCCATTAATGTATTGAATAATTTTCATGAAACTTATGCAAGTCTTTGGAACATTTCTCTCAAATTTCATAGCAAGTTATAGCATTTTTCTCTCATTTCCCCTATGTTAAGACATGTTTACAAATATCTGATTTATGGGAGTTGAAGTAGACTTTAGGAACTGAATAATGATGAATTTGGGTGCCCATTGAAGTCATATAACTAATCCATGTCTCTTTTCTTAAATTTGGGAGGGTCTTACTTTATTTGGGAATCCATTAGTGACCTCTACCTTAGGGGGTTTGAACCTCGAAATTACTAGTAAATTCCCTATTTTCTCTTGATTGCAAATGAATGTTGTAGAAGTCTTTTGAGAGTGTCCAAGCACCTATAAGCCTCATTTTTATTTCCTAATACCATGCAAGTACCTTCAAACCCAATTCGAAATCCTTAGTATCCATTTGGAAGCACTTGGGTCATCACTAGTCCAAGGTTCGAATTGACAAAAAATTACAATTTTTCCAATTTTTCCAAATTATTAAAAAGGGACACTACACTATCTACTACAGAAGCAAAATATATTGTAGTAACTGCATTTTTTGTGCAAGTTATATGGATGAAACAAACCTTGAAGGATCTACAAATAAACCTTGATCAACCCATCCAAATTTTGTGCGACAATACAAGGGCGGTCAATATCTCAAAGAACCCAGTCATGCACTGCAAAACTAAACATATTTAGATCAAATACCACTTCGTGAGAGAAAATGTTTCTGAAAATATTGTCAAGTTGGAGTATGTTGACACCAAAGAACAAATTGCAGATATATTCACAAAATTGCTTCCAAGGAACACATTTGAATATCTCGGGCAAAAACTAGGTGTGTTTCAAAATCCATGCCATAGTGACAACCTCGAAAAGAAGGACATACATACATAATTTTTGGTAACAACAGAGTAGATGCGATGAATAGAACAGTTAGCTGCATACAGAAATCAATAGGAAAAACAATATGGTATTGCACATTTGGGACATCAGGAAGATTGCATGAAGATCAGTGCAAGGAATGATGAAGTATTGTGACATGAACAAAAGATTAAGATAAAGAAGAAAGAAATCAACTGTATAGGGGGGGCACATCAGATATGACTATGAAAACAAAGTATAGTTTGCGGGATATCAGTGCAGAAACTTCAGAGAGAGAATAGAGCATGAAGACAGGGGGGGTTATCCCTGTAAGCAAATAAGTGAAGGCCACCACAAAACAAAAAAAGGATAACTTATAATTGCATAGTGATGGCACCTCTTTTACATTGATGTCAAATGGGGAGAAATATCATGAAGCTGAAAAGAAAGATCATGAAGCTAATGAGAAAGAATTGAGGATGATCATGAAGCATAAAGCTGAGGAAGTATAGATGAAGTTGATCATAGAGCATGCAATAACATAGTGAGAATGATCATGAAGCATGCAGTCCACATGGAAGGAACATAAAGTAGAAGACGCATTGACAATAGAATGCACAGATGTCGAAGGTCCAAACTGGAAAAGAACATAGCGGGAGTAATATGACAAGCACAGATGAAGCATACAATCTTCAAGAGATGATTATGCAAAGTTTCATGAGGTGTTGACATCAATGCCAAAGGGGGATATTGTTGAACTTTGGTTGAGATTGATGTCAATTGATTCAGTTTGTGTCATTGATGTCAACTGATGTCAAAGAGGATTCAATATTCCCGTGTTAGTTTGAAGAATTATATAGAAATTCCACTTTGAAGAAGCATATGTGAAATCAAGATGAAGAAAGGTATGGATTCCAGTATAAAGAAGTATATCCTGAAGTGCATCAAGTCTGAAGAAGTATGTTCAGAGGTACACCATGCATATCCAGTTTAAATAAGTACATAAGGAATACATCTAGTCATTGTCGCTCAGGTACAAGCTAAAGTGTTGGTTGGAAAAAGGTTGGGAATGCACAAGCAAGTGAAAGAGTGGTTCAACAAAAGCTTGAAGAGTGTGCAAGAAAGCCAAAGCGTTCATTGGACAAAGGTTTGAGTGCGCAAGCAAGTCAAAGAGTTGATTGGACAAAGGTTTGGGAGTGTGCAAGCAACTTGATCCAAGAAATTGTTGAATAGTTATGCAAGTCCTAAAAGCACACAAGTCTCACCAATCGAAGGAAGCTTTCAGTTGTTGAAGTGCGCATAGGTACCAAGAAGGGTGTGATGGTTGAAGATAGTATATGCACAAATTCCACGGGAAATGGTACATCAAGGGCACAATACCACACTGCAAGGGTTAAAGTACCACTAAGTCAAGGACCATGTATGCACAAGACCCACAAGAGATGACACATCAGTGGCACAGAATATGACAAGTGGAAAAAGCATAAACTGTGAAGCAAAGAAGAAGGAAAGCCACAACCAACTTGTGGACACACAATCTGTGCAGGACAGGTATAAATAAGAAGCAAGTTGGAGATTTGAAGTATGCTTGAAGGATGAAGATATTGTAAGTGGATATATAGAAGATAAATATTTATAGTTTTCAGGGAGTCAAGGGATCATGGAACCAGAACACGATGATCTAGCAAAGAGTCAAGTGCGCACAAGCAGAGGAATGAGATAACTGAAAGTGCGCAAAATAATGTTTTAGATATGTGATAGTTGCACAAAGACAGAAAGGAAGAATTATAGAAGATGCACAAGTGTGTGAGGACTAAATTACATAATCACAAACAACACATAGATAGTCACAGATGTTCTAAGATAGAAGTGCAGAGACATATATGGAGTATATCCGAATATGTGCGAAGTGAAGAAGTTTAATTGATGCACGGAGTAAGGAAGTCCATCAAATGCCCAAAGACAGAATCGCAGCAGAATCAAGTATGCACATCATGATGAGGATGATTTGATAGAAATGCGTTAAACATAAAGGGTAAATCATATAATGCACAATAGGTCGCAAATTGTCTTAAATACTGTGGAACCTAAACAAAACAGACATATCTAAGAAGGTGTGTAGTTCCATCTGATACTGATGTGCAATATTAGAACAACAAGTTATCAGTTGATGCACAATATTAGTTGAAGAATGCAGTAGTGTAGTAGCATAACATAATATTGAACCTTGACAAAGTCTACAGAATTTGATGAAGCAACACATAGTATATGAAGTGCGACATTAGTTGAAGTGAATTGTTGAGTGGAATGAGAATTCAAGTGGTGTATGCAGCAGAGTGACAACAATACTACAACATACAGAAGGTGCGCACATCAGAATGAACATAAAAAGATATGAAGTGTGAACGTATTAGAAGTACAACAAGAAATACTCAGCCCAATAAATTTCTTGAGATTTTTGTATCACACCACCTAACAGAATAATATCTTGTTTAAGGTATTCTAATAATTCTTGTTGCTGAGCCATCAGATTCGACACTTTCACATCAGCATGTGCTATGGAGCCTTTCTCACCTAATTGCGGGCATAATGCCTTTGCCAATATTATTTTATATATATGAGCGGTAGGACGGGGCAAGGAGTAGGGGGTCGTAGCCTCCTTCTAGTTGGCGTTGGAGAGCACATAGGGAGTTGTAGCTTCCTTTAGGTTGGTTCCTATAAACATAGGGGGTCGGTGCCTCCTTCCAGTTGGTACTGGTAAACTCAAGAAGTTGGTTCTTCCTCAAATGTAATGTTTTCACTATAAAAGAGAATTCTGTGATTTTCTCCCGATTGGGATTCCACGTAAAAATTCTATGTGTTTTGTGTTTTGGTTCATATGTGGATGAATGTTTTATTTATGATGGATGCATAATTGAATATCGAGATTAATCTATTAAAGAAGTTAAAATTGTTCATAATTGTGGTAAGATTGATTCACACTCCCCCTATTAGTATTAAATAGATTCCAATAGTAGTGGTGGAGTGATGTTACTTGGATATGGAAACTCCAACTGGGGTGGTAGTATTGTGGACCGAAATAGTACATCTAGATTTTTTTTTAGCTTGGGATCAACTATGTTCTCTTGGTCCAACAGGAAGCAGGGATATGTAGCCCAGAGTACTATAGAATTAGATTATATTGCAGCTAGTACCACACGTTGAGAAGTTGTGTGGATTAGGAAGATACTTGTTGGGTTGTTCGGTGAGAAGCTTGAGACTACAGTCATTCTCTTTGACAATCACTCTCAGAAAACCACTTGTTTCATGATAGATCGAAACACATTGAGATGAAGTATCACTACATTAGATACATGGTCCAAAGAGGTGTCATAAGACATCTGTACATTTCTAATGGTGAGTAGATTGCAAATATTTTGACTAAGCCTCTGTCCGTGACAAAGTATAGGTACTTCCAAGACAATATTTGCATGGAAGAGAATGCCTCCGCTATGGAGAGGGAGTGTTAAATTTGCAGCATCGTGAGTCATTCTCCAAGTCAATATTGTGTGTCAAGATTGAACCTCATGTGTTGAGGTAGTGCCTTATAGGAGACTAAGTTGGACTTAGGAAAATTGGAGAAGAATCTTAATTTGAACTCAATAATGGTTAAGATTCATGTGTTGAGGCAAGTGCTTTGTTTTTCAAAGTGACGATGTTGTACAGTCTTGCTAGTCAAGGCTAAGGTCATGTGTGCCAAGAAATATCCTCATGTGTTGAGGTGGTGCCTCGTGTGTTGAGGTGATGCTTTTCATGTCAAAGAATGTATGGTGTGTGATGTACTACTCACCATGTTTGAGATATTAAGTCTCCTCTAGAGTGAATTACTTTAGCATATAACCACTCGGAATGATAGTAGGACAATATGATCACATAATTGGGAAAATATCCTAGGTATATTTGATATGATAATTAAGCTGGAACATGTGGACCATGTAGATAATACAAGAGATAATGATATGATGTGATACATTATGAGAGAATTTGAATTGCAAATAAAAGAATTAATTAAGAGAGAATTTGAATTGTTAAAATTCAATGAATACTTCAGTAAATCAAAGGAGAAATTGAATTGATCACTACAATGATTTTAACAAGAAAGAATCAGTTAAGAGAGTTAACTAAGTGATAACAAAGAATATCTGGTTAACTAAATGTTATTGCATCTTGACACTTATGTTAAACTAAAAGTTGACACTTGATTTGCGACACTTGCATGATGAAACTTAAGTTAGCCACCTAACTAAGTGGGAAATATTTCAATTAAGGGGTGAGTTCATCCCAAGACTCAGTTCAGTGAATTAATGCACTGCATGAGAAGTGGGGTGCTCTTCTTAATGCAAGTTTGATACATACAGATGGAGGGCGGTTTTATCATGAAGTCGGAAGATAAAAATAGAAGACGATGCATGTGAAGAATATATAAATATGTTATACAGTATTGATGAATTCAATGTGATGCGAATTCTCTTCTCCCCCAAAGGAAATGCGCTTCTCTTTTTCCAGGATATTATTTTGAGTCTCTCTTCTTTATATTTCTCTTGATTTTTAATTGCACCAAGGGTACCTGATGTAAAAAACATTCTATGCTATCTATCAATATACTAAGGAATTTTTTCCTGGGGTTTTCTCCCTCAAGTCATAGAGGGTTTCCCCAGGGTGAATTCATGTGTCAAATGTGATTGATTATGTGTATGATTGTTATTTGATTTCAAGTACTATTTCATTTCTGAATTAAAGATAAAAAATTAACACAAAATAGTCAAAGTGGATGTGGAAGTGGTTGAATCTCCGCTTGATTATAATTTATTACAATGGAGAAGTTGGACTCAATCTATGATGGTAGTAGTCTCTTCAATATTTTTTGTTATCATGTTTCCCCATGAGGGAAAGATTGTAACAATTGACCAACTAGCCTTAAATAGTAACGAGTTCAACTAAGATCTTGGATCCAATATTCCTTTACTAGACCATTCCACAAGAGATTGTGAAAACATTGGTGTGGGGATGTATACTTCATTAATGGGAACTTTTAATCTTATCCCAACTTATTTGCATGTTAATGCATCTCCTATACACTCAAATTCAATAGTTTCCACAAATTCTCCATAGAAGGTGTCACAATTTAGTACTTCTTACTAAAACAACCCTTAGAAGTTTCCAGCCTCAAAATTTGAATGTAGTTGGATCAACCAGGCTTTATATCCCTTGTGTCCAATTTCTATTGAGAAGAAGCCTCTGTTTTCAGGCCTACCTTCATGGGAATTTATCGTGGAAGTTGAACAAGTGATTTATCCAATGGGGGAAATGGAGCTTTCTCTTGACCCCATTAATCCAATTGAATGTTCAAACATGTGTTCCATCTGGGATCATATACTTCCTTCAGATGAATTTTTCCTGGAGTCTATGATATAGTTTGACATTCCTTTGGATATTGAAGTCCTTTTTGAATATGATCTCCTTGGATTGGATCCAGTTGCAATCAAATATAGCGCCAATTTTCCTTTTGAATATGATTTAACTGATTATAGATCCTCAGACATTGGGAGTTTTGAGTCTCTAGACCTTTCCATTGAGCAAAAGTCAGTGTTTTATTTTTATTTTTTTATACTAGGGGAATCAACAACTAGAGACCGGGCTAGTCCTCGCGTGACACGAGGTCTAGGGATCAATCCCCGCTGCCACTATAACCCTAGGTGCCCCACACACCCCACAAGCATGGGACATAGGTAAATCTGGGTGTGATTTGAACTCGTAACCTCTATTTACAACATGTGACTTCATATCAAGCAAAACACCAATGAGCCACACCCGTGTGAGCGAGCAACAGGTCAGTGTTCTTGCTAAGTTTGATTCTATTATTAGAATTTTCAACTCCCACAATGATGAGTTTGTTCCTACAGACTCTATTATTTATTTCAGCTCTAATCTTCCTCATGAGTCCAATCTTATTGATTATAGATATTCCTTAGTTGGAACTTTAGAGTCTTCATTGGTAAGCTTTTCCTTGATTATGCCTATTATCGAATCCTATTATCAAAGATGTCGAGGTTGAAGGTATTTCTACCAAAGTGACCTATATTATATATTTATTTTTAGATTTTTGGGATACGATTATGGTACTGTTGTTTCTTGGAGACAAGATTTTTAGTTGGATTGATGGTTGCTTCGAGATCATTTTTCGCATACTGCTTGATTCGGTCAGGTATATTCAGAAACTTGCATATAGGTTTAGGTTTCCCCTCTGTTATGATGCAGTTGAACCTTTTTCCAGCAAAATTCACCTTAGGGTCGAACCTGTTGGATATTGGTGCATTAGCCATCTCTTTATGCATTGTACACTAGTCCAACAACATATCCTACCTAACATGATCATCCTAGTCAGCACCCTTTTTCCATTTTGGTACCCATGCATATTTTTTTCTGATATGCTCAGGAGCCTTTTAATTTTTACCATGACTTTGAGAAGAAGCCTCATGTCTTTCTTTCTGATATATTTCTAGCCATTCCTTGTAAGGCTCCCATTTTTGTGTTTAAGTCGCATATGCATTTGCATCAATCCTTCTTGCACTTATGAGCCTGATGTCAACTTCCACACTTTTATCTCATTATATAATCCCTCATCTAGTATATAATTTTTGCTTAGCCTTGTATCATTTTTCCTCTACAACTTGACACCCTTTACCTAGAGGAGACACACCTTGAGTTTCCTTATCTTGCTCATGTTCCTTGCATTATGCATAGGTTTGTTGCATGCGCTTGGAACTAGTTTCACATGTCCTTGACACTTGTCTCCTCCCAAGTTACAAGATTTCTTCCATCCTTCCTTCAAGCTTTAAAAAAAAAGGAGGCTTGGAGTCCTCTTTAAGCTCTTTTTTGACTCCTTAAAATTGAAAATATTTTGAGCAAGCTTGTTCCTTTCACACTCATTAAATGATTCAAAGGTACATCCATACGGTATAATTTTAACCCTTTTTTGAGCCATTTGGATTAATTATGAAAAGGAACGATCTAGTCAATGTTGGCTAGAAGAGTTCTCCCTCATATTATTTTACACTTTTTTAGGCGTTGGAGACTAAATCTATGAAAAAGAGCAACCCTAGAGTCTTCTTTAAGTTTTTCAAACTGTCTAAATATCAAAACACCAGTGAGCATTTACCAACTCGGGCTTGATAAAAATCCACGGGATCGTATATAGAGTTGTTGTTTAAGTTTTACAGACTCTTTAAAGTTGAAAACACCAACGAGCACGAACAGATTCGGGATCGATATAAAATCCACTGATCAATACTTTATCGAGCATCTTTCTATCTCTTCTTAAAGCTTGTTAAAAAGGGAAGAAAGTTTCAAGTTTACTTTTTTGGACTCGTTAAATTTTTTGCGAAAAAAAGTTCTTATTGAGCATTCTTTTATCTCTTTTTCAATCTCATTAAAAAATGAAGAAGATACTTAAAAAGAGAAAAAGGGAAGGGAAGGATCTCAAATGTCTATAAATATAATGGTAGCAAGTCAAATTTTCCTTGAACAAAGCACTAGTTTTGAGTCTCTCAACAAGTTGGGTTCTAGTTTTTGGCCTTAGGATAAAACTTGATCTCATAGTTGTTACTCCTCTGGTTGGTTACTCTTCCAATCATATGGAGAATATGTTGGTATCTCTTACATCGCATATTTGCATCGTTAGTCCCTTTGTGTACACAACTACCTAAGTCACTACTGTGTCATTGTTATTGTGCAAAGATATTACATGTGTTATCCATTCTGTAGTTTCCTTGACCTCATATGTCAACCATTCCTGGTGTCAGTATGTTTAATCATGCACTCAATTGTGCTCCAAATTAAATCAGTCCTTGATTGTTCCTCATGTTGGATGATGGAGGAATGCCTTAATGTCTCCCTTCCAACAGGTCTCTTCCCATAAAATTCAACTCATCTTGCTCTAGGAATGAGGTTTTGAGTCTCGACAATACCTTGGGGATTTAAGTCATCAGTGGAAATTTCCCTCACTATTGGGTAGTGGGAATACATCAATGTATCTTACTCGATGGATTATTTAGGTGTTCAAATTCAAGAACATATATTCACACGTATTAGAATGTACTACGTACCTTGGAACCCATTTTCATTATCAGTGGGTTTCTATCACATTTGTTAATGGTATACATCATTGATCAGTAATCAAACGGTTTCCTCCATGTTCAACTTCAACTCATTTATTCGCATGGTTAGGATTCGTACCTTTAGACAGTTTGGATTGAAGACCTTGGGCCTATAATAAAATCCTCATATTTTTTTATTGCCTGAGTTGTACAAGATTAGCCACACTTCATTTGGCTCCTAAAGAGACATAGATCCACTTTGTTCATGTGTGTCTATGGTCTCCAGTTTTGACATAGATCCACCTTGTATCTTTTGTTCCTATGATCAGTTGGTCACTAGTACAAAATGAGAGATAAGTGATAAAAAAGCGACCAAAATCCGCATATAAATGACCACTTTTGAGTTGGTGACCACTGGTAGCAAATTAGTGGTCATATATCATGCGACCAAAAATGTGGTTATATTTAGCTTAGTCATTTATAGCTTATCTTGTAGTCATATATTTGGTCGTATATTTGGTCATTAATTTGGTCATTAATTGTCACAATTAATGACCAAATTTATGACCACATTTTTTGTCATGTGATAAACGACCGCTAATTTGCTACCAGTGATCGCCAACTCAAAAGTGGTCATTTATATGCATATTTTGGTCATTTTTTTAGTCATTTATCTCTTTTTAGTGGGTTCAGAATATAAATAGGGCACGGTGGAATCGAACCACCAACCTCCTTCCTATAAGGGAGGTGCTCTACCATTGAGCTAGCACCCTTAAATAGAATTCTTTATGGATTGATATAAGAATAAAATTTAAGGGAAACCTTATGATGAAACATTTTTGGCATTTAAAAACTTTAGCAATGAAGAGAAACGAACCAGATATTGTAGATCTCCATCAAATGCACTTAAAACAACCTTTTTATTAAATAAATTAACCTTCAAACTACACACAAAGGGGGATTGAATCCAACCACAACGGTTTGTAATGAAAAAAGAAAAAGTACAAAGATTGCAATTAGATATTATGCCCTTTGTTGGAAGAATATTATAAGTACAATAGAGATTAGAATTCCTGTACATCAAGATTGGGCTTTGATGGGTACTCAAGACCATGAAGTGCAGGCATCCTTCTCAAGTCATCTTCAAAATAAGCATGAATTAACCAATATAATTTATGTGTTCCAAATACTCATAGACCCTAATGGTATCAATGCCTAGTCTCATTAATTTTCCTAATCAAAACAAAAATAATAAGAAGAACGAATGAAAGGATCTTCAAAATCTCAAAAAAATATATTTGCAGATGCAAACTTAGAAAAAAATTCCCTCGATTTATCACTAATTTTGTTCCCTATCCCCATATTCATGACATAAATTCCAAAGACTCATATTTACATAAACAAAATTTAATTATTTGTGTTTCCCTATGGAATCTTACTCGAAAATTGCAGGTATTCCTTCACACAGCTGTTCATAACTTATAGTACTTTTTGTCTTAATTCCTTCACCTTCTGTTAAATTCGTCTTAATTCCTTCATCTTCTGTTAAACTGTAAAATATGTTATCCGCTATGTTGGTCACAAAGTCTTGTAATATGTTGGCTTCATCACAACATCATTATCAAAATAACAATTGTTGATCAGTAGTTCTAGCATTTCAGAACATGTGTTAATCAAAATCAATAATCGGTACATCTATTTGCTTATCTTTTTTATCATTTTTTATGAGATAATCTGAAAACATCTCCCATACTAGAATCTAGTTATTCTTCATGCAATATTAATAAAATTCACAAAACTATGGATTGTATCTTATATCTAAGATACAAGAACAACACGTTTAAACATGTTTTTAAAAACCCCATAGAAATTGGCCATGGTAGGCTTGAAATCTGATATGTTATATCTTATCTTATCCACATATTCCTCTGGAATATAGGCTGCATAACAACATAAATGTAATTCACAAAATAATAAATGATTCTCAATAGCTTTAAGATCTCAACAAACTAGTCAATCTTCAGTGGATAATACCAAATTTCACATGATAAGAAAATATAATATAAATGGTATCTCAGATTATTACATAGAAACGTGTTTTTTAAAACTCCGCTCTCTCCGCTCATGGCATCCTTGGATTTCAGTCTAGTTTCTTTGTGGTTGTAACATGTAATACGCTTACACAGAGCTTATATGGTTGTTCAAATTCTTGTGAAAGACTCCTTAACTCAAAATAATTGGTGAGTCCTAAAAGTTCAAGAATGTTTGGAGAATTCCTGAGCATGCTCTTTATTCCAAACCTTTTTTTAATCATGATAATTTCATTAGACAGGGTATAGATATTGCTATGCATTGATAAAACCATGGTATGGGGCCTTCATATCCTTTGATGGAGGAACACACTTGGCGCTTGGAAATACATGGTCATATACTTTCTGCTTTACAATTTAATGTCCTTGGTATACAAACCTATGTTGTTGGGACCGTGGAGAGGGAGGAGAGCAAAAAGTGAAATTTTCAAAAGCTCCTGTTTTGGGAGTGTTTCGGGTATCGTATATATTTTAATAAATTTTGATGGATTTATATTTAAAAAACATGTAGGATGTTCAATTAGTTATAGAAAATATGGATTAAACCATATAACATCAATTATCTAGTAGTTATAACTTATAACATTATCATCAAATGATCAACCAAAACAAATTTTATAGGATCTTGGCAAAGAAAGGAGAAGGGAGGTACCATCATTAAGCCCCCTCCGTAGAGCATTGTATTCAGAAGACAATTCATCAACTAAAAACTAATATTTCGGTGTCACCTAAAACTTCATATAAGGAACTGTCCTAAGTGGCATGATCATGTCAAACTAGTTGTAACTTCTAAGTCACTTTCGAGACTCAAAACTTACCTACAACACTAATACCTCTTCCCATGCTACGCATCTGTATATGTAAGAAAAAAAGTGCATGATATTTTTGTTCTTCTAATATATATTATAAATCTAAGATTTTTTATTAGTAAATTCAATGGAAATAAGACACTGGTATCACAATACAATTGAAAAAGTAACAAGGATTTCCATGGCTTGATAATACCTAAAAATTCAAGCCACCACTCAAATGTGTCCACAGCATGGAGTTCGTACAGAAGTTCGTAGTTGTTCTGACCTGTAGTCGTACACAATAAATATACATTGTGAAACTGACATGTATTTTCAAACACAAAGATAATATCAAAAACTATATTGATGGGATTAACTATATCCTTTTTGATGGCTTCTAATATTATGCTGGTCACCATGAGCCAAGTCTTGAACCAGTTGGTTGAGCAATAGCACACTTTTAGCTCTCTAAAATTTATTCCAGAGGGGCAAACAAAACTCTTCAAATAATCAAAGTTTGATTATCAAACATGTGTATTTAATATTTACATCTAGCTAATAACGTGTGACATTATAAAATCCCTAGCATAGTAGCAGCCTTTAGAATACTAGCAAGAATCATGTTGCTTGTCAAATTCTCACCACAAAACCCATCCAACAGAACATAAAAGGAAGATGTCAAAAGTCTAAGGTGGTTTCCCTATCGACCACAGATGTTTAATATAGAGGTGCGGTTTATGCTGGCACAGAGGCAATGTGGATTCATAGCCTAAGGGGTAAGCTCATATTTCATTTTTGGAATTTAACTATAATGTATTGTAATAATAAAAGCGCAATACAAGTAACTGAAAACCATGTTTCTCCTAGTAAATGAAGCATGTGGAGCTTCATGCCTATTATTTTAGATAGTTGGTGTAGGAAAATGTTGTGTTTCTTGTTTATTGCAGGACATATGGTAATATTGTCGATATCTTTTAAAAGCTATGACAAAAATATAAGTTTTTTAAACTTTGAGCTATGCTTGGGATTCACAAAGCTACAATGACCGGGAAGTGTGCAAGAATAATTCCACCTCCCGAATCTCCAGAGAGTCTTGTTTATGGGGGATGTTAGAACAATAGGTTCATTGCATCTCTGGTTCTTCTGGAGACAATTAGTCAACAGTTTAAGGTCGACTAGGGGGGTCAACTGAGAGGTCAACTTATTGGTCGGACCAAAGAAAGGTGGTCCCGACTCAATCGATTGTTGCGCAAGTTGAAGCAGAAAAGCTAGAGATTTGGGCGCACCTCACGTGGTCAAAGTTACTATGTCTTCCTTATTCTATGGGAGTTAGTTAGGCTCTTGGTTGAATCCCAACCACCAACTGCTAATACCTAGTAGGATCAACTAAAGGTGTATCACCAACATCTGCTAGGTTAATCCCGTAATAAAAAGGAGCTGGAGCTACCTTACAACCTGTCATCTGAAACCTATCAAGAATATCTCTGGCATAGACATATTGATTTCTAAATTAGCTTGGCTTATTTAAAAACTAAGGAAATAATGTAACAATCTCATATCTGTCATAGCAAACCTGTTATGCAAAGTGGACTTCATTGCAGCAATGGAAGAGGCTAAGCTCCCTGTAATGAGTAAGTCATCAATGTATCGTACATACATCCAATGTGTTTGCGAGATAATATGTAGGGAGTGTTATGAGTTACCATTTTACTTAGCCTTTTATTTTATTGTATTCCCTTTTAATTACATACTTGGTCCCCTTTATTTATTTATTCAATGCTTTTATTTCGACTAGGGAATTTTTCTTTTTCATAGGGTGGCATTGTTCATTTCCTAGATTCTCTTAACTGTTTACAGCCAACTAGGGGACTTGTTATGCCATATACTGTATATGCATGTGCCTAGCTATGATAATTGCACCCAACCTTTGAAAAGAATGATTGCAGAGTAAAAATTTCTAAAACCGATTATACAAGTGCCTAGTCTTTTATGTATTAAGTGCATTGTGACTGGTGATGGAAAGATGGTTCACGACCAAGCATGGATGGAATTCGACCTACGATTCTCTCATATCCCTTTTGAATAAAACTCAGTTGCAACCTATTTTTAGCATATCACGATATTGTTGCCAAAATTGTGGAATCAACTTTAAATCTTGTGATAAACAAATAAGAGAGTTGGGCACCTTGCAATTATTGAATTCATAGTTGTGTGGCATCGAATGGAGTGTTTAAGATTGTAGAAGTGACATGAGTGTAGGGAATATTTCTTGTCAAATTGATGATAAGAGTGAAATGTGTTAATGTTGGAGAATCACGAAGAGTTCCCATCAATCAACATAATTTTTGAAGAACTGAAGAATGGTAGAAATAAAGGGTTGAGATCTATTATGCATCCATAAATTGACTAAAATTAGCAGAACAAGAGTGTCATTGCTTGGGTTAAATGATAAAGGAGTGAAGAAAAAGGTTTTGATATATTTAATAAGGTTCTTAAATGATCCAAAAGACTAAGAGGAGTTTTTATGCCATAAGGTATTACTAGAACACAAAACAATGACCTTGGTGCCATCATTTTGGCCTGATTTATCATTTAAAAACCACCTGATTTCTGCTTAACGTTTCTTCTCAATTTTATTGTGCTGCATGAGGGTTGTAAAGGTGATTCAACTGGTTGTAAATGAGACCCATTTGGGTAATTTCCTTGTATGTAGGGGAACATGTCTTGGATAAGTGCAATCGACCATTCCTATAACCCCCTTGACTATGTTGGAGGATGGGTCCTTTTAATAAAAAAACTCTGGTTATAATAAGATATATGGGCTTTGATGGATGGACGGGACACCAAACACCAGACATAGGTACGAAACCCAAATACATATAGCAAGAGAGAACAACCCACCTAAGGATAAAATATATATTAAAATCACAGCCAGAGACAAAGCATGCAGAGGGATCAGATAGGGATGATCCCGTGTCCAATATTATAATGGTATTTCCCAGCAGCTCATTGCTCCACCCACTAGCACTCTTTCAGGTCCGACAGGTGCAATTATTTCACCCTAGGCCAGACTCTTCCCACCAGGTACAGATAAGGGTATTGCTCTCAATGTGGGCTTGATACCAGGTTTCCAACTATAGGTGGGGTTTTCCACCTGCTCTTCTGCTCCTATAGATAGGTGGATTTAACTGGATGGGCCTCCAAAGAGTAAGACATGTGGGTAGGCCTTTCCTTCCAATGAGAAATAAGAAAATATATATAGTCAGGTTCCATAAAGATCGGCTTTTGGACTTCCTTTATTCAGAGAAATGCGATAGCGAATCCAAAAAGGCCTTAGTTTCAATGACCCTCTCTCGGCCGCATGAGGGCGGGAGTTAGAAGCCTTAACTTTTATACTTTAATGAATCTAATTGAATGATCTATATACATGTTTTGACTGGTTTGGATGGTTTTGTTGGTCTTGTTGGCGTCATTGGTCGCCAGGTGAGTGACTTGTAAATTCACTAGTGAAAATTCGTCCTTATAACTTGATACACTATCACGTCCTCTACCCCATGTCCCCGCGTAAAATAGGTAAATCTTAGAGTGTAAAGTCCTCACCCTCCTACGTCAGATGAGACCTACATCCTTGGAACTGGATTAGTACAGATAGTGGCTCTTCTATTTCTGTAAGCGGGGCAGTATGTGCTAGCCAAACCTTCCTTAGCCTCCTTTTACCTATAAAAGTCCATCGCAGCACTAGGTAGAAATGCTATTTTGCTCTATAATAAACCATCACAATTCAGCACAAGACCCCTATATTAAATTTAGAATTCGATTTCGTGATATCTCTCCCAATAACCCTCCTAGATGTCTGGAATTCTCTCTAGCTGAGAAGGCTCAGCAGGTAATACATCTAGATAGATGGGCCAAAATCCACCTCCGATGCTAAACCTCAATAAGAGATAAATAAAACATCATTAAAGGAAGGGTGCCCTAAATCATCAGCAGCAGGTGGGTGAGAAACGACGGATGGAAGTGCCACAAGGAGGGAGTTAGAAAGACGGTGATCAATCTTCAGGTTCTAGCAATGAGTGGTCAATCCAACCCCCAGCCAGTAAGTTGGTCCGGGTCAACCCGATCAAGTCTTGCCTGATTAAACCCCTAAGATTTCTGGGAAGGTCCCAACATATATAAAGGGTGATGCTGTCCCTTTAATATATACTTATTTTCTTAGCACCTTATTATATATTTTCCCTAGCTCAAACACATGTATTATTGATGATCTATTGTAATGAGATGCTGAGGTGGCTACATTGGCTATATGATTACATCTAGCATGCTCTTGTACCTATGTTAGAGTAGGTAGTTATAATATAAAAAATAAATAGAGAGAGTAAAATTTGCTTTCCTAGTTTGGCATTGATGGCATGTGCCTTACTTTAAAGCCATTTTAACCCATATGTAATAAGTTGATGGATTTGATGTGGTGTTTCTGGATGAAGATGTCTTCCATCCTACCACATAATATTTGGTTTTATGTATTCATGGTCATAACAACTATACACTTGTTGAGATTCTAAGGTTCTTGTGCACTCTCTCCTAGAGTACATGTTCCCAAGTTGGACGCAAGTGTTATCACAGATTTTGTAGGTCATCTTTTTGGCTTGTGATTTTCATCATGAATAAAAATGACAAAGGGGTACTTGATGATTGATGATGGTTTCTCATGGTGCTATATTGGCATGGTCTTTACTTCTTCCTAAGTTATGCACTTTCTCTCTCCTCGATGATTTGGCATGTACTAACAATTGTGGTGATTTGGTGCTTGGAAGGCATACATTGGTTGATGTTGTTGTTGTTGAGTACTTGCAATGATATCACTTCCCCTATTTAGCAGCTAATTTGAGGTTATTTGGCTATTGGTATCACTTCAAGGTTTTTGTCACGGTAGCACTAGGGTTCCAAATAATATTTTTCTAGAGCACAAATTTTTGTTTTGAAGAACATTGGTATCTCTTTTTACTCATCTTGGGTCTATCAACTCCACTTTATTCACACAAAAGCTTCTTCTTCATGTTTTGTTTAATCTATAAAAAGAACCCGATGGACCAAAAGTGGATGTTCCCCCACTTAAATGGGGCTAATTATAAAATTTGGGAAAATCAAATGAGCTCCATTCTCCAAAGCAAGGGTTTGTGGATGTACTTGGAGAAATGTTAGGAACCCATGTCTTTACTTTGTTAGTATATTGTTGTTGGACGCATATGCTTTGTAAGTCGTCCCGTAGTATTTGTTGATCCATAGTTTATATTAGCCCATAGTATTGACCCATAGTATTGGACGCATATGCTTGTAAGTCATCCCGTAGTATTATATGTCTCATGGTTTTGACTCATAGTATTGGGCATAGACTTAGTATATAAGTGTGTGTTGAGGTCATTGAAGGCACCGTGAAGTTAATTGTATTGAGCTTGCTCAAAGGAGGTTGCCCCCTCGAAGTGGCCCGTGATCAATATAAAAGTGATTCTGAGTTCTATTATTTCTGATATCTCATGTATTGCATTAATTAATTATTGTAGGTTCTTCACATCTGGTATCAGAGCACTTTCTTGGGCTCGTTGGGTGAAATTTCTGCCAAATTTGTTTTTCGCATCTATTGCAAGTTCGGATCTGGGGATAACCCCTATCCGCTTAACTGTGGGAAGTACTTGGGCATAATCCCTAAAACTCATTGTGAGGAGTACCACAGGAACCCCAAAGTAGCTGGCCCATTGAGAGGACCTGCCAGCGAAAAGGGCAACGACCCCTACCTGATTGACTAGTTCTCACCCGTGAGGTAAACCAAGAGCTGTCGTTTGTGGCAAAGCGGTTATCAGTTTTACCTGAGCCGTGGAGTGAGGGGTAATGCCCCAATACACAAGTCGTCAGACAGCATTGGTGGCCGAGTGAATCCCCTGAACCGATAGGAAGGCGCACATACCTAGGGTCCATATCTATTTTCAGCTGAACTGTTGCCGATCACTTCCACTCCAGATCCAGCCATTTCAAATCTATTCTGAAAGTTGTTCCAGATCCAGTCGCCATTTCAGATCTAGCCATTTTCGATCATTTCCACGCTGTTGCAGATCCATCTATTGCGGATCGCTTCCGTGCTGCTGTTGCCGATCCATTTGTGAAAAAAAAAAAAGTATAAAATTCTATTTTCCGGCCATATCTCCCTTGTTTCAACTCTGTTTTCCCTAAAACTTCACTAACATCCCTGCATATTTCATTCCTGAAGACCCTATCCCAAATTCCACTTCCCAAGACCATAAATCTCACATTTGTCTATTTTTAGGGTTTGCCATAACTCCTTCAATTTTCACCCAAACGCCATCAAATTTTGCCACCGTGTTCCTTTCCTAATTCTGCTTCTTTGTCCCTCTCTACCAAATTTTCTCATTCTTTCACCCCGCTTCTGAAATCCCCATGTTTTGCTTGCCTGTCCATCAGAAAGTGTCCAAAACCTAGTCAAACCCCAATTACCCATCCGAGTTTTTCCCAAATCCAAATCTTCCTTTACTAAATAAGCTTTTGTTTGTGTTTTTCTATCCACTTCCAAGGAAAAAAAAAAAAACCATGGAGGAAGCACTTGTAGCCCTCCAAACCAAAATCCAAGATCTGGATGAAAAATTTCTCAGCCTCCATCTTCGGCATTCGGCCATGAACAATAACCGACAACCAGAATCTTTTGCAGCCACCGGGTTCTCTTCTTCCAGCAATTTTCGCGGGCCGAAGCTTGATTTTCCTCGCTTCAATGGTACTGATCCGATTAAATGGATATACCAAGCAGAACAATATTTCAGTCTGCATAATACTTTTGATATCCAGAAAGTTCCACTTGCATCCTTTCATTTGGAATAAGAAGCCTTTCAATGGTACCGTTGGTACATCAAAGCTCATCCTGAGCCAAACTGGACAGATTTTTGCCAACTCCTTTTGCCATGATTTGGTCCTAGTGCTTTTGATAACTTCATAGGAGCACTCACTAAACTTCACCAAATTGGCACAGTGAGAGAGTATTAGACAGAATTTGAGAAACTGGCCAATCACACAGAAGGATTGTCTGATGAATTCTACAGGAGTTGTTTTATCAGTGGTCTCAAGGATGAAATCCGCTCAAAGGTCAAAATGTTCTGTCCCAACACAATGATGGAAGTCCTAGGGTTGGATAAGTTGGCAGAGGACAAGATCGCATCTCAACAATGCTCCAAACCCACCTTTGTTCCCTTCAGAAATATGGGTCCCCAACGACCTCCCATCACGCCTGCCCCGCAACCAACTCCTATCAAGCATTTGTCTAAAATAGAGATGCAGGCACGCCGAGAAAAAGGGCTTTGTTATAATTGTGATGAGAAATTCACTCGGGGACATAGATGTGTTCAAAAAAAGCTCTATCTCTTGGATGTGGATTCTCCGCCTTCCTCAGAACTTGATGAAGAATCTCCAGATACAGTAGGTGATCAGGTCGACATTCAACACCCGCTTGTTGACACCCCATCTTAGGATGACCCCCCCAAGCTCTCTCTCCATGCTGTAACCAGCATCACCACCCCACAAACAATGCGAGTCAGGGGATACTTCAAGAAGCTCCCTCTTACCATACTCATTGATTCTGGTAGCACTCATAACTTCATTGACCCTCGGATTTCCAAACAGGATGATTGTTTTATCCATCATTGCTTGTAATGTCCCTTGTTAGGAATTTTATTAAAATTGCAATTTTCCACTTTTTTTTCCTTGTTCGACCTTTGACTAGTTTTGATCTCTAGATCCCAAATTTGCCCCAAATGATCCCAAATATTCTGAGAAGGTGTATGAATGATATTAGAACATAAATATGTGTTTCAGGGATGCCTTTGGACCTTTAAAATACTTCTTCAAATCCTCTTTCAATTCCAATCAATGTAGGTAACTTTACTAGTGATTTTCCTTTGACTAGTATTGGTCTCTAGGTCTCAAATTGACTCCAAATGCCTTCAAATATTCAAGGAAAGTGTATGAATGATATTAGAACTTGAATATGATGTTTATGGATGACATATGGCCACCAAAAGACCTCTGCAAACTCTCTTAATATTCTGGACCAATTATGCAATTTTACTAGTAATTTGGGGTTCAAATCCCCCTGGGGTAAACAATGAAAATGGCTTCCCAAGTGCCTCCAAACCCACTCAAATTTATGAACAGAGGTATGTAATGTGTTAAGTATGTTATTAAAGTCTCATATGCACCATTAATGGATTATTACAACTGTTCTCACCCTCTCCCATTCAACTGCAAAAATCCCCAATTCGACCCTTGGGGAAATGGCACTATTTCACCTCCCAATACAACTAAACTGAGTAAAAATGCTTCAAATGCTCAAGTACAGTACATGAAACTTATAGAAGACATCCATGGCAGTATATTGATCACAAATATATCAGAGAATTATCCATTCATTCGAAATCATCATCAATACATTGGCTCACAACAAGGTAGTGGGGAAATGGCATTGTTCTTCCATTAAAAATGAGATTTATACATTTTTACTTGGAATTTAGACCTGAAAATTTTTGGAGATGAAGAACAGAGTATTTAATTCATATTACAAAAGAAATGGGTCATTAAAATCTTCCCCAAAGAGTACAATAGCTCACCAAAAACGCCCTCCCTCAAGGATCAAGAATATGCCATCAAAACCGGAAATGGTTGAAGGAGTGAGCTGCAATAGAAGAAACCATGAGCTGCCCTGTAGCTTACACCTGCAAATAAAGACTCCATTAAAGCTCCAAATGAAAGGTCTGAATGGCCTTTCCAATTACCAACTTGGATGGGAATCTTTCACCCTCGAAATTGGCTAAGGCAAGAAACTAGTCATCCACTAGCTCTCCCTCTTCACAAATGCAATTGCAAATTCTACAAATGATCAAAAGCCGGTTTCCTTCTTTGTTATTGACATTTATAAACTTCTAATGTCCTCCATGGGTCGAATTCCTTCCAAGAGACTCATGCCAACTCAAGTTGGGAAGAGATTCCAAAGAACGCCACTTGTACAACAATTCCTAGTCTCCCACTTCCACCAAATCACATGTGGAAGCATCTTAGCTGCCCTAACACCCTTGAGCGCCCTCTTGGAGTCTATTTTTAGCCCTGACATGTCATATATGTCATATGTCAGCCTTCAGGTCTGATTTGTGTCATAGGTGTCATAGCATCTTCATCATTGTTGTCATAGAGCTAGGGAATCTAGCCCAAGTGTCTCACTAGCTCCAAATTGCCTCTTCCTCTTCCATGGGAGTTACTCTTCCTCTATATTTCGACCTTGGATGAGTCATGCAATGAATAATACCTTTTGGACTCCCCCAAGTATGTTACCATTCACCTTGAATTCGAATTGGTGAGAGAATGATGCCAAATGTAGTGGGGAAATCTAGCCATATGTGGGTCCCACTTCCTCCATGTGTCTTCATCATGAAATGCCACTTTGATTTTCACTTGTATATATTTATTTAGCTTCTTTATTAAATATTTATTCCATTCTAATGTTCAAACATCATTTATTATCCCCATTATTCCAAATCCCAAAGCTTCCACCCCAAACCTAGGAAACTAGTAATTTTCCTCCTTGGCAATTATTTGACCTTTAGCATCAATTTGACAAACTCTAATGAATAGGGCTAATGTGATTAGGCCATTGTGACCCAATGCCAAATTTGGGACATGAAAAATCCTCCCTTCCCAATATTGCTTGTCCTCAAGCAATTTTAAACATGGGTGTTGAAGAACCTGCTTTCTGTATAATTCTTTGAAGTTGCCATTGAATTGCCCAACCTTGAGTCTTTGAGTTTCCATGAAGATTTTAGAGAGGAACCACCATGCTTGCTGCTGCACTACTCTGATAAAAATAACTTTATTAAGTGGGGAAATCCATCTCCCATACTGCTTGTTTCCCAAAAAAAAAATTGAAAGCAATGAGATAAAAATTATTCCAGGGTCCCATTGCTTGTATTGCACCCCAATAATTAAGAGTGCTCTCCAACCCACACCATTAGTTAAGAGGATTCCTGGATCCCATTTTCTTGTATGCATCCTTCCAAACATCATGAGTACCAAATATATATCATCAAAGTACATAACAACATAATGAAAATGTACATCAAGGATATGCTTCATCAAAGAGTCATGAAAGTGCTTATACCTCCAAGCAAGTAGACCACCATTTTCCAAGTGCATACAAGCTTCAAGTGACCAATCAAATCTGCTCCAATGACATAGGTGAGGATCCCATGTCCTATAATGCTGCTCCAAAAGGATGTGATATGCATCAAAATATTCAACCATGTATTCTTTCATCCAAGAAGTGAATGAAGAATCTCCACTAAAATCTGAACCAAATAGTGAGCAGAAAAAACAAGGAGACTTCAAATGACTCAAAGAAGTCTCACCCATACATCCCTGAATGTGAGAGTCATAAAGATATAACAAAGTATGTGTCTTGCAACAAAAATGTTCTCCAATCATAAATCTATTCTTCCAAGTGTTGGATGAAGTTCGTCCAACATCAAATGAATCAAGTGTTGAGTAAGAAAAACCATGAGTCTTCAAGTGACTCAAATGCATATCATAGGTGCATCCATGTAGATTTGCATCATCATAAAGTGACAAATAATGTTGCTTCAAATGTGAAGAAGAATGTGCTCCAACCATGTCATCATAAAAAGTAAATCTAGGAGTTCCATACTCCTCATGTGGCACCATCAAAAAGAACCCTTTCACCCATACTTCATTGAGACTAATGTTGCAAAACATGGAATTGTAGGATGTAGGAGAATGAACCAAATCACCCAAATGATCAAAAAGTACAGAAGTTTCATCATGGGAAGGATCCATATGGGTAGTATCATGCAGCTCCTTCAAAAGTATGAACTCTTTGTCATAGTTTGGTTCCAATGTAGAGGAATCATGCTTTTCTTTAAAAATTGCATAACCTTCATCAAGAGACAATTCAAGTTCCTCTTCCACCACATCAAGTGTTTGGATCTCTTCAAGTTCATCTTCAAACACATTAAGCACATTCAAATTCCCACATTTCTCATGATCCACCATGTCATGAGAATCCTCCAAACAATCTACCATTTGACAATCTGAAACATAGGAGGAAAAACAAGTATCTTGCAACTTTTCAAGAAGTTGCTCATTTTGAATTGTGAGCTTATGAATATCCTCATTATTCTTCAAATATGCATCATGTAACAATTCATTAAGCTCAAACAAATGGTTTCTATCAAAAAGCAAAGACATGAAATTACCTTTGATATGGCACATTGCTCTTTGAATCTTCTCCATGTCTTCAAGGAAAGATGTTTCCTCCAATGATGTAGCTCTCCAACAAGAATTTGACACCAATGCTTGAGTGTCATGGAGAATTATGAGGGACTCTTGGATCTTATTTTCATTCATCTTTAAGGACCCTTCAAGAAAATGAGGCTCTTGCAAATGAACCTTCTCATCTTCTTCAATTTTGCTTGGACCAACTTCATGAAGCTCAAGTGGTGATGGGGAAGTTGATCTTGGTTCTTCTTCAACTGCTACAAGGTATTCATTATCATGCTTAATGGAACTTGGGCTTGCAGCAACACTTTCAAAAGTGATCTCTATGTCACCAACATAGAGGTGTGAGCACCCATCAGTAGGTACTCCTTCATAGTTTAAGCATCCATCAGTAGATGCTCTTTGGTTCATGTCTAAGCTAGAAGGTGTCTCAAAATGATCTTCCATATTTTCAATAGAATCTTCTTCATGATCTTGTGATGTCTCTTCCTTTTGCTCCTTCAAGCAAGCTGATGCATTTTTCCCCTTGGTTTCCTTAAAATCAATAATTTTTTCCACAAGTTCGATAGAAAACAATTCGAATCCTTCCTTAAGTTGCTTGGTCATATCTTCAAATATTGTTTTCATAATTTTTATATGCTCCTCACCATCATATGAGGCTCCCTTTTCATCCCTAGTCATAGTTTCCTCAAAAAATTTGCTCTTCTTCTCCTACCTTTTTTTTTTTTTCTTCAACAAAAGCACTTTTGGTTTCAATATCTAATGGTGGTACCTGAATTATTGTCCTCATGAATATTATACCACATCAGGTGCCAAGATCATGCTCTGATACCACTGTAATGTCCCTTGTTAGGAATTTTATTAAAATTGCAATTTTCCACTTTTTTTTCCTTGTTCGACCTTTGACTAGTTTTGATCTCTAGATCCCAAATTTGCCCCAAATGATCCCAAATCTTCTGAGAAGGTGTATGAATGATATTAGAACATAAATATGTGTTTCAGGGATGCCTTTGGACCTTTAAAATACTTCTTCAAATCCTCTTTCAATTCCAATCAATGTAGGTAACTTTACTAGTGATTTTCCTTTGACTAGTATTGGTCTCTAGGTCTCAAATTGACTCCAAATGCCTTCAAATATTCAAGGAAAGTGTATGAATGATATTAGAACTTGAATATGATGTTTATGGATGACATATGGCCACCAAAAGACCTCTGCAAACTCTCTTAATATTCTGGACCAATTATGCAATTTTACTAGTAATTTGGGGTTCAAATCCCCCTGGGGTAAACAATGAAAATGGCTTCCCAAGTGCCTCCAAACCCACTCAAATTTATGAACAGAGGTATGTAATGTGTTAAGTATGTTATTAAAGTCTCATATGCACCATTAATGGATTATTACAACTGTTCTCACCCTCTCCCATTCAACTGCAAAAATCCCCAATTCGACCCTTGGGGAAATGGCACTATTTCACCTCCCAATACAACTAAACTGAGTAAAAATGCTTCAAATGCTCAAGTACAGTACATGAAACTTATAGAAGACATCCATGGCAGTATATTGATCACAAATATATCAGAGAATTATCCATTCATTCGAAATCATCATCAATACATTGGCTCACAACAAGGTAGTGGGGAAATGGCATTGTTCTTCCATTAAAAATGAGATTTATACATTTTTACTTGGAATTTAGACCTGAAAATTTTTGGAGATGAAGAACAGAGTATTTAATTCATATTACAAAAGAAATGGGTCATTAAAATCTTCCCCAAAGAGTACAATAGCTCACCAAAAACGCCCTCCCTCAAGGATCAAGAATATGCCATCAAAACCGGAAATGGTTGAAGGAGTGAGCTGCAATAGAAGAAACCATGAGCTGCCCTGTAGCTTACACCTGCAAATAAAGACTCCATTAAAGCTCCAAATGAAAGGTCTGAATGGCCTTTCCAATTACCAACTTGGATGGGAATCTTTCACCCTCGAAATTGGCTAAGGCAAGAAACTAGTCATCCACTAGCTCTCCCTCTTCACAAATGCAATTGCAAATTCTACAAATGATCAAAAGCCGGTTTCCTTCTTTGTTATTGACATTTATAAACTTCTAATGTCCTCCATGGGTCGAATTCCTTCCAAGAGACTCATGCCAACTCAAGTTGGGAAGAGATTCCAAAGAACGCCACTTGTACAACAATTCCTAGTCTCCCACTTCCACCAAATCACATGTGGAAGCATCTTAGCTGCCCTAACACCCTTGAGCGCCCTCTTGGAGTCTATTTTTAGCCCTGACATGTCATATATGTCATATGTCAGCCTTCAGGTCTGATTTGTGTCATAGGTGTCATAGCATCTTCATCATTGTTGTCATAGAGCTAGGGAATCTAGCCCAAGTGTCTCACTAGCTCCAAATTGCCTCTTCCTCTTCCATGGGAGTTACTCTTCCTCTATATTTCGACCTTGGATGAGTCATGCAATGAATAATACCTTTTGGACTCCCCCAAGTATGTTACCATTCACCTTGAATTCGAATTGGTGAGAGAATGATGCCAAATGTAGTGGGGAAATCTAGCCATATGTGGGTCCCACTTCCTCCATGTGTCTTCATCATGAAATGCCACTTTGATTTTCACTTGTATATATTTATTTAGCTTCTTTATTAAATATTTATTCCATTCTAATGTTCAAACATCATTTATTATCCCCATTATTCCAAATCCCAAAGCTTCCACCCCAAACCTAGGAAACTAGTAATTTTCCTCCTTGGCAATTATTTGACCTTTAGCATCAATTTGACAAACTCTAATGAATAGGGCTAATGTGATTAGGCCATTGTGACCCAATGCCAAATTTGGGACATGAAATTGCTCCAACTTTGAAGTCATGGTTGCTAATGGGGGCACCTTACCTTGCAAGGGGAAGTGTCACAATGTGTGTATCTCTATGGAAGATTATAACCTGCGCTCTGACTTGTTTGCCTTGTCCTTAGGCGGATGTGATGTGGTTTTGGGCATTCAATGGTTACGCACACTTGGCCCCATCTTATGGGATTTTTTGGAACTTTGGATGCATTTTTTAGCAAATGGGGCACAACACAAATTAATGGGATTACAACCAGGGTCTCTCTGCATCATCAGTTCACATCGCCTAGAAAAAATCCTTAAGAAGAATTCACATGGTATCATTGCTCAACTCCATTCCCTTCAGATGCACCCATCAACGATCTCCACTACTTCCTCGGATAGATATGCAGGTGTCTTTGCTGAACCAATGAGCTTTCCACCTTTAAGAGACCTTTTCGGTAAGAATTTAGTCGCATCTACCTCTCAGTAGGAACTGATGGCTATTTTGCATGCAGTACAGAAGTGGCAGCCATACCTATTAGGGAATTATTTCTGCATCAAGACTGATCTCCAGAGTCTAGAAAATTTTCTGGAACAATGGGTCTCCTCCCTAGCACACCTAAAATGGGTTATCGAACTCATGGGTTATGACTATGCAACCACTTACCAGAAGGGTAAGGACAATATGGTGGAAGATGCTCCTCCTCACACATTTGATAACCCAGTTTCTCTTACAGCTATTTCTTTGCTTGTTCCAAATTGGTTGCAATCTGTTCAATGGGGCTATCTCTTCTATGAACTCCATGCTTCTTCATCAGTAGGGCACTCTGGGTTCCTCAAAACGTATGACCAGGAACAATGTAACTTCTTTTGGCATGGACTCAAAAGGAAAATTCGATGGATAGTGGTTGACTGTGATACTTTCCAGGTCAACAAGGGTGAAATGACCCTCCTTTCAGGACTGCTCGAACCCTTGCCCATCCCTCCATAGATTTGTACAACTATTTCTATGGATTTCCTAGAAGTGATCTAGTGGTATAGTACCACATCTCAAAGGACACCATATGAAGCAGTCTCTGGACAGGCACCTCCAGTTATTCTTCCATACACCTTCAGCAGCTCCCCAGTTCAAGCAATTGACTCAATTCTTTGAAACCGTGATTAGCTTCTTCTCATTCTGCAGGACAATTTTCACATGGCAAGAATTCAACTGAAACAACAAGCCGATCAGCACCGTTCTGAGCGCACTTTTCACATCACTGATATGGTTCTTCTTTGTTTACATCCTTCCATGCAATCCTCCTTGAAACTCCAAAGGCACCAGTGGCTCGGAATGCAACCCAAGGATGCTACAGGGGACCCACTCCTTCAGATTCTACATCAATTTCCACATCTAAAGCTTTGAGGACAAAGCTTTTTCTAAGGGATAGGGGATGTTAGGAACCCATGTATTTACTTTGTTAGTATATTGTTGTTGGATGCATATGCTTTGTAAGTCGTCCCGTAGTATTTGTTGATCCATAGTTTATATTAGTCCATAGTATTGACCCATAGTATTGGACGCATATGCTTTGTAAGTCGTCCCGTAGTATTATATGTCCCATGGTTTTGACTCATAGTATTGGGCATAGAATTAGTATATAAGTGTGTGTTGAGGTCATTGAAGGCACCGTGAAGTTAATTGTATTGAGCTTGCTCAAAGGAGGTTGCCCCCTCGAAGTGTACCGTGATCAATATAAAAGTGATTCTGAGTTCTATTATTTCTGATATCTCGTGTATTGCATTAATTAATTATTGCAGGTTCTTCACAAGAAACCTCTTTCTCCTAAAACCATTGATAGTTATGCCCTTATATGCCTCAAGATGGATGAAGTTCTCAGTTTAATCACCTTATACATTGAACCAGATCTAAACCGTCACTACGAGAAGAAAAAAAGTACAAAGGAAGTATGTGAAAATTTAAAGGCTCTCTTTGGAACCATAAATGCTACTCAGGTGAGGAGAGTGGAAAGTTAGCTACTTAATCCTAGAATGGGTGACTTTGACACTGTTGAATAATACATTGCAAGGTTTTAAAACATGAGAATTAATATTATTACTTTGGGTGGGAAAGAAAAATCATATTAAAAGTATGTAATATTATATTTAATAATCTATGTCCAATGCTCAATCATTTTTTTGTCATCCTCAAATGGTTTATAAGGAATAAAAGTTAATGAGGCAATGTTAATGTGCTTCCTGGGTATAACTGAGATGTTTATGGCTCTTAGTATTGACTTAGTGGAAAATACGAATAAGGGAATGTAACGGATCATGAACACTAGGATTCATGGGGGAATATATACAATAAAGAAAGAGTCATCGGTTGATGAGCTTTCACATAACAGTTCATGGGGTAGTGGAAATACTGAAATGCTTCCTTCCAGTCCTATGTCAAATTTCATTAAGAAAAAATATAAACATCATTTGTAAGCAATGTAATAAGTGCACCGATGAATAAGTGCTCCAAAAATGTACAGTTCAAAAAAACTGCCACCAAGTTTAAGAAGTCATTTAAATATAAAGGAATTTCAAAACAAATTGTGACCTTGCCATAGCAATGCCTTTAGTAGGACTACATCCAGAAAAGGGCAGTTATAACAGTGAACAAGACATAAAGAGCTTAAAAAATACCCAAATGAAAAGATGGTTGTACATATCTTAGTAAATGTAGCTATAAGGTACTTGGACAAGTAGGAATGCATTGCTTTGATTATTGATTCTTATGGTGTTATTTCTGTTCTGGGAAAGCATTTAAGGTGGACAGTTCATGTCCATCTGCATTTTTGTGATGTACAATGCCTGTTTAAAAATATAAAAAATTGCATATATATCTGTAGCATGGGTACACACAAAGTTGTGAGAATCATACTTGGAAAAAACTCGGCTAGCTTGGGGTTTAGAGAAACTTGGTTCAAGACTCAGTTAATAGAAAAAAAAAAGTCAAATGCAGTAATTTTTTTGC
Organism: Larix kaempferi; assembly: GCA_027924585.1. NCBI lineage: Eukaryota > Viridiplantae > Streptophyta > Pinopsida > Pinales > Pinaceae > Larix > Larix kaempferi. Next base: position 10,724,466 of record BSBM01000841.1, read on the forward strand.
AGAAAAAATAATGATGACTTTTGCCGAGTTCCCAGATTTCTTGATTGCTGGCAATTTTTAGGCCAAATTTTAACCAAGTACTTGTGTGAGGAATGACTCATCCAAACTCGGCAAGACTCACGAATCTTGGCCAACTCTCACAAGATTGGGTGCATGTGCCCACAGCAGAAAGGGTGGTAGTGGTACCTGATGAGACATGGTCACTATTTCGTATTTATTAATTATTTTGTAATTATTATGCAGTTTGTGTACATGAAGCCTTGTGTCCTTTTAGCAATCTCATGTGAAGAATATTATATTCGGAAACTAAGTGTTGAAGATGAACCTTATCTTCAAACTTATTTTTATCTTTGGGGTAATCTTTATAATTAGTGCCTAAATATGGCACTACCTTGAACAATAAATTGCACTCTTGTCAGAGATGAAGAAACTGTACAACATGTGTACAATTGAGAATACTTTCTCTCTTGGTCCTTTTGCACTTTTGCCTTATCTTTCACTGTGCACTCATATCAATGGTTGTCAACTTGTCAATAGTAATTCACACAGTTATAGAGGTTGAAACTGATAAACATATCTCAAAAGGTGAATGGAAGGTTGATACATGAGGAGCCTTAATATAGCTGTGGTCATTCGCATTAATGGACTAATCCCATTGTCTATTGAATTGATAATATAACCATAGAGTAGGAACAAGGGTCATGTTTATTACTACTTCATTTTGGCCATTAGTTTGTGGATGGAAACAAATGATGAACAGTAATTGATGAATCCTGATCAAAGATGATGGTAGTTGACAATCCATAATGTATCCATATGTTCAGTAAGAATATTGTTGTAGTGTGTGATGCATCAATTTTTTTTTTGCAAATCATGAAAATGGTCATTTTGATGAAACAATGACAACAAAAATATTGTCTTGCTGACCCTGTGTTAGAGGTAATCCATTGAGGAAATCCATGGAGATAGATTCCCACGAATGGGATAACACTGTTAGAAACTAGTATAATCCAAGCTTTAAGTTGGAAATTTTGGACTTACTGTATAATTCACATCTAAAAATGTAGTGCTCCACATTCTCTAATGGAAATGTTGCTGAAGATGCAGCCAAGTTATGTTAGAACCAAAACAGCCCCCAAAAGACGAGGAAAGGGATCCCCAGAGTAATCAGTCACAAGCAGGATACCATGTGGGATGCATAACTGGCTAATTTTTATTAGCATTCTGTCCCAGGAGTATAACCTAGAGAAGGTGTTTTATTGACTATGGTTGCTTGTTGTAGAGTTGGCATGAATGGACCAAAATGAGGATAGGAATAAGAGAGTTGCCTCCATTCTTCATAATTGCTACATTCGATATCCAATAGATTTAAGCCTTGAGGACACATATGTGAGGCTGACTTAGGAGAACTCTTACTTTATTTATATAGTCATTTTTATACTTGGTCACTAGATTGAACTGCCAGAAGTCCTGAAAGTGCCAGAATTCTGAGCCAAGTATCAAAGGTTGATAATGCCAAAGGTTGAATGGTTGAAATGATAATGTTGAATAGTTGAGGATCTCTCACTATTGCTGAAGGTGTATGCTAATAGTAGGCTCCTTGAGAAGCAATGAGAAGATTGAGAAGATCTCATGACATAAGTGATGAGACGTTATCAACTATGATTTTGATTGGTGCAACACTATGTATCAAACAGGTTTGAGAAGTGAAATAAGGTCATTATAAACAGAGTATTGAATCTAATAACAATGTAGAATATCTTGAACGTATTGGCGGAGTGTGCTCATGACAATCAAGGGTTGAATATGTTAATATGTTCCCTTGACATATTACTATTGGGAGAGAAAATCAACAATGAGTCTTGACATTAAATATGTGAAACTTGAGCTAAAAGCTCTATGCAAAATCCTAAGGATGGAGTCGATACTACTAGAGTTTATCTCAAGGATCAGTACTGACCCTAGCATTCATCGAGGTCACGAAATGGTTTAAGGAATCACTGAGCGAATACATTGAAAGACAGAGCATAGTTGACTCACACATTAAAGGCATGAAATCATGAAGACATGAAGTCAATGTGAAATCATTGAGCTCTGGAAATTGCATGGAAAATTATAATTGACTATCATATATATATATATGGGGGGTATCCTGGAAAGTCACATTGAGAAAGATCCTAAGAGATGAAGAAAGGAATCTTAGTCCAAGTCAATGAGGTCTTCCCAAATAGTCACTTGTTATATCATTTGTATGTTAAGCACTTTGCAAATCAGTTTAGCACTTCAAGTCCCTTTTGGTAATTTCAGAGAGTAAACTTAGTAAACTTATTATGACAAATCTAAAAGACAACAAGAGATATGAGCATCTTATTCAAATTGTCTAGTAGACTTATGGCAAGTTTTAAGGTCTTTTGGAAAATGCTAAGACTTGTTTCTCTCTTGAAATACAAAGGGATTATATTTGCAAGTATCAGAACTATATGTGTGCCTTTTTAGGATGGTATGTTGATCTTATAGTAAGACTTGATGTCAATTTTTTATGTGTTATCCTTGGATTTGTGAGCTGAGGTTGGATCAATTGTGAAGACAATTGTGCAACCTTAAACTTTGGTGGATATAAACTAGCAGAGAAAAAAGCTAATGTGATTTAAAGGAAGCAAATTTACATGTCCCCTCTTTAATAGTATGACCAATAAGTGGACAAGCCAAAGTATGTGTATGAAAATGAACTATCTTCTTTTGTTTTAGAATTCTTTAATATATAAAATTCAGTATATACTTGAACTCTTAGATAGTACTAAATACAAGCAATTGTAAGCTACAGGAACACTGGAGTTTTGACTGACTGTCTCACCAACAATGATATTTTCCTTGAATACAATATTCAAATCTATTGTGACAACAGATACTACAAAGCAAAAAATTATATTTATGAGGATTTGCAAACCTGGCAATGAGATTGGATGACTATCCCTTTTTGCAATCTGAATTTGGTCTCCACTGTAGTGTCCTCAATGCCCGGAAATGGTTGTAAATCAACAAGAGTAATATGTAAAGTTCCTTGGATGACTCAAATGGGATTGGTATTTATAGCTGCTAGATAGTGGGTATAAAAATCATTCCCAACTCTCCTTTGGACACTTTGCAAATGCGAACAGTGATATAAAATAGAAGCTTAGATGACCATATTGTTGCAATGAAATATATGCCTTTGGTACCTCAAAAGCACGAACAATGAAGCAGGACTTCCCAGTAAAGACTGCACTTTAGATAGCAGAGATGATAGTACTGTATCTTGGCTAAAACACCCTCTAAGAAATGACTACACACTTATCAAGGAACCCACAGTGAACCATATGCAAGTCATGACCCCCCTTCTGAGATAGAATAAGATGGAAACACCACAAAGATAAAGACTTAAAGAAGAGATTTTTTCTTTGGCAGGTATTGGAGGAGCGATAGGCACTGGCAGTGCTAGAGAAGTCTCTTCAGGATTTGGAAGTAGCACAACATCTCTTAGCTTCCAACTAGAAGGGGCTTCCATAACTGAAGGAAATGGAACATGATCTCTAGGCTTCCATACTAGAGGAATTGCAGGCTATTCAATTGCCATTCTGGGCCTCCATCTAGAATCAGTGGCAGTGTTCCAGGGACAACCTCTAGCATGGATTTTAACAACTTTCTCTAAAGCATGTTCCACAATTGCAACAAGCAATGGCTCTGTAATTGTTTGTTTTAGGATTCCAACATCCAAGTCTCATATTGATGAATGCAACAAGCACAATGATGATTCAAGCAAACTGACGAAGTGTGTGTATCGAACCTCATAGCTATCCCCTTTCTCCAAAACCTTCACATAAAAAATTTGTAATTTCCCTGTTTCAGACATAATCAACGAATTCCTAATGATTCTTGTTGTGTTGGAAATGCATCCAAATCAGAATCAAATACTTGCAGACATAACTTTTGGCTTGAGTTGCATGATGATGGTGCTTTCAACCTGCCCTGAAGAGACTCATACTTTGTGTAAGGCTCTCCCATTCCAACACGGTTCTTGCATCTAATCCTTTTATCAGCAGCCATCATAGCAGGAAAAGATCTCAAATCTAGCCTACCCTTCAAAAAACTCTCCTCGATTCAAACAACTGTAAAGTTTGGCAAGTTAAGAGATGGTGCTAATTTGTCGTATATAGGTGGAATTTTAAAAGTAACTGCCTCCGCTATCTACAATAAACCAAATGTTGATGCATGAAGACCATGTTTAGTAGCAATGTCAAGTTGGTTGTAACTGCCCATATTATGGACACCATCATCTATATGAGGACTTGCCAAAGCAGGAACTTCTAATCCATATGGAGTCCTCTCATATTTTGGAACTATCTGAGAGCTATGACCTAATTTCTAACTCTTCCCATTTGAATTACACTTTGCAGTGGAGGATATATGCGAGCAGTAGCTGCTACTACTACTTTCAACGTATTAGCTTTCTTGAACTTCAGTGCATTTTCCTCAAGCATGTTCCGATAATTTTATTTTGATATATGATTCTCAAAGTCATCGTCATCTTCATCATTGATGTCTTCATATTTCCATGCAGATGAGTTATAACCAGCCTTTGGTTCAACGTGGCATCGCTTTCTTTTTAAACCCATATATGATGGTAAATCTGATGGACTCTCATCCCTACCACCATTTACATGTTCAAGCATTGTATCGCAACTTGCTCCATTAAATCCAAAAGAAACAGAGCAGGATGATCAAAGATGTTAATAAAATAATCCCAAACCAACCACTGTTACACCATTGTTAAATAAGCAAGTAAAGAAATTTCACACAATGATATCTACCTACTTATGGTGGGCAAAAACAAAGTAAGCCCAAATGCACCCTAATAGATTTCTATAATTCAAAATGACAAGTCAACATCATATTTATGGCACCTTTGCTTCCATTACTCTCGTATTGACTGTTGCTAGTGTAATTATCTGGATCATCATCATCATCTTGTCATATCTAAAAATTCCGAATAGACTGCAAAAATTAAGCATGTAGCAAATACAATTACTTCAATTATGAAAGCATAAAAGTAGGATTAAAAAAATAGACATTTCTAATAGGCTACACAATACTAGAATATTACAAATAAAAATGCTTCATTTATGGGAGCATGGATCCCACGAGACTACAAATACTACCTGAATGACCTCAAACAAACTTACATCAATGTTAAAGAGATCTGAATATGAATAATTATTTTTAGACAGATGGTATCCATTTCTATACGGCAACTTGTGCTCCATCCCGCTCACAAAAACAACAAAAGAGAAGGGCCCATGTTAACCGCAAGTAAGTCAACATGTGATAAGTTCTTTCAAAAACACAATATATCACATTTTTAATGCTTTTGATAATCAAATAGATTAAGCAGGCCATAACATCTAGTATTTAGTTCTCATCTCAAAAGTAATATTAACGTGGAACAAAATTCTTAGCAAGGGATATGCCACTTTATTTTTTGGTAATCTTGCAACTTAAAAAACATCACAAATACGACCCTCACAAGGAAGGGAACCCACAAAGCACAGAGACACCTCCAAGTGATGTTAGTACATGAGTGAGGGAATTTAAAGAACCTAAGAGACTAATGGATGTTTCTTCATATAATATAAAACAAAGCAGCAACAATGTAGTAGATTTTTCATCCAGTTTGGAGCTGAAAATGACCAGATGTATGACCTTGATAGCAACAGTAGAAGTATTAATTATTAATATGTGGGTTAGGGAAACTTTCATGAAGGTGAAGGTTTCATTACTCTTCGGGATAACTAGAAACACTAAACAATCAAGGTTAACTATTCAACAATCACAAAATAAATTAAATGGTAAATATCGATGTGAATAACTTTTCCCCAAGTAACGGGGCTAATCACTTTAAAGTTTAAACAGTTTATAAAAGGATGGTGAATCTCAGGAGGCAAAAATAAGGGTAATTGACACCAAATGGTATGAAAGGTTCGTGTAACAGACAGGAGTACATGGATTTTCCAGAAATTACGAGTACTACCTTGTTAACAGCAGTAGTAGTTTTAATGTGTGGGTTAACAAGTACAACTTCCCAATCCAGAGAGGCTGAAAATTCCAAATCATGAACGAGACAATTTTGATCAGGTACAAGGTGACATTATTATTTGGGATAGTAAGAAACAATAAATAATCAAGATTGGCTGACTAATCAGCAATAAAAAAATCCATAATGATGCAAACGAGTTTCACCCAGACCGTGAAGCAAATCACTTTAAACAGATTTATAATGGTATTTCCAATCTCTGGGGCCAAAAATTAAGGTAATTGACAGTAATGGGAAAAAAAGGGTCGTATAATAGACAGGACTACACTCTTACAATAGACATTAACCGGGGACACAACAGTTTGGATCTTGTGCTTGGAGGGAGACCGTAATTATCCAGGCTAAATTACAGTTGGATTCTTGAACTTGTTACTGAAAACTAATGCAAACACACCTATTGGTTCCTACTGGATCTTGTTGTAATCATACCTACTGGCACCTATGCAATAAAAAAATATAACTTATGAAAAACATAAACACGGCCCTCTTAGAATAGAGAGTGGAAATTCATGCCTAATAACTAAATAACCTCTACTCAACACAATTGTGAATAGAATACGTAGACAAGGTACTAACAACATGAATGAATGTACCTGGAATTGGGACAGGAAACTATTATCACCTCTAGGAGCAGTGATTAGACTTGTACCCTACTCTCTTGCAATTTTACATAAACATCAAATCAATTACAACCAAAATTGAACCTCAATTACAACCAAAATTGAACCCCATTTACAGCAAAACCCAGAATTTAAATGAATCTTTTTTTCACAAATGCTGAAAATTATTAGGCAATGTACTAGATATCGTAAACTACTAGAAAAAAACTATAAGTTTTACATAAATTAGATGGAATTCGCATCACTCAATTAACAAAACTGAGAATTTGCTACCACACACACGAATAACCTAACAGTCTTCCATATGAATCCTGCTATATAATCAATGATACCGATGTTTGGTATAGCTAGATGGGACACTAATTTAGGGTTGCAAAGATTGTTAACTTAGAATTTTTATCCTTGATGTATTTACTGAAAGATATGACATATCCTTGACATTAATGGATGACGATTGCTGATATAATGTTGATCAGCCCTCTCCTGGATGCTATCTTGTTCTAGACCGAGGGTATTGTTATACCACCATATGTATAGGGTTTTATACCCTTATTTTTACAAAATAGAGTAGGGATGAGATTAGTTTTGCATGAGAAGGATATATTGTCAGAGCAGTGTTTTGTTTTGCATTATTGCGGAATATTATTTAAGACGATTTAGAAATGGTAAGGAACAAAATGCATAAGATATGTTAGTCCAGCAGTACATGGCCCTGGAGATGAAGATCATAGCAAAAGTTGTGAAGTAAAATTATAATCATATGACTAATATAATCTCAACAACAGAATCCACTATGAAAATTGAGACCTTGGTTATCAACAACAAGCTTCACAGGATCAACATTGACCATGGAATTGATGGTTCAAGCATTATACAAACCCATAGAGACCTGACAAACCTGAAGCCTACTATGAAGAACCTGCAATATTTAATTAATGAAAACACACAAGATAGCATAAATAACAAAACTCAAAATCACTTTTATATTGATCGCGGGCCACTTCGAGGGGGCAACCTCCTTTGAGCAAACTCAATACAAATAACTTCACGGTTCCTTCATTGGTCTCAACACCAACTTATATACTAAGTCTAGGCGCCAATACCATGTGTCAATACAAACCATGGGCCAATACAAACTATGGATCAACAATTACTACAGGACGACTTACAAAGCATATGCATCCAACACCAATAAGACAAACAATGGATCAACAAATACTACGAGACGACTTACAAAGCATATGCATCCAACAACAATATACTAACAAAGTAAATATATGGGTTGAGATGGGTTTCTAACATCCCCTCTCCCTTAGAAAAATCTTTGTCCTCAAAGCTTTAGATGTGGAAATTGATGCAGAATCTGAAGGAGTGGTTCCCCTATAGCATCCTCGGGTTGCATTCTGGGCCACTGATGCCTTTTGAGTTTCAGGGAGGGTTGCTTGGAAGGTTGCGGATGAAGAATAACCATATCATTTGCGTGAAAAGTGCGCTTAGAGCAGTGCTCATCGGCTTGTTGTTTCAGTCGAATTCTTGCCATGTGAAGATTGTCCTGCAGAATGAGAAGAATCTGATCGCGGTTTCGAAGAACCGAGTCAATTGCCTAAACTGGGGAGCTGCTGAGGGTGTATGGAAGAAGAACTGGTGGTACCTTTCCATAGACCGCTTCATATGGTGTCCTTTTAGATGTAGTATTGTACCACTGAAGTGCTTCTAGGAAATCCATAGAAATAGTTGTCCAAATCTATGTAGGGATGTGCAAGGGTTCGAGTAGTCCCGAAACGATTGTCGTTTCACCCTTGTTGACCTGGAAAGTATCACAGTCATCCACCATCTATTGAATTGTCATTTTCAGTCCTTGCCAAAAGAAGTTACATTGTTCCCGGTCATACATTTTGAGGAACCCAGAGTGCCTTGCTGATGAAGAAGTTTGGAGTTCATAGAAGAGATATCCCTGTTGAACAGATTGCAACCAATTTGGAACAAGCAGAGAAATAGCTATAAGAGAAACTGGGTCATCTGTAATACCCCAATTTTGACCCTTAGAAAATATTGGCTTTCATGTAAATATTGTATACATGTAATGTATGTTTTCCTAGCGTGGAGCTCAAGGCCAAGGCCCCGCTAGTATATGTTCGGATTTTATTTAAAATGAACAAGTATTTGATATGTTATTACCCATGTGCTATTAAGCCATGGGATATTGTAAATTGATGTAAATATTTAATATTGAAATAAAATTCCAAGACTGGCTATGGAGGCAACGAATGAGAAGGGGCCATGTGTATCCACTAGGGAGTGGTGAGGGGGTTGTGGGGATGAACCATATGCTGCCAAATGTCATTGTGGGAACCCATTTGACTTTCCTTGCTGACATTTAATTTTGCTGTAAGGAAGTGGGTGAAGAATTCAGTCCATGGCTTCAATGGAGCATGGGCAACCCAGAAATTCGTATGGCAGGTATGGGCTCTATTTTTCTTGTACCACAAGTCACTCTACCTCATGGGAATTGGTTCTTCCTCATTCCCATTCCATTGTTGAACGGCCCAGCATCATTTTTCATCCAGTACGAGTTCCCAGCAGAGAGCAAAAACCAGAAATCGCCACTGTGAGAGAACCCACGTTTTGAAGAGCCATAAACGCCCAGATTTGGCATTGGACAGTGAAATCCAATGGGGGATCCATAGATATGAACCTTGGGGTGAATTTGGGAGCATTAGCTATCTCGAAATCCATAGGAATACCCAGTTTTTACAGCCCAGAAAACCAGTGACGGAATCAGAAATCGCAACTTTGAAATGACCCATGTTTGAAGAGCCATAAACGCCCAGATTTGGCATTGGACAGTGAAATCCAATGGGGGATCCATAGATATGAACCTTCGGGTGAATTTGGGAGCATTATCTACCCCGAAATCCATAGCAAAACCCGGTTTTTACAGCCCAGAAATGAAGTGACGAGATTGAGTTATTGGATAACAGAACTGTGAGAAATCCAAGTGTGAATGACTGAGCAGAGGTTTGGTTTGCTTGATAAACCCAGTGAAGGCTAGAATCTCAAGGAATTAGCAGCTGGACCTTTCTATGCCAACCCTGAAGAGCACTGGAGGGAAGGGACGCCTGAGGGACTGTGCAGCAGAGAAGGAGACCTTCCTTGTGTTGGGTGCGGTAGGTATTGTGGGTGCCATGACTGTTGAGTTCATTTGAGATGCCTGTAGCTTTGTGGTTGAGCTCACTGGCTTAGCATCCTCCTCATTTGTCATTTGTATGCTTGATAAATCCAACGGTGTGTTGGCTTAGCATAGTTGATGACCGAATCCATGGCTGTGAGTGAGCCCAGCTAGTCCTTCCTTAGTGGATACACAACCCAGCTCGGAGGTGATCTCTCAGCTGAAAGAATATAGGCTGGACATAGATCTATGGTTGGGTGGAACGTTGCTATCACATAGCCAGTTGTTTGGACAGCTTCATGTTCAAGATAAGTGTTCTATGTATTATAAATTATTTGCATTTTGTGTTCTGCAATATGTTAAATTGTCCATGTTTAACGAAATGAATTAATTATCTTAATTTGGAATCTATGCATGACATTGGAACGAGATTGAGTCTTTATATGCTAAATCATCCTCTGCTGTCATATATATATATATATATATGTTAGGCATTACTGTTTGTGTGCTTGCTAGTATGTTTATTCCGCTGTGTTTTATTGAGTTGAAGCTGCACACAGAAATGTTTAATTGTTATAAATTTTTGAGAAAGCAAGGATGTTGGGGCTAAGTCTGTCAAAAGCCCCGTATGATTGGTCCTGTTCTCTCCCCTGCATTGTTGAAGGCGGGAGGGGACGTTACAGAGTGGTATCAGAGCCCATGTTGCAACACTGGGGCTGCTTGGGCCAAATTCTGAGTTACAGGCAGGTAACAGAATGTTTTAACGAGGTATTGGTGAAGTTTGGGGTGTCATTTTGATATGGAAAAATGATAGGGTCATATTTCTCAGATGTGACAGAGGATCACACCATTGCATAGAGATCTCCAATAGATTTCCAACGGTACCAAATTTTCCTTATTTGGTTAAGGGACGAGGGAGATATGACCCCCGCAAGCACGCGGATCGCGCACAGATTGCGCGCGGATTGCGCGCAGATTGCGTGCGGGTTGCACATGGATTGCGCGTGGATCGCGCATGGATTGCGCGTGGATTGCGCGCAGATTGCGTGCGGGTTGCGCGCGGATTGCGCGCGGATCGCGCACAGATTGCGCACGGATTGCTCACGGATCGCGCACAGATTGCGCGCAGATTGCGCGCAGATTGCGTGCGGGTTGCGCGCAGATCGCTCACAGATTGCGCGCAGATCGCGCACAGATTGCGCGCGGATTGTGCGCAGATTGCGTGCGGGTTGCGCGTGGATTGCGTGCGGATCGCGCACAGATTGCATGCGGATTGCGTGCAAGTTGCGCGCGGATAGTTTGCGGATGGCGCGCAGGTTGTGCGCAGGTGGCGCATAGATGGAGCACAGGATGCAAAGGGATTTAAAAATGTGAAAAGTAAGAAGTAGTTAAACCCAGAATTTTATAAAAGATGAATGGTGCATCGAAATTGAGATCCGCGAAGTGCCGAGTGTTCCTTGTTATATGGACTAACTTCGCTCGATATAAAAGTTTTGTAATTCTTCATAGATTTTCTTCCACATGTGGCTGAAGTTGGCATTCTGGACCAAAATACAACTGTGTAAAATGTGCAGAATTATTGGTAAGAGTTGTCATTTTTGAAACAACGCTGTTTCCACACCCGATGTCAGAATGGAGCACGGGGACAGGCATTGGAAAGCTTGTCTAGCAAGGAATAATGATGTATGACCGAAATTTGAATTGGGTTAGCAGACATCATAGATAATTAGGGTAGGAAGTGCCAGTGACTGTTTTGTCAAATTAATGACAATATGGGCAGTTTCCAGAATTGCGTGAATGGGCAAAAGAATTGAATGAGTAACAGCTATGTGAATTATCCCATGAGCAATTATGTTAAATATTGATTGTTGTATATTCCTAGATTCATGTTTATGAGGTCTAACAAATATTATAATAATGCACAGTGCTTGCAGCGCGTAAAATTTATATTGTAGCAGAGGTAGCATACAGGAAAGATGGTGACCATAAATGATGCTCAAGATCCTTATGAACACGAAGAAGATGTTCTAGGGGAAAATGTGCATTTAAAAAATGCGGAGACTGAATCCAATGGGAGAAGGGAGCAGGTGACTCCTCAGAATTTGGTTGAAACCATGGTGAGCTTCAATGAAAGATTGATGAAGGCTCAAGAAGAACAACACCAACTCAATGCTGCTATTTTGCAAAGCCTCACTGATATGCAGCATAAGATAAATCTTGGGTCCAACCCAAGCAATATGGGTGTAGAAGGAAGAGATGCAGGTAGTCATTCTAGAGATCGTTCGAAGAGGAGGACTCCAAGCCCAAGGAAGAGTTTGTTGAGCAGAAAGCATAAAATATCTTCATCAAGGTCTTCTTCCAGCAGGTCGTGTGACTCCAAATGTTCTAGGAGAAGTCCAAGACGTGCACCTAAGATATTGGATGGAAGAAAGAAGTTCAAGGGCATCCCACAGGGTGAATTCAGGAAGGCAAGACCTCCCACATTTGATGGGGAAGGCAAGACTGGCCAAGAGGCAGAAGCATGGCTTCTTAGAATGAAGAAATACTTCAGAATTCAAGACTACTCAGGAAATGAGAAAGCCAGAATTGCCATTTACAATCTAAATGGCAGAGCTTCCATTTGGTGGGACAATCTCTTGCAAGTGAAAAGAATTAATGAGAGAAAGATCAGTTGGGAAAGATTTAAGAGGTACTTCAAGGAGAAATACCTTTCTTCTAGGTATTATGATGGTAAGAGAAAAGAGTTTAACGAACTCAGGTTGGGACTAAAGTCTATGGAAGAGCATGTCCACAAATTCTTAGAATTACTGAGGTATGTTGAGTACATTAAGGATGAGAGAGTAAAAATCCAATGCTTCCTTGGAGGTCTACCTCAAAGCTTCAGATATCGTATTGAGTTTGTTAATCCACCCAGTTTGGATGAAGCCATTAGGATGGCAATGCATTGCTATGAGCAAAGTAAAGGAAAAATAGAGGCTAACCCAGCATGGAAAGGAAAGCCAAGAGGGAAGTTTGATCAAAAGAAGAATGGCTTCAAGCCACCATTCAGAGGTCAGCCTAGAACCTTTCCACAGGGGCAGTAAGCAAGGAGTGGATTCAAACCAGCAGTGGCAGTAGACAAATCATCCAAGGGACCACTTCAGTGTTGGGGATGTGGAGAAAACCACATGCTGAAGAATTGTCCACATCGAAAAGACAATTCTCGAAAGTTGAACAACCTGAAGGGAGTAGCTACGGTGGAGGACATGGCAAGGGCAGCACCTCGGATTTATGCAGCGCTGGATAATCATCAAGCAAACCATCAATCATCAGTGGTGGAATTCGAAGGTAAGATTGCTACGCAATCTATTTATGTTTTGATTGATCCAGGATCTACTCATAGTTATGTTTCTCCAAAAGTGGTGGAAGGTTGTTCTCTTAGAAAAATGAAGCATAATAAGTCTTGGCTAGTGCAATTAGCCATGGGAACCAAGAGAAACGTAAATGAGGTAGTGATGGAGTGTCCCATAGAATTGAATGGACTCCACACATATGCTGAATTGAATGTGTTACCATTAGGATCCTATGACGCATTAATTGGCATGGATTGGTTAGAAAGACATAGAGCCAAATTGGATTGTTATGAGAAAGCACTTGAGTGCATTGATGACAAGGGAAGGCCAACATTGGTAAAAGGGATTCCCAAGCAAGTTTCAGTAAGGCAGATTTCAGCCCTGCAGTTGAAAAAGTTTTATAAGAAGGGTTGTCAATTATATGCAGTCCATATGCCAGATTCATTAGAGGAAAAAGGGCCAAGACTAGAAGACTTCAGGATATTGCAAGAGTTCCAAGATGTGTTTCCGGATGAGGTACCAGGGTTGCCACCAATGAGAAATATTGATTTTACCATCGATCTTGTTCCAGGGGCAGCGCCGAATTCCAAAGATCCTTATAGAATGAGTACACCGGAGTTGGTGGAATTGAAGATGCAGCTGCAAGAATTAATGGATAAAAGGTATATCAGGCCTAGTGTGTCTCCTTGGGGAGCACCGGTGTTATTTGTCAAGAAGAAAGATGGGACTTTAAGGCTGTGTATTGATTACAGGCAACTCAATAAAGTGACAGTTAAGAACAAGTATCCATTACCAAGAATTGATGACTTGTTTGATCAAATGAAGGAAGCCAAATTATTTTCAAAGATCGACTTGAGGTCTGACTACCATCAAGTGAGGATTAAAGAAGAAGACATTCACAAAATGGCTTTCAGAACTAGATATGGTCATTATGAGTTCATTGTGGTTCCATTTGGCCTTACCAACACACCTGTCACATTCATGTGTCTCATGAATAGCGTATTCAACAAATATTTGGATAAGTTTGTGATTGTGTTTTTAGATGACATTCTTGTCTATTCAAGGAATGAAGAAGAACATGAGGAGCATCTAAGAATGGTGTTGCAAGTTCTTAGAGAACATCAGCTGTATGCCAAGTTAAGCAAGTGTGAATTCTATCAAAAGATGATTCAATATTTGGGTCACGTCATTTCAGAAGAAGGAATTGCAGTGGATCCGGAAAAGATTAATTCCATCATGGATTGGCCAACTCCAAGAAATGTTTCAGATGTTAGATATTTTATGGGCCTTGCTGGTTACTACAGAAGGTTTATTGAAGGATTCTCCAGGATAGCTCATCCGATAACTTCATTGCAAAGGAAGAACATCAGGTTTGTATGGTTTGAAAAATGTGAGAAAAGTTTTCAGAAATTAAAGGAGTTACTTACCAGCGCTCCTGTTTTGAAGATAGCAGATCCAAGGAAGGATTTTATAGTGTGCACAGATGCTTGCATTGAAGGACTGGGTGGGGTTCTCATGCAAGAAGGAATTGTGATTTGCTATGAATCCAGGAAATTAAAAGAGCATGAAAAGAATTATGCCACACATGATTTAGAATTAGCAGCCATAGTGCATGCTCTTAAGATGTGGAGACATTACTTGATGGGAAGAAGATTTGAGCTTAGAACAGACCACATGAGCTTGAAGTATTTGTTTGATCAGCCAAACTTAAATGCTAGGCAAGCTAGATGGATGGAATTTCTTTGTGAATTTTATTTTGAAATTAAACATGTAAAAGGGAAGGAGAATAAGGTTGCCGATGCTCTTAGCAGAAAATTTCATGTTTCAGCAGTAAGTATGTACAAATCAGATTTGAAGACAAGAGTTCTTGAAGCCCAAAACGGTGACGAAACTTGCCTTCAAATTAAAGAGAAGTTGCAGCATGGTAATGTGGATGAAAAGTGTGCAGGATATCAGCTGGGTGAAGAAAGTATCATCATCTACGAAGATAGGTTGTACATTCCAAATAATGCAGATTTGAAGAAACTAGTGATGGATGAAATACACCAAATGTCGTACTCTGGACACCCAGGATATCAGAAGACTATAACAGCAGCAAGAAAGCAATACTTTTGGAATGGCATGAAGAAGGACATAGCTGAGTACATTGCTAGGTGTCAGAAGTGCCAACAAGTCAAGGCAGAACACCAACATCCAGCAGGGTTATTGCAGCCCTTACCTATTCCGGAATGGAAGTGGGAAGTGATCTCCATGGATTTTATAACAGGTCTGCCCATGACAGTGAAGAAGCATGATTCAATCATGGTTGTGGTGGATAAGCTATCGAAGGTAGCTCACTTTATTCCAGTGAAGTCCACTCACAAGGCTAGTGACATTGCGAACATCTTCATGAGAGAGATATTCAAATTGCATGGATTGCCTAAGGCAATAATTTCTGATCGTGATACAAAGTTCACCTCCAATTTCTGGAAGGGATTATTTCAGGAATTGGGAACTAAATTGAATTTCAGTACAGCTTACCATCCTCAAACGGACGGCCAAACCGAGAGGGTGAATCAAGTTTTTGAAGACATGCTGAGAATGTATGTGATGGACAAACCATCCAAGTGGGAAGATTATTTACCCTTAGTTGAATTTGCATACAATAATGGACACCATGCATCCTTGGGAACGAGTCCATTTGAAGCATTGTATGGCAAGGGATGCAGGACACCAGTGAATTGGGACGGCCCAGTGAACAGGGTAGTGCTTGGACCAGAGATGATCAAGGAAATGGAACAGGAAATTGTTAAGATCAGGCAGAATTTAAAGGCAGCTCAGGACAGGCAAAAGAGTTATGCATATTTGAAAAGAGTACATAAGGAATTTCAGATTGGGGATCATGTTTATTTGAGAGTGAAACCAAGGAAGAGTTCCCTCAAGTTGGGGAGTTGTGCCAAGTTGTCACCAATATATTGTGGGCCATTTGAAGTCCTTGATAGGATAGGGCCAGTTGCATATAGAATTGCATTGCCTGCTAACATAAGAGCTCATAATGTTTTCCATGTATCTTTGCTTAAGAAGTATGTACATGATCCTAATCATATAATTGATTGGAATGTGATACAGGTGGAACTCGAGGGAGAGTTCCAAGTAGAGCCTATGCGCATCCTCGACAAGAAAGTCACTTTGCTCCGGAACAGAGCCATCGGATAGGTAAAGGTCCAATGGGAACACCTTAGTCCCGATGAGGCTACATGGGAGCTGGAGGATGCCATGAGAGAGGCATTTCCATTTTTGTTCAGTTTTGAGAACACCGAGGACGGTGTTGTTCTAAGGGGGAGGGGAATGTAATACCCAATTTTGACCCTTAAGAAATATTGGCTTTCATGTAAATATTGTATACATGTAATGTATGTTTTCCTAGCGTGGAGCTCAAGGCCAAGGCCCCGCTAGTATATGTTCGGATTTTATTTAAAATGGACAAGTATTTGATATGTTATTACCCATGTGCTATTAATCCATGGGATATTGTAAATTGATGTAAATATTTAATATTGAAATAAAATTCCAAGACTGGCTATGGAGGCAACGAATGAGAAGGGGCCATGTGTATCCACTAGGGAGTGGTGAGGGGGTTGTGGGGATGAACCATATGCTGCCAAATGTCATCGTGGGAACCCATTTGACTTTCCTTGCTGACATTTGATTTTGCTGTAAGGAAGTGGGTGAAGAATTCAGTCCATGGCTTCAATGGAGCATGGGCAACCCAGAAATTCGTATGGCAGGTATGGGCTCTGTTTTTCTTGTACCACAAGTCACTCTACCTCATGGGAATTGGTTCTTCCTCATTTCCATTCCATTGTTGAACGGCCCAGCATCATTTTTCATCCAGTACGAGTTCCCAGCAGAGAGCAAAAACCAGAAATCGCCACTGTGAGAGAACCCACATTTTGAAGAGCCATAAACGCCCAGATTTGACATTGGACAGTGAAATCCAATGGGGGATCCATAGATATGAACCTTGGGGTGAATTTGGGAGCATTAGCTATCCCGAAATCCATAGGAATACCCAGTTTTTACAGCCCAGAAAACCAGTGACGGAATCAAAAATCGCAACTTTGAAATGACTCACGTTTGAAGAGCCATAAACGCCCAGATTTGGCATTGGACAGTGAAATCCAATGGGGGATCCATAGATATGAACCTTGGGGTGAATTTGGGAGCATTAGCTACCCCGAAATCCAGAGCAAAACCCAGTTTTTATAGCCCAGAAATGAAGTGACGGGATTGAGTTATTGGGTAACAGAACTGTGAGAAATCCAAGTGTGAATGACTGAGCAGAGGTTTGGTTTGCTTGATAAACCCAGTGAAGGCTAGAATCTCAAGGAATTAGCAGCTGGACCTTTCCATGCCCACCCTGAAGAGCACTGGAGGGAAGGGACGCCTGAGGGACTGTGCAGCAGAGAAGGGGACCTTCCTTGTGTTGGGTGCGGTAGGTATTGTGGGTGCCATGACTGCTGAGTTCATTTGAGATGCCTGTAGCTTTGTGGTTGAGCTCACTGGCTTAGCATCCTCCTCATTTGTCATTTGTATGCTTGATAAATCCAACAGTGTGTTGGCTTAGCATAGTTGATGACCGAATCCATGGCTGTGAGTGAGCCCAGCTAGTCCTTCCTTAGTGGATACACAACCCAGCTCGGGGGTGATCTCTCAGCTGAAAGAATCTAGGCTGGATAGAGATCTATGGTTGGGTGGAACGTTGCTCTCACATAGCCAGTTGTTTGAACAGCTTCATCTTCAAGATAAGTGTTCTATGTATTATAAATTATTTGCATTTTGTGTTCTGCAATATGTTAAATTGTCCATGTTTAACGAAATGAATTAATTATCTTAATTTGGAATCTATGCATGACATTGGAACGAGATTGAGTCTTTATATGCTAAATCATCCTCTGCTGTCATATATATAGATATATGTTAGGAATTACTGTTTGTGTGCTTGCTAGTATGTTTATTCCGCTGTGTTTTATTGAGTTGAAGCTACACACAGAAATGTTTAATTGTTATGAATTTTTGAGAAAGCAAGGATGTTGGGGCTAAGTCTGCCAAAAGCCCCGTATGATCGGTCTTGTTCTCTCCCCTGCATTGTTGAAGGCGGGAGGGGACGTTACATCATCAAATGTGCGAGAAGGAGCATCACCAACCATATTGTCCTTACCCTTCTTGTAAGTGATCGCATAGGCATAACCCATGAGTTGGATAACCCATTTCAGGTGTACTGGGAAGGAGACCCATTGTGCCAGGAAATTTTTCAAAGTTTGGAGATCAGTCTTGATGCAAAAATAATTCCCTAATAGGTATGGCTACCACTTCGGTACTACATGCCAAATAGCCATCATTTCCTGCTGATATGTAGATGTGGCTAAATTCTTACTGGAAAGGTCTCTTGAAGGCGACAAGCCCACTGGTGCAGCAAGGACACCTGCATATCTATCCAAGGAAGTAGGGGAGACTGTTAATGGATGCATCTGAATGGAATGGAGTTGAGCGATGATACCATGTGAAGTCTTCTTACGGATCTTTTCTAGGCGATGTGAACTGATGATGCGGAGAGACCCTTGTTGTAAGCCCATAAATTTGTGTTGTTTCCCATTGACTAAAAAATGCATCCAAAGTTCAGCAAAATCCCATAAGATGGGGCCAAGTGTGCGTAACCATTGAACACCCAAAACCACATCACATCCACCTAGGGACAAGGCAAACATGTCAGAGCGCAGGTTATAATTTTCCAGACATATACGCACATTGTGACACTTCCCCTTGCAAGGTAAGGTGCCCCCATTGGAAACCATGACTTCAAAGTTGGAGCAAGGAAGGACAAAATAATCAACATGTTTGGCGATCTAAGGGTCAATGAAGTTATGAGAGCTACCAGAATCAATGAGTACTGTAAGAGGAAGCTTCTTGAAGTAACCCCTGACCCACATTGTTTGGGGGGTGGTGACGCCGGATAAAGCATGGAGAGATATCTCTGGTTGTTCATCCTGAGATGGGGGGTCAATAGGCTGCTCCTGAATGTTGACCTGATCATCCATTGCATCTGGAGCTTCTTCACCAATTTTAGAGGTAGGTGGAGAATCCATATCCAAGAGATAGAGCTTTTGTTGAACACATCTATGTCCTCGAGTGAATTTCTCATCACAATTATAACAAAGCCCTTTTTCTTTGCATGCCTGCATCTTTGTTTCAGACAAATGCTTGATAGGAGTTGTTCGAGGAGCTGGTGGGATGGGAGGTCATTGAGAACCCATATTTTGGAAGGGAACAAAAGTGGGTTTGGAGCGTTGTTGGGTTGCAATCTTTTCTTCTGCCAACTTAGTCAACGCTAGGACTTCCATCATTGTGTTGGGATAGAACATTTTAACCTCTGACCGGATTTCATCCTTAAGACCACTGATAAAACAACTCCTGTAGAATTCATCAGACAATCCTTCTGTGTGATTGGCTAGTTTCTTAAATTCTGTCTGATACTCTCTCACAGTGCCACTTTGACGAAGTTTAGTGAGTGCTCCGGTGAAGTCATAAAAAACATTAGGACCAAATCGTTGCAAAATGAGTTGGCAAAAATATGTCCATTTTGGCTCATCATGAGCCTTGATGTACCAACAGTACCATTAAAGGGATTCATGTTCCAAATGAAAGGATGGAAGTGGAAATTTTTAGACATCAAAAGTATTATGCAGACTAAAAACTGATCTACACGATAGATCCATCTAGTTGGATCAGTACCGCTGAAGTGAGGAAATTCAAGCTTCGGACCACGAAAATTGCTGGAAGAAGAGAACCCATTGGCTGCAGAAGATTCTTGCTGTTGGTTATTGTTCATGGTTGAATGCTGAAGATGGAGGATGATAAATTTTTCATCTAGATGTTGGAGTTTGGTTTGGATGACTGCAGGTGCTTCCTCCATGGTTTTTGCTCTTGCGCGAGTGACAACCATAACCAGGAGTTTTTTTTTTTTTGGGGGGGGGGTGGGGGGATGAATAGAAAAAACACAAACAAAAGCTTCTTTAGTAAAGGGAAATTTGGATTGGGAAAAAAATCGGATGGGTAATTGGGGTTTGACTAGGTTTTGGACACTTTCTAATGGATAGGGAAGCAAAAAATGGGGATTTTAGAAGCGGGGTGAAAGAATGAGAAAATTTGTCAAAGAGGGACAAAGAAGCAGAAATAGGGAATGAACATGGTGGCAAAATTTGGAGGCGAGTGGGTGAAGATTGAAGAAGTTATGGCAAACCCTAAAAATAGACAAATGTGAGATTTTTGGCTTTGGGAAGTAGAATTTGGGATAGGGTCCCCAAGATTGAAATATGCAGAATGGGATTCCAGAGGTGTCTTGGAAGTTTTGAGGAAAACGGAGTTAAAACAAGGGAGATATGGCGAAAAAAAGGATTTTTTTTAATTTTTAATTTTTAATTTTTAATTTTTAATTTTTAATTTTTAATTTTTTTGTTTTGTTTTGTTTCAGAAATGGATCTGAAATGGCGTGGAAGGGATCGGCAACAGATGGATCTGAAATGACGCTGAATGGATCGAAAATGGATGGATATGAAACGGCTTTCAGAATAGATTTGAAACGGTTGGATCTGGAACGGCTTGGAATGGATCTGAAATGACACAGAAGTGATCAGCAACAGTTCAGCTGAAAATAAATATGGACCTTAGGTATGTTCAGCTTCCTAACAGTTCAGGGGTTGCACTTTGCCACCAATGCTGTATGACGGCTTGCATATTGGGGCAGTACCCCTCACTCCACGGCTCAGGTAAAACTGATAACCGCTTTGCCACAAACGACAACTCTTGGTTTACCTCACGGGTGGAAACTAGTCAATCAGGTAGGGGTCGTTGCCCTTTTTGCTGGCAGGTCCTCTCAATGGGCCAGCTACTTTGGGGTTCCTGTGGTACTCCTCACAATGAGTTTTAGGGCTTATTCCCAAGTACTTCCCACAGTTAAGTGGATATGGATTATTTCCAGATCCGAACTTACAACAGATGCGAAAAAAAAATTTGGCAGAAATTACACCCAACGAGCCCAAGAAAGTGCTCTGATACCAGATGTGAAGAATCCACAATATTTAATTAATGAAAACACACAATATAGCAGAAATAAAACAACTCATAATCACTTTTATATTGATCACAAGCCACTTCGAGGGGGCAACCTCCTTTGAGCAAGCTCAATACAAATAACTTCACAGTACCTTCATTGGTCTCAACACCAACTTATATACTAAGTTTAGGTGCCAATACCATGGGTCAATACCATGTGTCAATACAAACCATGGGCCAATACAAACTATGGATCAACAATTACTACGGGACGTCTTACAAAGCATATGCATCCAACAACAATAAGACAAACAATGGATCAAGCTTACCAAAAACTTAAGAGCTTGAAGCTTTTGTGGAAACACCATGTCATCACAAGCTACCTATTATTGCAGGGGAGAAGGGAGACACAGGCATTCTTACTGATACCATGCAAGCATTAAAACTATCTGGTAGAAAGAACCAAATGTTGACGCTTACATCTGGGCCCAATGCACTTGAAGGTGGATCAACTAATCTTCTAGAATAGTATACCACTCTTAATCGCGATGAAGATGTTCGTCTTAAGTTTCCCACTGTGGAGTAAAGGGTCATGGGTGAGAAACTGGCAGAAATTGCTTCAAATTCTTACCTGTCTACCGCTGGATTTGAACAGTGCATTCCTTTGAGTACATATACAACAAGGTGGGGTGAGACAGGATTGGATAGATCTTGTAATAATGTTGAGGCATCTATTTATTCCTTTGGACAAACAGGGAGTTCAGTCGATGACTTGTCTAATGATCTATTGCCCTTGATGGTTAGCATTGGTTTATTCACACAATCACCACCTCCATCTTGATGATCGACACAATGGGATGCTGAACCAACTGGTGCTTCAAGAATAAAATCCATGTTTCAATTTGCAAATGTCGAAAGAAAATAAAAATAAGTACAGGAGAAAGAATAGTCTTTACCTTTCTCTACAGATTTATATCTATCAAGTCTTTTTCCAGATTATTAATTCTCTAAGTTATTTTATAGATATGATAAACCGATAGACCACTATCATATTCAAAATATAGATCAGCTCCAAAATGTTGTCCTTGGCAATAGGTTCAATAGATTAATTCTATTATTTAATAAATTTATTTGTTTTTTCTTTCCAAACTTGTCTTCTTAATAAATTGATAGATGTTGTGATTTTCTGTCAAAATTCTAAAACTTGTTATGTTCAATATGTACATTACTACATAGTGAGGAAGCACTCGTATCATTGAAATAACCTTACCATATTCAGAACTTAGTTACACAGCCTCAATTACAAGGACAAAAATGAAAAAGGACATTCAGCAATGTTTAATAAGTTCAAAAATGATGAGAAAATAGGAAAATGATAACATCACCTAAATCAATGCTCTGGTTAGCAGTAGTTGCAACTCCGATAGAGGTGACATC
Source organism: Larix kaempferi (assembly GCA_027924585.1). Lineage (NCBI taxonomy): Eukaryota > Viridiplantae > Streptophyta > Pinopsida > Pinales > Pinaceae > Larix > Larix kaempferi. Next base: position 10,747,242 of record BSBM01000841.1, read on the forward strand.
TTCTCTTGTAGGGCCTACAACAAATGCTCCATAATGTTCATCAATACATTTATAATCGGGAGGTAAGAGATTCCTTGCAGCTTCCTCAGAACGCTGTATTATTGCCATACATTTGAAGCCCAAAACTACATGAGAAACATATGCCAGTGTGCCTGAATCGAGAAGCATGGAATCATCAAATGGGGTTTCACTATTCAAAGATTGACCTCCCATATAATTTTATTGGACACAAATATCTGTAAACCTATCATTACTGAAGTGAGGCCATTTTACCTATTGGCAATGGTGGCCTAAAAAGTTTCCAACTTTAATTGACTCAGATACCAAATTTTCATTCATCTCCAGGATATTTGGTGCACATGAACCTTCTTTTCTACCCACCATTATACTGCCATTTTTTGAAGAGTTAGATGGCAATGTTTCCAAGCAGCTTGCTCCAAATGAAGAACCACATTTTGCATGAGTTATAGTAGAAAAACATGAAGGTGAAGATGGACAATTACTTGCAATATGAGTAGAATCCTAGAGAACTGCATAGCAAGTAGATTCCTTTTCAAGGAGATCACAATGTAGGAGATTATTATCAATCATATCATTTACAAAATGTTTCTTTCCAACCATTTCCCGTTCACCTCTCTTCCTATCTTTTAACCTGGAACTCCGAGGATTATTGGTAAGCTTGCAAGTATCATGAAAACACAAGTTGCATAGCACTTGGTAAGCAATACAGTTACAGATAAAATAATTGTTTTAAGACCCTAAAGGCTAATATGATAAAATTACAAAACATATGCAATCAACAGATATGCCAATAGATTGGAGGATCAAACATGATTAGAGACCTAGCATCATCACAGTCCTACACTAACAAAAGGTATCCCTTGCTTATTGTTGATGTGCATGGTTCAGAAAAATGGAAAACAGAGAATTCTCGTGTATACAAGCAAAGTAATTACCATTAAAAATGAAAATTATATTCAAGTTTGTTGTTCCCAATTGGTGGGGATTTCTGAATAAAAAACCATTAATTGTATAGAAAGCGACATGAATAGAAGTGAAAGAAAATAAAAAATCATTTGGGAAAAAAAAAAAGCAATGTTGAATGGACACATCTCAACATATCTCTCACCAAAGACTACAAAATACTAGTAAATGATATCATAGGTGACGACCATGTAGGACACTGCTATATAGATCAGTTGCTCAAGAAATTCTTCTGGATGAAGGAGTTGGGATCTCTGTTACAGGAATTGGATCCCATAATCCACATACCATATGCAATTCCCCATTTTTGGATTTCCTCCAAGTTCCATCCATGATATGAGATAATCCATGCCAGTCTCAAAAAGGTGCATATGTTCAATACACTTCATTTTGGTTAAGAATTTCCATCATGTTTTGGGACATGGGGATGTGTAGAAATACCTTCCAAGTTTCATGGGACATCAAAGGGAATTCCATGGTCCCCTACATAGGGGGCTTTACCCAAAATATTAAATATATAAAAGTATAAAAAACTGTAAATACGCAAAATAATTGAGAATTTTTATGCAGAATTAATCACAAATTTATAGAATTAAAGCAACAATATCCATGGTCCAAATGGAAATTGGTATTTACAATAGAAAAACCATTGTATTTGTCAGTGTAAACTCATCAATGTCAAGATCAAAATGAAATCCAATGATGCATCATATATTTACATCAATCATCATTTAAACAGTAAAGAGTCGAGAATAACATTACAAAAGACAATAAAAAGGAGAAATGGAACAAGGCATAGGTTACTAGTCATGCTCAATGAGCCTCTACTTGGAACTCGCTATTTGTGTTGCTAGGTCAAGTCACGGGCTTGAACCTACCAATGCATAAAAAACATGAATTGAATTGAGCAGAAATAGATACATTGGCATGATGGTGGAGAGGCATTGCTGCTATGAGACAGATGATAGTTGAACAATTTTTGTTTGCAATAAGATCTCCCTTATTGGAACTTACTTTTTCATTAACATATTTCATTAAAATTAAAAAGTCAGCATGAGTCCAATGCTCAAGAGTTTCTCTCCAAAATTCCAACCCTTGGGTCTTCTAAAAACTTGCCATATATAGGCTTACAATTTGTTTGCATTAAAGAAAAATACTAAATCCTTTTAGGATGTTATTAAAAATAGTAAATAGCTAAGAACTACTGTGAGTGTAAATTAACTAAAGTTTAAACTATGAATCATGGACTAATTCTCAGTTAACTGATGGTAATCTTGAAAAGAACTACTGCTAACTGAATGATAATGCAAACTAAAAATAGGCCAGCCGCCAGTTGTCTCTTCCACTTGTTCAACACATATTGATGTAGATCATATCCTCTTGAGATGCCCAAAATTAATGGATCAAGCATATTATGCTTAGCTTCAGTAACTTCTATAGCACCCCCTAGCTTTTTTCCATGTTATGCATTCTAAAAGTGGAGTTCTAGAACTCTCGTAGCGTACTCCCTATTTTTCCATGATATGCATTGCATAAGTGAGTTTCTAGAATTCTCGTAGTGAACTCCTTGTTTTTCCATGATATGCGTTGCAGGAGTTGATTTCCAGAACTCTGTTAGCGCACTCCCTATTTTTCCATGATATGCGCTGAAGGACTTCGTTTCTAGAAATATCCTCGCGCACTCCTTGTTTTTTCCATGATATGTGCTGCAGGAGTTCTGGAAACTGCCAAAATTCCATGGTTTCACACCGGCATACTTGAGTTCCTTCCTTTTTTGAGTATACCTCTTCTTTTTCGCTGACCACGCTTCTCCGCCTTTGAGTAATATTTTTGTGCTATGAGTATTTTCCTTTCCAAGTAGTAGGTACCAATTTCTCAAAATTAGGGCTTGTCTTTTTAAAAAACCCTAGCTATTCAAAATGCAAATAGGAACATTTGTATCTAACAAAAAATGCGGTTGGGATGCAAGTGAGGTGTCATTTCCTATTGGAATCCACTTAATCCAAGAGATTTAGGTTTCTCCCCTGATTTCTCCTCTTTTGAAAAGTTGTACTTCTTCTCTAAGTGCCCCGTTCTTTTCCTGTAATGAGGTGTTTCTTCTGTATAGTTTTTGTACTTGTTTCTTGAGGGGAATATCTCTTACCAATATCCTTCTAGTCTCATATAAAATTCCTTCTATCGAATGTAGTTCTCTTGTTAGATTCCCCTGTATCTTCTCCTTTCTTCGAAGACCCGCCATTTTGCTTATTTTTCCTCTTTTAGCTGGGATTTCAATTGGTTGATTTTAGAATCTGTATCTTTCAGCTGGGTTTTCAATTGGCTATTCTCAGACTCTGTATCTTTCAGATGGACTTTCAATTGGTTATTCTCATATTCTGCCTCATCTCTTTTTCCTAGGCTTCCATTTGGTCAATCTTAGACTCTGCATCACCTCTCCATGTAGATGTCTAGACTCTAGGTGTTTCTTCATTGTCTAGATGAATGGGAGATCCAGGGAGAGTGTGAGGGAGAATTTCCATTGTAGTTGTGAGAGTTTCCTTACCTATGGAAACCATTCTTCTAGGTGCTTCCCTAGTCAAGGGATTTCTGGGAATTGATCTCTCAATCACTTCTGGTGTGAATTCCAATCTCTTTCCTTTCATTTTTTTTTTCTTCTGAGTGTCTGGACCCTTTTTAACTTTGGATGGCCTCTCTTCTGTTCGAATAGGTGTTTCCCCTTCTGTCTTATTCCTCTTCCCTTTGTGAGGTATTTTTACCTTAACTGGTGTTTCCCCTTCTGTCTTCTTCCTCTTCCCCTTGTTAGGGATGCTAACCTTAACCGGTGTTTCTTCTTCTGTCTCCTTCCCCTTCCCCTTGTTAGGGATACTTATGTTAACCAACATTGATTTCATAGCTTCAAGGTCATATCCATCCAAGAAAAGGAAGGTGCTCCATTCTATCCCTAACCTCTTCAATTTTTCCACTACCAACAACTTTATGAGACCAAAATGGAAAATGTAATGGTCAATTTGTTGGCCCTGTGATTGTGCTCTATCAATCATATTACCTAAGCTTCTAAAGAGGTAATAGGGCATGTTCAAAGGCCTCTTCCCTGTGAATTGGAGAAATAATATGAAATGGTACTGGTATGCTCTGTCACATCTCCCTTCATAAGTGAAAAAATTCTGAATAACCAGTAAGAGATCACCATACTATTTGGTAAGCCAAGCCCTGGGGACCCCATAGGTCAAATTTGCTCCTTTATGCTCATCCTTCAGAAAATGGTCCCATGTTTTCATCTAGAATTTGGTTACCTTAAACCATTCCTCTCCCTGTCTAGGTATATTTGTTGTAGCTACTATGGAGTCCACAATGACCTCTATCTCCAAGGACCCGACCTTGGTATTCCTTCCATTAAAATTAAGCACAAAATCACAGGCCACCTACTTGTGAAATCCCTGCAGCTTCTCACAGAACCTCAGGCAACCCACACGATGGAAGAGATGTCAGGCAATAGGGTTTTCCTTTAGCCACTATGCACCCAATTCAAAACATACCAGGTCCCCACTTTTCTTTCTCTTTTTCTTAACTGTTGTTGGCTCCATGTCATTGCTCAACCCTTTGGTAGTGGTTGATCTCGACACCTGTTTGCAATTGGGAAAATACCATACTTCTCACTATATTACAAAATACCCACTCAAATGAGCACTTTAACTATTAATAATGGGGGGGACCAACCTTTTAGATTCTAAAGAGACCGACTTTGAGGTGATAACTAGAAGATGTGATGCGACCTCGTCCCAACTGACAACTTCACACTAAATTGGCGGGTGTGACATGACCCTATCTTGACTTACAGTTTTAACAAGTCATGATTGCAATTTTACAAACTCCTGTAGTGACCATGCTTTAGAATTTCATTTGGAAACTATGGTAATTTTGAAACTTTCATAGAGACTTTATTCTAATATCTCTTTTGGATGCTGTGAGACTTTTGAAAATTTCGTAGCACCCTTAGTTCAAATTTTTGTTAGGCGCTACGGGAGTGGGTAATTCAGACAATCACTTTTATGGAAGAAGTAGGCATAGGAGGTAGGTTTTGATGTTTGGACACATATGACCATGGGTAGAACCTGACCTCTTTATAATCTTTTTTAACTAGAGTATACTAAGACTCTCAATTCTAAAAAAAAATCACCCCATTTTGGAATATGGATGGTACTTGACTTTAAAAAAAAACTTAACCTAAACTGACTAAGGGAGATGATGATGACCATGAGTTTGAAGGTCATACCTTTGTGCATATTTAAGCGATAACATTGGCTCCAACTGGGGATGCTACCCTCCCTATGAAGTAGAAAATAACAATACACCAGTGCCCTTATCCATTGGGATTTATTTGAAAAAATAAAAAAATATGCTTTAACTTGAAGTGACTAAATTGGAAAACAAAAGCTTCTGAAAATAAATGGATATTTTACAATGAAAGTGGGTCTATGAAACTTCCTTTACTTGATGTAAGTCTTCAATAACTGTCCATTGAATGGTCCTCCACCTACTGGTTCCCCATCCTGATCCTACAAAAATGAAAGCATTAATTCCATGGTAAGAAGCAATTGTATATGGACCATTCCACAAGTGATCAATTTTTTTAGCCTTTTCTTCATTCTTGGATTCCCACTATAATAACAAATATTTGACCTAAAAGTCATCATCCTTGTCCTTCTTGTCAAAAAATTTCTTCACTTTTTCCTGAAACAATGGGGTTTCATCACATACCTTTCCTCTTTCTTGTTGCACCTCTATCAATTCGTTAATTATTCTCTACATAGAATTTGGCTCTTCTTCTTATTCCTACAACAATCTCATCACTGTAGTCTTAGATAAAGGGGAAAATCAACCTATGTTCCAAATACCAGCTGGAATAGTGAAGTTCCAATGGATCTTTTAGTGGTGATTCTATCTGACCATAGTGCAAAGATCAACTTAGTATGCCATGCTTTCTTGTTTTCCTGCAGCAACGTTTTTATGATCCCGACTAAAATCTTATTTGATGACTCAGCCAACCCATTCCCCTAAAGGTAATAGGTTGTAGAGTGAGCTAGGATTATGTGATAGTCATGGCAGAAACTGATCATTTTATTGGACTTAAAATCCTAAGCATTATCGGTTATAATTTTCCTTGGGTAGCCAAATATGGACATGATGTTTTCTTCTAAGAATTTTATGATAATAGTATCTATGGCCTGCCTAGTTAGCACAACTTCTATCCACTTGGTGAAGTAATCTGTGGCAGTCAATATCCACCTGTGTTGTTCAGAATAAGTTGGATTGATCTCTTCGATGAAATCCAAACCCCACTACTGGAATGGAGCTTCTACTAAAATGGTATTTAGGGGAAAGGGTAATAACTTGCTTTTTCCATCAAATATCTGGAATTCATGATAGGTGGTTACCTCCTTATACACATATGTAAACAATATTGGCCAATAAAATCCCGCTTTGAGGATTTTATTCATTGTGGATTTCCAGTAATGATGCCCCCTATAGACCCCTTGATGAAACTCCTTCATTGTTAGCTTTGATTCATCCTCCAGTAGGAAGTTTAGCAGTACACTCCATGGGTCTTTCCAATACAAGTATACACTCACAATACATAATTTTGCTGCCTTTATCTTTATTGATCTAGCTCTCATTTTACTCATTTCTGGTGGTTCCTGCAAATTCTGTAAAACATAGACAATGTCACTATACCATGGGGATGGGGATAATTCTTCTGATACTTTTAATGGTGATTCTTGGGCTGCACTGTTTGGTATATCTGAGATGAGATATATCCTCAGGGAATCACAATTTTCCTAGGCCATAAATGTTTCCAACCCCTGTTCTTTGACAAGCTTTGTAGGTCTGATCTCCATATCATACTCCAAAAGAGCATCAATCCACTTGACCCTTCGGCCTTCACGGTCGAGCTACGTCAAAGTATCTTTTAATGCATCATTCAGAACCAAATCAATGGTACGAGAATGTAAAATATATACCTTGAAATATTTCAAGGCTTTGACCATAGCATAAGCCTATTTTTCCATAATGTTGTAATTTAATTCATCCTCTCTCAAAGCTCTTCGGAAAAAAGCTATTGGTTGTTCAGAACCTTCTTGATTTTTCTTGCAGAAGCACTCTAGCTATAGAATGTTCGGAAGCAAAGGAAATCATCAGGAATTCTTTGGAAAAATCAGGGAGACTAGTGTTGGGGCTTTAGCTATGGCCCTTTTGATTTCATCAAATGATTTTCTATCCTCACTTGTCCACTTGATCTGGTTATCTTTCTTCAACACATTGGTGTTAATTTTCATGGTCTCTGAAAATTCGGGATAAATCTCCTTAAAAAGTTTACTCTCCCAAGGAATGACTGAACTTCCTTCTTGCTTCTAGGTAATTCAATTTTTTGGATTGCTATAGCTCTATCTGGGTCTATTTTAATGCCATCCTTTGATATTATATGCCCCAACATTTTACCCTCATGCATCACAGAATTTGACTTTTAGGGTTTAGGGAAATATGAACTTCCTACACTTTAAGAAAACTTGCTGCAAATGCTTTAAATGTGTTCGGGTACACAGGGTACTACCAAAGGACCGAACACCAAGAGAAACCACTTCACACAAACATATCACAGATCAGCACACCGATGTTTTGACGTGGTTTAAACCCTCTTGAGGGAAACACTCCACGGCCCCGACCAAATAGCTTCTACGGGATAATTTATTATGCAAAGAAAGAAAGTTACAAATGAGCTTCTCATAATCGATCAACTAAACAATGACCCTCGATGCTCTTTAAATAGAGATCATGGACCAATCGGGTGTTAAGCCATAGATCAAGGTTAGGTTTGATCTAAGAGAAGTTGAGCCATCAGATCACTCTATGTCGGGAACATATCGTGACCGTCGGATTAAGTATTTACAAATGCATACTAATGCATACTAAAGAAACACACTATCCCTATTGGATATATTACACAAGTTGATCTTAACTAACTCCTAAGTGCCTAAATATCCTGACATCCCCCCTTAAGAACAACTTGGGATAGGATTGAAGGATTTACAAAAGTGACACTATTAGGAGAAGGAAGGAGGCATTAGAGCCTATCCCCCCTTAATGACAAGTTCCTGAACTCCTAACATAGATCGAAGTTTAGAAAACTTCTCTTCTGTAAGAGACTTGGTGAAGATGTCTGCAACTTGATCATCTGTAGGGCAAAAGAGCACTTCAAGAACACAATCATGAACAAGATTTCTGATGAAGTGCATATGTAGCTCAATGTGTTTGTTGCGTTGATGTAGAACTGGATCTTTGGCAAGCTTGATGGCACTTTGATTGTCGCACCAAAGTGGAGTAGGCTGCTGCTTCTCGAATCCAAACTCTGAAAGGATCTGTCGAAGCCATAAAGCTTCCCGAATGGCATTAACTGCTGCTCAATATTCTGCCTCTGTTGAAGAAAGAGCAAGAGCTTGTTGTTTCTTACAAGCCCAAGTAATAGGTCCAGATCCCAGACTAAAAACATAACCTGCAGTAGACTTTCGATCATCAGGATCACCGGCCCAATCGGAATCAGTGAAACCAACCAACAAAGGTTTCCCCCCTATACTGTAATGAATCCCAAACTGAACTGTACCTCGAATATATCGAAGTATTCTTTTAGCTGCTTTCTAGTGACTTTCATGAGGTGTCTGCATATAACGGGAAACACGACCAACGACAAAGGAAAGGTCAGGATGGGAATGAGTCAAGTATAAGAGACTACCAACAAGCTGACAATACAAGGTGGCATCGACTTCAGGTGAAGTACAAGTGGCAGAAAGTTTGACTCCAGACTGTAAGGGAGAAGGGGCTGGTGTACAATCTTCCATGTGAAAGCGACGAAGAAGGTCACAAGCATACTTAGACTAAGAAATAAAGATTCATTCTTTGGTTTGCAGGACTTGGAGACCAAGAAAATAATGCAAATGTCCTAAGTCTGACATTTCAAAATTTTGTTTAAGACTGGATTTCACATGGGTTATAAGCTTAAGGTCACTACCAGTAAGAATAAGGTCATCAACATATAGAACAAGTATGATGAGATGGTTTCCTACTTTCTTGGTATAGACATTGGGGTCAGAATGGCATCTAGAAAAACCAATGTCAAGGAGAAAGTTATCCATTTTGGCATACCAAGCTCTAGGAGCTTGCTTAAGGCCATATAAGGATTTCTTAAGGCGGCAGACAAGGCTATAGTTATTCTGAACATATCCAGGAGGTTGTTCCATGTAAATTTTCTCCTGTAAATCACCATGTAAGAAGACAGACTTGACATCCATTTGATGGACTTCCCAGTTATGTAAGGCTGCAAGGGAAAGAACAAGGTGGATGGAGTTCATTTTTGCGACAGGAGAAAAGGTTTCATTGTAGTCAATGCCTTCAACTTGGGAAAAACCTTTGGCAACTAACATTGCATTAAGTATTTCAACACTTCCATTTGATGCATACTTAGTTCTATAGACCCATTTACATTTGACAAGTTTTCTTCCTTTTGGAAGAGGTACAAGAACCCAAGTATCGTTCGCCATTAAGGAACGATATTCTTCATCCATGGCTGCATCCCAATCTGGATTTCCGAAAGCTTCTGCAAAAGTTTCTGGATCATGATTCTCGGAAACTTGATCCAAAAGAGAAGAGGCTTGATGAAACTGAGAACATGTTCGACGTTGATCTCTAGGATCACCGACAAGATCACCAACTGCTTCACATGTTGAATGGACCCATCGAAGAAGCACTTGTGCTGGAGCAACTGGAGGAACATGAGCAGGCAGAGGTGGAGTTTCATCCTCACTGTCATTGTCAGAAACTGGAGTTGGAAACCTGTCAAGGAAGTTGGAAGAAGAAGAAGAAGGCACAAACACTGAATCAGGCTCGCAGGCCAAAGATGGCATAATCGTCGAGTTAGGCTCGCAGGCCAAGAGATTTTCATCAAATTTAACATCTCTTCTAATGATTATATCATGAGAATGTGGTTGAACAAGTCTATAACCTTTTACATCTTCAGAATATCCAACAAATATGCCCTTTTCACTTTTAGGCTGCAATGCTTTCCATTTTTCATCCAGAATGTGAGCCCATGCTTCACTACCAAACACACGGAAGTGACTTACATCAGGTTTAGTTTTACTCCATGCTTCTTCCGGTGTTATACCTTGTAATGCTTTAGTGGGGGTGCGATTAACTATGTAATTTGCACAATTAATGGCTTTAGCCCAAAATTGAAGACTTAGTCCCTTAGATTGGATCATACAATTAGCCATTTCTTTTAAAGTGCGGTTCTTCCACTCAGCTACACCATTTTGTTGTGGTGTATATGGAACAATGTGCTGTTGTTGGATGCCTTGTTCAGTGTAGAAAGTAGTGAACTGTTTGTTAACATATTGTCCTCCATTGTTAGATCTTAACTTAATAATTTGATGACCAGATTGTTTTTCAACAAGGGCCTTGTAGGCCAAGAACATGTTAAATACTTCGCTCTTAACTTTTAGGAAATAAACCCAAGTGCGTCTGGTGTAATCATCAATGAAAGTTAAGAAATATTTGAAACCAGAAAAGGAAGCAGATGGAGAGGACCACACAAGTCACTATGCACAAGCTCCAAGGGAACCGAGGCGTGCCAAGAGGCACGTTTGTCAAAACTTTCCCGATGATGTTTTTCGAGTACACAACCGGAGCAAACACCATCCCTGCAAGATACCATCGGAAGACCTGTCACCATATTTTCTTTACATAGTTGTTGCAATGAGCGATAATTTAAGTGACCAAATCGCTCATGCCAAAGTTTGCTCAAGTTATCACTATGAGCAACAAAAACTGAAGGGAAAGGTGATGACCCAAAGTTGTTAAACTTGTACAACTTGGTAATATCATCAACAATTTCGGTAGCTAGGACTTGTTGAGAATTTTTAAAATCCTTGATTACAACTTGGTGAGGTGTAAAGGTCATAGTTTTACCTTCACCAGATTGAGTGATCTGATAGACTGATAACAAATTGCAGGAAATTCTTGGAACACATAGTACATCACTAAAATGACCATTATCTATTGGAACTGTTCCAGCGCCTACAACACTTAGAGATCTATCATCACCAACAAATATTTGTTTGGTGTTACATTCATGCATAGTAGAAAAGATGGCTTGATCCTTAGCCATATGATAAGATGCTCCAGAATCAATGAGCCACTCATTTGAAGTAGAAGAAGAAGATGCATTATAAGAATATCCAGAAGCACAAAGGGCATGTCCATGAGAGGCAGATTTTGAAGGTGAATCTAGGCTGATGTGGTGCTTCTTCATTGCTGCTTCCAAGGCTGCCATCTTCTTGAAACATTTAGATTCATCATGATTATCTTTCCCACAATAGTTGTAATGACGCTCAGTCTTCTTGCCTTTTGGCTTGGATCCTTTGTCATTTTTTAAAGAAGGAGTTGACTGAGAGGGTTTTGGACCCTTGTTTGACTTATTATTGCAAAAATTTTGTTTCTTGGGAGGCTTGGACTGTTCTTTCTGTTGGGACAATAAGGCTTTCCCAGATGTATCTGCATTGTTGATTATTCCAAGATGAATGAGTTTATCTTGTTCTCTAATCAAGGAATCACAAAAGGATTCAAGACTAGGCTCTTGATAGCTAGTTGCATTCAAGGATGTTTTCATGGAGTAAAATGTAGATACAAAAACAGAATATGCAGGTCCAATTTTGGAAAGAATATGATAAATGCATTGTTTGTCTTCCCTCTCAATCTTACATTCTGCACATAAGAGTTTAAGAGTTTTGTACTGAATAATCTTGAATGCATGAAAAATCACTTGGATTTAAAGAAATCAACTCATTTTCGAGTTGGTGACCTCGAATTTCATTGTGTTTACCAAACACAGATTCCAACTTGTCCCAAGCAGCATAGGTTCATCAATTCCAGATATGTGGAATCGCAAATCAGTAGAGATTGACATCCCAATCAATCCACGAGCTTCATCACATCTATTTGCCCATTTTATTTTCTTATCATCATCAGTGGGTTCTTTTTCTTTCCCTGAGGTAATTCTGAAAAGTCCCCTACTTTGTAGAACATCCTCCATACGAGATTTCCATGAGAAATAGTTGGAACTGTTAAGTAGAATATCACAAGGGGCAGCCATATTTGTAAATTAATGGCTGTAAAAGCAGAAACCAATAGTCTGGATGTGAAGAGCTCAAAAAAATAGGCGGTTTCAAAAAAATGACACTGAAAACTCACTCTGTATGATGAAGTTATGCTTGAACAAAGAAAGTGTTGAAAATTTCCCCAATAGTGACGTGGCAGCTAGAGAATGTCCAACAAAAAAAAAAGAACCCCCCTCTTCGCAAGATGAACCTTTTGACAATCACTTTACAAGAAAGTTGCTTTAAGTGAACCACTTTTGTAAAATAAGTGATTTCACTTTTACAATGATATTACTTTTAAATAATGCAACAATAAAAAAAACTTAAGTGACTCACTTGTATTTTTATTTTTTATTATTTAAGTGAGATGCACTTTTACAATAAAATAACTTGAAAATAGAAATTGCATGCACTTTTTCTTTTAAAAGTAACTTCCTAAGACTTGAACTCAAGACCTATTAAGGAATAAAGCAACTTTGAACCAAGTGAGCTAGATTAAAAGGTATGTAAAATATGGGAATGAGGAAGGGTTTTTTTTTTTTAGTCTTTTTGCTCGGTTTGTGTGCTTGCCCTTTTTCCTACAAAACAAACCACAGATCGAAAAAAAAAAAAACTTTTCCACATTTGTGGAGTTAGATCTTGTTAGCTTGCACGGAAAGTCTACGTTTTCTCTCTGTTTCTGATTTGCCGAGATCGCGCAAGGTGCACAACAAAGAGCATACACAGCCGAGAAAAACCCTTTCCCTTTCTGTTTCTGATTTGCTGAGATCGCTGAAGGTGCACGGCAAAGAGCATACGCAGACGGGAAAGCAACAATCCAAACTAAAAAAAAATCTAATAGTAAAAAATGATGAAATATGAGATTTTTTTCTTTTTAAAAACAAAAAATAAAAAAATGCGTCACTGTAACATTATACCTTAAGATCTGATGAAATACGCATTTCTGGAGCAATCGGTAACTGTTTTCGATCAAACGAAAACTATTTACCAATGGAAACGATGCTCCGGATGCAATGGAACACCTCCCATAGCCCAAAAATACACAGAAATACTAGAACTAGAAACCCTTTCAAGTTTCGGCAATAACAGTTCAAGACCTAGATCATAACTGGAAGCGGCACTTCATAAAAGCTCTGATACCATGTTCGAGTACATAGGGTACTACCAAAGGACCGAACACTAAGAGAAACCACTTCAAACAAACAGATCACAGATCAACACACCGATGTTTTGACGTGGTTTAAACCCTCTTGAGGGAAACACTCCACGGCCCTGGCCAAATAGATTCTACGGGACAATTTATTATGCAAAGAAAGAAAGTTACAAATGAGCTTCTCATAATCGATCAACTAAACAATGACCCTTCATGATCTTTAAATAGAGATCATGGACCAATCGGGTGTTAAGCCACATATCAAGGTTAGGTTTGATCTAAGAGAAGTTGAGCCATCGGATCACTCTATGTCGAGAACATATCGTGACTGTCAGATTAAGTATTTACAAATGCATACTAAAGAAACACACTATCTGTCACGTCCCCACCCATCATACCAGTGCAATGGAGAGGATTGTGATGCTAAAACTGGGCAATTAGCCCCGATGCTTACTAAATAAAACATCCACATATATAAAAAGACAGGCATGCAGATGTACAAATTTAAGCAAACACAGCAGAAGTAAATCATGTGCAGAATTAACACACATCCAACATTTTCGAACATAATAAACATTCATATGGAGTGAAGATGGACATATGGAAAAGCATAGACATTTGCAAACCCAGCAGGGCTAGAAATCTGTCACACGTCCATCATGCATTCCAGACATTCAAGCTGTTCATGTCATAGGCATATTGTAATTAAACACAGTGGAATTAAAGTCATGTTACTATCTAGCATACACTTAGCATTTCATGACAGAAAAACAAATGAGAGTATTTATATTAACAAGTAGTCCCTGAGCAACCAGCTATGCTTCTGCAACGTTCCACCCAACCATAGGCCAGTGTGCTCTTCAATCTCTCAGAACCACTGCCACCCCCGAGTTGGGCATGATCTCCACAAGGAACTAGGGGACAACAGGGTCTTACATAGCCATAGATACACCAGAATCAGCCAACCAACCAGCAGCTGGGTTTCTGAGGCTGCTAGGAGATGGATGCATATAACAACAGAAGTATAAGTGTTGGGCATGAGAAAAAAAACACTTATATAGTGAAGTTCCCAACAATGGGTTTCTACCAGTTCCATAAAAACGTGGGCAACCAAAAACAAAAAGGAGGAAATGGGAAATCAACCCCAGGAGAGCAGACTCGTTTTCAGAAAAATGCTCATGGGCATTTCACGGGCAGAAACGGCCTCCATAACCCCAAAAATCGTGGCTCTCTTCTCCTAGCCACCGAGCTAACCAAAAACGAGTTTGCAGGCATGGAATAATGCAGGAAATGATGAAAAACATGAAGGATAAAACCCCAACAAGCTTAGACTATGTGAGAGGATGAATGCCATCGGTGTAGAATGGCTTTGGGCACCATTTCATGGGGGTTTTCTTGCCCAGCAAACCAAACTCGATTCCCCAGGTTGTTGTCTTGCCCATACACAAAAATTGACAGCCATACCTCTCCCCTCCCAAGGCATTAATTGTCTCAACCAATTCTTGGAAGAATTAATGATTGGGTGCATGAGACCAAATGGGTAGTTGAGAGTTCATGGGTTTCCTCAATGAAATGGCTTATCACCATGGCTCAAGGGTTTGGTTATTCCCCCCCCCCTTATTCCTTGTAAAGATCATGCCCCCATCTCTTTGTTGCATTGCATAGCTAGTTGTGGGTTTTTCATTAAAAATTGCATATTTACATGATGTACGATTTTTACATTGTGCACATCTAGCATAAGAACCATATGCATCTATTCTAATTGTCGATACATAAAACGATAAATCAATGGCGGGGCCTTGGCCTTGAGCTCCTCACCATGACTAAATGACAATATTTACATCATTTATAATATTAATGCAATAGGGTCAGGATGGGGATGTTACATTCCCCTCCCCTTGGAATAACACCATCCTCGGTGTTCCAACACTTCGGAAAATAAATACCCACTTTACATATGTCCAAAATTTACAAAATGTAGTAGGTTTGTCCTGCATTTCACATTTTTACTTGGGTTTTTCAGGACTAAGTCCTTTGGTCTTTACAAACTGCTCTTGCTGGCTGGGACCTTCTAGCTCTACATGAGGACATCGTTCCAAAACAATTCCTTCCTTTTCTTTTCCTTCCAACTGGTCCACGAACCTGGGGATTTTACGGTTGCTACCTCCTTGATATTCTCTTGTTGGGCAGTCACGGAGGCAATGATTTCCTCCACATCCTCAACATTTCATTGGCGGCTTTACCTTTTCCCGGTCCATTTCCTTTGAGTCTTCCCACCTGGAACGTTTCTTAATCAGACGATTGGATGAATGCATCTTCATTGATCCACTTTCCTTTCCCTTGCTGATTGCTCCCAGAATGCTTTTTACCTCTTTTTGCAAACGGATAGAGTCCTGCAAGGCCTCATGGTTTATCTCATTCTGTTGCCTCTGTAGCTTGAGCATCTCCCCAATATTTTCTTGGGTCCTGGAAATTGTTTGAAGAAGACTTTCAGCCAACTCTAATAACCCTCGGTCTGCTTCCATTGTAAATGGGCACAACTGAACACACTTTGCTTACTAGCAACACTTTCTTGTGCCGGATGCAACCAATTGTTTCACCTTCTTACCTGTGAAATTCATCATGGGAATTCTTTGTTAGGACAAGCATAACATAAACATTAAGATTAGTCAATTATTTTCCCAATTGACATGGAATGTCCATGCTTTATTCATGGGACTTCCATACTTTCATGCTTTCCCAACATACACATGAACTCATTCATGTTCATCCTTTTACAGGAAATTTACTATTTCAGCATTCACAATTCATCTCAAGCAATTAAACACAATCTATTTCAGCCATGATATGCACTCAACAATCTTTTGTTTTATAAATGCATCAATCAAAAGGAAAGAGAAGAGTAGGGGTTTCTCCCTCTTAGTCTTGTTCTATTATGGAGCTACTCCATCGCTGTGGTTTCATGCTCCTTAGTCTCTTTCACTTCAATGTGAATGCTTTAACTTTCCTTTCTTGGCTATGGCACTTAGTGTCTAAGGTCTGTATATGGATTTTCAGCTAGGGCACCCTTCCCATTATTGCCTATAGAGCCTTAGGCTGCTAGGATCCACTCGTATCCACTAGCACCATCTTTCATTACTGCTCATACTGAACTCTTTAGGACGGTCATGTGTCCACATGCATCTCTAGGATGCCTTCATAATCCTTGCTTCCAACAATACCTACACTCAACATTGAATTAATTGACATGTTTAGTTCATTTTCATAGGGTTTTTCTCTAAACAAGAGTTTAGGAAATCATAACCAAATCATACACACACGTATATTCATGAGCAAGAAGCTGCAAGATAACTGAATAATTATCTGTATTGGATGTCTTCACTTGATTCCACGGAATCCTTCTTTTCTTTACGAGCCTTGGATTTCCCATGAACACAATAATGAATGTTGGGCCAGCACGTAGGCTACTCCAAAATCATTTGAATAGGCAATTTCAGGCCAGTATGTTGACTGGGTTTATCAATCATTTCCTTTAGCAACATGCTAGGCCAGTGCTCCGACTGGCTTTATCAATTGTTTAAGGGGTGTTGGGCCAGCGTACACGCTGCTTTACCATATCAAGTGGTTAATTCCCAACTAGTCACTCTCTGGACTTATCAAGAACTTTATAGCGTTCAACCAGCTACTCCCTGGATTTCTTAATAATTTATATCACCCACTCATTTACTCTCTGGATTTACCAACAATTTATAGTCTTTCAGGGTCTTACCTTCCTGCAATGCCCAAGGTTTCCAACAAAGAAAAAATAGTGTATCAGCTTAGCTGTTAGAAGACTTATACCTGTAATCTTCATTATTCCAAACAAGACATAAATGAAAACGAATACTTATCTATATTGTGCATTTCCCCTCTGGTCCATAGGATCCTGCTTCGCTTTGCAAGCCTTGGGATCACCTATGGACTTGGATATAGTTAATGCTTAACCAGTACACCTCCCCATCGGCTGGATTTACCAAGCATTTGGTGGTGCCCAACCAGTCCCATACCTGGTTGGCCCTCTCCAGTGCCGAGCCAGCACATTCGTCTGGGTCATCAGCCAATGGAAGGAAACTGTGCCACCGACCATTATAGGTCAAGGCTGTACTATGGAGCCATAGGTATCTCAGGGTTCCCAGTCAGTCTTCGGCACCCGCCCTCCCACTGCTGTCCCAATAGAGATCTCAGGGTTTTTAGTCAGTCCTCGGCGCCCGCCCTCCCACTGCTGACCCAATAGGCATCTCAGGGTTTTCAGTCAGTCCTCGGCGCCCGCCCTCCCACTGCTGACCCAATAGAGATTTCATGCCTTTACCAATGTCACCACACCCCTTGCACTGTAACCCTTCACACACATCAACTCTTGGTTTATACAAGGACGCCACTCCTTCTCTTGTGCAAAACGGTGGTTCCTTTTAGGAAATTTATAGATGACTTTCTTGACTGTAGGTTAACATGACCCCTACTCACACAAGGATGATACCTTCTCTTATTACACAACTCTTCGGGCCTTTACATCCCTTATGGTAATATTTCACGTGAGCATAGAAAGGTTTCCAATTCCCATACAGTCTCCTTGCGTACCCTTCTTCACTTTGCCCTTTAATGTGTAGTATCAATCTACATCTGTGTAGGATGACAACACAAGAAGGATACGCAAGCTCATCAGTATTGTTGTTCAATTCTTAACCACATTCCATATCATTCACTACCAAGTATTGAAACACCAGGAATGCATCCATTCCCTTAGGGTGTAGTCAATATTGAAAACCCTATCATGACCCAACACCAGAAAAGGTGTGCACCCCCTTTTCGATGTGCGCCATGTAGGCCCTAATCATACTCAAGCAGTTTGCAATGATATAAATAAGATAGAGCATGCTTTGCATATTAACCCTAATAATTTAGACATGCATGTTCTTGTCTAGGGTCACAGAATACTCATTCATTTTGCATATGTGTCTCACATGCCTTCTGGGCATAGCTTTACCATCTCACTTTCATGGTTTACCGACATGCGGTTTGGTTGAGACATTATCAATGGCGTTTCACCCGAAACCCATTTCCAAAGCATGGGATCCTTCCCATCTAGTTTGGCTTCTGCAGGCCATCACACATGGTCTTCCTGCCATGTGTCATCATGGTACACTTCATCAAATAGCCACACAGTCAACAACATTTAGCAATAAACTTCAAATATGATTGTTTCATAACCAATCAATAACATTAAAAATTAAATTCAACATGAATTTTACAATTCTGTCTCCTACAGAAATTGATTTGCTTAGCAATGAGGCTATCCTCATATTGTTTGGCTCTTGTTCATGGTAGATTCCAATCTTTATCATGGACTTATCCATATTTGCCATGCCCAAAGCAATCTACCTGAAATCTGAAACTTCAATCAGCCAAATGCTTTGTAAGTTTCTATGCATCTAATAATTTCATTGATGCCACAGTCACAGAAGCATTTTAATATCACCAAAACCATCTACTTCCCATGAATTATTACCATACCAGAGTTGCATGGCTCGATCTCACCATTTTATGCAATTATTCTCTTGATCTTCAGATTGATAATAGTTCACCATTCCATCTATTATCTAATTGCAATGAAACATACATCACACTCATGCACTCTCACAATGCATCTCATCATGTGCACCTATATCTATGCATGCACATTTACATCACTGACATAATCTTTTAATGTGTATTCCATCAATGCATAACCACAATATTGTGCATAATATCTTAATGCACATTTCCTCAATGCTACCTTGCATTAAGTTATGAGTATTATGCTTTCAACATAATTCAAACATAGTTGAAGGAATCTTACCAAATCCTCTTTCCTCATTCATGCAATTTATGCACCAATAACCATTACATGTATGGCTGTCATTTACATCACTTGATGTTACCTGATCAGTTGGCCTCTTACCAATGCTACACAGTCCTTTTTCCAACCTCATGATCATAGGTTTGTTGCACCATCTTTCCTCATTCATGCAATTTATGCACAATTCATCATCCACATCTTCAACCATGCTCTTTGTTATCTTTGGTCCTACATCCAATACCAACATCAATAGTGATTATCAACCACAATATTTTCCATTAGTGGTTCATTGCATATGCAGACTCCATTATTATACCAATATGCAATATCCTATTTATGCACAAGCATTTCCATATGTACTATGCAATGTTTGTTAAGATGCCATCTAGTGCATATACATCTATGTAATCCCTTACATTTTTAACATTTTTATGCCATATGAAAATTTCATAATCATAAGTATGATAACAAACAAGGGTTTAAGGAATTCTTCCCTTTTTGATCCCTCATCGTAACATGGAATTCCTCTTCCATATCATGCAATTGTAGAAATTGCCCATATTGACAACAAAATTTGTTTGTCAAAACAGCCGCTAGCACTCTTCTGCACTAAATATCTATGATATGTGTAGACCTCATTCAAACTCTGGTCATGCATCATTGTTCCCTGCTGGATAAGCTTTCCAATGCCTATCTTCATGCCCCATTCCAACATCAGGTGTAGGAACTGCATCACTTCAAAAATGACAACTTTCACTCCAATTCTGCACATTTTACACAGTTGCATTTTGGTCCAGAATGCCAACTTTAGCCACCTGTGGAAGAAAATCTATGAGGAAGCACAAAAACTTTTATATCGGGCGAAGTTATACCATATAACAAGGAACACTCAGCAATTCATGGATTTCAATTCCGATGCACCATTCATCTTCTATGAATTTCTGGGTTTTACTACTACCCACTTTTCACATTTTTCCAAAATTCCAAATTTTGGGCTAAAAATGGCTATCTCCCAAACGGTGCATTTCTGGGAAATCTTTGTCTAACGGAAACTATCAGTCTTAATGAGAATATGAAATGTCTAGTTCAGTAAAATTTTTGATTCCCGCATCTAGGGTCACTTTTACTGTCCGCCAGCTTTTCAAAATCCCGAAAAAGTGGCCTGGAACAATGTTTTTTGGCCTTCTTGCTCACCCCGACTCCACATCCTTTGGATTTTGGCTCCAAGATTCTGAAGTTAACACTGTGCCTGCTTCATGGCCACGCCTGCTCAATTTCAGCTCAAACCAATCTTCTGTCAAGCCTCGGGACTCCGTCCTTCAAAAGTCACTATTCCCCTTTTTTCTGTCAAATCGGAGTGTAATGGGCTCGGGGTCTTCACTGGTTCTTTCATGGCCTCCGGCAATGGCCTCCGAGCCCCACAGGAATCATCCCATTCTGAGCTTGGATGCTCCCTCTATCCAAAAATTGAGTTTTCGTCACTTTACTCTTCTTTTTTTTTTCGCACTGCCGTTGCGGGCCAGTTCTCCGAACGCTTCCGCAATTGCGGGGCGATTCACCGAACACTCCCGCAATTGCGGAGCCATTCGGCGAATGCTCTCGCAATTGCGGAGCCATTCGGCGAAGGCTTCCGTTGCGGAGCCATTCGGCGAATGCTCCGGCAACTGCGGAGCCATTCGACGAATGCTCCCGCAACTGCAGAGCCATTCGGCGAAGGCTTCCGTTGCGGAGCCATTCGGCGAAGGCTTTCGCCGTTTCGGAGCCATTCGTGGAATGCTTCCGTCGTTGCGTGGAATGCTTCCCCGGTTTCGGGCGGTTTTGTGGAATGCTTTCGCAATTGCGGAACGATTCGCCGAAGTCTTTCGTAGTTGCGGAACGATTTGCCGAAGTCTTCCGCAATTTCGGAACGACTCGCCGAACTCTCCCGCGTTGCGGAACGATTCGCGGAATCCTTCCGCAATTTCGGAAGAGAATTCCTTCCGAAATTTTTCTTTCGACGCCAAACACTTAGAAAATTTTCTGCTTTTTCGAAGCATTTCGCCGAATTTTTCCGCGTTGCGGGACAACTCGCGGAATCCTTCCGCAAATTTCGGAAGAGAATTCCTTCCGCAAATTTTGGAAGAGAATTCCTTCCACAAATTTCGGGGCGACTTCCCAAACTCCTTTGCGTTGCGGAAAAACTCGCGTAATGCTTCTGTAGTTTCGGAGCAATTCGCCGAATGCTTCTGCAGTTTCGGAAGACATTCGGGAATTCTCTCCGAAACAGACTTAAACGAATTTTCAAAACAAATTTTTCAAACAGACTTAGGAAAAATTTGAAAACTTTCTTTCTTTCAGAGATGACTATAATTGGATTTTGCCCATAGAGGCCCAATGCTGCAACCAACAGCTTTGATACCAACTGTCACGTCTCCACCCATCATACCAGTGCAATGGAGAGGATCGTGATGCTAAAACTGGGCAATTGGCCCCGATGCTTACTAAATAAAACATTCACATATAATGCAGATGTACAAATTTAAGTAAACACAACAGAAGTAAATCATGTGCAGAATTAACACACATCCAACATTTTCGAACATAATAAACATTCATATGGAGTGAAGATGGACATATGGAAAAGCATAGACATTTGCAAACCCATCAGGGCTAGAAATCTGTCACACATCCATCATGCATTCCAGACATTCAAGCTGTTCATGTCATAGGCATATTGTAATTAAACACAGTGGAATTAAAGTCATGTTACTATCTAGCATACACTTAGCATTTCATGACAGAAAAACAAATGAGAGTACTTATCTTAACAAGTAGTCCCTGAGCAACCAGCTATGCTTCTGCAACGTTCCACCCAACCATAGGCCAGTGTGCTCTTCAATCTCTCAGCACCACTGCCACCCCCCGAGCTGGGCATGATCTCCACAAGGAACTAGGGGACAACAAGGTCTCACATAGCCATAGATACACCAGAATCAGCCAACCAACCAGCAGCTGGGTTTCTGAGGCTGCTAGGAGATGGATGCATATAACAACAGAAGTATAAGTGTTGGGCATGAGAAAAAAACACTTATATAGTGAAGTTCCCAACAATGGGTTTCTACCAGTTCCATAAAAACGTGGGCAACCAAAAACGAAAAGGAGGAAATGGGAAATCAACCCCAGGAGAGCAGACTCGTTTTTAGAAAAATGCTCATGGGCATTTCGCGGGCAGAAACGGCCTCCATAACCCCAAAAATCGTGGCTCTCTTCTCCAAGCCACTGAGCTAACCAAAAATGAGTTTGCAGGCATGGAATAATGCAGGAAATGGTGAAAAACGTGAAGGATAAAACCCCAACAAGCTTAGACTGCGTGAGAGGATGAATGCCATCGGTGTAGAATGGCTTTGGGCACCATTTCGTGGGGGTTTTCTTGCCCAGCAAACCAAACTCGATTCCCCAGGTTGTTGTCTTTCCCATACACGAAAATTGACAGCCATACCTCTCCCATCCCAAGGCATTAATTGTCTCAACCAATTCTTGGAAGAATTAATGATTGGGTGCATGAGACCAAATGGGTAGTTGAGAGTTCATGGGTTTCCTTAATGAAATGGATTATCACCATGGATCAAGGGTTTGGTTATTCCCCCCCCCCCCCTTATTCCTTGTAAAGATCATGCCCCCATCTCTTTGTTGCATTGCATAGCTGGTTGTGGGTTTTTCATTAAAAATTGCATATTTACATGATGTCCGATTTTTACATTGTGCACAGCTAGCACAAGAACCATATGCATCTATTCTAATTGTCGATACATAAAACGATAAATCAATGGCGGGGCCTTGGCCTTGAGCTTCTCACCATGACTAAATGACAATATTTACATCATTTACAATATTAATGCAATAGGGTCAGGATGGGGACGTTACACTATCCCTAACGGATATATTACACAAGTTGATCTTAAGTAACTCCTAAGTGTCTAAATATCCTAACAAAATGATCCCTATCAGATTTGGAATACACTGTAATTTCATCCATGTAGATGACCACAAAACTGTCTTTCTCATCACCAAAGGCTATGTCCATATCTCTTTGAAAAGTGGCTCCAACGTTTGTCATCCCAAATGTCATCTTAGCAAACATGAAGTTCCCCCATGGTGTGGTGAAAGTAGTCTTCTCCTGATCTTCTGGATGTACCTTAACCATATTGTATCATGAAAAGCCATCCAACATGGACATTCTTTCTGCCCCAACAACCTTCTGTAAAATATGATCCAACTTCAGAAGATGATAATTATCCTTTAGCGATACCCTATTCAGGTTCCTGAAATCTACACACAGCCTAATCTCTCCACTTTTCTTTCTGATAGGAACCAAGTTGACTACCCACCGGGATAATCTCAGAGAGACTATATGTTATTGTATTTTCTCGATCTATGAGGACAAAGATCAAGGTCCCTAGTCTAAATGATTCATATCTAGAACAAAATGGGACAAATTGTACAAACCTTCACCTAAGTCAATAAAATAGTAACAATGGATGAGTATATAAGATACATAACACTGATATAACAACCATTGTAATGATCCAAGAGCAACTGCGATCCAGCTTCACACGCAAAATAACCCGCCAAATATTGGAATGAGACAACAACAAGTGAAGTAAAAAATATATAATTGGCCTATGCGAGTGACCAAGGAATATCACAATACACCATCAAGAACATCAGATGTATGAGAATGAAAATACAATTGTATTCACAAAGATAGAAAGATATTATAACCGTTTAGGCCTTGGTGTTGTAGCTTCTTTCCAATGAGTTCTTATTTCTCCAATGAGTCACTTTCACATTGAGTAAAAAGCTTGAAAAGTCTAGAAGTCTAGAGTAATTCCTCTAGCATTTTCCTACTACCAACTCTTCCTCCCCTCACCGATGGCCTGAAGGATCAATTTATAGGACGATGTGGATAAGGAGAGGTTGAGAAAAATGTGGGTATTGGATGAGATATGATCTCCCTCAATGGTGGAATTTGATCAAGATCCATAAAAATAGGAGGGAAAGGTGATTATTCGATGTCGCTCTGGAAACTTATCGAAAACTTAGTTTTTTTTTTTTCTTCGTGAAGACATAGACGCGACCTGTACATCGAGCGAAATGCACCAAATGAGCTCGAAGCGTGTTGACATGAATGCAAGTTTCATCATCGATGTGGGTTGATAGTGAAGCAGACTGCATCGATGGAATTCGACGAATGTTTCTAACAAAGCAAAGCGTGTCAAAGCCACTAAAAAAGTTAAGTTGCAGGGAAAACTAATCGGAGCTCATTCATCATGAAAGTGACTTCAAGTATCATGGCAAGTCAGGATAACAGGGTTTTGTACGGGTGATACAAATTCCATGTAATGGATTCCCCCCCAAAGTACGAAGCTAGAGAAAAATGATAGGTGGTGTACTTTGATGTGACTGTTAGAGAGAAGAACCATCGGTCAGAGAACTGAAAACGACGATCAAAGGATTTGCAATACAAGTTATGACATTTATGCACCAAATATCTCACTAACTCAAGACATGGATGCCGAGTCTCAATCCTATAAAAGGGAGTGAAAATGACTCATTTTACCATTCTAACTTTGTTCTTTTTACCAAGGAGGGTAAAAACCTCTTTGTAGTAGCAAATTTGTGTTGAATATTGTGGACACTCTAGGCTGTGGATTTGAGCTCCGTCAACTTGAGGTAACATTCTTCACCTTCTTATTTCATTTTCTAAGCCGAAATACTACAAATTTCATGTTTTTTTATGGGTTTTGTGTTGTTTATTGGGCCTAAAATGTGTTCCCTGGCCGATGTGACCTTCCTTTTCGGGAACCACATCATGACCGATTGACGTGACTCACGAAAAGTACAGAAAGTCGATGGCACACTGTGGGATAAGTCGGGTCGCGCCGGCTGTGAAAGGCGACCCAAAAGGAAAAAATTATGAAAATTATTTGGATTTTCTTGGAGATGAAGGGTTTTTAACCTTTTTCTTTGGTCCTGCAAGTCTTCAAGAAAATAAAATGATGCTAGAATGGAAGGAACGAGACCACGAATTGGATGATTTGGAAGGATTACATGATTCCAATACAATCCTAGAAGTTCAAGAAGGCAACTTAAAGAAATTCTTCCTTATTCCAAATATGAGAGACCAAGTGGATTTGTTGGGGTATTTAGCGGATATGTGGGACCTTGATAAACAGTATTTATGAGTAGGATCCCATATCCTTACCCTCTAGATAGATGACATTTATTTTTTAACCAAGATTTCAAGGAGAGGGGATCTATCCATGATTACTGGGTAGAGCGGAGGTGATAGAAACATGGATGAGCTGATCAACTAGTATTGCGGGCCTGGGATTAGGAAGGCTTCAGGGAAGATCCTAATTGCACAAGTCCGAAATCTACCATTGAGGATTGTGCTCTTCATAGTGGTTCGAGTAGTGAGGACTAATTCCCACCATCAGGAAACCAATTATCAGAGGTTATGTGCCATAGCATGCATGGAACCTGCTGTGTTTAACTAGTGTGAGAGCCTCCTGAGAATCATGAAATATCAACTGAACAAGTGCCAGACATGTAGAACTAAACAGTTCGGTTATGGGTCTATTTTGGTATCCTTATTTATGGAGCGGGTTCCTCACTTTCTCCCTCAACACATAGAGATAGATAGCCCCGATCCATGGATCTATGCATGAAGAGGTGGACTAAGTTTTTTGGCCGTCATGGTGGTTTGATCCATAGTTATGGGCCAGATTTCTTCCAATGGATGTGCAGGCATCTCCTTATGGTATAGGATTATGCCTACGTAGGCACGAATTTCCGAGGAGATCCTGATTTTGGTGCTACCATAGGGGTTAGTTTGGTGATACATAGGTAAAAAAAGATACTCATGCTCTTTGAAGTATTTATATATCTTTTTAATATATGATTTTTTTGGTGTACTAAGACTTCTTATGTTTTACTAATGTAGATGTGGGGCCAGAGAGGCCACCTGGAGATTTCCCTATACAACGACAAGGAGAGGGTAGGGATTCTTCTACTCATGACTAATAAGCAAGATACATACTCGCGGAGACCAAGGAGAACTTAGAGAGGTTGACTGCTGACATCCCATAAATGTCAGTGGATGATCTGCCTCGTTGGTATCAGTGCCACATGGTGGGAGTTTCTGGGAGTATTGTACGTCTACTCCGTCAGGTATGTCATGCAGGGATATGCTATCACAAGTGCCATGACTAGCCCCATTATCTATATGTAGTGATGTATTAAAATCCATGAGATTCATAATTTTTCCATGATGATGTGCTGAAAGCTATGAGCTTCAATTTTTGTCTTAGTACTTATTTGTGTAACTTTGATCATAATTAATAAAAAAGAGGTTTTATATACAATGTGTGTATGGAAATTATGGACCTCATATATGTTGCTTACATATATATAATTTACATGTTATGCTTGTTAACAAAATGTTTAAGAATGCAAGATGTACTAATATAAAATGAATTTGGCCAAGGAATCAGCAACCATATTCATATGTCTTGGAATATGTAGGTATTGAACAAGCTCAAAAGACCTCTCAAAGAGACGTACACATTAGAAAATACAGAGTAATGTAGGGTTGTGGATAGTGTAGACCCAGTTTAGATGGAAGACCACCAGTTGGGAATCCAAATAGATGACAATGTGGTCCACACCAAGGGAATATGTGTCGGTTAACAATCCAATCATCGCATGATACTCGACGATGTTATTAGTTGTAGGACCTAGGAAAGTTCCTCCCAAGTTTATAAGTTCACTGGCATGGGAATAGAGTACCCAAGATGCTGAGGCAAGGTTTTGAGTATGCCGACTAGAACCTTCTGCAAATCCTGATTAGGTTGTCATCTGCGCATTCAAGTAGAATATGATATAGGAAGTCACGATGGAAATGAGGATTTGCAGTCATGGAAGTCATGGAAGTCACGATGGAAAAGAAAAATTCACACCATATTTTACATACATCATATACAAAATGTACAGGGTACTTATGCAGGATTTCTATAATCATAGTACCTCTTGAGGTAGATACCATTTCTAGGCTCCCCTAAGGGTATCCCACCATAGTCAACTAACACGTAGGCCCCTTTTTCTAACACATGTTTCACGATGTAGGGCCCATGCCACATGGACTCGAACTTACCTGCCCCATTTTATCATGTTTTTGGTCATATTTCAAGACCATATCACCTTCTTATGTGCCTCATTGGAGAGAGCAGCATCACGACGGGTTTCATCTAGTTTGGCTAAATATAGGAAGCGTTCTTCTTCAACCATGGTGTTTGGAAAGAGTTCACCGGCTAGTTTCAAAGATGGTATCTCACACTCTATAGGTAATACTTATTCCAATCTATATACTAATTGAAAAGGTGTGAACCCGATAGCATTTTTTACGGAGGTTCTATATTCCCAAGGGGATGAAAAGAGCATTAAGTGCCAATTTGATCTATGGGTCCCTACCATACGTTGTATCATGGTTTTCAAGACCTTATTGATGGCCTCTACTTGACCATTCACTTGGGGATAGTAGGGGGTTGAGTGTTCATGGAGAAAAGACAATTTGGTGCTCAGTTCAGTTATCATTTGGTTCTGGAAATGTGAGCCATGGTTTGTGACAATGGCTCATGGAACCCCAAACCTAGCAATAACATGATTGAACATGAAGAGTCCGACAATTTTTCCATATTCATTATATGTAGGCATAGCCTCGACCCATTTTGTGAAATAGTCAACAAATACAATAGCATAGACATGCCCCTCAGTCGAGATAGGATTACAGTGAATGAAATCTATGCCCCATTTAGGAAAAGGGGCCGACGGAAATAACTAGGTGTAAAGGGGCATGATGAGTGCGCTTTTTGGAATGAAAAAACTAGCAGGGAGGACACTTCTTAACGTATTCCATGCAATATTTAAATATGGATGACCATAAGTATCCAGGGCATAAGATCTTTTGGGTTGTATCCATCCTAGAGAGGTGACTGCCACATGCCCCTAAGTAGTAGTCATTCAGAACATGCTCAGCCTCCTCATGAATCAAACATCGTCGTAAGATTGAATCAATGCCACAACGATATAGGGTGTCACCGATGATTAGGTAATATTTGGCATGATGGAAGATACGGTGATAGTCATCACGAGATAGGTGAGGCCCGAAGCATTGTGTTTGGAGATACAAGGTGATATATCCATACCATGGATCAGCGATACTGATAAGGAACAATGACTGATTGGGAAGAGAGTCAATGGGCTCAGAGTCTTGATCAATACGTGGAAGATCACAAATTATCTCCACGAACACTAATGAATTTTTGGATTTTTCCTTTTCAAACTGTAGATCGAGTTCTTGAAGAATCACGATCTAGCGCAAATATTCCCCCCCTAGCACTTGAAGAGTTAAGATGTGGTACATAGGGTTGGAATTGGTGATGATAGTGGTAGTACGGATTAGGATGTAATGATGAAAATTCTGGACAGCGATGACAGCTTCTAGAGACAACTTATCAACATGTAAATATCGAGTTTCAGAGTCAATAAGACCCTTACTAAGGTAATAAATCACATGTTATTGTTCTTGCACGTTGTTATCTTCTTGCACTAAAACCATACCAATAGTTGAGGTAGAGGTAGCAAGATAAATGATATAATCCTTGGTATAATCAGGTGGTTGTAACGTAGGTGCATGGGTAATTGTGTTCTTGATATTGTCAAATGCACTTTGGGCGTAGTCATCCCATACAAAAGGGATGTCCTTTTTTAACAATCGCATATAACCCTGTGTCTTCTCCGCACAATTACACATGAAATGACACAAGTAGTTTTACTTCCCCTAGAAAATTTGAAGTTCAGTGATGTTCGATGGTGTGGGTAGGGATAGGATAGCCTCTACCTTGAGGGGATCGATGCAGATCCCATCCTTTGAGACGATGAAGCAAAGGAGACATCCAGACTCGACACAGATATGCATTTGTGAGGATTTAGGTGGATGTTATAGAGTCGAATTATGAGGAAAACGATCGTCAGATGATCGATGTGAAACTCACGATGATTGAATGAGTTGGAAGATCATCGAGGTAGGGATCCAAAAAATAATTAATATCATGAAAGGAATACAACATAGCTTGTTGGAATGTGGAACCAACATTTTTAAGGCCAAAAGGTAATTTGCGGTACGCAAATGTACCCCATGGGAATATGAATGCAGTATTGTGCTAGTCTGTTGTGTGGATCTCAATCTCATTATAGCCAGAAAATACATCCATGAATGAGAAGATGACACTACCGAAAAAATTGTCAATGATTGGTTGATAAATGGGGCAAGGTAATTGTCCTTGGGACAAGCCTTATTTAGATCCTTGTAATCAACATAGATTTGATGGTTCCTTGCTTTTTTGTAACATGAATGATATTAGAGACCCAATCTGTCAAAGGGATGGGATAAATGAAACCTTCTTTCAACAACTTTTCAATTTTTGCTTTAATTTCCGCAGTATTTCAAGGGTGTACTAGAAGTATTTTTTTCCTGATAGGTTTTGCATCGAGATATGTTTTGATCTCATGGAAAGCAATAGTAGGACCAATCCCGAGAATTTATTCATAGCTCCATGCGAATACGTAGTGGAATTGTTTGAACAAGGCTGTATAAGTTTTGATTTATTTAGAAGAACAAGTTTGGCTAATATGGATATGTTCCACGATGCCAGGTTTCGCCGAGATGTCAATGGTAGTGCTAGGTGTAATGTTTACCAAATTACCTTCGGTTACCATATCCCGAGTGAGAATAGGATACTGAGGGTTAGAAGTGACATCCATTGAAATAATAGTTTGAATCGCATTTTATATCGTGACTAAAGGAAGGAGGAAGGTCGATCGATGGTGATGGTATTCCAATGGAAGCTCATCCAAGCTCATAATATCCATGATGGATTCATCGGAGGGGAATGTCTGGAGGAGATTATCCATCGATGGCAAGGACAAGTTAAACCGAGATGGTAGAGAGCATGGGTCTAATGCCACCAAGTGATGGTCATCAGGTGAATCAGATGATGATTGGATGGTATCATAAGTAGCCTCGGACAGGTTGAGAGGCATCTGAGCTCCAATCGAATCAATGCCAATAGGATCAGGAATAATCCAAGGATCCACTGAGTTAAAGGAAGAGATCATGTTCACCATGGAAATGTGTGATGGGGGATTAGGCGCTTGAAAGAATCCCATCAGGGATGATATTTAAGGAATCATACCCCCACACTCTCATATATTTGCAAAGAGGGACATTATCCGCATGATGAGTTGTTGTGTCTGGTGTACAAAGATCTAATTGGTTGATAGTGACAATTTTCCCTTGATGGTGGAATTGCACAATATGGAAGACAAAATATGCGACCGCAGTCATAGAGTAAAACCAATTTCGACTAAACAATAAGTTGTAATCCAATGGCGTTGCGGCTAATTCCACGTTAATGGAAATAGTATTTCCTCCTAATTCAATGGCTAAGGCTTGTAAAATCTTGTGTGGTTGGAATCCACATCCGTCAAATGCTTTCATAGTGGTAGGGAAACTATTTAGTTCGGGACAGCCAATGGATCTATAGCAGGACAAGTACATTACGGAAGTAGAGGCTCCTTAGTCTAAAATAATACGATGGATATTTTTCCCAATGACATTGGTAATTATTTGGGATGCCAGTTGATGGGAAAGCCTCGGCTTAAAGTATTCCAATATAAACATGATGGTGTTAGGTGATTTTGGATCCATTGATCCAATAGCATATAGAAGAGTCTACTCCAATTAATGCATGTCTTCTCCCAATTGTGGAAACTTGGTTCCTGCAGCCCTCCTTAGACATCTCGGGGGAGACCTCACTCACTCTGTGGGTGTTGCTAGAAAGGGTAAAACCTTTATGGGCCGATGCTTAAGGGTGTCTGGTTGGTGTTTGTTGACAGCAGTGTGGAGAGAACCCCTATCGACATAACTGTGTCAACAAGTGAGAGGATATGAGAGGATATTCAGGTGGCAAGTTTTGTATTCTACGGGATATCCTTAAGGGTTGTTCAGCAAGAATGGCTAATGAAAGTCTCTTCCAAAGAGTCTTCTAAAAAAAACACACTTGAAGTCCTACTCAAGTTAAAGCCGCAATCAAAATTATATGATATGTGGGATGAAGAGTTGGATCCTCACCGGAGTGTCAAGGTGTCGCAACTCGTGATATACCACAGGGTCCAACAGTAATAATCAGCCCAATATTTTAGAGCACTAACCAAGCAGGATTAGGACCGTACCCATGACCCTATTACTCAACTACCTAACAGTATGTGCATAGTAGCTCTCCGAGTGCTATTCTCGGTGTATTGAATTGTCAAGAAAACCAATAGTTGACTCAGATGGTTTTAGGATCCAAGTGGGGTCTCCTGATATAAACAAGGTATGTGGGATATCCAATCCATAGTAGTGGTGTGTAATGCACAACCGTTCGACATAAGCCTTCCTATATACCGTCGAGTACATGAAGTACCTTTCTATATACTCATAGGTAAGTGAAAGGCCATTCGATATACCAACTAGTATGTAGAAGAACTACAATCCCCCGGGATGCAGTGTAGTAAAATAACTACAACTACTACATTTAAAGACGTCGGAACATGTCTCTAACCTATCACATGAGTTTCTAAACATTTTAACTTAGACTGGTGCTTGATTTTATCTTGTACGGTTAAGTGGATGCATGAAGTGTAGACTCGAACCAATATGCATGAATAAGCTAAATGAGATGCAAGTATTTTATTTTTCAATGAAAAATATCTAAGGAAAGGAGAGAGACCTTTCTTCTTTTGTTGAAACAATCAAAATCTACCCCAAAACACAATGCTATCCTTTCACTTTTCTTCTTGAGCAAAGCCAAAAACGTAAGCAAGTGACACTCTTTCAATCAAATCCAATGATACCAAAAATAACACCAAAGCAAAAAAATTGTTTTTGTTTTTCTTTTTCAAAAGAGACTTGATGATGCAAATCAATAATAAAATAACAAGGAAGCCTTTCAATTTGTAAAACAACTCAATTTGGAACAAAGAATCAAAGAGTTAAAAGGATGATTTAAGAGATCTTTAGAATATGCATTAATTGTCAAAAATCCTTGAAAATGTAAACTTCATGATTGTTATAAGAATTCTTCCTTTTTCCAAAGACTTTTTAAAGATCAAAAGGAAAAGAACATGTAAAATTCTAAGCTCTTTCAAGTTTTTCAAGCAATTATCCAGGATGCAAAAAATGTATTTTCTCAACAAATAAAAGCATTACACTTCAAATAATGGAGAAAATGAAAACCCAATCGCTTCTAACACTATGTTCAATCAGATCCAAATATGACTCTGCTCACTTTGAGAGAGCTTTGCAACTTTTGAAAATGAAAATTATTCACTCAAGCAATCAATCCCAATGATGTTGAAATCCAAACCACACTTACACTAGAAAACGTTGGTATGACAACACACTTTTAGAGGTTTACAGACTTGACACATACCATATTAGAGGCTCCTACAGGTCTACAAGACTAGTCACACTTGCAAGAGAATGAACTCACTCTATGCAAAGCAAGTGATTGCTTGACTACAAAGACTTTATGAGAAAGCACACTATTCCAAATTTCAATAATGAAAGCAGGGTGGAAACACGAAGGTGGGTAACACTTTGGTGAGAATCGGCGGGGGAAGAACTATAGCGGAGGTTATTCGGCCGAACAAGTTTAATTATTTGGACGAATAATCTATTTATTCGGCCGAATAATTAAACTTATTCGGCCGAATAACTTTGTATTTATTCGGCCGAATAACCGTTAACGGGCCACCGTTAGACATAACGGTGGCCTCGAAATATGTGCCTTATTTTATCCGGATGGAGGAAACTCACGGCGGTGTGTACAATTATTCGGCCAAACAATTATTCGACCGAATAATTGTTCGGCCAAACACTTATTCAGCCGAATAATTGTTCGGACGAACACTTATTCGGTCGAATAATTGTTCGGCATAAAAGCTCGGTCCCAGCCCCTCACCCATCACTTTCTCTGGATCCCGTGGACCCCTGTGGCGCTGATAGTGGCCCTTCCTCTGCGTCATCTGTCCGCCCTATCCCCTGTTTGCCACCCGATTGGTCGCTGGCGTGTGTCGTTGACTCGCCACCCTGTGCGTAAGTCCGTTGTTCGTCGTAGCCCCCGCCTCTCCCATTCGTTTGTCAGCCAGCTTCCGTTCTCGCCACCTGCACGTAAGTGAGGTTCCGTCTTTCCTGCGCATTTGTATTTTCGTTTCGGTCGTTGAACGCGATAACATCTGCAGGAGTTTTCTGGTTGTAGAGTTATCCAGCGGACGGTTGAACATCGTTGAGGTGCTGCAGCTGGCGACAGATCGACACGGTGTGTGCAGAGGTAAAAGGTTTCATTTTTTGCTTTTGAAAATGTGTTTTTCTGTCTTCAAGTTTCTTATTGAAGTTGTTATTGTTATTGTGTGTTGTCTTATTTAAGTTGCTGTTGTTACTGTAGGTCTTTCATTCCGTCTGCCACGGCCGCTTTGTTTTGGGTGTTTCAAATTCGGATTTGCGTTGTCTTCGGCCAGATTTCAATTTGCCTGCTTTTGTTTTGGCTGCGTTGTAGAGGTAAGGAGAATTTATTTTTGTAATTCTCTTCCATTTTTATTGCCTGCAATCGTTTCGTTTTATTTACGTGTCGGTTGTGTCCATGGACAGAGTCCATGGACTCTGTCCAATGGACTCTGTCCAATGGACTCTGTCCAACTAGGCAGAGTCCATGGACTCTGTCCAACTGGGCAGAGTAAATGGACTCTGCCTATTTGGGCAGAGTCCATTTACTCTGCCCAGTTGGACATAGTCCATGGACTGTGCCCAGTTGGATAGAGTCCATAGACTCTGTCCAGTTGGGCAGAGTCCATGGACTTTGTCCAATTGGGCAGAGTCCATGGACTCTGTCCAGTTGGGCAGAGTCCATGGAGTGTGCCCAGTTGGGCAGAGTCCATGGACTCTGGCCACTTCCGCAGAGTTCTTGGAATTTGGTCGAATTGAATGTCGAAAATGATTTAAATTTAAATATAAAGAGGAATATTGTTAGTGTTAAGTTGTTTTTTCAAATTGTTGTATTTGGCTGTGTTTAGAAATGAAAATTAAAGTAGGACAGTAATTTTATTTGGAAATGACATATCCTATTTATATATAGGCTTGTTTTATTCATGAACTCTGTCAACATGTCTAATTTGACAGAGTTCATGAACTCTGTCAACATGTCTATGTTGACAGAGGTCATGAACTGTGTCTGTTTACAGAGTGCAGAGATCAATATATTAGTTCTATTACAAACTGTGTGGATAGATAGCTTAGATAAAACCAAATTTTAGACAATTAAACTCTATTTTTGATAAAACAAAATTTTAAATGGACTTTAGGTACAATAGAACTATAGACATGAATAGGCTTTAATTTAGATGTACTATAGTAAGTTTTATGCAATTGAACAATAATAGTCGTAGTCATTTTATAAAATACTAGGTGATATTATGCCACAATGGTTTTGAGTTTTATTCTAGTAAAGGTGGTGATTTTGGTATTATGTTTTCCTTTGTTTGCAACATGGTAGACTTGGAGAACATAATACCAAGAATCGTTACCGTTATCAGATTGAAATTAAAGATCATTGTCGAACATGGCCAATTTGGGAAACATGTCATTTAACTCAATCATAATACTATGAACAGTAATTTTTTTTTATTCTATGGAATAATGAGAATATTTGTAGATATAATTTATGTTTAGAGTATTAAAATATCTTGTTTAAATTATTAGTTTAAGAAACTGAAAACCATTATCAAAAATGGCAAATTTGGAAAACATTTCAACTCAAAACATAATACATGAATTGTCAATTTTTATTTTATTTTGTGCAATAATGAAAATATTTTCAAGATGTAATTTATGTTTTAGGTATTAAGTTAGGTATTAAGAAGTTAAAACAGATTCATGAACTCATTCT
Source organism: Larix kaempferi (assembly GCA_027924585.1). Classification (NCBI taxonomy): domain Eukaryota; kingdom Viridiplantae; phylum Streptophyta; class Pinopsida; order Pinales; family Pinaceae; genus Larix; species Larix kaempferi. The sequence goes on from BSBM01000841.1 coordinate 10,782,543, forward strand.
TTGACATAAAGAAATGAACCCATTACTTAGTACTTAACTATATTGGTTCCATTCATTTTAAACATCAAAAACACTTAGAAAATTGGTACATTAATTCATCAAACATCTAACAATATTAGCTATACTCTTTTTGAAAACTATTAGATGATAAATTAGGTAAATCTAGGTACTTGTTAAATAACTTAGTCTCTTTAGTAGTTAGGTTTTAGAATTCATAGAATTAACATGTAGGATTTGAATATGTAAATAGTTGATATTTGTGTTTAAGTGTAGGCATTATATATCAAATGGAAAGAGATGATTCTTTGAGGCGAAAGCATAGGAGGTCTTCACAATCTTCTGGGGTAGGTGGTACGAGTATAATCGGAGGTTGTCAACCTCCCCTCGAGACTCTAATTTATTGTATAGTTCGCATCGACGAGGTGAAAGGGGTACAAATGATTCCCCTATATCTTCTGTGGGAGAACGTCGATCTCGACTCTCTATTGGTATATGAATATCGATCTTTTAACATTTATATGCAAATTGTCTTTTTGTGTGCGCAAAATTTGTAGTTGTGTTTAAACAAAACTTTATTTTCATTTGAAGCAGAGCATGGTTTGGAAGATGCTCGTAATTCTATAGGGAGGGAGACAGGGCAAGAAAGGGAGACGGATGACAGTGCAGAGCAAGGTTCTCAAGAGGCTCACCATTCTACACGAGGTGATGATGGTCGAGCTAGGACGCAATATGTTGAATTAACTGAGGGTTGTACACCCATTACAACATATCCATCTGATCTACCTCGGGAGCTTCCATGGGAAGGTGGTGATCATCAAATGACTCTTGAAAGATGTAGATCCCACTATGACAAGTTGCAAAATGATTTGTCTACTATGGATCTCCCTCCAGAGAGTAAACAAAGTTTGGATATTGTTTTGGTATCATTGCAAAACTTCATTCAGGCATATGAGAATCTCGGACCAACTACAGATGGTTTTGTAGATTTGATGCAAAGACGAAGGGAACAAGTGATGGGTCCAGACAAATGGGATGTTGTGAAGGAGAGAGTGACAAAAGAGCAGGCCAAATCAATGTTTAATTTCAAAGAAGGTTTGAAAAAAGAAATGTTGAAAGTGCAATATTTCAAGCATCCTCATCTTGCACATCTACTTTATGATCGGTTTCTTGCAGCCTATGGTCGATTTCCATGGAACGATGAGGTTTCTCAATATTTTGCTAGATTTTTTTATGCTGAGTTTTTTTAAATATGAAGCCAGACTATACCGATGTTCATTCAAAATTTTATGGAGTTGGAAAGGGTCGAATATATGATCGAGAAGGTGCGCTTAGAGATCCTACAAATCTTCGACCTCCACCCCAGATATCTCGTCCACCTGGGTTGGTGGCATTAAAATCAGAGATGGAGCCCACATCTCAACTTGGGACAACCGCAAGGAATTTTGTTGGCGATGGTTTATCGTCAGTATTAGTGGGAGTAGATGTGGGGTTGGTTAGAGAAAGGGCTTGTTCTGCTATTCGTCAAAAGTTTGTTTATAAAACTGATGATGAGATAGATGGAATGAGCATTGAAGATCTCAGGGCATATGCGAAGATTTGTTGTGACTTAGCGGCAAATGTTATATCCAATGACACATCGAGTTTGGGAGAGGTTTGTTGACTATGATATGATTTGATTTTAATTAAATATTTTATTTATTTTGAATTGATTTTTTTTGTTACATTATAATAGGTACATTATGTAAATGTTTAAATTGGTTTCAGTTTTCAAGAATGATGAATGAACATTCTTTCCACATTTCAACTAGCGAAAATCTAGAGAGAGAGGTACATATTTATTATTAAAATATTTGTAATTATGTTTGAATTTGATATATATATATATATATATATTATTTTTTGAATGTTAATTTAACTATGCATTTTATTGTTAATTTGAATTATCGATGCAGGTTTCTTTAGATACGAACTTTATAAATGATTTACCATCTATTGTCAGCTAATGTTTTTTAATCTTTTTGTTTTAGTTTTAAGTTAATTGGCATAGTAATTTTTTTGGTTTGCATTATATGTTTTATTTATTAATACAATTTAAATTTTAGGGTGGAGATATAGGTTCTTTGCTTAATGCAGCAGATATTGGTAGAGAGGTAATTTCATTTAGTGCTTTAATTTTGTTTACTGTTTTAATATTTTAATTTTTGTGGATTTAGATTTATGAGATTCATAAATTGATTTTATATATGTTGCAGCTTGGGTCTCTCAAATATTTTGGAGGCAAAGGAAAAACTCCTTTGGAGGATGGTGGTGGACAAGCATTTGGAGAATTTGATGTAATATTGTTAATATTTGAATTGTTTTTTGATATATAAGTTTAATATTTTAATTTTCTGATTATAGTTTAAATAATTTAAATGATATTCATAATCTTTTTTTACACATGTTGCAGGGTGGGTTGAGTCCAGGGGGAAGCCCGAGTGGAGGATAGCATGGTGGACATTTTATTTTTATAGCATGGTGGACAATTTTTTTGTTGTTGATATGCATCTAGATTGGAAACATTTGTTTTGGACATGTTGAGGAGGTTTATTTTTTGACTAGATATATACATATATGGGTACCTTGAACTTGCATGTTCATGAGTATTTTTTTGGAGATTATATACATGTTTTTTGAACTTACATATTTTGTGAATCTTGGTTTTTAAATGATCTAGTTTATTTTTGCTTATTTGACATATTTGGTGTGATTTAAAGGGTTTAAAATATGTATTTGCATGTTTAAATGAATGAATGAATATGTAAAAATGAATGTTAAGAACATGACATTCTTGAATATTATGAAGTTTAAGAAATATTATTTAGGAAGTATAAAAATGGATAAACATATGTTTAAAGTTCATAAATGAGGAAGTTTTGATTGAAGTTTAAGAAATGTTATTTAGGAAACTTTTAAAAATGGATATTCACATATAGGTTTAAAGTTTATAAATGAGGAAGTTTTGATTGAAACATGAAGGAATGATAAGATTGAATATATTAAGAACAAGAATGTTATCTTTGAATGTTAGGAAGTTTAATAATTTGTTAGAAGTTTTGATAGAAATATGGATGAACCAGGAAGTTTAAAAATGAATGTTAAGAACATGAATGTTGTCTTTAAATGTTAAGATGTTTAGAAATGTTAGAAGTTTTCATACATGGATGAACCAGGAAGTTTAAAAGTGATAATATGTTGAGTTCAAATTTTAGAGATGTTAGGAAGTTTAGGAATGTTTGAAGTTTTGATGAAAATATGGATGAAATATAAAGTTTAAAAATGAAATTTAAGAACATGAATGTTATCTTCAAGGATGTTATGAAGTTTTAGGAATGTTAGAAGTTTTGATAGAAATATGGATGAAATAAGAAGTTTAGGAATGTTACAAAACTTAGGAATGTTAGGAAGATTATGAATGTTATATAAGTTTTGATGGAAATATGGATGAACTAGGAACTTTAAAATGAATGCAAAGAACACATGAATGTCAAATTTTTGAATGTTATAGTTTTGAAAGAGATACATGGAGGAATTAGGAAGTTTAAAAGTAAACATATGCTGAGTTTAAATTTTAGGGATGTTAGGAAGTTTATGAATGTTTGAAGTTTTGATGGAAATATGGATGAATTAAGAAGTTTAAAAATGAAATTTAAGAACATGAATGTTAACTTTGAATGTTATAAAGTTTTAGGAATGATAGAAGTTTTGATAGAAATATGGATGAAATAGGAAGTTTAGGTTCATGTTATGAAATTTAGGAATGTTAGGAAGATTATGAATGTTATATAAGTTTTGATAAAAATATGGATGAATTAGGAAGTTTAAAATGAATGTTAAGAACATATTCAAATGTTTTAAATGTTAAGAAGTTTATGAATGTTAAAAATTTTGATAGAAATATGGATGAACTAGGAAGTTTAAAAGCGAATACATGTTAAGTTCAAATTTTGATATTATGGATTTTTAATTAATTTAATTCTTATTTTCAATGTTCAGGTACATTTGATGCGGCTGAAATCATGGCAAATGGGGGTAACGGTTTTTTGTTTTTTAATCATAAGCAAAGATTACAGGATTGTGAAGTTTGTGTTAAATTAGAGCAATGATTTTAAGCAACAATTTGATGAATTTTCATCGATTTGTTGTAAATAATCATTTCTCTAATTTAGCATAAGCTTCACAATCCTGGAATTTTTTCTTGTGATTAAAAATCAAATGATCATTGTCTCCATTTTCCATGATTTCAGTTATGTGAACTTGCACAAGCGATATTTTAAATTAAAGATTTGGGGCGGAGAGTGGCGACAATTACAGATTTGTTAGATCTCATCATTTAATTGGTCTAATAGACATATGGGTCCACGTGAATAAATTATTTGAGACATCTAATTAAGAAAAATTTTATACATTCAGGTTTTCGTTACCAAATAATTTTATACAAGCGATCATATTTTAAATTAAAGATTCAGGGCGGAGAGTGGCGACAACCACATATCCGTTATCTCATCCCTTAAGTGGTCTAATAGACATATGGGGACCCGAATAAAGTAAATTTCAAACAGAATTAAGTCAAAAATTTTACACATTGAAGTTTTCAATATCAAATAATTTTTGAATTCAAATTTCAGCATACTAGAATACAATTATTTAAACTTTTATATATTATAGTTCTTTTCAAGATTATAAACATAAAAATAAAAAAATATATTGTACACATTTGACAATGACATCGACAAAATCATTGATCTATTAATTTTAAATATATAGTTTTAAAAACATCGCAATGGAATGCTGTCTTCAATTATCCGTTCATGGTCATATTTGGACAGTTTCCATTTTTTATTTTTTAATTGTTTTTTCGATGGAACTTGAACCAATTTTATTCGAGATGCACATACTAAATGGCTATATTGACAACATATGACATCAGGTTCATAATCCTGAAAGTAGACATAATTTTGAGTCATATGGGTTTGCTGAAAAAAGTAGCCCTTTAAAATGATGGATCCTCTCTCGTATGTATATCCGTTGTCATTGTAGTCTTCCAATAACTTCATTTTTCCTTCAGTGCATCGCATCAAATAATACTTCACATTTTCGTCGTTGTCGACAGGTGCAATCACAGCAAAAACATCTCCTGTGCAAATTACAATTGATGTCAGGATTTTTAATTCAACTAAATTGACTAATATACATGTGTATAAAGTGAATGACGAATGAATAATCGACAAAACAATGGTATTTGATCATTACCTTCTCTAACGAGATCTGAAATTCTGTCATCGTCAGATGATATTGCTATATCTTCTGATTCTAATTCTTCTATGCTTGCTAGTGGCATTTTTCCTTTAGGATTAATTTCTGTGTGTTTCCAATGTTTCATGTAGTTGTTCGTTATGTTTTCACAAACTTTTGTAGATTCAATATTTTCAGTGCAAATATGGCAAAATCATGATTGCTTTCTATTGTCAAATGCATAAATGTTTTGGAATGCTTTTGTTTGAATAGAGTGAAAATCTCTAGTCCCTTGTATGGTGCTAGCGTCACAGGGTATTGATCTATTTATATCTTGGATTCCAACATGCCAAAAAAACCTAGTAAACAAATGACAAATTTTGATGTTAGGTACATATACTTTTTTTTAAATTGACTATAAAATATAAATTAAAACATTTGTGTGTACATACCTGCGCACATTTTTTGATTGTTGATTATAATCATGGTTTAGATGTAATTCACACCATTGGACAACCTCTGCAGCTGAATGGAATCGTGCAGAACTATGGTTCATTTTCCATCTTCGAAGTGCTCTTTTTACGCATGCTCCTGCACCATCATGTTCACCTTTTCCATGACCAGTTTCAAAGAAATTCCAGTGATGTTTAATGTTCAATGCTTTATGAAGTCGACATAACCAATAAAATGATCGCAAAGATTTAAATTGTCCGGCACATCCATCTGACCATATCCAATGCTCATTGAATTTAATGTTACGTTCCTTTAGTGAATTGTAGAAAATACTTTCAATACAATGCTGAACAAAATGTGTATCGTGTGTACGATTGTCGCTGATATAAAAGTGATATTCTTTAATCACATCTCGATTGTCACACGTGCTTTCAATGCCATCAACATCCTGTTGAGAATGTCTATATAAAACATGGACGAATATTGAAACTTGGTCAGAATGATAGTATTCACTCTGTATCTCTTTTTGTGCAGCAAATGTATAATTTTCTGCAAAGTCAACCACTGACAAAATTGTTCCTGGTGGAAAAATTTCATGAGACTGTTTGAATTGAAGGTCTTGCCATCGTGCTCTATGTGAATGATTGGTGTATTTATAAATTTCACTTTCGAATTTCTTGAGAAAATCTGCCACACCTATTTTATCTTCTCGTAAATCAATCCTTTTGGAGTGTACATCACTAGTACTTGTAATGTATTCATATCTTTTCCAATCAACGGTGACATTTGACAATGAGTGATCATTAGTATCGATAGGATATTTATTGTGGTATAAAACCAAATTTCCACAACGATTACAATGTTTTCCATTGACACATTTTTTATTATAAAATACTTCATCGTGATTTCTCTCACATAGGGTTTGAGATATGAATTCACGTATTGTAGGTGGAGGCGGTGAATTTGTCCAAAACATTTTACCAAATTCAAGAAATGTGTCATAATATAATTGGAATTGTACATGATAACGACAACAACATGTGTCACGGATAGTAATAGGTCTAACATACCATGGTTTTAGTTGCACAAATGTAGTGATTGACACATTAATTCCACGATGATCTTCCTTGAATTTATTGAACAGTTGTACTTGTGTCATATCCATTATATGTTTTGGACTGCTTACATATACTCCTCGTGATACTCTTTGTCGTATTACATCTCTTGAATTTGGTGAAACTTGAGCATGTGTCAACCAATATTCCCGTACAATATCTGTAACCCCTACTTGTTAAGTTTAAACCAAATAGCCAAGCAAGATCACTGAAAGAAGCATAATCAAAAGATAACACACAATATATCCTGGGAAACCCTCATGGGGTAGAAAACCCAGTAAAGCTTTCCTCAATAAGATGATCAACCAAAATACAAAGATGTGCTCCTTCTCCTTGACTCCTTAGCAGATCTCCTCAACTAGTGCGCACTATTCCACAAGTGAGTGAATGATCTAATGAGGAGTTCACCTCCTCTATTTATACTTGACTTTCAACTCACTAAAAGACTGTTGGGGCCGACCTCACCTGGAGAAGTCTAATAACCCCTAAAATATAACTACAGGGCCGACCCACACATGGTGGGTCTAATAACCCTAGTTAATATCAACCCCTGGAGGAATAAACATCTCCAGATACATAGTAGGGTTACCTCGGAGGAATGAAACATCTCCGGAATAAATAATGTACAAATATAATATTCTTAGAAGTTACAATATTCAACACTCCCCCTTAACGAGAAGGATATTATAACAATATCTGTAGGAGCAAGGAGTCATTTACTACATCATCTATATATCATCGGAAGCTTTCTTCAATTCATCATCATCAGTAACTTGACTAGTTACTGGAACATCAACATCGTCATCAGCATCGTCGTATGATCATTAGTATCGTCATCATACGATCATCAGCATCGTCATCACATGATCAGTAGCATCGTCATCATACGATCATCAGCATCGTCATCACACGATCATCAGCATCGTCATCACACGATCAGCAGCATCATCATTATACGATCATCAGCATCGTCATCACACGATCAGCAGCATCGTCATCACACGATCATCAGCATCGTCATCACACGATCATCAGCATCGTCATCACACGATCAGCAGCATCATCATCATACGATCATCAGCATCGTCATCACACAATCAGCAGCATCGTCATCACACGATCATCAGCATCGTCATCACACGATCATATTTACAGGATGATCAATCCTGCTCTCTTTAGGACATGAGTCCATGGATGATGCAATCCAGATCAAGTTCCAGGATGATCAATCCTTATCACAGCTACAGAGCCAGCCCTGTTTCATGCTGGATGTATCACAACTACAGAGCCAGCCCTGTTTCATGCTGGATGTATCACAACTACAGAGCCAGCCCTGTTTCATGCTGGATGTATCACAACTACAGAGCCAGCCCTGTTTCATGCTGGATGTATCACAACTACAGAGCCAGCCCTGTTTCATGCTGGATGTATCACAACTACAGAGCCAGCCCTGTTTCATGCTGGATGTATCACAACTACAGAGCCAGCCCTGTTTCATGCTGGATGTATCACAACTACAGAGCCAGCCCTGTTTCATGCTGGATGTATCACAACTACAGAGCCATCCCTGTTTCATGCTGGATGTATCACAACTACAGAGCCAGCCCTGTTTCATGCTGGATGTATCACAACTACAGAGCCAGTCCTGTTTCATGCTGGATGTATCACAACTACAGAGCCATCCCTGTTTCATGCTGGATGTAACCTAGAGTAATTCTAGGATTTGTCACGTACATTTTGAACCGAGGTCCAGGGACGATTCAATCCCCTCAACTGTCCACTAAGGAATTCATTCTCGGAGACCTCACGTCTACGGCTCTCTTTAGGACTGAAAGTCCAGGGATGATCCAATCCCCTCAACTGTCCACTAAGGACTTCATTCTCGGAGACCTCACGTCTACGGCTCTCTTTAGGACTGAAAGTCCAGGGATGATCCAATCCCCTCAACTGTCCACTAAGGACTTCATTCTCGGAGACCTCACGTCTACGGCTCTCTTTAGGACTGAAAGTCCAGGGATGATCCAATCCCCTCAACTGTCCACTAAGGACTTCATTCTCGGAGACCTCACGTCTACGGCTCTCTTTAGGACTGAAAGTCCAGGGATGATCCAATCCCTTCAACTGTCCACTAAGGACTTCATTCTCGGAGACCTCACGTCTACGGCTCTCTTTAGGACTGAAAGTCTAGGGATGATCCAATCCCCTTCACATGTTCACCAAAGCAGAACATGTATCCTCATCATCAAAACATGTATAATCACAACATGTATAACCACAACATGTATCAACATCATCAAAACATGTATAACCACAACATGTATCAACATCATCAAAACATGTATAACCACAACATGTATCATCATCATCACAACATGTATAACCACAACATGTATCATCATCATCACAACATGTATAACCACAACATGTATCATCATCATCACAACATGTATAACCACAACATGTATCCTCATCATCACAACATGTATAACCACAACATGTATCAACATCATCAAAACATGTATAACTCTATCATCAAAACCATGTATACATCTATCATCAAAAGTATGTATACATCTAACCATCAGAAATATCTAGCATGTATACATCTATCATCAAAAGCATGTATACATCTAATCATCAAAAGTATCTAGCATGTATCAAAAGCATGTATACATCTAATCATCAAAAGTATCTAGCATGTATACATCTATCATCAAAAGCATGTATACATCTAATCATCAAAAGTATCTAGCATGTATACATCTATCATCAAAAGCATGTATACATCTAATCATCAAAAGTATCTAGCATGTATACATCTAATCATCAAAAGTATCTAGCATGTATACATCTATCATCAAAAGCATGTATACATCTAATCATCAAAAGTATCTAGCATGTATACATCTATCATCAAAAGCATGTATACATCTAATCATCAAAATAAATAATATAAGAGTCCTAAATCTAAATAATTTTAAGTGAATAAGAACAGAAAAATAGGTAACCTCATCATTGATGAGATAGGCTGGTTTGTCAGATACTGAGCTACTCCCCCTTTCGAGGAGGGTTCTTCTGAACTACACCAAGCTTGTCTCGGAAGTGTTCAAACTTTACTCGAGACAGAGGCTTAGTCAGGATATCAGCAATTTGATCCTCAGTGCTTATGTACTCCAGCTTGATAGCTCCTTTCTGCACCATATCTCGTATATAGAAGTATCGAATCTCTATGTGTTTTGACTTATCATGAAATACAGGATTTTCAGTCATCTTGATGCAGCTTTGATTATCACACATAATCACAGTGGGGTCCATTTCTAAGTCAAACACTCCAGATAAAAGTTTCCGAAGCCATACTGCTTCACAGCTAGCAGAGCAGGCAGCTATATATTCTGCTTCAGCAGTACTGAGAGCCACACTGGATTGTTTCTTGCTGAACCAGGAAATCATGGCAGATCCAAGACCATAACATCCACCAGAGGTACTTTTTCTGTCTGAGACACTTCCTGCCCAATCAGAATCTGAGTAACCATGTAATCTGAGTTCATGATTTCCAACATAAAATAGGCCAAAATCTAATGTACCTTTTAGGTACCTCATTACATGCTTTGCAGCTATTAAGTGAACCTTTCTAGGTTCTACTAGATACTGACTTAGGGTATTTATAGAAAAGCATATATCAGGCCTAGTATTAGTTAAGTACATCAATGATCCAATGATTTGTCTATATAAAGTTATGTCCACTAGTTCTGAAGAATCATTAACTAGTAACTTTAAGTTGGAGTCCATGGGAGTGGCCATGGATTTACACTCCAACATATCAAATCTTTTGAGAATCTCCACAGTGTACTTACCTTGATTTAGAAAGATTCCTTTTGGTTCTTGCCATACTTCTAAGCCTAAGAAGTAGTGCATCAATCCGAGATCTTTCATCTCGAATTCTGAAGAAAGCTTCTTCTTGCTTTCAATAATCTGTTTCTCATCTCCAGTTAGAAAAAGATCATCTACATATAACAGCAATATAACTGGTTCATCATCCATCACCTTGAGATAAAGATTTGGGTCAGCTTTACTTTTAGTAAAGCCCATGCTAGTTAAGAAATTGTCAATCCTTCCGTACCAAGCCCTTGGAGCTTGTTTCAACCCATATAATGCCTTCTTCAATTTGCAAACATGAGTTCTTCCATCATTAACCTCAAACCCTTGAGGTTGCTCTATGTATACTTCTTCTTCAATTACACCATTCAGAAAAGCTGTCTTAACATCCATTTGGTGTAATTTCCACTTCATCATGGATGCAAGTGCCATGATAGTTCTAATTGAAGTATACCTGGCAACAGGTGCAAATGTTTCTTCATAGTCAATTCCCTCCTTCTGAGAGAATCCTCTGGCTACAAATCTTGCTTTGTATTTTTCGATGCTTCCATCCGCGGCATGTTTTATTTTGAAAATCCATTTGGAAGAAACCACACTTTTATCTTTCGGTTTGGGAACAATATCCCAAACATCATTTTTCATTATTGACTGGTATTCTTCAGTCATTGCTTCTACCCATTCTTTCTTTTGAGCTGCTTCTTCATAGCTAGTAGGTAGTTGATCCACAAGGTCACACATTAAGGCCATGTAGTTGGATACCAATTTTGGCTTCTTCCTTTCTCTAGTGGAGCCTTCAGGAGCACCATATCTTTCAGCTCCTTGAATAATGTCTCTAGCCCATGCTGGTCTTCTCTTCCTGGATAAATCTGCAACAGGGGGTTCTTGTGGTTCCAGCATGTCATGATCCTCTGGTGTAACTTCTTCAGGGATGTGAACAGTCTCTGAGATCCTGGGTGATGAATCTTCTTCATAAACTTCTTCGAGTTGACACTTTCTGGATTTCTTGAGAGCTGCTTCCTCATCAAAGGTTACATCTCTACTTATTTCTATATGATGGAAACCTGGTATGTAGATTCTAAAGGCTTTGGAAGTTTCACAATAACCAACAAACAATCCCTTCTTACCTGAGGGATCCAACTTGGTTCTCTTTTCTTTTGGAATGTGGATGTACACAGGACACCCAAATATTTTAAGATGACTTACCTCAGGCTTCTTACCTGTAAACACTTCTTCTGGAGTTTTGAGTTCAAGGGCACTGTGAGATAATCTGTTTTGCACATAAACTGCTGTTTTGGCTGCTTCAGCCCATAAGTACATGGGAAGATCTTGGTCATGTATCATGGTCTTCACAGCTTCCATGATTGTTCTATTTTTCCTTTCAGCCACTCCATTTTGTTGGGGATTGTAAGGAGTAGTTAGTTCCCTTCTAATTCCAGCTTCTTTGCAAAAGTCCTCAAAATCCTTTGAGGTGAATTCTCCGCCATTATCTGTTCTGAGAGTTTTGATTTTCTTGTCTGATAGATTTTCTATTAGAGCCTTGAACTCTTTGAATTTTCCAAAGACTTCATTCTTACCTTTCAGGAAGTATATCCAAGTTTTCCTTGAATAGTCATCAATGAATGAAAGATAGTATTCAAACCCACTTAAGGAAGTGGTGGGCATAGGTCCACATACATCTGAGTGTATGAGCTCTAAAATGTTCTTAGTCTTTGTTTCACTCTTTGGAAAGGGGTTCTTGATATTTTTCCCTTTCTTACATCCTTTACATGAGCCATCATGATCAGCTTTCAAATCTGGTAAACCTATGACTACCTTGCTTACATAGGGTAAGGCTTTATAATTGATGTGAGCTAATCTTCTATGCCATAGCTCACTGGGGCTAGAGATCTCATGTGCAAGGGCAGCTTCTGGATGGCCCTTGAGTTTATAGAGACCTCCTTCTTCTTCACCAATAACAACTGCATCTTTAATTGTCTTTCCTTTGGACCACATGAGTACTTGTCCATCTATGAAGGCTACTCTAAAACCTTTCTTATCTAGTGCTGAAATAGAGAGAAGGTTCTTCTTTAAACCTGGTACATATAAGATGTCTTTCATCTTCAAGGGTGTTCCAGAATCTAGCTTGTAGCTAGCTTCACCAATTCCTTTGATGGGATATTGGTAATCATCTCCTAGAGATACCTTTTGAGAGGAAGACTTTTCTTCAAGATTTGAGAAGGTCTTCCTTTGACCTGTCATGTGTTTGGAGGCACCACTGTCAATTAGCCATGTATCTTCTCCAGGAGATACAGATCCAGAGAGTGCAGAGAATAGAACATATTCTTCTGGATCTTCTTTCTTCACCTTGTTTCTTTTCCTTTTAGGCTTTACCTCTACCTCTTCTTCTTCTTCATATTCTTCCCCTTCTTCTTCTTCACTATCATTTTCTGCCATATGAGCATGGTGTCTTTTGTGGGCAAACTTCTTCTTTTGTGAGGGACAAAATCTGGAGATGTGTCCTAGCTTATCACAGCTATAGCATTTGATTGTGGAATAATCTCTTACTGGAAATGGTCCTTTTCTCCTTTTAGCGAAGTGTTGAGACCCTTTGTGGTCAACCTTCTTGAGATGACCTGTTCTTCTTCTTCTGGTATGGGTGGCCAAAGCTTGGTCATCTTCTTTGAGAAGAGCTTCTCTGTTGGCAACCCTAGCTTCTTCTTGAACACAATCCTCCCATACTATATCAAATTTCATGCTTTCTTTCCTAGCACACATGGTTTGTATGAAGGATTCCCAAGATCTAGTGAGGCCATTAAGAGCAGTCATCACTAGTTCATCCTCATCAAGAGTATCACCAATTGCATCTAGTTGTTCCTTGATTTGATAGACTCTTGAGAAGTAGTCTTGAATGGATTCTCCTTTGTGCATCTTGGTACTCTTTAACTGAGTCCTTAGATTCATCTTCCTATTGATGTTCTTTCCTTCATACATTCTTCCTAGGGCATCATACATTTCCTTTGGAGTCTTCTTGGAAGACACTTGGGGAATCAAGTGATCTTTAATGGAATCAGCTATGATTCTCTTTTCCCTAACCAGATCCTTCCTGTGTTTCTCTTTGGCTTCATCTTCTTCTGGTTCTGCAACTTCCTCCTTGACATAATGAGCAAGATCATTCTCCTCGAGAATTAGACCAATTCTGTATTTCCATGCTCGGAAATTCTCTATGCCTTCTAGCTTGTCTTCAAGCTTAGTATTTGGAGCCATCTTCTCTTGGGGGAGTCCAAGAGACAGAATAGACTTACCTGGAAAGTTACCTTTTACTTTTCCGGAATCTGGAACAGAATTTTATCGCACTTTTGGTAGAATTAGGGTTTGAATTTCCCGGAGTTCTACCCAACCAAAAAGTTCGATCTATAGCTCAAAAGAATGCTCTTGAGAAGAGCTACCCAGCCATGTAATCAGAAATAAAAAATTACAACTTTTTTTCTGAAACCAAAATCTGACGTATCGCACTTTTGGTAGAATTAGGGTTTGGAATTCCCGGAGTTCTACCCAACCAAAAATCAATAATACCAACTTTGGGCTGAAAACCCTAACTTTACCAAAAGGAGAGAGAGAGATAATCTTACCTTGTGAAAGATGTCCTATTCAGTCTAGCTCTGATACCATGTTAAGTTTAAACCAAATAGCCAAGCAAGATCACTGAAAGAAGCATAATCACAAGATAACACACAATATATCCTGGGAAACCCTCATGGGGTAGAAAACCCAGTAAAGCTTTCCTCAATAAGATGATCAACCAAAATACAAAGATGTGCTCCTTCTCCTTGACTCCTTAGCAGATCTCCTCAACTAGTGCGCACTCTTCCACAAGTGAGTGAATGATCTAATGAGGAGTTCACCTCCTCTATTTATACTTGACTTTCAACTCACTAAAAGACTGTTGGGGCCGACCTCACCTGGAGAAGTCTAATAACCCCTAAAATATAACTACAGGGCCGACCCACACATGGTGGGTCTAATAACCCTAGTTAATATCAACCCCTGGAGGAATAAACATCTCCAGATACATAGTAGGGTTACCTCAGAGGAATGAAACATCTCCGGAATAAATAATGTACAAATATAATATTCTTAGAAGTTACAATATTCAACACTACTCCCATTCTATCTTTGTAAGGCTGTCTACAAATAATTGCCCAGCAAGCAAGTTCATCATTTTCATCTATTTGCATTCTGAATTTGCTATGTCTGTATAATGTCTTTCTTGAGGTTCCAACTGCTTTTGCTAGCTGTGTTGTCAAACGTTTTTGTTTAGTACTAGTCGAAATAATTGCTGTATGAATTGCTCTTTGTGCAGCACTAATGTCTTTCTTCCTAGATTTTCCAAACTTTTTTATTGCATCACCTATATTTTCCATCACATTATGTTTTAATTTCGACTCTTTGGTCGCCTTGTGAATACCCAATAATGATGTAGCATCTTCTAACTTCTTGGTCACTAATAAACATCTCAAAATTTGTGCTTGTCCTGTTGCTGAATAATTCTTCAGAACATCATCATAAATTTTTCGAGCCCGATATCGTGCAGCGTGTATGGGTATTTTTTTTCCATATTTATTGCAATCAACGTTTTCTAACGTTTCATCATCAATGGTGAAAGTACCTATACATTGAAAGATAAATTTAATTTAAAACATGCATCCAAAAATACAATTCATTATAAAAAATGAATTTGGAAAATACATTCAATATATACATACCTGGTCCAATTTTTGGTTCTTGAACTCGATCTTCAATATTGACTTCATCGACATTAGTATGTAAATCACTATTTACATCCTCAACAATGGTTTCTTCAACTTCAATTTGTTCATCTTGTACTCTATTTTCAATTTCCATTTCATCGACATTATCATGTAAAACTGTATTTGTATCTTCAATAATCGTTGCTTGCGTTTCTGCAAGGCTTGCTTTGTTGGCATGATATTTAAGTTTTTTCTTTTCTCTATTATCATCATCATCAACACGTTTACGATCATATTTTCTTTGACGGTTTCTCTTACTGCCCATAATTGTTTAATCTATAAATGATAAATTAAAGAAGATCATCATTTTATTGTAAATAAACAAAATGAATATTTAAAAACAGTTACGAAATTTATGAACACATGAACTGAAATTTACAAGCCTTATCAAAATCTTATACTTGAGTCTTTTGAAGAAAAAGTCTTTGGAAACAAGTTTCCTTTGAAAATAACCTTTTTTGAATGAAATAAGAACTCTTTGACAATAAATCACCTTTGAAAAAATCCCATTGGAAAAGAATAAGAACACTTTCAAAATAAATCTTCTTTGAAAAAATATCTGGGAAAAAGATTTTGTAAAAACCTTTTTAACGAAATAACTTTTTTGCAAAAATAACTTGGGAAACTTTGAAAAAATCCCTTTTCAAATAAATAAGAAGGAAAAATATATCTTCTTTGTAAAAATAACTTGAAATAAAATCTTATTTGCAAAAATGCCTTGACATAAAAACTCTGTAAATGCACACTTTGGAAAGAAACATTTGTTGAAAAACCCATTGGAAAATAATAAGAACACTTTTTAAATAAATCTTCTTTGTAAATCCACTGAAAAAAAAAAATTCTTTGTAAAATCCTTTGCAACAAAATAACTTTTTTGCAAAAATAACTTGGGAGACTTTGAAAAAACCCATTTTCAAAGAAATAAAAAGGAAAGAAACGTTTTTTGCAAAAATGTTTAGAAAAAAAAACTTTGAAAAAAGTCATTTGAAAAAATCACTTGAAAAAATAAGAAAGAAAAAGACAACTCCTTTGAAAAAATAACTTGGAATAAAAACCTATTGCAAAGAACTAAGAAGTATAAAAGCTTGGAATAAAAACTTATTTTGCAAAAATACCTTAGAAAAATAATCTTTCAATGTATTTCTTAGAAAGAAGTAACAAAAAGAATACTTCATAAAAAAAACACTCTTTACAAAAAAACTTTGTAGAAAATCCTTGGAAAAAAACTCATTGCAAAGAAATGAAAAATGCAAATAGCTTGAAAAAAATATTTCATAAAAAAAACTTTCTTTGCAAATAAAGGGTCCTTAAAAAATCCTTGGAAAAAAACCCATTGCAAAGAAATAAGAAGTGCAAAAAACTTGGAATAAAAACTCCTTTTGTAAAAAAATTCTTTCAATATATTCTTTTGAAAGAAGTAAGAAAAGAAATACCTTATAAAAAAAATTCTCTTTGCAAAATAAGCTCCTTAGAAAATCCCTTCAAAAATATTCTGACCAAAAAGTACGCGAAATTGAAATGTGTGAAATTAATCGAAGTATTTAGTTTTATTTATATAAGTGTCGAAAATTTATTTATTTATTTTTTTCGGCCGACGAGTTTTTTTTACATTTGGTTATTCGGCCAAATAACATTTCATTAAATTGACGTCGCCGTAACGGAAAACAGTTATTCGGCCGAATAATTATTCGGCCGAATAATTGTTCGGCCGAATAACCTCTGAAACTTGAAAATCTGATTGCCACTCCCAGTTTTCAGGTTTCTCCATTTTCGGAAGGTAAAAATGATCTGTTACACTATAAGGCGAATGTCGGACTTGATACCATTAGTTTCGTTATTGAATCTACTTTCCAAATATATAGATTTCTTTATGTATAGGTAAGATCTGATATTTGTAATTGTTTGTTTTCTTAATAGGTGTCGAGTCTAGTTTCAGGTCTTTCAAAATGCGGTGAAATGAAAAATCCATAACTTTAAAAATACACCACGAAAAAATTTGAAAAAACTATGGTGCAGTTAATTAGCGTGTCTACTTCAAAAGGGTATTCATAGAATTTTTAGTTTTATATTCAGTTGAGAGAAACGTGTTGCGACAAAAAATATGTTGAAAATTGACAGGGTTTCCCCATTGATTGAATTCAAATAAATATAATAAGTAGTATATAGATCCATTTGCTACAAACTTATAGTCATGCAGTAGTATATTGTGTGTAGATTGTTGTAGCATATTTTGTTTTTGCAAAAAACAAGTTTAACAACGATTTTACGTGTGCGACAAAACATGGCTATTTTGTAGTCCTTTCGTTTTATAAGAACACACTGTCAAACATTTGTCGAATCGATATATCAAATCTCAATATAAAAAATTGAAAAAATATGGATAGCAAGCTAACATAATTCTCTAAAAGTTTGCTTTTTAGTGAAAACTGAAATTCCAAACAAAAATATCACTTTTATTCGCCCAAAGATGGAAAACATGAAAAATTCAGAATTATTTTCTCACGGAACCCCTCAAAATAGACACCCATCTTCATGGATTCACCCAGCAGGAACATAGATATAGGGGAGATACAAAATCTGACATAAACTCCAAACATGACTGAGTCCAAGTCTTAATAGGGATAAATACCTCACTATAAAATTCTTTAGTGTGACGTAGTCTGCTAGTACAACAACATGCATCTTTCTGGATTGACGCGGTTTAATACACTACCCAAGCGCGTTGATGGCGCTTTGTAGGAAAAAGGTAAAGCGCGCCGAGCTTCCTAAAGCGATTTTTTTCAAAAATACAAGCTACCCCACTCCTAAACTCAACAAATATGAATGGACCTAGGATACTAGAAGTATTATGGATGACCCAATGACTCTATAAAGGTAGATCCAAATAAAAAAGTGACACAATCTAAAATAAATCAAAGAAAAGGAAAAGAAATAGATTCGAGGATAAAAGTTCCACAATATGGTCTCCAATTTTGTTATAGTATCTTCTCGATCGATGTGGACAAAGATCAAGGTCCCTAGTCTGAATGATTCAGATCTAGAACAAAAGGGGACAAATTGTACAAACCTTCACCTAGGTTAGTAAAATAGTAACAATGGATGAGTATAGAAGATACATACCACTGATATAACAACTATTGTAATGATCCAAGAGCATATGCGATCCAACTTCTTGCGCAAAAAGACCTGCCAAATATCGAAAGGAGACAACAACAAGTGAATTAAAAAAGATATAATTGGCCTATGCGAGTGACCAAGGAATCTCACAATACACCATCAAGACCATCAAATGTATGGGAAGGAAAATATAATTGTATTACTAAAGATAGAAAGAGATTACAACCATTTAGTCCTTGGTGTTGTAGCTTCTTTCCATTGAGTTCTTCTTTCTCCAACGAGTCACTTTCACTTTGAATACAAAGCTTCAAACATATAGAAGTCTAGAATAATTCCTCCATAATTTTCCTACTACCAAATATTCCTCCCCTCACCCATGGCCCAAATGATCAATTTATAGGACAATGTGGATAGGGATAGGTTGACAAAAATGTGGGGAGTGGATGAGATATGATCTCCCTCAATGGTGGAAGTTGTTCAAGATCCATAAAAAATAGTTGGGAAAGATGATGATTCAAGATTTCGCTCTAGAAGCTTCTCGAAAACCGAGTTTTTTTTCCTGTGAAGACATCGATGTGACCTGGACATTGAACAACCCGCACCAAATGAGCTCAACATGGGTTGACATGAATGCAAGATGCATCATTGACACAGGTTGATAGTGAAGCAGACTGCATCGATGGACTTCGACACGTGTCGCTAACAAAACAAAGCGCATCGAAACCACAAAAAAGGTTAAGTTGCAAGTAAAACTAGTCAGAGATCATTCATCATGACAGTGACTTCAGGGATTGTGGCAAGTCAGGATCACAGGGTTTTGTACCGGTGACAAAAATTGCATGTAGCACTATGATCTTGGCTTCAAATAATCTCTGTACTTCTTTTTCAACGTGGGGGAGGAGCATGGGGTTTATACTTCTGAGCTTCTATTTGAATGGATTTTCATCTTTCTTCATGGGGATGGTATGTTGAATAATGTACATGTCATACTCATTCAGGTATTTATAGCTCCAAGAAAACACATCTGAAAATTTTTCTCATGAACTCAATATATTTACCTTTGTTTTCTGGAGTGAGCGATTTAGATAGCTTGATCATTTTTTTCCCTTCTCTATCCCAATATTGTAGTCCTCCACTTCACCAACAATTGCAGCGACTTTGGGATTTTTCACTACATTGTTATCAACAAACAATTTTTCTAAAGGCATCAGTCCTTTAGGGATGTAGTTGTTTTTCAGCTAGATGATTTCTTTACCTCCCAGGGTATTCAAACATTCTGATGGATCAGGGTCCCAATATTCAATCTTATGATTTTCCTCATCAATGTGCATACTAACAAATTCTTCTGATATTTCGAGAAATCTCTTGATCTGTTGATCGTCTTCAAAAAATTTCCAGTTCCTAGTATTATTTGGAATAGAAGGTCTATGCTTGACTCTAATATCATACTTTATGTTTAGTTAAATAGGGATCTTTATGTTACTATCTGCGGTATCTATAGAATCAACTATCATATTCTCTCCCCCTGGAAGGACTGAAATGTTGTGTTCTGTGAAAAAATGATCAAACATGTCCCAAAATGCATTTATATAAGCCCTCATTCTTGGATACGTAGCTTCATAAATACCTTTTACCTAATGAATCACCAACTCTGAGTCACCATGGATGGCTATCCTTTTAGCCTTCAAATATTTGAGAATATTCAAACCTAAAATTAGGGCTTCATACTCAGCCACATTGTTTGTGCATTAAAAAACCAATTTAAAAGAATGAAGCCTAGCACATTTGTTTCCAGGGTCAGGGGAATGATCCAGATGCCTGCACCAACTCCTTCTTTTCCAACAACACCATCAAAGTCCATATTCCATAAACCTTCAACCTTATTTTCTAGACCTGCAATATGCTCACTATTTTTCTCAAAAATCTCCTCACTATTTTTCTCATAATTTTGCTCAAAATTATGCTCGTTGTTTTCAATACTGCTTGGGTCTTTTCCCTCAGAGCAGAGATCATAGAAAAAAAATAGACGAGGCTAAGTTAGTATCAACAACACATAAGGGATGTTTTTTAGGCTTATTTTGACTACTTGCCACATATCCCAGCCTATTCTCTCTATACATCCTTCTATTTTGGCCAAATACTGGGATGGTTGCATAGGACATGTCCATCTACAGGTTCACCTTTAGCTTTGATGCCCAAGTTCTAGAGAGTAACATTCCAAACTTGGGTGGAATTTCTGCCACCACCACATCCATGAAAAAACTCATTTGATGGATTTGTGTCAGTGACACCACCATGTCCTTGATCAAACGTAAGCATAGCACCCTTCTTGAATCGAAAGGGAACAAGTCTTTGTAGGGCTTTGTAATCTCCAACCCTAAAATTTACACAACAGATTTAGGAATGAGGTTTTGGGAAGCTCTTGAATCGATCATATCGTTATGTAATACTTGGTCATGAACATTCAAAATGATATAAAAAGGAGTCACATCATCATCTTATGGGTTTTCCACATTAGGACCAAACAACAGGGTAGTTTGGTTATCCTACAGATTCAGAGTGTCCAACTGCTTTTCATCTTCTACTTTTACCATTTTCAAAATCCGATCCTTATATTCAACATTCTTCAGTAATTCATTGAAGGGGATGGAAATCTTGACTTTGGATATTTCATTTTCAAGGTTGAAAGAAGGATGGGACTTTTCTATTTCTTTTATATTTTCATTAGCTTTCTCATCCCGAGTTTTCTTAGGGGCATTTGTTTTTGGATCAGCCTTTTTGGAGGCTTCTTTTTTCTACTAATTGGATGTAGTTTGGCCAACCGGGGCTTTACTGTAATTGACTGCAACATTTCTACTCCTGAGGTTATGCTGCTTTTGAAATTCCAGAATAGCATTCTGATATCCCATTTGGTATTGCTATGATTCTAGCTCCAACATGCTATACTCTTTCTCTAGGGAGGATCTGTCATGCCCTTATTTTGTTAGGTAAAATTGGGTCTAACCATGGTCAAAATTATGGATCTGATCCTCAGGTCGTTCTTCCTCCTCATCATCAACCAAATTTTCTGCAAAAGGTGGCCTCACTTGCTAGTTATCCAGATTTCTAGGATCCCTCAGTTCCCTTTGTCTGATTTGCGGGACAGGGGCCCTTCTAAATTTAGGGGTTTTGATCTGCAGTTCTGGGGGTTCTATAACAAAAGTTCTATGGTCTAGGGACATTCTATCCACGATATTTTATATGTTCTTCATCACATGATCAAATTTTTTATATGTGGATTGGGATGTGTAGGGTTGGTTCTCCTCCCTAACCTTCTTCTTCTCAACCTCCACCCTATGTTTTATCTTCCCATATGCCATCAAGTTTGCCTCCAATTCTATGACATATCTTATAATGTTAGGTAATGACAAGGATCTCCTCTCTCTCAACATCAGGGAAAATTCACTATCAAATGAATCAACATAGTGGAGTTGAGCAAGTCCAACAAGGGGACTTAATCTTAGCAGGTATGGAATTGTACACTTTCATGAACCTAGCACAAAATTCTTGAACCATCTCCATGTTGTTTTTTTTTAGTTTATTGTACTGGGTTAAGATCTATAGGGGATTCTATTTATCTTCCCACCTTTTTAGGAAAGCTTCTTCAAACCTATCGTAGCTAGCGATACTCCTTTCCTAAAGAGCTTTGAACCACTTTTTTACCTCCCCAGAGAAACTCTATGCAAACAATCTCATCTTGGCATCATCGTCATCCACTTCTTCTAGGTCTATAAAGCCATTGAATCTTCTTATGTGTTGTTGGGATGTAATGCCACCTTTCCCATCATAAATTGGAATGCGTTGAGCATAGTTCTGGGTTAAATCATGGATATTGGTCGGAAGTGTCAAAGGAACAAATCTAGAATCCATTGCTCTTGGGGGTATAGGAACTGAGATCGGGGTCTGTTGAAAATTAGGGGTAGCAACATGAATATGAAAGGTAGTAGTAGTATGACCTTATGCAGCAGTGGAGGGGATCTAGACCTTTTGATCCGAGGTTGTTTCATAGAGAAAAGCAAAAGTATTTGTGCCTTCTTCTTTAAATTTTTCTTCTTCTGAAGACTGTAACTTTTCCCAAAGAGATACTAATGCATATGATTGGAACTCTTCCTCATCAAATACAGTTTGAATCAAGTTCGTTTCAGAAATGGATCTAAATAGTGAGTCTTCAAACTTCAAATAAAAGGTTATACTATCTATACCCTCAACTTCTTCCTTTGGTAAATAAAAAGATCTTTTTAATAGAGGAGTACATGATTTCACTTTTTCCTTTCCCTTTCGGAGGATCTCTTTTGCATTTGGAACAAATTCTATGGGTTTGGGATCTGGATTGATTTTGGTGTATACTTTTTGTGAAGCCATGATTCACTCAATGTAGTCTCCTATATATTCTTATCGAACCGTGAATTTAGTCAATGAAGTCGCTAGGGAAAATGATACAGCCATCTAGATGTCCAAGTCTCTGTTTTCCTTCAGAGATCAGATCTATTTCTTTGTCGTTCTTTCCCAGGAAGATGAAAATTTCATGTCCTCGACAACATCGTCAGAATGTTATCTCTCTGCTAAATCCTTTGGCTATGGAAGGAAGGGGGAAAATGTAACTATTTCAAATGAACTTGTGGATTGTAAACTAGCCTTTCCTATCCAGAGAGGGCTCTCTCTTGCAACTCAGGTTTTAGATAGTATCTTTCAATGGCTAGTTGTGTAATCAAAGAAATGGTTAGGTCTTTTGTGGATATATTAGGGTTTTGTTTTTTTCAAAGTGGTGGGATCAAGAGAAAATCCCCATTTGGAATGGATTCAACAGGTTGGAAAAAAATTATGAGGGTGGTCAATGACTAGTTGGAGAATACTCAAGCAAGGAGAGGAAATATAGAGAATATTTCCTAGTTAGTCAGATTGCTAAGGTATGGGGGTATAATTGAGACAAACAATAAATTAAAGAAGAGAATCAATGATGAATTATACCTTAAATTTGGAGGAATATATAACAAAATATTGTTTGAAAATGATGAATTAGAGAATCTACCTAAGGATGAATTCTAAATACAATAATTCCATTCAAACGTGGAAGATAAGGCGTAAAATGGAAAAAATCAGAAATATAAACATTTATAGAGGATAACATGGACTAAGAAAGATTGACACATGAATCTATGGTAAAATCATTCTATACTTCTGCATTAACATATTTCATTAAACTTAAAAAATCAACAAGAGTCCAATACTCAAGATTGTTTCTCTCCAAAATTTTGACCCTTGGGTCTTCTAAAAACTCACCATATATAGGTTTACAATTTGTTTGCATTAAAGAAAAATCCTAAATCCTTTTCGGTTGTTATTAAAAATAGTAAATAACTAAGAACTGCTATGAGTGTAAATTAACTAAATTTCAAACTATGACTCACGAACTACTGCCCAGTTAACTTATGGTAATTTTGAAAAGAACTTCTGTTAACTGGCTGATAATGCAAACCGAAAACAGGTCAGTTTCTAGTTGTCTCTTCCACTTATTCAACACATCTTGATGTAGATTAGATCCAGCTGATATGCCCAAAATTAATGGATCAATCCTATTATTCTCAACTTTAGTAACTTCTGTAATGCCCCCTAGCATTTTTCCATGTTATGCAATGTAAAAGTGGAGTTCTAGAAATCTCATAGTACACTCCCTGTTTTTCTGTGATATGTGCTGCAGAAGTGTGTTTCTAGAACTCTCATAGTGCACTCCCTATTTTTTCGTGATATGCACTGTAGGATTTTGTTTCCATAAATCTTGTAGTGCACTCCCTATTTTTCCATGATATGCGCTACAAGAGTTCATTTCCAAAACTCTCGTAGTGCACTACGTCTTTTTTCCATGATTTGTACTACAGGAGTTATGGAAACTACCGAAATTATAGGGTTTCATATCGGCATACTTGAGTTCCTTCCTCTACTGATTATACATATTCCTTTTAATTGACCACGCTTCTCCTCCTTTGAGTAATACTTACGTGCTATGAGTAGTTTCATTTCCAAGTAGTAGGTACCAATTTTTCAAAATTAGGGATTGTCTTTTTAGAAAATCATAGATATTCAAAATGAAAATAGGTCCATTTGTATCTAACCAAAACTGCGGTTGGGATGTAAGACATGTTTCATTCCCAATAGGAAGTCACTTCATCCAAGATATTTAGGTTTCTCCCTGACATTTCTCCTCTTTTGAAAAGTTGTAGTTCTTCTCTAAGTGCCATGTTATCTGCTTGTAATGATGTTTTTCTTTTGTATAGGATTTGTACTTGTTTCCTGAGGGGAATCCCTCTTACCAATATACTTATAGTCTCATATAACATGCCTTCTATTACATGTGGTTCTCTTTTTAGATTCCCCCCATATTTGCTGCTTTCTTCAACAACCCGCGATTTTGCTTATTTTGTCTCCTTCAGCTGGGATTTCAATTGGTTAATTTCAAACTCTGTATCATTTAATTGGGTTTTCTATTGGATATTCACATTCTCTATTTCTTTCAACTGGAATTTCAATTGGTTATTCTCAGATTCTTCCTCATCTCTTTTTGTAGAAGGCTGGGTCTCTTTCTGCTGGGATTCCATTTGGTCAATCTCAGACTTTGCATCACCTCTCTGTGTAGATGTCTAGACTCTAGGTGTTTCTTCATCGTCTATATGAATGGGAGATATAGGAAGAGTGTGAGGGGTAATTTCCATGGTAGTTGCGAGACTTTCGTGACCTATGGAAACCATCATTCTAGTTGCTTCCCTGGTCAAGGGATTTATGGGAATTGATCTCTCAGTCACTTATGGTCTAAATTCCAATCTCTTTCCTTTAAGCTTTTATTTCTCCTTCTGAGTGTCTGGACCCTTTTTAAATTTGGATGGTCTCTCTTCTGTTCAAAAATGTGTTTCCCATTTTGTCTTCTTCCACTTCCCCTTTTCATTCATGCTTACCTTAACCGGTTTTTCCCCTTTTGTTTTCTTCCTCTTCCCCTTGTGAGGGATGCTAACCTTAACAGATGTTTCTTATTTTGTCTCCTTCCCCTTCCCCTTGTCAAGGATGCTTATTCTTATCCAATGTTGATTTGATAGATTCAGGGTCATACCTGGCCAAGAAAAGAAAGGTGCTCCATTCTCTCCCTAACCTCTTCAATTCTTCCACTTCCAGTATCTTTATGAGACCAAAATGGAAAATGTAATGGCCAATTTCTTGGCCCTATGAATGTGCTTTATCAATCATCTTACCTAAGATTCTGAAAAGGTAATAGGGCATGTCAAAAGGCCTCTTACCTATGAAATGAAGCTACAATATGAAATGGTATTGGTGTTTTTTTTCATATCTCTCTTCATAAGTGAAAAATTTATAAATAACCAGCAAGAGATCGCCATACTATTTGGTAAGACAAGCCATGGGAACCACATAGGTCAAATTTTCTCCTTTATGCTTAGCCTTCAAAAAATGGTTGCATGTTGTCATTTGGAATTTGGTTACCTTAAACCATTCCTCTCCATCTCTAGTTATCTTTGTTGCAGCTATTAGATTTTGAGCATTAATTCAATATGATCTAGGATCTTATCTAAGAGAATAACAACTACAACATATCAATCACAAGAGTGTAATGTCCCCATTTTGACCCCCTTTGTATTAAATCATAAATGATGTAAATATTGTAATTTAATCATGGTGAGGAGCTCAAGGCCAAGGCCCTACCATTGATTTAGCATTTCATGTATCGGCAATTAAAAATAGATGCCTATGGTTCTTGTGCTAGATAGGCACAATGTAAATTAAGACATCATGTAAATACGAATTTTAATGAAAAACCCACAACGGGTTATGCTATGCAACAAAGAGATGGGGGCATGATTCTACAAGGAATAGGGAGGGAAATTATTCAAACCCTTGAGCCAATGGTGTTAATCCATGTGTTAATGTGAAAACCCATAAACCACCAACTACCCATTTTGGGTTATGGACCCAATCATCTAATTCTTCCAGAAATTGGTTGAGGTAGTTAATGCCTTGGGAATGAAGAGGTATGGCAGCCAATTTCATGCATGGGAAAGCCATCAAACTGGGAATTCATATTTTTGCTTCTCGGGCAAGAAAACACCCACGAAATGGTGCCCAAAGTCATTCTGAACAGATAGTCTTTCCTCTCTCACGCATTCTGAACTACTGGGCCTTTCCCCATCACGTTTTTCACCATTTTTCCTGCATTTTCCATGCCCGCGAGCTCGTTTTTGCATTATACAGCAGCTGGGAGAGAAGGGCCATGATTTGAGATTGTGATGGAGGTCATTTTTTCCCCAAAATACCCATGGGCATTTTTCTGAAAATGATTTCTGCTCTCCAGGGTTGTTCCCCAATTGCCTTTTCATTTTTAAGCTTTCCCACATTTTTTCTGGGCTGGTAGAAATCCCATCTTTGGGAATCTCACTGTAAGAACGTTTTGATCATGCCCAACACTTATACTTCTACTATTGTGTGCATCCTTGTCTTGGTTTGAATCTATGAGCAAGAGATTGGAGTGGTAGTGGACAGAGAGGGCTTGATAAACCTAGTGGGGGAGATAACCTCTCAAGAAGATCAAGAGGGCTTTGGCTACTCTTCTATGCACACCCTGAGAGCACTAGATGGGGAAGGTATGGCTTAAGGGACTGTATAGCGGTGAAAAGAATACTTCCTTGTGCTGGGTGTGTAGGTATTGTGGGTACCAAGCTAGATAGATCTTGTAAGGTTACCCCTGGATCTGTGCTTGAGCTCACTAGCTTAGCCACTCTTCCTTTCCATTTCCTAGCAGCCTGATAAACCCAATTGCAGATTGGCTTGGCTCATCTTGGTGTATGCTTAGCTATGTGTGAGTCTGTTGTTCCCTGGTTCCTTGTAGAAATCATGCCCAGCTTGGGGGTGGCAGTTGCATCAAGAGGTTGATAAGCACAACTGGCCTATGGTTGGGTGGAACGTTGCAGTTGTATAGCCAGTTTCTTGGGACGACTGTTATAAGATAAGTACTCTCTTTTGTTAACTTTGCATTTATTTATTTGATGAATATCTTAAATATATGATGGATGTGTTAATGAATTTACTTCCGCTGTGTTTTCAAATGTTCGACGAATTTACTTACTGCGGAAGCATTCAGCGAATCGCTCTGCAACTGCGGAAGCATTCGGTGAATTGCTCCGCAATTGCGGAAGCATTCGACGAATCACCCTGAAACCGCGAGTTGATTTACAAAAACAAAAAAAACAAAAAACGAGGGTGCTACCCTCGACCCGCCCTGCCACAAGGGGGCAAGCCCCCTTGACCCCCTTTGTCCCACCCCCTCATATGTC
This sequence comes from Larix kaempferi, assembly GCA_027924585.1. Classification (NCBI taxonomy): domain Eukaryota; kingdom Viridiplantae; phylum Streptophyta; class Pinopsida; order Pinales; family Pinaceae; genus Larix; species Larix kaempferi. The sequence goes on from BSBM01000841.1 coordinate 10,810,533, forward strand.
GTTGATTATGAGAAGATTCGATGATTTGACAAATTGACAATATAACCTTTTCCCACGTGCATGAAAGTAAGTTATGAATTCTGAAAATGTAATGCAGCTAACAATTGTGTGGATGAACACATTCTGCAGAATCACAGTTACATGGCTGCACTCTAGATAGTACAGTTGGAAAGTTTTGGATTTTGGTTGGGCCAAGAAAATCAACATCATGGATGATGCTCAGGATCCCTATGAGCCTGAGACAGATGCCATGGGGGAGAACATACATGTTGAAAATGCTGAAACAGAATCTAATGGGAGAAGAAATCAAGAGACTCCTCTAGGTATTGCAGCCACCATGAGAAGCCTAAGGGTGGAGTTGCAAAGTTGCAGAGAAGATAATGAAAGGATGATTAAATATCAGGAAGAAAAAAATCAATTGAATGCAGCCATGCTGCAGAGTTTAACAGACATCCAAAGGAAAATAAACTCTGGGCATCAGACATCAAATCTAGAAAGGGGAGGGAGTAGTTCTAGAAGGAATTCTCGCAAGAGGGCTAGTAGCCCAAGAAGAGTTTCTATAGACACAACATATAGTCCATAAATCTCTTCTAATGAATCATCTGGCTCTGAAGAATCCATTGAGGGTTCAAGCTCTTCATCCCGCAGAAGCAAGAGGAAGAGGCACTACAAGAACAACTCACATGGGGAATTTAAGAAGGTGAAACCTCCTACATTTGATGGAGAGGTAAAGTTTGGTCAAGAAGCTGAAGCTTGGCTTCTTGGGATGAGAAAGTATTTCCAAGTCCAAGACTACTCGGAAAATATGAAGGCAAGGGTAGCCATCTTCAACTTGAATGGAAGAGCATCTATATGGTGGGAACACATCAGGCAAGTGAAGAAGATCAACGAAAGGAAGATTGTGTGGAAGCAGTTCAAGAAATACTTCAAGCAAAAGTACCTCTCTGATAGGTACTATGATGATAAGATCAAAGAGTTCCATGAGCTGAGATTGGGACAGTTGACCATGGAAGAATATGCAAACAAATTCTTGGAGCTGCTAAGATATGTCAGGTACATTCGAGATGATAAGGTGAAAATTCAGCATTTACTAAGTGGACTGCCCCAGTCATATAAAGATAGAATTGAGTTTGATGAACCTTGAACTATAGAGGAGGCCATAAGAAAGGCCAAGTATTGCTTTGATCAAAACAGAAGCAAACCAGAATTCCATAAGGCATGGAAGGATAGGAAAAACGAAAAGTTTGATCAAAGGAAGAAGGGGTTCAAGCCTCCTCAATTCCAGAATTAGCAAAGGCAACCATCACAAGTTGTGACTAAGCCAACTAGGATGATGGGAGACAAGCCAAGAGATCCAAAGGAACCAAGAGAACCACTTCAATGTTGGGGTTGTGGAGGAGACCACATGCTTAGGAACTGTCCACATTGGAATGGGAATGCAAATCAAGTCCACAACATCCAAGGAGCTAAAATTTTGGGTCAAGTGGCGAGGACAATCCCTAGAATCTATGCAGCACTAGACAACCGCCAAGTAGATCATCAGTCAACTGTGGTTGAAATTGAAGGTAAGATTGCTAAGCAATCTATTTCTATTTTGATTGATCCTGGATCTACTCACAGTTATGTCACTCCTAGAATTGTTGAGGTTTGTGCTTTTAAGAAATTAAAGCATAGTAAATCATGGTTAGTTCAACTAGCCACTAGAACCAAGAGAAAAGTTAGTGAAATAGTAGAGAAATGTCCATTAGAGATGGATGGGCTATTCACTTATGCAGATCTGAATATTTTGCCACTTGGTTCCTATGATATTCTCATTGGAATGGATTGGTTAGAAGCACATAGGGTTAAACTTGACTGCCACAATAAGACATTTGAATGCATGGACGAAGAAGGAAACCCAAGGGTTGTAAAAGGCATTCCAAAGGTGACTTCTGTTAGACAGGTTTCAGCCATGTAGTTGAAGAAGTTCTATAGGAAGGGATGTCAATTGTATGCAGCCCACATTTTAGAGGCAATAGAGAATGAAACTCTTAAATTGGAGGACTATCATGTATTGCAAGAATTCAGGGATGTTTTTCCTGATGAGATTCCAGGACTCTCTCCAAAGAGAGACATTGACTTTACAATTGAACTTGTGCCAGGAGCGGCACCAGTGTCTAAGACACCCTACAGGATGAGTACACCGGAATTGCTAGAATTGAAAATGCAATTACAAGAGTTGCTGGAAAAGAAATATATTAGGCCAAGTGTGTCCCCGTGGGGAGCACTGTAACGTCCCCAGCTTAACCCCATTGCATTAATATTGTATATGATGTAAATATTGTTATTTAGTCATGGTGAGGAGCTCAAGGCCAAGGCCCCGCCATTGATTAATCGTTCTATGTATCGGCAATTAGAATAGATGCATCAAGTTCTTGTGCTAGCGGTGCACAATGTAACATTGGAAATCATGTAAATATGCAATTTTAATGAAAAAAAAACCACAACCAGCTACGCAATGCAACAAAAGAGATGGGGGCACGATCTTTACAAGGAATAGGGGGGGGAAATAACCCAAACCCTTGAACCATGGTGTTAAGCCATTTCATTGAGGAAAGCCATGAACTCTCAACTACCCATTTTGGGTTATGGACCAATTCATTTAATTCTCCCGAGAAATTGGTTAAGGCAGTTAATGCCTTGGAAATGAAGAAGTATGGCAGCCAATTTCGTGCATGGGCAAGCCATCAACCTGGAAATTTGTGTTTTTGCTTGTGGGGCAAGAAAACACCCACGAAATGGTGCCCAAAGCCATTCTGAACAGTCAGTCTTCTCTCACCCACGCAGTTGGAGATCGCTGGGCCTTTCCTTGCACGTTTTTCATCCAAATCCTGCATTTTTCCATGCCTGGGAGTTCGTTTTTGCATATACAGTAGCCTGGGAGAGAAGGGCCATGATTTGGGGACTGTATGGAGGTCGTTTTTGCCGCCGAATGTCCAAGGACGTTTTTCTAAAAACAGATTTGCTTCCCAGGGTTTTTCTTCATCTTCCCATTTCGTTTTCGTGTGTTCTCACGTTTTTCTGAGTGAGTTGAAACCCCATCTCATGCATCCCACTGTGGAAAGCGTTTTCCTCATGCCCAGTAATTGTGGTTTGTTGTTAAGTGCATCCCGTTTTGGGTTTGGACCTGTGAGCAGGAGCTTCAAGAGTGGAAGAGGACAAATTTGGCTTGGTGAGCCCAATGAAGCATCCATAGCTCCATGGTTGAGCCACTAGCCTAGTAATTCACCTCTTCCCACCTCTTAGCAGCCTGAGAAACCCAATTGCTAGTTGGCTTGGCTGATTCTGGCATATCTTTGGCTATGTGAGAGCCTGTTTCCCCTTTTCCTTGTGGAGATCGTGCCCAGCTCGGGGGTGGTAGTGGTGCTGAGAGATTAAGGAGCACACTGGCCTACGGTTGGGTGGAACGTTGCAGAAGCGTAGCTGGTTGCTTGGGATTACTCCATTAAGATAAGTATCCTCTTGTGCTATCTTTCAATTGTTTAATGTATGAGTACCTTGAATGTGGAGTGAATGAGTAATTGAAATTACTTCTGCTGTGTTTTTAAAATCCTTATGCAATCTTCATATCTCCATTTAGTATGTGATTACTTGTGAAATAAGTTTATGGGGCTGGATGCCCGATTTTCGCCTCACGATCCTCTCCATTGCACTGGTGTGATGGGTGGGGACGTGGCAGAATGGTATCAGAGCTGCGTTGCAGCACTGGGCCGCTATGGGCCAAAACTGATAGTAAAAGAGAAGAGAAGAAGTTAAGTTTTTCTTAAGAGTTTGGGAAAAAAAAAATTGTTTAAAGTCTGTTTTTGAAAATTTTGTTTAAAGACGGTTTCGGAAAGAATTCTCGAATGTCTTCCGCAACTGCGGAAGCATTCGACGAATCGTTCTGAAATTTCGGAAGCGTTCCGAGAATTTTTCTGAAAAATTGCGAAGGGAAGTTTTTCGGAAGGAATTCTCTTCCGAAGTTGCGGAAGGATTCCGTGAATCGTTCCGCAACGCGGAAGAGTTCGGCGAGTCGTTCCAAAGTTGCGGAAGACTTCGGCGAATCGTTCCGCAACTGTGGAAGACTTCGCCGAATCGTTCCGCAACTGCGGAAGACTTCGCCGAATCGTTCCGCAATTGCGAAAGACTTCGGCGAATCATTCCTCCATTGCGGAAGCACTCCGCAAGTCGTTCCGCAAATCTTTTCGTGAAAAATCGCCCGAAACCACAGGAGCCTTAAGCCGAGCGCCCCGCAATTGTGGAAGGCTTCGGCCAAGCACCCCGCAATTGCGGAAGGCTTTGGCCAAGCGCCCTGCAATTGCGGAAGGCTTCAGCCAACCGCCCCGCAGTTGCGGGAGCATGCTGTGAACCGCCAGTTGCGGAAGCCTCCAACCTATTGCCCCGCCAGTTGCGAAAGCCTCCAGCCTAGTGCCTCGCCATTGCGGAAGCTTTCAGCCTATCGCCCCGCCCATTGCGGAAGGCCAACCGCCCTGCAGTTACGGGAGAATTCTGTGAACCACCCGTCGCGGCCGGATTTCACGAACTGCCGTTGCGGCCGGATTCAGTGAATCGCCCGATGAGGTGTGATTCGTAAAAAAAAAAAAAAAAAAAAAAAAAAAACGAGGGCGCTGCCCTCGACCCGCCCTGCAGTGGCGCAAGGGGGCAAGCCCCCTTGACCCCCTTTCTTTTTCCCCCTCATGTGTCTTTGTTTGTGGTTTGACAAATTGTCAGTATGGAATTTCTCCCACGTGCATGAAGAAATTTGTGAACTTCTGAGAATAGAATGCGGCTGTGTAAAATGTGCAGAATGGGAGTGAAAGTTGTCATTTTTGAAAGGATGCAGTTCCTGCACCTGATGTCAGAATGGAGCATGAAGACAGGCATTGGAAAGCTTGTCCAGCAGGGAACAATGATGCATGACCAGATTTTGAAGGAGGTCTATATATATCATAGATATTTAGTGCAGAAGAGTGCCAGCGGCTATTTTGACAAACAAATTTTGTTGTCAATATGGGCAATCTCTACAATTGCAGGATATGGAAGAGGAATTCCATGTCACGATGAGGGATCGAAAAGGGAAGAATTTCTTAAACCTCTGTTTGTTATCATGATTATAATTATGAAATTGTCATATGGCATAAAAATGTTAAAAATGTAAAGGATTACATAGATGTATATGCACTAGATGGCATCTTAACAAATTGCATAGTGCATATAGAAATGCTTGTGCATAAATGGGATATTGCACATTGGTAGAATAATGAAGTCGGCATATGCAATAAACCACTAATGGAGAATATTGTGGTTGATAATCACCATTGATGTTGGTATTGGTTGTAGGACCAAAGATAACAAAGAACATGGCTAAATGTGCTAAGGATATTGTTGCATGAAGCCAACAACCTTATGCAGAAAGGATGGCACAACAAATCTATGATCATAAAGTTGGAAAAAAAAAAAGGACTGAGCAACCTTGGTAAGAGGCCAACTGATCAGGTGACATCAGACGATGTTAATGGTAACCATGAAGGTAATGATTATTGGTGCCAAATTGCATGAATGTTGAAAGGGGATTTGGTAAGATCTCTTCAACTATGTTTGAGCTATGTTGAGCTAATTTGCATGTAATATTGAATATCGACTGGGGCTGACCCTTACACCCTATGACTGTTTAGAAATCTCAATGCATTCATGTGAATTTATATCATGCCATGCGTATGATTGGTTATGTTCTTAATAACCCAAGCAAGTGAGGACTGGTGGTCCTAATTATGGTAATGCAGGTTATATGAGATAGTCATGTTTCGATCATAATATGCTTGAATGCATAGTACTCATGAAACAATGCAAGGTAGCATTGAGTAGATGTGCATTAAGAGATTTTATAAATCTTGTGATGCATTGTATGAATGCATAGGGATGATACATATGTCATTGCAAAATAAATAATGAATGAAATGATGAATTGATGATAATTCTAGGACCATTTCATGGGCTATTATGAATGCACAATAGTATGTGCATGAAGATCCCAATCATGATTGATGGGATGCTAGAATGCTCTGTGGAAGGACAGAGTTGTATGAATGATATGACTGTGAAATTTGATCTAGAGATTATGAGAAGGAATCTCATGGTTGAGAGCCCTAAGTTCTGTTAGTAAGAACAGTTGTAAATCTCAGATTGGTAAATATTTTGGATTTGAAATTTTGCTAATAATTGCTAATGACTGTTTGGCTTATATGAAAATGTGTCAGGAGGACATGCTGTAAGTGGATGCTCATGTATGGAAGCAGGCATAAGACCATAACGGGCAGAGTGGTGTCCCTTACAGGAGCCAAACAATATGAGGATAGCCTCATGGATAAGAAAACTAATTTCTGTAGGAGACAGAATTGTAAATTCATATTGAATTTATTTATGAATGCTATTGATTGGTTATGGAACAATCGTATTTGAAGCTTATTGCTAAATGTTGCTGACGGTTTGGCTATTTGATAAAGTGTACCAGGATGACACATTGCAGGGGGATCATGTGTGATGGCCTGTAGAAGCCAAACCAGATGGGAAAGACCCCATGCTTTGGAAATGGGTTTTGGGTGAAACGCCATTGATAATGTCTTAGCCAAACCGCATGACGGTAAACCACGAAACTGAGATGGTAAAGCTATGCCCAGAAGGCATGTGAGACAAATCTGCAAAATGAATGAGTATTCCGTGACCCTAGACAAGAACATGCATGTCTAAATTATTAGGGTTAATACGCAGAGCATGCTCTATCTTATTTATATCATTGCAGATTGCTTGAGTATGATTAGGGCCTACATGGCGCACATCGGAAAAGGGGTGCACACCTTTTCTGGTGCTGGGTCATGATAGGGTTTTCAATATTGACTACACCCTAAGGGAATGGACGCATTCCTGGTGTTTCAATACTTGGTAGCGAATGATATGGAATGTGGTTAAGAAGTGAACAGTAATACTGATGAGCTTGCTTATCCTTCTTGTGTTGTCAGCCTACACAGATGCAGATTGATACTGCACATTAAAGGGCAAAGTGAAGAAGGGTACGCAAAGAGACTGTATGGGAATTGGCAACCTTTCTATGCTCATGATAAATATTACCAGAAGGGATGGACAAACCCGAAGAGCTGTGTAATAAGAGAAGGTATCATCCTTGTGTGAGTAGGGGTCATGTTAACCTACAGTCAAGAATTCACCCATAAAGTTCCTAAAAGGAACCACCGATTTGCACAAAAGAAGGAGTGGCGTCCTTGTATAAATGAGGAGCTGATGTGTGTGAAGGGTTACGGTGCAAGAAGGTGTGGTGGCATTGGTAAAGGCATGAAATCTCTATTGGGTCAGCAGTGGGAGGGCGGGCGCCGATGACTGACTGGAAACCCTGAGATACCTGTGGCTCCTTAGTAGAGCCTTGACCTATGATGGTTGGTGGCGCAATTTCCTTCCATTGGTCGATGACCCAGACGAATGTGCTGGCTCAGCACTGGAGAGGGCCAACCAGGTATGGGACTGGTTGGGCACCACCAAATGCTTGGTAAATCCAACCGATGGGGAGGCGTACTGGTTAAGCACTAACTATATCCAAGTCCATAGGCGATCCTAAGGCTTGCAGAAGCGAAGCGGGATCCTATGGACTAGAGGGGAAACGCACAATACAGATAAGTATTCATTTTCATTTATGTCTTGTTTGAAATAATGAAGATTACAGGTATAAGTCTTCTAACAGCTAAGCTGATACACTATTCTTTCCTTGTTGGAAACCTTGGTCATTGCAGGAAGGCAAGACCCTAAAAGATATGAATTGCTGGTAAACCCAGAAAGTAAATGAGTGGGCGATATGAATTGCTGGTAAACCTAGAAAGTAAATGAGTGGGCGATATGAATTGCTAGTAAATCCAGAGAGTAAATGAGTGGGTGATATAAATTATTAAGAAATCCAGGGAGTAGCTGGTTGAACGCTATAAAGTTCTTGATAAGTCCAGAGAGTGACTAGTTGGGCATTAACCACTTGATATGGTAAAGCAGCGTGTACGTTGGCCCAACACCCCTTAAAAAAATTGATAAAACCAGTCAGAGCACTGGCCTGGCATATTGCTAAAGGAAATGATTGATAAACCCAGTCAGCGTACTGGCATGGCATTGCCTATTCGAATGGTTGTGGAGTAGCCCACGTGCTGACCCAACATTCCTTATTGTGTTCACGGGAAATCCAAGGCTCGTAAAGCAAAGAAGGATCCCGTGGAATAAAGTAAAGACATCCAATACAGATAAGTATTCAGTTACCATGCAACTTCTTGCTCATGAATATACATGTGTATATGATTTGGTTATGATTTCCTAAACCCTTGAACCTATGAAAATGAACTAAACATGTGAATTAATTCAATGTTTGAGTGTAGGTATTGCTGGAAGCAAGGATTATGAAGGCATCCTGGAGATGCATGTGGACACATGACTGTCCTAAAGAGCTCAGTATGAGTGGTAACGAAAGATGGTGCTAGCGGGTACGAGTGGATCCTAGCAGCCAAGGTTCTGTAGGAAATAATGGGATGGGTTCCCTAGCCGAAAATCCATATGCAGACCTTAGACACTAAGTGTCATAGCCAAGAAAGGAAAGCCACGGCATTCACATTGAAGTGAAAGAGACTAAGGAGCATGAAACCACAACGGTGGTGTAGCTCCATTATAGAACAAGACTAAGAGGGAGAAACCCCTACTCTTCTCTTTCCTTTTGATTGATGCATTTATAAAACAAAAGATTGTTGAGTGCATATCATGGCTGAAAATAGATTGTGTTTAATTGCTTGAGATGAATTGTGAATGCTGAAATAGTAAATTTCCTGTGAAAGGATGAACATGAATGAATTCATGTGTATGTTGGGAAAGCATGAAAATATGGGAGTCCCATGAAGAAAGCATGGACATTCCATGTCAATTGGGAAAATAATTGACTAATCTTAATGTTTATGTTATGCTTGTCCTAACAAAGAATTCCCATGATGAATTTCACAGGTAAGAAAGTGAAACAATTGGTTGCAGCCGACACAAGAAAGTATTGCTAGTAAGCAAAGTGTGTTCAGTTGTGCCCATTGACCATGGCAGCAGACCGAGGGCTATTAGAGTTGGCTGAAAGTCTCCTTCAAACAATTGCCAGGACCCAAGAAAATCTTGGGGAGATGCTCAAGCTACAGAGGCAACAGAATGAGATAAACCATGAGGCTTTGCGGGACTCTATTCGTCTGCAAAAAGAGGTAAAAAGCATTCTGGGAGCAATGAGCAAGGGAAAGGAAAGTGGATCAATGAAGAAGCATTCATCCAACTGTCCGAGTAAGAAACGTTCCAGGTGGGAAGACTCAAAGGAAATGGATCGGGAAAAGGTAAAGACGCCAATGAAATGTTGGGGATGTGGAGGAAATCATTGCCTCCGTGACTGCCCAACAAGAGAATATCAGGAGAGAAGAAACTGTAAATTCTCCAAGTTCATGGACCAGTTGGAAGGAAAAGAAAAAGAAGGAATTGTTTTGGAACAATGTCCTCATGCAGAGCTAGAAAGTCCTAGCTAGCAAAAGCAGCTTGTAAAGACCAACGGACTTAGTCCTGAAAGACCCAAGTAAAGGGTGAAATGCAGAACAAACCTACCACATTTTGTGAATTTTGGACATATGTAAAGTGGGTATCTATTTTCCGAAGTGTTGGAACACCGAGGACGGTGTTATTCCAAGGGGAGGGGAATGTAACGTCCCCAGCTTAACCCCATTGCATTAATATTGTAAATGATGTAAATATTGTTATTTAGTCATGGTGAGGATCTCAAGGCCAAGGCCCCGCCATTGATTAATCGTTCTATGTATCGGCAATTAGAATAGATGCATCAAGTTCTTGTGCTAGCGGTGCACAATGTAACATCGAAAATCATGTAAATATGCAATTTTAATGAAAAAAAACCCACAACCAGCTACGCAATGCAACAAAAGAGATGGGGGAACGATCTTTACAAGGAATAGGGGGGGGGGAATAACCCAAACCCTTGAACCATGGTGTTAGGCCATTTCATTGAGGAAAGCCATGAACTCTCAACTACCCATTTTGGGTTATGGACCAATTCATTTAATTCTCCCAAGAAATTGGTTAAGGCAGTTAATGCCTTGGAAATGAAGAAGTATGGCAACCAATTTCGTGCATGGGCAAGCCATCAACCTGGAAATTCGTGTTTTTGCTTGTGGGGCAAGAAAACACCCACGAAATGGTGCCCAAAGCCATTCTGAACAGTCAGTCTTCTCTCATCCACGCAGTTGGAGATCGCTGGGCCTTTCCCTGCATGTTTTTCATCCAAATCCTGCATTTTTCCATGCCTGGGAGTTCGTTTTTGCATATACAGTAGCTTGGGAGAGAAGGGCCATGATTTGGGGACTGTATGGAGGTCGTTTTTGCCGCCGAATGTCCAAGGATGTTTTTCTAAAAACAGATTTGCTTCCCAGGGTTTTTCCCCATCTTCCCATTTCGTTTTTGTGTGTTCTCACGTTTTTCTGAGTGAGTTGAAACCCCATCTCATGCATCCCACTGTGGAAAGCGTTTTCCTCATGCCCAGTAATTGTGGTTTGTTGTTAAGTGCATCCCGTTTTGGGTTTGGACCTGTGAGGAGGAGCTTCAAGAGTGGAAGAGGACAAATTTGGCTTGGTGATCCCAATGAAGCATCCATAGCTCCATGGTTGAGCCACTAGCCTAGTAATTCACCTCTGCCCACCTCTTAGCAGCCTGAGAAACCCAATTGCTAGTTGGCTTGGCTGATTCTGGCATATCTTTGGCTATGTGAGAGCCTGTTTCCCCTTTTCCTTGTGGAGATCGTGCCCAGCTCGGGGGTGGTAGTGGTGCTGAGAGATTAAGGATCACACTGGCCTACGGTTGGGTGGAACGTTGCAGAAGCGTAGCTGGTTGCTTGGGATTACTCCATTAAGATAAGTATCCTCTTGTGCTATCTTTCAATTGTTTAATGTATGAGTACCTTGAATGTGGAGTGAATGAGTAATTGAAATTACTTTTGCTGTGTTTTTAAAATCCTTATGCAATCTTCATATCTCCATTTAGTATGTGATTGCTTGTGAAATAAGTTTATGGGGCTGGATGCCCAGTTTTCACCTCACGATCCTCTCCATTGCACTGGTGTGATGGGTGGGGACGTGACAAGCACATGTTCTATTTGTGAAAAAGAAAGATGGAACACTCAGGTTATGTATTGACTACAGGTAGTTGAACAAAGTCACTGTGAAGAACAAATACCCATTGCCTCGAATTGATGACCTTTTTGACCAAATGAGAGGAGAAAAGGTATTTTCAAAAATTGACTTGAGGTCTGGTTACCATCAGGTAAGAATCAAAGAAGAAGATATTCATAAGATAGCCTTTAGAACAAGGTATGGACACTATGAGTTTGTAGTGGTACCATTCGGTCTCACAAATGCACCAGCTACATTCATGTGTCTCATGAATAATGTTTTTAGCAAATATTTGGACAAGTTTGTTCTTGTATTCCTAGATGACATCCTCATCTATTCTAAGAATGAGGAAGAACATGAAGAACATTTGAGAATGACAATGCAATTACTAAGGGAGCATAAGCTGTATGCAAAGTTGAGCAAATGTGACTTTTATAAAGATAGAATTCATTATTTGGGTCACATCATCTCCGACGAAGGAATATCTGTAGACCCTGAGAAGATTGAAACCATTATGAAATGGCCAACTCCAAGGAATGTGACTGATGTGAGATCTTTCATGGGCCTTGATGGTTACTACAGGAGGTTTATCGAAGGATTCTCCAAGGTTGCAAACCCGATCACTTCTTTGCAAAAGAAGGGGATAAAGTTTGAATGGTCACCAAGATGTGAGGAAAGTTTTCAACGGTTGAAGAATCTTCTTACAAGTGCACCAATTTTGAAAATTGCAGACCCAGAAAAAGACTTTGTGGTATGTACCGATGCATGCAATCAAGGACTTGGAGGAGTTCTTATGCAAGACAACCACGTGATATGCTATGAGTCAAGAAAGTTGAAGGAGCATGAGAAGAACTATGCTACTCATGATATAGAACTTGCAGCCATAGTACATGCCTTAAAGATGTGGAGGCATTACTTAATGGGAAGAAAATATGAGTTAAGGACAAACCATTGTGGTCTGAAATACTTGTTTGATCAGCCAACTTTAAATGCTAGGCAAGATAGATGGTTGGAATTTTTGTGTGAATTTGATTTTGAAATCAAACACATAAAAGGGAAAGAAAACAAGGTGGCTGATGTACTCAGCAGGAAGGTACACGAAATGCATGTGGCAGCGCTTAGTACTTGCCAACCAGATTTGAGGCAGCAAATTGTTAACCATATTGTTGATGATGAAGTGTACGTACAGATAAAGGACAAATTGCAGTAGCAAGACCTTGGCAAGAAGTATGAAGGCTGTCATTTGGAGGAAGGCAGACTTCTTACTTATAAGAATAGAGTCTATATTCCAAATGCGGCAGATTTGAGGAGAATTGTTATGGATGAAATCCATAAAGCTCCATATTTTGGTCACCCAAGATATCAGAAAACAATTGCTACAACAAGAAAATATTATTTTTGGCCAGGCATGAAGAAGGACATCGCTGAATACATTTCTAAGTGCATGGAATGTCAGCAGGTGAAGAGTGAACACCAACATCCAGCAGGTTTATTGCTTCGAGTGCCAATTTTAGAATGGAAATGGGAAGTAATATCCATGGACTTTATTACAGGATTGCCAATGACTGTGAGACAACATGATTCCATCATGGTTGTGGGGGACAAGTTAACAAAGGAAACACATTTCATACCGGTTAAGTCCACACATAAAGTCGATGCCATTGCAAATATCTTCATGAAGGAAATTTTCAGATTACATGGGTTGCCTAAGGCAATAATTTCTGACAGGGATACCAAGTTCACTTCCAATTTTTGGAAAGGTCTCTTTGCAGATATGGGTACACAACTAAGCTTTAGTACCGCATACCATCTTCAAACAGATGGGAAAACAGAAAGAGTAAATCGGGTGCTTGAAGACATGCTCCGCATGTATGTAATGGACAAACCATCCAAGTGGGAGGATTATCTACACTTGGTAGAATTTACATATAACAATGGGCAACAAGCATCATTGGGAATGAGTCCTTATGAGGCTTTGTACGGCAGAAGGTGTAGGACACCAGTGACTTGGTACAATCCAATGAACACAATTGTACTTGGGCCAGAATTGCTTAAGGAAATGGAGCAAGAAGTTGCCAAGATCAGATAGAATTTAAAAACAACCCAGGATAGACAGAAAAGTTATGCAGATAAGCATAGGATCCATAGGGAATTCAGTGTTGGGGATCATGTGTATCTTAGAGTGAGATCAAGGAAGATTTCCTTGAAGCTTGGTAGTTGTGACAAGCTATCACCTAGATATTGTGGGCCATTTGAAGTGCTTGAAAGAATAGGGCCATTTGCATATAGACTTGCATTGCCTACTAGCACTAAAGCTCATAATGCTTTTCATGTCTCTTTGCTTAAAAAATATGTACATGATCCTAACCATGTGATTAATTGGGATGTGATCCAGGTGGAGCCCGAGGGAGAATTCCAAACCGATCCATTGCGCATCCTAGACAAGAAGGTAACATTTCTCCGGAACCGAGCCATCGGACAGGTAAAGGTGCAATGGAAGCACTACGGTCCCAATGAGGCTACATGGGAGTTGGAGGATGCCATGAGGGTGGCATATCCATTTTTGTTCAATTTTGATGAGCATTGAGGACAATGCTAATGTAAGGGGAGGGGAATGTAATGTCCCCATTTTGACCCCCTTTGTATTAAATCGTAAATGACGTAAATATTGTAATTTAATCATGGTGAGGAGCTCAACGCCAAGGCCCCACCATTGATTTAGTGTTTCATGTATCGGCAATTAAAAATATATACCTATGGTTCTTGTGCTAGATAGGCACAATGTAAATTAAGACATCATGTAAATACGAATTTTAATGAAAAACCCACAACGGGCTATGCTATGCAACAAAGAGACGGGGGCATGATTCTACAAGGAATAGGGAGGGAAATTATTCAAACCCTTGATCCAATGGTGTTAATCCATGTGTCAATGAGAAAAACCATAAACCACCAACTACCCATTTTGGGTTATGGACCCAAACATTTAATTCTTCCAAAAATTGGTTGAGGTAGTTAATGCCTTGGGAATGAAGAGGTATGGCAGCCAATTTCATGCATGGGCAAGCCATCAACCTGGGAATTCGTATTTTTGCTTCTTGGGCAAGAAAACACCCACAAAATGGTGCCCAAAGCCATTCTGAACAGATAGTCTTTCCTCTCTCATGCAGTCTGAACTACTGGGCCTTTCCCCATCACGTTTTTCACCATTTTTCCTGCATTTTCCATGCCTGTGAGCTCGTTTTTGCATTATACAACAGTTGGGAGAGAAGGGCCACAATTTGGGATTGTGATGGAGGTCGTTTTTGCCCCAAAATACCCATGGGAATTTTTTTGAAAACGATTTCTGCTCTCCAGGGTTGTTCCCCAATTGCCTTTTCATTTTTAAGCTTTCCCACGTTTTTTTCTGGGCTAGTAGAAACCCCATCTTTGGGAATCTCACTATAAGAATGTTTTGATCATGCCCAACACTTATACTTCTACTGTTATGTGCATCCTTGTCTTGGTTTGAATCTGTGAGCAAGATATTGGATTGGTAGTGGACAGAGAGGGCTTGATAAACCTAGTGGGGGAGATAAACTCTCAAGAAGATCAAGAGGGCTTTGGCTACTCTTCTATGCACACCCTAAGAGCACTAGATGGGGAACGTATGGCTTGAGGGACTGTACAGCAGTGAAAAGAATACTTCCTTGTGCTGGGTGTGTAGGTATTGTGGGTACCAAGCTAGATAGATCTTGTAAGGTTACCCTTGGCTCTGTGCTTGAGCTCACTAGCTTAGCCACTCTTCCTTTCCATTTCCTAGCAGCCTGATAAACCCAATTGCAGATTGGCTTGGTTCATCTTGGTGTATGCTTATCTATGTGTGAGTCTGCTATTCCCTGGTTCCTTGTAGAAATCATGCCCAGCTTGGGGGTGGTAGTTGCATCAAGAGGTTGATAAGCACAACTGGCCTATGGTTGGGTGGAACGTTGTAGTTGCATAGCCAGTTGCTTGGAACTACTGTTATAAGATAAGTACTCTCTTGTGTTAACTTTGCATTTATTTATTTGATGAATATCTTGAATATATGATGGATGTGTTATTGATATTATTTCCGCTGTGTTTTTCTTATAATTATACATCCCATATGTCTTTTATATTATGTGAATGCTTAGTTAAAAGTTCATGGGGGTAGTTTCCCGGCTTTAGTGTCACGTCCTCTCTGTCATGCTGGTATGATAGGAGGGGACATTACAAAGAGACAATAGACATAGAGTTTCCTTGGGGAAAACAAAGAAGGTGAAAAACCCCAATAACGTTCTTAGAGATAGATAGAGCAATGATACAAATCCCAAGCATAAGAGATAGACTCCTAGCAGCTTCTCCTCCTCCAGTAGTGCGCATCAGTCAATGAGAGAGATAGATGAGTAAGTGAATGATCAAACAGAGTGACACCCTCACTCTATTTATACACAACTCGACTTTCCTAATAACCTAACAGGGCTGACTTCTCAAGGAGAGTCTAATAACCCATGGTAACCCAACTCATGGCGGACCCCACACTTGATGGTCTAATAACCCATATTGTATAAGTTACGACACTTGTAAATACAAATGATGACACTTTCGTAAAGAGGAATAATAACCTCTATGTAGTGATACAATATAAATATATGAAATACATTCCGAAGTTACATATACATCAACACTGCCTCTTAACTAGGAGAGTATTTCTCGACACATGTATTCTAGCACAAGTATTCTTCTCTGGATCATCAGATCATCGTCATCGAATCATCATCATCATATCATCATCATCATCACTGCTGCTATCTCAATCAATCTCGAATCTACTCGTCATAGGAAGTTCTATAGAGCCATCCCTTTTCATGCTGGTTGTAGGCTTAGCCTCCATGTAGGCCTTCATCATCTCTATGAGCAAGTCATCAAGTAAGTACACCTCAGGACTGATTACATTGCCTCTACAAAACCTGGAAGATCTCCCAGGACTAATTACACTGCCTCTACAAAACCTGCAAGAGCATCTCAGGACCGATTATATGCCTCTACAAAACATGTGTACCATACTATCACCTCATCATCTTCAGATCATCGTCATCATCCACAGAGCACAACCCAGATGCACATCACACAACACTTATATAAACTGGTAGGGGAGGACCTACCTACCACCATCCAGGAATGGCTCAACACTTACATCACGACCATGAGAGGAATTACCTACCACCATGTCACCATGGGAGGACCTACCTACCATCATGTTGGAAAGGCACGACAATTACATCAATGACCATGAGAAGACTTACCTACGACCATGTCCCCATGGAGGACCTACCTACCATCATGTCAGAAAATCCTGACAATTACATCAACGACCATGAGAGGAATTACCTACCACCATGTCACCATGGTAGGAACTACCTACCATCATGTCGGAAAATCCTGCCCAGCTCTTACATCTCACCATGGGAGGACGTACCTACCACCATGTGAGAATGGCCCAGCCCTTACATCTGCACCATGGGAGGACCTACCTACCACCATGTGAGAATGGCCCCAGCCCTTACATCTGCACCATAGGAGGACCTACCTAACAAATTGTGAGAATGGCTAGTGTGCAGCTGTGTTTCCAGACTCATCGCTTCCCTTTGGAGGGAATCTCGATCTGATGTACATCAAGTCTCTCTTTGAAGTATTCAAACTTCAATCTATCCACTGGCTTTGTCAACACATCGACTATCTGCTTGTCCATCGCAACATACAGGAGCTTCACTGCTCCTCTTTGCACCATATCCCTGATATAGTGATATTTGATCTCGATGTTCTTCAACATGTCATGGAACGCCAGGTTCTCAGAAAGCTTCACACAACTCTAGTTGTCACAAAAGATACCAGTAGCATCCAACGGGAGATCAAATAACTCAGACAGTAGTTTCCTAAGCCATACCTCCTCACAACTAGCCGAACAAGATGAAACATACTCTGCTTTGGCTGTACTTAGTACCACACAGTACTGCTTCCTGCTAAACTAAGAGATCACACCTGATCCCATACTGAACCAGCACCTAGAAGTGCTCTTCTTATTTGCAGCACTGCCTGCCCTATCTAAAACAACATAACCCTCTAGGTTAAACTTTTGATTCGCATCATACTTGAGCCCATAATCAACTATACCCTTCAGGTACCTCAGAATATGCTTTATAGCAACCAGATGAACACTTCTTGGATCCATCAGGAAATGGCTCAATGTGTTCACAGCAAAGCAAATATCTGGTCTCGTGTTCGTCAGGTACATCAAGGACCCAATCATCTGACGATACACAGTGACATCAACTAGTTCAGACGAAGCATCACACAGAAGCTTCAGGTTTGATGCCATAGGTGTGGCCATGGCCTTGCAATCTATCATCCTTAACCTCTTCAGGATCTTTACTGCATGCTTCCCTTGTCCAAGGAAGATCCCATCTGCACTCTGCCACACCTCCATGCCTATAAAGTAGTGCATCATACCCAAGTCCTTCATCTCGAACTCAATAGAAAGCTTCCTCTTTGTGTTGGCAATCAATCTATCCTCACCTATAACAAATAGGTCATCCACTTACAATAGTAGTATCACTGGATTTCCTTCCTCAACCTTGTAGTAAAGGTTGGAATCCACTTTACTCTTAATAAAACCCAAACTGGATAGGAAGTTGTCCATCCTACCGTACCAGGTCCTAGGTTCCTGTTTTAAACCATACAGGGCTTTCTTTAATTTGCACACATGAGTCCCTCTATCATGTGTCTCAAACCCGAGTGGCTGCTCCACATACACTTCCTCTTCAACTACACCATTCAAGAAGGTTGTCTTAACATCCATCTGGTGTACCTTCCATTTCATTACTGCATCCAAAGCAAGTACTGATCTAATTGAAGTGTACCTAGCCACAGCTGCAAAGGTCTCTTCATAATCAATCCCTTCTTTCTGGGAGAAGCCACGCGCTACAAACCTTGCATTCTATTTTTCTTTGCTACCATCTGCAACATGCTTGATCTTATAGATCCACTTGGAAGTCACCACAAACTTCCCTTTTGGTCTTGGGACCACATCCCAAACATTATTCTTCGCGATCGACTGGTATTCCTCAACCATGGCATCCTTCCATTCTTTCTTTTCCACTGCTCCTTCGTAACTGGAAGGTTCTTTGTTCATGATATCACAGAGTAAGGTAACATAGCTAGTGTGTGATCTTGTCCTTTTCCTTTCTCTGTGTTCCTCTTCTAGAATGCCATATATTTCTTCATCTTGGATGAGCTCTCTATCCCATGCTGGTTTCCTCTTGTGAGAGTTCTTCTGACGGGGTGGATCTAAAGGTTGTTATGGATCTTCCATCTCACTATCTTCTTCAGGAAGTTCTTCATTCATAGTGGTGTCTTGTGTTCTGGATATTCTGGGTTCTTCGTTGTCTTCAATAGATGTCTTCCTAGATTTGATGTATGCTGAGTCTTTATCAAATGTTACATCATTGCTGATGTCAATCTTCTTCAATCGTGGGAAATAGATTCTGTAAGCCTTCGAGCTATCACTGTAACCCACGAATATGCCCTTCTTTCCTGAAGGATCTAGCTTTGTCCTCTTTTCCTTTGGAATGTGAGTGTACACTGGACAGCCAAATATTATGAGATGGCTAACCTATGGCTTCTTTCCAGTGAACACTTCTTCTAGTGTTTTGTTGTCAAGTATCTTATGAGGTGTTCTGTTTTGCACATATACAATTGTCCTTGTTGTTTATGCCCAAAGGTGCATAGGTAGATCTTGATCTTGAAGGATTTCCCTAGATGCTTCCATGATGGTTCTATTATTTCTTTCTACAACCCCATTTTGTTGTGGATTGTAAGGAGTAATCAAATCCCTCTTAATCCCTGAATCACTGAATAGCTTCTTGAAGTCTCTTGAGGTAAATTATCCACCATTGTCGGATCTGAATATCTTGATCTTCATATCAGTTTGATTTTCTATCAAGGCATTGAATTCGTTGAACTTGTCAAACACTTCAGCTTTGTTCTTCAAGAAGTAAACCCAAGTCTTCCTGGAGAAATCATCAATGAAGGAAACATAATATACATACCCACTCAGAGAATTGGATGACATCGTAGTGCATACATCAAAGTGGATGATCTCTAAGATTCCTTTTTCCTTGCTTTCACTACTTGGAAATCTCTTCTTTGTGTTCTTCCCCTTTGCACAACCTTTTGAAATGCCTTCATGCTTTTCCTGGATTTTAGGATGACCTTCCAGTGCTTTGCTTGCAATTGGTAGTGCCCTATAGTTCATGTGTGCAAACCTTCTATGCCAAAGTTCACTTGGCTCTACTGAGTCATGGACCAAGGCTTGTTCTGGTTTTCCCTTCAGTTTGTATAATCCTCCCTCTTGTTCTCCAATCACTACTGCATCATCTATAGTTTTACCCTTTCCCACATTAGGGCTTGGCCATCTACAAATGCAACCCTCATGCCTTTTGCTTCCAATGCAGATATGGAGAGAAGGTTCTTCTTGAGACCTGTAACATATAGTTCATTTTTCATCTTCATAGACTTTCCAGAGTCTAGATTGTAGGAGGCTTCACCACTTCCTTTTATGGGATACTGGTAGTCATCCCCAAGTTTCACCTTGTGGGGTGATTCATGTTCAGATAGGTTCATAAAGGATTCCTTGAATCCTGTCATATGTTTGGAATCCCCACTATCGATAATCCAATCATTACTTCCATGAGTAATGGTACCAGTAAGGGTAGAAATCAAAACATACTCTTCATCACTAGAAGAATCTTCACTTTCTTCCCTAGACCTCTTCCTGGGAGGTTCATCATCCTCTGCAGTGTGAGCATGATGTCTTCTTTTGATGTTCTTCTTTTTCTTGTGGGGAGAATCTTTATTGTTTCTGGGACAATCCCTGGCATAGTGCACCTTTTCATCACATGTAAAGAATCATTCATTGGATGTGTTTCTTTGAGATATGAAGCTACCCCTTTGGTTCTTATGGTGGTGCTTTTCTTTCTTACTGTGGTTATGTCCCTTCTTATCATCATACTTCTTGGAGTGTGCTCTGAGAGCTTGGTATTCATTCCCCATTTTCTCTTCTCGAGCTACAATCCTATCTTCGTCTTGTGAGCATTCTTACCACATCCTACTGAATGTGATAAGTTTCCTCCTAGCACAAATTCCTTGGATGAAGGAATCCCATGACATAGGAAGGCCATTAAGAGTGGTCATTATGAATTTTCCATTCTCTATATCTTCTCCCATAGCTTCAAGTTGTTCTTTTATCTGGGAGACCCTTGAGAAATAAGACTGCATGGTCTCCGCATTCTGGATCTTGATATTCTTCAATTGATTTCTCAAGGTCATCTTCCGATTTATGTTCTTCCCTTCAAATAGCTTGGTCAAGGAATCAAACATCTCCTTGGGTGTCTTCAGAGATGACACATGTGGTATGGGATGATCTTTGATAGAATCAACAATCATCCTCTTAGCCTTGACCAAGCTCCTCTTTTGTAAGGCCTTAGCCTCTTCTCCCTCTAGGACATGGATCTCTTCACTTATGTAAGTGTCCAACTCATTATCTTCCAGGATTAACCCAATCCTATACTTCCATGCTCGGAATTTATCAGCCCCTTCAAGCTTATCCTCAAGCTTGGTGTGGTGAGATATCTTTAAAGATTACTTCAAAGAGAAATAGAAAAGATTTAGGTCTTACCACTTGATTTGCTGAAAAATGGATCTGGAGTTGGATTAGGGTTTGTCAGAGAAACCCTAAAAATTCAAACTTTGAATTTCAAACATCTGAAAGCACAGAAAGATGCGCCTTGATGCGTTGATCAAACTAGTATACTCAGAATTTGAAAACTACAAAGTTTCACCCCTCAAAATTGCTTTTGAAACTTTCGGATTCACTAGGCAGGACCCTAAATTAGGGTTTGAGTTTCCCAAAGCTTCACCCAACCAAAAAGTTCGATCCAAATCTCACAATTTTTATTTTTCCAAGGATCTTCCAGCAATGGTCTCAGATTTCAGAAATTCCAATTTTTGCAGAAACCCTAATGTTTAGGTCAAAAACTTAAAGTGCTTAGAATTTATTTTTGTTTCGACAGAAAGATGCGCCTTACTGAGGAGAGTCAATCTATCCTGCTGCCTTTGAATATCTATGGAGAGAAACCCAAAAAACAAGAATCACTATCTTCCGCAACTGCACAATGTCTTTTTCTCAGGTTAGCTTTGATACCATGTTAGATTTTGAGCATCAATTCAATATGATCTAGGATCTTATCTAAGAGAATAACAAGTACAACATATCAATCACAAGATATAATAGACACAGATTCTCCTTGGGGAAAACCAAGAAGGTGAAAAACCCCAATAACTTCCTTAGAGATAGATAGAGCAATGATACAAAACCTAAGCATAAGATATAGACTCCTAGCAGCTTCTCCTTCTCCACTAGTGTGAATCACTCAATGAGAGAGATAGGTGAGTAAGTGAATGATAAAATAAAGTGACACCCTCACTCTATTTATACACAACTCGACTTGCCTAATAACCTAACAGGGCCGACTTCTCTAGGAGAGTCTAATAACCCATGGTAACCCAACTCAGGGCCGACCCCACACTTAGTGGTCTAATAACTCATCTTGTATAAGTTACGACACTTGCGACACTTGTAAATACAAATGACGACACTTCCCTACAGAGGAATAATAACCTCTCTGTAGGGATACAATGTACATATATGAAATACATTCCGAAGTTACATATACATCAACAATAGCTGCTATGGAGTATGCAAGGACCTCTATCTCAAAGGGCCCGACCTTGGTCTTCCTACCATGGAAAGTAAGGACAAAATCATAGGCCACCTGCTTGTGAAATCCCTACAACTTCTTAGAGAACCTCAAGAAACCCATGCAGTGGATGAAATGTCGGGCAATAGGGTTCGTCGTTAGCCATTCTACGCCCAGTTCAAAATGTACCAGGGACCCACTTTTCTTTCTTTTTTCTTAACTACTGCTGGCTCCATGTCATTGCTTGGCCCTTTGGTGGTGGTTGATCTTGACACCTGTTTTCACTTGGAAAAATACCATACTTCTCACTTTATTATAAAATCCCCACTCGAATGAGCATTTTAACTCTTAATAATGAGGGGGGCTGACCTTTCAGATTTGGAAAAGACCGACTTAGGGGTGATAACCGAAAGATGTGACACGACCCCATTTCGACTGACAACTTCCACTCAATTGGTGGGTGTGACACAACCCTATCTTGACTGATTGTTTTAACAAGTCACAATTGCACTTTTATAAACTCTTGCAGTGACCATGATTTAGAATTTCGCTTGGACATTGTGGGACTTTTGAAACCTTAATTTTAGTCTAATATCTATTTTGGATACTGCGGGACTTTTGAAACTTCCATATCTCCCTTAGTTCAAATTTTTGTTAGGCACTACGTGAGTGGGTAATTCATACAATCAATTTTAGGGAAGGAGTTAGGCAGTAGGTTTTCACATTTGGACTCATATGACCACAAAACTAAATTGACCTCTTTATAATATTTTTAACTAGAGAAGAACAAGAGTCTCAATTTTAAAAAACAAAACACTCATTTTTGCAGTATGGATGGTACTTGACATAAAAAATAAAAAAAACTTAACCTAAACTGACCAAGGGAGATGATGATGACCATGATTTCAAAGTTCATATAAATGTGCATCTTTAATTTCTAACACCTTATATGTGGCCCTCCTATGCTAGCTGATGATGGTGTAATTAATTATTCTATCCCCCTTGGGAACTCATGAAATTGTTCTCCTCCTACTATTGCTTTCCTTTCTTCCTTATTTTCTATTATTTCCTTCTTATGATGTTGGACCTACTTAATATCATCAATATCCATTTCTGTTTGCTACTCTTCTGCTCCTTTTTTTCTGTCCTTCTAGTTATTCTAAAACAACTTTCTCTTATATGTTCTTCAACACCTATTGGAATTCCTCCCAATTATCTTTATTTGCAATTTTTTCCCAAATATGTCTTGGCTCACATATATAGGCAAATTTCTTGTTTTCGACCTTTGGTTTGAGATGAATTTATGTGGGCAATAGGATACTTTTTCTTCCTTCCCAAGATTTAATTGGTCCAACTATCCTTCCACATACTACAAGGAATTCATGCCTCTAACTTGAATAGGTCCTATTTCTTTAGGAAATGGGAATGTTCTATGTTTCATGAAGTTCCTAAAATGCATATAATGTGATATAAACCTTTTCCTTACATATTCCATTGCAAAAATTATATGATTGAGGAATACCAACATCTTGTATTGTTCTTCTTCAAACCCATATACCTGTTGAAATTTGGTTGAGCTTTGATCTTTAATTATTTTAGATGTAGAGAGTTGAAGCAATGAGACAATTGAATCCATGAAATTCATACAAACATAACACAAGATATACCTTGGGGAAAATCCTCAAAATTATGAGAACAAAAACCCCATCAATTATTCTCAGTAATATAATGGATAACAGAGAATGCTTTCTTTTACAACATAGCAGATTGGTTTTGGAAGATAAGAGATCACCAAAATTCTTGGTGAAGATACGAAAGCAATAGAGAAGAGAGATCAATCGGATGTGTGCCCAACACAACAATAAAAATCACAAACAATACCCTGTACAAAGAGAAGTTCATTGCCTTCAATGGACAAGAGAATTCACTTCACACTGGATTCAACAATCCTATATAACATATTTATACATTCTTCTCTTCTATTTTTAACTTCTAACTTATGGATAAACTCACCCTCAAACTGGATGTATTAATATTGCATGGAATGGTGCACCCCACTTCTCATGTAGTGCTTCGTCTCACTGAGTTGTCACTGAGGATGAACTCGCCTCTTATCTGAAAGCTTTCCCACTTAGTAACATGGCTAACTTAAGTGTCGACATGTAAGTGTCACAACTCACATGTCATATTTTAGTTTAACATAAGTGTCGTCATGCAATAACACTTAGTTAACTAGATTTTTTTTTTTAACTAAAAGTTCGTCTTTTAGTTTAACTAAATTGTAAATAATTTAGTTAACTAGTCCCTTTTATTTAACACTTAGTTAACTGAAATCATGCCGATTGATTTACTTGAAGTGACCACTGTGATTTCTTTAGTTAACTGAGACATATCTTTAACTGATGTTTTAACTGAAGCATTGATACTTAACTGAAGCTTTATTAATTCGATTTTTATTTAATTAGCTGAAGTGTCTACATGGGAAATTTTGAATTCTCTTTATCTCTATGAAGCTTTATCTTTTATTTATGTATCTCTTACTGCATGGTCAATATGTGCTAACTTTAATTATCCATCACATTACATTATACTCAGAATAATTATCGGATGTTGTGATCATATTATATTATTCCAGACCAAATGATCATATGCTAAATTAATTCACTTTAGAGATGATCAACAACTAAAGGAGACTTATGTTTATACATAATGTACTCAAGCAGACTCAATCGAGATCTCCCTAGTCCAGGTGGATTTAGAACAAATGAATACAGTATACAAATCTACTTTCCCAGATCATTTAGAGATGCCATAAATAGATGTCTTACCTTTAGATTCGTGAATCCTTTCCTCTTTGTTGTTCCAAGCTCCAAGGCCTTCAGATCTTGAGTTGCAAAACCTTGTCAAGCATATAGAGACAAACAAACAGTAAAAACACATCTAAACACTAAACTAATCTAAGCTAACAGTTAAGGAAGAAAGCTCTAAATATCATTAACACAAAGACATTTATGGAAAGAGATTGTATTACTGTAAATAAATGGGAAATACATAGAAGAGAGATGGTTACAACCCAAGCCTTAACGCCGTAACCTCCATCCAACAATCCAAGCCAAGCCTCCAAAGGGTGATGTGTGCCTCCCAAGGGATGAATAGGGATCACCTAGGATAATTCCACTAGCATGAGATTACTATAGTCCTTCCTCTCTTCTCAATGGAGAGAGAGGTATTATTTATAAGGCTAGGAGGATATAGTAGGTTGAGGATTAAGTTAGGAGTCGAATACCAGCCTTTCCTACCAACTAGGGATAGGTCTCCATGTCACCCAACTTCGCGAATTCGATTGAATCTCCCTTTTATCCACATTAACCAAACTTGGTACACCTTGCATGAAGACAACTAGCACTAGGAAGGGTCAGTCATAACTTGCATGAGGGAAGCAAGAGCCAATGGCGCACAATGGCAGTGTGCATCATGCACTAGCCATGATAAGGCACCTATTGTTGGGAAGAAGTATGTGCTAACACTACTATAAATGGTGGAGGAAAAGGGAAACAACTTTCTCAAGATGTTTTAGCCAGGGAAACTCCAGGGATTAAGGCACTGAGTTGACACATGATTCATGATGACGAGATTTTGGTGGAACAGAATTCCCCCCAAAGCATGAAGATGGTAAAATAAGATAGGTGAAATTCTTTGTAAGGATTGGCGACAAGGACTTGTTGGATGGAAGAAGCTACTGCAATACAACATAATCTGAGGGACTAGTCTCACATGACTCATAACATGGCTTCCGACCAATACACTGCAGATCCATGGTAGTAGGGACTGACTGAACACAATCATGGCTACTGGACACAATCATAGATCCATGATGAGATGATAACACAACCACCAATACAAAGTGGATTCATGTGATATGACTCAAAACAATCTCCATCAAAACCTGGGTAAGATATGTTTTTTCGAGGGTCTTCAAGCCGAACTCGTAATGATACGAATCTAACCATGTGATTACAATGTCTTGGAGTCAAACATGGTAGAAACCACTTGATTACCATTCATTAATGTATACCATTAACAAGCGCGAGGGAAATCATGATTGAGATCAATGATACCAAGGTATCATAGTACATACCATCGAATGTGAATCAATGAGTTGAGGCCGAGCAATCGATGGAATATTTCAATCAAGAGCCAATGATTTGAATTCATGTTGAAAGTGAGGTAACCTGCCATTGAGGCATGCAGGCCCAAGGTACTTGATTGGTTTCTAGATTCAATCCCCAAATGATCTGTTGAAGTTGCCAAGGATGAATCCACCGAAGGAGGGCCATGATGAATCCCCCATCATCGACACAAAACGTGATCATAGATGTTTGGAGTGAATCGAACAGTAATGTGTGAGACTGACTCAAGGATGACTGACATTATGGAAGGTGAACTGACTGCAGATAGTGAATTAATGACCAAAAATCCTCTTCAACATGGGCATGGCATGACTTGGCAGTATTGACAGGATAAGAATGATGTTGACCCCCTAATGCAACTGATATTGGAAGCATTATTTGGATGACTCAAAGGAGTAAGATGACTCATGGAACCAACGGGACTCGACGACAAACAAATTACCCAAGTACGGAATGCATATGCAGATGAGTGCCATGTTCAAGAGTGACTATATACTGCCGTAAATTACAATGTAACACCAAATCTTTCCTTTTCCCGATCATGTTTGATGAGTACCTATTTTTTTTTTTAACGAGGTTGAGTGGTAAGTTTATCCTAAATTCACAAGCAATATCACTGAAAGAAACACAATCACAAGATAGACAAATATTTACCCTGGGAAACCCTCATGGGGTCGAAAACCTAGCAAAGCTTTCCTCAATATAGATAATCAACCAATACAAAGATGTAGTCTTCAAACAAGCGGTCCTTCTCCTCCTATGCAGATCTCTCTCTCTCCTATGTGCAATACACAAGTGAGTGAATGAGTGATAAGTGAGGAACACAACTCCTCTACTTATACTCATCTTCTAACTGACTTTTCACCCTAACTGGGCCGACCTCTCCTAAGACATTCTAATAACCCCTAAACAACTAACTTAGGGCCGACCCCACATGGGAAATCTAATAACCCTAGTTGCCACATTCTCTCAGAGGAATAAACATCTCTAGATACATAATAGGGTCTCCATGGAGGAATGAAACATCTCCGGAATAATAAAGTACAAATATAATATTCTTAGAAGTTACAATATCTCAACACTCCCTCTTAACGAGAAGGATATTATAACAACATCTGCAGGAGCAAGGAGTCATCAACTACATGATACATTATACATCTATAAATCGTTGGAAGCTTTCTTCACATATCATCAGTAACTCAAACAATTACTAGAACATCTTCAAGATATTCAATACTGAACATCAACATCTTCAGTACTGAGTCTTCATCTTCTGCAACACTTGAATAGCTACAGTAACATCGTCATTTGGATATCTTGATCAACAACATCATCTGGATCTTCTCAATCAACAACATCATCTAGATCTCTCGATCAACATCATCATCTGGATCTCCTGATCAACAACATCAACATATGTATCCTCTCGATCAACAACATCAACATCTGGATCTCCCGATCAACAACATCAACATTTGGATCCTCTCAATCAACAACATCAACATCTGGATCTATCGATAAACAACATAAACATAGTAGCATACTCTGCAATACACATGATCCAATTACAGGATGATCAATCCCACTCACTTTAGGACATAAGGCCAAGGATGATACAATCCTGATCCACTTACAAGATGATCTATCCCTCTCAATTTAAGACACCTCTCATGTTTAGGGACGATGCAATCCTGACCACAGTGCCGGTCCTTTTTCATACTGGACGTGACCTAGTTTAAATCTAGGATTTATCACCATAGAGCCAGTCCTTTTTCATACTGGATGTGACTTAGATCAGATCTAGGATTTACCACCACAAAGCCAGTCCTTTTTCGTAGTGGATGTGACCTAGATCAGATCTAGGATTTACCACCACAGATCCAATCCTTTTTCATACTGGATGTGACCTAGATCAGATCTAGGATTTATCACCACAGAGCCAGTCCTTTTTCATACTGGATGTGACCTAGATCAGATTTAGGATTTACCACCACAAAGCCAGTCATTTTTCATACTGGATGTGACCTAGATCAGATCTAGTATTTACCACCACAGAGCCAGTCCTTTTTCATAGTGGATGTGACCTAGATCAGATGTAGGATTTACCACCATAGAGCTAGTCCTTTTTCATACTGGATGTGACCTAGATTAGATGTAGCATTTACCAACATCTTTCTCAAAGATCAGAGTCTATGGATCTATTTAGGACATGTGTCCAGGGATGATACAATCCCCTCGTCAACTTATACCAAGTCTAAAGATCACTTATCAACCTCATCGTAGGTATCATTGACTTCATCATCAATTTAATTGGCCTCATCGTCAATATCATTGATATAGGTATCCACATCATCGATATAGGTATCCACATCATCGACCTCACCGTCGATGCAGGCAATCTCATCATCAATTACCATATCACTCCCCCTTTCGAGGAGGATCCTTCTAAACTACACCAAGCTTGTCTCGGAAATATTCAAACTTTACTCGAGACAGAGGTTTGGTCAATATATCAACAACTTGTTCGTCAGTGCTCACATATTCAAGCTTGATAGCTCCTTTCTACACCATATCCAGTATATAAAAATATCAGATCTCTATGTGCTTTGACTTACAATGGAACATTGGATTCTTTGTCATCTTGATACAACTCTGGTTGTCACACAGGATCACAGTGGGTTCCGTCTCTAAGTCAAATAATCCTGATAACAACTTTCGAAGCCATATCGCTTCACAACTAGCAGTGCAAGTAGTAATATATTCCACTTTAACTGTGCTGAGAGCCACAGTAGACTTCTTCCTGCTAAACCACGAGATCATGGAAGATCCCAGACAATAATATCCTGTCAATGTGCTCTTCCTATCTGATACACTTCCTACACAATCAACATCTATTTATCCATACAATCTAAAATCATGATCTCCAAGATAACGTAGACCAAAATCTATCGTGCGATTTAGGTACCTAATCACATGCTTTGCAGCTATCAGGTGCACACATCTAGGTACCACTAGATACTTACTGAAGGTGTTCACAGTAAAGAATATATCTGGTCTGGTATTCATCAGATACATCAGTGATCCAATAATCTTTCTGTATAGAGTCACATCCACTAACTCTGATGAGTCATCAACTAATAGCTTCAAGTTGGAATCCATGGGAGTGGCCATGGCTTTGCATTCCAACATATCAAATCTTTTAAATATTTCCACCGCATACTTTCCCTAGTTGAGAAAGATCCCTTCTGGGCCTTACCATACTTCCAGACCTAGGAAGTAGTGCATCAATCTGAGATCTTTCATCTCAAACTCTGTAGAGAGCTTCTTCTTACACTCGACAATTTGTTTCTCATTTCTAGTCAGTAATAGATCATCCACATATAGCAACGATATGACATGTTCATCATCGATAACTTTGAGATAAATATTAGGATCAACTTTACTTTTGGTAAATCCCAAGCTTGTCAAGAAATTATCAATTCTTCCATACCAAGATCTGGGAGCTTGTTTCAACCCATACAAAGCCTTCTTTAGTTTGCATACGTGGGTTCTTCTATCTTCAACCTCAAATCCTTGTGGTTGTTCTATGTACAATTCCTCCTCAATCACACCATTCAGGAAGGTTGTCTTCACATCCATCTGGTTTAATTCCCACTTCATCATGGATGCAAGTGCCATGATGGTTCTAATGGAAGTGTACCTTGCAACTGGTGCAAATGTCTCTTCATAGTCAATTCCCTCTTTCTGAGAGAATACTCTTGCCACAAACCTTTCCTTATACTTTTCAATGCTACCATCTGTAGCATGCTTTATCTTGTATATCCATTTGGAGGATACCATACACTTGTACTTTGGTTTGGGGACTCTATCCCAAACATCATTCTTCATTATTGACTGGTATTCCTCTGTCATTGCCTCTACCCACTCTTTCTTATGAGATGCCTCTTCATAACTAGTGGGTTCTTGGTCTACAACATCACACATCAAATCCATATAGCTGGAGAATGACTTGGGTTTCTTGCTCACTCTAGTGGAGCCTTCAGGATATCCATACTTTCTTCTCCTAGTATAATGTCTCTTACCCATGATGGATTTCACTTTCTTGATATGTTTATGGTAGGGGGTTCTTGTGGTTCTATAATGTCATGGTCTTCGGGTGTTACATCTTCAGGGGTGGGTACAACCTCTGCAATTCTGGGAGGTGCATCTTCCTCATATACTTCTTCATACTGGCACTTATTAGATATCTTGAGAGCTGCCTCTTCATCAAATGTCACATCCCTACTAATTTCCATATGATGGAATCCCGGGATGTATATTTTGAATGCTTTGGATGCTTCACAATATCCAACAAATATTACCTTCTTTCCAGAAGGATCCAGCTTAGTTCTCTTTTCTTTTTGTATGTGAATATATACTGGGCATCCAAATATATTGAGGTGGCTTACCTTAGGTTTCTTCCCTATGAACACTTCTTCTGGGGTCTTGAATTCAGATTTAGTGTCACGTCCTCTCTATCATGCTGGTATGATAGGAGGGGACATTACAAAGAGACAATAGACACAGAGTTTACTTGGGGAAAACCAAGAAGGTGAAAAACCCCAATAACTTCCTTAGAGATAGATAGAGCAATGATACAAATCCCAAGCATAAGAGATAGACTCCTAGCAACTTCTCCTCCTCCACTAGTGTGCATTAGTCAATGAGAGAGATAGGTGAGTAAGTGAATGATCAAACAGAGTGACACCCTCACTCTATTTATACACAACTCGACTTTCCTAATAACCTAACAGGGCCGACTTCTCTAGGAGAGTCTAATAACCCATGGTAACCCAAATCAGGGCCGACCCCACACTTGGTGGTCTAATAACCCATATTGTATAAGTTACAACACTTGCGACACTTGTAAATACAAATGATGACACTTTCGTAAAGAGGAATAATAACCTCTCTGTAGGGATACAATATACACATATGAAATACATTCCGAAGTTACATATACATCAACACTCCCTCTTAACTAGGAATGTATTTCTCGACACATGTATTCTAGCACAAGTATTCTTCGCTGGATCATCAGATCATCATCATCGAATCATCGTCATCATATCATCATCATCACTGCTGCTATCTCAATCAATCTCCAATCTACTCGTCATAGGAAGTTCTATAGAGCCATCCCTTTTTCATGTTGGTTGTAGGCTTAGCCTCCATGTAGGTCTTCATCATCTCTACGAGCAAGCCATCAAGTAAGTACACCTCAGGACTGATTACATCACCTCTACAAAACCTAGAAGATCTCCCAGGACTAATTACACTGCCTCTACAAAACCTGCAAGAGCATCTCAGGACCGATTATATGCCTCTGCAAAACCTGTGTACCATACTGTCACCTCATCATCTTCAGATCATCGTCATCATCCACAGAGCACAACCCAGATGCACATCACACAACACTTATATACACCGGCATGGGAGGACCTACCAACCACCATCCAGGAATGGCTCAGCATTTACATCATGACCATGAGAGGAATTACCTACCACCATGTCACCATGGGAGGACCTACCAACCATCATGTTGGAAAGGAACAACAATTACATCAATGACCATGAGAAGACTTACCTACCACCATGTCCCCATGGGAGGACCTACCTACCATCATGTCAGAAAATCCTGACAATTACATCAATGACCATGAGAGGAATTACCTACCACCATGTCACCATGGTAGGACCTACCTACCATCATGTCGGAAAAGCATGCCCAGCTCTTACATCTCACCATGGGAGGACCTACCTACCACCATGTGAGAATGGCCCAACCCTTACATCTGCACCATGGGAGGACCTACCTACCACCATGTGAGAATGGCCCTAGCCCTTACATCTGCAGCATAGGAGGACCTACCTACCAAAATGTGAGAATGGCTAGTGTGCATCTGTGTTTCCAGACTCATCGCTTCCCTTTGGAGGGAATCTTGATCTGAAGTACATCAAGTCTCTCTTTGAAGTATTCAAACTTCACTCTATCCAATGGCTTTGTCAACACATCGAGTATCTTCTTGTCCATCGCAACATACAGGAGCTTCACTGCTCCTCTTTGCACCATATCCCTGATATAGTTATATTTGATCTCGATGTTCTTTGACATGTCATGGAACGCCAGGTTCTGAGAAAGATTTAGACAACTCTGGTTGCCACAAAATATACCAGTAGCATCCAACGGGAGATCAAATAACTCAGACAGTAGGTTCTTAAGCCATACCTCCTCACAACTAGCCGAACAAGATGCAACATACTCTGCTTCGGCTGTACTTAGTTCCACACAGGAACGCTTCCTGCTAAACCAAGAGCTCACACCTAATCCCATAGTGAACCAGCACCCAGAAGTCCTCTTCTTATTTGCAGCACTACCTGCCCAATCTAAATCAACATAACCCTCTAGCTTAAACTTTTGATTCGCATCATACTTGAGCCCATAATCAACTGTACCCTTCAGGTACCTCAGAATATGCTTTACAGCAACCAGATGATCACTTCTTGGATCCGTTAGGAAATGGCTCAATGTGTTCATAGCAAAGCAAATATCTGGTCTCATGTTCGTCAGGTACATCAAGGACCCAATCATATGAGAATACACAGTGACATCAACCGGCTCAGACGAAGCATCACACAGAAGCTTTAGGTTTGATGTCATAGGTGTGGCAATGGCCTTGCAGTCTATCATCCCGAACCTCTTCAAGATCTCTTCTGCATGCTTCCCTTGTCCGAAGATCCCATCTTCACTCTGCCACACCTCCATGCCTATAAAGTAGTGCATCATACCCAAGTCCTTCATCTCGAACTCGACAGCAAGCTTCCTCTTTGTGTCGGCAATCAATCTATCCTCACATGTCACAAACAATTCATCCACTTACAATAGTAGTATCACTGGATTTCCTTCCTCAACCTTGCAGTAAAGGTTGGAATCCACTTTACTCTTAGTAAAACCCAAACTGGATAGGAAGCTGTCCATCCTACCGTACTAGGTCCTAGGTTCCTGTTTTAAACCATATAGGGCTTTCTTTAGTTTGCACACATGAGTCCCTCTATCATGTGTCTCAAACCCGAGCGACTGCTCCACATACCCTTCCTCTTCAACTACACCATTCAAGAAGGTTGTCTTAACATCCATCTAGTGTACCTTCCATTTCATTACTACATCCAGAGCAAGTACTAATCTAATTGAAGTGTACCTGGCCACAGGTGCAAAGGTCTCTTCATAATCAATCCCTTCTTTCTGGGAGAAGCCACGAGCTACAAACCTTGCATTGTATTTTTCTATGCTGCATCTGCAACATGCTTGTTCTTATAGATCCACTTGGAAGTCACCACAAACTTCCCTTTTGGTCTTGGGACAACATCCCAAACATCATTCTTCATGATCGACTGGTATTCCTCGACCATGGCATCCTTCCATTCTTTATTTTCCGCTGCTCCTTCATAACTGGAAGGTTCTTTGTTCATGATATCACAGAGTAAGGCAACATAGCTGGTGTGTGATCTTGTCCTTTTCGTTTCTCTATGTTCCTCTTCTAGAATGCCATATATTTCTGCATCTTGGATGAGCTCTCTAGCCCATGCTGATTTCCTCTTGTGAGAGTTCTTCGGATGGGGTGGATCTAAAGGTTGTTGTGGATCTTCCATCTCACTATCTTCTTCAGGAAGTTCTTCATTCATAGTGGTGTCTTGTGTTCTGGATATTTTGGGTTCTTTGTTGTCTTCAACAGATGTCTTCCTAGATTTGATGTATGCTGAGTCTTCATCAAATGTTTCATCATTGCTGATGTCAATCTTCTTCAATCGTGGGAAATAGATTCTGTAAGCCTTCGAGCTGTCACTGTAACCCATGAAAATGCCCTTCTTTCCTGAAGGATCTAGCTTTGTCCTCTTTAGCTTTGGAATGTGAGTGTACACTAGACAACCAAATATTATGAGATGGCTAACCTATGGCTTCTTTCCAGTGAACACTTCTTCTGGTGTTTTGTTGTCAAGTATCTTATGAGGTGTTCTGTTTTGCACATATACAATTGTCCTTGTTGTTTCTGCCCAAAGGTGCATAGGTAGATCTTGATCTTGAAGGATTTCCCTAGCTGCTTCCATGATGGTTCTATTCTTTCTTTCTGCAACCCCATTTTGTTGTGGATTGTAAGGAGTAATCAACTGCCTCTTAATCCCTGAATCACTGCATAGCTTCTTGAAGTCTCTTGGGGTAAATTATCCACCATTGTCGGATCTGAATATCTTGATATTCATATCAGTTTGATTTTCTATCAAGGCGTTGAATTCCTTGAACTTGTCAAACACTTCATCTTTGTTCTTCAAGAAGTAAACCCAAGTCTTCCTGGAGAAATCATCAATGAAGGAAACATAGTATACATACCCACTCAGAGAACTGGATGACATCGTAGTGCATACATCAAAGTGTATGATCTCTAAGATTCCTTTTTCCTTGCTTTCACTACTTGGAAATGTCTTCTTTGTATTCTTCCCCTTTGCACAACCTTTTCAAATGCCTTCATGCTTTTCCTGGATTTTAGGATGACCTTCCAGTGCTTTGCTTGCAATTGGTATTGCCCTATAGTCCATGTGTGAAATCCTTCTATGCCAAAGTTCACTTAGCTCTACGGAGTCATGGACCAAGGCTTGTTCTGGTTTGCCCTTCAGTTTGTATAATCCTCCCTCTTGTTCTCCAATCACTACTGCATCATCTATAGTTTTACCCTTTCCCACATTAGGACTTGGCCATCTACAAATGCAACCCTCATGCCTTTTGCATCCAATGCAGATATGGAGAGAAGGTTCTTCTTGAGACCTGTAACATATAGTTCATTTTTCATCTTCATAGACTTTCCAGAGTCTAGATTGTAGGAGGCTTCACCACTTCCTTTTATGGGATACTGGTAGTCACCCAAGTTTCACCTTGTGGGGTGATTCATGTTTAGATAGGTTCATAAAGGATTCCTTGAATCTTGTCATATTTTTGGAAGCCCCACTATCGATAAGCCAATCTTTACTTCCACGAGTAATGGTACCAGTGAGGGTAGAAATCAAAACATACTCTTCATCACTAGAAGAATCTTCACTTTCTTCCCTAGCGCTCTTCCTGGGAGGTTCATCATCCTATGCAGTGTGAGCATGATGTCTTCTTTTGATGTTCTTCTTTTTCTTGTGGGGAGAATATTTATTGTTTCTGGGACAATCCCTGGCATAGTGCACCTTTTCATCACATGTAAATCATCAGTCATTGGATGTGTTTCTTTGAGATCTGAAGCTACCCCTTTGGTTCTTATGGTGGTGCTTTTCTTTCTTACTGTGGTGATGTCCCTTCTTATCATCATACTTCTTGGAGTGTGCTGTGAGAGCTTGGTCTTCATTCCCCATTTTCTCTTCTCGAGCTACAATCCTAGCTTCGTCTTGTGAGCATTCTTCTCACATCCTACTGAATGTGATAAGTTTCCTCCTAGCACAAATTCCTTGGATGAAGGAATCCCATGACATAGGAAGGCCATTAAGAGTGGTCATTATCACTTTTCCATTCTCTATATCTTCTCCCATAGCTTCAAGTTGTTCTTTTATCTGGGAGACCCTTGAGAAATAAGACTGCGTGGTCTCCGCATTCTGGATCTTGATATTCTTCAATTGATTTCTCAAGGTCATCTTCCGATTTATGTTCTTCCCTTCAAATAGCTTGGTCAAGGAATCAAACATCTCCTTGGGTGTCTTCAGAGATGAAACATGTGGTATGGGATGATCTTTGATAGAATCAACAATCATCCTCTTAGCCTTGACCAAGCTCCTCTTTTGTAAGGACTTAGACTCTTCTCCCTCTGGGACAGGGATCTCTTCACCTATGTAAGTGTCCAACTCATTCTCTCCCAAGATTAACCCAATCCTATACTTCCATGCTCGTAATTTATCAGCCCCTTCAAGCTTATCCTTAAGCTTGGTGTGGTGATATATCTTTAAAGAGTACTTCAAATAGAAATAGAAAAGATTTAGGTCTTACCACTTGATTTGCTAAAAATTGGATCTGGTGTTGGATTAGGGTTTGTCAAAGAAACCCTAAAAATTCAAACTTTGAATTTCAAACATCTAAAAGGATAGAAAGATGCGCCTTGATGCGCTGATTAAGCTAGTATACTCAGAATTTGAAAACTGCAAAATTTCACCCCTCAAAATTGCTTTTGAAACTTTCGGATTCACTAGGCCGGACCCTGAATTAGGGTTTGAGTTTCCCAGAGCTTCACCCAACCAAAAATTTCAATCCAAAGCTCAAAAATTTTATTTTTCCAAGGATCTTCCAGCAATGGTCTCATATTTCAGAAATTTCAATTTTTGCAGAAACCCTATTTTTTAGGTCAAAAACTCAAAGTGCTCAGAATTTATTTCTGTTTCGACAGAAAGATGCGCCTTGCTGAGGAGAGTCAATCTATACTGCTGCCTTTGAATATCTATGGAGAGAAACCCAAAAAACAAGAATCCCTATTTTTCGCAACTGCACAATGTCTTCTTCTCAGGTTAGCTCTGATACCATGTTAGATTTTGAGCATCAATTCAATATGATCTAGGATCTTATCTGAGAGAATAACAAGTACAACATATCAATCACAAGATATAATAGACACAGATTTTCCTTGGGGAAAACCAAGAAGGTGAAAAACCCCAATAACTTCCTTAGAGATAGATAGAGCAATGATACAAAACCCAAGCATAAGAGATAGACTCGTAGAAGCTTCTCCTTCTCCACCAGTGTGCATCACTCAATGAGAGAGATAGGTGAGTAAGTGAATGATAAAATAAAGTGACACCCTCACTCTATTTATACACAACTCGACTTGCCTAATAACCTACCAGGGCTGACTTCTCTAGGAGAGTCTAATAACCCATGGTAACCCAACTCAGGGCCGACCCCACACTTAGTGGTCTAATAACTCATCTTGTATAAGTTACGACACTTACGACACTTGTAAATACAAATGACGACACTTTCGTACAGAGGAATAATAACCTCTCTGTAGGGATACAAAGTACATATATGAAATACATTCTGCAGTTACATATACATCAACAACAGCTGCTATGGAGTATGCAAGGACCTCTATCTCAAAGGGCACGACCTTGGTCTTCCTACCATTTAAATTAAGGATAAAATCATAGGCCACCTGCTTATGAAATCCCTACAACTTCTCATAGAACCTCAGGAAACCCATGCGGAGGATGAAATGTCGGGAAATAGGGTTCGTCATTAGCCATTCTACGCCCAATTCAAAATGTACCAGGGACCCACTCTTCTTTCTTTTTTCTTAACTACTGCTGGCTCCATGTCATTGCTTGGCCCTTTGGTGGTGGTTGATCTCGACACTTGTTTGCACTTGGAAAAATACCATACTTCTCACTTTATTACAAAATCCCCACTCGAAGGAGCATTTTAACTCTTAATAACGAGGGGGTCTGACCTTTTAGATTTGGAAAAGACCGACTTAGGGGTGATAACCGAAATATGTGACATGACCCCATTTCGACTGACAACTTTCACTCAATTGGTGGGTGTGACACAACCCTATCTTGACTGACTGTTTCAACAAGTCACAATTGCACTTTTATAAACTCTTGCAGTGACCATGATTTAGAATTTCGTCTGGACAATGTGGGACTTTTGAAACCTTAAGAGCGCCTTTAGTCTAATATCTATTTTGGATACTGCGGGACTTTTGAAACTTCCATAGCTCCCTTAGTTCAAATTTTTGGTAGGCGCTACGTGAGTGGGTAATTCATAGAATCAATTTTAGGGAAGGACTTAGGGGGTAGGTTTTGACATTTGGACTCATATGACCACAGAACTAAATTGACCTCTTTATACCATTTTTTAACTAGAGAAGAACAAGAGTCTCAATTCTAAAAAACAAAACACTCATTTTTGAAGTATGGATGGTACTTGACATAAAAAATAAAAAAACTTAACCTAAACTGACCAAGGGATATGATGATGACCATGATTTCAAAGTTCATATAATTGTGCATCTTTAAGTTCTAACACCTTATATGTGGCCCTCCTATGCTAGCTGATGATGGTGTACTTACTTATTCTATCCCCCTTGGGAACTCATCAAATTGTTCTCCTCCTACTATTGCTTTCGTTTCTTCCTTATTTTCTATTATTTCCTTCTTATGATGTGGGACCTACTTAAGATCATCAATATCCATTTCTGTTTGCTACTCTTTTGCTCCTTTTTTTTCTGTCCTTCTAGTTATTCTAAAACAACTTTCTCTTATATGTTCTTCAACACCTATTGGAATTCCTCCCAATTATCTTTATTTGCAATTTTTTCCCAAATATGTCTTGGCTCACATATATAGGCAAATTTCTTGTTTTCGACCTTTGGTTTGAGATGAATTTATGTGGGCAATAGGATACTTTTTCTTCCTTCCCAAGATTTAATTGGTCCAATTATCCTTCCACATACTACAAGGAATTCATGCCTCTAACTTGAATAGGTCCTATTTCTTTAGGCAATGGGAATGTTCTATGTTTCATGAAGTTCCTAAAATGCATATAATGTGATATAAACCTTTTCCTTACATATTCCATTGTAAAAATTATATGATTGAGGAATAACAACAACTTGTATTGTTCTTCTTCAAACCCATATACCTATTGAAATTTGGTTGAGCTTTGATCTTTAATTATTTTAGATGTAGAGAGTTGAAGCAATGAGACAATTGAATCCATGAAATTCATACAAACATAACACAAGATATACCCTGGGGAAAATCCTCAAAATTATGAGAATAAAAACCCCATCAATTCTTCTCAGTATAATATAATGGATAACAGAGAATGCTTTCTTTTACAACATAGCAGATTGCTTTTGGAACATAAGAGATCACCAAAATTCTTGGTGAAGGTACGAAAGCAATAGAGAAGAGAGATCAATCGGATGTGTGCCCAACACAACAATAAAAAGCACAAACAATACCCTGTACAAAGAGAAGTTCATTGCCTTCAATGGACAAGAGAATTCATTTCACACTGGATTCAACAATCCTTTATAACATATTTATACATTCTTCTCTTCTATTTTTAACTTCTAACTTCGGGATAAACTCGCCCTCAAATTGGATGTATTAATATTGCATGGACTGGTGCACCCCACTTCTCATGTAGTGCTTCGTCCCACTGAGCTGTCACTTAGGATGAACTCGCCTCTTAACTGAAAGATTTCCCACTTAGTTACGTGGCTAACTTAAGTGTCGAAATGTAAGTGTCACAACTCACATGTCATATTTTAGTTTAACATAAGTCTCATCATGCAATAACACTTAGTTAACTAGATATTTTTTTTAACTAAAGTGTCGTCTTTTAGTTTAACTAAATTGTAAATAATTTAGTTAACTAGTCCCTTTTATTTAACACTTAGTTAACTGAAATCATGCCGATTGATTTACTTGAAGTGACCACTGTGATTTCTTTAGTTAACTGAGACATATCTTTCACTAATGTT
Organism: Larix kaempferi; assembly: GCA_027924585.1. NCBI lineage: Eukaryota > Viridiplantae > Streptophyta > Pinopsida > Pinales > Pinaceae > Larix > Larix kaempferi. The sequence goes on from BSBM01000841.1 coordinate 10,850,339, forward strand.
TTAACTGAAGCAGTGATACTTAACTGAAGCTTTATTAATTCGATTTTTATTTAATTAGCTGAAGTGTCTACATGGGAAATTTTGAATTCTCTTTATCTCTATGAATTTTTATCTTTTATTTATTTATCTCTTACTGCTTGGTCAATATGTGCTAACTTTAATTATCCATCACATTACATTATACTAAGAATAATTATCGGATGTTGTGATCATATTATATTATTCCAGACTAAATGATCATATGCTAAATTAATTCACTTTAGAGGTGATCAATCACTGAAGGAGACTTATGTTTATACATAATCTACTCAGGCAGACTCAAGCGAGATCTCCCTAGTCCAAGTGGATTTAGAACAAATGAATACAGTATACAAATCTACTTTCCTAGATCATTTAGAGATGCCATAAATAGATGTCTTAACTTTAGATTCACGACTCCTTTCCTCTTTGTTGTTCCAAGCTCCAAGGCCTTCAGATCTTGAGCTGCAAAACCCTGTCAAGCATATAGAGACAAACAAATAGTAAAAACACAACTAAACACTAAACTGATCTAAGCTAACAGTTAAGGAAGAAAGCTTTAAATATCATTAACACAAAGACATTTATGGAAAGAGATTGTATTATTGTAAGTAAATGGGAAATACATAGAAGAGAGATGGTTACAACCCAAGCCTTAACGCTGTAACCTCCATCCAACAATCCAAGCCAAGCCTCCAAAGGGTGATGTGTGACTCCCAAGGGATGAATAGGGATCACCTAGGATAATTCCACCAGCATGAGATTACTATAGTCCTTCCTCTATTCTCAATGGAGAGAGAGGTCTTATTTATAAGGCTAGGAGGATAGAGTAGGTTGAGGATTAGGTTAGGAGCCGAATACCAGTGTTTCCTACCAACTAGGGATAGGTCTCCATGTCACCCAACTTTGCGAATTCGATTGAAGCTCCCTTTTATCCACATTAACCAAACCTGACACACCTTGCATGAAGACAATTAGCACTAGGAAGGGTCAGGCACAACTTGCAAGAGGGAAGCAAGAGCCAATGGCACACACTGGCAATGTGCATCATGCACTAGCCATGATAAGGCACCTCTTGCTGGGAAGAAGTATGCGCTAACACTACTATAAATGGTGGAGGAAAAGGGAAACAACTTTCTCAAGATGTTTTGTCCAGGGAAACTCCAGGGATTAAGGCACTGAGTTGACACATGATTCATGATGACGAGATTTTGGTGTAGCAGAATTCCCCCCAAAGCATGAAGATGGTAAAATAAGATAGGTGAAATGCTTTGTAAGTATTGGCGACAAGGACTTGTTGGATGGAAGAAGATACTGCAATACAACAGAATCTGAGGTACTACTCTCACATGACTCATAACATGGCTTCCGACCAATACACTGCAGATCGATGGTAGTAGGGACTGACTGAACACAATCATGGCTACTGGAAACAATCTTAGATCCATGATGAGATGATAACACAACCACCAATACAAAGTGGATTCATGTGATATGACTCAAAACAATCTCCATCAAAACCAGGGTAAGATATGTTTTTCCGAGGGTCTTCAAGCCGAACCCGTAATGATACAAATCTAATCATGCGATTACAATGTCTTGGATTCAAACATGGTAGAAACCACTTGATTACCATTCATTAATGTATACCATTAACAAGCGTGAGGGAAATCATGATTGAGATCAATGATTCCCAAGGTATCATAGTACATACCATCGAATGTGAATCAATGAGTTGAGGCCGAGCAATCAATGGAATATTTCAATCAAGAGCCAATGATTTGAATTCATGTTGAAAGTGAGGTAACCTGCCATTGAGGCATGCAGGCCCAAGGTAATTGATTGGTTTCTAGATTCAATCCCCAGATGATGTGTTGAAGTGGACAAGGATGAATCCGCCGAAGGAGGGCCATGATGAATCCCCCATCATCGACACGAAACGTGATCATAGATGTTTGGAGTGAATCGAACAGTAATGTGTGAGACTGAATCAAGGATGATCGACATGATGGAAGGTGAACTGACTGCAGATAGTGAATTAATGACCAAGAATGCTCTTGAACATGGGCATGGTATGACTTGGCAGTATTGACAGGATAGGAATGATGTTGACCCCCTAATGCAACTGACATTGGAAGCATTATTTGGATGACTCAAAGGAGTAAGACGACTCATGGAACCAACGGGACTCGACAACAAACAAATTACCCAAGTACGGAATCCATATGCAGATGAGTGCCATGTTCAAGAGTGACTATATACTGCCGTAAATTACAATGTAACACCAAATCTTTCCTTTTCCCGATCATGTTTGATGAGTACCTACCTTTTTTTTAACGAGCTTGAGTGGTAAGTTTATCCTAAATTCACAAGCAATATCACTGAAAGAAACAAAATCACAAGATAGAAAAATATTTACCCTGGGAAACCCTCATGGGGTAGAAAACCCAGCAAAGCTTTCCTCAATATAGATAATCAACCAATACAAAGATGTAGTCTCCAAACAAGCGGTCCTTCTCCTCCTATGCAGATCTCTCTCTCTCCTATGCACAATACACAAGTGAGTGAATGAGTGATAAGTGAGGAACACAACTCCTCTACTTATACTCATCTTCTAACTGACTTTTCATCCTAACTCGGCCGACCTCTCCTAAGAGAGTCTAATAACCCCTAAACAACTAACTTAGGGCCAAACCCACATGGGAGATCTAATAACCCTAGTTTCCACATTCTCTCAGAGGAATAAACATCTCCAGATATATAATAGGGTCTCCATGGACGAATGAAACTTCTCCGGAATAATAAAGTACAAATATGATATTCTTAGAAGTTACAATATCTCAACACTCCCTCTTAACGAGAAGGATATTATAACGACATCTACAGGAGCAAGGAGTCATCAACTACAAGATACATTATACATCTATAAATCATTGGAAGCTTTCTTCATACATCATCAATAACTCAAACAATTACTAGAACATCTTCAAGATCTTCAATACTGAACATCAACATCTTCAATACTAAGTCTTCATCTTCTGCAACACTTGAATAGCTACAGTAACATCGTCATCTGGATATCTCGATCAACAACATCAACATCTGGATCTCCCGATCAACAACATCAACATCTGGATCCTCTCGATCAATAACGTCAACATCTATATCTCTCGATAAACAACATCAACATAGTAGCATACTCTGCAATACACATGATCCAATTACAGGATGATCAATCCCACTCACTTTAGGACATAAGTCCAAGGATGATACAATCTTGATCCACTTACAAGATGATCTATCCCTCTCAATTTAAGACACCTCTCATGTTTAGGGACGATGCAATCATGACCACAGTGCCAGTCCTTTTTCATATTGGATGTGACCTAGTTTAAATCTAGGATTTATCAGTATAGAGCCAGTCCTTTTTCATACTGGATGTGACTTAGATCAGATCTAGGATTTACCACCACAAAGCCAATCCTTTTTCATAGTGGATGTGACCTAGATCAGATCTAGGATTTACCACCACAGAGCCAGTCCTTTTTCATACTGGATGTGACCTAGATCAAATCTAGGATTTATCACCACAGAGCCAGTCCTTTTTCATACTGGATGTGACCTAGATCAGATTTAGGATTTACCACCACAAAGCCAGTCCTTTTTCATACTGGATGTGACCTAGATCAGATATAGGATTTACCACCATAGAGCCAGTCCTTTTTCATAGTGGATGTGACCTAGATCAGATGTAGGATTTACCACCATAGAGACAATCCTTTTTCATACTGGATGTGACCTAGATCAGATCTAGGATTTACCAACATCTTTCTCATAGATCAGAGTCCATGGATCTCTTTAGGACATGTGTCCATGGATGATACAATCCACTCGTCAACTTAGCCCAAGTCTAAGGATCACTTATCAACCTCATCGTAGGTATCATTGACTTCATCATCAATTTAATTGACCTCATCTTCAGTATCATTGATATAGGTATCCACATCATCGACCTTACCGTCAATGCAGGCAATCTCATCATCAGTTACCATATCACTCCCCCTTTCGAGGAGGGTCCTTCTAAACTACACCAAGCTTGTCTCGAAAATATTCAAACTTTACTCGAGACAGAGGTTTGGTCAATATATCAGCAACTTGTTTATCAGTGCTCACATATTCAAGCTTGATAGCTCCTTTCTACACCATATCCCATATATAAAAATATCAGATCTCTATGTGCTTTGACTTATCATGGAACATTGGATTCTCTGTCATCTTGATACAACTCTGGTTGTCACATAGGATCACAGTGGGTTCCGTCTCTAAGTCAAATAATCCTGATAACAACTTTCGAAGCCATATCGCTTCACAACTAGCAGTGCAAGTAGTAATATGTTCTGCTTTAGCTGTGTTGAGAGCCACACTAGACTTCTTCTCGCTAAACCACGAGATCATGGAAGATCCCAGACAATAATATCATGTCGATGTGCTCTTCCTGTCTGATACACTTCCTGCACAATCAACAACTGTTTAGCCATACAATCTGAAATCATGATATCCAAGATAACGTAGACCAAAATCTGTCGTGCGCTTTAGGTACCTAATCACATGCTTTGCAGCTATCAGGTGCACACATCTAGGTTCCACTAGATACTGACTGAAGGTGTTCACAACAAAGAATATATCTGGCCTGGTATTCGTCAGATACATCAGTGATCCAATAATCTGTCTCTATAGAGTCACATCCACTAACTTTGATGAGTCATCAACTAATAACTTCAAGTTGGAATCCATGGGAGTGGCCATGGCTTTGCATTCCAACATATCAAATCTTTTAAAGATTTCCACCGCATACTTTCCCTAGTTGAGAAAGATCCCTTCTGGGCCTTACCATACTTCCAGACCTAGGAAGTAGTGCATCAATCTGAGATCTTTCATCTCAAACTCTGTAGAGAGCTTCTTCTTACACTCGACAATTTGTTTCTCATTTCCAGTCAGAAATAGATCATCCACCTATAGCAACAATATGGCAGGTTCATCATCCATAACTTTGAGTTAAAGATTAGGATCAGCTTTACTTTTGGTAAAGCCCAAGCTTGTCAAGAAATTATCAATTCTTCCATACCAAGATCTGGGAGCTTGTTTCAACCCATACAAAGCCTTCTTTAGTTTGCATACGTGGGTTCTTCTATCTTCAACCTCAAATCCTTGTGGTTGTTCTATGTACAATTCCTCCTCAATCACACCATTCAAGAAGGTTGTCTTCACATCCATCTCGTTTAATTCCCACTTCATCATGGATGCAAGTTCCATGATGGTTCTAATGGAAGTGTACCTTGCAACTGGTGCAAATGTCTCTTCATAGTCAATTCCCTCTTTCTGAGAGAATATTCTTGCCACAAACCTTTCGTTATACTTTTCAATGCTACCATCTATAGTAGGCTTTATCTTGTATATCCATTTGGAGGATACCACACACTTGTCCTTTGGTTTGGGGACTCTATCCCAAACATCATTCTTCATTATTGACTGGTATTCCTCTGTCATTGCCTCTACCCACTCTTTCTTATGAGATGCCTCTTCATAACTAGTGGGTTCTTGGTCTACAACATCACACATCAAATCCAGATAGATGGAGAATGACTTGGGTTTCTTGCTCACTCTAGTGGAGCCTTCAGGAGCTCCATACTTTCTTCTCCTAGTATAATGTCTCTTGCCCATGATGGATTTCTCTTTCTTGATATGTTTATGGTAGGGGGTTCTTGTGGTTCTATAATGTCATGGTCTTTAGGTGCTACATCTTCAGGGGTGGGTACATCCTCTGCAATTGTGGGAGGTGCATCTTCTTCATATACTTCTTCATACTGGCACTTCTTAGATATCTTGAGAGCTTCCTCTTCATCAAATGTCACATCCCTACTAATTTCCATAGGATGGAATCCTGGGATGTATATTTTGAATGCTTTGGATGCTTCACAATATCCAACAAATATTCCCTTCTTTCCAGAAGGATCCAGCTTAGTTCTCTTTTCTTTTGGTATGTGAATATATACTGGGCATCCAAATATCTTGAGGTGGCTTACCTTAGGCTTCTTCCCTATGAACACTTCTTCTGGGGTCTTGAATTCAGATTTAGTGTCACGTCCTCTCTATCATGCTGGTATGATAGGAGGGGACATTACAAAGAGACAATAGACGCAGAGTTTCCTTGGGGAAAACCAAGAAGGTAAAAAACCCCAATAACTTCCTTAGAGATAGATAGAGCAATGATACAAATCCCAAGCACAAGAGATAGACTCCTAGCAGCTTCTCCTCCTCCACTAGTGCGCATCAATCAATGAGAGAGATAAACGAGTAAGTGAATGATCAAACAGAGTGACACCCTCACTCTATTTATACACAACTCGACTTTCCTAATAACCTAACAGGGTCAAATTCTCTAGGAGAGTCTAATAACCCGTGGTAACCCAACTCAGGGCTGACCCCACACTTGGTTGTCTAATAAGCCATATTGTATAAGTTACGACACTTGTAAATACAAATGATGACACTTTCGTAAAGAGGAATAATAACCTCTCTGTAGGGATACAATATACATATATGAAATACATTCCGAAGTTACATATACATCAACACCCCCTCTTAACTAGGAATGTATTTCTCGACACATGTACTCTAGCACAAGTATTCTTCTCTGGATCATCAGATCATCATCATCGAATCATCGTCATCATATCATCATCATCACTGCTGCTATCTCAATCAATCTCCAATCTACTCGTCATAGGAAGTTCTATAGAGCCATCCCTTTTTCATGCTGGTTGTAGGCTTAGCCTCCATGTAGGTCTTCATCATCTCTATGAGCAAGCCATCAAGTAAGTACACCTCAGGACAGATTACATCGCCTCTACAAAACGTGGAAAATCTCCCAGGACTAATTACACTGCCTCTACAAAACCTACAAGAGCATCTCAGGACCGATTATATGCCTCTGCAAAACCTGTGTACCATACTGTCACCTCATCATCTTCATATCATCGTCATCATCCACAGAGCACAACCCAGATGCACATCACACAACACTTGTGTACACCGGCATGGGAGGACCTACCTACCACCATCCAAGAATGGCTCAGCACTTACATCACGACCAAGAGAGGAATTACCTACCACCATGTCACCATGGGAGGACCTACCTATGATCATGTTTGAAAGGCACGACAATTACATCAATGACCATGAGAAGATTTACCTACCACCATGTCCCCATGGGAGGACCTACCTACCATCATGTCAGAAAATCCTGACAATTACATCAACGACCATGAGAGGAATTACCTACCACCATGTCACCATGGTAGGACCTACCTACCATCATGTCAGAAAAGCCTGCCCAGCTCTTACATCTCACCATGGGAGGACCTACCTACCACCATGTGAGAATGGCCCAGCCCTTACATCTGCACCATGGGAGGACCTACCTACCACCATGTGAGAATGGCCCCATCCCTTACATCTGCACCATAGGAGGACCTACCTACCAAAATGTGAGAATGGCTAGTGTGCATTTGTGTTTCCAGACTCATAGCTTCCCTTTGGATGGAATCTCGATCTAAAGTACATCAAGTCTCTCTTTGAAGTATTCAAACTTCACTCTATCCAGTGGATTTGTCAACACATCGACTATCTGCTTGTCCATCGCAACATACAGGAGCTTCACTGCTCCTCTTTGCACCATATCCCTAATATAGTGATATTTGATCTCGATGTTCTTCAACATGTCATGGAACGCCAGGTTCTCAGAAAGCTTCAGACAACTCTTGTTGTCACAAAATATACCAGTAGCATCCAACGGGAGATCAAATAACTCAGACAGGGGCTTCCTAAGCCATACCTCCTCACAACTAGCCGAACAAGATGCAACATACTCTACTTCGACTGTACTTAGTGCCACACAGGACCGCTTCCTGCTAAACCAAGAGATCACACCTGATCCCATACTGAGCCAACACCCAGAAGTGCTCTTCTTATTTGCAGCACTGCCTTCCAAATCTAAATCAACATAACCCTCCAGGTTAAACTTTTGATTCGCATCATACTTGAGCCCATAATCAACTGTACCCTTCAGGTACCTCAGAATATGCTTTACAGCAACCAGATGAACACTTCTTGGATCCGTCATGAAATGGCTCAATGTGTTCACATTAAAGCGAATATCTGGTCTCGTGTTCGTTATGTACATCAAGGACCCAATCATCTGACGATACAGAGTGACGTCAACCAGCTCAGACGAAGCATCACACAGAAGCTTCAGGTTTGATGCCACAGGTGTGGCCATGGCCTTACAGTCTATCATCCCGAACCTCTTCAGGATCTTTACTGCATGCTTCCCTTGTCCAAGGAATATCCCATATGCACTCTGCCACACCTTCATGCCTATAAAGTAGTGCATCATACCCAAGTCCTTCATCTCGAACTCGACAGCAAGCTTCCTCTTTGTGTCGACAATCAATCTATCCTCACCTGTCACAAACATGTCATCCACTTACAATAGTAGTATCACTGGATTTCCTTCCCCAACCTTGTAGTAAAGGTTGGAATCCACTTTACTCTTAGTAAAACCAAAACTGGATAGGAAGTTGTCCATCCTACCGTACCAGGTCCTAGGTTCCTGTTTTAAACCATCCAGGGCTTTCTTTAGTTTGCACACATGAGTCCCTCTATCATGTGTCTCAAACCCTAGTGGCTGCTCCACATACACTTCCTCTTCAACTACACCATTCAAGAAGGTTGTCTTAACATCCATCTGGTGTACCTTCCATTTCATTACTGCATCCAGAGCAAGTACTGATCTAATTGAAGTGTACCTGGCCACAGGTGCAAAGGTCTCTTCATAATCAATCCCTTCTTTCTGGGAGAAGCCACGAGCTACAAACCTTGCATTGTATTTTTCTATGCTGCCATCTGCAACATGCTTGATCTTATAGATCCACTTGGAAGTCACCACAAACTTCTCTTTTGGTCTTGGGACCACATCCCAAACATCATTCTTCATGATCGACTGGTATTCCTTGACCATGGCATCCTTCCATTCTTTCTTTTCCACTGCTCCTTCATAACTGGAAGGTTCTTTGTTCATGATATCACAGAGTAAGGCAACATAGTTGGTGTGTGATCTTGTCCTTTTCCTTTCTCTGTGTTCTTCTTCTGGAATACCATATATTTCTACATCTTGGATGAGCTCTCTAGCCCATGTTGGTTTCCTCTTGTGAGAGTTCTTCTGACGGGGTGGATCTAAAGGTTGTTGTGGATCTTCCATCTCACTATCTTCTTTAGGAATTTCTTCATTCATGGTGGTGTCTTGTGTTCTAGATATTTTGGGTTCTTCATTGTCTTCAACAGATGTCTTCCTAGATTTGATGTATGCTGAGTCTTCATCAAATGTTACATCACTGCTGATGTCAATCTTCTTCAATCCTGGGAAATAGATTCTGTAAGCCTTCGAGCTGTCACTGTAACCCACGAATATGCCCTTCTTTCCTGAAGGATCTAGCTTTATCCTCTTTTCCTTTGGAATGTGAGTGTACATTGGACAGCCAAATATTATGAGATGGCTAACAATTCTTCTAGTGTGTTGTTGTCAAGTATCTTATGAGGTGTTCTATTTTGCACATATACAATTGTCCTTCCTGTTTTTTCCCAAAGGTGCATAGGTAGATCTTGATCTTGAAGCATTTCCCTAGCTGCTTTCATGATGGTTCTATTCTTTCTTTCTGCAACCCCATTTTGTTGTGGATTGTAAGGAGTAATCAACTCCCTCTTAATCCTTGAATCACTGCATAGCTTCTTGAAGTCTCTTGAGGTAAATTCTCCACCATTTTCGGATCTGAATATCTTGATCTTCATATCAGTTTGATTTTCTATCAAGGCGTTGAATTCCTTGAACTTGGAAGTCATATCTCGATCAACAACATATGACAGGATTCAAGGAATCCTTTATGAATCTATCTGAACATGAATAAACAACATCATCTTAGATATCTTGCACCTTTTCATCACATGTAAAGCATCAGTCATTGGATGTGTTTCTTTGAGATCTGAAGCTACCCCTTTGGTTCTTATGGTGGTGCTTTTCTTTCTTACTATGGTGATGTCCCTTCTTATCATCATACTTCTTCGAGTGTGTTGTGAGAGCTTGGTCTTCATTCCCCATTTTCTCTTATGGAGCTACAATCCTAGCTTCTTCTTGTGAGCATTCTTCCCACATCCTACTGAATGTGATAAGTTTCCTCCTAGCACAAATTCCTTGGATGAAGGAATCCCATGACATAGGAAGGCCATTAAGAGTGGTCATTATCACTTTTCCATTCTCTATATCTTCTCCCATAGATTCATGTTGTTCTTTTATCTTTGAGACCCTTGAGAAATAAGACTGCGTGGTGTCCGTATTTTGGATCTTGATATTCTTCAATTGATTTCTCAAGGTCATCTTCCGATTTATGTTCTTCCCTTCAAATAGCTTGGTCAAGGAATCAAACATCTCCTTGGGTGTCTTCAGAGATGACAAATGTGGTATGGGATGATCTTTAATAGAATCAACAATCATCCTCTTAGCCTTGACCAAGCTCCTCTTTTGTAAGGCCTTAGCCTCTTCTCCCTCTGGGACAGGGATCTCTTCACTTATGTAAGTGTCCAAATCATTCTCTTCCAGTATTAACCCAATCCTATACTTCCATGCTCGGAATTTATCATCCCCTTCAAGCTTATCCTCAAGCTTGGTGTGGTGAGATATCTTTAAAGAGTACTTCAAATAGAAATAGAAAAGATTTAGGTCTTACCACTTGATTTGCTGAAAAATGGATCTGATGTTGGATTAGAGTTTGTCAGAGAAACCCTAAAAATTCAAACTTTGAATTTCAAACATTTGAAAGGATAGAAAGATGCGCCTTGATGGGTTGACCAAAATAGTATACTCAGAATTTGAAAACTGCAAAGTTTCACCCCTCAAAATTGCTTTTGAAACTTTCGGATTCACTATGCAGGACCCTGAATTAGGGTTTGAGTTTCCCAGAGCTTCACCCAACCAAAAAGTTCGATCCAAAGCTCAAAAATTTTATTTTTCCAAGGATCTTCCAGCAATGGTCTCAGATTTCAGAAATTCCAATTTTTGCATAAACCCTAGTTTTTAGGTCAAAAACTGAAAGTGCTTAGAATTTATTTCTGTTTCGACAGAAGGATGCGCCTTGCTGAGGAGAGTCGATCTATCCTGCTACCTTTGAATATCTATGGAGAGAAACCCAAAAAACAAGAATCCCTATCTTCCGCAACTGCACAATGTCTTCTTCTCAGGTTAGCTCTGATACCATGTTAGATTTTGAGCATCAATTCAATATGATCTAGGATCTTATCTGAGAGAATAACAAGTACAACATATCAATCACAAGAGACAATCACAAGATATAATAGACACATATTTTCCTTGGGGAAAACCAAGAAGGTGAAAAACCCCAATAACTTACTCAGAGATAGATAGAGTAATGATACAAAACCCAAGCATAAGAGATAGACTCCTAGCAGCTTCTCCTCCTCCACTAGTGTGCATCACTCAATGAGAGAGATAGGTGAGTAAGTGAATGATAAAATAAAGTGACACCCTCACTCTATTTATACACAACTCGTCTTGCCTAATAACCTAACAGGGCTGACTTCTCTAGGAGAGTCTAATAACCCATGTGTTGTTGCAGCAACACCCCTCCCCAAAATTTTGTACATATTGGGGCCCCTCCTGTATTTTTGTAGAAAGTTTGCCTGAGAAGCCATCCCAACCGTCATCTCTGTTTTCAACATAAAATCTTATTTCCCTACTGAACGTCTTGCCATCAATCCTTACATGTTTTCCCCAAAGAGCCAAAGAGGAAATTAGAACTTTTCCCAACATTTTGGAATCCCTCAGGCTATCTCCCCGAGATTCCGAAAAGCCAAACGTCCAACCTTTCCGGAGGAAAGACTTAGATTTCCTTTGTCAAAAGCATAAACCGTGAGAAAAGTTACGGAAACCTTCGGACTCTTCCTCCCGAAATGACGGGGCTCATTCACCTTAAATATTCCGAAAAGGACTTAGATTTTTTCGATTAAAAAACTGCGGGAACAATGGGACAATACTTCCGAAACGGCGGAATGCTCAGCTCAAACCTTCCGCAACTGCGAGAAGATTCGAGCTATTCTCCCGAAATGGCGGGAATCATTCGCATTTATCTTCCGAAAGGGACTTAGAGAACTTTTAGTTTCGTTTTTTAATAGCTCCCGAAACGGCGAGGGAATTCAGCGAAACCGCCCGAAACGGCGGAAGCCGCCGTGATATCTTCCCGAAAAGAAACTCAGATTTTGGCCATAAGCTGCGGAAACCGTTGGTGAAACCTTGCCGAAACGGCGGAACGATTCAACTCTGTCTCCCGAAACGGCGGAAGCCATTCGCATTTGCTTGCCGAAATAACACGAAGAAATTCATGAACTTCTTCCGGAATTGTGAAAGGACTTGGAATACCTTAAAAGAAATTTCCACAACAAGCCGAGGAAGCTTCACGGAAGCTTTCAACATTCCGTTCCGAAATTATGGAGGCTCTCGGACTACCTTTTTAAAACAAAATTTGAAAATTCCGTTCCGAAACAGCGGAAGCCGCTGAGGAATTGCTTCCGAAACAGCGGAATCGTTCATCATTTGCTCCCGAAATAGCGGAAGTGTTCGCCGTGTCATCCCGCGGTGGCGGAAGTCGCTGGGTTAAAACCCGTGAAAATAACTCGGAGACTGTTCCCAAAAAATCTCGGGAGGCATTCGCCAAAGCTTTCCGCAACCGCGGAAGCCTTGTGCGGAAGCCTTCAGATTTTCTTTCCGAAACGACGGAGGCCATTCACTAAAGTTTTCTGAAGATACCGGGAGCATTCGCCATATCCTCCCGAAACCGCGAAAAGTTCACCTCGACTTGCCGAAACGCGGAAACCTTCATGTTTCCCTTCCGAAACTAGCGGGAGCCTTCGCCATATCTTCCCGAAGAGCAACGAGACTTAGAAAATTTTGGTTTGCGGAAACCCTTCGCGAATGGCTCCCGAAACGGCGGAAGCTTTGGCGTTATACATCCGCAACGCGAGTCTCTTCACGGAAGGTTTCGATTTTCCTTTCCGCAATAAGCCCCGATACGGCGGGAAATTTCGTTGAACCCTTCCGCAACGGCGGATACGATTCGCAATCTGCTCCCGCGAATGGCGGTCGCATGGAAATCGAGGTATTTTGACATAACCGCGGCGGGCGGCGTATTTAAGCCACATTCTAATTGCGCCAACCACCAACGTTAATGCTCGCACGTGCCCGTTTTTTATAAAAATACGGTAGGGGCTCGAACCAATGCACCATTTTTTTCGAATTGGCCAACGACGTGGAACGCCGTGCAAATCGCTCCAGCTCACCTCGCTCATCCGCGCTCGCGGCCACCTCGTTCAAGCATTCGCCACGGTGCCAGGTAGGATTTTAACCTTGATTTTCACTGTTGAGTCATCTTTGGTTTGAAAAACAATGGGTTTTTGTGGGATTTTGACGGGAAAAACACCCATCGAGGGTTATGTTTTGCCCGTCAGACGCAGTTAAATGGAATTCATGTCTCGTCATAAAATAGGCATTGGTTTAAACATTGACATTACTTATTTTATTGAGTAGAGACGGTTGGTGCAGGCCGTTAATCTTGTCCGTTTTAACCCCGGGCCGCGCACCTCGTTGTGAGGAAAATTTGTCGAAGCCCCGGCCGAGAGCTCAAGACGTAAAACCCCGGTCCCTTCCGTAAACCTCAGCCCCAACACGCCCTCTACCCAAGGCAAAACTTGGTCTCCAGCGCCATTGTCCTGTGAACGTTCAAGCCACGCGAGCCGAAACCCGAAGCCATGGCCTCCCTAGCACTTCCCGTCAGTATATCCCCGGCGCCGTCACCCTCGCTCGGACTAGAGTCTCCCATAGAGCACCTGGGTGGGTGCCGCGCGTGACGATGGCAGTCAAAGCCCTCCCCGAGTCGAAAATGCGAAAGGGGCTCCCTGGTCGTCGCAAAGTCTTCCCAACCCGCGTCTCCCCGCCATTAACCTTTCGGACCACAGCCATAACGAAAGACACCTCCTTCCGCAGGGCGGAACCGAAAACCAACGGCTTCCATAATTCGCCTATCGAGCCGAAAACCAATGGCTTCCGCAACACAGCCTATCCCCTCAGGAGCATCCCAATCCCATCCTTTTAAGAGATTCAAGTGCTTCAAATTATGTTTCGTATTGAAATAGTAACAGCTTCATTGTACTTATCTTATTTGATATATTATCAAAACAATGATGCTTTCTGTTAAAACCTCGCAGTATGTTACTCAAGTTCATGATGACTTGTATATGGGTGTTATCAGGGATAAATCAAGATGCCAAAAACCGGTAAGAAGAAAGCTAAGATGACAGAAAAGAAGCCTGCCCCTCTCAAGATTGAAACCTCGCTCCAGGACACTAGGTGCACCACTGGTGTCCCTCAAGAAATCAGATGGGATGACATCTATAGAATGATCAGGGACCAAGAAATCCCAGATATGTTGCTGGAGGAAGCACCAATCTATCAAAATATCAGAGCCTCAGGCATAACTAGGGCCGCTACCCGCCCTGAGCTGTTCCCCTGTGCTGAAGTGATCGGATGGATACTCCAACATGCCGATGCTGAAGGAAGAGTGATAAATGATAGCGGGAAAGTGGCTATCGCCTCATTTCAACCCGCATATCTTGCGGCAGCCTACAGATTTCCCCGTGTCCAGCAAGCTCTGACTGATGAATGGTTAAGCCAGATGAACAATATCGAGATGGCCAAGAAGCTACTGGTGGCAGGGAAACATTTGAGGAAGAAAGGGAGTGAGGAGTATGACGTACAGAATCTAAGAGCTCCTTATAGATTGATTGCCCTGATGCTGTGCAGAATCTTCGGCATGCCCGATGGCATAGTATACAAGATTCAGTGGGTCCCTATCATTCACTATGTGGCATTTCAGGGAACAGTGTTTGGCTGGGCCACTATCCTGTCAGATAGTCTGGCCTCAATGATAAGTGCTGCTAAGCCCGGGCTAGCCTTGAAGAAGGCTAAGTTCTTCATGTCTTCATATCTGATAGATTGTATTTTGGCCAAGATAGAGTTCCCCAAATTGGGTTGTACCTGGGATAGGGCCACCGCCCCGGTCTACATCGCATTCAAGATGTTGTGGGCTCAGAATTACAAGCCCAGCTACAAACTCATCTGTGAGGGGTTCATCATGCCCCTATACGAGAAAATGTTCAAGGAAGAACCAAATTGCCTGTCAAAAAATGCTTTGGAAGTCCTTGAGGATTACGGGGAATTTTACTTTTCAGAACAAGGTACCTACCTGAGAATGTTTGGAGGGACTAAGCCCCCATACATATTGCCGCAGTATGCCACAGACTATGTGGTGCTCAAGGAAGCAGTAAGACAACTCTTCTTGGATGGGGTTGGAGCATTGCTCCACAAGCAACACAAGGCTTCCTTTCCCCCTCTACCTTTCTGCATCGGCGCTTACAAGTTTTCAGGAGTTGCCTCAGCCAATGAATTTGTTCAAGAGTTGAAGGCCTTCCACTTCGGTGAGGTCATCTTCCACAGGAACGACAGAAAGGGTAAAGTGGCCGAGCATTGCAAGGGGAACTATGCTCACTTCGAATACTCCCACTACCCTGATGCCGAGGACGAAGCATTCAGAGGCATCAGCAACATGACTGAGCTACGGATCTGTCGCCAAAGTACTGGAGCAAGCTCTAGCTCAACCAAGGCCTAGAAGACCATCCAGCAAAAGGAGAAAGAAGCTGAGGATGCCCGAGCTCAGGAAGAGCTCAGATTAAGAGAAGAGACAAGGTTACAGTAGGAATCCGAGGAAGCAAGAAAGCAGCAAGAAGCTGAAAATGAAAGACTGCGGAAAGAAGCTGAAGAAGCCCAAAAGCAGAAAGAAGTTGAGCAAGCTGAGGCAGAGAAGAAGGCGGAAGAAGAATTGAAGACAAGGGAAGATGCCCAAGCAGGTGGGTCCGGTGTCCAAGACATGGAGATAGACACCTCTCAAGCAGGTGGCTCTGGTACCCAAAAGGAAGGAGTAGACCCTGCTCAGGAAGTCCGGACCCCACCTATGGAAGAGGACATAGACATCATAAACCGACCAATTGTCCCGTACACCCCATCAGGAAAGCGTACGGTGTCCAAATGGAATGAGTTTGTATATGATAAGAAAAGAAAAGCAATGGTCCTCCAATCAGAAGAGAGGATTAAAAGTCCCTTCCATGAAGACATTGTTACTCACCGGGAGGTCACTCTCATGCAGAACAAGGATCAAGATCCCATTGCTATGGCGTCCGCAGTTATAGCGACAGCAAAGGAATCATTTGCCAATGTAGACGTTATAGTTAAAGAAAATATATTAACAAAGAAGAGAGCATGCACGCTGCAACAAAATGTGGCTGATGAACAAGCCCAAAGAGATATGGTGGTAAACAAGTATAATTGCTTGTACGCTGAGCATAAGGAGCTGTCAAACAAGTACAGCCAGCTGGGGGAGGAAAAGGACCAGCTAACACTTCAAATGATGATTTTGGAAGCAGAGAAGAATGGTGCAGAAGAAAAGGCATCTCTGCTAGAAGCAGACAAGCAAGCATTAGCTGAGCGTTTAGAGCAAGCGGAGAGCAGAACCATAGACCTATCTCCCTTCCACGAGCTGTCGTGCAATATCCTGCAGCAAGTGTATGGCTCCCAAGAGCTAATCACTGATGAGGTATGCAAACTCAAGGCCATGGTGGTTAGGCTAAAAGAGGATAATACGGAAGCCCATAGGCTCAAAGCTAAGAATACATGTGTCAAGGCAAATGTCATAAGTCAGATGGCATGGAGAGAAGGGAAAGGAGGTTTCCCCCCGCATCTTCCTTTTAAGGCCGTGGACGATTTTAATGAAGATATAGCCTTGTTGGAGTTTGGCAGGAACTGTGCCAACAAGCTGCTAACCAGTGTGCAGAGGACAACAGATAGAATCAATAACCTATACCAAAAGCTCAAAGGAGTCCATGACAACTGCACATTGAGTTTCCCTCAGACCCTAGAAGACTTCCCGGAAAAGGAGCAGCGGTTGTCTCAACTGAAAGAAGAGCTAGGCGTCCAGATGGAGTATGTGAAAAGGATTGATGTCCTGGCCATGGATGATCTCCGGCATTACATCAGTTCATCAACACTTCACAACCATCTGCTGAAGGAAGCGCATCGAGTTGCTGAAGCAGAAGTACAAAGCATTAAAACAGAGCTCGGGAAGAATGTGACTTCTCAGAAAATCCTGTTTCCTGCTGCAGCAAACATAATCATAAGGGACACAGGTGTGTGGCACAACTACATAGCAGAGGAGGACAGGAAAGCTGCAGCAGCGGCAGGAGAATCAGTAGATCCGGCAGCCTCTCTCCCAGCAGCCTCTTCCCCAGCAATGGCAGAAAATACGGCCAGTTCAATTCCCCCTTCCCAATTAGGAGCAGCATCAGCAGGGGATTCGAGGGCCTCTTCCCCGGCAGCATCAGTGACAATTAACTTGGGCGACCCTTTTCCAGGAGAAGCTCACGCACAGGAATGAAGAGGCTGAATTCAGTGAGCCACTCTCTTCAGCCAAACACGTGCCCAGCAGGGAAAGCTTTGATGTTAGCCAATTTTCTGTTATGTATATTTTGAATATGTAAGGCGTAAGCCATGGGACAGCTGTCCCTAAGTTTTGTCAAAATATTTTTTGTAAAGGAAGTGGCCATTTTTGGTGGTCGATTATAGTAGAAATTCCTGTAAATGACAGGTGGAGAATGCTAGGTGTCAGCCCAAAGGGCAGATTTGTAGCTATAAATAGCATCTAGGAAAGATTAGAAGGGACTTTTTGTAGGGAATGAAAATTTTGGCAAACGATATGAGCTATCTTGTATCGGGTCTGTAAATTGAATTTTCTAATAGAAGCCACGGGAGATGGACGTTTTGCCTGGGATGTTGGATTGCTCTATATTGGACTATTCTAATGACTGCAGTTCTGCAATGTGAGATCATTCTTGACATCTGAATTATTTCTTTGCATTAATGATTCTGCTCCCCTCTGTGCATGCGTTCTCTCTATTTTGTGAACAATGAAATGTATTGTTGTAGATTTCTTTGTCTAGATCGAATGGCTAACTGTTCTTTCTTCAGGGTAATTCATGTGGCTCATTGTTCATGACTTTAAATTGCTCCTTGCAGGGATCTTTGAGTTTAATTCCAGTTTTGTTACGTCTAGATCTGTTTCTTTATTTTTGTTACATAGATTAAATAATTTTGCTTTCTTCTGTTTATGAGCAATAGATGCTTTCTTTAAGTTTCTTTTCAGATCTGTTTCTTTATTTGCTTTCTTCTGTTTATGAGCAATAGATGCGTTCCATGTTGAATGAGAAGCTATCTTCTCAAAATCTTTATCTTGCTGTAGCTTTGATTGTGAGAAATAATAGCTATTTGTTCTTTGTTTACGATACTTGTTACAGCTGATTGCTCCTCCCTTTAGCGTGTTCCCTGCAGGGATAGATAGATTTGTTCCAGTTCTAGGCTTAGATCTGTTTTAATTGCATTTAGATTAAGTATAATTTAGGCACTTGCATCTCATATAAAAGACATAAAACCCAAAAGAAAGGTTGATCGGGCCATAACCGGTAGAATCGGATTTAAAGTCCAAAACCACGGTTGCCGGAACCGCTAACCGGGCGGATTCCCTACACCAAACGGGAGATAGTCTAATTGGGACCATCTCTCGGGGAGAATCCCTTTCTGATTGATGCTACGATATCCGAGGCATCAACAGTTTTTGGCGCTAGAAGGAGGGCCTGAAGTGCATGGCTGATAGAGGAAAATCTTCCGCGGTCATAGATAACACTGAAAACCCGCTTATAGAAAGTATTTCAAACAGCCCAGATCTTGGACTAACAGACCAAGAACGCCACATTTCTGACCCTGAGCCTCAAGAATCTTTGTACGCTGTTCCGTTCACAGAAATAGAGGATTTAAGAAGACATACCAGATCCTACGTTAGACAGCTAGGCGGTTTAAACGCTGTCAACTTCCTCCCCAAGAAAATTACACCCGGAAAGGACCCACAATACACCCGTGATTCCATTCTGGTTCAAAGTTTTGAAGAGCTGGTAAATTTGACTTTGGAAGAAATTTCAGACACTCTTAACGAGGCAGATCCTGAAGACCCAGAAAAAATTTTGGACCAAGAAAATCTTGAAGAAATTACCACTCCCAAAAGTACTCCACAGGATTCACCCTACAATTCTCCACCAGGGTCTCCACATCCAAACCCAAACATGGCTGTACCTGCTTGGAGGGCAAGGGGAGCACTGAACCTATCTGGACCACTCCATAATCTTCCTAAAAACCCAGAAAAGGTCTTGCCTAAGTACGATCCAGGGAAGGCCATTTCGGCAGAAGATCACCTCAAGAGTTTTTACTTAGCTCTGAACCTTTTAAATGTACAACATGAAGACGTGGTCTGCAGGTTGTTTCCATACACATTCGAGCCAAAAGTATCATCATGGTACTTTAGCCTACAACCCAGCTCAATCTCTAGTTGGGATGAATTCGAAAAATGTTTTCTAAAGAAATACGGAAGCCAAAAGACTGTGGCCACACTTATGAAAGAACTCTTATCCATGAGGATGGAAAAGAAAGAAAAGGTCCAAGATTTCAATCAAAGATTCACTACGCTGTTGAATAACTTTAGTCAAGTTAATAAACCAGCTGAGGAATCTCTAATTGAATACTATACAACCGCTCTTGACGGACCCATAGCAATGTTCGTAAAGAGGTCCAAGAAAACTACCCTGATAGAGAACTTTGAGGAATCTAGGAAGGTAGAAGAAGAGGCTGATAGCATTGCTAAACATGCCTTAGATGTAGAACCAAACCAGCAGCTAGCAAGAAACCTTTGCTGCTCACTAGAAGTAAAGACGAGCCATCTACGGACATGGAAAATGTAGTCAAGATGATGCAGAAATTATCTAACAAAATCGTAGATCTCGAGAAAGACAAGGCTGCTAGCACATCTAGGAAACCTTTCAAGCCATTTTATAAAAGAAGGGAAGACGGGGAACAGACTCATCCACCAATAAATGCTGCCCCGGTTTTAAACTTGAATGAGATAGGGATGGAGAATTTCTGCACTTTTCACCAAGAGCCACATTCGGAAAAGAGCTTCCCGCAATGGATCAATTCCATGAGGTTAGTCATGAACCAAATGTTAGATTCTCAGATCCCAGATCAGGATGATCCCCCAGAAGAGTCAAGCCCTGAGTTAGAGGAACCAACCCCGGACACTACTATGGTGTTGTGGGATTGGGTACCCATGACTGAATTAGTAGAAGAAGATCACATAGATAGCTCTCCATCTACCATAAATGTTACCACTCGTAGCAAGGGTCCAATTGCGGATCCTATACCAGTCACCATTCCCCATAAGCCTAAGATTCCGAAAGATCCGCCTAGGAGGCATATACCGATCATCCCACCTCAGCCCAAAGTAAACCAAACAGCTGCCAAACAGCCAAGCGCTGACAACACAGTTCAGCCACCTAAGGTCACCATAAACAAAACAGATCAGCCAACTCGAATTGGGAACGAGTCCGACATAGGGTATGATATTATCGAAGATATCAAGAAAGTCAAAGCGAACATATCAATATTTGACATGTGTAGCTTGCCCCATCAACGAGACAAACTGCTGCATGTTTTACAACCAAAACCCAGCACTACGTTAACAGACTCTCAAGACAATCCTGAAATTAATGAGGCTAGCATCAGTGGGAAATCCAAATCCCAAACATTGCCATTCTTGTTGACATTTGAAATTTTTAATCACAATGTTCACAACTGTCTGGTAGACTCTGGAGCTTCTTCAAACGTTATGCCATTGTCAATTTGTAGGAAAATTAATGGGCAGCCTGTGCCATCTCCAGCTCAAATTATCCAATTAGACAGGAATGCTATCAAGGTTATTGGGGAGATGAAAGACGTTTTAATTAGATTGTCAACTGATCCTAGAGTCTGTCAATTTATTGACATAATGGTGGTCGATATTCCTGAAGCTTATGGGCTGATTTTGAGTAGGGATTGGTCCACCAAGCTGAGTGGCTACTTTGCCACCGATTGGTATCATCTATGGCTACCTTATCAAAACAGACAGAATCAGATCAAAGTTCTTAGGGAACCTCATATGAAACAAAATGTAACCCAGTTAGAAGAAAAAAATGAAGCCGTAACTTTCTCATCTTCAGTTCTGGGGAATTATTTCTTGGAAATGGACCCGGGTAATTATCAATCTGAAACCATTAGCCATGAATCAGATAAACAGTCCGATCTCCTTCATTTCTCTCGGACTGATGTTGTTGATTGTAACATAGTCAATTTAGTTGCTAACATAGACCACAAAGAAACTAACCCAGCTGAATCTAAAGATATCTTTTGGACATTATACTTTGATGGTTCTAAAACTCTGGAAGGATCCGGGGCCGGTTGTGTTCTAATGGATCCAAAAAAGAACAAGTATTTTTTGTCTTATAGATTAGAATTCGATTGTACTAATAACACCGCTGAATATGAAGCTCTGGTACATGGTTTAAAGAAGGCCATTGGCTTAAATGTTAAGTACCTGAAGGTTTTCGGTGACTCCGAGATAGTTGTAAGACAGGTAAGGGACACCATCCATTGTCTCTCACCTCACTTGAAAGGTTATCAGGCTGAGGTATGGGATTTAATCATGCATTTTGACGCTTTCAATATAAAATCAATTCCTAGATTGCAAAATTCTGCTGCTGATTTGTTAGCAACATCTGCTTCTCGATTGGTGCCGTCAAATAATAAATGCTCAATTGAATTGATTTTCAGGCCTTCCATTCCTGATAACATCACAAATTTCAGAATCTTCGATGATGATGAACAAATTATCAGCTTCCTGACGAACGAAGGTAGCTTTCAAGGAGCTGCAATAGATGAGGAAGAACACGATGCTGACTTGATGAAGAAAGATGAGGAGAAAGGAAATTTCATGCCAAAGGGAGTAAGGTCCCTCGAAATGCTTTTCGATCTTCAAAATAAGTTCAAAAGACCAGCTAATACCAAAACTAACAGCTCATCAATGCAACATGAGTTGGTTAATTTGGGTACCGAGGCAGAACCAAAATTTGTCAACCTTGGCAAATGTTGTTCACCAGGAGAAAGAGACAGGTTCATTAAATTGTTTAAACAGTACAAGGATGTTTTTGCATGGACCTATGAAGAGCTGAAAACATATGACATCCGCATCATTCAGCATGTTATACCAATGAAAGCGGGTGTCAAACCATTTCAGCAGCAGTTAAGAAGGATGCATCCCACTCTTGAACCGCTGATCCAAAAGGAATTGAAGAAGCTCCTGGACGCTAAGATAATCTTTAAAGTTTGGCATTCCGAATGGGTTGCAAACTTGGTTCCCGTGAGGAAGAAGTCGGGAGAGATTAGGCTATGTGTAGACTTCAGAAATTTAAACAAAGCATCGGATAAAGACAACTACCCCGTACCTTCAATGGAGCAAATCCTCCAAATGGTGTCAGGATCCGAATTGTTTTCTCTCCTCGATGGTTTCTCGGGCTATAATCAAGTGCTAGTAGCCGAAGAAGATCGTCTCAAGACCACTTTCAGGACTAAGTGGGGAACTTTCGCCTATAGAAGGATGCCATTTGGTCTGATAAATGCAGGAGCTACATTCCAAAGGGCGATGGATATTGCCTTCCGAGGATTGGGTGGGCAATGCGTTGTTGTCTACTTGGATGATGTGACAGTCTTTTCGAAGAAAACGGAAGATCATGTTGTTCATCTCAGGCATATCTTTGATCGTTGCCGGAAGTATGGTATTTCCTTAAATCCCAAGAAAAGCGTGTTTGCTGTACCCGAAGGTAAGCTCTTGGGTCATATCATCTCCAAAGGGGGAGTGTCAATCGACCAGGAAAGGGTCCAAGCTATTAATAAGATTCCAATGCCTCACAACAAAAAATCTATGCAGTCTTTCATGGGCACCATCAATTTTGTCCGCAGATTTGTTCCGGATTTCGCACAAATTGTTAAACCATTGAAACAGATGGTTAAACAAAGCATACAATTCAAGTGGACAGATTTGGAGAAGGACGCATTTAGAGATATCAAGGAAGCGGTAGCTAAAGCTCCTTCCTTAAGAAGCCGAGATTTCGATAAAGATTTCATCTTGTATACCTTCGCTTCGGACGACTCTCTCGCGGCCGTACTCATGCAAAAGGTGGAGTTGGGGGATGAATACCCAATTTCGTTTATGAGCACTGGTCTGCAAGGGGCTGAGCTGAATTACCCCGTAGTTGACAAGCATGCCTACGCAGTCTTCAAAGCAGTCAAGCAGTTTAGGCCATACATTTTGAAGAACATAACTAAAGTCATAGTTCCCCATCCAGCTGTTAGATCCCTTTTCGTTCAAAAGGAATTGGGAGAGAGGAGAGGGAACTGGGTCACGGCTCTGCAGGAGTACGATTTGGAATTTAAACCAGCTACAATCATCAAAGGACAAGGTCTGTGCAAGCTACTGGCTGGAAACGCGACTGATGAAGAGCACCATTGGAGAAATGAAGCTGAGCTCAATTCGGTTGAAGTATGTCATACCTTCACAACTCCCCAGTCATGGTATAGGGATCTGGTGCACTATTTACAGTAGGGATATCTACCCGAGCACTGGAACTCTAAACAAAGAAGGGCACTCCGTTTGAAATCAGCACCCTATCAAATCATTGATGGGATTCTTTTCAGAAAGAACTATGATGGAGTCCTTCTTAGGTGTTTGGAAAAGGAAGATGCAAACAAAGTTGTCAAAGAATTGCATGATGGCCCCGCAGGTGGTCATTATTCAGGAGAGACGACATCACACAAGATACTGAGAGCTGGTTATTATTGGCCCACTTTGTTCTGAGACGCCCACACATACGCACGAAACTGCGATGTATGTCAAAGAAGCGCTGGGAAGTTACCTAAGGCCGCAGGCCCATTGCAGCCGGTCATCATCTCTGAGCCTTTTGAGCAATGGGGCATAGATGTTATCGGAGAAATAAATCCAAACTCTTCATTGCAACATCGATACATCCTAACGGCTACCGACTACTTCACTAGGTGGACGGAGGCCACCCCATTGCGCAAGATCAATGAAGACGCAGTCATCAGCTTCTTGAAAGAAAACATCATAACCAGGTTTGGGGTTCCAATTTCCCTTGTTTTTCATAATGCTACTTATTTTTCATCTTGCAAGATAAATGAATTTGTTTATGAATGGGGAATTAAGTTGCATTATTCAGCCAATTACTACCCTCAGAGAAACGGATTAGCTGAATCCTCAAACAAGAATCTGATTCGAATCCTTAAGAAAACTGTGATAGAAAACCAGAGAAGTTGGCATGTGGCTCTCCCAAACGCGTTATGGGAAGATAGGGTAACCCCGAAGAATGCTTTAGGTGTCTCCCCTTTCACTCTTTTCTATGGCAAGGAAGCCATACTTCCCCCAAACATCTTACTGCCATCCTTGCAACTGTCCCAAGCCTCTCGGGGTTCTGGTATCCAAACCTTACAATCCAGGATCAACACCCTGCTTCAACTGGAAGAAGCCTGACACAAAGCTAAAGACCGATTCCATCAACACCAGGACATAGTTAAGAGATGGTTCGATAAGAGGAAATCCGGCAAGAGGGACTTTGAAGTCGGGGATTTAGTCCTGAAATGGGACCATAATCATGAAGGCAAAGGAATGCATACGAAATTTCAACATCTATGGGTAGGCCCATACCAAATTTCTGCAAAATTAGGCCCATCCACTTATAAATTGACAAATCTCGAGGGAGAGGAAGTAGCCCTTCCTCTCAATGGCCTCGCTCTGAAACAATACTTCGCATAGTCTCCTCGAGACTTCCTGTACATAAATAAAGTCTTCTTTTGCTTTCGCTTTTAGCTGTTCTATTTTTCGGCTGTGTTGTTTCTTTCTTTGTTATTTGAACTTTTCGACAAGTTTTGTTTTCTGAAGGCCCCCTTTTCTAGAGTTTCCCGTTGAAGATAGCTCTCTTAAAGAAAACCTGCAACCCATGAGTCTGGAAACCTGCTCAGTAAACCCGGTCTGTTGTGCTCTCGCTGAAATGTTCAGAAGAGGGGAAGCCTACCTTGCTAGTCACACTAATCCTGTTTAATAGCAGAGACCTATGACCGTCTTCACTACTATCGTTGGGCTCCACCCACTCTCACACTTTAAAGGCATCTCAAGAAAGTTACCTAAGTTGGACCCATGGAAAGTGGCACTTCTCGAGGACATAGGTTATTGAGATGACTCCATGCTACGGATTTAATAGCCAAAATGGCCTACATTCAAGAGTCTGTTTTCCAGGGATTCTCGCCTCAATTAAAGCATGGCTGAGACAAAAGCAAAAGACATGTAAAACCAAGAAGGCAGTCCAAAAGGCCCAGCTCAAAATGGGCTCCTCTCCGTCCGTGAAGTTTGATCAAATCAATAAAATCTCTAACTCACACAAAAGGACATTATGGATTGAGGAGCCCAAATCAAAGATCATGTCAAAAAATAAAATATCCCTGGAAGGCTCAAACAGCTAAGCTGTCCAAAGTACAAGCATCCCAAAGGATGCCAGCAGCATGGGAATGAGGAACAAGAGCAATAATGTCCATGAGAAAGTGTTGCAAATCCTGTGGAGTCCGGCAGTAGTGGCCATTCGAGGGATGACCCTCCTAAAATGAATCTCATATGTTGGCCCTCTGAGAGTAGTGAAGATGTCTTGGTCAAAGCTCCCCTTTCCCCAATGGCTAGCATGGAAAGTGCCTCCTTCCCCCCGCATGAGTCTAAAATGCCCAGCTGAGTAGTACACCCGAGGTGAATGTTGTCAATGAGGTTTCGGACCATGAAGAGGATTTTTTTTTTAGAGATCTGTGTTCGCCAGCGACTCGCCATTGTTGTTGCAGCAACACCCCTCCCCAAAATTTTGTACATATTGGGGCCCCTCCTGTATTTTTGTAGAAAGTTTGCCTGAGAAGCCATCCCAGCCGTCAGCTCTGTTTTAAACATAAAATCTTATTTCCCTACTGAACGTCTTGCCATCAATCCTTACATGTTTTCCCCAAAGAGCCAAAGAGGAACTTAGAACTTTTCCCAACATTTTGGAATCCCTCAGGCTATCTCCCCGAGATTCCGAAAAGCCAAACGTCCAACCTTTCCGGAGGAAAGACTTAGATTTCCTTTGTCAAAAGCATAAACCGTGAGAAAAGTTACGGAAACCTTCGGAGTCTTCCTCCCGAAATGACGGGGCTCATTCACCTTAAATCTTCCGAAAAGGACTTAGATTTTTTCGATTAAAAAACTGCGGGAACAATGGGACAATACTTCCGAAACGGCGGAATGCTCAGCTCAAACCTTCCGCAACTGCGAGAAGATTCGAGCTGTTCTCCCGAAATGGCGGGAATCATTCGCGTTTATCTCCCGAAAGGGACTTAGAGAACTTTTAGTTTCGTTTTTTAATAGCTCCCGAAACGGCGGGGGAATTCAGCGAAACCGCCCGAAACGGCGGAAGCCACCGTGATATCTTCCCGAAAAGAAACTCAGATTTTGGCCATAAGCTGCGGAAACCGTTGGTGAAACCTTGCCGAAACGGTGGAACGATTCAACTCTGTCTCCCGAAACGGCAGAAGCCATTCGCATTTGCTTGCCGAAATAACACGAAGAAATTCATGAACTTCTTCCGGAATTGTGAAAGGACTTGGAATACCTTAAAAGAACTTTCCAGAACAAGCCGAGGAAGCTTCGCGGAAGCTTTCAACATTCCATTCTGAAATTATGGAGGCTCTCGGACTACCTTTTTAAAACAAAATTTGAAAATTCCGTTCCGAAACAGCGGAAGCCGCTGAGGAATTGCTTCCGAAACAGCGGAATCGTTCATCATTTGCTCCCGAAATAGCGGAAGTGTTCGCCGTGTCATCCCGCGGTGGCGGAAGTCGCTGGGTTAAAACCCATGAAAATAACTCGGAGACTGTTCCCAAAAAATCTCGGGAGGCATTCGCCAAAGCTTTCCGCAACCGCGGAAGCCTTGTGCGGAAGCCTTCAGATTTTCTTTCCGAAACGACGGAGGCCATTCACTAAAGTTTTCCGAAGATACCGGGAGCATTCGCCATATCCTCCCGAAACCGCGAAAAGTTCGCCTCGACTTGCCGAAACGCGGAAACCTTCATGTTTCCCTTCCGAAACTAGCGGGAGCCTTCGCCATATCTTCCCGAAGAGCAACGAGACTTAGAAAATTTTGGTTTGCGGAAACCCTTCGCGAATGGCTCCCGAAACGGCGGAAGCTTTGGCGTTATACGTCCGCAACGCGAGTCTCTTCACGGAAGGTTTCGAGTTTCCTTTCCGCAATAAGCCCCGAAACGGCGGGGAACTTTCGTTGAACCCTTCCGCAACGGCGGATACGATTCGCAATCTGCTCCCGCGAATGGCGGTCGCACGGAAATCGAGGTATTTTGACATAACCGCGGTGGGCGGCGTATTTAAGCCACATTCTAATTGCGCCAACCACCAACCTTAATGCTCGCACGTGCCCGTTTTTTATAAAAATACGGTAGGGGCTCGAACCAATGCACCATTGTTTTCGAATTGGCCAACGACGTGGAACGCCGTGCAAATCGCTCCAGCTCACCTCGCTCATCCGCGCTCGCGGCCACCTCGTTCAAGCGTTCCCCACGGTGCCAGGTAGGATTTTAACCTTGATTTTCACTGTTGAGTCATCTTTGGTTTGAAAAACAATGGGTTTTTGTGGGATTTTGACGGGCAAAACACCCGTCGAGGGTTATGTTTTGCCCGTCAGACGCAGTTAAATGGAATTCGTGTCTCGTCATAAAATAGGCATTGGTTTAAACATTGACATTACTTATTTTATTGAGTAGAGACGGTTGGTGCAGGCCGTTAATCTTGTCCGTTTTAACCCCGGGCCGCGCACCTCGTTGTGAGGAAAATTTGTCGAAGCCCCGGCCGAGAGCTCAAGACGTAAAACCCCGGGCCCTTCCGTAAACCTCAGCCCCAACACGCCCTCTACCCAAGGCAAAACCTGGTCTCCAGCGCCATTGTCCCGTTCAAAACCCGTGAACGTTCAAGCCACGCAAGCCGAAACCCGAAGCCATGGCCGCCCTAGCACTTCCCGTCAGTATATCCCCGGCGCCGTCACCCTCGCTCAGACTAGAGTCTCCAATAGAGCACCTCGGCGGGTGCCGCGCGTGACGATGGCAGTCAAATCCCTCCCCGAGTCGAAAATGCGAAAGGGGCTCCTTGGTCGTCGCAAAGTCTTCACAACCCGCATCTCCCCGCCATTAACCTTTCAGACCGCAGCCATAACGAAAGACACCTCCTTCCGCAGGGCGGAACCGAAAACCAACGGCTTCCGCAATTCTCCTATCGAGCCGAAAACCAATGGCTTCCACAACACAGCCTATCCCCTCAGGAGCATCCCAATCCCATCCTTTTAAGAGATTCAAGTGCTTCAAATTATGTTTCGTATTGAAATAGTAACAGCTTCATTGTACTTATCTTATTTGATATATTATCAAAACAATGATGCTTTCTGTTAAAACCTCGCAGTATGTTACTCAAGTTCATGATGACTTGTATATGGGTGTTATCAGGGATAAATCAAGATGCCGAAAACCAGTAAGAAGAAAGCTAAGATGACAGAAAAGAAGCCTGCCCCTCTCAAGATTGAAACCTCGCTCCAGGACACTAGGTGCACCACTGGTGTCCCTCCAGAAATCAGATGTGGTGACATCTATAGAATGATCAGGGACCAAGAAATCCCAGATATGTTGCTGGAGGATGCACCAATCTATCAAAATATCAGAGCCTCAGGCATAACTAGGGCCGCTACCCGCCCTGAGCTGTTCCCCTGTGCTGAAGTGATCAGATGGATACTCCAACATGCCGATGCTGAAGGAAGAGTGATAAATGATAGCGGGAAAGTGGCTATCACCTCATTTCAACCCGCATATCTTGCGGCAGCCTACAGATTTCCCCGTGTCCAGCAAGCTCTGACTGATGAATGGTTAAGCCAGATGAACAATATCGAGATGGCCAAGAAGCTACTGGTGGCAGGGAAACATTTGAGGAAGAAAGGGAGTGAGGAGTATGACGTACAGAATCTAAGAGCTCCTTATAGATTGATTGCCCTGATGCTGTGCAGAATCTTCAGCATGCCCGATGGCACAGTATACAAGATTCAGTGGGTCCCTATCATTCACTATGTGGCATTTCAGGGAACAGTGTTTGACTGGGCCACTATCCTGTCAGATAGTCTAGCCTCAATCATAAGTGCTGCTAAGCCCGGGCTAGCCTTGAAGAAGGCTGAGTTCTTCATGTCTTCATATCTGATAGATTGTATTTTGGCCAAGATAGAGTTCCCCAAATTGGGTTGTACCTGGGATAGGGCCACCGCCCCGGTCTACATCGCATTCAAGATGTTGTGGGCTCAGAATTACAAGCCCAGCTACAAACTCATCTGTGAGGGGTTCATCGTGCCCCTATACGAGAAAATGTTCAAGGAAGAACCAAATTGCCTGTCAGAAAATGCTTTGGAAGTCCTTGAGGATTACGGGGACTTTTACTTTTCAGAACAAGGTACCTACCTGAGAATGTTTGGAGGGACTAAGCCCCCATACATATTGCTGCAGTATGCCACAGACTATGTGGTGCTCAAGGAAGTAGTAAGACAACTCTTCTTGGATGGGGTTGGAGCATTGCTCCATAAGCAACACAAGGATTCCTTTCCCCCTCTACCTTTATGCATCGGCGCTTACAAGTTTTCAGGAGTTGCCTCGGCCAATGAATTTGTTCAAGAATTGAAGGCCTTCCACTTCGGTGAGGTCATCTTCCACAGGAACGACAGAAAGGGTAAAGTGGCCGAGCATTGCAAGGGGAACTATGCTCACTTCGAATACTCCCACTACCCTGATGCCGAGGAGGAAGCATTCAGAGGCATCAGCAACATGACTGAGCTACGGATCTGTCGCCAAAGTACTGGAGCAAGCTCTAGCTCAACCAAGGCCCAGAAGACCATCCAGCAAAAGGAGAAAGAAGCTGAGGATGCCCGAGCTCAGGAAGAGCTCAGATTAAGAGAGGAGACAAGGTTACAGCAAGAAGCCGAGGAAGCAAGAAAGCAGCAAGAAGCTGAAAATGAAAGACTGCGGAAAGAAGCTGAAGAAGCCCAAAAGCAGAAAGAAGCTGAGCAAGCTGAGGCAGAGAAGAAGGCGGAAGAAGAATTGAAGACAAGGGAAGATGCCCAAGCAGTTGGGTCCGGTGTCCAAGACATGGAGATAGACACCTCTCAAGCAGGTGGCTCTGGTACCCAAAAGGAAGGAGTAGACCCTGCTCAGGAAGTCCGGACCCCACCTATGGAAGAGGACATAGACATCATAAACCGACCAATTGTCCCGTACACCCCATCAGGAAAGCGTACGGTGTCCAAATGGAATGAGTTTGTATATGATAAGAAAAGAAAAGCAATGGTCCTCCAATCAGAAGAGAGGATTAAAAGTCCCTTCCATGAAGACATTGTTACTCACCGGGAGGTCACTGTCATGCAGAACACGGATCAAGATCCCATTGCTATGGCGTCCGCAGTTATAGCGACAACAAAGGCATCATTTGCCAATGTAGACGTCATAGTTAAAGACAATATATTAACAAAGAAGAGAGCACGCACGCTGCAACAAAATGTGGCTGATGAACAAGCCCAAAGAGATATGGTGTTAAACAAGTATAATTGCTTGTACGCTGAGCATAAGGAGTTGTCAAACAAGTACAGCCAGCTGGGGGAGGAAAAGGACCAGCTAACACTTCAAATGATGATTGTGGAAGCAGAGAAGAATGGTGCAGAAGAAAAGGCATCTCTGCTAGAAGTAGACAAGCAAGCATTAGCTGAGCGTTTAGAGCAAGCGGAGAGCAGAACCATAGACCTATCTCCCTTCCACGAGCTGTCGTGCAATATCCTGGAGCAAGTGTATGGCTCCCAAGAGCTAATCACTGATGAGGTATGCAAACTCAAGGCCATGGTGGTTAGGCTAAAAGAGGTTAATACGGAAGCCCATAGGCTCAAAGCTAAGAATACCCGTGTCAAGGCAAATGTCATAAGTCAGATGGCATGGAGAGAAGGGAAAGGAGGTTTCCCCCCGCATCTTCCTTTTAAGGCCGTGGACGATTTTAATGAAGATATAGCCTTGTTGGAGTTTGGCAGGAACTGTGCCAACAAGCTGCTAACCAGTGTGCAGAGGACAACAGATAGAATCAACAACCTATACCAAAAGCTCAAAGGGGTCCATGACAACTGCACATTGAGTTTCCCTCAGACCCTAGAAGACTTCCCGGAAAAGGAGCAGCGGTTGTCTCAACTGAAAGAAGAGCTAGGCGTCCAGATGGAGTATGTGAAAAGGATTGATGTCCTGGCCATGGATAATCTCCAGTATTACATCGGTTCATCAACACTTCACAACCATCTGCTGAAGGAAGCGCATCGAGTTGCTGAAGCAGAAGTACAAAGCATTAAAACAGAGCTCGGGAAGAATGTGACTTCTCAGAAAATCCTGTTTCCTGCTGCAGCAAACATAATCATAAGGGACACAGGTGTGTGGCACAGCTACATAGCAGAGGAGGACAGGAAAGCTGCAGCAGCGGCAGGAGCATCAGTAGATCCGGCAGCCTCTCTCCCATCAGCCTCTTCCCCAGCAATGGCAGAAAATCCGGCCATTTCAATTCCCCCTTCCCAATCAGGAGCAGCATCAGCAGGGGATTCGAGGGCCTCTTACCAGGCAGCATCAGTGACAATTAACTTGGGCGACCCTTTGCCAGGAGAATCTCACGCACAGGAATGAAGAGGCTGAATTCAGTGAGCCACTCTCTTCATCCAAACACGTGCCCAGCAGGGAAAGCTTTGATGTTAGCCAATTTTCTGTTATGTATATTTTGAATATGTAAGGCGTAAGCCATGGGACAGTTGTCCCTAATTTTTGTCAAAATATTTTTTGTAAAGGAAGTGGCCATTTTTGGTGGTCGCTTATAGTAGAAATTCCTGTAAATGACAGGTGGAGAATGCTAGGTGTCAGCCCAAAGGGCAGATTTGTAGCTATAAATAGCATCTAGGAAAGATTAGAAGGGACTTTTTGCAGGGAATGAAAATTTTGGCAAACGATATGAGCTATCTTGTATCGGGTCTGTAAATTGAATTTTCTAATAGAAGCCACGGGAGATGGATGTTTTGCCTGGGATGTTGGATTGCTCTATATTGGACTATTCTAATGACTGCAGTTCTGCAATGTGAGATCATTCTTGACATCTGAATTATTTCTTTGCATTAATGATTCTGCTCCCCTCTGTGCATGCGTTCTCTCTATTTTGTGAACAATGAAATGTATTGTTGTAGATTTCTTTGTCTAGATCGAATGGCTAACTGTTCTTTCTTCAGGGTAATTCATGTGGCTCATTGTTCATGACTTTAAATTGCTCCTTGTAGGGATCTTTGAGTTTAATTCCAGTTTTGTTACGTCTAGATCTGTTTCTTTATTTTTGTTACATAGATTAAATAATTTTGCTTTCTTCTGTTTATGAGCACTAGATGCTTTCTTTAAGTTTCTTTTCAGATCTGTTTCTTTATTTGCTTTCTTCTGTTTATGAGCAATAGATGCGTTCCATGTTGAATGAGAAGCTATCTTCTCAAAATCTTTATCTTGCTGTAGCTTTGATTGTGAGAAATAATAGCTATCTGTTCTTTGTTTACGATACTTGTTACAGCTGATTGCTCCTCCCTTTAGCGTGTTCCCTGCAGGGATAGATAGATTTGTTCCAGTTCTAGGCTTAGATCTGTTTTAATTGCATTTAGATTAAGTATAATTTAGGCACTTGCATCTCATATAAAAGACATAAAACCCAAAAGAAAGGTGGATCGGGCCATAACCGGTAGAATCGGATTTAAAGTCCAAAACCATGGTTGCCGGAACCGCTAACCGGACGGATTCCCTACACCAAACGGGAGATAGTCTAATTGGGACCATCTCTCGGGGAGAATCCCTTTCTGATTGATGCTACTATATCCGAGGCATCAACACCATGGTAACCAAACTCAGGGCCGATCCCACACTTAGTGGTCTAATAACTCATCTTGTATAAGTTACGACACTTGTGACACTTGTAAATACAAATGACGGCACTTCTGTAGAGAGGAATAATAACCTCTCTGTAGGGATACAATGTACATATATGAAATACATTCCGAAGTTACATATACATCAACAAAATCTGCTATGGAGTATGCAAGGACCTCTATATCAAAGGGCCCGACCTTGGTCTTCCTACCATGGAAATTAAGGACAAAATCATAGGCCACCTGCTTGTGAAATCCCTACAACTTCTCAGAGAACCTCAGGAAACCCATGCGGTGGATGAAATGTCAGGAAATAGGGTTCGTCGTTGGCCATTCTACACCCAGTTCAAAATGTACTAGGGACCCACTCTTCTTTCTTTTTTCTTAACTACTGCTGGCTCCATGTCATTGCTTGGCCCTTTGGTGGTGGTTGATCTCGACACCTGTTTTCACTTGGAAAAATACCATACTTCTCACTTTATTACAAAATCCCCACTCGAACGAGCATTTTAACTCTTAATAACGAGGGGGGCTGACCTTTTAGATTTGGAAAAGACAAACTTAGGGGTGATAACCGAAAGATGTGACACGACCCCATTCGACTGACAACTTCCACTCAATTGGTGGGTGTGACACAACCCTATCTTGACTGACTGTTTTAACAAGTCACAATTGCACTTTTATAAACTCTTGCAGTGACCATGATTTAGAATTTCGCTTGGACGTTGTGGGACTTTTGAAACCTTAATAGCGCCTTTAGTCTAATATCTATTTTGGATACTATGTGACTTTTGAAACTTCCATAGCTCCCTTACTTCAAATTTTTATTAGGTGCTACGTGAATGGGTAATTCATACAATCAATTTTAGGGAAGGAGTTAGGGGGTAGGTTTTGACGTTTGGACTCATATGACCACAGAACTAAATTGACCTCTTTATAATATTTTTTAACTAGAGAAGAACAAGAGTCTCAATTCTAAAAAACAAAACACTCATTTTTGCAGTATGGATGGTACTTGACATAAAAAATAAAAAAACTTAACCTAAACTGACCAAGGGAGATGATGATGACCATGATTTCAAAGTTCATATAATTGTGCATCTTTAAGTTCTAACACCTTATATGTGGCCCTCCTATGCTAGCTGATTATGGTGTAATTAATTATTCTATCCCCCTTGGGAACTGGTCAAATTATTCTCCTCCTACTATTGCTTTCCTTTCTTCCTTATTTTCTATTATTTCCTTCTTATGATGTGGGACCTACTTAAGATCATCAATATCCATTTATGTTTGCTACTCTTCTGCTCCTTTTTTTCTGTCCTTCTAGTTATTCTAAAACAACTTTCTCTTATATGTTCTTCAACACCTATTGGAATTCCTCCCAATTATCTTTATTTGCAATTTTTTCCCAAATATGTCTTGGCTCACATATATAGGCAAATTTCATGTTTTCGACCTTTGGTTTGAGATGAATTTATGTGGGAAATAGGATACTTTTTCTTCCTTCCCAAGATTTAGTTGGTCCAATTATCCTTCCACACACTACAAGGAATTCATGCCTCTAACTTGAATAGGTCCTATTTCTTTAGGCAATGGGAATGTTCTATGTTTCATGAAGTTCCTAAAATGCATATAATGTGATATAAACCTTTTCCTTACATATTCCATTGCAAAAATTATATGATTGAGGAATACCAACAACTTGTTTTGTTCTTCTTCAAACCCATATACCTATTGAAATTTGGTTGAGCTTTGATCTTTAATTATTTTAGATGCAGAGAGTTGAAGCAATGAGACAATTGAATCCATGAAATTCATACAAACATAACACAAGATATACCCTGGGGAAAATCCTCAAAATTATGAGAACAAAAACCCCATCAATTCTTCTCAGTATAATATAATGGATAACAGAGAATGCTTTCTTTTACAACATAGCAGATTGCTTTTGGAAGATAAGAGATCACCAAAATTCTTGGTGAAGATACGAAAGCAATAGAGAAGAGAGATCAATCGGATGTGTGCCCAACACAACAATAAAAAGCACAAACAATACCCTGTACAAAGAGAAGTTCATTGCCTTCAATGGACAAGAGAATTCGCTTCACACAAGATTCAACAATCCTGTATAACATATTTATACATTCCTCTCTTCTATTTTTAACTTCTAACTTCGGGATAAACTCGCCCTCAAACTGGATGTATTAATATTGCATGGAATGGTGCACCCCACTTCTCATGTAGTGCTTCGTCTCACTGAGTTGTCACTTAGGATGAACTCGCCTCTTAACTGAAAGCTTTCCCACTTAGTTAGGTGGCTAACTTAAGTGTCGACATGTAAGTGTCACAACTCACATGTCATATTTTAGTTTAACATAAGTGTCGTCAAGCAATAACACTTAGTTAACTAGATATTTTTTTAACTAAAGTGTCATCTTTTAGTTTAACTAAATTGTAAATAATTTAGTTAACTAGTCCCTTTTATTTAACACTTAGTTAACTGAAATCATGCCGATTGATTTACTTGAAGTGACCACTGTGATTTCTTTAGTTAACTGAGACATATCTTTAACTCATGTTTTAACTGAAGCATTGATACTTAACTGAAGCTTTATTAATTCGATTTTTATTTAATTAGCTGAAGTGTCTGCATGGGAAATTTTGAATTCTCTTTATCTCTATGAAGCTTTATCTTTTATTTATGTATCTCTTACTGCATGGTCAATATGTGCTAACTTTAATTATCCATCACATTACATTATACTAAGAATAATTATCGGATGTTGTGATCATATTATATTATTCCAGACTAAATGATCATATGCTAAATTAATTTACTTTAGAGGTGATCAATCACTAAAGGAGACTTATGTTTATACATAATCTACTCAAGCAGACTCAAGCTAGATCTCCCTAGTCCAGGTGGATTTAGAACAAATGAATACAGTATACAAATCTACTTTCCCAGATCATTTAGAGATGCCATAAATAGATGTCTTAACTTTAGATTCGTGAATCATTTCCTCTTTGTTGTTCTAAGCTCCAAGGCCTTCAGATCTTGAGCTGCAAAACCCTGTCAAGCATATAGACACAAACAAACAGTAAAAACACATCTAAACACTAAACTAATCTAAGCTAACAGTTAAGGAAGAAAGCTCTAAATAACATTAACACAAAGACATTTATGGAAAGAGATTGTATTACTGTAAATAAATGGGAAATAAATAGAAGAGAGATGGTTACAACCCAAGCCTTAACACCATAACCTCCATCCAACTATCCAAGCCAAGCCTCTAAAGGGTGATGTGTGCCTCCCAAGGGATGAATAGGGATCACCTAGGATAATTCCACCAGCATGAGATTACTATAGTCCTTCCTCTCTTCTCAATGGAGAGAGAGGTCTTATTTATAAGGCTAGGAGGATAGAGTAGGTTGAGGATTAGGTTAGGAGCCAAATACCAGCCTTTCCTACCAACTAGGGATAGGTCTCCATGTCACCCAACTTCGCGAATTCGATTGAAGCTCCCTTTTATCCATATTAACCAAACCTGGCGCACCTTGCATGAAGACAACTAGCGCTAGGAAGGGTCAGGCACAACTTGCATGAGGGAAGCAAGAGCCAATGGCGCACACTGGCAGTGTGCATCAGGCACTAGCCATGATAAGGCACCTCTTGCTGGGAAGAAGTATGCGCTAACACTACTATAAATGGTGGAGGAAAAGGGAAACAACTTTCTCAAGATGTTTTAGCTAGGGAAACTCCAGGAATTAAGGCACTGAGTTGACACATGATTCATGATGACGATATTTTGGTGTAACAAAATTCCCCCCAAAGCATGAAGATGGTAAAATAAGATAGGTGAAATTCTTTGTAAGGATTGGCGACAAGGACTTGTTGGATGGAAGAAGCTCCTGCAATACAACAGAATCTGAGCTACTAGTCTTACATGACTCATAACATGGCTTCCGACCAATACACTGCAGATCCATGGTAGTAGGGACTGACTAAACACAATCATGGCTACTGGACACAATCATAGATCCATGATGAGATGATAACACAACCACCAATACAAAGTGGATTCATGTGATATGACTCAAAACAATCTCCATCAAAACCTGGGTAAGATATGTTTTTACGAGGGTCTTCAAGCTGAACCCGTAATGATACGATTCTAACCATGTGATTACAATGTCTTGGAGTCAAACATGGTAGAAACCACTTGATTACCATTCATTAATGTATACCATTAACAAGCATGAGGGAAATCATGATTGAGATTAATGATTCCCAAGGTATCATAGTACATACCATCGAATGTGAATCAATGAGTTGAGGCCGAGCAATCGATGGAATATTTCAATCAAGAGCCAATGATTTGAATTCATGTTGAAAGTGAGGTAACCTTCCATTGAGGCATGCAGGCCCAAGGTACTTGATTGGTTTCTAGATTCAATCCCCAGATGATGTGTTGAAGTTGTCAAGGATGAATCTGCCGAAGGAGGGCCATGATGAATCCCCCATCATTGACACGAAACGTAATCATAGATGTTTGGAGTGAATCGAACAATAATGTGTGAGACTGACTCAAGGATGACCGACATGATGGAAGGTGAACTGACTGCAGATAGTGAATTAATGACCAAGAATCCTCTTGAACATGGGCATGGCATGACTTGGCAGTATTGACAGGATAAGAATGATGTTGACCCCCTAATGCAACTGATATTGGAAGCATTATTTGGATGACTCAAAGGAGTAAGACGACTCATGGAACCAACGGGACTCAACGACAAACAAATTACCCAAGTATGGAATGCATATGCAGATGAGTGTCATGTTCAAGAGTGACTATATACTGCCGTAAATTACAATTTAACACCAAATCTTTCCTTTTCCCGATCATATTTGATGAGTACCTATTTTGTTTTTTAACGAGCTTGAGTGCTACGTTTATCCTAAATTCACAAGCAATATCACTGAAAGAAACACAATCACAAGATAGACAAATATTTACCCTGGGAAACCCTCATGGGGTAGAAAACCCAGCAAAGCTTTCCTTAATATAGATAATCAACCAATACAAAGATGTAGTCTCCAAACAAGCGGTCCTTCTCCTCCTATATAGATCTCTCTCTCTCCTATGCGCAATACACAAGTGAGTGAATGAGTGATAAGTGAGGAACACTCCTCCTCTACTTATACTCATCTTCTAACTGACCTTTCACCCTAACTGGGCCGACCTCTCC
Organism: Larix kaempferi; assembly: GCA_027924585.1. Taxonomy (NCBI): domain Eukaryota; kingdom Viridiplantae; phylum Streptophyta; class Pinopsida; order Pinales; family Pinaceae; genus Larix; species Larix kaempferi. The sequence continues at coordinate 10,888,895 of BSBM01000841.1, forward strand.
TAAGAGAGTCTAATAACCCCTAAACAACTAACTTAGGGCCGACCCCACATGGGAGATCTAATAACCCTAGTTGCCATATTCTCTCGGAGGAATAAACATCTCCAGATACACAATAGGGTCTCCATGGAGGAATGAAACATCTCTGGAATAATAAAGTACAAATATAATATTCTTAGAAGTTATAATATCTCAACACTCCCTCTTAACGAGAAGAATATTATAACAACATCTGCAAGAGCAAGGAGTCATCAACTACATGATACATTATACATCTATAAATCATTGGAAGCTTTCTTCATACATCATTAGTAACTCAAACAATTGCTGGAACATCTTCAAGATCTTCAATACTAAACATCAACATCTTCAGTACTGAGTCTTCATCTTCTGCAACACTTGAATAGCTATAGTAACATCGTCATCTGGATATCTCGATCAACAACATCATCTGGATCTTCTCGATCAACAACATCATCTAGATATCTCGATCAACATCATCATCTGGATCTCCTGATCAACAACATCAACATATGTATCCTCTCGATCAACAACATCAACATCTGGATATCCCGATCAACAACATGAACATCTGGATCCTCTCGATCAACAACATCAACATCTGGATGTCTCGATAAACAACATCAACATAGTAGCATACTCTGCAATACACATGATCCAATTATAGGATGATCAATCCCACTCACTTTAGGACATAAGTCCAAGGATGATACAATTCTGTTCCACATACAGGATGATCTATCACTCTCAATTTAAGACACCTCTCATGTTTAGGGATGATGCAATCCTGACCACAGTGCCAGTCCTTTTTCATACTGGATGTGACCTAGATTAAATCTAGCATTTATCACCATAGAGCCAGTCATTTTTCATACTGGATGTGACTTAGATCAGATCTAGGATTTACCACCACAAAGCCAGTCCTTTTTCATAGTGGATGTGACCTAGATCAGATCTAGGATTTACCACCACAGAGCCAGTCCTTTTTCATACTGGATATGACCTAGATCAGATCTAGGATTTATCACCACAGAGATAGTCCTTTTTCATACTAGATGTGACCTAGATCAGATTTAGGATTTACCACCACAAAGCCAATCCTTTTTCATACTGGATGTGACCTAGATCATCTCTAGGATTTACCACCACAGAGCCAGTCCTTTTATATAGTGGATGTGACCTAGATCCGATGTAGGATTTACCACCATAGAGCCAGTCCTTTTTCATACTGGATGTGACCTAGATCAGATCTAGGATTTACCAACATCTTTCTCAGAGATCAAGGTCTATGGATCTCTTTAGGACATGTGTCCAGGGATGATACAATCCACTCGTCAACTTAGACCAAGTCTAAGGATCACTTATCAACCTCATCGTAGGTATCATTGACTTCATCATCAATTTAATTGACCTCATCGTCAATATCATTGATATAGGTATCCACATCATCGATATAGGTATCCACATCATTGACCTTACCATCGATGCAGGAAATCTCATCATCAGTGACCATATCACTCCCCCTTTCGAGGATGGTCCTTCTAAACTACACCAAGCTTGTCTCGGAAATATTCAAACTTTACTCGAGACAGAGGTTTGGTCAATATATCAGCAACTTGTTCATCAGTGCTCACATATTCAAGCTTGATAGCTCCTTTCTACACCATATCCCGTATATAAAAATATCAGATCTCTATGTGCTTTGACTTATCATGGAACATTGGATTCTCTATCATCTTGATACAACTTTAGTTGTCACATAGGATCACAGTGGGTTCCATCTCTAAGTCAAATAATTTTGATAGCAACTTTCGAAGCCATATCGCTTCACAACTAGCAGTGCAAATAGTAATATATTCCACTTTAGCTGTGCTGAGAGCCACACTAGACTGCTTCCTGCTAAACCACGAGATCATGGAAGATCCCAGACAATAATATCCTGTCGATGTGCTCTTCCTGTCTGATACACTTCCTGCACAATCAATATTTGTTTAGCCATACAATCTGAAATCATGATCTCCAAGATAACGTAGACCAAAATCTATCATGCCCTTTAGGTACCTAATCACATGCTTTGCAGCTATCAGGTGCACACATCTAAGTTCCACTAGATACTGAGTGAAGGTTTTCACAGCAAAGAATATATATGGCCTGGTATTCATCAGATACATCAGTGATCCAATAATCTGTCTGTATAGAGTCACATCCACTAACTCTGATGAGTCATCAACTAATAGCTTCAAGTTGGAATCCATGGGAGTGGCCATGGCTTTGCATTCCAACATATCAAATCTTTTAAAGATTTCCACCGCATACTTTCCCTAGTTGAGAAAGATCCCTTCTAGGCCTTACCATACTTCCACACCTAGGAAGTAGTGCATCAATCTGAGATCTTTCATCTCAAACTCTTTAGAGAGCTTCTTCTTACACTCGACAATTTGTTTCTCATTTCCAATCAGAAATAGATCATCCACATATAGCAACAATATGACAGGTTCATCATCCATAACTTTGAGATAAAGATTAGGATCAGCTTTACTTTTGGTAAAGCCCAAGCTTCTCAAGAAATTATCAATTCTTCCATACCAAGATCTGGGAGCTTGTTTCAACCCATACAAATCCTTCTTTAGTTTGCATACGTGGGTTCTTCTATATTCAACCTCAAATCCTTGTGGTTGTTCTATGTACAATTCCTCCTCAATCACACCATTCAGGAAGGTTGTCTTCACATGCATCTGGTTTAATTCCCACTTCATCATGGATGCAAGTGCCATGATGGTTTTAATGGAAGTGTACCTTGCAATTGGTGCAAATGTCTCTTCATAGTCAATTCCGTCTTTCTGAGAGAATACTCTTGCCACAAACCTTTCCTTATACTTTTCAATGCTACCATCTGTAGCATGCTTTATCTTGTATATCCATTTGGAGGATACCACACAATTGTCCTTTGGTTTGGGGACTCTATCCCAAACATCATTCTTCATTATTGACTGGTATTCCTCTATCATTGCCTCTACCCACTCTTTCTTATGAGATTCCTCTTCATAACTAGTGGGTTCTTGGTCTACAACATCACACATCAAATCCATATAGCTGGAGAATGACTTGGGTTTCTTGCTCACTCTAGTGGAGCCTTGAGGAGCTCCATACTTTCTGCTCCTAGTATAATGTCTCTTGCCCATGATGGATTTCTCTTTCTTGATATGCTTATGGTAGGGGGTTCTTGTGGTTCTATAATGTCATGGTCTTTAGGTGTTACATCTTCAGGGGTGGGTACAGTCTCTGCAATTCTGGGAGGTGCATCTTCCTCATATACTTCTTCATACTGGCACTTCTTAGATATCTTGAGAGCTGCCTCTTCATCAAATGTCACATCCCTACTAATTTACATATGATGGAATCCTGGGATGTATATTTTGAATGCTTTGGATGCTTCACAATATCCAATAAATATTCCCTTCTTTCCAGAAGGATCCAGCTTAGTTCTCTTTTCTTTTGGTATGTGAATATATACTAGGCATCCAAATATCTTGAGGTGGATTACCTTAGGATTCTTCCCTATGAACACTTCTTCTGGGGTCTTGAATTCAAGAGCACTATGAGATAGTCTATTATGCACATAGACTGTTGTCGTAGCTGCTTCAGCCCATAGATATATAGGTAGGTCTTGATCATGTATCATTGTTTTTACTGCTTCCATTATGGTTCTATTCTTTCTCTCTGCAACACCATTTTGTTGAGGATTATAGGGAGTGGTTAGTTCCCTCTTGATTCTAGCTTCTTTACAAAAGACTTCAAAATCCTTTGAAGTATATTCTCCACCATGATTTGTCCTGAGTATTTTGATATTCTTTTCTGAATGATTTTCAATCAAGGCTTTAAATTCCTTGAACTTTCCAAAGACTTCATCTTTCCCCTTTAGGAATTATATCCAAGTCTTGCTTGAGTAGTCATCAATAAATGTAAGGTAATATTCATACCCACTCAAGGATGTGGAGGGAATTGGTCCACATACTTCTGAGTGAATCAATTCCAAAGTACTTTTAGTCTTTGTTTCACTCTTTGGAAATGGGTTCTTGATATTCTTCCCTCTTGCACATCCTTTGCATGTGCCATTATGATCAATCTTCAAATATGGTAGTCCTATAACCATCTTGCTCACATGAGGTAGTGCTTTGTAGTTATTGTGAGCAAGCCTCCTATGCCATAGCTCACTAGGGCTAGTGGATTCATGAACAAGGGAAGCTTCTGTATGACCCTTGATTTTGTATAGCCCTCCTTCCTCTTCATCAATATCAATTGCATCCTTAATTGGTTTCCCTTTGGGCCACATGAGTACTTGTCCATCTATGAATGCAAACCTATATCCTTTCTTATATAATGCTGGGATAGAAAGTAAGCTCTTCTTCAAACCTGGTACATATAAGATTTCCTTCATCTTCAATGGAGTTCCAGAATCAAGCTTGTAGCTTGATTCACCAATTCCCTTGATGGGATATTGATAGTCATCTCCTAAAGATACCTTCTATGGAGAGGTATTCTCTTCAAGTATTGAAAGAGTCTTCTTCTATCCTGTCATGTGCTTTGAAGCACCACTATCAATGAGCCATGTATCTTCTCTAGGTGTTACACACCCAGAGAGTGCAGAGAATAAAAACATATTCTTTTGCACCTTCTTCTTCTATTTTAGTTCTTTTCTTTTGAGGCCTTTTCTCTTCTTCACTATCATCTTCTGCCAAATGTGCTTGATGTCTTTTGTGAAGATTCTTCTTCTTCTTCTTTGAAGGACAATTTCTAGCAATGTGTCCTAGTTTGTGACAACTATAACATTGAACTGAGGAGAGGTCTCTTTCTGAACTTACTCCTCCTCTCCTTTTAAATCTATGAGGAGGTTGAGACTCCTTGTGGTCATTCTTCTTGGGGTTGAAATGACTCCTTCTTCTTTTGGTGTGGGTGGCCAAATCTTGGTCATCTTCCTTGAACAATCCTTCTTTATTAGCTACCCTAGCTTCTTCTTGAATGCAATCCTACCATACCACATCAAACTCCATACTTTCTTTCCTTGTACACATGGTTTGGATGAAAGAATCCCAAGGTCTAGTGAGACCATTGAGAGCAGTCATGACTAGTTCATCTTCATCAATAGTGTTTCCAATGGCTTCTAGTTGTTCCTTGAACCAGGAGACCCTTGTGAAGTAATCTTGAATAGATTCTCCTTCATTCATTTTGGTACTCTTCAATTGAGTTCTCAAATTCATATTCCTATTGATGTTCCTTCCTTCATACATTCTACCTAGGGAATCATACATTTCCTTCGGGGTCTTCTTGGATGCCACTTGGGGAATCAAGTGGTCCTTGATAGAATCATTAATGATTATCTTTACCCTGATTAAGTCCTTCTTATACTTCGCTTTCGCTTCATCTTCCGTAGGTTCTGCAACCTCATCTTTGATATATTGGGTAAGATCATTCTCTTCAAGAATGAGACCAATCCTATATTTCCATTCTTGGAAATTATCTATACCCTCTAGCTTGTCTTCAAGCTTAGTGCTTGGAGCCATCTTATCCAGGAGGTCACAGAGATTGAAGTTTCTCAAAAGATAGAATAGAACTTACCAGGATATATGCTTGATTGAATTGGGATGATTGGTGTACTCTGCTTCTAGAAACTTCAACTTTTTCACCCTTCAAATCTGATCAGCAAATTTCGGATCTACAACAGAATTTATGGTTTTTTGGTTCGCACTTTTTCTAGTTTACTAGTGCACAGGTGAGCAGTTTTTTTGGTTTACTAGTTTTCTGGTCCAGAAGTCAAACTAGGGTTTGAAAAAGCTCAGAGTTCTACCCACTCAAAAATTTTGATCTAGGGCTCAAAATTTTTATTTTCAGGAGGAGCATCCAGCCATGCTCTTAGAATCCAAAAATTCCAACTTTTGCAGAAGCCCTAATTTTCACCGGAGGAGGAGAGAGAGGTATTTTCACCTTGTGAAAGATGTCCTATTTAGGCTAGCTTTGATCCCATGTTAATTTTAGCCTAAATTCACAAGCAAGATCACTGAAAGAAACACAATCACAAGATAGACAAATATTTACCCTAGGAAACCCTCATGGGGTAGAAAACCCAGTAAATCTTTCCTCAATATAGATAATCAACCAATACAAAGATGTAGTCTCCAAAAAAGAGCTCCTTCTTCTCCTATCTATATATCTCTCTCTCCTATGCTCAATACACAAGTGAGTGAATGAGTGATAAGTGAGGAACACACCTCCTCTACTTATACTCATCTTCTAACTGACTTTTCACCCTAACTAGGCCGACCTCTCCTAAGAGAGTCTAATAACCCCTAAACAACTAACTTAGGGTTGACTCCACATGGGAGATCTAATAACCGTAGTTACCACATTCTCTTAGAGGAATAAACATCTCCGAATATACAATAGGGTCTCTACTGAGAAATGAAACATCTCCAGAATAATAAAGTACAAATATAATATTATTAGGAGTTACAATATCTCAACATTGAGGAGGGTAATAGATGCTCGATATAGCTCATCCTTCGGACGAGTCCAATCCCAAATGTTTTAGAAACCTAGGATAGGAGGAGTTTGTCCCAAAACGGACCCTTCTATGTTATATTCTAGTGATTCCAAAGAAGAAAAACTCGACGTCATTTGATGTTTAGAGAGTCTAAAAAGAACTAAAGAAGACTCCAAAGGTTCTTTTTCGTGAAAGTTAGTCTCCTCACCTGAAAAAGGATAAACAATGTGAGAGAGAACTCTTTCAGTCATGCTTGGCTAGAGTGCTCCTTTCTCGTGAATAGTACCTTCTGGTTTGAAAAAGGGGTAAACTATCACTAGAAAGATGATCATTCGAATACTTTTACAAGCGTGAAGTAATCAAGTTCACTTGGCAATCTTTTCGTATTTAGGGAGCCTGAAAAGAGCTTAAAGGAAGACTCCCGTGGGGTCGCTTTTTCGTGGGAGTTTTACGAGCCTGAAAAAGTGATAAAAGATAACTCATAACGTATTCTCGTTGTTTTATGAGCACGAGAAGGAACAAAGAGTAAGCTCGGTGTCATTAATGTTTGATTTTAACAAGTGAAATAAGAACACAAAAACACTCCAAGATTTGTTCACACCTAGTAACAGGCATAAGATAACCACAACCGTGACCAAAAAGTTTAAACACAACACTTTACTTCACCTGTAGACTCCAAAAACTAAGTTAGAATGATAAATTAGGTATTTAGACACAAAACTAACCCCAACTATAGCAAAAATAACCCATAAAAGAATAAATAAAAAAGGGAATATTCCATTTCTAATATAAAAAAGGGGTAAATAGTAAAAACTAGTTACTATTTGTTTTTACCAAATAGGGAGGTGAAAAATACCATTTGAAGCCGTTTTTCAAGTGTCGATTGTGGGATCTTCGGTCAACCATTTTCAGTGACATTAGCGTCAGGTAAGCCTAAACACTATCTTCTTCATTTCCATTGGAGTAGATTTGATTTTTATTTCCAATTTCCAAGTTTTTGGCTTGTGGAATGGGGGGGAATGTTAGGATATTCCTATACTCCATCCTAGTCCTACCGGTATTTTGATTATTTACATTTTCAGTCTTGCGTGCATTTCTGCATGAAACATGCATTTTGCATGCATGCATCCCAGTCATCAGTCTAGCACCTAGCCCTCAGTTAGCCAGCCCCTGGGAGCTTCTCTCAGATCAGTTTTATCCCTCCTATAGCTTAGTGCACCCTTCTTCCTTGATTTAAGGAAGCCACTCATCCTCTCTCACCTACCACTCAGTTGCACTTCAGTTAGTTCAGTTATCATCAGATCTTTCCTTGATTTAAGGATAGAATGACTCTTAACTGACTGTATCACTCCAATGGACCTCCAGTGAGACTAGATTGCCCATTCTGACTCCAGTTAGCTCCTCATGCACCCTCCACTGAGCCTCCTTAATTTAGTTAGTGCCAGTTACACCTACCACACTTAGTTAGACTCAGTTTGAATGATGGTTGACAGTTACTTGAGAACTGATGACTCCACTGATGATGAGATAGACTTCTAGTTGTGCTTCGATGACACTCCAGTGATCTTTTGATCTCTCCATGAAGGCTAATTCGAATTGCCACCTTGGCATTTGAATCCTCATGCATTGTATTATTTATTTGTCCATTTGTGATTAATGAATTAGTGTGTGTGAAGTTAATTTGCTTCTATCTGAGTTCTACTATATTATTATTCTGTTGCTCATCTTACTGCATTGACCACTCTTAATCTTATTCCTAAATTCTTTCTTGTGAGGTATACATTAGCTCTTAGATCTGTTGTGAGGATTTTCACATGCTATCAGAACATGTTGAGAGTATTGTTTATCTCCATTCCTGAGATTTTTTTGCAGGTTATTATCAAGATTTCGAGTGCAGCAGTTTCTGCACTTTTGCAGCAGTAGCAGTTGCAGACATTTCTATTGTTTTTGCAGGTCTTCTACAGATTCCATTTATTCAGAAGAAATCTATCCTCTTCCTTTCAACTATGATGAATGGAAACCAAAGATGATAGAACATTTGAAGATAAATGGTCTCTTTGATTATTGTTTTGAAAGAGAGTTTGAATCCTCTGAAGAAGATATTGATTGGTTAAATAAAGGTGACCATGTTCATGCAACCATGATGTTTGCTATGCTTCGATGCATGGTACACCAATACATTGATGTTGAATTTCCAAAAGAGCTATGGGCCCATCTGGATGAAAGATTTGGCAGACAGAATGAAGGGATTGGTCCAAACTGTTTTGAGAGCAGGCAAAGTGATGCATTCGCCCTCCTTGATGATATCATTGAGCATGAACCAATATCAAACAAATCTCATATTGAAGTTGTCCACAAAGAAGAAGAACTTGCAGGTTCTACACTCATGCTCCAAATTTATTCTATTTCGAATTTTGTGCCAGCTCACACTCTAGAAATTGTAGAAGGTCCTAAATCCTCTCTTGCACCAGAGTCTGTTGGTTTGCATCACGATCTATTGAATTTTTGGAGGTAAAACCAACCATTGGATGTAATGCATTCGCTCTCCTTGATCACTCACCTCTTATGTACTACTATATGATGATTATCTCATGCTTTCAGAAGGTTATTGAAGATTATGGCCATTGCCATTTTCTTGGGATAATTTCTCATGCATATCATGGTTTTGATCTCACCTCTACTGGTTCAAAGGAGATCTCAAGAAACCATTTCTATTCGCTTGGGATAATTTCTCATGCATTTACTGGTTTTGATCTGACCTCTAATGGTTCAAAGGAGATCTCAAGAAACCATGATTCAAGTCTTGGATCTAATTTGGATTCTAAGCAATCACTACTTGGGATAATTTCTCATGCATATGATGGTTTTGATCTCACCCCTGCTGGTTCAAAGGAGATATCAAGAAACTATTCTTCAAGTCTTAAATCTTATTTGGATTTCAAGCAATCATGCGATGGTTCTTTTTGGCATAATCTCACCAATGATGGTTTGAAGGAGAAGACAAAAGATTATCTGCACATTCATAGATTTGATCCTACCTCAGCTGATTCAAATCACAGGTTCAAGGATCATCCTCATACTTTTGGATTTTTTCTCATCACATTCAATTTGAAGAGAAAGTACAAGCACATGCCATTTGAGCATGATCCACATCTTCCCAAGAAGAAGATACCTCCATACATATGACCAAGCATCACACCTACTTAAGTACTGGAGCATTTATTTTTGTGTGTGCTTTATATTTTATTTTGAGGGGGGGTATTTTTCCCATGAGGTTTTCCCCATTTCCTCGATTTATTGATTGTTATTATTCATTGTATTGGATGACCTTTGGTCTCAGTTACAAGGGCCTAGAATGGATTAAGGGGGGGTGTTAGGATATTCCTATACTCCATCCTAGTCCTACCAGTATTTTGATTATTTACATTTTCAGTCTTGCATGCATTTCTGCATGCAGCATGCATTTATAATTTCATGCATGCAATTGGATGCATCCTAGTCATCAGTCCAGCACCTAGCCCTTAGTTAGCCAGCCCCCGGGAGCTTCTCTCAGATCAGTTTTAGCCCTCCTAGAGATTAGTGCACCCTTCTTCCTTGATTTAAGGAATCCACTCGTCGTCTCTCACCTACCACTTAGTTGCACTTCAGTTAGTTCAGCTATCATCAGTTCTTTCCTTGATTTAAGGCTATACTAACTCTCAACTGACTGTATCACTCCAATGGGCCTCTAACGAGACTAGACTGCCCATTCTTACTCTAGTTAGCTCCGCATGCGCCCTCCACTGAGCCTCCTTCATTCAGTTAGTGCTAGTTACACTCAGTTACACCTACCACACTCAGTTAGACTCAGTTTGACTGATGGTTGACAGTTACTTGAGCATTGATGACTCCACTGATGATGAGATAGACTTCTAGTTGTGCTCTGATGACACTCCAGTGGCCTTTTGATCTCTCCATGAAGGCTAATTCGAATTGCCACCTTGGCATTTGAATCCTCATGCATTGTATTATTTATTTGTCCATTTGTGATTAATGAATTAGTGTGTGTGAAGTTAGTTTGCTTCTATCCAAGTTCTATTGTATTATTATTCTATTGCTCATCTTACTGCATTGACCACTCTTAATCTTATTCCTAAATTCTTTCTTGTGAGGCATCCATTAGCTCTTAGATCTACTGTGAGGATTTTCACAGGGAAATGCACCTTCAGCACGGCGCACTTCCCCCTTACGGGATGTGCGCCTAGGGAAACCTGGCACCATTCCCATAAGGGTCTCTTGCGATGATGGCATCCTATCCATACGGATGGGGTGCACCGACGTCAATTGCCCCCATGAAATCAAGAAACTACCAAAAATTGAGAATTTGGAAGGTTGGATACTCTTCTAATGGGTGTTTTATTAATGTTTGGACAGGTTTGGGTGGTAAAGATGGTCCATTAGAGAGAGAGAGAGAGAGAGAGAGAGAGAGAATGAACTAGATGACTCCCAAGCGGTCAATGGCCCCCAATGCATGAATGTATTGCGGAATTTTGGGATACTAAAATAATTTCACATACAGGGCAGGAGGGCCCAAGTACCACTACTAGAATACTTGATCCGATGGTGGGATCCTGAGCAGCAACGCTTCTGTGTTGGTGCGCATACACTTACCATAGATATCGAGGATATCTATTTTCTGACGGGGTTGTCCTCACTGGGAGCCCCAATTTCTTTGACGGGATCATGAGGGAGTGATCGAACTACTGAGGAGGTAGTGGCCCAATGGTGCACTCCTAGAACAGATACAGTTGGTCGGAAGATCCCCATCAAACATGGGAGAGACCATCCTCTACGTATAGTCCTATTCACTATTGAGAGGGTGCCCGGGAGTAGAGCACCTCACTTGGAAATCAAGGCTCATATGCTATATGCAGAGGAGTGTATGGATCCCATGGTTTTTAACTCGTGTGAGGGACTCCTCGTGTCTCTCAGAGAGCATCTCACCAAGTGTCAGTATGGTGAGCTGAAATAGTTCGGATATGGATCAATTGTGATCTCATTCTTCTTAGAGTGGGTTCCACACCTATGCCCGTAGGTTGAGCTCGATGAGTTGGATCCAAGGGATCCACACATGGTACTATGGTCTGAGGTGATGGCCTACCATGGAGGTGGGGGTCCCATCATCAGCTATGGTCCTCCTTTCTTCAGGTGGTTGAGGGGATAACTCCTCATGGTGGAGGACTACCCCTACAAGGGAAAATATATCAGAGGAGACCCAAACTTGGTTCTTCGTGAGGATATGTAGTGGGGAGACCTAGGTAAGAATGACAACTCTTCAGTGTTTTTACATTTTATTATTTTTTGATTTTTTGGAGTAGTATTGATGATTGATATATGTTTATGTAGATGTTGGTCCATCCCGTCCAATGGGGACTTCTCCGATTACGCGGAGAGGAGAGGTATGGGAGATGGAGGTTGCAGACCGTGATGCCATGGAGGAGCTCTATGAGCTAGAGGAGAACCTCCATCAATTGAATCTTGATATTCTGGATCCATGCATACATGAGCTACCTCATTGCTACCAATGACACATAGTGGGGGTGTCTGAGCATTTTGGTTTGCTACTTAGGAAAGTAGCTAGGGCTAATGTGTGTTACCATGAGAGTCCCATGGACTAGACTCATGCATACATGTATGCACTTAAAGCCACGAGATTCAAAACTTTTGTAGGAGATACTTACTGAAAGCTCATGTGCTTCAGTCTTTTTGTACCAGTACCACGCTTTGTATTTATACCAACATGATATATATAAAAATCTATCTGCAACTCTATATACATTGTTCTATGGATGATTATGGGATCTTGCACATGTTTTGCTTATACATTATGGATAATTTACATGTTGTGTCACATTTTTTTTATGAATGTGAAATGTACCAATCTAATATAAAATTGACCAATGAATCAACTACAATGTTCATCTCTCTAGGGATATGCAGGTATTGAATAGACTCAAAATACCTCTCTAGGAGACGTACTCGTCAAAATAGACGGAGCAGGGTAGGGTCACAGATAGCGTAGATACGGTTAAGTTGGCAGAACACTAGTTGTGAGTCAAGGTGAACTATAACATGGTCCATACCCAGGGAAAGAGCGTCGATTAAGACTCCAATCACCTCGTGATACTCGACGGCGTTATTGGTTGAATCCTATAGACAATTCTCTCCCCAACTAATGAGCTCCTTGGTAGGAGAGTAAAGCACCCAAGCTACCAAAGCAAGGTTACGGGTATGCTGGCTGGCACCATCCGCAAATCCAACACATGTTGTCATCTACACATTCAGGAAGAACATGGTATAAGCGTAGAAACAAGATCCTAACACACTCAAGCAAAGTGTCACACCACACAGAACACACATCATGTACAATATATACATAGTACTAATGCATAAAAAACTTAGGCATAGTACCATTTCAGAAAGAGCCCATTGTGAGGCTCCCCTAGTGATATCCCATCTATTGTGAGGGAAATACACCTATAGTTCAGGGGAGAAACTACCAACTTACAGGGATGAAAGACAGACCTACAAATGTTCTACAAGTACAACTAGTAAGCAAAGAGATTAAGGTTAGAAGGATGTGTACCTTATTTAGAAGGTTGATCCAAGCCTTCTTCTTCCTTGCTCTTCAATACCATTTAGTGTCGCAATTCCCACACCTGCAAAATAACTTCATACCTTTCTCAAATAAATTTGACTACATATATAAGACTGATATTCATGACAGAAGAAGACATCAAACTATAAGCAAACTGTAATCAAATATGAGAAACACATGAATAGGTCATATTTGGAAAGGGAAGAACATCTGATCTTTATTAATGAATGAAGAAAGTACATAAAATTATACCTTCCTTCAAGCTTGGAACTTCACAAAACCTAGATTCAAGGTCTCCTGCTTCTGTTCTCCAAGGATCCCAACCTCTAATCAGCTATGCTAGGGTTTATCAGAAACTGAAACAAAAGAGAGGGGGATGAGGGTCTCTATTCCTCCAACATAACATTGTTATGGGCTTGGTCCCCTCTCATGGCCCTTCTACCTTCCTTATATAGTCAATGAAGGAGAGGAAAAACAATTATAACCGGTCAGGAGGTTCCCAAACCAACCCAATTTGACCAAAATTTGAGATTTTGATTGATTCAAGAAAGTGCCCTACTCTTCCTATTGCAAACCAGCACACTTTTCAAGGTGAGTGCTACTCTTTGCATAGGATACTAGCGCACATGTGGAAATATGGACAAAACATGGTTTTTTGATGATTTTTAAGACGTGGTTTGGTCTAGAGATGTGTTCCTAAGGGTTATGACCATCAAATGGACCATAAGTGAGGTAATTTCAACCATGTTAAGTGTCCCATATGACCCTTCCATCCACAGGTGTCCTATTGTGTGACTAAACTTGATCTCAAGAAGTGTCGTCATGCGACCAAGCGATGCAAGTGTCGTCACAGACGAAGAAGTGTAATTTTAAGCTATAACAGATGCCCCCTAATGTGTGAGGTCAGAGGGAGTGGGGGAAATGATGGCCAAAATACGTTATAAAAAACAAAGAGTTAAATCATGGAAGCGGTGTAACCGGAGAAACCAAGAATCATAGGCTCAAATGAAGTACCTGGAAGCAAAGGCAATGTTAGACAAACTCATCCTTGGGGTAACTGTTCTTGTTCAAATAGTGGAACATGACCTCCAAGAGGATACACTAATGATCCAAATACAGATGCATATATCATGGCCACTAAAATACAAGCGTGGATCCATGAGGAACACATGTGTAAACATAGCCACATAAATACAAGGTGGATCTATGTCAAAACTGGAGAACATAGCCATAGAGAACAAGTTGGATCTATGTCTCATCAAGAGCCAAAAATATTGTGGCTTAGTCTTGCGCAACTTGGGCGATAACATACATAAGGTGATGCTATCGAGGATCCCAAGGTCTTCATCCAAAAACAACCCAAGGACAAACCTATCCATGCGAATAAATGAGTTGATGTCGAACATGGGAGGTATCGTTTGATTACCAGTCATTGATGTATATTGTTAACAAACGTGAGGGTGTCCACCAATAATGAAAATGGAACCCAAGGTACCTAGTGAATTCAAGCAAGTGTGAATAAATGGTCTTGCCATCGAACACTTGAAGAATCCATTGGATAGGAGACATTGATGTATTCCCATCTATCCAATAGCGAGGGAAACTGCCACTAATGACTGCAATCCCCAAGGTACTAACTGAAACTCTAAACTTCATTCCCAGAGCACAATGAGTTGAAGTCGATGGGAAGAAGTCCATTGGAAAGGAGGCCTTAAGGCATCCTCCATCATCCAACACGAGGGACACTCAATGGGTATGAATTGATTTGGAGTAGGACTAAACACATGATGAAACATACTGACACCAAGGAATGGCCGACGCATGAGGTCAAGGAAACTGCAGAATGGACGACACAGGTTGTATCCTTGAATAGTGAGCATGACACAAGAGTGACTTAGGTAGCTTTTAACACAAAGAGACCACGATGCAAATCTGCAATGTAGGAGACATTAACAGATTCTTCATATGATTGGAAGACTAACCAAATGGAGGATTAAGAACTCTAAGATCAGGTTTATCCTAAGGCCAACACTAGAACCCAACTTGTCTGATAGAGTCAAAATAGGTGCTTTGTTCAAGGAGATAGTTGACTTGCTGCCATCATATTGAAAGATATTTTAACATTCTTCCCTTCCCTTACCTTTTTCATTTTTTAACGAGCTTGACAAAGAAATAAAGCATGCTCGATGGTATTTTCATATTTAATGAGTCTGAAAAACCTAGAAGAAAACTCCATACACCTATCCGTGGATTTTATATCGAGCCCGGATTGGTTTGTGCTCAACGGTGTTTTCTTGATTATAGAGTTGAAAAAATTAAACAATCCTCTATCAACCATCTCGTGGATTTCACATCCAGCCTGAGTAGGTGAATGCTCACTTGATGTTTTCACATTTCAAGAGTCTGAAAAAACCTAAAGACGACTCCAAAGGTCATTTTTCGTAAATTTAGTCTCCTTCCCCGAAAAAGTGTAAAATAATGGAAGAAGAACTCTTCTAGCGAATACCAGAGTATACCTAGAGTATACCTTTTCTGTAAATTATCCACCAAGGCTCGGAAAAGGGGTAATTCTATACCTAAGTGGATGTCAGTTCAGTTATTTTAACGAGCCTGAAAAGACAATTATGCTCGAAAAAATTTTCCTATTTAAGGAGTCTGGAAAGGGCTTAAAAGAACTCCATAGGGATCTTTTCCATAAAGGTTTAACGAGCCCAAAAACGTAAACTCGTGACCTCCTTACTTTTTTTAACGAGCTCAAAGGAGAGACGAAGGAATGCTCAAAACCTACTTACTGTTTTTAATGAGCTCGAAGTAAAAGGTGGAAGAATGCTTGTAACCTACTTACTATTTTTAACGAGCTCGAAGTAAAGGTAGAAGAATGCTTGTAACCTACTTACTGTTTTTAACGAGCTCGAAGTAAAGGTAGAAGAAAGCTCGACAAGGGAGGAGACGAGTGTCAGGGACATGTGAAACTAGCTCCAAGCGCATGGAACAAAGCTATGCCTAATGCAAGGAACATGAGCAAGATAAGGACCCTCAGGGTGTGTCTCCTCCAGGTAAAGGGTGTCAAATTACGAAGGCAAAATGATACTGGGTTTAGCGGAAATGAGATTAGATATGGAGGCTTATATAATGATCTAAAAGCGTGGAAGCTGGCATCAGGATCATTAGTGCAAGCGGGATCATAACAGATGCATATGCAACTTGAACACAAAGATGGGAGCCTTATCAGGGATGGCCATAAATATATGAGGAAGAAAGATATGAGGCTTCTTCTCAAAGTCATGGTAAATCTAAAAAGGCTCCAGAGCCTATGAGAAAAACTCAGCATGGGCACCAAAATGGCATAAGGGTGCTAACTAGGGTGACCCATGTTAGGTACGCTCTGCTGTCGGACTGGTGCACCATGCATAAAGATATGGCTAACACACCAATATCCAACAGGTTCGAACCTATGGAGAATTCATATGGCAAAAGGTTCAAATGCAACATAATATCGGGGAAGCCTAAACCTATATGCAAGGTTCCGAATATACCTGACATGGTCGCACAAGGTATCGAAAAGGACCAGTAAGCAAGTATAAATCTAGCTAAGAATCCTGTCTCCAAGAAACATTAGTACCAAGATCATATCTAAAACATATGTAAGGAAAGACCCGATACAAGTCATTGTGGTAGAAATACTTTTAACTTCACTATCATCAACAATAGGCATAAATAAGGAAAAGTTTTCAAATGAAGACTCTATGGTACCCAAGCCCGAGAACTTGCAATCAACAAGATCAACTTCAGGATGAAGATCAAAGTTGAAGGACATGATGGAATATGCAGAAACAAATTCATCATCATAGGAGTTGAAAATTATAGAAGCAGAATCAAACTCAGCAGGAAAACCGATTTACGGATCTATAGGAGAGTCCAAAGACTCAACAGTAGGAAGATCAGACTTTAAGTTCAAACCGGGGCTGGACATAACTGCGATTGGATCAACATCCAAATGTATGGCAGACTGTACTATGGACTCTAGGAAAACTTCATCAGAAGGAAGTATATCATCCCAGATAGAACACATATCTAAACATTCAGATGGAGGTGTCACTTGGTCAAAAGCTAGGACTAAGTCCCGAGAAGGTAAGCATGAACTCAGAGACTTCTTCTCAGTAGCAGTTGAACTTAAGGACCAATATGCCACATAAGTCCCATGTGACATAGTAGTGCCTAATGACAAGGGATCTGACTGGTCTACATTTGGGTAATAAGGAGGATTAATGAATGCATGTTGGTCGATAGTGACGATGCTTTCGTTATGAGGAAAATGCATCACACAAAAGAGCGTAGACACCACAGCATGCATAGCATAAACGTAATCATGCCCGAGGATCATATCAAAGTCCATAAAATAAACTAAGACTGTTTTTCCACCCAAAGTAACAGGTACCTGAGGGAGAAATCTGAACGGTTCACTAAGTCTTTTATCGAAGTACGGCCAATTAACAGCTGGAATAACATTAGGGAAACCCAAATCTCTCCAAGCATAAGTGGATAAGATACTAACAGAAGCTCCTTCATCTACAATGCATCGATCAAGCGTATGGTCCCCGATATCAACCTTTATCTGGAAAGGTGTTGAAGAAGGAAGACGAGGCTCGGCTAGACTATTCCAATCAAAGGAAACGATCCTAGGGCTTGGTAGGGGTTCACATGGCACAGATGAAGTTCCCCCTTTTTTAGGAACATCCGAACTGGTAATGCAGAATACTTCTGCATTAGGTGCGTCAATCTTTGCAGGACTGATGGGATCAGTCGAAGATTGCATCGATTCGATCACTTCACTCTCCGAAGGAAGAGTGGGGTTGACCAAGAACTCTTTTGGTTCAACCAATTTATCAACCAAATATTGATCTGACTGTAGGGAATCTATAGACAACTCAAGAGCAGAGATTCCTTCAGACATGGACCACACTCTTCATGCCTCTAGAATGGCAGGGCATCGGTGAGTAAGGTGATCTCCCTTACAAAGTTTACAAGGGAACTTTGGTTTCTGTCCTTGAGACTCCTTTACAACGTTCGTACTCTCAGCATGACTAGCATTGGCTGACAACTTTTCCCCAACATGACTTGCAGTGGCTGGTTGCTCAGAAGCAGAAGACTTTTGAACTAAGGACCACACTTTTTTCACTTCTGAAAGTACAGGGCACAAGTAAGTAAGGTGGTCTCCCTCACAAAACTTGCAAGGGAACTTATACTTCTATTTATTGGGTTTGTCGACAATGTCAACTCCCTCAACATGACTTGCAGTGGCTGATCTGGTGTCTCCAGTATGACTCACAGGAACTGGTGACTTGTCATTAATATGACTAGCAGTGATCAATGACATGTCCTCAACATGACTGCTAGTGGTTGAAGACAAACTTTCAGTGTGATTTTCAGTGACTTAAATTTTTCTCCCAGCATGACCTCCAGAGGCTGGGTAGGTGCCCCCTACATGATTCGCAGAGGTAGGGTGCTTTCCCCCAGCATGACTTGCAATGGCTTGGTTGCTGCCCCCTTGTTTTGGCATCTTCTTCCTATTCGTCCTCTGTCTATTCCTTTTAGACTGCTGGTTACTAGTATTGCTACTTTCGCCACATGAGGTAGAAGGAGGAGGAGAAGATGTTACTGGAAAAGAAGGCGCATGGTTCTGATGCTCTTGATTTGAGGTGCTTACAAAAGAAGCGTCAGGAGCATGCAAGGCATTCGGAGTGGAGATCAACCAAACCGGAAACCCTATAGTGAATCCAGGAAGATTCAGAGTAGCCATTAAGGGAGTACCAATTTTTCCAATGAATGGAACAACACAAGGATCCCCTGGAACAGGGGTACCTTAATTGGTGCTCACCGGAATGCTAGACATAGTTTCCTGCTCAAATGAGAAAGAAGTTCTCTAA
This sequence comes from Larix kaempferi, assembly GCA_027924585.1. Taxonomy (NCBI): domain Eukaryota; kingdom Viridiplantae; phylum Streptophyta; class Pinopsida; order Pinales; family Pinaceae; genus Larix; species Larix kaempferi. The sequence goes on from BSBM01000841.1 coordinate 10,908,015, forward strand.
GTCAAACTAAGACAAGTAGCACAAAGAGCACACCACTAAAAAAAGGTCCTAAGTAAATCAAACCAGGAAAATAGATGCCTTCGGGAGAAGAGTCTGGGATGATGAGGGCCCATAACAGATCAACGAAGGAAGAAGGACAATTACCTGAGGTCCACAATATAATGACTAAAGGTGCAAGCACTGGAATCACCCGATCACGCTCCCAAAGACCTACAAGGGATTTCCTCCCACATTTATCCTAGGTACAACAGATATAACCCTCCACCGTCACCTATGTATGATCCTATGGTTAGATACTAAGGATACCACCACACCGAAAAATCCTGGAGGAACAATCTCTGGTTGAATCAAAAGGCGTGGGTAGGGTAACTGAGCCCGAAACTCAAAAGAGTCCCCAAACACGATTCGATCCTGGTATATGCTCGAAATAGAAAGTAGGAGGTTTATTCCCAACAATCTGATCTCACAAGACCTACTACATAGACCCCAGGCAAGTTTTGAATGAGGTGGGTTTACCTGTGATAGTCGAACTACGATTTTTGCGTAATGTGTGATCTCGGGTGGTTTAAGGTGTTTTAAACCGAAGATCCTAACAAAAACTAGTTGGTGAATAGTGTAACCTAGAAATGAAAATGTTACTAGTACATTTTATTAGGGTTCATTTTAAAGGTTACTTGCTTACTCAAAAAGGTAGTGGGTGTGTGAGAGTGGTTATAACAGAGATAGAATACTGAAATGAAATTTTTACCACTAAACAAAACTTTTCTTTTCAATGCAAGTCCTAAAGATACAATCTAGAATGCATATGAAAATGCAATTTTTAGTCTTTTCAAATGCAAAAAGGTAAAAATAAAGTCTAAATGTACAAAATTAAACTCAAAACCTAAGAATGCCACTACTCAAACAAATAAGTATGCGAAAGAAAACTTCTTCTTTTTTGATGCAAAGCACTCTTAAATCCTTTAAGCCACTTGCAAGGTACTCTACTCAGAAAAGAAATCAAAAATTTTTATGCTTTTCAAAGGTGCGAAACAAAATTGAAATTGAAGGTACCTACTATCAAAGCAAAAGCAAAAGACTTTTAGGTTTCCTTATTGAAACAGTAAAATTTACCAATACGACTTTCAGATTCTTATTGATGTAAGCATGCCAACCATTGGGAAAAGCGTACGAAACCTACGTTTAGACCTAAACAAAGCAAATGACCTACAAAGAAGTATGGTTTGTTAAAGTCAGTTCTACTCATAAACAGTGCAGTCAAGGTCCTGAACAGTAGTAAAGACACTTGAGCTTTCACTACAAAAAGAAAACTAAAAGCATAAGGGAGGATAAGAAACCAATCTAAAGAGAAATTTCACTCAAATAGATACAAATAGGGTCAAGTAGACTCAGTAGGTTTCAAATCCAGTGGAAATGGAGCAAGCAGATTTAGTCAGACTCAAATCAGGGTACAAAACACCAAACTGGTCCACAACCCCCCAACTTGGGTCAACAAGCCCCAAAACTTTCCAAACAAGCCAAAATTGATCAAAGGAGGTCCAAATCATGAACATAGAATCAATACAAGGATAGGACACCACTTACAGTGGTTTAACACAGACCTAGGGTCATCAGGGACCCCAAAAAATGCAGCCACAACCCCCCCAAACAGGTCACAACTAAAAAAACTCAGCTCCAGGATGTTTGTGCTACAGTCTATGAGGCAGACCAATGCCCAAACAGGGGAATGCGCTACTTTTCTTCACAACAGTAGCGCCCATGTGGGAAAAGTTAAAAAAATAGGGCTAAAACCCTCCACACTTGAGCCAGTAAGGGTCTGTAAGTGCTGGAAAGGGTTTGTAAGAGCCAAGGAGGGTCAAACAAAGCCTAATAACTGATTCTAATTAAGAAATTGAACAAATACCTTCAAACAAAACTTAATAAATGACCTTGGATACCCCTAAGAAGATAGGCTAATCCCCAATGAAGTCGCCATTCTGTTGTGAGGGAAATACACCTATAGTTCAGGGGAGAAACTACCAACTTACAGGGATGAAAGACATACCTACAAAAGTTCTGCAAGTACAACTAGTAAGCAAAGAGATATAGGTTAGAAGGATGTGTACCTTATTCAAAAGGTTGATCCAATCCTTCTTCTTCCTTGCTCTTCAATTCCATTCAATGTCGCAATTCCCACACCTGCAAAACAACTTCATACCTTTATCAAATACATTTGACTACATATATAAGACTGATATTCATGACAGAAGAAGACATCAAACTATAAGCAAACTATAATCAAATCTGAGACACACATGAATAGGTCATATTTGGAAAAGGAAGAACATCTGATCTTTATTAATGAATGAAGCAAGTACATAAAATTATACCTTCCTTCAAGCTTGGCACTTCACAAAACCTAGATTCAAGGTCTCCTGCTTCTGTTCTCTAAGGATCCCATCCTCTAATCAGTTGTCCTAGGGTTTATTAGAAAATGAAACACAAGAGAGGGGGATGAGGGTCTCCATTCCTCCAACATAACATTGTTATGGGCTTGGTCCCCTCTCATGGCCCTTCTACCTTCCTTATATAGTCAATGAAGGAGAGGAAAATTAGTTATAACTGGTCAGGAGGTTCCCAAACCAACCCTATTTGACCAAAATTCAAGATTTTGACTGATTCAGGAAAGTTCCCTACTCTTCCTATTGCAAACCAGTGCACTTTCCAAGGTGGGCGCTACTCTCTGCATAGGATACTAGCTCACATGTGGAAATATGGCCAAAACAGGGTTTTCTGATGATTTTCAGGAGGTGGTTTGGTTTGGAGATGTGTTCTTAAGGGTTATGACCATCAAATGGACCAGGAGTGAGGTAATTTCAACCATGTTAAGTGTCCCATATGACCCTTCCATCCACAAGCGTCTTGTTGTGTGAATAAACTTGATCTCAAGAAGTGTCGTCATGTGACCAAGCGATGCAAGTGTCATCACGGACGGAGAAGTGTCATTTTAAGCTATAACACCATCATAATCTTCAAGCTCATATGCTCCCTTCTCCAACACATGTTTTACCACATATGGACCGTGCCACATGGACTTGAGATTTCCTTCCCCCAGTTTATCGCATTTTTGGTCGTATGTGAGGACCAAATCACCCTCGTTGAAGGCATGAGGTTTGACGGATCTGTCATACTGGTCCTTGATGCACTTCTTATGAGCTTCATTAGCTAGGGAAGTGTCATTGTGGGTTTCATCCAGTTTCTCTAAGTAGAGGAAACGTTCTTCCTCGACGGTGGTATTGGGAAGGAGTTCGACAGTGAGTTTTAGCGATGGAATCTTGCACTCTATTGGAACTACTGCCTCTAGTCCATAGACCAGTTGGAAGGGTTTGAAATCAATGGAAGTTTTTACGGAAGTACGGTATGCCCAAAGGGATGAAAAATTCATATTGTGCCAATTGGACTTGTGTGTCCATACCATCCGTTGGATCATGGTTTTCAAGACCTTGTTGATGGCCTCTACTTTTCCATTGGATTGAGGGTAGTAGGGAGTTGATTTTTCATGTCCAAAACTCAATCTAGCGCTTAATTCATCCACCATCTTGTTCTGAAAATGGGAACCGTGATCAGTAATGATGGCTTGTGGGACTCCGAGTCATGCAATACTGTGATTCAACATGAAGAGTGTGGAAGTTTTTTCATCTTATTTGTATGTAGGCATAGCCTCGACCCACTTGGTAAAGTAGTCAACATCAACGATGACATAAACATGCCCCCCATTCAAGGTAGGCTTACAATGCATGAAATCTATGCCCCATTTTGCAAAGGGGCCGACGACAATAACGGGATGTAGTGGGGATGGATGCGAGTACTTCTTATAATGAAAACAATGACAGGGAGGACACTTCTTGATGGATTTGATACAATATTTAAAGATGGAAGGCCAATAGTATCCAGCGTGCAATATCTTCTAAGTTGTAGCCATACCACAAAGATGACCTCCACATGCCCTTGAGTGACAGTCATTCAGAACGTGTTCATCCTCCTCATGGGTTAGACACCATAGGAGGATGAATCAACACCAAAATGGTATAAGGAATCACCAATGATTAGGTAGTACTTGGCGTGGTGACGCACATGATGACGGTCATCGCGAGATAGCTGAGGAATGAAACGTTGGGTTTGGAGATACAAAGTAATACTCCATACCATGGGTCAAAAGTATTGATTAGAAACAAGGACTCATAGGGGAAAGAGTCCATGGGATTAGATTTTGTATTAGTATGGGGAAGATCGCATATAAGCTCCGCAAATACTAGAGACTTCTTAGACTTATCCTTCTCAAATTGGAGGTCAAATTCTTGAAGAATGACGATCCAACGTGAATACTTGCCCCCTAGTACCTGACGTGTGAGGACGCGATACATAGGGTTAGATTTGGCAATTATGGTGGTAGTTCGGGGGATAATGTAGTGACAGAATTTTTGGATAGTGATGACCACTGCAAGAGAGTGTTTCTTGACATGTGAATAGCGCATTTCAGAGTCAATGAGACCCTTACTCAGGTAGTAGATCACATGTTCTTGGGAGTTGTTATTTTCCTGAACCTAGACCATATCAACAGTTGTAGTGGAAGCATCAAGATAGAAGATGTATTCCTTGTGGTAGTTAGGTGTTTAAATCACAGATGAATGAGTGATAGCATGCTTTAAGTTTTCGAAGGAGCACTGGGAAAAGTCATCCCATATGAATGGTACATCCTTCTTCAACAATCGCATGTATCCCTATGTTTTCTCGATGAAATTACACACAAAAATCCTTAAGTAGATTTCCTTCCCCTGTAAACTTTGTAGTTCTGGTATGTCAGTGGGGGGTGTGTAATGTCCCTTGTTAGGAATTTTATTAAAATCGCAATTTTCCACTTTTTTTTCCCTAGTTCGACCTTTAACTAGTTTTGATCTCTAAGTCCCAAATTTGCCCCAAATGATCCCAAATATTCTGAGAATGTATATGAATGATATTAGAACATAAATATGTGTTTTAGGGATGCCTTTGTAACTTTAAAATACTTCTGCAATTCCTATTTCAATTTTGGTCAATGTAGGTAACTTTACTAGTGATTTCCCTTTGACTAGTATTGGTCTCTAGGTCTCAAATTGACTCCAAATGCCTTCAAATATTCAAGGAAGGTGTATGAATTATATTAGGACTTGAATATGATGTTCAGGGATGAAATATTTCCACCAAAATACCTCTTCAAACTCTCTTAATATTCTGTACCAAGTATGCAATTTTACTAGTAATTTGGGGTTCAAATCCCCCTGGGGTAAGTACTGAAAATGGCTTCCCAAATGCCTCCAAACCCACTCCAATTTCTGAATAGAGGTAGGGAATGTATTAATTATTTTATTAAGGTCTCATGTACACCATTAATTGATTATTATATATGTTCCAACCCTCTCCCATTCCACTTCAAAAATCACCAATTTGACCCTTGGGGAAATGGCACTATTTCCTCTCCCAATGCAATTAAACTGAGTACAAATACTTCAATGCTCAAGTAAAGTACATGAAAATTGTAGAATACATCCATGGAAGTATATTTATCACAAATATATCATATAATTATCCATTCATTCGAAATCATCAGCATTACATTGATTCACAACAAGGTAGTGGGGAAATGGCACTGTTCTTTCATTAAAATTGAGATTTATACATTTCTACTTGGAATTTAGACCTGAAATTTTTTGGAGATGAATAAAATAGTATTTAATTCATATTAAAAAATAAATTGGGCATTATAATCTCCCACAAAGAGTACAATAGCTCACCAAAAATGCCCTCCCTCAAGGATCACGAATATGCCATAAAAAATGGAAATGGTTGAAGGAGTGAGATGCAATAGAAGAAACCATGAGATTCCCTATCACTTAAACCTAAAAATAAAGACTCCATTAAAGCTCCAAATGAAAATTTTTAATGGTCTTTCCAATTACCATCTTGGATGGGAATCTTTCACCCTCGAAATTGGCTAAGGCAAGAAACTAGTCATCCACTAGCTCTCCCTCTTCACAAATGCAATTGCAAATTCTACAAATGATAAAAATCTGGTTTAATTCTTTGTTATTGACATTTATAAAGTTCTAATCTCCTACATGGGTCGAATTCCTTCCAAGAGACTCATGCCAACTCAAGTTGGGAAGAGATTCCAAAGAACGCCACTTGTACACCAATTCCTAGTCTCCCACTTCCACCAAATCACATGTGGAAGCATCTTAGCTACCCTAACACCCTTGAGCGCCATGTTGGAGTCTATTTTTAGTCCTGACATGTCATATATGTCATATTTCATCCTTCAGGTCTGATTTGTGTCATAGATGCCATAGCATCTTCATCATTGTTGTCATAGAGCTAGGGAATCTAGCTCAAGTGTCTCACTAGCTCCAAATTGCCTCTTCCTCTTCCATGGGAGTTACTCTTCCTCTATATTTAGACCTTGGATGATTCATGCCATGAATAATACCTTTTGGACTCCCCCAAGTATGTTACCATTCAACTTGAATTCGAATTGGTGAGAGCATGATGCCAAGTGTAGTGGGGAAATCTAGCCATATGTGGGTCCCACTTCCTCCATGTGTCTTCATGATCAAATTCCACCTTGATTTTCACTTGTATATATTTATTTATCTCCTTTATTAAATATTTATGTCATTATAATGTTCAGACATCATTTATTATCCCCATTATTCCAAATCCCAAAGCTTTCACCCCAAACCTAGGAAACTAGTAATTTTCCTCCTTGGCAATTATTTGACCTTTAGCATCAATTTGACAAACTATAATGAATAGGGCCAATGTGATTAGGCCATTGTGACCCAATGCCAAATTTGGGACATGACAAATCCTCCCTTCCCAATATTTAATGTCCTCAAGAAATTTTAAACATGGGTGTTGAAGAACCTGTTTTCTGTATAATTCTTTGAAGTTTCCATTGAGTTGCCCAACCTTGAGTCTTTGAGTTTCCATGAAGATTTTAGAGAGGAACCACCATGATTGCTGCTGCACTACTTTGATAAAAATCACGTTATTAAGTGGGAAATCCATCTCCCATACTGCTTGTTTCCCCCAAAAATTTGAAACCAATGAGATAAAAATTATTCCAGGGTCCCATTGCTTGTATTGCACCCCCACAATTAAGAGTGCTCTCCAACCCACACCATTATATAAGAGGATTCCTGGATCCCATTTTCTTGTATGCAGTCTTCCAAACATCATGAGTACAAAATATATATCATCAAAGTACATAACAACATAATGAAAATGTACATCAAGGAGGTGCTTCATCAAAGAATCATGAAAGTGCTTATACCTCCAAGTAAGTAGACCACCATTTTCCAGGTGCATACAAGCATCAAGTGAACAATCAAATCTGATCCAATGACATAGGTGAGTATTCCATGTCCTATAATGCTGCTCCAAAACTATGTAAGATGCATAAAAAAAATCAGCCTTGTATTCTTTCATCCAAGTAGTTAATGAAGTTTCTCTAACATCAGTTGAACTAAGCAAGGAGCAAGGAAAATTACAAGTCTTCAAGTGACTCAACTGAACATCATAAGGGCATACATGAAGATATGTATCATCATAAGGTAAAAAAGGATGCTGCTGCAAATGTAAATAATGAGGTGCTCTATTCATGTCATTATCAAAAGGAGAGGTCGGAGTTTCATACCCCTCATGTGGCACCATTAGAAAAAAACCTTTCACCCAATTTTCATCCCCAATTGATGTGGCTGAAAACGAAGTAGGGGATGAGGAATTATGAACCAAACTTAACTCCTTACAACTCTTACCCATTGAAATATTTAATTCATCTTCTCCATAATTGGCTGGTCCAACTATTGTGAGATCATGTACCTCCTCCAAGGCTTTGCAACTCTCTCCATGGGGCAACTCATAATCCCTCTAAACAAGGACAAGTGCTTGTCCTTCTTATTGTTTGAGTGTAGCATCTTCAAGAACCAGCATATCAACATGTACCTCATGTTCCACCATTACATTAGGTTCCTCCTTCGTGACATAAATTATTTCATCCATTTCCTTCTTTTTCTTGAAAACAGAACAATTCCTCATTATTTTTGCCATGTTGCTTTCAACCCGACTCATCGACAATTCGAACTCTTGCATTCGTTGCCTCCACTTGTCTTCAAAGGATGGTTTCAATAATTTTATAAAATCCTCATTCTCCTCTAAGGTTTCTTTTTTAGCCATAGTCATAGTTTTCTCAAAATGCACTTTTCTTTCCTTTTTTTTTTCCTAGTTCCTCCTCTTCAACAATATTACTTCTGATTCCAATGTATAAGATTGGTCCCTAAATTTTTGTCATCATAAATATTGGACCAAATCAGGTGCCAAGATCATGCTCTGATACCACTGTAATGTCCCTTGTTAGGAATTTTATTAAAATGACAATTTTCCACTTTTTTTTCCCTAGTTCAACCTTTGACTAGTTTTGATCTCTAGGTCCCAAATTTGCCCCAAATGATCCCAAATATTTTCAGAAGTTATATGAATGATATTAGAACATAAGTAATTGTTTTAGGGATGCTTTTGGACCTTTAAAATACTTATGCAAATCCTCTTTCAATTCTGAACAATGTAGGTAACTTTACTAGTGATTTCCCTTTGACTAGTATTGGTCTCTAGGTCTCAAATTGACTCCAAATGCCTTCAAATCTTCAAGGAAGGTGTATGAATGATATTAGGACTTGAATATTATGTTCAAGGATAAAATATTTCCACCAAAATACCTCTGAAAACTCTCTTAATATTCTGGACCAAGTATGCAATTTTACTAGTAATTTGGGGTTCAAATCCCCCTGAGGTAAGTACTAAAAATGGCTTCCCAAATGCCTCCAAACCCACTCAAATTTATGAAAAAAGGTAGGTAATGTATCAATTATTTTATTAATTTCTCATGTGCACCATTAATTTATTATTATATCTATTCCAACCCTCTCCCATTCAACTGCAAAAATCACTAATTCGACCCTTGGGGAAATGGCACTATTTCTTCTCCCAATGCAATTAAACTGAGTAAAAATACTTCAAATTCTCAAGTACAGTACATGAAAATTGTATAATACATCCATGGTAGTATATTGATCACAAATATATCATATAAGCATTTATTCATTCGAAATCATCATCATTACATTGATTCACAACAAGGTAGTGGAGAAATGGCACTGTTCTTTCATTAAAATTGAGATTTATACATTTCTACTTGGAATTTCGACCTGAAACTTTATGGAGATGAATAAAAGAGTATTTAATTCATATTAAAAAATAAATGTGGCATTAGAATCTCCCCCAAATATTACAATATCTCACCAAGAATGCCCTCCCTCAAGGATCAAGTATATGCCATCAAAACTGGAAATGGTTGAAGGAGTGAGATGCAATAGAAGAAACCATGAGCTTCCCTGTAGCTTACACCTGAAAATAAAGACTCCATTAAACCTCCAAATGAAATTTTTGAATGGCCTTTCCAATTACCAACTTGGATGGGAATCTTTCACCCTCGAAATTGGCTAAGGCAAGAAACTAGTCATCCACTAGCTCTCCCTCTTCACAAATGCAATTGCAAATTCTACAAATGATCAAAAGATGGTTTCATTCCTTTTTATTGAAATTTATAAAGTTCTAATGTCCTCCATGGGTCGAATTCCTTCCAAGAGACTCATGCCAACTCAAGCTGGGAAGAGATTCCAAAGAACGCCACTTGTACACTAATTCCTAGTCTCCCACTTCCACCAAATCACATGTGGAAGCATCTTAGCTTCCCTAACACCCTTGAGTGCCATCTTGGAGTCGATGTTTAGCCTTGACATGTCATATATGTCATATGTCATCCTTCAGGTCTGATTTGTGTCATAGGTGTCATAGCATCTTCATCATTATTGTCATAGAGCTAGGGAATCTAGCCCAAGTGTCTCACTAGCTCCAAATTGCCTCTTCCTCTTCCATGAGAGTTACTCTTCCTCTATATTTCGAACTTGGATGAGTCATGCCATGAATAATACCTTTTGGACTCCCCCAAGTATGTTACCATTCACCTTGAATTCGAATTGGTGAGAGAATGATGCCAAGTGTAGTGGGGAAATCTAGCCATATGTGGGTCCCACTTCCTCCATGTGTCTTCATGATCAAATTCCACTTTGATTTTCACTTGTATATATTTATTTATCTCCTTTATTAAATATTTATGTCATGCTAATGTTCATACATCATTTATTATCCCCATTATTCCAAATCCCAAAACTTCCACCCCAAACCTAGGAAACTAGTAATTTTCCTCCTTGGCAATTATTTGGCCTTTCGCATCAATTTGACAAACTCTAATGAATAGGGTCAATGTGATTAGGCCATTGTGACCCAATGCCAAATTTGGGACATGACAGGGTGGAAGAGCGACGATGACTTTCACCTTCAAGGGATCAATGTAGATCCCATATTTAGAAATGATGAATCCTAGGAGGCATCCAAACTCGACATAGAATATGCACTTGTGAGGGTCCATACGGATATTATACCGCCCGCATCTGAGGAATACAACCATCAGATGGTCAATGTGGAACTCATGACAATTTGAATGAGCAAGAAGGTCGTTGATATATGGTTCTACAAAGTCCTTCATGTCATGGAAGGCGTACAGCATAGCCCGCTGGAATGTCGCACTAGCATTTTTAAGGCCAAAAGGTTGTTTACGATATGAAAACGTACCCCATGGGAAGATGAAAGAATTTTTTTGTTGATCGGCCGAGTGGATCTCATATTTATTACAGCCAGAAAATCCATCCATAAATGAGAAGATGACGCTCCCATCGTAGTTGTCTGTGATTTGGTCGATAAACCGAGTAGGGTAGTTGTCCTTGGGACAAGCCTTATTAAGGTCCATGTAATCGACACAAACCCTAATGGTGCCCTTCTTTTTGGCAATAGGGATGACATTAGAGACCTTTTCTATCAAGGGGACAAGGTAAATGAATCTAGCCTTGAAGGTAGATTGTCTCCAAGGTAGCTTGTTTCTTCAATACTTTGAAGTACAAATTTGGATCAGGTTCACTCTTACATAAACCCAGTTTCTAACGGTAGCTATTAATTCTGGAGTACTAAGCCCCGGGGGCTTGCTTAATCCCACATAGATATTTCTTTAGCTTGCAAACATGGGACTCCTTCCCATGCTCCACAAATCCTTCAGGATTCTGAATATAAACCTTTTCCTGAACCTCACCATTGAGAAAGGTTGTCTTAGCATCCATCTGGTGAAGTTTCCATCCTAGAACAGATGCAAGTGCAATCATTTATCGGATTGTGGTGTACATTGCCACATGGGAAAAGGTATCATCATAATCGATGCCTTCTTTATGAGAGAAACCTATGGAAACAAATCTGTCTTTATACTTCTTAATTGTACCATCCGCATCATGCTTTATCTTGCAAATCCATCCGGAAGTCACAATGGACTTCCCATCAGGTTTGGGAACAACCTACCAAACATCATTCTTCATTATAGAGTTGTACTCTTCTATCATTGAAGCTTTCCAAACTTGTTTCTTCGCAACTTTCTTCATATGAGGATGCTTCTGAATCACTAATGTGACTCATCAGTGCAACATACCTTAAATATCTGTCATGTTGCTTGCGCTCTCTGGATGAGCCTGTTGGTGCTCCATGTTTCTATGCATTTTGTAAGATGTCTCAGCACTAAGCATATCTTATTTTAGTGGGAGTTTCATCAGGTGACCTCTCAACCAGTTCTACTGTTTCTTTAGGAGCTATCGAATCTGAGGCATATTCTGGTTTCTCCCTCTCTAACTCTGAAGGGGGAGAATCAAACTCAGGATCCTCCATCTATGAATCACATTGAATCTCTTTCTATCTTTTTAAAGCAGCTTCCTCATGGACGGTAACATCTCGGCTTAATTAAATGTGTCTCTCACTACGTACATATATTCGGTATTCTCTGGATGACTCGCTAAAACCCACAAAGGTGCCTTTATTTCAAGAAGGATACATCTTTGTTCTCTTTTCTTTTGATACATGAATGTATACTAGGCTCCCAAAGATCCTCAAGTGTGAGATGTATGGCTTCTCACCAGTAAACACTTCTTCTGGTGTCTTCTCATCTAGAATGGCATGCAGGCTTCTATTTTGGATGTACATAGCTATACAGGTGGCTTCTTCCCATAATGAGGTATACATATCTTGATCATGCATCATGGATTTTGCAGCCTCACATATGGTTCTATTCTTTCTTTTGGAAACCCCATTTTGATGAGGGTTGTATCGTACTATTAACTTCCTACATATTCATGCATCACTACATATATCATTAAATGCATGTGAATCAAATTCACCTCCATTATCAGACCTTTATACACGGATGTGATTTTCTTTCTGATTTTCAATGGGGTTTAAACTCTTTATGTTTGCTAAGAGTTTCACTTTTAGCCTTCATGAAATAAATCCATGACTTCCTAGAAAAATCATGTATGAATAGTACATAATGGAAGAACCCACTCAGGGAGGTGGATGACATGGAACATATACATTAGAATGTATTAAATCTAAAATCCCTTTATATCTAGTAGAACTACTAGAGAAACATTTCTTAACATTCTTCCCAAGTGCACAACCCCAGCATACACTATCATGCTCAAAATTAAATATGAGCATACCTTTTACCATATTTTGAAGTCCTGTTAGTGCTTTGTAGTGTATTTGTCCAAGCCTTTGGTGCCATAGCTCGCATGGACTGATAGTGTGGTGAATCATGGCTTGGATTTACTTCTCGGGTACCTTGTAGATTCCTCCCTCTCAAACTCCAATCACAGTAGCAGATTCTAGGATTTTGTTCTTTGGCCATAAAAGTGATTTGTTACCCATGAAGATAACTCAGAATCCTTTTTCTTCAAGAACCAAAACTGAGAGGAGTTTCTTCTTCAAGCCCAGAACATATAGAATGTCCCCCACATTTATAATATCATCAGTACTCAGTTGGAATGAGGTGGATCCAACTCCTTGGATCGAATAAGTTGAGTTGTCCCCCAACTCTTCCATGCATGTGAATTCTTTCTCTTTTAGATCAGTGATGGTACTCTTGTAACCAGTCATATGTTTGGATGCACCACTATCAATCAACCATGTGTCTACATTTGTGATGATGTATCTTGAAAGGGATGAGACAAGATAATACTCCCTTCTTGTCTCATTTTCTTTGGATGCATTATTTTGAGTGATTTCATCTTCTATGGCGATAGAAGGATGAAAATTTCCTTTCCACTTTGCTCTACGGTCTCTTGAGAAATGGCATTTATTGAAGAATCTATATTTTGACTTGTCAGAGCCTTTGTTGAACTCCCTCTTCTTTGAATGAGAGAAATTATTTTGGAAGAAGGGTTTCTTTCCTTTCTTCATTCTTGTCGTGAGGGAAATATTTTATTCTTTGATGCACACTGGCTTGCTCTGCATTCACCCATCCTCTTGGAGGCACCACAACCTTATAAAGTTAGTTTGTACCTCTCGGCTATTTAACGTAGCCAATAATGTATTCCATGAGGATGGGAGACCATCAATAGCGGTTTGGAGAAGATAATCTTCATCCACCACTACTCCAATACTAGCAAGCTGATCTCTTACCTGAGAGATCTTGGAGAAGAAGCAGGCCATTGTCTCACCCATATCCATCTTTAATTTCTGAATCTTATTCTTTAATTCCCTCTTTTGACTTGGATCCTTCTTCTCATATAGATTCGTCAATGTATCATAACATTCTTTCACAATATTCAACGGTGTGATCACAGGAATCAAGCTATCTTTTACTAAATCATAGATGATCCATTTATCCTTAGCTTTATTCTTCTTGAAGTTGATGCACCCTGCATTAGATGTAGGCTCCTCGAGTCCTCCACCATCATGGATACATAGCCATCCAAGTCATGTTCCTATAGGATGTTGAGAATCCCAGCCTTCCAAGTGTTGAAGTTTGAGGTGCCCTCAAGAGTTTCTTCCATTCGTACAGAGACTGATGCCATAGTCTTCAAATCTTGTGATCAACTTCTCAAGATCTATGTAGGCTCTAGATGGCATGCAAAAATGAGCTCCTTCATTCCCTGGGCTCTGATAACATGTTGAAATTTGGTTGAGATTTGATCTTTAATTCTTTTAGATACAAAAAATTGAAGCAATGAGACAATTCAATCCATGAAATTCATACAACCATAACACAAGATATACCCTGGGGAAAATCCTCAAAATTATGAGAACAAAAAACCCAGCAATTCTTCTTAGTATAATATAATGGATAGCAAAGAATGATTTCTTTTACAACATGGAAAATTGATTTTGGAAGATAATAGATCACCAAACTTCTTGGTGAAGATACAAAAGCAATAGAGAAGAGATATCAATATGATGTGTTCCTAGCACAACAATAACAAGCACGAATAATACCCTCCACAGAGATAAGTGCCTTTCCTTCAGTGGAGAAGATAACTCGCTCCACATTGGATTCAACAATCCTGTATAACATATTTATACATTCTTCTCCTCTATTTTTAACTTCTAACTTCAGGATAAATTTTCTCTCAAACTAGATGTATTAATCTTGCATGGAGTGGTGCGCCCCACTTATCATGTAGTGCTTCATCTCACTGAGCTATCACTTAGGATGAAATCGCCTCTTAATTGAAAGATTTCCCACTTAGTTAGGTGGCTAACTTAAGTGTCAACATGAAAGTGTCACAACTCACATGCCATCTTTTATTTTAACATAAGTGTCATCATGCAATAACACTTAGTTAACTAGATCTTCTCTTTAACTGAAGTGTCATCTTTTAAGTTAACTGAAGTGTAAATAATTTAGTTAACTAGTCCCTTTTATTTAATACTTAGTTAATTGAAATCATGCTGATTGATTTACTTGAAGTGGCCACTGTGAGTTTTTAGTTAACTGAGACATATATTTAAATGATGCTTTAAATGAAGCATTGATACTTAACTGAATCTTTATTAATTCAAGTTCTCTTTAATTAGATAAAGTGTCTGCATGGGAAATTTTGAATTCTCTTGATCTCTATGCTTTATATTTTATTTATTTGTCTCTTACCGCATGCCCAATATGTGTAAACTTTAATTATCCATCACATTACATTATACTAAGAATAGTTATCGGATGTTGTGATCATATTATATTATTCTGGACCAAATGATCATATGCTAAAGCAATTCACTTTAGAGGTGATCAATCACTAAAGGAGACTTAATAGCAATCTACTGATCATGGTTAATAATATATTACACAACATTAAATGATTTTAACAGGTAAATCATGACCTTTATACGGAAGGTGCACCTCTATAAAGGAGGTCCATCTCATGGATACCTTTATACGGAAGGTTCACTTGATAATCATGACTTGATACACACAAGTTTGGAGCCTCGTCCAACAAGACTTTATAACATCATTACTTTGATCAATTACCTCTATACGGGAGAAATAATATTTACATGGAAGGAAATAAAAGTGCTCACCTCTATATGTTAGGATCAATATTGGATACAAAAGATTGGTTTGGAGAATGTCTCTCGACACTATATATTTAACACTCCCTCTCATCAAGGGAGGAATTCTCTTCCATACTAAGCTTGTCTCGGAAATACTTGAACTTCGTCACTGACGGAGTATTTTTTAACACATATGTAATCTTCTCATTAGTAGAAATGTATTGAAGTTTCACTATACCTTTTTGGACCATGTCTCGGATGAAGTGATACTTCATTTCAATGTGCTTTGACTTGCCATGAAACACTAGGTTTTCATAAAGCTTGATGCAACTCTAATTGTCACACCTAATAATTGTAGGCTCAATATTTTCACCGAAACACCCTGCAAGTATCTTTCTGAGCCACATTGCTTCTCGATAGGAAACACTAGTAGCTATGTATTCTGATTCGGTAGTTCTCTGGGATTCGGAGCCCTACCTTCTATTGGACTAAGATATCATAGCTGATCCTAGGCTATAACATTAGTCAGATGTACTCTTACAGTCCAAAATGATTCCTCCCCAGTCCGAGTCTATATAACCAAGTAACATGACTCCTCCACTAGAAGCATATCTGATTCCATATGAAATTGTACCTCGAAGGTACCTAAGCACATGCTTAGCAGTTGTCCAGTGTCTGTGTCTCAAATCAGACATAAAATGACTCAAAATGCTTACAACATAACATATATCAGGCCTTGAATGTGTTAAATTTTCTGAATTTTCTTCAATCTGATCTAGGATCTTAACTGAGAGAACAACATGTACAGCATATCTACAGCATATCAATCATGGAGACAATAATGCAAGCACACAAGAGACACAAAGATTTACTTGGCGAAAACCATAAAGGTGAAAAACCCCAATAACTTCCTCAGAGATAGATAGAGCAATGATACAACCAACCAAGAGAGATAGCCATAACCTAGCAGCAAATCCTCCTCCTCCATAAGTGCGCCACTCCTCCTTGAGTGCATGTGTGAGAAGTGAGTGAGCAAATAGAGTGCCTCCCGCACTCTATTTATACTTGACTTGACTTGCCTTTTTACCTAACTCATGTCGGCTCGAACTTAACCACATAACATAATGCTGAGTGGGCCGACCCCCAATAGGGTGGTCTAATAACCCTTTGACCCACATGACTTATACAGGGCCGACCCCAAATAAGGTGGTCTAATAACCCATCAAGTATAAGTTACGACACTTACAATATAAATGACGACACTTCCTTATAGAGGAATAATACCATCTCTATAGGAATACAGTATACATATATGTGAAATACATTCCGAAGTTACATATACATCAACACTCCCTCTTAACTAGGAAGGTATTTCTCAGCACAGTTCTCTTAGCACAAGTCACCTTCTCTGGATCATCGTCACTGGATAATCGTCATCGAGTCATCATCATCATCGTCACTGCTGCTGCTATCTCAATCAATCTCTGAATCTACTCGTCATAGGAAGTTCTACAGAGCCAGTCCTTTTTCATACTGGATGTAGGCCCACCACCTGCAGGTCTTCATCATCACTGGCCATACTGTGGAATCCTCAGGACTTTTACGTGCGTCACAAAACCTCGCAAGAGCATCCCAGGCTATTACGAGCACACAGCTCTACCTATAGGATCTCCCAGGGCAACGAATTACATGTGACCTCACCACAAAACCTCGCAAGAGCATCCCAGGCTGTTACGAGCACACAGCTCTACCTATAGGATCTCCCAAGGCAACGAATTACATGTGGTCATGGCAAAACCTCGCAAGAGCATCCCAGGACTGATTACGGGCACACAGCCCAACCTATCGGATCTCCCAGGGAAACGAATTACATGCCATAGGACAAAACCTCGCAAGAGCATCTGCCAGATATCCCAGGGCAACGAATTACATGCCATAGGCAAAACCTCGCAAGACTATCTGCAGATCTCCCAGGGCAACGAATTACATGTCCTCCCAGAGAAAAACCTCGAAAGAGCATTTGCCAGATGTCCCAGGGAAACGAATTACATGCCATAGGCAAAACCTCGCAAGACCATCTGCAAATCTCCCAGGGCAACGAATTACATGCTCATCTGCACAACCTGATCCACGGCCACAGAGTATCAACCTGATACTCACCATACATCATCCTGATGTATCCATGATCATCCTGATCATCATCACTGCAACGTCCTGCTGCATGGCATCTGGAGCAACATCCTGAAGCTTGTCATCTATGATCATCCTGATCATCACTGCAACATCCTGCTGCATGTCATCTGGAGCAACATCCTGAAGCTCGTCATCTATGATCATCCTGATCATCACTGCAACATCCTGCTGCATGTCATCTGGAGCAACATCCTGAAGCTCGTCATCTATGATCATCCTGATCATCACTGCAACATCTTGCTGCATGTCATCTGGAGCAACATCCTGAAGCTCGTCATCTATGATCATCCTGATCATCACTGCAACATCCTGCTGCATGTCATCTGGAGCAACATCCTGAAGCTCGTCATCTACGATCATCCTGATCATCAATGCAACATCCTGCTGCATACCAAGTATCTACCTGATACATATCATACATGATCCTCCTGATCATCAATGCAACATCCTGCTGCATACCAAGTATCTACCTGATACATATCATCATACATGATCCTCCTGATCATCAATGTATCCACCTGATACAAATACAAAACATATGATATATATCACCATACATGATCCACCTGATCATACAATGTATCCACCTGATACATATACAGATACATGGTCCAAGCATCCAACATGATGCATATAAAATACATACACATGATCCAACTGATCATATTCAGCATCCAACATGATGCTGATCATATCCAGCATCCAACATGATGCGTACATACATACATAAAATGATCCAACTGATCAAATCCAGCAGAAACTAGAACATCATCCTGATGTTCATCATCCAGCGCTTACATCCACAGCCATGTGAGGGATCCTCCTTCCAACATGCTTGGAATGGCTTCAGCAAATGTGTCCATCACTTCTTCCTCGAAGTGTCCTCGATCTGAATAACGCCAAGCCTCTCTCTGAAGTACTCGAACTTCACCCTGGCTAGTGGCTTCGTCAGCACATCTGCAATCTGCTCGTCCGTCGCAACATACAGGAGCTTCACAGCTCCTCTCTGCACCATATCCCTTGTATAGTGGTATTTGATCTCTATGTGTTTCGACCTGTCATGAAACACTGGGTTCTCGGACAGCTTCACACAACTCTGGTTATCACAGAAGATACCAGTAGCTTCCAACGGGAGATCAAATAACTCAGACAGTAGCTTCCGTAGCCATACTGCCTCACAACTAGCTGAACAGGATGCAACATACTCTGCCTCAGATGTACTCAGTGCTACGCAGGATTGCTTCCTGCTAAACCAAGAGATCACACCTGATCCCATACTGAAGCAACACCCAGATGTGCTCTTCCTATCTGCAGCACTGCCAGCCCAATCTGAATCAACATAACCCTGCAGGTTAAACTTTTGATTCTCCTCATACCTGAGCCCATAATCCACTGTACCCTTCAGGTACCTCAGAACATGCTTTACAGCAACTAGGTGAACACTCCTCGGATCCGTCAGGAACTGGCTCAATGTGTTCACAGCAAAGCAAATGTCTGGTCTCGTGTTCGTCAGGTACATCAAGGACCCAATCATCTGACGAGGCTCAGATGAAGCATCACATAGAAGCTTCAGATTCGATGCCATAGGTGTGGCCATACCCTTGCAGTCCATCATCCCGAACCTCTTCAGAATCTCTACTACATACTTCCCTTGTCTAAGGAAGATTCCATATGCATTCTTCCACACCTCCATGCCAAAAACAAATAGTGCATCATCCCCAAGTTCTTCATCTCGAACTCGGTAGTAAGCTTCCGCTGCGTGTCGGCAATCAATCTATCTTCACCATACCAAGTTCTGCACATATATGATTTCCTATCATGTGTCTCAGAACCAAGTGGCTGCTCTACATACACTTCTTCTTCAACTACACCATTCAAGGAAGCTGTCTTGAATCCATCTGGTGTATCACTTTTATATTTCTCAATGCTGCCATCTGCAACATGCTTGATCTGATAGTTCCATTTGGAAGTCATAGCAAACTTCCCTTCATTTCTTGGAATTACATCCCAAACATCATTCTTCATGATCGACAGATCATGGTATTTCATTTCTTCATCCCAGATCCTGGGAACTTCAATATCTTCAATATCTTCAATAGATATCTTTGTTGCTGGAACAAAATGTTGTAGTTCTTCTTTTGTAGGAGATGGCATACGATCTTTCCTACACAACAAGTTAAATTGCATGATTAGAAAACATCTCATAGTTTTCAGAACAAATTCTTACACATAAAGAAATATGCCATACAGTCATGCAATTATCTTAGCCAATGCTTCAATACAACATTTATCCATATTCCGTAACTTTCTAGATGCCTTCCAATCTCTACCAGAACATTGTTAAGAGTGTGCACAACTCCCAACATGTCAGCAAAGAGGTTTCATTCTAGATAAGTAGCAATGGAATGTTGTACAGTGCCATAGGCCACTTACCCATGCATATTAGGAGTATACTGTTCATCAATGCAATTAATCTAATATGCATAATACACAACCTAATTCTAGGAACATCAGTATATACATTATTGAATAGTATTATTTAAGAAATGACAATTCAAATACTTATCTTTGTTTGTTCGTTGGGTGGACTCCCTCTGAGTCTTCGCTTCCTTGCAGGAGCTGCTGGAGTCCTAATCTGAAGTAGCTTCTTCTACACCTTTCTGTTGTGGGATGTAGAGAGATGGTCAACTCCCTCTGAATATCTGCATCCTTGCATAAACCACTGGAGTGTACTCCCTCTTGATCTTTGCTTCCTGGATTACCTGTTCTTGAATCTCATATTCATCCTTGGTCCCTATGCATGCTTATTAGTATCATGAATGTGTTATCCTTGTGATCTCATATAAAATCATACATTCATTAGTATACTATTAAAACACAATAATCTCAAGCATGTATAGTCATAAATAATAAGCATTAGCATTCAAGGTTTATGTAGGATTCTTATGGTTAGTCAAATCATAATAAACATAACATGTATAAACCTGTAATTACTCAAACCTATGACTCTTCAGGTTCGTTGAATCATCAATCAAGATAAGAGATATAAAATGCATAAAACCTGTGATTATTCAAACCTATACCTTCATGATTCTTCTGGTTAGTCATATCATCAATTATGGTAAGAAACATAATATGCATACAACCATGATTATTAACTTCAATGAATAATCATAATCAATCATGCCAAGTATACTTAAATAAAGGATCTTATCACAAGGTGAGATTCTAACTTGATATAGTAAAAACATACCTGGATTAGCATGCTAGCTAATTATGTCTAACATACTCACATGATGTCTTCTTTTTCTTCTTCAATGACTTGTGCTAGTAACCTGTATATCTCATAGGTTAACTATTACAAAACTAAGTTATACATACCTCGTAAATGGATCTTCTATGAGATCCATGACAATGGATGAATCTTTGTCCTCATGTTATCATGATCATATGTTCTTGGACCAGAACATGATTTGTCTTTCTTGGTGTACCTTTCATGTTAGTAGACAACATAAACCTCATACAACACCATAATGCATTAGTACAATCATAAGTGTCAACACCCTAACCAATGAATATCTTCTATCATGCATTCATAATTTTGTTAAGGTGATACGACAAATCTAAAATCAAAATTGTACTAACCGTAATAACATGAAGACAAACATACCATAAAATTAATCATGGACAAATATCGAAACATACCTCGATAAGTCGTACCTGTCGAGATCGCTTGTAATCTTCTTATGTAAGGCCTTAGCCTCATCTCCCTCTGAAACAGGAACTTCTTCACTCATGCAGATGATCAATCCATCTTCTTCTAGGATTAACCCAATCCACTTGATTTGCAAGAACTGGACCTGGAGCTGGATATGGGTTTGTCAGAGAAACCCCAAAAATTCAAACTTTGAATTTCAAACTTCCAAAAGGATAGAAATATGCGCCTTGATGAGCTGATCAAACTGGTATATTTAGAATTTGAAAACTGCAAAGTTTCACTCCTCAATTTTGCTTTTGAAACTTCCGGATTCACTGGACGTGACCCTGAACTGGGGTTTGATGAAGCCCACTCTTTTTCCCCATCAAAATGTTTGATCCAAAGCTCTAAGCTTCTATTTTTCTGAGGAGCTTCCAGCCGTGGTCACAGATTTCAAAAATTCCCATTTTTACAGAAGCCCTAATTTTCCACTTTTCTGATCAAAGTCCCGAACTAGGGTCTAATCAAGCCCGGCCTTCTGCCCAACCAAAAATTCTGATTTTGGTCTCTAAATTTTTATTTTGATGAGTAGCATTCAGTCGTGGTCTCCGATTACAAAAATTCCAACTTTCTCCAAAGCCCTAAATTCCGGAAGCCATGAATGAAGGTACCAAAAAAATAATTCTGTTTTGACAGAAATATGTACCTGATTGTTTCTGGTGTAACTCTGAAATTTTTGATCCACAGGGTCTGAAAAAAGTTTCCTGAGATAGCCTGACCTGTTACCTTTCCATCCTGACAGGTCTGACCTCAATTGGATTCTCTGAGAGAGAGTTATGCCAAATGTCGCAATGTGACCTGTTTTGGGATAAAACAGAAGAGCGAACTTGTACGGCGTGCCACGTGTCACTGTTTGAACTTCGGCCTCTGAAAAAGTTTTCTGAGATATATCGGCCTGTTATCTTTCCATCCTGATAGGTCTGACCTCAATTGTATTTTCTGAGAGAGAGTTATGCCAAGTGTCGCAACGTGACCTGTTTATGGGATAAAACAGTAGAGCGAACTTGTACGGAGTGCCACGTGTCACTGGTTCAACTTCGGCCTCTGAAAACGTTTTCTGAGATAGTAAAGACTGTGTTCTACCTGTCACTTTTTACGAAATTTCATTTGGAGCTTTCTAGCCCAAGTTATGACCTTTTTCCCAAGGTCACCTGATTTTGACTCAGATCTGGAAGAGGCAGAAACCCTATATTGCACAGATCATAAATCACAAAGTACAACGAATTAGAGGTTGTCCTTTGGACGCAAGATACCTGGAGATCTTAGATTCGGCCTGTAACAATTTCAAATCCGAAAATTCGCCAAAACGGATTTATAGCGAAAGTTCTACGATGACTGGTTTTTGCTATATCAAGCCCTAGCATCGTTAGTGCAACAAGTGTCATACATGCCATATCATGCCTTCTTTCAGGCTAGCTCTGATACCATGTTAAATTTTCTGAATTTTCTTCAATCTGATCTAGGATCTTAACTGAGAGAACAACATGTACAGCATATCTACAGCATATCAATCATGGAGACAATAATGCAAGCACACAAGAGACACAAAGATTTACTTGGGGAAAACCATAAAGGTGAAAAACCCCAATAACTTCCTCAGAGATAGATAGAGGAATGATACAACCAACCAAGAGAGATAGCCATAACCTAGCAGCAAATCCTCCTCCTCCATAAGTGCGCCACTCCTCCTTGAGTGCATGTGTGAGAAGTGAGTGAGCAAATAGAGTGCCTCCCGCACTCTATTTATACTTGACTTGACTTGCCTTTTTACCTAACTCATGTCGGCTCGAACTTAACCACATAACATAATGCTGAGTGGGCCGACCCCCAATAGGGTGGTCTAATAACCCTTTGACCCACATGACTTATACAGGGCCGACCCCAAATAAGGTGGTCTAATAACCCATCAAGTATAAGTTACGACACTTACAATATAAATGACGACACTTCCTTATAGAGGAATAATACCATCTCTATAGGAATACAGTATACATATATGTGAAATACATTCCGAAGTTACATATACATCAACAGAATGTATCAAGTACATTAGCGATCCTGTAAGCTTTCTATACAAAGTGGGATCTACTGGATCTGATCTAGATCCTGACTCATGAAGTTTCCTCAAATTGGAAACCATCGATGTAGTCATATATTTGCAATCTATCATGCAAAACCTGAGCAATATATCCACAGTGTACTTCCCTTGAAATAGAAAAAATTCATCTTTTCTTTTCCAGATCTTAAGGCCAAGAAAGTATTGCATTAGACCTAAGTCTTTCCTCTTGAACTATGATGTGATCTCCCTATTGCACCAAGCAATCAAATTCTCCTCTCCAGCAAGAAACAAATCATCAACATACAAAACCCGAATGATGTCTAATGGAGGATTTGGACAATTGGTTGTCGATGTGGACTGGACTAGTCGCTTGTAGTCAGTTGTTTAGGTACACTAGGATAACAAGTGTTGTAGTCTTTTCAAAATAAACGAATGATTTTTGGAAAAGAGGAAAAGACTATCTTAATGACTAGAGTATTTGGAAATGACACATGGCGTCATTTGATTTGATTTCTTTGGTGAAGAGGAGAAAATTGATCATGGGCCATCTGGGACATGTGGTTAACATATATAGGTTCATTTGGATTATAGGAATACAACTTAGGTGGGAATGTACACTTTATGCAATGTCACATTGGGGAACAATCACTTTGGTTTCCCTGAGTGGTAATGCTCGATAAAGTGGGTGGTTTTGGAAAAAGGTCATTTGAGGGTGCAGTCAATCAGAAGGAGGCATGTGTCCTCGGTGATTTTGAGGATAATGCACCCTCAGGCCCCTTTTACAAGGGGATCACTTTATCGATGCATGATTAATCATTGTCGTTGATTTTCTACCCCCTCCACTTGATTAGATCACCGGTTATTAATTTTATCTCCCTTGAAATTTATGGGAGTGAGTGACTTCTCGACCGTAGATCTGATCATATCTAATGGTTATTTGTTGTTCATTCTTAGCACTCTATATTAATCCTTTGGTCACCCACCTTCGGTCATATGAATATCGTGTTTTCTTTGAAGCTTTCTCTTTTAGCTCCTCATGGCTGAACCCTTTGAGCTTTCAAGCCTTAGAGGCATGAAATTACTTTTCATAAGGCTTGAGAATATTAGTACTAACAGTATACAAACTAAAATCTTTCGAAAAAACATGTAGACATTAATGCAGGAGCTTCCGCAATTCCCTCACGGATTTTCTCAAAAACATCCTTATGAATTTTATTCAATTTAAAGATTTCATATTTCTTTATCATGTCCTGTAAGGTTTTGAAAATTTGACCGAAGCTAGGAACACTAGCACATTTGAGGAAATTTGCCATGGTTTTGCGTTGATATTGCCATGTTTTTTCGTCTCAATTACGATGATCATGGGCGCGATTTTGCATGGAACCTGTTTCGTGGATATAACGATGAACTTGGAAAGTCGTCGCAATAGAGACGAAAAATGGTCGCCATGTGTCTTCTATAAGGTGGTCTTGAAAATGATTTTTTATTTATTCATTTTCTACAAACCATCTCTCGATCGACGAAAATGTGTCCCTATAACGACGCAAATATGTTGAAAAAGCGTTGCATAGAAATTTGCTTCCACGAAAAACTATCTCTCTATCAACGGTTGTTTGTCGAACAAACCAAAAAAAGGCAGAGGCTGCGACAGTTTTGCTATACCTGCGATGATGTTCCGACACAACTATCGATGAACATTTGTTGAACAGACCAAAAGAAGGCAGGTTCCTTTCCACGATTTTGCTATAACTTCGACGAAATTTCATCTATATATTGATGATACCTGGGCATTTAAAAATAAAAATAAAAACTGTGAACACTTTCTACATCCAAAGAAGTTTGATGTTTGAAGTTTATTTATGCTCATAACCTGAAAAATGATGCATGAATTTCATGGATTAGGGTTGTTACTATTCCCATAATCATAGGACTATTGTCTTATAGGGAAAAATGTCATTTTCAGCTATCAAATTCAAGCCATAATTGCTTCTTATGCACCCAAAATTGAGAAAAGGTTGCTACTTGATGGTTTGTGGATATCAAGAATTCCATTTCAAGGCTAAATGGGGGTTGAGAAATGTTTGGAAAATCCCTAGTTGTTCCCAGACCTAACAAATAACCCTCTTCATCACTGTTTATGTGCCCATATTCTTTAAAGATGCTACTTGTTGCCACTGTCCATGCCCACTGTCACTTCAAAACTGCCCAGATTTCATTTTTTCATACTTAGACTTCCTTCAAAAATATTACAGACTTTATTCTATGGTTTTTTATGCCCACGAGACTACACATAATAGCTCTTTAAGGTATGAAATATGTCATAGATCACTCATAAATATACAAAATAGTCCCATATCAGGTCAAAATCCTTAGATTGATCTCTGAAAACCTTAGTGCATACCCTATGCAAATGGGGGGATAACACCACTCATATAAATAGATGAAGGAGAGGGTCTTCCCAAGCAACACACCGCATCACACATTAATTTGTATGTATTATTTGGAGTGCTCTCTTTGTAATGCACTAGGTTTCATGAGGAAACCCTCATGGATTATATTGGACTTATTCTATAACCTAATGTTGGTCCTATTTTCCACTTTTTCTCTAAGCACTTTTTTTTTTCTTGAATGGAACCAATAGTATGTTCGCTTGTGTAATATACTAGCATCCATAGAACTAAGAAGGTCTACTTTCTATTGTAACTTTATACTCTAGATTTGGTAATGAATTCATTAGACTATCTTGATAACCCTCATTTGCACTAGGTAGACCTTATCCCAAACAATTGTCTATGGACCATTCAATAAATATTGCATATAAGAGAACACCCCATGAACAAATTGTGAATGTTTCATTCATATTGGCCTTCTTTGATTCAATTAAGGATAAAATAAGAATGGAAAATCCCAATGACTGATGCAAAGAATAAGTCTGATATTGACCTTCAGAAGATGCCAAAATTTGTGAGGAGGGTCTGGAAAGTGATAACAACAATCCTTCAAGCATTGATGAAAAGCAGTGTGTTTGGTATCTCATATTGACACTTGTGAACTTGCAACCATTGGAAATGGTTTGCTAGTTGAGAGACACATTCCAAATTGTAGATTGGGTGTGGAAACTGATGTCTTATGAGTATAACCTAAATTTCCAAGCCAGGTGACATTATATTAGTGAAATTTGGAATTGGACAAGAGATTATCATCTTTTCTGAGAACAAACATAATTAAATGAAATTGATGGTGAGTTTATCATGGTTTATATAATTTTCAAGTGCAAAAGAAGAGAATGAAAAAAGAGATTGATCTAGTATATCTCCTTTGACTGATCTAATTGTAAAGTCAACAAAGAAATGCTTTTCAAAAACATTATATATTGTAGCTAAGGGTTTGGAGTTGGAAGTTCCCTCAGAATCCAAATGTTGTGTTAACTCAAGTGTTGACATGCATAACTTTATTTTTTTTAAATGGAAAATAAAAAAGACTAGCTAGGTGCTTCTAAGCAAGATTGAAATACTATTCTACAAGGTTTTGTTGAGTTTTTTCATTATGGTAATATTTTTGTTCCTTTAACACTTCAAAAGAAAAATATCTCTATGAGGAAAGCTTAGAAATTAGGATTACATAATGTATATCTGAAATTGAAATGGAGACCTCTTTGGATGTGACAAAATCAAATTGTAAGAAATCCAAGAATAATATATGTAAATGTCTCAATTTATTGTTGTTTATTTATGTTCATACCTATTCATCCAAGAGGTCTCAATTCAAACCTAAACTTGTCACTTACAACATTATCATGAGAGCATGCAATTTTTCTCCTTGCCATGCAAGATTTTTTATGGAAGAAATAGAAATGCATTGCATATAGCCAGCTCGTATTAGTAGGTCCATCCTCTCTAATGCATATGTAAATGTGGGTTATGTACAAGTGTATTTGCAAAGTTTCAAAAAGATGTGCGAAGCCAGTACTAAGCCTAATGGCAACACATACACATTTTTTTATCAAGACATGCATTAAGAATATAAATCTGAAATGGCCTTCCTCTATTTTGAAAAAATGAAGAAACAATAGTTGCAATAAAATGTGGTGGCATACAATACATTCTTGAGTTCCTGCAATTCGTTTGAAGAAGGGGTCCATAGGTTCCTTGCTCTACAATCCTATATGAAGACCTCTCTCAAAGACATGGGCTCCCAGAAGCTAGTGCCAAAACCCTATAAGCTAATGCATTGGACAAGTTTCGTATTGAATGGATATTCCAACTCACTCCAAGAGTATCCAAGTGTTTAATGTGTCTTATTTGAACAAGGTCGTGGGGCCAAATTGTTGAGTTTGAAACAACTTCCAAGAATTTGTTAGGTGGATATGATTGTTGAATTCCTATCGATCCCACTTGCACAGGTTTTGAAGCATTGTAACAGAACTCCATGAGTGGACAAAATTCTTCACCTGATCTTCTTTAGGATTATATGTATAATTTTTGAGTGGGGATCTCATTCACTTTGATATAATATGCCTATTTCACTATGTCATAGTTCACTAAGAATTTTGTCTTAGTGTGTGATGATTATGGTCGTGACCTAAGAGTGGTATTTCAACACAATTTATGCCTATTATCCTTCACTAGTAAGGATCAATTAAAAAATATAAACCAAAATTCAAAATGATGATTATGATCCCGAAACATAAAATAATGGCATATTTGATGCATTTCAAGATGGATCTTCTAAACACTAAAATAATTGGAGAACTTGCAGAAAGCAAAAGGAAAAAACCATGTCAAAACCCACTTTAAAAAACTTGTCAAAACCCTTACCTTATAATTGTCCTTTCGCTAGATCCATTCGCCCATACAACTTGATAAGATTTCTCCATGATATGCATTTCCATCACCAAGACCCGCATAAATCATCAAAGGCAGAAGTTTTATATGAGTAAATAATATATAAGCAAATAAACATGCATTTAAATCCTACTACAAAGTCTCGTAGAAATCAATGAATCGTGAAATGTTAAATTTATTAACAATATTTTAAGAAATAGACATGCATTTAAAAATTTACAACAATCTTTAATACATAGGAATAAAAGACTATTTATACCTTATTGAGCTCCTCTCTGTTTCGAGAATAGTTTAATATTCTCTACTAAACGGGTCTAACCACGTGAAGGTGGAAGCTCATATAGCCCCTCCCCCCCCTCACATCGCTCTCAATTCCCCATACCCAATAAATGATTTTGTTTACATAGAAAACATATAAACATTCATGCATAACTAGGCTATTCATCAAAACATATAAACATATAAACATTGAAGCATAATTAGGTAATTCATATAAACAATGTTTCAGACTAACAACATCGATATACATCAAAATACAAGTCATGAATTTATACATCTACTTTTTCGTTGATTTCTATTTTTTTGCATTGTAATAACTGATGAGTAGGATATCACAATCATTATTTGGCGCAGTATTTACTATGTCATCTCCTACTATTTTTTGTGTCTCCATGCCCTCATGTATCATACTTCTTGTACATCGCTCAGTAGGGTGTGAACTGCAACAATGAAAATGGGCATCTCGATATGTTGAAATATTATTGAAATTAATAGTTCATTATTTTGATTAACATTACAATATTTCTCTTTACCTGTCTGTGTAGCTATGGCAGCTGGTGTTTTAATTGTTTGTCTACTTGGTTCCCCTTGCAGTTCACCCTCCTGAGCTACATGGTCTTACATTGAAAGAAGAAAATTTATAACTATACATCAGGAAATAAATATCTATAATCGCAGTATATATTTCTATTTCCAAAGCACACATACCAGAATGGCTACTCTGCTCCCCACTATCATGGGACATGCACACCCCAACATCAACAGGTATGTACTGAGTATCGCTAGATTTACTATTGCAGTTGCATTATTTCTTAAAAGAAAACATAAATATTTAGTTATGGGTGATATAATCAAAACTGAATAGACTTTAATAGTATAATGCAATGATGTCCTTTATCATTTTATTTACCTGCATCTGCGTCATTGGGGAGATTGGAGTCTGCCCGAAGCTTTTCCGATATTCAATCACACTTTTAAAACTATACTTGAGACCAAGCTTTAGGTCTTCCTTGGTGGTAGTAGCTTGGAACGTATTTCCCTGCAATGCTTAACACATTTAAAATTTCCAATATCAAAAACATATATTTGTTCGCTACTGTAAAATAAATATTCCCCATAGTTAATCATTTAATTCTTACAATTCGGGCTCTTAGTTTTCTATAGCCACCCTGGCCTAGTCTATGCTTCCCGTGCTTTTCCACTCTAGCCTTGGTTTCTTTGGAGGTGTCAAGTATCCTATATATGAAAATTTTGAAAAATGTTAGATATCAAAATTCTTACTTAAAACAAAAAAGAAAAAAATAAATGAGCATATTTCACTAAAAAGATGATATGTGTTGTACCTTGCTTTTCCAGGTCATGGTTGTTTTACTTGTATTTTTAGCAATTTATCCTTTGTATCCTCTATGATTTCCTTCCACTCTTTCTCCAGAACCATGGGAGGGCGCTCATGCTTGAGGTCAAGTTGCAATTTATCCCTATATTGGGCCCTAGTATATTTTAAATTCTCGCCGGCTAACTTTGCAACCACTTTCTTGTTGAATGTATTGTCGAACAAGTTTACCATGTGGTCTATCAATTCATCTCTCTATATGCTATCTTGGCTATTCCACCGTGTGCGAATGGTGGGGCAAAATAGCTCCAATGCTTTGTCATTCAAATTCCTGTAGAAAACATTGTTTCCTACAGAAACGTGTAATCCATTAATTTATAATAATTTCAACATATGTCCATTTCATTTTTATGATTAAAATGAATAAATTCCTTAATAAATACCTGCAATATTTTGAATCTTGATCGGAACATAAGCGTCATCCACCAGAAAGGTCATATTTAGTGATCCGACTCTTTTAACTCGTGTTGCTCTAGGAAAAGTTTCCTGGTCATCTACAGTGCGTTCATCTCCGGAGTCATGTGAGTCCTAGGCTCCATCTCATAATGCTACGGCATGTCATGCCAATCAAAATCAGTGCCCTCATCAATGGATTCGAGGCCAACCACAGGATTGTCAAAAAGCATCATTTGTACATTGCTTTGTCGACATTTTTGTTGCATTGGAGCATCACTACTACCTATACCTGTCTTGACAATTTCTCTAGTCACGGGTTGTAAAAAATCCTACAAATGAAAAACTTTACTTTATCAGATCACTTGGAAAAATAGAAAACATAATATCAGATATGAAATCATGTCATAGCTTAAAAAAATATGTGAATATGCCACTTACCCCATAATATTTTATTTTTTCTTTCAGCTCTTCAATCCTTGCCATGTTCTCATGTGTCATGGGCCTTATGCGATCCAAGGAAAGCATTTTTATGTTTTCCTTTTTAGGGCATTCCTTATAGTTTCCACTGGGTCTGTGGAATAGTAAATTTCATCCTCAAGTGCCTCATCACCCAGATCAAGTACACTGGACTAAATTCATCAAACATTAAAATTAAGCAAAATAATTTTAACACCATTCAAACATTGTTATTGTAATGAAATTTAGTTACTATTAAGAACTAACACTTACCTGATGCGGTGTTGTGTCCGGTGAATGTTATATTTTGAGCATAAATTCAATAGATCTAAGATCTTAACTGAAAGAACAACATGTATAACATATCAAGCATAAGAGACAAGAGACAAGAGACAAGAGACAAGAGACAAGAGACACAAAACATTTCACCGAGGAAAACAAAGAAGGTGAAAACCCCAAAACATTTTCAGAGATAGAATAAGCATCAATACAAGGATCACCATGATCAAACCCAAGAGATAGATGTCTACAGCAGCATGCTCCTCCTTCACTTGTACGCACCCTTCTCTTCTCTCACTAATGCGAAGTGAGTGAATAAGGCAATGTGTAAAATGAGAGAGTCACACTCTCTATTTATACACTAACTTGACTTGACCTTTACTCAACTAGGTTGACCCCAACTTAACCACTTAACATAATGATGACTGGGCCGACCCCTATTAGGGTGGTCTAATAACCCTTTGACCTACATGACTCATACAGGGCCGACCTCATCAAGGTGGTCTAGTAACCCATCAAGTATAAATTACGACACTTACAATATAACTTGAGACACATGCAAGTACAACTGATGACACTTCCAATAGAAGGAATAATACATCTCCGTTGGGGATACAATAAAGTACAATTACAATATACAAGTGAATATCTTCCGAAGTTACAAATACATCAACAATGAATTCCCACGGTCACCCTGTAATGATATACATCTAGTGGGTGACTGTCCATGGTCACCCTAGACGATGGAAGCAGCAGGTGCCTTTCCATGGTCCTCACCCTGACACGATAAATCAATCAATAATTCATCATAAGCACAGAAAAATGTGAATGTCAACAGTGGAAATCGAATGTTAACAGAAAAAATTGAAACATTTAGTTATTATATTTAAAACTTACCTAATAGGGCATAGAGTGTGACCTTCCACGGTCACCCTAGACCATGGAAGCAGCAAGAGCCTTTCCACTAGTGCCACCCTGACACAATAAATCAATAAATAAACGTTATGAAAATAATTGTAACATAATAAAAAATGAGATATTGCAATAATATTTATTTTTACCTCAGAAGTAGAGGACACACGTTCTGTTCCATGACGAACATGGGCAGACCCCTTCCATAGTGTAATAAGCATGTTGTCACATGGAAATCTTTTGGGGTTGGAATTTCTAGTTATTGTAGTCATATTTAGTTACCGATATTGCAATAATATTTACTTTTACCTCCGAAGGAGAAGATACATGTTCTACTCCATGGCGATGAGCAGACCCCTACCACAATGTAATAAGCATGTTATCATATGGAAATATTCACAATAAGCATGAAAAAAGTGAATTGTAACAGTGAAAATCGAATGTTAACAAAAAAATTTGAAATATTTAGTTATTGTAGTCATATTTATTTACTATATTTAACATTTACCTGATGAGCCATAGCTTGTGACCTTCCACGGTCACCTTGGACCGTGGAAGCAACATGTGTCTTTCCACTGCCGCCACCCTGACACAATAAATCAATCAATAAAATTTGAGTCAATAATTGTAACATAAACAAAAATGAGATAAGCATAACAGTGTAATAAGCATGTTATCACATGGAAATATTCATAATAAGCACGAAAAAAACGAATGTCAACAGTGGAAATTGAATGTTAATAGAAAAAATCGAAACATTTAGTTATTATATTTAACACTTACCTGATGGGACACAGAGTGTGACCTTCCACGGTCACCCTGGACCATGTAAGCAGGAGGTTCCTTTCCACTAGCGTCACCCTGACACAATAAATCAATAAATAAACGTTATGAAAATAATTGTAACCTAATAAAAAAAGAGATTGCAATAATATTTATTTTTACCTCAAAAGTAGAGGACACGCGTTCTGTTCCATTACGATCATGGGTAGACCCCTGCCACAGTGTAATAAGCATGTTGTCACATGGAAATCTTATGGGGTTTGAGTTTCTAGTTATTGTAGTCATATTTAGTTACTATATTTAGTTGAGTCAATAATTGTAACATAAATAAAAATGAGATATTGCGATAATATTTACTTTTACCTCCAAAGGAGAAGATACATGTTCTGCTCCATGGTGATGAGAAGACCCCTGCCATGGTGTAATAAGCATGTTATCATATGGAAATATTCACAATAAGCACGAAAAAAGAGAATGGTAACAGTGAAAATCAAATGTTAACAGAAAAATCGAAACATTTTGTTATTGTAGTCATATTTGTTTACTATATTTAACATTTACCTGACGAGGCATAGATTGTGACCTTCCACGGTCACCCTAGACCGTGGAAGCAGCATGTGGCTTTCCATTGCTGCCACCCTAACAAAATAAATCAATCAATAAAAGTTGAATCAATAATTGTAACATAAACAAAAATGAGATAAGCATAACAGTGTAATAAGCATGTTATCACATGGACATATTCATAATAAGCACGAAAAAAGCGAATGTCAACAGTGGAAATCGATTGTTAATAGAAACATTTAGTTATTGTAGTCATTTTTAGTTACTATATTTAGCATTTACCTAATGAGGCATAGCGTGTGACCTTCCACGGTTACCCTGGACCGTGGAAGCCACATCTATTCGATTTAAGCTCTAATCGATCAACAACTCTTCACCTGGAAGTATTGTTTTTATTGCACATACAAATATATGATGTTCTTTGCATCCCTCAAATTTGTAATTTGGTTTCTTAGTTGTTGTCATTGGTCATGTACTATTTATAAATCTAGCAACATTTCCGGATGCTTTTGGTCTCCCATCAATATACATAGTCGCCCCTTTGTTTTTATTATTTTCTGCTAGTTGTATATAATTTGCAGCAATTCCGTATCTCCGCATACTTCGAGTATATTGGACCAAGATCAACTAGTTATTGTATCTATATAATGGTCTGACATACTCCATCAATTCAGTTACAGTGCCATAGCTGACCTTTATGCCATCCATGGAAAATAGCCCCAATCCATGTAAGGACGAAGGAGCAATGTGATACATCCTCCCATTGATGAAGAAATATGTGTCCACTTGATGTAGCTTATTAGGTACCCATCGTTGCACTAGATGTATATACCTCAAGGGAAACTCAATGCCACCTATGCTCTCGGCATCCTAATTACATGACCCTCCGTTGGCAATAAAATATTGCATGCGTCTACGAAATATTTTCCTTACCTTTTCAGATCTGGTTGATATAGAACCGGTAGATCTAGTACAACACGTCTCACTTTCAACCTCTCTGAATATATCTTCATCATCACTCGAGGAAGACAGATTTGATAGACACCTATTTGGTGGTACCTACATTCAATAAAACAGGAATATAAGTTACCAAGCAGATATAATTTAGCGTGCAAATATATTTACTTGTAATGTTTTAATATCAAAAGTTATTTCTTCCCAAAAACTTTATCAAAAGCTGTTTTTCTCTCGAAGGTGTAATTTATTTTAGAGTTATTTATAATTGAATTATTTTTAAGTATAAGACACAATTTGATTTGATTTTGAATTTTTTTACAACACGGATATAGAAGTGTGTTTCTTGGGCCACTTGACAATGAATACAATTATGCATGCTACTTCTATCAATTAAGACTATGGCCTTGCAATGTTTGAGATAAACAATCAATTTGAGGGTTTTGAGGAGCATAAAGACTAGTTAATGCATGTAAATAGGTATGGGGTTCCCCCTCATATAGATCATATTGGGGATTCAATTTGGAATGGGCGGTGGTCATATTTCTTTATTCATGGATTTCCAACCGAAACTCGGAGACGTTAGTCTAACAATCCCTCTTCCACAATGGTTTGATATGCAAGTTTCCTAATGCAAGGTACTCCTTCTCTAACTATGTGCAACATGTGCGCAATGGTACTCTATTGTATGACAATGTGGTCACAATGTTCCAACTCTCCTCCTCAATATAGGTCCTTGGTTCCATCACCAACCTCCATGAAGTATCTGATGAATATGATTGTCATTGAAGAAAACAAATTAATGACAAAGACATGTAAGTGTTGAAGAGATGAAAAAGGTCAAGCTGGACAAATGATAATGACATGGAGAATACACATTGTGACAAGCAAGAAAGCGCAACGAAGATGATGATATGGAAAAGGACAAAGAATGGACAAAAGACAATACATGACAACAATACTTTAAAAACATGGAAGACAAGCATACTTGACAAGCATGACAAGATTAACATACAGACAAGCATGGACATGGAATAATTGAGGTCAAACAAAAGATGACATGGAGGACAAGCAATTGAAGAAGATGATGACAAGTAAGCATTAGTGACATGTCTTGATGGCATGGCAAGGTGGAGGACATGGAAGAAACAAGGAAAAGGATATGATTACAAAGCAAACAAGCATGACAAGGAATATGTGAATGTGTTGGTAACTAGACAAGCAAGGCAAGCAAGGAAAGAATTGATGACATGATAAGGATGATAAGGCCTTGCTGTGGGAATTTTGAACAAGTGTTGCGGGCATAATTAATAGGCTCCTGTGGGAATTTTTGTTGGCCCATGAGGGCATCCTCAAAACCCTGCCTGCGGGCATTTCTAAGAACAACATGCGGGCATTTTATTGATGAAATGAAGACCAGTTGCGGGCATCCTTATAAGAACATCTGTGGGCATTTGGAAGGCCCCTTGCGGGCATATTTAATTAGCCCTTGCGAGCATTTGTTGGAAGAGCATAAGAACCCCCGTGGGCATTTTGAACAAGTGTTGCAGGCATACTTAAGAGGCTCATGTGGGAATGTTTATTGGCCCATGAGGGAATCCTCAAAACCCTTCCTGCGGGCATTTTATTAATGAAATGAAGACCAGCTGCAGGCATCCTTATAAGAGCATCTGCGGGCATTTGGAAGGCCCCTTGCGGGCATATTTGAGGGCTTGTGCGGGAATATTGAATTAGCCCTTGCAGGCATTTCAAAGACCTCTTGCGAGCATTTGTTGGAAGACCATAAGAGCCCCTGGGGGCATTTTTTTTTAAATGGACCTGTAGGAATTTAAAAATATCCTTGCAGGAATATTTTAAGAGCAGTTTGATGGTGTGGAAATGGAAAAATTAAAAATATACATATATATTTGATATGGAATTGATTTGATGATAATATGGATGATGAGGTCGGCCTATTCATGCTATGTCAATGAAATAAAAAATATATAACAAATAAATAAAAATAAAATGACATGTCAGCCTCCTAAATACATGGAAAGGAGAAGTATAAATAAAGAACATATATTTTGTTCTAAGTGTGAAGGGTGTGGAAGATTCGTGGAGGTGAAGAGGAGCTTTGTTTTCGGGGGTCTGAGCTCAATGAGCCATTGTGTCCATCAATATCCTCCTCAACCCAAGCATCATCAAATCAAGTTTCCAACCTCCAAGGTGTGCTGGTCCCAAGCTCTAAGGGTTAAGTGCCCAATGCTCCTCCTTGTAGGTAAGTACCTCCCTTGATCAAGAAATTGACTCCCCCATTGTGTGCACCCAATGATTTTATCAACATGTCGATTAGGTAACAATATCCTAAGGGTACCATGTCAACACACTAACCAAGGGCAAGCATCCACCCAAACCAAGACATTGATATGACTATGAAGCATCACAAGGGGCTAGGAGACCTATTGCTCGTCTACTGAGGTGAGAACACTTTTGGAGTAATCCCAAAAGCTAACACATAGTTTTCCCCGAAATGAATAATTATATCTAAAAACTAGGTGGCCATGTGTATTACTCACTCATTATCCTTGCCAAAATTTTTAGGTGTGTGCAGTTAATACACATGAAATTTATAACATCATGTCCATAAAAGAAAAATAAGTATGGAGTAACATAATTCTCTACAAAACTTCTTTTTGCTTCAAAGTGAAATTCTCAATGTAGATATGAGTTTTGATTGCTTGAATTTGAATGAACAAAAAACTTTACAAATTTAATCATGAACAAGCAAATGTATTACCCATTTTCATGTTTGCACCCTTATACCAACGGAGACAACCACATGAAAGTGGTGTTTTCCAATAACATATTGGTTGATTGGTTGGGGGGTCAGTATGCTTTCTTGGTATAAAATGTTAAACAGTTAGAAACCCCTATAATATGGCACCTTAGAATAGCTTAGAATGCTTTAACTTACACCAAATTTGGCCATCTTTTGCCCATTTTTTCCAAATTTCATGCAATTTCATACATGGGGGGAAAGTGGGGCAATGCACAAAATTATCCAAAATTGGGCTAGATTTGGTCAATTTTGCAAAAACACACCATTTTTTTTTTAAATTTCAAGCATGAAATGAGGTGGAATAGAATTGGGTATCACTCCCACTCCCTACCATGCATGTTTGAAATTGTAAAGGATTTGGACAAATTTGGAACATTTTGTTAGTGATTTTAGCTATGGGGAGAGGGTTTAAATGATAAGAATCAACCTTGGTGGAGGGGAAGGATTCTAGACATAATTTCCCCTCTCTCCATGCAATAAAATCACAAAAATTGACAAATTTTTCCCTCCCTCCATGCCTGATTTTTAAAAAATAGGATAACATGGTGAAATGTCACCAAATATAGACCAATTTTAGGTAGTTTTGAGTGGTTTTGCACATGGAAGCGGATAGGGTGATGTTGGATCCTGAATCGTCTTATCACAACCCTGAATCATCTTACACTACCCAAGGCTATTTTCTTACCATTTCTACGGTGTTCTGCAACACAGAAATCCTGAATTTGTTTGGTCGTGATGGTAGGGTTCATGCCTATTCTCTATCAAACAGGCGATGGATGAGTTCAGGGATGGCATTTGACAGGAAAAATGCCCGT
Source organism: Larix kaempferi (assembly GCA_027924585.1). Classification (NCBI taxonomy): domain Eukaryota; kingdom Viridiplantae; phylum Streptophyta; class Pinopsida; order Pinales; family Pinaceae; genus Larix; species Larix kaempferi. Next base: position 10,946,069 of record BSBM01000841.1, read on the forward strand.
CATGGGTCATTTTTACCCTCAAATACGACCTGTATTTCATATAAGCCATTAGAAAAAATGAAGTAAACAGTGAAACCTTTGTATTTAGTGTGGAAACAGTCAAAACCATGAGATTTTTCCCAAATTCCTACACTACTAGGGTTAATGGGCTTACCGAATTCATTGGGCCCTTTGTTATCCTCTGGACTGTCGTCGAATTGCCTCCCCTGGGAATGTCGGTATCCTCTGGACCGGTATCCCCTACTCCTTGATTTACCACTGCTTTGCTAATCAAATTACCAGTGCTCTAGATGTTTCTAATGAACTATTGCGTGGGAGTGAACTTGTTCTTTGTTGTTTTTCTCTAGATGTTGCTAATGAGCTAGTGCACGGGAGTCTTTTCCTTCTATGTTTTTTTTGTTTTTTTATTTGCATATTTTATATTTTGTGTTTTGTTTTGTTTTTTTATTTGCATATTTATTTTTTGTTTAGTTTATTTTGGGTTTTTTTTATTTGCTTTATATTTTGTTGCATTTTAAATTAATTTTAGTTAAACAACTCTATGTTTTTAATTTAATTTAATTTAACTAGGATTTTGTCATAATTTGTATTGGTTGCATTGCTTATAGTGAGATCCTATACCTAAGTCCCTTCAAGGATGAATATGATGATGATGGTGATGATGAAAACAACGACGATGATCATCATCATCATCCTTGTCTTCGTCATCACCATCATATTCGTCATCATCATCATCATCATCATCATCATCTTCATCATCTTCCTCATCTTCATCATCGTCAGCTTCATCATCATCTTCATTTTCATGAGTAGAAGTTGTTTTGGATTTCTCTGTTTTGGCATGAGTAGAATTTGTTTACATTTTTTTAATCCTTATCTCTTTGGAAATATTTCCATGGGTTTCCACGATCTTTAAAAGCTAGGGGCTTTTTCTGTTTTGGCATGAATAGAAGGTATTCACATTTTTTTAAGCCTTATCACTTTTGAAATATAATCAATAAAGTTTCTTTGTAGGGGTTTCAATGGTATCATGAAGACCTATTTTTATGAAATAAGGGTTACTACTATGGATTTTCATGGTTTGTTTTTCTTTCAAATAAGGGTTTTTCATAGGGTATTTATGGTACCATGGATACCTCATTTTGTATAAATAAAGGTCTCTATGGTTACCATACATACCTCTTTTGTATAAATAGGGGTTTCCATGGTACCTTCGATACATTTTCTTATGGTTCCTTTTTTTTCGTATAAATAGGTATTGCTCACTTTTCTTGGTAATTATATCACTTGGTAAATATAATTAGAAAATTTTATCTTGAGGGATTTCCATGGTACCATGTTCATAGGTCTTCATATACTATAAGTTAGGGGATCTCTCTGATTTTTTATTAGATATGAGTTATTAAATTTCTTCGTAATTTTATCACTTCAAAATATAATTAATAAAGTCTCTTTCAACTAGTGTTCATCCATTAAACTCACAATCACCAATCTTAGGTGTTGATATGTTCTAGAGATTTTGTTATTTTTTTTGTTCATTTTTATTTTCTTTAAAGAGTGATTTTCAATTACTTTTGTTGTTGTAGTGGCAATGCCACTTTCAAATAGAGGCACATTGATAATGGGATATCCAAAATATATGATAATTATATGTGTAAGAACCAAACTTTTCTCATCTCTTTTGGTGGTATAATGTCATGTGAAGGATGCATTGCCTCGTATTTGATCATTTGGGTTTTGTAAATGTTGTGTGTTTGTTAGCATATAAGAGAGTAGCTAAAGTCCAGAGGCTCAAATATTACTAAAATTTGTCTAAAAAATAGAAGAAACACTAAGTTAAGGTGACTTGTAAAGTTGGCCATAAAAAATCCAAGTATATTGGTAGTGAATAAATAATATAAACGAAGCACTGATATGGAATCTTTAAGTGTCAATTTATAAGAGCATAACCAAGAACATAAATGTAAAAAATGAATGATGAGTTAAAGGTTTATTGAGCCACCTCCTTGACCTAATGTTTGTAACAAAATGTTAGCATCTAGATATACCAAAACACCCTATGAACACCAACAATTGGTTATAAAGTTGGCCATGACAATTATATAGTTGGCCATAACAAATCTAAGCATATTGATAGTGAATACATAATATAAATGAAGCATTGATTTGTAATCTTTAAGCAGAAAAGTGGCCAATTTATAAGAGCATAACTAGAACATAAATGTAAAAAATGAATGACATGTTAAAGGTTTATTGAGCCACCTCATTGAACTAATGTTTGTAAGAAAATGTTAGCATCTAGATATGTCAAAACACCCTATGAACACCCACAATTGGGGTTAATGATGATGTGTTTACAGTCTTCATGTATATGGATAGGGGATTATATATTCACTACCTAGATTATAGACTTGTACTCCTTTTTGTTAACATGGATATTCGATTGCAATAATGTTATATGAGATGAATGTTTAAAAAAATTGAGCTCATTAGAACAATCAATATTCAATATGAGCCATTTCTTAGAATCTCCATGTAGAGAAGACACATTGAAAGGCCATAGCTCCAAGGAAGAAGATAAATTATATATATATTGAGGTAAGTTGCTTAGTAAAAAAATGTGGAGATCATGTTTCTCTAGGTTAAGATGATTTTTGAGAAACACATGTTGAGGAGGAATACTAAACATCAAAGAGGGAATGCTTTGAAAGTAGTGAGCATGGAATTTTCAAAATGAAAATGTTGGCCACACGCAAAACTTTGGAGTATGAAAGTTTGAGAAATATTAAGATGATTTAGAGAAGTTATTTGTAAATTTATTGTTGATATAAATATTTCGCAACTCACTCAATGTTGAGTGCTAAGTGGACTACTCAATATCATAAAAAATCTGTCATCCTGAATAATACTGATGGGATATGGGTCATGCCTTAATGACATACTCTATGAAAATAATTCAAAAAATGTTATCTCAACTTTATAAGGTTCAAATTCTTAAAGAGAGATACTCACATGGTTTTGTGGTAATGGCTTGATTATAATTTATATGTAATTGTAGTAGACACTTAGACACCTATTGGAAGTAGTGCACATTCAAGACTAGGCTAGGGGCATATCCTTTGAAGGTTATTTCATTAATGTTAATTTTTTAGATAATCCAACCTTGACCCTAGATCTCTCACATAAGTTAATGGAATGAACTCTTCCATGTTTCAATACTTTTGTTGAACTAATAGGGGCTTTGGTTTGCAACGAATAATTAGAAGTAATTATAATATAGCAAGAAGTCTACCTAGAAAAGCATATGACGGAATAAAAAATCACCCAACAAGGGAAAGCTAGTAGATACCTAAGTATCCTTGTGGGTGTCATTGTCTCATTAGTTTAACAAATTATATTAAATAATATTGAAAGTAAATTACAAAAGGAATCTTGTGGAGATATATCTCTAGAAAGTAAACTTAGCATCTTGGATAGGACCTATCAACTAACCATTTTTTCCTTTTACCTTTATCATCATAATTAAAAAATGGAAATGTATTTAAGAAGGTTCTTATGGAGATGAAAATGAGGAAAAAATATCTATGTTCGATTGTTTGGAAAATTCATGCTTCCTTAGAGACAATGTTGCTTGGGAAATATGTACTCTTTATGAAGACAAAGGAGACCTATGTTTCATTGATATACATTTTGGAGGAAAATCTTGGGATTGGATTGGATTGTAAGAGCCACATATGGAGATGCTCCCTAATGAGTTCTTATTAGGCTTAAGCTAGAGAAAACTATGCTTGTTCATGGGACTAAAGGGGCACTTCATACTTTTTTATCTAGAGGGGCTAATTTCAAGATAACATGTTTGTTAATTCTCAAGAGAAATGAAATTTCTTTGTAGGGTATTTGCAAGGAGTTGAGGTGGAAGTTTGATGACACAATAGGTCACTTATAGGACCCAAGGGTCTTGTGCTTCATTTAATCCACATAATTTTTCATAAAGGACTTCAACAAATTAATAATTCATAAAATCAAACATAATTCAAAATAAAATTGAGGTTCTCACAAGGGTCTACTTATTCTCATTACCTATCAAAGTATTACAAGATACCAATTCTCATCAACAACATCTTGGACTTAGGTTCTTATTCTTATCTATCTACCTCTACATGGTCTCTATCCTCGCTCTCTATTATACTTCAAAGTTGCACTTCGAGCCCTAGTGTTTCAGCTTTGTACCACGTGACCTAGTGAAATTTCTCCCTAATAACTGTCACACACTATTAGCTCCCTCCTTGGTCTAATCTGGACACCCAGGATCTAAATCCATTGATTGAACACTAGGACATGACCTTATCTGCCACGTATCACAGCAGTTGACCCCATTTGCATATATTTTCGTGCTTTGCACACTTGCTGGGTTGCAAAAATTACGGTTTTCATGTTTTGCACTCTCCCTGGGGCGCGAAAAATTGAGATGATTTTCACGTTATGCTCAGACCTAGGGGCACGAAAATCCCCTTTTATCCTTTTTCCATGAATCATGGATCTCACCCTTCGAGATATTTTATTGGGATTATCATTCTTAATTCGATCCCAACCCCCTCTCCATGTTTAGTCTGGATGATCCACTAAACACTCATTTGATCCACCTTACTCTCCTTATGGTTAACCCTTCCAAGAACTATAAAGGATAAGCCTTCCATAATCCAAGCGGATGACTACTTGGAGCATCCAACCTATGGTATTGAGACTTTTGCAAAGATAGGTAGAGGAAGAACTTGGAGCTGAAAGTTGGCTTGGACATCAAGAAACCATTGTAAGCATTCTCAAGTTTCCAATAAAGATAACTTGTCTTGTTTCCCAATTTGTGTATGTTGATTATTGTTGATGTAATTGTAACTTCAAAATGTATTTCACCTATGTATATTGTACTCCTATAGAGATGTTATTATTACTCTATACGGAAGTGTCACCATTTGTATTGACAAGTGTCGCAAGTGTCACAACTTGCAAGTGATGGGTTATTAGACCACCAAGTGTGGGGTCGGCCCTGATTAGTATAGCCATGGGTTATTAGACCGAGTTAGACAAGTTGGCCATGCTATGTTATTAGGCAGGTCAGGTCATGTATAAATAGAGTGCGGGAGGCACTCTATTTGATCATCTCATTATTCACTTCTACACTACTCGGAAAGTGGCGCACTAGTGGAGGAGGAGGTTCAGCTACTAGGAGGACTATCTTTGTGTACTTGGGTTGTATCATTGCTCTTTCTATCTCTGAGGAAGTTGTGGGGTTTTTCACCTTTATGGTTTTCCCCAGTGAAACTCTGTATGTCTATTGTCTCATGTGATTGATTGGTGTGATTGATATGCATTGTTATACTGTTAATTTTTTAGCATTAATTCAATATACTCTAGGATCTTTACTGAGAGAATAACATGTACAACATATCAAGTATAACAATGCATATCAATTACACCAAGCAATCACATGAGACAAGAGACACACAGAGTTTCACTGGGGAAAACCATAAAGGTGAAAAAAACCACAACTTCCTCAGAGATAGAGAGAGCAATGATACAACCAAAGTACAAGAGATAGTTTTCTCCTAGATGTTGATCCTCCTCCTCACATGTGCACCACTTTCCGAGTGATAGAAGAGTGAGAAATGAGATATGAATAAAATAGAGATCTCCTTATCTCTATTTATACTTGTCATGTGCTTCCTAATAAACCTATGGGGCCGACTTGTCTAACTCATCCTAATAACCCCAGTTTACATTATATCAGGCCGACCCCTCTACTAGGTGGTCTAATAACCCATCAGCAAGTTACACCACGTGCGAGACTTGTCAATACAAATGATGACACTTCCATATAGAGGAATAATACATCTCTATAGGAGTACAATAATATATAGATGAAATACATTTCGAAGTTACATATACATCAACACTCCCTCTTAACTATGAAGGTATTTCTTGACACAGATATGCAGGCACAAGTCTTCTTCTTTGGATCATCACCAGTGAATCATTGTCCTTGAATCATCGTTATCGTCACTGCTGCTACTATCTCAATCAATTTCTGAATCGACTTGTCATAGGAAGTTCTACAAAGCCAGTCCTTTTTCATACTGGATGTAGGTCCACTACCTGTAGGTCTTCATCATCTGTGTGAACGGTCTGATAGAGGTGGTCTCTCAGGAATGATTTTATGTGCTAATGTAATACTTGACAAGAGCATCCCAGGAACATTTATGTGCCTAAGCATGACTGACAAGATCTCCCAGGACTGATTACATGCATCCCCTTCACAATACCTTTAAAGAGCATCCCATGACTTATTACGAGCACACAGCTCAACCTCTCAGATCTCCAAGACTGATTACATGTGAATAGACAATACCTTTAAAGAGCATGCCAAGAACATTTATGTGCCATAGCACGACCGGAAAGATCTCTAAAGAGCATCCTAGGACTTATTACGAGCACACAGCTCAACCTCTCGGATCTCCAGGACTGATTACATGTGAATATACAATACCTTTAAAGAGAATCCCAGGAACATTTATGTGCCGCAGCATGACCGTAAAGATATCTAAAGAGCATCCCAGGACTTATTACGAGCACACAGCTCAAACTCTCGGATCTCCAGGTCTGATTACATGTCTCCGTAGTAATACCTCATCCCAAGATTGATTACGAGCACACAGCTCAAACTATCGGATCTTGAGGACTGATTACGCACTACATAGAAATACCTCATCCCAGGACTGATTACGAGCACACAACTCAACCCATCGGATCTCTGACGACTGATTACATGCTACTTGCACAACCTGCCACATATCATCTCTGATCTCCAAGTATCAACCTGATACTCATGATCCAACTGATCATCATTGCACGAAGCATCATCCTGATGCTCATGATCATACTGATCATCATCACTGCACCATCCTGATGCATAGCATCTAGAGCAACATCCTGAAGCTCATCATCCATGATCATCCTGATCATACATAGTATCTACCTGATACATATCTCATACATGATCCACCTAATCATATGATGTATCCACTTGATACATATCATGCATCCATCTGATTCATATCACATACATGATCCACCCGATCATACAATGTATCCTCCTGATACATATCATGCATCCACCTGATGCATATATAGAGCAGTAACTGGAGCATCATCCTAATGCTCATCATCCAGCACTTACATCCATAGCCATGGGAAGGATCCTCCTTTCACCATGCTTGGAATGGCTCCAATAAATGTGTCCATCACTTCTTCCTTGAAGTGTCGTCAATCTGAATAACACCAAGCCTCTCTCTGAAATACTCAAACTTCACTCTGGCTAGTGGTTTCGTCATCACATCTGCAACCTGCTCATCTGTCGCAATATACATGAGCTTCACTGCTCCTCTCTACACCATATCCCTGATATAGTGATATTTGATCTCAATGTGTTTCGACCTGTCATGAAACATTGGGTTCTCAGACATCTTAACACAACTCTGGTTGTCACAAAAGATACCAATAGCCTCCAGCGGGAGATCAAATAACTCATACAGTAGCTTCCGGAGCCATACTTCCTCACAACTAGCCGAACAAGCTGCAACATACTCTGTCTCGGCTGTACTCAGTGCTACGTAGGACTGCTTCCTACTAAACCAAGAGATCACACCTAATCCCATACTGAAGAAGCACCGAGATGTGCTCTTCCTATCTGTAGCACTGCCTTCCCAATCTGAATCAACATAACCCTGCAGGTTAAACCTTTGATTTGCATCATACTTGAGTCCATAATCAACCGTGCCCTTCAGGTTGTTGATGTATATGTAACTTCAAAATGTATTTCATCTATGTATTCCATATATATTTATTGTACCCTTATTAGAGATATGTTATTCCTCTATAAGGAAGTGTCGTCATGTGGATTGACAAGTGTTGCAAGTGTGTGTACTTGCCGATGGCTTATTAGAACACCATGTGTGGGGTCGGCCCTGAAATATATATATTATAATGTGGATGTACCTAGCTACACAAGACGGCCCCATAAGGTCACTGGGAAAACAGGTTAGTATAAATAGAGATCAAGTGATCTCTATTTAGATCATTCAGAAAAGTATATCTCTCTCACTCAGAAAGTGGTACACTAGTGAGGAGGAGGATCATCTGCTACTAGGAGACTATCTCAGTGTATTTTGGTTGTACTTTGGTTGAGCCATTGCTCTCTCTATCTCTGAGGAAGTTGTGGGGTTTTTCACCTTAGGGTTTTCCCCACGGAAACTCTGTGTCTCTTGTCTCTCATGCTTTTGATTCTTGTGATGCTTGTCATGTTTATTGTGATTGTTATGCATTGATATACTGTATATGTTATTCTCTCAGTAAAGATCCAAGAGTATTGTGAATTAATACTCAAATTTGAACATGGTATCAGAGCTAACCTGAGAAGAAGACATTTTGCAGTGATGGAAACTTTAGTTTCTTGTGTATTGGGTTTCTCTCCATAGATTTTGGAAAATTAGTATAGTAGATTGACTCTACTCATCAAGGAGAATCTATCTATCCAATCAGAATTCAATTCTGATCATTTTCAGAATTGGCCCTAAAAATTAGGGTTTCCACAAAAAATAGGAATTTCTGAAATCTGAAGACATAGCTAGAAGCTCCTTGCAAAAATCGAATTTTAGAGCTTTGGATCGATATTTTTGGTTGGGTAGATCTCCGAGAAACTCAAACCCTAATTCAGGGCTCTCCCCAATGAACCCGGGAGGACAAAAAGGAAAATTTGAAGGGTAAAACTTTGCTGATCTCAAATTCTGAATGCACCAGGTTGATTAGCTCATCAAAGCGCATCTTTCTATCCTTTCAGAAAATTGAAATTCACATTTTGAATTTTTAGGGTTTTTTCGACAAACCCTAATCCGGGACCAGATCCAGTTTTCAACATTTCAAGTGGTAAGACCTAAATCTTTTCTATTTCCATTTGAAGTACTCTTTAAGATGTTTCACCACACCAAGCTTGAGGATAAGCTTGAAGGGGCTGATAACTTACGATCTTGGAAGTATAGGATTGGGTTAATCCTGGAAGAGAATGAGTTGGACTCATATATAAAAGAAGACATCCCTATCCCAGAGGATGAAGAGGCTAAGGTATTGCATAAGAAGAACTTGTTCAAGGCAAAGAGAATCATTGCTGATTCCATCAAAGATCATCTCATACCCCATGTGTCTTCTCTAAAGACACCCAAGGAGATGTTTGACTCTTTGACTAAGCTATTTGAAGGGAAGAACATAAATCAGAAGATGACTCTGCGGAATCAATTGAAAGGGGTCAAGATGTTGAATGGAGAAACCATTAAATCTTACTTCTCCAAGGTCTCTCAGATCAAGGAGCAACTTGAAACTGTGGATGAAGTAGTGGAACAATGGTGAAGTTGTTATGACCACTCTGAATGGCCTACCTAGGTCATGGGACTCATTTATTCAAGGAATCTGTGCAAGAAAGAAATTGATCTCTTTCAGTAAACTATGGGAGGAATGCTCTCAAGAAGAAGCTAGATTTGTAGCTCATGAGGAAAAGATGGGAGGTGAAGATCAAGCTCTCACAACTCACACCAAAAGAAGCAAGCCCAAGAAGGAGCACTCTCACTACAAAAGATCCTGTAAAAAGAATAAGAAGGATCTAAGATGCTTCACATGCAATGAGAAGGGTCACTTTGCTTCAGATTGTCCCAAGAACAAAATGGATAATAACAACAACTTTAGCAAGAAAAAGAAGGGCAGCAAAAGAAAGTTCCATGCTCATGCTGTCGAGGATGATGAACCTCCAAAGAAGAAGGCTAGGGCAGAAAGTGATGACGACTCATCAAGTGAAGAAGAGTATGTTTTAATCTTTGTTCTCACAGGTACTATCTCCCATGGTTGTAATGATTGGTTGATTGATAGTGGGGCTTCCAAACACATGACTGGGTTTAAGGAATCTTTTGTGAATCTATCTGAATATGAATCGCCCCATAAGGTGAAACTTGGGGATGATTATCAATACCCAATCAAAGGAAGTGGTGAAGCCTCCTACAACCTAGATTCTGGAAAATCTTTGAAGATGAAAGAAGTCCTTTATGTACCTGGGCTCAAGAAGAACTTACTCTCCATCTCTGCATTTGATGCAAAAGGTATGAGGGTTGCATATGTGGATGGCCAAGTCCTAATGTGGCCAAAGGGAAAGACCATAGATGATGCAATAGTGATTGGAGAGCAAGAGGGAGGATTGTATAAATTGAAGGGACAACCTGAACATGCCATGGTGCATGAATCCATGGAGCCAAGTGAACTTTGGCATAGAAGACTTGCTCATATGCACTATAGGGCACTTCCAATTGCAAGCAAGGCTGTAGAAGGTCTTCCTGAAATCAAGACCAAACATGAAGGTATTTGCAAAGGATGTGCAAAAGGTAAGAACATTAAGAAGGCTTTCCCAAGCAGTGAAAGCAAGGCCAAAGATATCCTGGAAATCATCCACTCAGATGTATGTGGTCCTATGTCATCCAGTTCTCTTAGTGGGTATGTTTACTATGTCTCATTTATTGATGACTTCTCCAGGAAGACTTGGGTATACTTCTTGAAGAACAAAGATGAGGTGTTTGATAAGTTCAAGGAATTCAAAATCTTGATGGAGAATCAAACTGACAAGAAGATCAAAACATTCAGATCCAACAATGGTGAAGAATTCACCTCAGGTGAATTCAAGAAGCTTTGTAGTGATTCAGGAATTAAGAGGGAGTTGACTGCTCCTTATAATCATCAACAAAATGGAGTTGCAGAAAGGAAAAACAAAACTATCATTGAAGCAGCAAAGGCAATGCTGCATGACCAGGACCTACCTATGCATCTATGGGAAGAAGCAACTAGAACAGCTGTATATGTGCAGAACAGAACACCCCACAAGATATTGGACAACAAGACACTAGAAGAGGTATTTTCTGGTAAGAAACCTGAAGTCAGCCATCTCAGAATATTTGGTTGTCCAGTATACACTCATGTCCCAAAGGAAAAGAGGACTAAACTAGATCCTTCAGGAAATAAGGGTATATTTGTGGGTTACAGTGAAAACTTGAAGGCTTATAGAATATACTTTCCAAGGTTCAAGAAGATTGATGTCAGCAGGGATGTAACATTTGATGAAAACTCAACATTCATCAAATCAGGGAAGGCACCTATCGAAGTTTATGAAGAACCTAAGGAAACTAGATTTCAAGACACTACCATGACTGAAGCAGTTCCAGAAGTTGTTCATGAGTTTGAAGATCCACAAGAACCTGTAGATCTACCCCATGAGGATAACTCTCACAAGAGGAAACCTGTATGGGCTAGAGAGCTCATTCAAGATGCAGAAAGATTTAGCATTTCAACAGAAGAACACAGAGCAAAGAAGAGAACCAGATCACATACCAGCTATGTTGCTTTACTCTATGACATTATGAACAAAGAGCCTTCTAGTTATGAAGAAGCAGCGGAAAAGAAAGAATGGAAGGATTCCATGGTTGAGGAATACCAATCAATAATGAAGAATAATGTTTGGGATGTTGTCCCAAGACCTAAAGAGAAGTCTGTTGTGAATTCCAAATGGATCTTCAAAATCAAGCATGCTGCAGATGGCAATGTAGAAAAATACAAAGCAAGATTCGTAGCTCATGGCTTCTCTTAGAAAGAGGGAATAGATTATGAAGAAACTTTTGCACCTGTAGCCAGGTATACTTCCATCAGAACAGTACTTTCCCTGGCTGCAGCGACGAAATGGAAAATACACCAGATGGATGTCAAGACTGGCTTCTTGAATGGTGTAATTGAAGAGGAAGTATATGTGGACTAGCCACTCGGTTTCGAAATACATGACAGGGAGTTGTATGTGTGTAGATTGAAGAAAGCCTTGTATGGCTTGAAGCAAGCTCCCAGAACTTGGTATGGTAGGATGGACAGTTTCCTATCTAGTTTGGGCTTTACCAAGAGTAAAGCAGATTCCAACCTTTACTACAAGGTTGAGGAAGGGAATCCTATGATTCTACTCCTGTATGTGGATGACTTATTTGTAACAGGAGATGACAGATTGATTGCAGATACGAAGGGGAAGCTTGTTGTTGAGTTCAATATGAAAGATTTGGGAATGATGCATTATTTCCTAGGTATGGAGGTGTGGCGGAGTGCAGGTGGGATCTTCCTTGGTCAAGGGAAGTACATAGTAGATATCCTGAAGAGATTCGGGATGGTGGATTGCAAGGCCATGGCCACACCTATGGCATTGAATCTGAAACTTCTATGTGATGCTTCATCTGAGCCGGTTGATGTCTCTATGTATCGTCAGATGATTGGGTCCTTGATGTACCTGACGAACACGAGACCAGATATTTTCTTTGTGGTGAACACATTGAGTCAGTTCCTGATAGATCCGACGAGTGTTCATCTGGTTGCTGTAAAGAATGTTCTGAGGTACCTGAAGGGTACAGTGGATTATGGGCTCAAGTATGAAGTGAATCAAAAGTTTAACCTGCAGGGTTATGTTGATTCAGATTGGGCTGGCAGTGTTGCAGATAGGAAGAGCACATATAGGTGCTGCTTCAGTATGGGATCAAGTGTGATCTCTTGGTTTAGCAGGAATCAGTCCTGCGTAGCATTGAGTACAGCTGAGGCAAAGTATGTTGCAGCCTGTTCAGCTAGTTGTGAGGCAGTATGGCTACAGAAGCTACTGTCTGAGTTATTTGATCTCCCGTTGGATGCTACTGGTATCTTCTGTGATAACCAGAGTTGTGTGAAGCTGTCTGAGAACCCAGTGTTTCATAACAGGTCGAAACACATAGAGATCAAATATCACTATATCAGGGATATGGTGCAGAGAGGAGTTGTGAAGCTCCTGTATGTTGCGACGGACGAGCAGATTGTAGATGTGCTGATGAAGCCACTAGCCAGGGTGAAGTTCGAGTACCTCAGAGAGAGGCTTGGTGTTCTTCGAATTGATGACACTTCGAGGAAGAAGTGATGGACACATTTGCTGAAGCCATTCCAAGCATGTTGGAAGGAGGGACCTTCACATGGCTGTGGATGTAAGCACTGGATGATGAGCATCAGGATGATGTTCTGGTTTCTACTTTGTATGATCAGTTGGATCATTTATATGTATGTATGCATCATGTTGGATGCTGGATATGATCAGTTGGATCATTTATATGTATGTATGCATCATGTTGGATGCTGGATATGATCAGTTGGATCATTTATATGTATGTACGCATCATGTTGGATGCTGGATATGATCAGTAGGATCCTTTGTATGTATTTTGTATATGCATCATGTTGGATGCTTGGACCATGTATCAAGTGGATACATTGTATGATCAGGTGGATCATGTATGGTGATATGTATCATGTATTTGTATTTGTATCAGGTGGATACACTGTATGATCAGGTGGATCATGTATGATGATATGTATCAGGTAGATACTTGGTATGCATCAGGTAGATGCATTGTATGATCAGGATGATCGTGGATGACGAGCTTTAGGATGTTGCTCCATATGACATGCAGCAGGATGTTGCAGTGATGATGATCAAGATGATCATGTGTACATTAGGATGAATTATGGTGAGTATCAGGTTGATACTCTATGGCCATGGATCAGGTTGTGCAGATGAGCATATAATTTGGCCCTGGGATATTTGCAGATAGTCTTTTGAGGTTTTTCCTATGGCATATAATTTGGCCCTGGGATATCTGGAAAATGCTCTTTCGAGGTTTTTCTCTGGGAGGACATATAATTTGGCCCTGGGAGATCTGCAGATAGTCTTTCGAGGTTTTTCCTATGGCATATAATCTGGCCCTGGGATATATGGCAGATGCTCTTTCGAGGTTTTTTCCTATGGCATATAATTTGTCCCTGGGAGATCCCATAGGTAGAGTTGTGTGCTCGTAACAACCTGGGATGCTATTGCGAGGTTTTGTGGTGACCATATATAATTTGTCCCTGGGAGATCCTATAGGTAGAGCTTTGTGCTCGTAATAGCCTGGGATTCTCTTGCGAGGTTTTGTGGTGAGGTCACATATAATATGGCCCTGGGAGATCCTAGAGGTAGAGCCATGTGCTCGTAACAGCCTGGGATGCTCTTTAGAGGTTTTGTGACACACGTAATAAGTCCTGAGGATTCCACAGTATGGCCAGTGATGACGAAGACCTGCAGGTGGTGGGCCTACATCCAGTATGAAAAAGGACTGGCTCTGTAGAACTTCCTATGATGAGTAGAGTCAGATATTGGTTGAGATAGCAGCAGCAGTGACGATGATGATGACGATGATCCTGAGAAGAAGACTTGTCTAGCAGATCTGTGTCAAGAAATACCTTCCTAGTTAAGAGGGAGTGTTGATGTATATGTAACTTCGGAATGTATTTCATCTATGTATTTCATATATATTTATTGTACCCTTATTAGAGATGTGTTATTCCTCTATAAGGAAGTGTCGTCATGTGGATTGACAAGTGTCGCAAGTGTGTGTACTTGCTGATGGGTTATTAGACCACCATGTGTGGGGTCGACCCTGAAATATATATATTATAATGTGGATGTACCTAGCTAGACAACTCGGCCCCATAAGGTCACTGGGAAAACAGGTTAGTATAAATAGAGATCAGGTGATCTCTATTTAGATCATTCAGAAAAGTATATCTCTCTCACTCGGAAAGTGGTGCACTAGTGAGGAGGAGGATCATCTGCTACTAGGAGACTATCTCAGTGTATTTTGGTTGTACTTTGGTTGAGCCATTTCTCTCTCTATCTATGAGTAAGTTGTGGGGTTTTTCACCTTAGGGTTCTCCCCACGGAAACTCTATGTCTCTTGTCTCTCATGCTTTTGATTCTTGTGATGCTTGTCATGCTTATTGTGATTGTTATGCATTGATATACTGTATATGTTATTCTCTCAGTAAAGATACAAGAGTATTGTGAATTAATACTCAAAGTTTAACACAGGTACCTTAGAATATGCTTTACAGCAACCAGGTGAACACTCCTCGGATCTGTCAGGAACTGGCTTAATGTGTTCACCGCAAATCAAATATCTGGTCTCGTGCTTGTCAAGTAGATCAAGGACCCAATCATCTGATGATACATAATAACATCAACCGGATCAGATGAAGAATCACACAGAAGCTTCAGGTTTGATGCCACAGGTGTGGCCATGGCCTTGCAGTCCATCATCCCGAACCTCTTCAGGATATCTACTGCATACTTCCCTTGTCCAAGGAAGATCCCATCTGCACTCTGCCACACCTCCATGCCTAGAAAATAGTGCATCATCCCCAAGTCCTTCATCTCGAGCTCAGCAGCAAGCTTCCTCTTGGTATCAACAATCAAACTATCTTCTCCTGTAACAAACAGGTCATCCACATACATAAGTAGTATCACTGGATTTCCTTCCTCAACCTTGTAGTAAAGGTTGGAATCTACTTTACTCTTGGTAAAGCCCAAACTAGATAGAAATCTATCCATCCTACCATACCAAGTCCTAGGAGCTTGCTTCAATCCATACAAGGCTTTCTTCTACCGACACACATATGACTTCTTGTCATGTGTCTCAAAACCAAGTGGCTGATCCACATAAACTTCCTCTTCGACTACACCATTCAAGAAAGCTGTCTTGACATCCATCAAGTGTATCTTCCATTTCATCACTACAGCTAGGGAAAGTACTGATCTGATGGAAGTGTACCTAGCTAAAGGAGCAAAAGTTTCTTCATAGTCTATTCCCTCTTTCTGGGAGAAGCCACGAGCTACAAATCTCGCCTTGTATTTCTCTATGCTACCATCTGTAGCATGCTTGATCTTGTAGATCCACTTGGAAGTCACATTTGACTTCCCTTCAGGTCTTGGGACTACATCCCAAACATCATTCTTCATGATCGACTAATACTCCTCGATCATGGCATCCTTCCATTCTTTCTTTTTCGCTGCTTCTTCATAACTGGAAGGTTCTTTGTTCATAATGTCACAGAGTAAGGCAACATAACTGGTGTGAGATCTAGTTCTCTCCCTTGCTTTGTGTTCTTCTTCTGGAATGGCATACCTTTCTGCATCTTGAATGAGCTCTCTAGCCCATGCAAGTTTCCTCTTATGAGAATCCTTCTCATGGGGTGGATCTACAGGTTCTTGTGGATCTTCAATTTCTCGATCTATTTCTGGAATTTCTTCAGTTATGGTGGTATCTTGAAATCTGGTTTCCTTTGATTCTTCATGATCTTCAACAGGTGCCTTCCTTGACTTAATGAAAGCTGAGTCTTCATCAAATGTCACATCCCTGCTAACATCAATCTTCTTGAACCCTGAAAAGTATATTCTGTAAGCCTTCAAGCTTTCACTATACCCCACAAAGATACCCTTCTTTCCTGAAGGGTCTAGCTTTGTCCTCTTTTCCTTTGGAACATGTGTATATACTGGACAACCAAATATCTTGAGATGGATGACCTCAGGTTTCTTACCAGTGAAGAATTCTTCTGGTGTCTTGTTGTCCAATATCTTGTGAGGTGTTCTGTTCTGCACATATACAGCTGTCCTAGCTGCTTCTGCCCATAGATGCATAGGCAGATCCTGGTCATGCAGCATTGCCCGAGCTGCCTCCATGATTGTTCTATTCTTTCTTTCTACAACTCTATTCTGTTAAGGATTGTAGGGAGGATTCAACTCCCTCTTAATCCCTGAATCACTGCATAGTTTCTTGAAATCACCTGAAGTGAATTCTCTGCCATTTTCAGATCTGAATGTCTTGATCTTCTTGTCAGTTTGATTTTCCAACAAGGCTTTGAATTCCTTGAACTTATCAAATACTTCATCTTTGTTCTTCAAGAAGTAAACCCAAGTCTTCCTAGAGAAATCATCAATGAAAGAGACATAGTATACATTTCCACTCAGAGAGCTGGATGACATTGGATCGCATGCATCAGAGTGGATAATTTCCAAGATCCCTTTTGCTTTGCTTTCACTGCTTGGAAATGCCTTCTTAATGTTCTTTCCTTTTTCACATCCTTTGCAAACTCCTTCATGATTTGACTTGATTTCAGGAATACCTTCTACAGCTTTGCTTGCAATTGGTAGTGCTTTGTAGTGCACATGTTCAAGCCTTCGATGCCAAAGTTCACTTGGCTCCATGGATTCATGTACCATGGCATGTTCAAGTTGTCCCTTCAATTTATACAATCCTCCCTCTTGCTCTCCAATCACCACTACATCATCAATAGTTTTACCTTTTGGCCACATTAGGACTTGGCCATCTACAAATGAAACCCTCATGCCCTTTGCATCCAATGCAGAGATGGAGAGTAGGTTCTTCTTGAGCCTAGGTACAAATAACACATCTTTCATCTTCAAAGACTTTCCGAAGTCTAGGTTGTAGGAGGCTTCCCCACTTCCTTTGATAGGGTATTGATAATCATCCCCAAGTTTCACCTTATGGGGTGATTCATGTTCAAATAAATTTACAAAAGATTCTTTAAAACGAGACATGTGTTTAGAATCCCCAATGTCAATTAACCAATCATTACAACCATGAGAAATAGTACTTGTGAGGGCTGAGATTAGAACATATTCATCTTCACTAGATGAGTCATCACTTTCTTCTCTAGCTTTCTTCCTGGGAGGTTCATCATCCTCAGTAGCATGAGCATGATAGCTTCTTTTGTTGTTGTTGTTCGTCTTCTTGAAGTTGTTGGTATCTTCTTTTCTTTTCTTGGGACATTCTGAGGCAAAGTGTCCTCTCTCATTACAATTGAAGCACCTCAGATCTTTCTTTTCTTTGTGGTATGGGTGAGAAGATTTCTTCTTGTGATGGGATGGATCCCTCTTGAACCTTCCTTTCTTGGTGTGTGCTATGAGAGCTTGATCTTCATTCCCCATCTTTTCTTCTCGTGCCACAAGCCTTGCTTCTTCTTGTGAGCATTCCTCCGACAATCTGCTGAAGGATACCAACTTCTTTCTTGCATAGATTCCTTGGATAAAGGAATCCCATGACCTAGGTAGTACATTCAGTGTGGTCATGACAACTTCACCATTGTCCACAATTTCATCCACAGCTTTGAGTTGTTCCTTGATCTGGGAGACCTTAGAAAAATAAGATTGAATGGTTTCTCCATTCTGAAGCTTTACCTCTTTCAATTGGTTCGCAGGGTCATCTTCTGATTTATGTTCTCCCCTTCAAATAGTTTGGTCAGGGAATTAGACATCTCTTTGGGTGTCTTCAGAGATGACACATGTGGGATGAGATGGTCCTTGATAAAATCAACAATGATACTCTTTTAATTGACCAAGTTCTTCTTGTGGAGGGCTTTAGCCTCTTCTCCCTCTGGAACAGGGACCTCAGAGCTTATGTAAGAGTCCAACTCATTTTCTTCTAGGATTAACCCAATCCTATACTTCCATGCTCAGAAGTTATCAGACCCTTCAAGCTTATCTTCAAGCTTGGTGTGGTGAGACATCTTTAAAGAGTACTTCAAATGGAAATAGAAAAGATATAGGTCTTACCACTTGATTTTGCTGAAAATTGGATTTGGTCCCGGATTAGGGTTTGTAAGAGAAACCCTAAAAATTCAAAATGTGTATTTCAAAATTCTGAAATGATAGAAAGATGCGCCTTGATGAGTTGATCAGCTTGGTATATTCATAATTTGAAAATTGCAATGATTCACCCTTCAAAAATGCTTTTCAATCTCCCGAAGTCACTAAGGAGGACCCTGAATTAGGGTTTGAGTTTCCCGGAGCTTCACCCAACCAAAAATATTGATCCAAATCTCTAAAATTCGATTTTTCCAAGGAGCTTCCATCTATGTCTTTCGATTTTAGAAATTCCTATTTTTTAGGAAAGCCTACGTTTTAGGGACAAAATTGAAAGTGCTCAGAATTGAATTTTGATTGGACAAATAGATTCTCCTTGATGAGTAGAGTCAATCTACCTTACTGCTTTTCCAAAATATGTGGAGAGAAACCCAATAAACAAGAAACCCTAGTTTCCGCCACTGCACAATGTCTTCTTCTCAAGGAAGCTCTGATACCATGTTAAGTTTTTAGCATTAATTCAATATACTCTAGGATCTTTACTGAGAGAATAACATGTACAACATATCCAGTATAACCATGCATATCAATCACACCAAGAAATCACATGAGACAAGAGACACATAGAGTTTCACTGGGGAAAACCATAAAGGTGAAAAACCCCACAACTTCCTCAGAGATAGAGAGAGCAATGATACAACCAAAGTACAAGAGATAGTCTTCTCCTAGATGTTGATTCTCCTCCTCACATGTGCACCACTTTCCGAGTGATAGAAGAGTGAGTAATGAGAGGTGAATAAAATAGAGATCTCCCGATCTCTATTTATACTTGTCCTGTGCTGCCTAATAAACATATGGGGCCAACTCGTCTAACTCAGCCTAATAACCCCAGGTTACATTATATCGGGCCGAACCCTCTACTAGGTGGTCTAATAACCCATCAGCAAGTTACACCACTTGCGACACTTGTCAATACAAATGACGACACTTACGTATAGAGGAATAATACATCTCTATAGGAGTACAATAATATATAGACGAAATACATTCCGAAGTTACATATACATCAACATATACTTGATATGTTGTACATGTTATTCTCTTAGTAAATATCCTAGAGTATGTTGAATTAATGTTAAAAAATTAACATGGTATTAGAGCTAACCTGAGAAGAAGACACTCTACAGTTGTGGAAACTAGGGTTTCATGTTTATTGGGTTTCTCTCCACATATCTTGAAAGGCAGTAGGGTATTTTGACTCTCCTCGGCAAGGCGCATCTTTTTGTCCAATCAAACTTCAATTCTGGGCACTTTCATTTTTGGCCCTAAAAATTAGGGTTTCCACAAAAATAGGAATTTTTGAAATATGAGGACATAGCTGGAAGATCCTTGGAAAAATCAAAGTTTAGAGCTTTTGATCGAACTTTTGGTTGGGTCAAGCTCTAGGAAACTCAAACCCTAATTCAGGGTCCTCCCAGTGAATCTGGGAAGACTAAAAGGCATTTCTGAATGGTGAAACTTTGCAGTTTTCAATTTCTGAATATACCAAGCTGATTAGTTCATCAAGGCACATCTTTTTATCCTTTCAGAAAGTTGAAATTCACATTTTGAATTTTAGGGTTTCTCTGACAAACCCTAATCTAGCACCAGATCCATATTTCTGCAAATCAAGTGGTAAGACCTAAATCTTTTCTATTTCCATTTGAAGTACTCTTTAAGATGTCTCACCACACCAAGCTTGAGGATAAGCTTGAAGGGGCTGATAACGTTTGAGCATGGAAGTATAGGATTGGGTTAATCCTGGAAGAAAATGAATTGGATACTTACATAAGTTTTGAGGTCCCTATCCCAGAGGAAGAAGAGGCTAAGGCCTTGCATAAGAAGAACTTAGTCAAGGCAAAGAGGATAATTGTTGATTCTATCAAAGACCATCTCATACCACATGTGTCATCTCTAAAGATACCCAAGGAGATGTTTGAGTCCCTGACCAAGCTATTTGAAGGAAAGAACATAAATAGGAAGATGACTCTGTGGAATCATTTGAAAGGGGTAAAGCGTCAGAATGGAGAGACCATTCAATCCTATTTCTCCAAGGTCTCTCAGATAAAGGAACAAATTGAAGCTGTGGAGAATGGTGAAATCGTCATGACTACTCTGAATGGCCTACCTAGGTCATGGGATTCCTTTATTCAAGGAATTTGTGCAAGAAGGAAGTTGAACTCCTTCAGTAGACTGTGGGAGGAATGTTCACAAGAAGAGGCTAGGCTTGTATCCCAAGAAGAAAAGATGGGAAGTGAAGATCAAGCTCTCGCATCTCACACCAAAAGAAGCAAGCCCAAGAAGGAGCACTCTCATTACAAGAGATCCTATCACAACCATCAAAATAATAAGAATGATTTGAGATGCTTCACATGTAATGAAAAGGGACACTTTACTATAGACTGTCCCAAGAACAAAAGGGACAACAACAACAACAACTTCAACAAGAAGAAGAAGAATAACAAAAGGAGATATCATGCTCATGTTGCTGAGGATGATGAACCTCCTAAGAAGAAGGCTAGATCAGAAAGTGATGACTCATCAAGCGAAGATGAATATGTTCTAATCTCTACTCTCACATGTACTATCTCTATGGTTGTAATGATTGGCTTATTGACAGTGGGGCTTCCAAACACATAAATGGGTTTAAAGAATCTTTTGTAAATCTATCTGAATATGAGTCACCCCATAAGGTGAAACTTGGAGATGACTAACAATATCCTATCAAAGGAAGTAGTGAAGATTCCTACAACCTACAATCTTGGAAGTCTTTGAAGATGAAAGAGGTTCTATATGTACCTGGGCTCAAGAAGAACCTACTCTCCATATCTTCATTGGATGCAAAAGGCATGAGGGTTTCATTTGTAGATGGCCAAGTACTCATGTGGCCAAAGGGTAAGACCATAGATGATGCAGTAGTGATTGGAGAGCAAGAGGGAGGATTGTACAAATTGAAGGGATGACTTGAACATGCCATGGTACATGAATCCATGGAGCCAAGTGAAATTTGGCATAGAAGGCTTGCATAGGTGCACTATAGAGCACTACCAATTGCAAGTAAAGTTGTAGAGGGTCTTCCTAAAATCAAGACAAAGCATGAAGGGATTTGCAAAGGATGTGCAAAAGGAAAGAACATTACGAAGGCATTTCCAAGCAGTGAAAGCAAAGCTAAAGGAATCTTGGAAATTATCCACTCCGATGTATGCAGTCCGATGTCATCCAGTTCTCTGAGTGGGTATGTATACTATGTCTCTTTCATTGATGATTTCTCTAGGAAGACTTGGGTTTACTTCTTTAAGAGCAAAGATGAAGTGTTTGATAAGTTCAAGGAATTCAAATCCTTGATGGAAAATCAAACTGATAAGAAGATCAAGACATTCAGATCCAACAATGGCGAAGAATTCACTTTAGGTGATTTCAAGAAGTTATGCAGTGATTCAGGGATTAAGAGGGAGTTGACTGCTCCCTACAATCCACAACAGAATGGAGTTGCAGAAAGGAAGAATATAACAATCATGGAAGCAACACGGGAAATGTTGTATGACCAGGATCTGCCTATGCATCTATGGGAAGAAGCAACTAGGACAACTGTATATGTGCAGAATAGAACACCTCACAAGATATTGGACAACAAGACACCAAAAGAGGTATGCTCTGGTAAGAAACCTGAAGTCAACCATCTCAGAATATTTGGTTGCCCAGTATACACTCATGTTCCAAAGGAAAAGAGGACAAAGCTAGATCCTTCAGGAAAGAAGGGCATCTTTGTGGGGTACAGTGAAAGCTCGAAGGCTTACATAATATACTTTCCAGGGTTCAAGAAGATTGATGTTAGCAGGGATGTAACATTTGATGAAGACTCAGCTTTCATCAAGTCAAGGAAGGCACCTATTGAAGATCATGAAGAACCAAAGGAAACCAGATTTCAAGACACCACCATGAATGAAGCAATTCCAGAATTAGATCGTGAAGTTAAAGATCCACAAGAACCTGTAGATCCACCCCATGAGAAGAAGTCTCGCAAGAGGAAACCTGCATGGGATAGAAAGCTCATTCAAGATGCAGAAAGGTATGGATTTCCAGAAGAAGAACACAGAGCAAGGAAAAGAACTAGATCTCATACCAGCTATGTTGCCTTACACTATGACATTATGAACAAAGAACCTTCCAGTTATGAAGAAGCAGCAGAAAAGAAAGAATGGAAGGATTCCATGGTCGAGGAATATCAGTCGATCATGAAGAATGATGTTTGGGATGTAGTCCCAAGACCTGAAGGGAATTCTGTGGTGAATTCCAAGTGGATCTACAAGATCAAGCATGTTGCAGATGGCAGCATAGAAAAATACAAAGTGAGATTTGTAGCTCATGGCTTCTCCCAGAAAGAAGGGATTGATTATGAAGAAACTTTTGCTCCTGTGACCAGATACACTTCCATTAGAACAGTACTTGCTCTGGATGCAGTGATGAAATGGAAGATACACCAAATGGATGTCAAGACAACTTTCTTGAATGGTGTAGTCGAGGAGGAAGTGTATGTGGAGCAACCACTTGTTTTTGAAACACATGACAGAGAGTCATATGTGTGTAGTTTAAAGAAAGCCTTGTATGGCTTGAATCAAGCTCCTACAACTTGGTATGGTAGGATAGACAGCTTTCTATCCAGTTTGGGATTTACTAAGAGTAAAGAGGATTCCAAACTTTACTACAAGGTTGAGGAAGGCAATCTTGTGATACTACTATTGTATGTGGATGACCTGTTTGTAACAGGTGAGGATAGATTGATTGCCAACACGAAGAGGAAGCTTGCTGCCAAGTTCGAGATGAAGGACTTAGGGATGATGCACTATTTTCTAGGCATGGATATCTGGCAGAGTGCAGATGGAATCTTCCTTGGACAAGGGAAGTATGCAGTAGATATCTTGAAGAGGTTCGGGATGATGGACTGCAAGGCCATGGCCACACCTATGGCATCGAACCTGAAGCTTCTATGTGATGCTTCATCTGATCCAGTTGATGGCACTATGTATCGTCAGATGATTGGGTCCTTGATGTACCTGATGAACACGAGGCCAGATTTTTGCTTTGTGGTGAACACATTGAGCCAGTTCCTAACAGATCCCAGAGGTGTTCACCTGGTTGCTATAAAGCATATTCTGAGGTACCTGAAGGGTACAATTGATTATGGGCTCAAGTATGATGCGAATCAAAAGTTTAACCTACAACGTTATGTCGATTCAGACTGGGCAGGCAGTGCTGCAGATAGGAAGAGCACTTTAGTGTGCTGCTTCAGTATGGGATCAAGTGTGATCTCTTGGTTTAGCAAGAAGCAGTCCTACGTAGCACTGAGTACAGCCGAAGCAGAGTATGTTGTAGCTTGTTCGGCTAGTTGTGAGGCAGTATGGATGAGGAATCTACTGTCTGAGTTATTTTCTCTTCCGTTGGATGCTACTGGTATCTTTTGTGACAACCAGAGTTGTGTGAAGCTGTCTGAGAACCCGGTGTTCCATGACAAGTCGAAACACATAGAGATCAAATATCACTATATCAGGGATATGGTGCAGAGAGGAGCAATGAAGCTCCTGTATGTTGCAATGGATGAGCAGGTTGCAGATGTGTTAACAAAGCCACTAGCCAGAGTCAAGTTCGAGTACTTCAAAGAGAGGCTTGGTGTTCTTCAGGTTGATGACACTTCGAGGAAGAAGTGATGGACACATTTGTAGGAGCCATTTTGAGCATGGTAAGAGGAGGATCCTTCCATGGCTGTGGATTTAAGCACTGGATGATGAGCATCAGGATGATGCTCCAGTTACTGCTCTATATATGCATCATGTTGGATGCTTGTTACTATCAGTTGGATCATGTATCTATATATGCATCATGTTGGATGCTTGTTATGATCAGTTGGATCATGTATATGTATATGCATCATATTGGATGCTTGTTATGATCAGTTGGATCATGTATATGTATATGCATAATGTTGGATGCTTTTTATGATCAATTGGATCATGCATATGTATATCCATCATGTTGGATGCTTGTGATGATCAGTTGGATCATGTATTTATATATGTATCAGGTGGATACATTATATGATCAGGTAGATCATGGACGATGATATGTATCAGGTATGCATCAGTTGGATGCATTATATGATCATGATGATCATGTTTGATGAGCTTCAGGATGTTTCTCCATATGATATGTATCAAATATGCATCAGGTGGATGCATTGTATGATCAGGACGATCATGGATGATGAGTTTCAGGATGCTGCTCCAGATGATATGCATAAGGATGATGCTATGATGATGATCAGGTTGATCATGTGATTATGTATGGTGAGTATCAGGATGATACTCTATGGATGTGGACAGGTTGTTCAGATAAGCATATAATACAGCCCTAGGAGGTTTGCAGATACTCTTTCGATTTTTTTCCTATGGCATATAATATGGCATTGGGATATCTGGAAAAAGTTCTTTCGAGGTTTTTCTTGGGAGGACATATAATATGGCCCTCGGAGATCCTATAGGTTGGGCTGTGTGCTCGTAATAAGTACTGGGATGTTGTTGTGAGGTTTTTTCCTATGGCATATAATATGTCCCTAGGAGATCCGATAGGTTGGGTTGTGTGCCCGTAATAAGTCCTGGGATGCTCTTACGAGGTTTTTCCACAACCACATGTAATATGGCCCTAGGAGATCCAATAGGTTGGGCTGTGTGCCTGTAATAAGTCCTGGGATGCTCTTGCAAGTTTTTGTGGTGATGTCACATATAATATGTCCCTGGGAGATCCTACAGGTAGAGCTGTGTGCTCGTAACAGCCTGGGATGCTCTTGTGAGGTTTTGTGATGCACGTAATAAGTCCTAAGGATTCCACAGTATGGCGAGTGATGATGAAGACCTGTAGGAGGTGGTCCTACATCCAGTATGAAAAAGGAATGGCTCTATAGAAATTCCTATGACGAGTAGATCAGATATTGATTGAGATAGCAATAGCCGTGATGATGACGATGATTCGATGACGATGATCTAGTGACGATGATCTAGAGAAGAAGACTTGTGCTAGCAGATCTGTGTCGAGAAATACCTTCCTATTTAAGAGGGAGTGTTGATGTACTTGTAACTTTGGAATGTATTTCACCTATGTATATTGTACTCCTATAGAGATGTTATTATTCGTCTATACAGAAGTGTCATCATTTGTATTGACAAGTGTCACAAGTGTCGCAACTTGCAAGTGATGGGTTATTAGACCACGAAGTGTGGGGTCAGCCTTGATTAGTATAACCATGGGTTATTAGACTAAGTTAGACAAGTCGGCCCTGCTAGATTATTAGGCAGGTCAGGTCATGTATAAATAGAGTGCGGGAGGCACTCTATTTGATCATCTCATTATTCACTTCTACACTACTCGGAAAGTGGCGCACTAGTGGAGGAGGAGGTTCAGCTGCTAGGAGAACTATCTCTATGTACTTGGGTTGTATCATTGCTCTTTCTATCTCTGATCAAGTTGTGGGGTTTTCCCCAGTGAAACTCTGTGTGTCTATTGTCTCATGTGATTGCTTGGTGTGATTTATATGCATTGTTATACTTGATATGCTATACATGTTATTCTCTCAGTAAAGATCCTAGAGTATGTTGAATTAATGCTAAAAAATTAACAATTATGATTCAATTACATGATTTGTATCTAGCTAGATTTGGATTCTAACTTGTAATTCAAGGTACTTGGAGAATTGTATATGCTTGTATCTTGTCTGATCTTAACAGGTTCATCGCGAGGACTTCGAGATCTGGACTACAAGTGGGACAAACATCAAAGTGAAAGGTTAGTCATTTTCTCTCATATCCTCCAATAATAAAACCTTGAAATGCTTGTTTGATCTAGGATTTAAGGTACCATTTATTTTACTTTTGTCTTAGATTAGAGTTAGTTTATCCTACTTTAACCTAAGAGGGCTTCTTTCTATCCGTAGGAAGAAATCTCTACAACAAAAACTGGCGACTCCGCTGGTTTGAACTCTTTTGTTTTGAGTTTTTTACTTTCATTCATTTTTTATTGTGAATTTGTTCTCCTTTCAAACCAGTTGTGAAAGTTGGTATTTTAGACCCTCATTCACTCCCCTACCCTTTGCATCAGACCTATGTTAGTGATCAGTTAGTTCTTTGGGTTGGAAAACCCTGGAAAAGTCAAAATATTTTCTTAAACTCCTGCCTTCATCCTCCTTCTGAACATTTTCGCACCCTTTACACTGCTTATAGAGTTAAAATTACAAAATTTTTCGCTACCCAACCATTTTCCAGAATGTGAAAATTCTTAGTTATTGTGCCTAGTTTGCTTGCAGACATGCAAAAATATCTGTACAAAAGGAATTTTTAAAGTTTGCTTGGTTACCTATGGTCAAGTTTTTGTTTCTGTATTTCTTATTGTTGTTCTGATATTTATCAGACACCTGTGACCTACATAGCCGCAATACATCACTTGCTTTTCATTTCTATTGGAAGTTTTTCATTCTTTGCTTGGTCTCAAAAACTCTTTGGTAGACACATTGGACATTTTGGGTTTTAATTCACTGTTATAGTCATACCTACTTACTCATTTCCTTCTACACCTTGTCTATACATTTCTCTTGTCACCTCTGAGCAAAGTCGCAAGTGTCTTTTGGTTTTTTTTGTTTATTTTCGAGCTTGGATTTTTGAGTTTTGTGGCATTGTACCCAGTTTGATCACCTCCTTACCATTTTTGCAATTGATTGGTACCTTCAAGAAAGTCAAGTTTATTTGTTGTTTGTCAAAGTACTTGATTGTATCATTGTAGAGACTATATTATTCTTACAGAAGTAGCTTTCCATTCTTGTTATAAAAAATCAATATTGGAAGACTTTTTGGAACATGTCTATTTTTTGTTGAAAAGATCAAGTTCGTAATCTTGCACTTAGGAAGTGAATCGGTTCTCATTGCTTGTCACATAAATTTTACTCATTAGAAGTAGCATCCATTGTAGATCAGTGGAATATTGAGAGTAGTTACATTAGTTTGACATATTCGAAAAATAAAACTAAATTATTTGGAGTGGTTTTTTCATTTCCTTGAAAATTTTTATGCTTGCATTGTGATCGAAGAACTCTCTCTTTACTTTAGCTAGCATTCATCGAATAGGAAGGCTCATTTTGATTCATATTCATTTGCATGGTTTGAGTCATCATAACACCATCCAGTTCCACTTCCATTACCCGACTGAGTAATACAACCATTAAAATTTTCATCTCCCTAACTCAACCAATATTAACCTCACTTTATGAAATAAATGAATTTGGTAGTTAGGTAGGATAGCGAGGATAGGCATCCAAATAATCCCCCCTTGTCATTTTCATCTGAGACATAGTTGTTGTACTCTAGGGTGCTAAAATCCTCTTGTGCTTGTTGACACGCTCATCGACCAGTTTGTGGAGGGGCCTCCCATTTTTTCAAGGGTTAATCCGTGAGGATTGATTCCAAATGGACTTTGTGGAATGTCGCACTTCACTTAGCGCCTAAGGCTATCGATCCATTGTCTTCCTTGTACTCTACCGTATTGGTGATACAGGGGCAATAAGATAGAAGTGTCGAATAACCTTCTCCGACGTGTCATGAATGAGGTAGCATAGTAACTTTTCTTCTAGGGCTCTTTTACCCAGGTTCCCTTTCGGTAGAGGAATATCCTTCCATTATTGGCCTCTCATTTTTTATTGTTCGACTTGGATTTCATCACCTTGCAAATGATACGATTTGTCAAGGTCTCCAGCTCTTAGGTAGGATATTGCTTGCTATTTCATCTTCTTAGAGGGTCTTTTTCCTTTTTAGTGCTACTTGTTAGCATTCTGGCCACCTTTGTTTCAGCTCGCTTACTGTGACGTCGGTCCCAGTATAGTTTTTTGAGCTTGTTTTTTTGGCCTGCGAGCCTTGTCTTTTCCTAGCTCCCCTTTTGTACACTTGGTTGCTTTAGGGTTTTTTTTTAAGTTCTTTTTTCATGAGACGGTTCCTGAAACTCGTTATGCCATCACCATGGTCGATCAAAGGAGATCATGGAGACAACAAGGAAGAAGCCCTGATCCACCACCATGGACTTTTGGTCTGCCTACATAATGTATTCCTGCCCCTGCCGATCGCGGGGCTAGTCGGGGGACTGTTCCACCACCTATTAGTACTACATCTCTAGTTGCTTTTGTACCCATAGACCATGGAACCATCTCAGAACCTCTCACAGTCACTGAAACTAGTAGTACATATGAGATTCATGCCATACCACAATCCACTGTCATTCCAGAAATTCCTACCACAGTGGACACTACATTAGCTGCTAAAGTCAGTACTTCACATGATGTTACACCGGAGGAACACATCCTCTTGAAGACTAGCACTATACCACAATCCGATACTTTCTATGATGTCCTTGAAGGGTGTTAAGATTTAATATGCTAAGACAGAAAATAGTAGCATTACATTGCATTTCACAATAATAGAATATACAGGATCATGGAAGAAACAACAAGCACAACATAAACACAAGAGACACAGATTTATCCTGGGAAACCCTCATGGGGTAGAAAACCCAGCAAAGCTTCCTCAATATAGATGATCAGCAATATACAAAGATGCAAACCAAAGACATGATCTCCTCATCCACCATAGCAGACCTCTCCTCCACAAGTGCGCTACATTCTGAGTGAAGGAAGTGCATGTATAATGAGGAGCACAACTCCTCTATTTATACACATCTCCGACTTGTACTTTATATTAACTAGGTCAGCCCCAACTTTACCACTGGGTTAAACACCCCACTACAACTGACTGGGCCGACCCCACTAGGGTGGTCTAACAACCCTTTGACCCACATAACACATACATGGCCGACCCCCATTAGGGAAGTATAATAACCCAAGTTACCACATTCCGACGGATGAATAAACATCTCCGGATATACAATAAGATCTTCACAGAGGAATAAACATCTCTGGAATAATAAAGTACAAATATAATATTCTTAGAAGTTACAATATCTCAACACTCCCCCTTAACGAGAAGGATATTATAACAACATCTACAGGAGTAAGGAGCCATCAACATGATACATCTATAAATCATTGGAAGCTTTCTCAACATCATCAGTAACTCAACTAGTTACTGGAACATCTTCAATACTGGATCATCAACATCTTCAGTACTAAGTCTTTATCTTCTGTAGTACTCAAACAGCTACAGCAACATCAACATCTGAATCCTCACGATCATCAGCATTGTCATCACACGATCATCAGCATCGTCATCACACGATACACGATCATCAGCATCTGGATCATCATCTCGATCTACATGATCATCAACATCATCATCTAGATCAACATGATTAGCAGCATCGTCATCTAGATTATCAGTATTAGTATCCACACCAATACAAGTATACACATCATCAATACAAGTATCCTCATCAATACAAGTATACATACAAATATCCTCATCAATACATATCATCAATACAAGTATCAATACATCAATACAAGTATCCTCATCAGTCAAGTATTCATAATAGCAGCATACCCTGCAACACACATGATCATATTATAGGATAATCAATCCCGCTCTCTTTAGGACATAGGCCCATGAATGATACAATCCAGATCAAGTTCCAGGATGATCAATCCTTATCACTTTAAGACAAGTCTCATGTCTAGGGACGATGCAATCCCATCACGTACATTTTGAACCCAGTTCACGGACGATACAATCCTCTCACGTACATTTTGAATCAAGTTCATGGACGATGTAGTCCTCATGTACATTTTGAACCCAGTTCACGGACGATGTAGTCCTCTCACATACATTTTGAACCCAGTTCATGGACGATGCAGTCCTCACATACATTTTCAACCCAGTTCATGGACGATGCAGTCCTCATGTACATTTTGAACCCAGTTCATGGACAATGCAGTCCTCATGTACATTTTGAACCTAGTTCATGGACGATGCAGTCCTCACGTACATTTTGAACCTAGTTCATGGGCGATGCAGTCCTCACGTACATTTTGAACCCAGTTCATGGATGATGTAGTCCTCACATACATTTTGAACCGAGGTCTAGGGATGATGCAGTCCTATCTTCGATTCTAGGAGACATCAGTCTATGGATCAATCATGGGACCAAAGTCCGGGGAAGATACAATCCCCTACCTGTTCATTCAGGACTACATTCTTGAAGACCCAGTCTACGTCTCAATTCGGGGACCGAAGTCTAGGGACGATACAATCCCCCACCTGTTCATTCAGGACTTTATTCTTGAAGACATATGTCTACAGCTCAATTCTGGGACCGAAGTCCCGGGACGATATAATCCCCTACCTATTCATTCAGGACTACATTCTTGGAGACCCAGTCTATGGCTCAATTCTGGGACTGAAGTCTAGGGACGATACAATCCCCCACCTGTTCATTCAGGACTTTATTCTCGAAGACATATGTCTACGGCTCAATTCTGGGACCAAAGTTCGGGGACGATACAATCCCCTACTTGTTCATTCAGGACTACATTCCCGGAGACCCAGTCTATGGCTCAATTCTGGGATTGAAGTCCGGGGATGATACAATCCCCCACCTGTTTATTCAGGACTTTATTTTCGAAGACATATGTCTACGGATCACATTAGGAATGAATTCCAAGGATGATCCAATCCTCACATGTCCACGAAGGAGTTCATTCTCGAAGACATCTGTCTATGGATCCTTTTAGAACATGTGTTCAAGTATGATGCAATCCCTCTTCTTTCTCGGAGACACCTGTCTACGGCTCCTTTTAAAACATGTGTTCAAGGATGATGCAATCCCTCTTCTTTCTCGGAGACACCTGTCTATGGCTCCTTTTATAACATGTGTTCAAGGATGATGCAATCCCCTTGTCACCTTAGACCCTGTCTAAGGACCATCCACCAACCTCTCTGTTGGCATCACCAATATAGGTATCCACATCATCGACCTCACTGTCGATGCAAGCAATCTCATCATAAGTGATCACATCACTCCCCCTTTCGAGGACGGTCCTTCTAAACTATATTAATTTTGTCTCGAAAAAATTTACTTGAGGTAGAGGTTTGGTTAGTACATTGGTAACTTATTCAAACTTTAATTCCTTTCTGCACCATATCTCGTATATAGAAATGTCAGATCTCTATGTGCTTTGACTTATCATGGAACACTGGATTCTCTGCCATTTTGGTATGACTCTGTTTGTCACATAGGATCACAGTTGGGTCCATCTCTAATTCAAACAATTTTGAAGCCATACCGCTTCACAACTAGCAGAGCAAGAAGCCATATATTTCGCTTGTGCTAAGAGCCACACTAGACTGCTTCTAGCTAAACCACGAGATCATGGATGATCCCAGACAATAACAACCTCTCGATGTGTTCTTTCTGTCTGATACACTTTCTGCCCAATCAACATCTATGTAGCCATCTAAAGTCATAATCTCCAAGATAACATAGATCAAAGTCTATCGTACCCTTTAGGTACCTCATCACATGCTTTGCAACTATTAGGTGAACACATCTAGTTTCCACTAGATACTGACTCAAGGTGTTCACAGCAAGGCATATATATGGCCTGGTATTCGTCAGATACATCAGTAACCCAATAATATGTCTGTACAGAGTCACATCAACTAACTCTGAGGAGTCATCAGCTAACAACTTCAAGTAGGAACCCATGAGAGTGGCCATGGTTATTCATTCAAACAAATCAATTCTTCTCAAGATTTTCACAGCATACTTTCCTTGGTTGAGAAAGATTCCTTCTGAGCCTTTTCATGCTTCCAATCCTAGGAGGTAATGTATCAATCCGATATCATTCATCTCAAACTCTGTAGCTAGCTTCTTCTTGCTTTCCATGATCTGTTTCTCATTCCCTGCAGAAAGAGATTATCTACATACAATAATAGTATGATCCATAACCTTAAGGTAAAGGTTAGGAACAACTTTACTTCTAGTAAATCCCAAGCTTTTCAAGAAACTGTCAAATCTCCTTCTGTGACTAAACATCATTAATACTCTGCATTGAGTGATCTTCTACATATCTATCTGTGCCATCTCTCGTCAGATGGGTCTACTGATATGAGCCTTGAGATCATTCGAACTCTGTGGTGAGTTCCTTCTTGCATCCATGTGATCTGTGTATAGAAACCATATTAAACCTTGTAGCAAAGGTTGAGATCCACATCACCCATGGTGATCATTAAGCTCATCAATTGACTATTGATCCTAGGTACCCAACATAGCTTTCTTCAATTGAATCCTCAAGATAATGGTCTTATCTATCCACTTGGAGCAAACATCTCATCATGATTCTCTTCCTCTTTCTAAGAGAATCTTCTAGCCACGAGCCTTCTATATTATGTTTGATTTGTAAATCTTCTTGTTGAACATCCATCACTTGTTCGGCGTTCATTGTTCTTCATGATCTTTCCTACAAATCAAAATTAAGTACATGATTAGTAATACTTCATAATCATCAAATCATGTTGACATGATAACCTATTATGCATATAGATATGATTTACATATTTATGCTACTATCTTGACCAATACTTTGGCACAACACTTTTCCGTATCCTGTATGCATACAGTGGTTATCTAGATGCCTTCCATCTCTACCGGAACATACTATCGAGAGTGTGCACTGCTCTCAGCATGTCAGAAAAGAGGTTTCATTCTAGACAAGAAACAATGGAATGTTTTTCCAACTTACCAATCATATGCATATTAGTAGTATACTATTCAATGCCCTATGAATGTTTACACTCAGCATGATATATTCTAGGAATACAAATATGCATACAACCTATTACAAGCAATATCATTTACTATTTCAAATAACAACTCAAATACTTATCTTTTATGTTTGTGTGGTTGCCTCCCGCTTGATCTTCTATATGTCTTTTGAACTTCTATTCATTCTGCACCACTGTGCATGCTCAAGTGTGCACTAGTGTCATCCTCATGATCTCATACACAAACATACATTCATTAGTATATTCTCAATATTATCAAAACATTATAATTCTAAATAATCTTGAACATGTGTAGTCATGATCATAGATAATAAACATTAGTATTCAAGGTTTCAGGGAAGTCTTCTTTTACTCATGCATATTCTTGTTTGATCATAGGACTCTTCTGGTTAGTTAAATCATCAATCAAGATAAGAGACATAATGTGCATAAACCCTTGATAACCAACTTTATGAATAAGCATAACCAATCATACCAAGTATACTTATATAAGGAATCCTAACACAAGGTAAGATTCTAACTTGACATAGGAAAACATACCTAGATTAGTATACCTGCTTAGTTATGTTTAACATACCTAATCAATATCTTCTTTGTTCTCTTCAACGATTTAGAGATTTTGTGCAGGAACCTGCATATCTCATAATAGAACAAAGTCATACATACCTTGTAAGTAGAACTTCTATGTGATAAAAGATTATGGAGGAGTCTTTGTCTTCATGTTGTCATGGACATGGAACTTGATTTGTCTTTCGTGATGTACCTATATCTTGTTAGCAGACAACATCAACCTCATACAACACCACAGTGCATTAGTACAATCATATGGCCCTAATCAATGAATGTCTTTTATCATTTACATACTTTTACTAGGGTGATAAGACAATTCTAACATTAATCAAGATTGTACTAATCTAAATAATATGAAGACAAACATATTATGAACTTAATCAAGAATCAGATTTCAAGACATACCTGTCGAGACTTCTTGTAGTCTTCTTATGTAAGGCCTTAGCCTCAACTCCCCCTGAAACTGGATCTGGAGCTCGAGTAGGGTTTGTTAGAGAAACTTTAACAATTCAATCTTTGACTCACACACTTCTGAATGGATGGATAGATGTGTCTTGCTGAGCTGATCAAACTTGCATAAATCAATTTTGAAATCTCCAAAATTTGACCCTTCAAGATTGCCTTTGAAACTTCTGGATCTTCTGGACAGGATCCCGAAATAGGGTTTGATGAAGCCCACCCTTCTTCCCAATCAAAAGGTTCGATCCAAGGCTCTAAACTATTATTTTTATGAGGAGATTCTAGCCGTGGTCACAGACTTCAAAAATTCCAACTTTTGTTGAAGCCCTAATTTTCCACCTTTCTGATCAAAATCCCAAACTGGGGTTTGATCAAGCCCAGTCTTCTACCCAACCAAAAAATTTGATCTTGGTCTCTAAATTTTTATTTTCCTAAGTAGCATTCAGCCGTGGACTTCGATCCCAAAAATTCCAACTTTCTCCGAAACCCTAAATTCCGGAAGCCATGAATGAATGTGCTCAAACAATAATTATGTTTTCACATAAATATGTACCTGATTGTTTCTGCTGTAACTCTGAACTTTTCGATCCACAGGATCTAAACAAATTTTATGTGGTATCCTGACCTGTCATATTTCCATCCCGATAGGTCTAACCTCAATTGGATTTTCGGAGAGAGAGTTATGCCAAGTGTCGCAACGTGACCTGTTTATGGAATAAAACAGGAGAGAAAACTTGTACGGCATGCCACATGTCACTGGTTCAACTTCGGCCTGTGAAATTTTTTTTTGATATATTACAGTCTATGTACTACCTGTCACCTTTTACGAAATTTAATTTGGAGCTTCCTATCCCAAGTTATGACCTTTCTTCCTAGGTCACTTGATTTTCACTGAGATCTGGAAGAGGCAGAAACCCTAACGTGTATTGATCATAACTCACAAAATAAAATGAATCTAACGGTTTCCTTTGAACACAAGGTACCTGGGGATGTTATCTAATACCTGTAAAATTTTCAGATCCTGAACCTTTGCAGAAATGGATTTATATCGACAGCTCCACGATGACTGGTTTTTGCTATGTAAAAGCCAAACCTTCAAATTGTCGCAAGTGAAGCAAGTGTCGTAAGTGCCATACATTGCCTTACTTCAGGTTAGCTATGATTCCATGTTAATATTTAATATGCTAAGATAGAAAATAGCAGCATTACATTCCATTTCACAATAATAGCATATACAGGATCACTGAA
Source organism: Larix kaempferi (assembly GCA_027924585.1). Classification (NCBI taxonomy): domain Eukaryota; kingdom Viridiplantae; phylum Streptophyta; class Pinopsida; order Pinales; family Pinaceae; genus Larix; species Larix kaempferi. The sequence goes on from BSBM01000841.1 coordinate 10,981,811, forward strand.
GAAACAATAAGCACAACATAAACACAAGAGACACAGATTTATCCTAGGAAACCCTCATGGGGTAGAAAACCCAACAAAGCTTCCTCAATATAGATGACCAGCAATATACAAATATGCAAACCAAATACATGATCTCCTCCTCCACCATAGCAGACCTCTCCTCCACAAGTGCGCTACATTCTAAGTGAGGGAAGTGTGTGTATAATGAGGAACACACCTCCTCTATTTATGCACATCTCCGACTTGTACTTTATATTAACTAGGTCAGCCCCAACTTTACCACTGGGTTAAACACCCCACTAAAACTGATTGGGCCAACCTCACTAGGGTGGTCTAACAACCCTTTGAACCACATAACAAATACAGGGCTGACCCCCACTAGGGAAGTCTAATAGCCCAAGTTACCACATTCCGACGGAGGAATAAACATCTCCGGATATACAATAAGATCTTCACGAAGGAATGAAACATCTCCGGAATAATAAAGTACAAATATAATATTCTTAGAAGTTACAATATCTGAACAAAGGGCACATTGAAACTATTGAAGGATCTGATGAGGACATGACAAACTTGATTGCATTCCCTCGTGGGTACGTTGAAATCGTTGAAGAAACTCAACTTCATTTATCTGATTCTAATTTTGAATATCCTACTGCATAGGTGGAACCTCCACCTGCCACCACCACATCATCAGGTATCCATACTTATGAAATGGGCTCTTCCAGCAATGTACCATTCAGTTTGTCCTTCCCTAATCTCCCTTCAGGACCCAAGATCCCGTCATCAATCCAATCTAGCATGGTTAGTCTAGCTAACTCTCTCTTAGCATCGGAACAATTTAGACATAATACAACTGAAATACTTACATTGGATTCTCAATATCCCCCTGCATGTACCTCTCAAATGATACACTACAACAAAATAGCCCTTTAGGGGCAGTTTTGGCTTGTAGGGATCATAGTAAAACCCCCCCAAAAAAAATTTTTAGACCTTTGGAGGCGATCTTTTAAAACTGCCCCTAAAAGTCATGGAAATTGGACTTTTGGGGGTGGTTTTTTTAAATCCATCCCCAAAAGTCTTGAAATTTGACTTTTGGGGGCAGTTTGTCAAACCCCCCCCCTAAAAGTCATGAGAATTGAACTTTTGGAAGCAGTTTTTTTGGAACCCCCCTTAAAAGTCATGAGAATTAAACTTTTGGAGGCGGTTGTTTGAAACCCCCCCCCCCTAAAATCCTAATTCTCATAACCTTTGGGGGCGGTTTGTCAAAACCCCCCCTAAAAGTCATGAGAATTGAACTTTGGGAGATGGTTTGTTTGAAACCCCCCTTAAAAGTCATGATAATTGAACGTTTGGAGGTGGTTGTTTGAAACCCCCCCTTAAAAGTCATGAGAATTGAACTTTGGGGGCGGTTTATTTGGAAACCCCCTTAAAAGTCATGAGAATTGAACTTTTGGAGGCAGTTGTTTGAAAAGCCACCCTAAAATCCCAATTCTCAAAACTTGTGGGGGTGGTTCTTCAAAACCCCCACTAAAAGTCATGAGAATTGAACTTTTGGAGGCGATTTTTTTGGAACCACCCTTAAAACTCATGAGAATTGAACTTTTGGAGGCGGTGAGCTCTAGTGACCTCATACCATCATGTACCAACAAATATCCTTCCCTCATTATGCCAAATCATCACACTAATGCATGGGGTAATGTCAGCATAACTCACGATAAGTCACATAACCCCAAGGCTAAAGAAGATTGTTGGGTTAAATGCTTCACCATGTTAGGAACCCATGTCTTTACTTTGTTAGTATATTGTTGTTGGACGCATATGCTTTGTAAGTCGTCCTGTAGTATTTGTTGATCAATAGTTTGTGTCATTGTTGTTGGCGCATATGCTTTGTAAGTCGCCTATAGTATTGTTGATCCATAGTTTGTAGTGTCGCATGGTTTTGACCCATAGTGTTGGCGCCTAGACTTAGTATATAAGTTGTGTTGAGACCTATGAAGGCACGGTGAAGTTAATTGATTGAGCTTGCTCATAGGAGGTTGCCCCCTCGAAGTGGCCTGTGATCAATATAAAAGTGATTATGAGTTATGTCATTTCTGCTATTTCACATATTCTTATTAATTAATTGTTGCAGGTGCTTCACATATGGTATCAGAGCACTTTCTTGGGCTCGCTGGGTGAAATTTCTGCCAAATTTTTTTTCGTATCTGTTGCAGGTTTGGATTTGGGAATAATCCCTATCCACTTAACTATCGGAAGTACTTGGGCATAAGCCCTAAAACTCATTGTGAGGAGTACCACAGGAACCCCGAAGTAGCTGGCCCATTGAGAGGACCTGCCAGCAAAAAGGGCAACGACCCCTACCTGATTGACTAGTTCCCACCCGTGAGGTAAACCAAGATCTGTCGTTTGTGGCAAAGCGGTTATCAGTTTTACCTGAGCCGTGGAGTGAGGGGTACTGCCCCAATATGCAAGCCGTCAGACAACATTGGTGGCCGAGTGAAACCCCTGAACTGTTAGGAAGCCACAAATCTTGGGGTCCATATCTATTTTCAGCTGAACTGTTGTCGATCACTGTTGTGCCGTTTCAGATCCAGTCATTCAGATCCATTCTGAAAGCCATTCCAGATCCAGCCGTTCAGATCAGTTTTTTCTCCATATCTCCCTTGTTTTTACTCTGTTTCCCTTGAAATTTTCGGGGAACCCCTGTCATCCCATTCTGCATATTTCATTCCTGAGGACCCTATCCCCAATTCCCCTTCCCAAAACCTGAAATCCCACATTTGTCTATTTTTAGGGTTTGCCATAACTTCCTCAGATTTCACCCAATCACCTTCAAATTTTACCACAGAGTTTCTTTCTGAATTCTGCTTCTTTGTCCCCCCTCTGCCAAATTTTCCCATTCTTTCACCCCACTTCTGAAATCCTCATTTTTGCTTCCCTGTCTATTCGACAGTGTCCAAAACCTAGTCAAACCCCAATTACCCTTCAAGTTTTTTCCCAAGTCCAGATTTTCCTTTACTGAAGCAGTTTTTGTTTTTGTTTTCCTACCCAGTCAACCAAAATAAAAAACTCCTGGTTATGGTTGTCACCCGTGCAGGAGAAAAAACCATGGAAGACGCACTTGCAGCCATCCAAGCCAAAATCCAGGATCTGGATGAAAAATTTCTCGGCCTCCATCTTGAACATTTAGCTATGAACAACAAACGGTAGTCCAAGTATTCATCAAACAATGGGTTCTCTTCTTCCAGCAATTTCCGTGGTCCAAAGCTTCATTTTCCTCGCTTCAATGGTATTGATCCAACTGGATGGATCTATCGGGCATAACAGTATTTCAGTCTGCATAATACTTTTGATGTCAACAAAGTTCCGCTTGCATCCTTTCATTTGGAACAGGAAGCTCTTCAATGGTACCGTTGGTACATCAAGGCTCATGAAGAGCCAAAATGGCCAGACTTTTGCCAGCTCCTTTTCCAACGATTTGGTCGTAGTGCTTTTGATGACTTCACAGGAGCCCTCACTACACTTCGCCAAATTGGCACTGTGAGAGAGTATCAAACCGAATTTGAGAAACTAGCCAACCACACTGAAGGATTGTCTGATGACTTTTACCGGAGTTGTTTTATCAGTGGTCTAAAGGATTCCATCCGCTCTGAGGTCAAAATTTTCTGTCCCAACACAATGATGGAAGCCCTAGGGTTGGATAAGTTGGTAGAAGACAAGATTGCAGCCCAACAACGCTCCAAGCCCACTTTTGTTCCCTTCCGAAATATGGGTTCTCAACGACCACCTATACCGTAGGCTCCTCGGCCAACTCCTATCAAGCATTTGTCTGAAACAGAGATGCAAGCACGCAGAGAAAAGGGGCTTTTCTATAATTGTGATGAGAAATTCACTCGGGGACATAGATGTGTTCAGCAAAAGCTCTATCTCTTGGATGTGGATTCTCCACCTGCCTCTGAAATTGGTGGTGAAGATCCAGAAACAATGGATGCTCCAGTCAACAACCCTCCGTCTCAGGATGACCAGCCCGAGATATCTCTCCATGCTTTAGCTAGAATAACCCCCCCAAACAATGCGAGTTAGGGGTTACTTCAAGAAGATTCCTCTTACAATACTCATTGATTCTGGTAGCACTCATAATTTCATTGACCCTCGGATCTCCAAACAAGCTGATTGTTTTATCCATCCTTGCTCCAACTTTGAAGTCATGGTTGCTAATGGCGGCACCTTACCTTGCAAAGGGAAGTGTTGAAATGTGTGTATCTCTATGGGAGATTATACCTTGTGCTTTGACATGTTTGCCTTGACCTTAGGCGGATGTGATGTGGTTTTGGGCGCTCAATGGCTACGCACACTTGGCCCTATCTTATGGGATTTTGCTGAACTTTGGTTGCAGTTTTCCCTCAATGGACAAAAACACACATTGACAAGATTACAACCAGGTTCTCTCAGCATCATCAGTTCACATCGCAAGGAAAAAATCCTCAAGAAGAATTCACATGGTGTCATCGCTCAGATCCATTCCATTCAGATGCAACCATCAGCGGTCTCCACTACTCATTTAGATCTACAACAAATTCTGGATCGATATACAGGTGCCTTTGCTGAACCAATGGGATTGCCACCTTCCAGGCAAAAATACCATCGTATTCAGCTCCTTCCTGGCAGCGTTCCTCCCAACATCAGGCCCTATCGCTACCCATTTCACCAAAAAATGGAGATTGAAATGCTCGTTCGGGACTTATTGAAGCAAGGTATTATTCGCCCAAGCACTAGTTCCTTTTCTTCTCCAGTTCTTCTTATCCGCAAAAAAGATGGGTCATGGTGCCTCTGCATTGACTTCCGAGCACTTAATCACCTCACCATCAAGGATAAGTTTCCAATTCTTGTTGTTGATGAGCTTCTTGATGAGCTTCATGGGGCTCACTTTTTCTCCAAGTTGGATCTTCGTTCTGGGTATCATCAAATTCGAGTTCATGAGGATGATATCCCTAAAACAGCTTTCCGCACACATGACGGCCATTATGAGTTTTTGGTCATGCCCTTTGGCCTCACTAATGCTCCTTCCACATTCCAGGCCTTAATGAATAAAATATTTCAACCCTACTTGCGGAAATTCATTCTGGTATTCTTTGATGATATCCTCATCTATAGTAAAACATGGGATGAACATCTCCAGCATCTGGATCTTGTCATGCAACTTTTCTCTGACCATAATCTCCACGCCAAGCAGTCTAAATGTGTTTTTGGACAGAAGGAAGTTGAGTATCTCAGGCACATTATCTCAGCACAAGGGGTTCGCGTGGATCCTGCCAAAATCGATGCCATGAACAATTGGCCGCATCCTCAGACACTCACGAGCCTTCGTGGTTTTTTGGGATTGACTGGATACTACTGCAATTTTTTCAAGGATTATGGGAAGATTGCAGCTCCATTAACTGCTCTATTGAAAAAGGATGCTTTTACATGGACACATGCTGCTCAGTGTGCATTTGACAAACTAAAACAAGCTATGTGTACTACACCTGTTCTAGCTATGCCCGATTTTTCCAAGCCCTTCACTATTGAGAGTGATGCTTGCAGCAATGGACTTGGTGCTGTTCTCCTTCAAGATGAACACCCCATTGCATTCACCAGCAAAGCCCTTTCAGGTAAGAATTTAGCTGCCTCTACCTATGAGAAGGAAATGATGGCTATTTTGCATGCAGTACAGAAGTGGCGACCATACCTATTAGGGAATCATTTTTGCATCAAGACTGATCACCAGAGTCTGAAATATTTCTTGGAACAACGTGTCTCCTCCCTAGCACAACAGAAATGGGTTACCAAACTCATGGTTTATGACTACGAGATCACTTACAAGAAGGGTAAAGACAATATTATGGCAGATGCTCTTTCTCGCACATTTGATGCCCAAGGTTCTCTTTCAGCTATTTCTATGCTTGTTCCAAATTAGTTGCAATCTGTTCAATAGGGTTATGTCAATGACTCTTCCTTATCTCAAATCATCCAATGCTTGACCAACAACCCTTCTACTGTACCACATTACTCTTGGGATGGTGCTTCTTTGAGATACAAGGGTCGTCTGGTGCTTCCCCAGAGCACAGATCTTCAACAGGTTGTCTTCTATGAACTCCATGCTTCTCCATCGGCAGGGAACTTTGGGTTCCTCAAAACATATGAATGGGCACAGCGTAACTTCTTTTGGCAGGGCATGAAAAGGACAATTCAACAGATGGTGGCCGAATGTGATACCTGCCAACGCAATAAGGGTGAAACAACACTCCTTCCAGGATTGCTCGAACCCTTGCCCATACCTACATGGATTTGGACATATATTTCTATGGATTTCATTGAAGGGCTCCCTAAATCTGGCAGGAAGACATTGATTCTCGTTGTGGTTGATTGCCTCTCCAAATATAGTCATTTTTATGCTCTCAGCCATGCCTATACAGCCTCCTCAGTCGCTCAAATTTTCCTGGACCAAATCTTTCGTCTTCATGGCATCCCTTCTTCCATTGTCTCAGATCGTGATGCGACTTTCACCAGTCATTTTTGGATAGAACTATTTTGCCACACTGGCACTAAACTGAAGATGAGTTAAGGGTATCACCCACAAACAGATGGTCAAACTGAAATTATCAATAAATGCTTGGAAACTTATCTTCGTTGCTTCACCTCTGAACAACAACAGCAGTGGGAAAAGTGGCTCCCTCTTGCTGAATGGTGGTACAATACCTCTTACCACACTGCCTCTAAAATGACCCCATATGAAGCAGTCTATGGTCAGGCACCTCCAGTTCTTCTTCCATACACCCCCAACAGTTCACCAATTCAGGAAGTTGACAAGGTCCTTCGAAACCGCGATCAAATTCTTTGCATTTTGCGGGACAATCTTCACATGGAAAGAAATCGCATGAAGCAACAAGCTGATCAGCATCGTTATGAGCGCACCTTTCAAGTAGGCGATATGGTTTTTCTTCATCTCCATCCGTACAAGAAATCCTCCCTGCAACTCAAAGGGCATCATAAGCTCGCTCCAAAGTTCTATGGGCCATATCGGATTCTTCAGAAGATTGGGTCCGTTGCTTATAAATTGGAACTTACTCCTTCTTTCCGCATTCATCTAGTCTTTCATGTCTCTTGTCTGAAGAAAGTTCTTGGCACCAACATCAGTGGACAAACGATTTTACCCAAACTGGATAATGAAGGATCCATCCTTTTGGAGTCGGAGGCCATCCTCAATCGGCGCACTCATCAGCTTCGCTCTCACTCTATCACAGAGGTCTTAATTCAGTGGCATGGCATGCAACCAGAGGATGCTACATGGGAACCACTCCTTTAGATTCAACAACAATTTCCACATCTAAAGCTTTGAGGACAAAGCTTTTTTTAAGGGGGAGGGGATGTTAGGACCCATGTCTTTACTTTTTTAGTATATTGTTGTTGGATGCATATGCTTTGTAAGTCGTCCTGTAGTATTTGTTGATCAATAGTTTGTGTTATTGTTGTTGGTGCATATGCTTTGTAAGTCGCCCGTAGTATTGTTGATCCATAGTTTGTAGTGGCCCATGGTTTTGACCCATAGTATTGACGCCTAGACTTAGTGTATAAGTGTGTGTTGAGACATATGAAGGCACGGTGAAGTTAATTGTATTGAGCTTGCTCATAGGAGGTTTCCCCCTCGAAGTGGCCTGCGATCAATATAAAAGTGATTCTGAGTTCTGTCATTTCTGCTATTTCACATATTCTTATTAATTAATTGTTGCAGGTGCTTCACACACCCACACACCATGCAATACTATAAAAGCATCAATCTACATTCAAATTTCCCAATATTTTGGAAGGTCACTGCCACAATCTAGCCAAGGAAACCATAACCACAGGAAACTATTTTTGGTTTGATAAAAGGCGATGTAGTGATCCTTCAACCTTAATGTCAAAGGCTTTGAATTGAGAAGCTATTGTCTTATTGTTGAGCTTGAAGTTTGAATCCTTGTTTAAGAACCTAAGGTCAAAGTTCACCGTGGTAGTGTTTTAGGTGTGTTGGTGCATGAGTCAAAGGGTAGTGGGTTAGGGTTCGAGGGCTAATGGATTAACAGGGTAATGCATACAATTTAGTGATGAATTATGCATTGAGGGATTTGTGGGTTAAATGTAAGGCACTATTGGGGTATTGAGTTAGTGGCTAAATGGTTTAGGTTTTGGGGGTACTAGTGGGTAAGTAGTTTATGAGTTAACATGTTAGTTTGTCAGGGGTTAGACATTAGGGTTAGGGTACAGGGTTAGAGGTTTAATCTTCCAAGGTGCATGAATTCATTATATGGGTTGGGTGTGATAGGTCCATGAGTCATTTGCGTGCGTTGGTTGTGTTAGGAGTGTTTAGCCATTGGTGGTAGTAAGTAAGTAATTGATGATTGAAGAAATTGGTTATCCATGGAAAAAAACCATAAACTTAACACCAAACTAATGATATTAAGGCTCATGAACCATGGACCACTACATATGGAATCTTTTCCCAACATTATGCGATATCCATCTTTTTCCCTACTAAGAACATTGTTAAGAAACTAGAAAAAAAAACTCCAACTCTCAACCATATCTGCAACAACAATTTAATATTTTGTTTAGAATAACTTGAATATTCCCTAAAAAACTAAGTATTAAACTTACCTTCATCTTCATCTTCATCATGATTGATTGCAACTCACCTAAACACCACCACCAACTACTTATAGATATAATCCCCTTCACCAAATATTAAGATAAAGTAAACTCCAAGAAAAATATCGAGAGCCATTTTTCTTACAATACCCAAATCTAACGTGTTAACTAACCCGTAGTTCCCTTTTCACTAACCATATATATTCCACCAAATCCCTCACACTCCTGCCACACATGATTATATCTTGACAAAGGCTATGTGTTTTATTTCAAACATCAACAAGCCAATTTTCCCTCCATTTTTATAACTGCTTGTGTGCTCTGCTACCATGGACTGAAAACAAAACAAACATAGAGAATGCATTTATACATCCATGTCCTCTGCTTCAGATGGAGTATATATTGTTAATATATTCCCCTAGATTGGTTCTGGAGAGGGATTGTTAATATGTTCCCCTGGATAGGTTCTTGGCTGTCTTGGAAAATTGGCAATTGGAAAGAAATATTTTCTTTAGCTTGTGTACTAAGGATGCAGAGTCTATAACTCATATCTTTGTACAATGTGAATTCTCAAAGTAAGTTTGGCTGGAAGTGAGGTTGAGTCTACATATTTATGAGGTTTGGGAATCTTCTTCTTTTGATATAAGTACGGAAAGATGGATAAAAAATGCTCCTCTTTTTAAAGAAGTGTCTATAATTTTTCATCGGAGGGATTTGGAGAACTAGGAATGCAACTATTTTTTAAAATAGTGGCTCTATTTTCCACTATACTAAACCCCCCTATAAAATAATTACATATAAATCTCACCATCACACAAATCACCTTGAGAATTTGCACCTATTCATCCATCTTTGTTGTTGAGGCTTTAATGACATTGAATGTGCAAATGGTGAGCCTAACTTAAGCAACATAACAACAACTTTTCAAATAGATTCATTAAACAAAAACATCATTGCCTCAACAATAATTTCATCGAAAGATGTGCACAGAAACCATTAGTTCAAAACCCTTGATACCCCTCTTCATGGATCCTCAACATTTGTTATGCAAGGAGTGTATCCATAAAAGCCTATGCCAAAAATACACCTCCTCGTCAACCATGGTTGCTTGTTTGATCTTCATTGTAAGGATTATCACTGAAGACAATATTTCCATTACAAAGGAAATACAAAGACAATTACACCTATGAAACATGTTCAACAAGCATAACTTTTGAAAAGATGACCACATGACATGGCATCCAATGTTTTGACAACAAGGAAGTGAGGGAGGATGATATCATCAACTCGAGGACATGCAACCCATAGCCAATATCATCAACTCGAGGTTGAAGTCACCCTAAGTGGCATTTAAGACCTAATAATTTGCTTTAGGCCTTGTGGCATTTTACTATAGTGCGATGTCAAACGTCCTAGCACTATGGCTTTATTGTGAAGTTATGGGCTTGTATGCAAAATATTGTTTAGATAGGATTCATAACAACATTTCGTGTTCAAAAAGAGCCTCTCCAATAATCCAAAGATTCATTTGGAAGACACAGTATGCCACTGATCCTACACTGGTATCTAAAGTGCTCATGAAGAGTAAATGTTGTTGATATACAACATGTATGCCTAACCTGGAGGGACTATGGTGCATTTGAAATTGTGACCTCTTTGGAAAATATGACTTCAGCATGCCAAGTTAAACCACTTGAACCAACCCTAGGGGCTTTTTGCATTCCACTAACAAATGTGTGGACAAGTGAAAATAACTCCACACACATTTAATGGAAATATGTTTATCTCTACCGTAATTGACTAGTATGGAAAAATCCCTGTTGCATTTTCATAAGACACACATATTTGTTCTTACTGAGCCAAACGATGAGTAGGGATCACAACATACACCCAAAAATATATTGCTTATTCACTATCTTGTTCAAATTAAATATTAATGAACCCAGAAAAAATATAATATATTCATTCACACAATCATTAGCATGTCTGTATTAGCAATGAATCAACTCCAAATTCCCATTAAGTTTATGAAAATGTATGACAATGTATGGAAAACTTGAAGTCGAGAAAAATATTCAAGAAACAGACTATTCAAGTATTCACACTCTCATGATATGGCATTCATCATCTAGTTAAGGGATACAAATGTTTTGTCTTCTAGTCTATTCATATTGTCTATATTGAACAAAGTACACAAATTCCCAAAGTGGAAGAGACAAACAAGGAACATGATTAATCTTGAATATTGTCATTCCATGCAAAAACTATTGAGCTCCTCAACTACATCAATATGTCATGTCTACAGCAAGAATCACTGCACTATGTTATGAAATGCATATCACATGATTTAAATTTATGCCTATGCGACTAGGTCACAACACCACAAGTGCGTGACAAAGAATATCAGTGCTTTTATAACACATCATTACTTGCCAAGTTTAATTTGTGTTGAATATTCACCATTGAAATGTGCATCGAGCACCAACACCTTTATACTAACATGCATATCAAACACAACAACCAAATCCATAAGTATGTTCTTAAAAAAATTCTTAATGAACCTCTCTCATCAATTTGATCAATTAATTATGGACTTAGTCAAACTCTCAGCCCTTTCATTATCAACACTAGACCAAACAAAGCCTTTTAAGACCATACCTTAAAAGGGGTTAATTTACACAATACCTTAAAGGTGTTGGTTAGGACCTTGTTTCCAAGTTAATCGAGGACCTATCCTTTCAAAAGGATCTTTATGGGTTGGGTTAAATTTCTCGCTGGATATGAGCCGAGGTTTATTGGAGATATGTATCCTTAGCCTCCTCTGCTTCCACTAAAACTATGGGATCAGAATTAGTGGTGTGATCCATTTTCATGCAATGACCATGAGCCCCACCTGCCATTGAAGAAGCTGGAGCCCATACAAGAATTCAACCATTGTGGGAAGAAGGGGAAATGCATAGGACAACCTGAGGATGGATAGTTAACAAAGATGGAGGGCTATCACAAATAGAAGGAGTAGTGGTAATAGGGTGACCAATATAGGGATCCAGAAGGGACAAAACCAGAGCCTCAACAAGAATGCATGCACGGGGAAAGGAGATGGGAGTGCGACAGTCTATTAAGAGGAGTGGAGAATAAACGAACTAGCCAAGGTGGTCACTACAATGAACGAGAAGAAAAAAATCTAGGATCGAGAGAGAAGGTTGGTCAACCTAGTGCCTTAACCTGAAGTTTTAAAAAATAGAGGCAAGAGAGAATTCATCGTAGAGAGAAGGAAATGTGGGATTTCAAAAGATGACCTGCGTTAATGATGAAGGAGACATAAACAAATGGTATGGTCAAAGGGAATTTCATGGAGAAACTTGTTGAACAATGATGTTCCTAACATCATAATGACCGCTCACCACATCGAAGATGAAACTGAGGTAGGTCATAATCATAATTTCCATCTCTGTTGGTGCTCTTGAGGAAATGATGGTTATAATCATTTTGTGAAGTATGTAATTGGTATACTAAGAGGATATCTTGTACTAGTCCTCGCGTACTTGTCGCAAATGCTCCTAACATGAGAGGTGATGCCTAATATCATAGGTGTTATTTTAGGGGTCAGATGTGGCAATTAGTGGGTGCCCTATTGCATCCCAAACACCCCATTCAACTAGAGACCTAATCCATCTTGTCAGAAGATTGGTCACCTTTTAAATCCCTATTGTATTTTCCATAATTCGATAGCCCCTTGACGTGACCTTGAAGATGGATTCATAATGTTGTCCTCCTCGTAATTGATAAGGTCAAGACCCTCCATCGCACTGAGGACCATACATCTAAAATAAAAATGAATGATTATGAGTATTTACTAATAATCATGTTTAAGCAATACATATCGACCATGTACTTGTCACCTTATTTTTGTATATATATTTAATTTCTAGCTTTCTCGCTCTATAATAATAATAATAATAATAATATAATTCTTAAGTTCACTACCTAGACAAACACCAAGTTGATGTATTCCCCATTGTTTATGGAATAAGGGACCTACAACAACAACAAGAACAATAATAGTGATAATATATTTTTTAAGTTCATGACCTAGCCATACACCAAATTGATGTACGAGACCCCTTATTTGTGGGACAAGAAACCTCCACACAATGATTTGGCTAATTGGTTTATGGAGGTGTACAAATCCTACACCTATCCACATTTGAACTTATGATCTCTGAGGAAGAAACACATGCATGATTAAGTCTAGCAAGACCAACTTCGAAGCCTATAACTTAAATTAAATACTTTAATTTGTCAAGTAATTTTTATAATAAAATAATTAGAAAATGAAAATTTCAAGTTTTATTTGATCTTGATGAATTAACAAATTATATAATTAATTTTATTCTAAATTCTTTCAAAATTAAATATAATATCTTTATAGATTACAATTTAAAAAAGTTTTAATTTACCATGTTCATTTTTTCAAGAGGATAGGAATCTACGTTTTGTAATATTGAGCATCCCTGACCAATTTCGGTCCTTGAGCTAGGATCATCATCACATAGAAGGATAAGAGAGAAACGTCTATAAATACGTCGTAAAGATGAACTGATCTTATCCTCTTAAAATTATCACGGCGTAAGGATGAACTTATCCTACCCTCTTACAATTATCACGGCGTAAAGATGAACTCATGTTTGATTTACTAATTTTTCATGTTAAAAATCAATTACTTTAATTATATAAAATAAAATATCATATTTAGTTTTTTTTTAATGGATAAAATCAATTTCTTTAATTATAAAAAAACTAGTTGATATATTTAATTAAATTTTTTTAGTTGATAAAATCAAAATTAATAGAATTTATGTCAAATTGCATTAGAAATTAAGCAAAAGCATAGGGTGAAGACAAAACAAAAGCTATAATTGTCAATGTTATACCTTTCCAAATGCAAAAGGAAATATGGGAGGGATGGGAAATAAAACCTTGAATTTGAATTTCATAAAACCGCCTCGTCTTTCATTAATTACCCAACAAACTTATAGTCATACCAAAATACCACTTTTTATTATTATTATAATTGAAAAGGAAAAAGGTAAAATAAATATGTCATAACGTAATGATGACAAAAGAAGGAAAAATAGTCAGTTTATATTTGTGCCGCTGTGTTCACAAGGGATCAAATTTGAAGGGTGGGGTCCCATTTCACTTTGAAGGGCTATGAGATATTGAACCCTTCAATGCTGACATGTAAAAATAAGTCATTCTTTTCAGTTGAAAATGTATTAGTACATCAAAATTTCATTGTTTACTTACGTAGTAAAGTTGAGAGGCTTTATTTCTTGCTTCTTAAACTTTTAACTAGTATAATAATAAGTTAACTTGCTAACCCCATTCCAATCCAACTTTCATCCTTACATCCAAAATTAATACTATTTTACTCTTTCATGATCTGCCTGAACATGAGGAATTTATTAGTGAAACATAACTTAGGAGACACACAGAAAATCCACTTTCCAGACGTTCAGTGTGATAATTTTATAGATCTTTTTTTCTGCATCAGTGAAGCTATAGTTAGCTTGCTAGTCCAATTCCAATCCAACTTTTAACCAGTTTAATAATATTTAATAGCTATTAAAATGGGTTCCTAGGCTACTTCGAACAATACAAGCTCGATGCAGAATTGGGTTCTTCAACTCTTATAAAAGCAATGCGATGCTTATTCTTGGAAAAGTTCAATCTTTGTAAATCGCTAGCGTTCTTCAAACTAATATAAATTCTAGACTACTTAACAATGAAAAAAATGATAATGTAAGCCAAAAAAGGAAGAAATTGTTTCAGAAGCCAAAAACATTGGACATTGAGTCTGGTCTGTATCTGTTGCTAAATTAGTGAACAATAGAGATGCATGCAGAAAGGCAATAAAAAAGGTGAAGGGAAATAATCTGAATGGTAACTTTTTTTTACTTCGTTGAATTGAGGACCATAATTCACTTTCATGCACCTCTATCAAACAATTGTGTTTCCTATGCAATTTATAATCCTCCTTCACGAAAGTCTACTAGAGAGAACAATTCAACAAAGAAGTTGGATTGGATTGAAAACCAATAGCAAGTTTCTTTGTCACTCTAATTGTGTACCCTACAATAGAATTGAATGCTAATGGCAACAATATATGTTCTAATTTTTCATTCAACACTATGAATGCCACATGTACTTGGATAGAATAAGTTAAGCGCTCCTTACATGTTACATGCTATGTTATAGTTTGAACAAAGAGAACTATCCGACTCCATGCAACTTTTTTTCTCAATAGTTGATTAAGGACCCTGGCTACTTCTTCCTTATAGCGCCCCCCCCAGATCTCGTTATACATACTAACTTTGTGGTATGACAAAGTAGAGGATGGGTTGTGAAGCATAAGTAAAACATAGGCAAACCAAGTAGAGAGGAGATGCATAGATGGTTGAAGTTCTTTTTATATGGTTGAAGTTCATGTTCTATTCAAGACCAATCGATAAGGGAAACAAAATCAAAAGGGAAAGTAGCACTGTCGTTCTAAAAATCAAGATTAAAAAAACATTTGTGTCCCAGTTCGTATAGTTGAAAGCAGGAGTGGGCATTGGGCATTCTATGAAAATTTCCAGCTTTCAACATTGTCCTTCACCAGATGTTGCTTATTCTCAATCATATTGAAATTCGATAGCTAGTTGGGATTGTAAATGTAATACCATCGATGGTCTTCATATTAATAAATCCCAGGAATCTTAAATTGTGTACCAAAGGAAGGTGTTGAATCGACGACTGAGCAATTGGGGGAAATGGCTCATGCAATATAGTTTTAGATACAAAGTCTAGATTCTTGATCTGACTCATTAACTAGATGCATGGAGGTTGGCAGAGTGCGAACATCCCCAAATCCCAAGGATTTTTGGTAAAGATGGGGGGCGCAATGCGCACACCTATTTCCCATAGGGCTGCAACCGTGGCTAATGGTAGCTTCCCGGGGAAGCGCTCGGTTTCAAAGTGAAAACAATGGTCTTCCTTTCCCCCTCCATTTCAGGAAAGTTAAAGGGAGGCTAAATTCTCAAGAGATTCGATCAGGCGACAATGGAAAAAAAGGCAAGGTAAGGAGCACATGGAATCATATGCGTGTACACATAACATATGAAGAAAGAAGCAATTGTTGTTGTTTCTATGGTTGGGAATTGATAAATTCCATTTTGAACAACATCTAACAGAGATTTGTGACAAACCCACTCTTGGGTCTAGGCATCAAATTTGAATCCTTCAAGGACCATTTGAAGTTACAAATTTTCAATCAAATAATAATATTGTGTTTGAACTTTGAAGTTACAAAATTTTTAAATAATTGATGGGATCATGAATGGATAAAATGATGTACATACCTGTAAATTCATAGGATGTCAACAATCCAGTTAGCCTTGAAGTTGAGCTCCTCAAAGAAAACAAATTTCTTTATATATGTTTATGGCAGGCCGACATTGGTAGCTTCGCTTTGCAAACTCTCTTGGAGGACTAGAGGAGATAGGGTAGGTGGAAGTTGGATGTAGCTCGACCACGATGAAGCAAGGGTATAAGCAAAAGCTTGTTTGTATTCCTGTAATATTATATATTGATGGTCAGAACCATGGAACCATGGAATTCGAGCATTGACTTGATACAACAAAGAAAACACAAGGTGGGACTCGGGAGCCATAGGATTGACTTGATACAACAAAGAAAACACAGGGTGTGAGGTTGGGAGCTATAGACGGTAGGATTAACTTGATACAAAAAAGAAAAAAAAGGGTTGTGGGAAGGGGCCACAGGAAAGAGCGACAACCTGCAACATTACAAGAAGTTTCTGGATTGTGGAGTTTGTCCAAAATGACAAATTTGGGGCACATTAACATAATATATTATACATTGAATACTAAATTAACTCACGAAGTCAGAAGTCACGAATTGGTATGTGATAACTGGTAACTTGGTAAGCTCACTGCCAGCAACACGTGTGAGCCACCAACCATATTTAATAAAGTTGTTGTTGCCATTAAATGTGTTAAACACGTAAGCGCTCACTGCTAGCACGCGAACTTAGAAGCGTTCAAGACATGGGCTACACAGTGTAAGCCTATCCACGTAAACTGGTCAATGATATTATTGGAGGCCCAATGGCCCATGATCCATCAATGACCAGACACGTGGATATTAGAGAGTAACCAAGTACCAAGTCCCACTCCCAAGTCACCTAGCTAGTAGCCGCATTCCCAATTTCCCACTGAAAACTGTCAATGGGTTAAATTTGAAGCTGCCCTTTTGTTGCAATTTTAAACAATAGTGGTTAATTTAATTATTAAAGGGCTTACCATGAAATTAAATTTTTTTTTGCATGGTAAAATTTGAGGTGGCCTTCTATGACGTGTAAAATGGCCTTTGAAGGGCCTTGAAGGCTTCAAATTTGAAGCCACTTCACATGTAGAGAGCGCGGTATCTTGCAATTGGCATGGCTAACTGGTTGACCTTCTTATTAATTGACATTATTTTTTTTGTTAAATATTTATGTTTAGAAAAAAATTAAATTGTTTTGTCCTTTTGTCTGTCGTCACTGTGATCGCTTCCAAGCTGTACTTTCGACGGATTTGAGATGCCTTGAGACTAGATCTCGTCACCCATGGGTGAGTTAAAATACAGTTAGGGTTTGCAGCTGGGAATGGTGTTTGTGATGTACTGAGAGCATGCAGGCAGACCAAGAGGCATAGGCGCATGCCGAGGCCAAGGCTGGACCTAGCGGGGAGTCCCTTCTAGCTGAAAATTGACTTGCTCTTTCCCCAACACCTAGTAGGTTTTCTTCATTTTTTTTTTGTTTTTCCGTTTTTAAATTGTATTGGTGTTTGTGTTTTAAAATTAGGCACCATGTTCATATTTACCTCTAGAATTTTTGAGTTGTATTCTTTTCTGCTTATCATATCGTGTCGCTGGCATCTGAAATTGGAATGCAATTTTTTTTTCAAAACCCTTGAAATACAAAGTCTTTAACTTATACGACAAACCCTAAAAAATTGCACAATTTGACTTAAAACGCTAACCCTTGAAGTCTTTTCACCAAAAAAACTATACTTAAAATTCCAGAGTAGAATAAAAGTATACAAGTGGTAAAACAGAGGCCTTCTCAGCTTTCCTAACACATGAAACTAATGCAAGTATATATACAAAAACCAAACAACTCTGAGTGGAGACTAGTTCATTGATTCATCCTCAAACAGATCACCCGTATTCCAACATACAAAAATGTTAGAAACCCTCCAAAATAGAAACCGGGAAGGATCCAAGGACACTGATCCTCCAATTCACGGGCTGGTTAATGCCCCTCTCATAAATTTGAGCCAGTTAAAGAATCGACTACACGAGACCACTGGTGGAGAGAGAAGAAAGCACAAGAAGTGGGTTTCACATCCTTCCAAACAAGAAAATACTGTGCCCAACACAGCAACGCCCAGTCAGCTAATAACACACAACAGAGACCAATTAAACAAAATCGCTGAAGCTTGTCATTCCTCAAAAGCTGAGGATCACGGGCATGAAGTTAGGAGCTATCTATGTTCACCTGTGGCTGGTCCTCAAGCGAAGTTGTCACAAATAAAACAAATAAACATGAAAACAGGCTGAAAAATCCTACTTGACATCAGTTCATGTCCTCCAAATCCAGCAGCAAGACTAGGAGGATGCTCAATAACCAGAAACCAACTTGGATTAATAGAAATCCAAAGCAGTGTTATAAAAACTGGCCAGGAACCGGCAAAACCAGCCGGTCCAACCAGTTTCAAGGGTTTTCCGGTACGACCATTTGATTCAACCCATTTATGACCGATTATGTACGGAACCGATTGATTTCCACCAAAAACCGCCTGGTTTTGTATGGAACCGGGCATTTTTCTCAAACCGGTCGGTTCCATACCAAGTCTTTCTAGGGCAGAAAACCCATGTTTTGAAATTTTTTATATTAAAAAACCAAAAAAATTAGGCACATCGACCACATCCACTAACCTAATTACCGTACGATCACTATATATTGACGTGGGGACCCTCAATTGCAATCATGATTCACAATCATCTTTGGATTTTTCTAGGCTGAGCATACAAATTACGGAGTCCGGGCAGCAGGGTGTTCGAGAGTCTGGAATTGAATCTCAATTGTGGGCCATTGAGAAACTTTGTAGATTTCTGTATAATGGTTTGAATTCACATGGATGTAAAATATATATTTATTTTTTGAAAATATGAATACTTTATAAATTTTTGCTCAACCAATTTTGTGATCCGATTTTTTTCCTGGTTTTTGTCCGATTCCGGTTCGGGTCCGAATCCTGGGGCCGGTCGGTTTGACCACCATTCCGGTTCTGATAACATTGATCCAAAGTTCCCTCACCCATCAGGTTGTTTTCATGCTAGTGGTGGTAATGAATAATCCCTTCAGGACTTTGAAGAGCCAGTTTAGACAGTCTGTCTGCCTCCTGGTTAAAATCCCTTGTAACATGCAAATAATGAATAGTCTAGAAATGCGCCTGTAGTCCTTGGATGCAGGTTTTCCAACCCTCCAAAAATGTAACTCGAATCTCTAACTTAGCTTGAGCCCATTCCAAAATAGCCTTCAAATCCCCTACCATCATCAAGTCCCTAATCTACTCAGTACTTGCAAATAATAGAAGCACCGTCAGTCCCAGAAGTTCACTCCTATTGTTAGTTCCCCTTCCACAACCAACTCACAGTCTAAACAGATTATTGGCATCCATTCTCAATATAATACCCACCCCAGACAACTCTCCAAGTGATTGAGAAGAGCCATCGAAAAAACCCAATCGGCCCGATTGAGTGTATCAATGGAGGTGGACGCACTCTGTGAACTGACTCCACCTTTGGAAAAATATAGCTCCTCCAAGAATCCATCGTCTGCACCACAATTTTATCTCTATTTCATCTGTAATATTCAAAGATAATCCTGTTCCTGTGTGTCCAAATAGAGCACAAGACAAAAATTGGCAGCAACTCCCATTTTTCCCCATATGCTCGCCACTTCCCCAAGCAGTCATCAATACTATTCCCAAACCACCTTAGGTTCTTCTTCATATATCTTCTAATATCCCTCCAGATTTGTAACGTGAAGCTGCAGTTAACAAAGAGGTGTAAAGAAGTTTAATACATCATGAAAATACAAAAAGCATTTAATTTCTCAACAGTTTAAATCAGAACACAATCCTCTAAAACTCTCAATCTCAATATAACCCGATGATATTTTAATAGTTAAAACTAAAATGCACAACTTTGGATTTCGAATCTTTAAAGATGAAGTGCAAAATCCTTGGAATTCAAATAGTCAAAGCAAAATGAGTGTTCCGAAAAACTATTATCTTATGAAATAAAAAGGCTTCAACTTACTCTTAGTGTGCTAATTTTGACAAATCCATAAAAATAGATTTATTAACAATTTAACATTGACATAAGCTTATGTAAGTACTAATTAACTTCAATTTTCATAATAGGCATAAACACTAAACAATGAATGTCTGCATTTCAAATAGTTTTAATGTTTCAAATCCCAAAATTTATATATCAATTAGTTTAAGTTCATATGCATGAAATCCAATCGCCATCAAGGAAGGACCATGGCACCAAATAATAGCAATGAAATTATTATTCATAAAACTCACATTATCATGATCGAGAGGTCTTGCCCTTCATTTAATCAAGTGAGGTTATCATCTCGATAAGCTAGTTCCTTTGTCTCTATGATCTAATATGATGTTGGTTCAATCTTATCCAACTCGATATGATCACAACTGTTGCTTGCTTCCAATTACTTGTTGCAAAGCTTGATATTATAGTCCACAGAAACCAAATCATTACGCAATTTATTCAGCCAAGAGGTCATGCCCTTCATTTAATCAAGTGAGGTTCTCATCTTGATAACCTAGTTCCTTTGTCTCTACGATCCGATATGATGTTGGTTCAATCTTATCCAATGCAATGTGATCACAACTGTGGCTTGCTTCTAGTTACTTGTTGCAAATCTTGATATTATAGTCCACAAAAACCAAATCATTGTCATTTATTTGGCCAAAAGTTCCTACCCTTCATTTAATCAAGTGAGGTTCTCATCTCGATAAGCTAGTTCCTTTGTCTCTACGATCCGATATGATGTTGGTTCAATCTTATCCAATGCAATGTGATCACAACTGTTGCTTTCTTCCAATTACTTGTTGCAAAGCTTGATATTGTAGTCCACTGAAACCAAATCATTATATCATTTATTCGGAAAGTATGTTGCACTTGTTGGAGTGTATGTGCTTAATCATAATCCAATTACTCTCACATCTGGAGGCACTATAGATTTGGTTTAACACTCAAATTTCCATTGTTTGTAGTGTAGAAGTTTGTCAACAAAATCCCTCCCACCATACACCTAACTTTGTGCCGAACACAAGTTGCAACATACAAAACAATTTCACAACTTGAAAAAATAAGAGTAAGAAGAAAGAGTTCAATATTCAAATGAACATGGAAAATTTCAAAAACATGAACTTAAAGTAAATTTTAGAAATTTATTGGGTAATGATGTTGTTTGAAGACTTAATTATCACTTTATTCCAAATTCCAAATAGCACTGGCTCTTGATTTAGATCACCAAGGAACATCCTCTCTATGCAAGGGAAAATGCCTTTGATCACCTCAGTATCGACATTGGAGTTCTGATCATAAAAGAATGTTGGGTTGAGATAGTACCTAGAAACATGCAATGGATAATGAAGCTGATGTTGCCACTTGGAACCAATAATTTCCATGTAGGGCACATATTTCTCCTCCTTTCCCCAGAATGTGTTGGAATTTAGTCCTTGCCCTACCTATGGCCTCATATATGCTTCACATAGAAGGCTTTTCCCTATTAAGAATTTAAAGCACATTAAGTTTTAACCAATGTAGTAAGCGTCGGCTGAATCAGTTGGAAGCAACTGAGTCTAACTTGGCTTGGTATGAACAGAGTTGACTGCCTTGATCTTACTTGATTGAGTCAAATTGTCACTCAACCAAGTCGTAGAATAACTCGACTAAGTTGTCCCAGGTATCTTACGTGTCTAATTCTAACCCCACTAGAAAAAAATGAAATATATTGAAAAAGTTAGAAAAGAAAAAAATGAACCTGATATTACCTCTTCAGAGAATCAGAAGTCTTTCTCCTTATTTATCAATCATTGCTTACATGTGAAGAGTTTGGAGCTAAGTTGGTAAGTGAACCTCGCCTACTATTGGAGTTAATTTTGGGCTAATTTGGAGTTGATTTAAGAGGGGAATCCAATTGTGATTGTCATTGACCTATTGGTGGCATTTATCGATGTCTGTATCTGTTAATATTGGAGTCCCCCGTGATGTGTTAGTTTATCAGAAAGTTTCTATATTGTCATAATTTCTGGTATCTGTTAAATTATCTTTGAGAATGACTTTGCTCTTGTGGTTATTGATGAGTTATATATGCATATCCTCCACGTTCCCCTGAAGAAAAAAATAAATAAGTAAATAGATCTCAATGGAAAACACAACCTTCCACGTAAACCTCATATTATTCATGGGGAATAGCTAGCTACTTCATTTTGTTTCAGTCTTTCTATTTGTGGCGTTCAACATGTTTTGTTGATTTCGGTTTGTTACCCTTGTGTTCTCATCTGTGGCTTTGCATAACGAGCTTTTGCTTTGATGTTCTTCTAGTTTTTGCAATTTGGAAATATGAGATAAGATATTTCATATCTTGTATATTGTTCTGTAGTCAACTACTAAAAACCAAACATGTGCATTTGTAGAGCATTAAAACACTATCATACTGCTTTTCTTTGTTTTATTACAATGTGGTTGATGAGGAAAGAGGAGACTCTTTTTACTATTCAATTAATGAATTGTTTTATGTAAGATGTGTGAGTTGATTATGTGCTTTGTTGGGTACAGGAAAAAAACCAACACGACAATGGGCTACTTGGACTCATCAAGAAGAGGAGAACTTTTTATCGCATTGTGGCAAGTTGGCAAAGTATGATCTACAAATAAAAATGCACACCTTGGAATCTTTCTTTCTCTTTCTGTATTTTTACCAATGAAGATATTTTATGCTGAAGATGTTATAATCTCATCTGTTGTGAACAGAACTTTGAGAAAATTACCAGTTGAGTATAGAGTAAGAACAAGAATCAGGTGTGCTCTCTCTCCTCTTCCCATATAACTTAGAAAAACATTAATGTTCTTTGTCATTGTATGTGAAAGTAGAGGAAGAGTGTCTACAGTTTTCAGATGGGGTGGGGTGGTGGGTGCATATTATCATATTATATGGTTCACTATACCTTGTCATTTTAAGACTCCATCTGAAATTAAATTAAATTTTGAACTTCTTGGTTTAATCCCTTCTAGAGTGGTTAACTTGGCCATTGGAAATGATGACATTTGTTTCAGTACTGACTATATATTGATTGTACAGAATGGTATTCAAAGTTCTGTTTGTAGTTTCAGCTTCCTAAAGCGATGTCAACATGTCAACAATCTAAGGAAGGTAGCCAACTATGTCAGTCTTGTCAAAGTTTTAGGGATTTTTCAAAAAATTGAAAAACTTGTACTTTAATGCAAATTTAAACTACAAAATAGTACTGAAGTAAAAATACAGCAATAGTAGTAAATCTAACAAGACATAATTTTCATCTCTTTCAACTTTAACACTCCCCAGAGATCGCTGTGTTAAAGTTAGTGCTTGAAACAGAATTTAACAATTGCAAAGTACAGGAAATAAATCATGAATAGTAATAGCAATACTATAAAAATAAAATCATGAGCAGCAGTAAATAAAACTAAGTTAACATGACAAAATTAGGTTTGATGACTCATCTAATTGTGATGTCCTTCCTTATACTCAGAATATAGCTTTCAGATCTGATCTTGTCTCTGATTGTGATGTCCTTCCTTATACTTAGAATATAGCTTTCAAATAAATTACATGCATGCTTTTCTATCTATTGTACATCTCATTTCTTTAACCACATTCATTCCCGAATCTCTACAGTCTGGATATCTTCTCAAACATAACAGATATTTAGAGGATCTTCAAATAGAAATAATTTAACCCTGAACTTTAAACTAGAGTTCTTACAAGGGTAGAAACCATCCCTACTGAGCCAAGAGAAGGAGAGAAATTAAGAGATTCAGATTATACGGGAAGAATTTTAAACTGATTTAGAGAGCCAAAGTGATTTTGACTTGATATTTTTAGGACATCGAGCAAAATATTCAGTTTGTTTCTACGTAAAGTGACAATAGGTTAATTTCAAAATTTTGATTTAAAATCATGTAAACTATCATCATTTTTCTTGGTTGAGAAAATGTTATATGCACAAGAAACCTTTGTTTTTAGATGGCAAAGACAGAGTACATATACCATCCCAAGTTAAAATCCTATCAGATATGGTTTTTATACCATCCTACAAGCTTTTGGTCCAAATAATGTCTATCTCAACATCCATCTCATATCAACATTCATTATGTGAGTAACATAAGCAACCTCAAATTATATGAGCCGTGGCATTTAGAAGAGTAGACAAGTTGTGCACAGATAAGATACTATTCCTAATTTTCAGTATCCTCTCCCTAGAAGACACTACTAAATGCTAGGAGGACCATTGAAAGAAACAAACTAAAATATATCATATTGAAAGAAAAGTTAAACTGCCTTTGCAAGCTAAATGGATCTCCCAAGTCCCAGAAGACACCACTAAATGCTAGGAGGACCATTGAAAGAAACAAACTAAAATATATCGTATTGAAAGAAAAGGAAACCTGCCTTTGCGAGCTAAATGGATCTCCCAAGTCCCAGTACACATTCAACCAACAATTTTTCCATCTACAATAGAAACTGGGGAGAATTTCTTCTTAAGCAGGGAGGAAATGATGAGCACTATGGGGTTAAAGTGCTTATCATATGTTGTAAAACTGAGTTTTGTCCTTGGTAATTCTGTTTTACAGTATGCTTCATCTTAAGGGATTTAATTTTTAGTGGAATGTGACTCCCATCTAGGTGTCACCTATAATTTGTAACCTCTCTAGAGATTCCTTTATTGGCTAAATAAGGTGACGTTTGTCCAATCGAGGCCTTTTCCTATGTAAGGGCCTCCATTATTGTACATAAGCATATATTTTTTGTTCAAGTGTACCTACAGGCCTAGAGTTGTTGAGATACTACATTGTGTTTTTTTGAGTAAGTTCCTTATGTCTTTCTCCTTGGCATAATAGGATCTTTGTATAGATTTTCTCACTTTTACCAATCTCTGGTCCATTCAATTATGATTTCTGTTGAATCTCACATAGATGGATTTACTGGGCAGTGGGCATACCCTTTAGGTTCATGGTCTCTACAGTGAATGTTTGAAACTAAATGGTGGCTAGAATTGAAGGAAAAAAAGAAAAAGAATTATTTTTGACCATGAGGAAGATAAGCTAGGATCAAGGAAACTCTCCCAAATTATTAGGTCAATGAAGATTGGCTAATATTGTAGATTTTTGTATTGCTGCCAAGGTCTTGCAAGTGAGCTATGTTGTTACTTTTGTATTGATTGTCCAATATTTTTCTTTGGGATTCATCTCAGTAGAACAAAGATTTTTGGGGAGTGAAGCTAGAGTTATATTTATACATACTTCCTCATAAAATTGCTATTTTGCTTGAAACAAAGCATTAGGATTTTGAACGACCTGAAGCTTAGAAGGAAGGAAGGGCAGCATAGATGATAGAGAGAAGAAGGGAGAAATGCATCAATAATCTAATTCTCTTCCCTCAACATGCATTTGTGCTCATGCTTCATGAAGGTTTTTCAGTGCTTTTCCAAAATGTCGACATCTAAAAATATCAGCAACTTGCTTTTCTAAAAATATCAATCCTCATCCGATTATAGTAGCTATATGCCTTTCAAAAATAGAAGAGGAACCTTACATAGTATGCTATTCAAGCCACAAGCAATGGAATCCATATCTTTTCAGTATGCTGAAATTAGGCTAAGGAAGCAACCTTCTCACCATGCTGATCAGGGATGTTTTTGGCATGAGAAAAACACCCCTTTCTAGTATTAACAGCAAGATAAAAATAACATTTTACCAGCAAAACTGCAGCACTCTTATCATGTTTAATTTAGCATGATGTAAGCTAAATTTCACTACCCGTCATAAGCTAATTGTTTTCCATGAAAAGTCAGATTTGTTTCTGCTTTTGCCCTGATATGATGTGCTATTCTTGGTGTAGACAATCCTACATGCAAACGTTGTCATAACATAATCTTCAACTTTCAAGGCACAAGAAACACACACCATCTCATATCTTGATGTTGAAATTAGGAATAGGATACAATGTTCTCATCATACTGACCAGGGATGCTATTGGCATAAGAACAGTGCTGCTTTCTAGTGTTAATATCAACATAAAATCAAGTTTTAACCTCCACATGCTGCAGCACACTTATCATGCTTAATTTAGCATGATGTGTGCTAAATTTGACTCCCTTCAGCATCTATTTTTCTTCCATGAAAAGTCAGATTTGATTATGCTTTTGTCTTGATAAGATGCATTATTCTTGGTGTAGACAATCCTGCATGCAAACACTGTCATTCTTTGTTTGATAAACAAGCAACTTTTGACTGTGGATTGGGGCTAATTTGACTGCTTTAGGATCTCCATAAAATGTTGATCTAAGTTTTGGTCAAGAGTGAGATGAACCTGCAATAATTAATGCAAATACACGAGATATCAGAAATAATAGAACATAATCACTTTTATATTGATCACGGGCCACTTCGAGGGGGCAACCTCCTTTGAGCAAGCTCAATACAATTAACTTCACGGTGCCTTCAATGACCTCAACACACACTTATATACTAAGTCTATGCCCAATACTATGAGTCAAAACCATGGGACATATAATACTATGGGACGGCTTACAAAGCATATGCGTCTAATACTATGGGTCAATACTATGGGCTAATATAAACTATGGATCAACAAATACTACAGGACGACTTACAAAGCATATGCGTCCAACAACAATATACTAACATAGTAAAGAGAAGGGTTGACATAGGTTCCTAACATCCCCTCTCCCTTAGAAAAAGCTTTGTCCTCAAAGCTTTAGTTGGAGAAATTGCTGCAGAATTGGAAGGAGTGGTTCCCCGGTAGCATCCTCAGGTTGCATTTCGGGCCACTGACGACTTTGGAGTGTCAAGGAGGATTGCTTGGAAGGTTGTAGATGAAGAAGATCCCTATCAGCTGCGTGGAAAATGCGCTTAGAACGGTGCTGATTGGCTTGTTGTTTCAGGTGAATTCTGGCCAGGTGAAGATTGTCCTATAGAATGAGAAGAATCTGATCGCGGGTGTGAAGAACCGAGTCAATTTCCTGAACTGGAGAGCTGCTAAGGGTGTATGGAAGAAGAACTGGCGGTGGTTTTCCATAGACTGCTTCATATGGTGTCCTTTGAGATGTGGTATTGTACCACCAGAGTGCTGCTAGGAAATCCATAGAAAGAGTTGGCCAAAGTTGTGTAGGGATGGAAAAGGGTTTGAGCAATCCCGAATGGAGTGTCGTTTCACCCTTGTTGACTTGGAAAGTATCATTGTCAGCCACCATCTGTTGAATTGTCATTTTTAGTCCCTGCCAAAAGAATTTATGTTGTTCCCGGTCAGACATTGTGTAGAACCCAGAGTGCCCTGTTGATGAAGAAGCATGGAGTTCATAGAAGAGAGAGCCCTGTTGAACATATTGCAACCAATTTGGAACAAGCAGAGAAAGAGCTGTAAGAGAAACTGGGTCATCAATTGTGCGAGAAGGAGAATCTTCCACCATATTGTCCTTACTCTTCTTGTAAGTGATCACATAGGGATAACCCATGAGTTGGATAACCCATTTCAGGTGTGTTGGGGAGGAGACCCATTGTTCCAGAAAATTTTCCAAACTCTGGAGATCAGTCTTGATGCAGAAATAATTCTCTAATAGGTATGGCTGCCACTTCTGTACAGCATGCAAAATAGCCATCATTTCCTGCTGAGAGGTAGATGTGGCTAAATTCTTACCGGAAAGGTCTCTTGAAGGAAACAAGCGCATCGGTTCAACAAAGATACCTGCATATCTATCCAAGGAAGTAGTGGAGACTATTGATGGGTGCAGCTGAATGGAATTGAGCTGAGCGATGACACCATGTGAATTCTTCTTAAGGATTTTTTTCAGGCGATGTGAACTGATGATGCAGAGAGACCCTGGTTGTAAGCCCATAAATTTGTGTTGTGCCCCATTGACTTTAAACTGCATCCAAAGTTCAGCAAAATCCCATAAGATGGAGCCAAGTGTGCATAACCATTGAACGCCCAAAACCACATCACATCCGCCTAAGGACAAGGCAAACATGTCAGAGCGTAGGTTATAATCTTCCATAGAGATACGCACATTGTGACACTTCCCCTTGCAAGGTAAGGTGCTCCCATTGGCAACCACGACTTCAAAGTTGGAGCAAGGATGGACAAAACAATCAGCCTGTTTGGCAATCCGAGGGTCAATGAAGTTATGAGTGCTACCAGAATCAATGAGTATGGTGAGAGGGAGCTTCTTGAAGTATCCCCTAACCCGCATTGTTTGTGGGGTGGTGGCGCCGATTACAGCATGGAGAGAGATCTCGAGTGGGTCATTCTGAGATGGGGTGTCAACAGGTGGGTGTTGAATGTCGACCTAATCATCTACTGTATCTGTAGCTCCTTCACCAAGTTCTAAGGTAGGTGGAGAATCCACATCCAAGAGATAGAGCTTTTGTTGAACACATCGATGTCCCCGAGTGAATTTCTCATCACAATTATAGCAAAGCCCTTTTTCTCGGCGTGCCTGCATTTCTATTTCAGACAAATGCTTGATAGGAGTTTGTTGAGGAGAAGGCGTGATGGGAGGTCGTTGGGAACCCATATTTCTTAAGGGAACAAAGGTGGGTTTGGAGCGTTGTTGAGCTGTGATTTTGTCCTCAGCCAGCTTAGCCAACCCTAGGACTTCCATCATTGTGTGGGGACAAAACATTTTGACCTCTGAGCGGATTTCATCCTTGAGACCACTGATAAAACAACTCTTGTAGAATTCATCGGACAATCCTTCTGTGTGATTGGCTAGTTTCTCAAATTCCGTCTGATACTCTCTCACTGTGCCAGTTTGGTGAAGTTTAGTGAGTGCTCCTGTGAAGTCGTCAAAAGAACTAGGACCAAATCGTGACAAAAGGAGTTGGCAAAAATCTGTCCAGTGTGGCTCGGGATGAGCTTTGATGTACCAACGGTACCATTGAAGGGCTTCCTGTTCCAAATGAAAGGATGCAAGTGGAACTTTCTGAACATCAAAAGTATTATGTAGACTGAAATATTGTTCTGCTCAGTATATCCATCTAGTCGGATCCGTACCATTGAAGCGAGGAAAATCAAGCTTTGGCCTACGAAAACTACTGGAAGAAGAGAACCCAGTGGCTGCAAAAGATTCTGGTTGTCTGGTATTGTTCATGGCTGAATGATGAAGATGGAGGCTGAGAAATTTTTCATCCAGATCTTGGAGTTTGGTTTGGATAGCTGCAAGTGCTTCCTCCATGGTGTGTGCTCCTGCACAGGTTACAACCATAACCAGGGTTTTTTTTTTTTTTTTCCCAGAAATGGATCGGCAACAGCGGCGTGGAAGGAATCTGCAACAGATGGATCTGCAGCGACGCAGAAGGGATCGAAAACGGCTGGATCTGAAACGGCGACTGGATCTGGAACAACTTTCAGAATAGATCTGAACGGCTAGATCTGGAGCGGAAGTGATCGGCAACAGTTAAATAGATATAGACCCCAAGTATGAGCGGCTTCCTAACAGTTCAGGTGTTTCACTCGGCCACCAATGCTGTCTAACGGCTTGCGTATTGGGGCAGTACCCCTCACTCCACGGCTCAGGTAAAATTGATAACCGCTTGGCCACAAACGACAGCTCTTGGTTTACCTCACGGGTGGGAACTAGTCAATCAGGTAGGGGTTGTTTCCCTTTTCGCTTAGCAGGTCCTCTCAATGGCCAGCAACTTCAGGGTTCCTGTGGTACTCCTCACAATGAGTTTTAGGGCTTATTCCCAAGTACTTCCCACAGTTAAGCGGATAGGGATTATTCCCAGATCCGAACCTGCAACAGAAAAAATTTGGGCAGAAATTCCACCCAATGTTCAAAAACCGGATCTATATTGCTCAGAATCGCTATTATAGCATGTTTCCGGAACTGGAACAATCACTTTGCTTCTACCCATTAAAGCGGAATATAAATCTTGGCACTCGGTCAAAAGATTTGCTCGCCTCAATTTCCACGGCCGTCACCGAAATTCTGAAAAATTGTTGATTTTAAATCCGTGATATATCCACTTTTAGAGCTCCAAATGAGATGATGTGTTTTTTGAAACTACGTATTTTTGAAAGAGGAATTCAGATATGCAACCGGGTTTTTCTGATTTTGTGCAGAAAGTTTAAGAAATTGATCTGAAAGTTGCTGCCCAAAAAAAAGAAAAAAAAATTTCCCACTTGTGCCAAGGAAAGTGCTCTGATATCAGATGAGATGAACCTGCAATAATTAATGCAAATACACGAGATATCAAAAATAACAGAACATAATCACTTTTATATTGATCACGGGCCACTTCGAGGGGGCAACCTCCTTTGAGCAAGCTCAATACAATTAACTTCACGGTGCCTTCAATGACCTCAACACACACTTATATACTAAGTCTATGCCCAATACTATGAGTCAAAACCATGGGACATATAATACTATGGGACGGCTTACAAAGCATATGCGTCCAATACTATGGGTCAATACTATGGGCTAATATAAACTACGGATCAACAAATACTACAAGATGACTTACAAAGCATATGCGTCCAACAACAATATACTAACATAGTAAAGAGAAGGGTTGACATAGGTTCCTAACAGAGAGTTGATTTAAACCTTGTTCACTGGACCTCTTAAAAATGCCTTCCTATACTAAATAAGCTCTTCACATGAATGCGCTCTATCTCTGCTAATTTGATTGTTTTTGTTGGGGTTCCAAGTCTAGCTTCCTATTTTCCCAACTCATCCTCTAGAAATTGTTGTCTTCGAGATACACCCACCATCTCATATCTTGATGCTGAAATTAGGCATAGGAAACAATGTTCTCATCATACTGACCAGGGATGCTATTGGCATAAGAACAATGCTCCTTTCCAGTGTTAATATCAACATAAAATCAAGTTTTAACCTCCACATGATGAAGCACACTTATCATGCATAATTTAACATGATGTGTGCTAAATTTGACTCCCTTCATCATCTATTTGTCTTCCATGAAAAGTGAGATTTGATTCTGCTTTTGTCCTGATAAGATGCACTATTCTTGGTGTAGACAATCTTGCATGCAAACACTGTCATTCTTTGTTTGATAAACAGGCAACCTTTGACCGTGGATTGGGGCTAATTTGACTGCTTTAGGATCTCCATAAAATGTTGATTTAAGTTTTGGTCAAGAGTTAATTTAAACCTTGTTCATTGGACCTCTTAAAAACGCCTTCCTATACTGAATAAGCTCTTCACATGCATGTGCTATATCTCTGCTGATTTGATTGTTTTTGTTGGAGTTCCAAGTCTAGCTGCCTATTTTCCCAACTCATTCTCTAGAAACTATTGTCTTCAAGTTGCTTGTCCTTATATAGAGTGCTATTCCTAATAATGATTTTTTGACTTGATGGAATGTTGTTTATAGGTATGGATGTATTTGCTTGACTTGCGAGAAAAATCTTGTAGTTGGATGATGAGTAAGCAACCTCCTATTTGGTACTTTAGCTAAATGGGTGCACACTGCACAAGGATCCTATCCACAAACCTATTAAATGTGTTTAATGGCCCAGAATATCACGGACATCTTCTTCAAATAACCGTTTTTTGAGAAAAAATCATGGTGTATTTTTTCAATAGCCTGTTTGGCATTATAGATTTTGAAGAGCTAAGTCACAGGTTAACAAACTGTCAATACACAATTTATCCTTGCAAATAGTGAAATCTCAGGATAACATCTAACACACAAAGTAGATGCCAACATTTCATCTTTTGGCCTCTCATCATGATCAATCTCAAACAATGAGGCCCTTTCCAGTCCAAAGTGGAATCCACTACATGGGAAGTATGTATACCTGTACATCACATGTTGTCATTTTTAAGAATGGAAAACCTTGAGAACAAAAATGAACCACAAAAATTGTGAGCTTAGCTTCTACCTTTCAACCACAATCAAATTGGGCCTGTTCTGAGGCCACATCTTCTCAATGTCATCAATAACAATTGTTGAAGACTCCATACCCATTACCCCATCCAAGTCTTTTATTTTGGAAGATATTCCAAATACACCTCCATCAGCCTCATCGCCCTTAGAAATTTCATGTCCTACAAATATTTTTATTGTGGAATCAAGCACTTTCGTCATCTGTATGGCATGGAATTTTCTACCCATTGTGTAAACATGCAATTCATACAACTTGCTTTCCTATAACATACACAACAATAATAAAAAGAGTGTAAGCAAAACTATTTCACACTGCAATGTGACAAACAACGTGTTGCTTGATTCTAAAGAGTTGCAGTTAAACAAATGCCAACCCTATCTAGAAAATTTCAAATGCCATGTTGAAAATATAATAGAAATGGAAAGGAGTCTTGGGTTGAATTTAAATAAATGTAGTTTCAAAGAGAACTTTGCATCAACTGCTTGTGCTCCAAAGAGCTTATTCAGATTGTCCTAGATTACCTTAGATGATTTTTCTATGTTTATATGATGCAATTCAAAATTTGATAGATAATGGCTTTAACTTTTTCATCTCTACTTTTCCATTCCAATAGTTTATTTGGATCTGCTGATGTTTTCCTAGTTCCTTTTACATCTCCCCACAAGTTTTAACTTTT
Organism: Larix kaempferi; assembly: GCA_027924585.1. NCBI lineage: Eukaryota > Viridiplantae > Streptophyta > Pinopsida > Pinales > Pinaceae > Larix > Larix kaempferi. The sequence goes on from BSBM01000841.1 coordinate 11,014,507, forward strand.
TATTCATCAACTGCATCTGTATTTTCACTTTCCATATGTGGAAATTGGAGCCAAAATATTTATCTAATGGCATTTCTATTGCTTTATAGTTAGATCTACTCAAACATCTACTATTTTGCCACAAATTGGTAAATTGTAGTGAGAATCATGCAACAAATACTTAGATCTGCCACTGGGTTTGTCAAGGATGCTGACAACATGACATTTTATCCTAATAAAGCAAACATGCATGCTGAAATTTTGCCATAAGAATCAAAATACAATAATGCATCCTGTTAATTATAGATCTGATCTATTAAAATCACAAGAACCTATATGACATTCTACGGACTGTATGGCCTATGTGATGGCCTGAGTCTAACTTCCATGATTTAGCCTTTGGAGAAGTGGCATCACTTGCATGGGCTTGCTTGGATGTATTTATGGCTTATACCCCATAAGTATTTTGTCTCCCATTTAGCATATTTACTTCTAGCATGAGTTCAAAGTGAATTCCAACTATCTTTAGGATAACACATGCTCTCCAAATGCGATAAAAGTTAAAACCAATCAATTTTTCAATGAATCTTCATATAAGTTGATGTCTTTATTTTAATACAACATGATTCTCCTGGTAGGTCTATCATCCCGTTGTCATGGAAGAAACCAGAAGAAACCAGAATTAGATGTTTGAATTACTCTCCATTTGAAAACTGCACTTGTACAAATTGTGCCAACTGTGAGGAAAAGCACCTTCAATTTTGAATAGCTGCCATGTTGTGTGGAATTCAACATCCCAAGGAAATTTATCTCCAAAGAGGGTGACTTTCCAGGATATGATAATAGGAAGGAGTTGGCCATAGAATTGAGTGACCCAATTAACTTTACATATGTACAAGACCAGAAAAGGGCTTCAGGATTTCAGATCTACCACAAAGGGGACACTTAGGTTGAGATATTACCAAGATCCAAACCCCATGAATGAGGACTTGGAAAAAAAGGGCCAATTTTGGTGACTAGAGGTTTCCAAACACTACATAGTCAGAGGAGTGAGGGAATTTACTTAGATTAACTATCCAATGTTTATTCAATCAACCATTCAAGATCAACTTATGATAGAGAGCCATCTGTAGTCATCGGCTGGTGTGTATTTCCTTTAAGTCTTGGATTTATTACATTTCAATTCCTTCCACCAAGGTTAGCGTATTGCAAGCCTAGCTTAATGAGCAAAGTTCAGGATTAAATCTTTAATTCAATCAAAAACTAACACGCCAAATGAAATTTGCCTTTTTGTTCTGGCCAAAGGAACCCAATCCCAAGTTTAGGTATTGAAGATGTCCCCAATATTGTTGATGCCTCTTCTAAAAATTCTCAAGCCAAGAACTAGGTTGCCTCAACTTGAACCTTTCCTTCATGCATCAAAATAGGAGAGCACCAAGGGGAATCACCATTGAAGGACACACCAAATCTGAAAACGTGTCCCTTTCAACTAAGATAGGGTTTAACCACCTCCCAAGCCTTCTAAATTATTTGAGAAACATAAGTACCTTTCAAATTTATGTACGTTGAAGTGACAATAAGGGTTTGCAAGTTAAGAATGGCCTGGGATTCTTTGCCAAGAGGAGCTCCTAAGCGAATGCAATTCCTCAAAAGCACATTTCAGGTTTCATTTCCTTCCAATGCCTTGATGAACAAAATGGCATAGCGTTCCTAGGCTTGGGCATGTATCTTAATCATCTCATGCCTCCCCAATCACTAAGAGTGCAGCATAAGTTCCAACTGACTAAGTGAAATCATTTGTAGTTTGCTCTCATCCAGATTATCCCAAAGAAATCTATGCAACAATTTCTCAAGTCACTCGTAGGCACTAGAAAATGGGACCCAATACGAAGAGGAGTACTACAGATGAGTGGCTACTAAGACTTTTGTACACATCTGAAATTTGGAAGCCACGACCATGGGCTTCATAAGCCAATTTCTCATCTTCATTTCCACCCTTTGTATAATTATATCCCAGAGGTCCTTAGGAGAGGGTTAAAATGCAAAAGGGATACCAAGAAACTTAAAAATTTGGATAGGTTGAATTCAAGACCATCCCTAGTCAACAAGCAAAGCACGCATGTCATGAAGGCTTTATCTATAACATAGAAGTTTACCCCACTGAATTAAACAACCCAAAGTATCACAGAGTATCTAAAGGCAATCCATAGTGTTCTCGGAGGAATCTTGATCTTCAATAATAGTGAGGAAGGAATCATCTATGAAATTAATGATTAACCTACTGACTAGCCCCCTGTTCTAGAAGATTGATGCCTTTGATAAGGCCTTGGCTAATTCAATGGAAAATGAGATGCTCTAAGTCCTCTGCTACCATCACATAAAGAGTTAGGTCCAACAGACAACCTTTTGAAATGGACCTCAAGAGCCCTACATCCTCTGATACGAAGATGTTGATGGTCAAGCCAGCCATGGACAAGCAAGCCAAGGCTTCTTAAAATAGGGTCTCCATAGCATTGAGGAAATTTTGTCCAAATCCCAACAACTTGAGAATGGCTAGGATGAAGGGACCACTCAACCATGTCACAAGATTTTCAAAGTCGATTTTAGTGAATGTGGGTTTAGGTCAATGCATCTGGCCCACTCCATGCCTTCAGGCACTACTATGATATTGTCCAAAATAAATCACCCCCAATAACAAGTAAATAATGTTCAGTAAAATATGTTTAATACACATAGCCAAGATTTTGTAAGAAACGTTCAACAGGGTAATTAGTCTCTAGGGCTTGCAAATGAACCTGATTATTCCTTCATTTATGCAAACCCCCACCCAAATATTGTTTTCTAATAGCTTCTTTGTGTACCTTGAACTGGTCTAGCACAACCAAATCCCATGTGGCCTTATAAAATCACAGGGAAAGCCATCCAATCCCAATAAATTAATCTTGGCCGTCTCCATCAATGCACCTATCAGTTCATCCAAGATCAACAACTATTCGCACAATCTTTATTGTGCCTAAGTGGTCTTTAGCTAAAATTCACCCATTCAATTAATCCTCGGTGCCCCTTAATTAGGCTTTAATAGTCATTATACGTTCAGTGGTTACATCTAGCCTTAATAAACTTCACTAGACCAACAAATGGCTTATGCAAGGAAGTGACTCTTGACATAAGGTGCCCTATTCTGGACTATATAAAGCTCCTTAACCTAACATAGGCATTATCATCTATATGATATGTAACTTATGGGAGAAATTGGCATGAAAAAGATATTGGGAATAGGTCTGTTTCAGTAACCCATTCTAATAAAATGTTAATTGCATTGACTTATACAATTGGCCATACATTGGTTATTTTTGTAATGTTTATATTTTTGGGAATAGGTCTGTTTCAGTAACCCATTCTAATAAAATGTTAATTACATTGACTTATACAATTGGCCATAGATTGGTTATTTTTGTAATGTTTACCAACAATTTGATATTGGTTTTATCTGGAGGATAATGTATGGACTAAAAGCATAAACAAAAGGTGGCGTAATCACTCTAGAAAATATGTATTACATTTTACAACTGACATGTACCATGATAAATTCAAATGAAGTATCCAAAATCTCAATTTCTTTTATATTCTCAATAACACTAGCATAACTAGACCCTATCTAATCAATGCGATGATGGAATTAGTCCTATATAATTTGATTATTTAAGAGAAGTCGTTTAGCTTGAAGCAATTGAAAAGGAGTTAATTGTGTTCATTATGATTAAAACCTCATATTTTGTCCCATACCCTATATGTAACTTACATTGGTTTAGTTTCAGGAAAAGGAATTAGGAGACGCATTTGTGATTGTAATTTTATTGACCAGTTAGGATAAGTCAAGAGTCAACTGAACCTAGAATTCTCTCATATATTTGAAAATTGCATACATAATATTGGAATACAACATTGATTGTATGATTTGATTTAACAAGATATGAGCATGTAGGTAGCTGATGAGTGATTTTAAGCATGGTTGTCTTTGGAAATATAAATTGGATTTTAAGCATGGTTTTATTTAGATCTTATTGTCTTTTATTATAATTACAAATGATGCAATCTTGGTGTTAATATTTCTCCTTTCCCCAATTCTTAAAGGGTTCTAGCTCAATGGAAGAGCATCTGCCTTACAAGCAAAAGGTTGGTGGTTCGATTCCTCCATGCCCTAATGATATTGCAATATTGGTATTTTTAATAAAATATATTGTATTATGATTTATTATGGCTATAGGGAGGGTTTCAAATCATTTTTGTATGTTTCTACAATGAGGGTTCTAAACTGCCTTCATATGTCACTACGAGGGGGGTTCAAAACTGTCATTGTATGTTACAACAAGGGGGGTTCAAAACCCCCCCTATAGGTTTATATCGGGGGGGTTCATAAACGCCCCCAAAGGTTTGTAAGATGGAGTTTTAGGGGAGGTTTCAAACCACCCTTGTAGGTGTCTATGGGGGGGTTTCAAATTTCCCCTATAGGCATCTACGAGGGGGTTTCCAAACTGCCCCTATAGACATCTACAAGGGGGGTTTCAAACTACCTCTATAGGCCTCTACGAGGGGGGTTCAAAACTGCCCCTATAGGCCTCTACGAGGGGGGTTCTAAACTTCCCTTATAGGCCTCTACAAGGGGGGTTCCAAACGGCTCCTATAGGACTATACAAGGGGGGTTCACAACCGCCCCTATAGGCCTCTACGAGGGGGGTTTGAAACCACCCCTATAGTCCTCTACGAGGGGGGTTCCAAACCGCCCCTGTAGGTTTGTATGAGGGGTCTTATGAGGTTCACAACTGCCCTCGTAGGTCTATATGAAGGGGGTTCAAAACTGCCCCCATAGGTCTCTATGAAGGGGTCTACGAGGGGGGTTTCAAACTGCCTCTGTAGACCTCTACGAGGGGGGTCACAAACCGCCCCCAAAAGTCACTTTTGGGGGAAGTTCCAATATCATCAAAAATTGCCCTTAAAGGGAAAAACTTTTAACATCGGTGCCTTTAGGGGTGGTTTTTCCAAAACCCCCCCCGTAGGTCCCTTTTGGGGGCAGAAGACAACCCCCCCTAAAGGCCAAAAATGTAGTAGTGATAAATCCTCCTGGTTGTCGAGCTCCCATGCCTCCATCTAGCACAAAATACCATCAATCATTCGTAGATCGGCCTGGACCCATAGACTGGACCATACCAGAACTCGTTCCGGACCCTCACAGGACAGCTCATATCTTTGACCCCGCTTCCACTTTATGGGATACTAATCCGGGCCAAGCCCTGGACGATATTCACACCATTCCTATGGATGTGGCACCTGACAGTCATTCATTATTATACCCACACTTATTGTCAAGCAATATGTTCGGCTTAACTATAGGGGACGAACCTCGTGTGAGGGATAACCCAATCTTTTCATTGTCACCACCCGGAACTGGGGGAAGATCTCCTTCACAAGATGGCACCTTTGGTACAGTTGGCCAATATGCACTACCTCACCCTTCTAGTGTCAGTATTGGAAGAACATCCATCCATACCACTAGATCACCTATTTTGACTGGAGATCCGTCTTCGGCCACCATATATACCATTTCCAGAGGAGGACAACCATCTACTAGAACCATCGGTCCTAGTAACCAACCTCCCCCGATTGGACCATCGATCCCATCTGTTGGAGGACAACCATCAGTTGGAACCATTGGTACCAATAACCAACCCCCTCCGTTCGGACCATCCAATCCATCTTCTAGAGGACAATTTCTTGGTGCCACCCCAAGCGAGGCTACTCAACAAACACCTCCATCCTTTGCATCGGCTCAGCAGGGCCCACAAATCACATCTTATGGAGGAATCCCATTTGTTAACACCCCAACCGACACCATTCAACAACCTTCTCCATCAGCATCATCTGCTCATCGGGGCACACACAATTCACCTAGCAACGGACAACCTCATGTTGGTATCCCAACCAGAACCAATTTTAAAATCCCTTGCCAGTCACAATTCCTTCTTGGGGACCCCAAATCCCACAGAGTGGGGTCTATTCTCTATTCAGAAACTAAAATCAAGCTAGGGGGAAACCTAACCAACATCAACCTTTCGTTCCCCCTAACTCGAACCCCGGAATTCCTTATCCCACCGCCACGAATACTCCATGGAACCCACCTCTTCAGCCTCCACCTCTCGATCAAGGTGGAACAAACATTCCATGGACTCCATTCTTTCAGGAACCCCCTAACACTGGTATGGGAAATACTCCACCCAATCAAGGTGTTGGAAACATTCCTGGGACATAAAAATCCCAGGGAACAAGGAGTTGGAACCATCCCTGGGACACAACAACCCTAGGGGACTATACACATTATCCCCACTCAGCAAAACGTTCAACAACCGGTCACCACTGTGATTCTGAATCAGACAGTAAATCCTATGATCCCAAATACACCACCGGTTAACTAGATGGTCTACTATCCTCATAATTTTCAACAGTATCCCATGGGAAACATGTATGGGTACAATACGCAACAGTATGTTGTGTAGGGTCCCACAGGCATCCCTACACCCTACAATTATTACTCATACCCACAGCCTAATCGACAACTTATTTTCTTAGCCACGCTAGAATTTCCTGATTTGTCTAGGCTCATTAATGATCCAATATGGCATGAACCACATTTGCCACCCATCCCGGCCAAACTACCATCGGACATTCCAAAGTTCGATGCCAAGCCCGGGGAAGACCCCAAGAACCACGTTATGACTCTCCATCTCTGGTGTTCATCAAACTCATTAATGGATGACTCCATTCGGTTATGGATCTTCCAGTGTGTTATGTAGAATTTTGTCCTACGGATAAGCCAAAACTCTCTTAACTCTAAAGCAGACTTTAAACTAACTCTAAAGTAAGAAACAAGTCAAAACAAATGCTACCTTGAATCCCTAGATCTAACAAACATCTCAGGATTAAAATCCTAAAGAGAGTAGAAGGAATTTAACTGACCTTCTATCCAGACGCTTGTTTTTGGTATTTGATCCAAGCTCCAAGCCCTCACAAGTGAACCTGTCAAAATGGAACCAAGACACACGAATGTACTATTCTCTAACAACCTGAAACATGAGTTAGGATCTAAATCTATGGAAGATACAAATCATATCATTAAAACAAGATTAACATAAATGATTTGGGAAAACAAGACAAGTTATTCCATTACAACTTGAAGAATACTTACAAAAGGTGCTTGATGCTCAAGCCAATCCTTCAACTCCAAGTGTCTTCTCCTCTAGCTATCTCCACAATGTTGCAAGACCATAAGTTTGGTGCTCTCAAGAGTCCTCCTTTTTTCCAATGGCATACCTCTCTTTTATAGTGAATGGTGAGGTTAACCAACAAGAGAGATGGGTGGATCTAAGGAGAGATAAGTGGATCAGGGTTTCTAATCAAAGGAGATGAGTTGAGATCGAATCAAAGACCCCAATCTTCCATTATCTTCGAAAATCCAAAATCCCACAAGCCAAGGGAAAAAAACTATTAAAAGAGTACCGCGTTTTGCAAAGTCTTCAGAACGCGGCACTGCCGCGCTTTGGGGAAAAAGCAGAATGCGGTAGTGTCTAGTACCGCGTTTTGGGAAACTAGCAAGGCGCGGTAGTGTATGTAAATAAAGCCTAAGGTGGGTCAAAACTTGCCAAGGTGGATTCACTTTCAAGGTTGACTCATCATCTGTCTCTTCTGGATGGTTTAAAACAGTAGGGAAAATGTCATCAACTCGATTTGTGATGGGGATGCGACACTGTGACACATAGAGGTATAACAGATGCCCCCTAAAGTGTGAGGTCAGAAGGGACTGATGGCCGAAAGACTTTACAAATATAATGTGCAGAGATAGCATCGAGGAGAGCGACACTGAGCTGAAATAGAAACAAAATGTTAGATATACCACCGAGGCGGGCATTCCCATGCTCGGAAACAGATGACTCAAAGCATGGCTGCCGACCAATACATTGCAGATCCATGAGTACTGAAATAATGTAAACTGTGGACAGATCATGGATACTATGAACAATCGTAGATCCATGAGACAATAATGACACAGCCGCGACCAATACAATAAGTGGATCTGTGTGACAATACAAGAGACACCTCCATCGCAGCCTGGACGCAGTCAAAATGTAGAGGTGCGTCCAGGGTCTTCTACCCGGTCGCAAAAAGATACGAATCTAACCATGTGATTACAAGGTGTTGAAGTCGAACATGGTAGAAACCATTTGATTACCGGTCAATGATGTGGACCGTTAACAAATGCGAGGGAAATCACCAATGATGACAATGATTCCCAAGGTATCAATAGTACATCTCAACGAAATGAGAATGAATGAGTTGATGTCGAGCATCCGAGAGATTGCTTGATCAGAGGTCAATGATGTGAACCTGCTGTCAAACACGAGGAAACCTGCCATTGAGGTATGCAGGTACCAAGGTACTAATGGTTGATCTCTAAGTCTAATTCCCGGATAGTGATTTGGTGTCGACAGGAATAGACTCGTCGAAGTTGGGCCATGATGATTCCCACATCATCGACACGAAATCGGCACATATGATAGGATGATGAAGAAATGGAGTATGTACTGACACAGCGGAGGTTTGACACAATAAATGACTCGAAACAATGCAACCCTTTGAACATGTAACGGCATGTAACAGGACTTGGCAGCAGGGATTATTGATAAGTAGAGGATAGACACCGGATGAGTGGACTCGTGGCCAGGGAGACGACCCATGATGATGACTATAACCCAATGAAGGATGGATACCCAAATATAGACAAGAGACGGACACATGCCATGTTCAAAGGTAACAACTGACAAGCTGCCATAGATAAACTTGACTTATTCCCCCATATTTCCCCGACATGATGGACGAGTACCTCTTTCTTGTTTTGCGAGCTTGAAGAGGGTAACAGATGCTCGGTGTAGCTCATCCAGTGGATGAGTCCAATCTCACATGTTTTACGAACCTGAGAAAGGAGGGGTTCGTCCCAAAGTGGGTCCTTCGATGTTAATATTTTAACGAGCCCAAGGAAGGAAAACTCGGTAGTTTTTCATATTTAGAGAGCCTAAAAAACTTAAAGGAAGCTCCATAATGTACTTTTTCGTAAAATTTAGTCCCTTGATTCCGAAAAAGTGTAAAACAATTCCCGAGAGAACTCTCCCAGCCGAGATTGACTGAGGTATACCTTTCTCGTAAATAGTCTAGACGGGCCGAAAAAGGGGTAACCTATCACCGAATAGACGACCTTTCAAATACTTTTACAAGTGTGAAAGAGTCAAGATCACTTGGCAATCTTTTCAATTTTAAGGAGTCTGAAAAGAGCTTAACTATGGACTCCTATGGTCTTTTTCGTAATTTTGAATTATTCTTGTCCGAAAAAAGAATAAAATACAACCAAGATAATACTTTCCTCATCGTTTAACGAGCATGAGTAAAGCTGACCGTACTCGACACCGTTTACTTGAGTTTGACAAGCACGACACAAGTGTGAAAGCGCTTGGAATCTTTTTCAAGTTTTAAATCCAGAGCACGAAAAAAATAAAGTGGGCTCAAAATGAAGGTCAAATTACGAATAAACACCGGTGTGAATGCATCTCATTTCTACCGCGGATCCTGTCAATAAATGCTCAAAAACTGGACATTAGCAATGTGGACAAGGGTTTATTTCAATTATTTGAAATAGTAATTAATTAATTAATTAAAAAATGTGGAAAAAATGCTATATAAGGAATGGTAAAAATAGAAATTACTATTCATTTGTGTTTTTTACCCAAAGGAGACATTTTTACCCATTTTGGAGCAAGATTTCAAGGATCCATACCGGGAGTTCTGGGACACCATTTCGACTGCCGTCTGCGCCAGGTAAGAGTGCTTGAGCCCCTCTTTCATTTCATGTAAGAAATTTTTGCTTTCACCAGGAAAAAATTAATTTTTTAGCAAGCCCTTTTGGGCAAGAATCGCCCTCCACACTACCGCGCGGGGTCCCTATCGAAAGACGCGGTACTGTTGAACAGTACCGCGCTATATCCTCAAGATGAGGCGTGGCAGTGTGGACTGCCGCGCGGTAGGGTGTCCTCCAGGCACGGCACGGGCGAATTTCAAGTTCAAAAAATCAAATTTTCTCCAATTTTTTGCTAGAAGTAAGTTGTTAAATAGTTATTAATTGTTTTGTTTGCTCTTTTGCAGGGATTTGCAACTTATTCGGAGCAAAATGGTAAGCTGGAAAGAGAGAGAGCACGAAGCGGATGATTTTGCAGCCGAAAATGACTTACCAACCGTGACCGCATTGCGAGAATGTGGTTTGCTAAAGTTTTTCAAGACCAAAGGGATCCGCCAGCAACCTAAGCTCCTTACTCACCTTATCCAATTGTGGGACCCCGATATTCAAGCCTTCCGAGTGGGAGAGCATGTGATTGAAATCCAACTCGAGGATATTTACTTCCTCACGGGCCTCTCGAAGAGAGGGGCCCGGCCGAACTTTACCGGGTACACTGCTTCAGAATCAAGCACAGATGATTTAATTGCTCGATATTGCCAGGCAGGTTCGAGTAAGAAAAGTGGGAAGGTGGCCATAAAAGAGGTCACAAATCTTCATTTAAAAACCTTGCTATTCACTATCACGCGTGCAGCGGGAAGCGTGAGTCCACATCAGGAATCCCGCACGCAGGTGAATCTCGCAGCAGAGTGCATGGGAGGAACAGTTTTCAATTGGTGTGATGCAGTGTTGTCCAATCTGAAGGAACAGGTGCACAAGTGTAGGACTGGGAAAAACACCCAGTTTGGCTATGGGAGCATCCTGGTCACTTTCTTTTTGGAAAGGGTGCCACTACTACGCCCACAGATATCTATGCCCCCTCGTCCACCTACTGAGCCATGGATGGCTCGATGGAGTGACTATGCTGGACGCCTCGGGGGACCTCAGCGGCTAGCCTTTGGAGAGGACTTCTTCTCTTGGCTAGAGGAGCAGATAGTCATGATTGACGACTATCCCTATTCAGGGGTAGATTTCCGTGAGGATATCGACTTGGCATTGCCGGAGGACGATGATTGGGACAACTCTGGTATGATCTTCATGGATATGTATTTTTTTTCTTTTTGAATATTTAATTTTTATTGATTTTTTTTTTTTTAGAATGTGTAAAAGACGCCTAATATATATTCGCATGCATGTTGCAGACCGTGGACCACAGAGGCCAGCTGGATACTCTCCATTACGTCGTGGCGGTGTGGATTGTCAAGCTGCTCCTGACGAAGAGGAAGATGAAGACGAGGCAGGAGGCGTCCGGGACATTGAGAGGAACCTGCAGGGATTGACCCATGGTATTCCTGCTATGCGGATGGATGATGTCCCTTATCACCTCCAGTGGCATACTGTGGGTGTTCCTGGTCGTATCAGTCGACTTCTTCGCAGGGTAGTTCGAGCTGTGGTGTGTTACCACCAGCAGCGGGAGGAGTCCGATGAGGGACATGATAGGTCTCCTAGGTCTCCATAGATGGTCCTTTGATCTTTTTGTGGCATGTATGGACATGTAGGCTTTGAGGGCCAATTTTTTGTATATGGGATTTGATCCCCAATTTTGTCTTTGACACAAACTTTATGTATTTTTGAAAAAACACTCTTATATACAGTGATATGGACCTATTTATGATCTAAATATTTACAATGACTTGTGCATTTTATTTTTTATGATGTTTTTATGTATGGGAAAGATGCCAATCCAAAATGTAATTAGCCAATGAATCGGCAATACAATTTGTTATCTCCCAAATTGACCACCGTCTTTTTGGGTGATAGAATAGATAAAAAATTTACTTCTGTGAGTCTTGGGTTTCAAAGGCAATTCGAGATCTATCCTCAAGGTTTTTTCATATTGCAAAGGGTAAACACATGTCAGGGTATGTAATCAACCTCAGGATTGAAAGGCAGATTTTCAGCCTTGATATAAGCAGTGCTACAGGTGGCAAAGAGAGTCAGTCTTCCCAGCTTTCAAGCATCTTTTTGAGGCAGCAGTTCTAGGATCGAGTGCCACATCTTCAATGTCAAGTCTATTCCTGAATTTCAGCCAGAATCTCAGTCCAACTCAAAGCAACTCATACTTATGAATCCTATCATGAGTCTCGAGTTTATGATTTGCTCAGCAGTTGTCAATTCTCTGTTTTGACTGTTCGTTCACAGATTGAACCATTAATAAAGACAAGTCAAGTGATAATTCGGAGGAATTTTCTACTGAAATCACGTGATATTGCGGGGCCATTTCGACAGCCTTCCCAAACTCCAAATTCAGATCTGGAAGCACCAATGGATAGCTTATGATCTGTAGATCAAAATCGACTATTCGAACATGCAAAACGGAGATCGGACGGTTGAGAAAATCGATTTTTTCCAAAGGCCGTTTTTTCAGGAATCCTACAGGTTTCGGCAGCTTAGGCGAGCCCCACAGAGCTCATTAGCTGCCGAAAGGTCTGACTTCCGGCGGCTAAGGCACGAAATCAGCAGAAAGCAGCGTTTTGGGTTTTAATTTTTGAAACAGTTACAGCTTTCGGCAGCTTAGACGAGCCTCCAAGAGCTCATTAGCTGCCGAAAAGGCTGACTTTCGGCGGCTAAGACATGAAATCAACAGAAGAGTTAACTGCCGAAAGCCTGTTTTTGCCAATTTTCTCTAACTTCGCCCAGATCTCAGTTTTGTTCGCTGAACTAGCAGAAAGCCGATCAGAATGAATGGATTATAAATTATTTTATCGATATCTCAAGGGTTTTGAGCGAGTTTTGAATCAATTGGGCATTAGCTTTTGAAAGGAGATCTCCATATCAGAATTTACTTGATTTTAGGGATTAGTCCCTATCTTTTTGCTTTTTTCTATCAGTTAGTGTTTTAGTTAATTAAACAGATCCATGTTTTTAGGATCTGGAGAGTGATTTTGTAAAGGCTATAAAGCCTGAAAACTGAGACTGAAAAATGGTTCGAGCTTGGAGAGACTTAGCCATATGTTTTGGATGCTTATTATAATAAAAAATCACAGTTTTCTCTTGTTGTTGTTATCAGATATTTTCATCCATCATTATTCTGCACTCTATTCAAATTAGCTTAGCCTGTGCTCATGATTTGAATTGAGGAACTTCCTACTGCTGTGTGTGACCTGATGTTATGCATGTATTTGGTTGCATAAACCCTGCATGTTAATATATTTGGTTGTCTTAGCAATATTCTACATATCATTCCTGTTATTTATCATCTGATTTACAGTTTCTAAGAGCACTGGTTCATTTGACTATTTGATAAGCAACTTTTCCATCGAGCTATTGTGGTATCCCATCGATCCATTTACTGAAAAGGGTACATAATTTCATAAGTTACCAGGCATACCTAGCTTATAACCCTAGGTAGTTTCCTGGAGAGCTAACACAATTGAATTCTCTCGGTATGTGTTGATATGTGATAAAATCAAATGACCGTTCCAAGAGGTGTACTCTTCGAAATAAACGAAGTAATGTAGGATCGCGAACTGTGTAAACACGGTTTAGATGAAAAACCACGAGTTGGGAGTCTAAAAAGACCGATAAGGAGTCAATCCCGAGTGAAGCAACCTCTGTCAAGAGACCAATGACTGCATGGTACTCCGCGATATTGTTGGTTGCAGGGCCTAAACAATTGGCTCCTGAAGAAATCAACTCGCCAGTGGGGGAATAAATCACCCATGCTGCGGAAGCGAGATTTCGGGTATGCCGGCTTGCACCGTCGGCGAATCCAAAGTAGGCAGACATCTGCGCATAAAGTTACGAGTCAAAGTAAGAGTAGATACATAAGGTCCACGCGCACACTAAAAAGAAAGCAAAAAACAAACTAAGTACATTATGTACAACAAGTAACCCGCGTAGGGTAACCTCACGCGTAGAAACGCTTGAGGTATAGCCCATTGCGGGGCCGTGCCAATGGCGTACCATCACAGTCGACTAGTTCATAGGCTCCTTTTTCTAAGACACGTTTTACAATGAAGGGGCCATACCACATAGATTCAAGTTTACCTTTTCCAAGCTTATCATGCATCTGATCATATGTAAGTACGAGGTCACCCTCATTCAAGATTCGAGGTTGAACAGATTTGTCGTATTGAGCTTTGACGCGTTTTTTGTGAGCTTCATTAGCCAAAGCGGCGTCGCGGCGGGTTTCATCTAGCTTGGCTAGGTATAGAAACCGTTCTTCTTCGGAGGTATTGTGTGGAATTAGCTCTATGGCTATCTTGAGTGATGGAATTTCACATTCAATCGGGAGAATGGCTTCTAGGCTGTACACCAGTTGAAATGGTGCAAACCCAGTAGCACTTTTCACTGAGGTTCGGTATGCCCACAGTGCTGAGAACAGAGCCGAGTGCCAATTGGATTTTTGGGTACCCACAATGCGCTGAATCATTCGTTTCAGGACTTTATTAATGGCTTCAACTTGGCCATTATCTTGTGGGTAATACGGGGTTGAGTTTTCGTGGCGAAAACCCAGTTTGGCACTTAGTTCTTCGATCATATGGTTCCTGAAATGGGAACCATGATCGGTCACAATAGACTGTGGGACACCGAATCTAGCTATGATATGATTGAATATGAACTGCGCTGCTGTTTTTCCGTCTTCAGCATATGTAGGCATCGCTTCAGCCCATTTTGTAAAATAGTCGACAGCTACTATGACATAGCTATGCCCCCCAGCTGAAGTGGGCTTACAGTGCATAAAATCGATGCCCCATTTGGAAAAGGGGCCGACGGCAATGACAGGATGGAGTGGAGCAGGATGCGAGCGTGCTTTGCTATGAAAGAATTGACATGGTGGACACTTCTTGACTGTTTCAATGCAGTCTTTGAAAATTGAGGGCCAGAAGTATCCTGCTCGCAGTATTTTCTGGGCCGTAGCCATCCCAGATATATGACCACCACATGCTCCAGCGTGGCAGTCATTGAGAACGCGTTCCGCCTCATCTAAGGTCAAACAACGTCGAAGGACGGTGTCGACACCACGTCGATATAGAGTATCGTTCACTATAAGGTAGTATTTTGCGTGATGTCTGATACGTCGTCGTTCATCGCGGGTGAGATCGGGACGGAAGCGTTGGGTTTGGAGATATAAGAGAATATCCCCATACCATGGATCAGACGTGCTAATGAGGAACAATGATTCATCGGGGAGAGAATCAATGGGCTCGGATTGCTCAGTAGCATGGGGCAGGTTACAAATTAACTCAGCAAAGACCAGAGATTTCTTAGACTTGGCTTTGACAAATTCCAAGTCAAACTCTTGGAGGATGACAATCCAACGGGAGTACTTGCCCCCAAGCACTTGTCGTGTGAGGATATAGTACATAGGATTGAAATCGGCGATGACGGTGGTCCGGCGGAGTAAGATGTAATGACGGAATCTATGGACAGCAAATACTGTTGCCAGAGCCAGTTTTTCAACATGTGAGTAGCGAGTTTCAGAGTCAAGAAGACTCTTGCTGAGATAGTACACCACATGTTCTATGCCGTTGTGGTATTCCTGGACTAACACCATACCAATGGTGGAAATCGAGGCTGCGAGATAAAGGATATAGTCATGTGTGTAATTGGGGGGTTGAATCACAGGATCTTTGGTTAAGGCTGCCTTTAAATTGTCAAAGGAGTGTTGGGCTTCGTCATCCCATATGAAGGGAACATTCTTCTTGAGAAACCGCATGTAGCCTTTTGTTATCTCGGACAGATTGCAGATAAAACGGCGTAGAAAGTTTGCATGCCCTTGCAAACATTGAAGTTCTGGGATATTGGTAGGTGAAGGCAGGGCTATGATAGCTGCTACCTTTGCGGGATCTAGACGTATCCCGTCTTTGGAGACTATGAAGCCCAACAGTTTTCCGGCTTCTACACAGAAGACACACTTATGCGGATTCAAACGTATATTGTAGCGCCGGCACCTTTCGAAAATGGCACTCAAGTGATCTGGATGTTCTTCCCGAGTTCAAGAATGAGCGGGAAGGTCATCAAGATATGGCTCTACGATATGTTTGATGTCGTGGAATGCGTAGGAAATCGCCCGTTGGAAAGTTGCCCCGGCATTTTTCAGGCCAAAAGGTAACTTTCGATATGCAAAGATCCCCCAAGGGCAGATAAAGGCCGTTTTGTGCTGGTCGGATGGGAGGATATCGATCTGATTATAGCCAGAGAAACCATCCATAAATGAAAAGATAACACTTCCGGCACAATTATCGATGATCTGGTCGATAAACGGAGTTGGGTAGTTGTCCTTGGGACAAGCTTTGTTCAAATCACGGTAATCAACACAGACTCTAATCGTTCCCTGTTTCTTGTCTACGGGAACGATGTTGGATACCCATTCTGTCAATGGGACAGGATAGATAAAACCAGCACGCAGAAGTTTTTCAACTTCTGCTTTAATGGCGGCTGCCTTACGAGGATGAACGGGTCGAAGCTTTTGCCGAACAGGTCAGGCGCAAGGGAAAGTTGGAATTTCGTGGACCACAATCGACGGGTCAATCCCTGGCATCTCTTCATAACTCCAAGCAAAAACATCGCGGAAAGTTTTAAAGTAGGCATTATAGAACTCCGTTTCGAGAGGAGTACATGTTTTGCCAATGTGTACGTTTTCCACGATACCAGGCTTTACCGAAATATCGATGGGAGTGGTTTCCATAAGGTTGGCCAAGTTGCCTTCGGAGAATACTTCGTCTAGGGAAGTAGGGAACTTGGTTTGAACCATCCCAAGTGAAGCACTGGATTTGGTGTCAGGCTCAAGTGACTGAATGGTGGGGAATGAAGATCGATGATGAAAATCTCCCCATGGTGGCTCATCACCGCACATAACCTCTATGATTGATTCGTCAGTGGGAAAAATCAAGTTGAGAGGATCAAACAATGGTGGGTGTGTATGAGTTTCAGTCGAGAGCTGTGCCACTGTGTGATCAGTAGAACAGTCGACCCAATCCGTGGCTGATTGGATCGCGTGATATGCTGCAAGGTTTCTGTTCAAAGGCATGGAATTGCCATAGCCTTGGATCTGAGTAGGACTCGAAATCACTCATGAATCATCGGAAGGGGTGACATGCGATGAAATCATGTTGACTGGTTGAAGATGGGTTCCCAGCTCTGGAAAAACTCCAATGAGGGATGAATCCTTCATGAGACCAACACCTATGTCTTGGAACCGGTACCGAGGTTGATCCAATAACGGGATGGTATTGGTGGAGTTTGGATGGGAGTCTGGGATACAGTAATCCAATTGATCAATAGTGACAATTTTCCCTTCATGAGGAAATTGTACAATCCGTAAGACTGTAGATGCTATGGCGGTCATGGCATAGAACCAGTTCCGACCAAGTGGGAGATTGTAATCCAAAGGTGCATCTACGACTTCGATGTGTACGGATACTGTTTTGCCCCCCAGTTCAACACCGATTGAGGGAATGAGTCCGTATGGTTGAAAACCATGTCCATCAAACGCCCTAAGAGTAGTAGGGGAAGTTGTGACCTTGGGTGAGCCTAAGGCTCTCCAGCAGTTCAAAGACATAATCGACGTGGAAGCACCCTCATCTAACACAGTGCGGTGGATAACATTTCCACGGATTTTCGTATGCACCTGGAAGGCTAACTGGTGAGAAAGCCTAGGTTTGGCGTGCTCCAAGTTAAACACGATGGATTTTGAAGTATCTGGGTCCAGTGCCCCCAGTGTTGAAAGTAGGGTTCTACGTTGCGTGGAGCAGTGTTGGAGAACCTCGAGAGTTGACATAGCGTAAGGTGCTTGAGCCAAATCCTCAACAATGTTGTAGTTTTGGGCAGCTCGCGCATTCGGATTGAATGTCGCCTTTCGTATGCTGCCCTTGGGTGGGCGTAGCACTGTGTCCATAAGTGGTCTCTCGATATGGAGATGACCGTTAGGGGGGGGAATAGGAATCGGATCTTCAACAGGAGATTTGCCTTTGGCTGTCTCCGATTGTTTGTTTGAACTTGGAGGATTGTCATACATCTTTGAACGAGTGGTGATATTAATCTCCTCATTACTTGTCATTAGGATTTCGCGGTTTGTGGACGTCTCTCCACGGGAAGGATTGGTCGGGTTGCCCCCTTGTGGGGATTCTTGGGCAACCATTTGCTGTTGCTGTTGGGGGAAAGGGTCAGTTAGCACTGCCGGGCGAGAGGATCCTTTAACGAACTTGTGGACCTCGTCCTTGTAGGGACAGTCACGCGTATAATGATCATCTTGACAAATCAAGCAGGGAAACTTAGCTTTTCGACGTGGTTTCTAGTCATTCTGGGTAGGTTGTGGCTTGGGGTTCTCCTGCTGATTCTTCTTGGGTTACCACGATTGTTTTTCTTCTTTCCTCTGGATGGTTGTGACGTAGATTGGACTGCATTCACTTCGGAGGAGACAGCAGGAGAGGTGGAAGCTTTTGAAGCGGCCTGGGTAAAAGCGGGGGAAGCAGAAGCTTGTTGCCCCGTTGAGTTGGTAGCAGGCTGAGCCTTGACTGAACCAACGATACCATCGATGGGTAGTTCAGTGGTAGGCTTTGTAGGATCAGTGTGAACGCGGGAGGCATGTGGAAGAAGTTCATGTAAAGTACCGGATTGAGTATATACCAAATCCATGTATTGTGCTGCCGAGATGGCTTGTTCTTCTGTAACCGGTCCGCGCATAGCAATGTCTCTGGCTATGGGAGGAAAAAAGGATTTTGTAAACCAATCAACAAGTAGCTGATCCGGAATAGGTGCCTTTCTTAGCCTACGGCGTCTTCGCCACTCGTGGATGTGATCCGAAATATGTGTAGAAGTGGTTTGACGTAGTGAAGTTAGCAGTTCTGTTCCAGTCTTATATCGGATGGGAGCTGGAAATGTGTCAGAAACTGCATGGCCAAAGTGTTGAAATCACGAAAAGAGTGTTGTGGCAGCTCGATATACCATTTTGCTGCCGTTCCGGTGAGCGTGCGTTGGAAGAGCCGAAGTCGGATGGAATCATCCATCAAGGAGTTGGATGAACACCAAAGATGGAAGGTCATCACGTGGTTCTTGGGGTCTTCCCCGGGTTTGGCATCGAACTTAGGAATGTCCGATGGTAGTTTGGCTGGGATAGGTGGCCAGTGAGGTTTGTGCCATATAGGATCGTTGATAAGCCTCGACAAATCAGGTAGATCAAGTGTGGCCAAAAAGGGAAGTTGACGGTTGGTCTGCGGGAATGAGTAATAACCATGTGGTGCCGAGAACCCTGGAGGGCCCTGCATAGCATACTGCTGTGTGTTATACCCATATGAGTTTCCCGCGGGATACTGCTGGAAATTCTGTGGATGGTAAGCCATCTAGTTAACCGGTTGATTGTAGGCAACCGGTTGGTGAGTGTTCTGCTGAGTGGGTATAGTACCCTGAGGCTGTTGATACCCAGGAATGGTTGCTGTTCCTTGTTGGGGAAAAGTTCCTTGGAATTGTTGTGTTCCAGGGATGTTACCACCATACTGTGCAAGTGGAGGATTTCCCATAGCAGGGTTGGGGGGTGGCTGCGACGGTGGTGTCCATGGAAGGCTCGTTCCTGCTTGAGGAGCGAGTGGAAATTGAAGTGATGGGTTCCATGGAGATGTGGCAGCTGAAGGGTAAGGGAAACCAGAATTCAAGTTGGGGGAAATCTGAGATTGCCCCCCAGCTTGGTTCCAGTTTCCAAAAAGTGAGTACCCCCCACTCTGTGGGATTTGATGATCCCAAGAAGGAAGCATGCCTGACAGGGGTTGTTGAGAGTAAGGCCCGGTTGGGACACCGAAATAAAGCTGCCCACTACCAGGTGGATTGTACATACCGAACTGAGTAGACGCTTCTGGTTGGGAAGCTTGTTGGATCGAGCCAATAGGTTGTCCGCTAACAGTTAGGTTGGATGGCCCTGTATGAGGAGGCTGTTGACTGGGAAGTGGGTTCCTAGCGAAAGGTTGTCCTCCAACTGGTTGGGTTGATGGCCCACCAGTTGGAGGTTGTTGACTTGGAACAGGGTTCCCAACAAAAGGTTGTCCACCAACTGGTTGGGTTGATGTCCCACCAGGGGGGATTTGGTAGCTAGGGTTGGGGACCACTGTAGTCGGTTGTCCACCTCCTGAGATAGTGTAAATGGTGGCTGAGGTTGATCCTCCGGTCCAACCAGAAGATCCAGCAGTGTGACTAAGCGTTCTTCCGCCGCTGGTCAAATATGATAACGTGGATTGGCCAACGGCACCAAAAGTACCTATTTGCGGAGGGGGTCGTCCATATCGAACAGGTGAGGACGGGGAAAAAACTGGGTTGTCCCTCATAGAATGTGCACCAAATATAGGTGATGATAACAAATGCGGGGAATTTAGCCCAGGGGTATTAGCATCGTCCATGACATGTTCAATGGTAGGAGGACCCTCGAAAACTGGGTCCGAGTTCATGTCCTGGAAAAGGTTTTGGGGATCCGGCAGGAAGCTAGGTATGGTAACGTCTGAAGGTCCTGCGCCGTCTGCAAAGGAGTGTCGAAACTCTGTGCTAGACGGGATATTGGGATCCCTATAGTCCGAAGGACGTGTGTCAGGGGGATATCTAGAGACTGACGAGAGCATGTTCTCTGTGCTACGTCTAAACCGTGCCGATGCTAACGGAGAGTTCGCTAGACTAACCATACTAGACTGGATGGAAGCCATGATTTCATGTCCCGGAGGGAGGTTGGGTAGAGCTGTAGTACGAGGTACGTTTCTAGAAGAACTTGTCTCCTGAGGATGAACACTGGGTGACGTAGTGATAACAGGTGGAAGATCCGCCTGGGAAGTGATGAAACCATAATCAGGTTCAAAGGGTGTGTCAGGTAGACGAGTATCTTCAACGATTTCAACGTATCCTCCTGGGACTGAAATTAGGCCAGGTATGTCCTGGTCGGACCCTTCTGTGGTGCCAAGAGATCCGTCTATATCATCGTGGAAAGTATCTGGTGGACGGGAAGTGTTGGCATCTGGTAGAAGGATGACCTCTGGTCTAGTACTCTGGGTTGTACTAGGTTCAGTTGCGGTAACTGTGTCCACTGGAACAGATAAATCTGGAATGACAGTGGGTGAGGTGACAGTGGAAGTCTGAGACGTGCTAGTGGTTGCAGAAGCTGCAATAGATCCTGAGACTATGCTGTGTGTGGCAGTTACGGGCGTAACTGAAGATGTTGTACGTATTGGCGGTGGAATGTTGCCTCGACCAGCACTGCGGCCAGGAGGAGCAGAAATGCGTGATGCAGGTGGACCAGTAGTCCGTGGCGGTGGTGGTGGTGGAGGGATTTGGCCCTGTTGTCTTCGTGATCTTCGTGGTAGATCTGACATGATGAAAGGAAAATGAAAATCGGGGGCAGTATCGTGAAAAAAGAACTCAAAAACTCTAATGAAACCGAGTGTGCAGAAGAGGAGCTAGAAAAAGCAAGGCTCACAGGCCAAAAAAGCTAGCTCTAAAATCTATACTGAGACCGGTGTCTCAATAAGCGAGCTGATCAACAAAAATGGCCAGAATGCCAACAAGCATTCCCTATAAAGAAAAAATGACCCTCTACAAAGATGAGATAGCAAGCAAACTCCTAACTAAGAGCTGGAGACCTCAGCAGGCTGTATCCTTCGCAAGGTGATGAAATCCAAGTCGAACAATACAACATGAGAGACCAATATAAGAAGGATATCCCTCTACCGAAAGGGATCTTGGGTAAAAGAGCCCTAGTAGAATAGATACTAAGCCACCTCGTTCATGACACGTCGGAAAAGGTTTTGGGCACTTCATCCTTCCGAAGAAGACAGCGATCGATGTTGCCTTAGGGCTAAGTGGAGTGCGGTATTCCACAGAGTCCATCCGGTTCTCAATCTCGCGGCCGTTTAACCCCTGAAAGTTGGAAACAGTCAGGAGGCCCCTCCACAAACTGGCTGTGACCGTGTCAATAAGTACTAGAGGATTTTAGTTCCCTAAAGACAACGACTATGTCTCAGATGAAAATGACAAGGGGGAATTATTTTGATGCCTATCCCCGGTGTCCTACCTAACTACCAAATTCTTTTGATTTCCTCAAGTGAGGTTAAAGTTGGTTTAATTAGGGTGATTAATTTTAGTGGCTGTCTTTACTCAATCGGGTAGTGGACGTGAAACTTGATGGTGTTATGATGACTCAAACCATGCAAATGAGAATGAATCAGAAATAAGCCTTTGTCTTCGATGAAATCTAGCTAAGGTAAAGATAGAGGTTCTTCGATCAAATATGCATAACAATTTTCACAAGCAATCAAAGTAAAAGATTTTTCTTTTCTTTTCGATTTATAAACAAAGCCAAACTGAAGTAAACACTCTTTTCAATGCACTGATTTTACAATCTACAATGCTTCTATAATGAGAATTTCTATGGCAAAATCAATGGTTCATTTCCCTATGCAAAATACTACTAGACTTTTTCAATTTAAACAACAAAATTGCTCTCAACCAATGATCTTTGTAATTTACTGAAAATGATAATGACAATATGACTGTAAAAACTACAGTATTCAGTAACAGAGAACAGTGGTGTTGAGTTGGTTGTGGGGAAAAAATCAAGTCAATGCAATCAAACTGAAAAATGACCAATATGTCAAAAGTGCCACTTAATTCAATCAACAATCAAGCTCACAAACTTGGTAATAAGCACACCATACAGACTGGAATTTAACCAGGATGCTAACAGGCAATAGTAAAGACTATCTAAGGCAGAGAGAAACTCAGGAAACCAAGCAAAAATAAAAAAAATTTAAACACTTGCAGACACTACCGCGGGTGATAGTCTGGCTGAAGCGCGGCACTGTGACAGTACCGCTCTGGTACTAATGCAGAGGACGCGGTACTACCGTGCTAGAAGCAGTTATGAGGGCGCGGTACTGTGGCAAGGGAAAGAAGAAGCGCAACTTGAGAAGAAAAAGTAAGATTTTCAGGGTTGTTGCTAACCCATGGGACTCAGTAATTAAACAGGGAGATAGATACTGCGAGGAGAGGTGAATAAGGGTCAAAAAGGACCAAGATTCAAACTGGTTTGAAGTGCAACAAAAACTCACAATTCAAAGATAAATGACTGTGAATTGAATCAATCAAGCAGTAATCAAAACCCAGCGGAGTCGCCATTCTTGTTATGTAGAATTTTGTCCTACGGATAAGCCAAAACTCTCTTAACTCTAAAGCAGACTTTAAACTAACTCTAAAGTAAGAAACAAGTCAAAACAAATGCTACCTTGAATCCCTAGATCTAACAAACATCTCAGGATTAAAATGCTAAAGAGAGTAGAAGGAATTTAAGTGACCTTCTATCCAGACGCTTGTTTTTGGTATTTGCTCCAAGCTCCAAGCCCTCACAAGTGAACCTGTCAAAATGGAACCAAGACACACGAATGTACTATTCTCTAACAACCTGAAACATGAGTTAGGATCTAAATCTATGGAAGATACAAATCATATCATTAAAACAAGATTAACACAAATGATTTGGGAAAACAAGACAAGTTATTCCATTACAACTTGAAGAATACTTACAAAAGGTGCTTGATGCTCAAGCCAATCCTTCAACTCCAAGTGTCTTCTCCTCTATCTATCTCCACAATGCTGCAAGACCATAAGTTTGGTGCTCTCAAGAGTCCTCCTTTTTTCCAATGGCATACCTCTCTTTTATAGTGAATGGTGAGGTTAACCAACAAGAGAGATGGGTGGATCTAAGGAGAGATAAGTGGATCAGGGTTTCTAATCGAAGGAGATGAGTTGAGATCGAATCAAAGACCCCAATCTTCCATTATCTTCGAAAATCCAAAATCCCACAAGCCAAGGGAAAAAAACTATTAAAAGAGTACCGCGTTTTGCAAAGTCTTCAGAACGCGGCACTGCCGCGCTTTGGGGAAAAAACAGAACGCGGTAGTGTCTAGTACCGCGTTTTGGGAAACTAGCAAGGCGCGGTAGTGTATGTAAATAAAGCCTAAGGTGGGTCAAAACTTGCCAAGGTGGATTCACTTTCAAGGTTGACTCATCATCTGTCTCTTCTGGATGGTTTAAAACAGTAGGGAAAATGTCGTCAACTCGATTTGTGATGGGGATGCGACACTTTGAAACATAGAGGTATAACACAGTGCACGCTTACTGGTACGGTAGCAAAACGGTATATCGAGCTACCACAACACTACTTTCACAACTTCAATACCTTGGCCATGCAGTTTTTGACACATTTGCAGCTCCCCATCCGATACGAGACTGGTACAAACCTGTTGAATTTGTTGCACCAAACCACTTCCATGCATATATCTAATCATATTGATGAGTGGCGTCGATGCCGAAGGTTAATCAAGGTACCCATCCTGGACAATTACTTATTGATTGGTTCACTAAGTCATTTCTGCCTCTCATCGCCAGGGATATTTCCATGGGCAGACCTGTCACGGAGGAACAAGCGATTTTTGGTGCTCAGTAAATGGATTTGGTATATACCCAATCCATGACTTTATATGAGCTTATTCCTCACGCCTCCCACACCACCATTAATCCAACCAAGCCTTCCTCTGAACCCCCCATTGACGGTATCATTGGTTCAGTTAAGGTCCATCCTGCAACCAAATCAAGTGGGAAACAAACTACCACTGCCTCCTCTCCAACTCAGGCTACACCCAAGGATTCTACTTCTCCTGCTTTGTCCTCCAAGGTGAATGTTGTTCAGTCCTCATCACAACTATACGGAGGAAAAAAGAAGAATAATAGAGGAAAATCCAAGAAAACTTACAGCCAGCAGGAAAATCCCAAGCCGCAACAAACCAACAATGATCCTAAACCACATCGAAAAGCGAAGTTTCTTTGCCTTATTTTACAGAAAGACCACTATACACGAGACTATCCTTACAAGGATGAAGTCAATAAATTTGTTAAAGGATCTTCCCACCTGATAGTGCTAATCGATCCTTTCCCCCATCAGCAGCAACAAATGGTTACTCACGATTCCCCACAAAGGGGAAATCCAAACAACTCACCCCGTGGAGAAACATCCGCAAACCATGATATTCTGATGATGAGTAACGAGGAAATACACATATCCACTTGAGCAAGGATGTACAATGCCCCTCCAAGTTCAAACAAAATAGAGACAACCCATGGAAAGACTCCTTCTGAAGATCCTCCTATCACACTCCCCCCAGTGGTCATCTCCATACTAAGAAACCTGTCACTGACACGGTGCTACGCCCACCCAAGGGTACCATCTGAAAGGTGACATTTAATCCTAACGCGCGAGCTTCCAAAAATTACAATATTGTTGAGGACCTAGCTCAAGCACCATGTGCAATGTCGACTCTTGATATTCTACAACACTGTCCCATATAACGCAAAACCTTACTTTCAGTACTCAGGGTGGTGGATCGGGATACTTCTAACATGATTATGTTTAACTTGGAGTATTGTAAGCATAGGCTTTCCCACCAGTTAGCCTTCCAAATCCAAACGAAGATCCATGGGAACAACAATCATCACACTATTCTAGATGAGGGTGCTTCCACGTTGATCATGTGCTTGACTTGTTGGAGAGCCATAGGCTCATCTGAGGTTACACCTTCTCCTACTACTCTTAAATCATTTAACGGACATGGTTTTCAACCATATGAACCCATCCTTGCACTTGATGTTGAACTAGGGGGCAAGATAGTATCCATACACGTCAAAGTCATAGATGCACCATTATACTATAATCTTCTACTCGCCCGGAACTGGTTCTATGCCATTATCATTGTCGCATCCTCCGTCTTTCAACTAGTACAATGTCCTCGTCAAGGGAAAATTGTTACTATAGATCAGTTGGATTTTTGTACTCCGGACATTCATTCGAACTCCATCCACAATGTCTGGTTGCTAGGTCAATCCTAGCAACGTTTTGAAGATGTTGGCGTTGGTCTTATGAAGGACTCCTCCCTCATTGGGGTATTTCCGGAACTTAGAACCCCTATCTTTGCCATAAATATGATATCGTCGAGTGTTATTCCATCCAATGAACCTACTGATTCTTGGGTGATACCGAGTCCTACAGAGCTTGAAACCTATGGCAGTTCCATGCCATTGAACAGGAACCTCGCGACTTACCAGGAGATCTAGTCCACCACAGATTGGGTCAATTCTGCTACACATCACGCAGTGGTGCAACTCTCATCTGAGGCTGGTCCATCATCGCCATTTATTGATCCTCTCACAGATGTTTTTCCTTCTGACGAGTTGATTATGGAGGTCATGTGTGTCGATGAGCCACCTTGGGAAGATTACCATCATCGGTCTTCTTTTCCAACTATCTGGGAGATCGAGCAAGATACCAAATCCAGTTGTTCACTTGAAGTTGTCAAAACCAAGTTTCCCACTTCATTCGACAATATATTCTCTGAAGGAAATTTGGCCAACATCATGGAAACCACTCCTATTAACATTTCGGTGAAACCTAGTGTCATGGAAAATATTCACATAGGCAAGACATGCACTCACACTGAGATGGAGTTCTATACTGCCTTATTCAAAGAATTCTTCGACGTATTTTCTTGGAGTTATGACGAGATGCCAGGAATAGAACCATCAATCATGGTCCACGAAATCCAAACCTTTCCTAGTGCCCGACCAGTTTGGCAGAAACTCTGGCCCATTCATCCCTACAAAGCAGTGGCTATCAAGGTAGAAATTGAAAAAATTCTGCATGTTGGTTTTATCTATCCTATCTCGTTAACAGACCGGGTGTCTAACATTGTTCCCATGGAAAAGAAATAGGGTATGATTAGGGTCTGTGTCAATTACCGATAACTGTGCTGGAAGTGTCATCTTCTTGTTCATGGATGGCTTCTCTGGCTATAATCAGATAGAGATACTCCCTGCAGACCAGCATAAGACAGCCTTCATTTTTCCATGGGGGACTTTTTCATACCGCAAGCTACCCTTTGGCCTTCAGAAGGTCAGGGAAACTTTCCAATGGGAAATGTCATACTCATTTCACAACATTAAACATATTGTGGAACTGTATCTTGATGACCTTCCCGCCCATTCTCAGGCTCGGGATGATCATCCAGACCATTTGAGCGCCATCTGTTCAAGGTGCTGCCACTACAATATTCGTTTAAATCCACGCAAATGCATCTTTTGTGTTGAATCCGGAAAACTATTGGGATTCATTATCTCCAAGGACAGCATACTCCTAGACCCAACGAAGGTAGAAGCCATTCTAGCTCTGCCTTCACCCACTAACATACCAACACTCCAAAGTTTGCAAGGGCATGCAAAATTTCTACGTCGTTTCGTTTGCAATTTTGCTGAGATCACAAAGGGATACATGAGGCTTCTGAAAAAGGACATCCCTTTCATCTGGGACAACGAATCCCAACTATCCTTTGACAATCTGAAGGAATCCCTCACTAAGGATCCCGTAATTCAACCCCCCAACTACACAGGGGATTACATATTGTATCTCGCAGCTTCCACTTCCATCATTGGCATGGTGTTAGTCCAGGAAGATGCCGATGACATAGAACAAGTGGTTTATTATCTCAGTAAGAGTCTTCTCAACTCTGAAACCCACTACTCGCATGTTGAAAAGCTAGCTCTGGCCACAGGTTTTGTTGTCTAGAGGTTTTTCCATTACATTCTACTGTTGATGTATATGTAACTTCGGAATGTATTTCACATATATGTATATTGTATTCCTATAGAGATGTTATTATTCCTCTATACGGAAGTGTCGTCATTTATATTGTAAGTGTCGTAACTTATACTTGATGGGTTATTAGACCATCTTGTTGGGGTCGGCCCTGTATAAGTCATGTGGGTCAAAGGGTTATTAGACCACCCTATTGGGGGTCAGCCATGTGGGTCAAAGGGTTATTGGACCACCCTATTAGGGATCGACCCAGTCAGCATTATGTTATGTGGTTAAGTCAAGGCCGACCTAGTAAAGGTTATTAGGCAAGTCAAGTCAAGTATAAATAGAGTGCGGGAGGCACTCTATTTGATAATTCTATTCTCTCACACAGTCTTTGGAGAGTGGTGAACTTGTGGAGGAGGAGAAGCTGCTGCTAGGAGATGTCTATCTCTTATGCTTGGGTTGTATCATTGCTCTATCTATCTCTGAGGAAGTTATTGGGGTTTTTCACCTTTATGGTTTTCCCCAAGTAAACTCTGTGTCTCTTGTGTGCTTGCATTATTGTGTCCATGATTGATATGCTGTAGATATGTTGTACATGTTGTTCTCTCAATTAATATCCTAGATCATATTGAAGTAAATTCTGAAAAACTAACATGGTGTCAGAGCTAGCCTGAAAGAAGGCATGGTATAGCATGTATGACACTTGTTGCACTTGCGATGCTAGGGCTTGATATAGCAAAAAATAGTCATCATATAAATTTCACTATAAATCCATTTTGGAAATGTTTTTGGATCTGAAACGTTTACAGGTCGAAGATCAGATCCACATGTACCTTGTGTCCAAAGTAAAACTTCTAATTCGTTGTACTTTGTGTTTTATGATCTGTACAATCTAGGGTTTCTGCCTCTTCCAGATCTGAGTCATAAACAGGTGACCTAGGTAAAAAGGTCATAACTTGGGATAGGAAGCTCCAAATGAAATTTAGTAAAATGTGACAGGTAGCGCACAGAATGTATGTTCCCAGGTAACTTTTTCAGAGGCTGAAACTGAACGAGTGACACGTGGCATGCCGTACAAGTTCGCTCTCCTGTTTTATCCCATAAACAGGTCACGTTGCGACACTTGGAATAACTCTCTCTTAGTGATTCCAATTGAGGTAATACCCGAGGGGTTGGAAATATGACAAGTCGGGCTACCATAGGTAGAAGTTTCAGACCCTATGGATTCATAATTTTGGAGTTACACTAGAAACAATCAGGTGCATATTTCTGTCAAAACATAATTGGATTTTGAGCACCTTAATTCATGGCTCCGGGACTTAGGGTTTCAGAGAAAGTTGGAATTTTTGTAATCAGAGACCACAGATGAATGCTACTCATCAAAATCTAAATTTAGAGACCAAGATCAGATTTTTTGGTTAGGAAGAAGTCTGGGCTTGATCAGACCCTAGTTCGGGACTTTCATCAGAAAAGTGGAAAATTAGGGCTTCTTCAAAAATGGAAATTTTTTAAATCTGTGACCACAGCTAGAAGCTCCTCAGAAAAATAGAATCTTAGAGATTTGGATCAAACCTTTTGATTGGGAAGAAGAATGGGCTTTATCAAACCCTAGTTCAGGGTCATGTCCAGTGAATCCAAAATTTTCAAAGGAAAATTTGAGGGGTGAAACTTTGTAGTTTTCAAATTTTAAGTATACCGGGATGATCAGCTCACCAAGGCGCATATTTCTATCCTTTCAGAAGTTTGAAATTCAAAGTTTGAATTTTTAGGGTTTCCCTAACAAATCCTAATCCAGCTCCAGATCCAACTTCTACAAATCAAGTGGATTGGGTTAATCCTAGAAGAGAATGGATTACTGCCGAGTTCGAGATGAAGGACTTGGGGATGATGCACTATTTTCTAGGCATAGAGGTGTGGCAGAGTACAGAAGGAATCTTCCTTGGACAAGGGAAGTATGCAGTAGAGATCCTGAAGAGGTTCGGGATGTTGGACTATAAGGCCATGGCCACACCTATGGCATCGAACCTGAAGCTTCTGTGTGATGCTTCATCTGATTCGGTTGATGTCATGATGTATCCTCAGATGATTGGGTCCTTGATGTACCTAATGAACACGAGACCATATATTTGCTTTGTAGTGAACACATTGAGCCAGTTCCTGACGGATCTGAGGAGTGTTCACCTAGTTGTTGTAAAGCATATTCTGATATTGGGAAGGTAGTGTTGTAGATAGGAAGAGCACTTCTGGGTGCTACTTCAGTATGGGATCAGGTGTGATCTCTTGGTTTAGCAGGAAGTAGTCCTGCGTAGCACTGAGTATAGTTGAAGCAGAGTATGTTGCAGCTTGTTCAGCTAGTTGTGAAGCAGTATGGATTCAGAAGCTATTGTCTAAGTTATTTGATCTCCCGCTGGAGGCTACTGGTATCTTTTGTGACAACCAAAGTTGTGTGAAGCTGTCTAAGAACCCGATGTTCCACGACAAGTCGAAACACATAGAGATCAAATATCACTATATCAGGGATATGGTACAGAGAGGAGCAATGAAGCTTCTGTATGTTGCAATGGATGAGCAGATTGCAGATGTGCTTACGAAGCCACTAACCAGAGTGAAGTTCGAGTACTTCATAGAGAGGCTTGGTGTTCTTCAAATCGATGACACTTCGAGGAAGAAGTGATGAAGACATTTGCTGAAGCCATTCCAAGCATGTTGGAAGGAGGATCCTTCACATGGCTGTGGATGTAAGTGTTCGATGATGAGCATCAGGACGATGCTCCATTTACTGCTCTATATATGTATATGCATCATGTTGGATGCTGGATATGATCAGTTGGATCATTTAAGTATGTATGCATCATGTTGGATGCTGGATATGATCAGTTGGATCATTTGTGTATGTATGCATCATGTTGAATGCTGGATATGATCAGTTGGATCATTTATGTATATATGCATCATGTTGGATGATGGATATGATCAGTTGGATCATTTATGTATGTATGCATCATGTTGCATGCTGGATATGATCAGTTGGATCATGTATATGTATTTGTATATGTATCAGGTGGATACATTGTATGATCAGGTAGATCATGTATGATGATATGTATCAGGAAGATACTGTGTATGCATCAGGTGGATGCATTGTATGATCAGGATGATCATGGATGATGAGCTTCAGGATGTTTCTCTAGATGACATGCGTCGGGATGATGCAGTGATGATGATCAGGATGATCATGTGTACATCAGGATGATGTATGGTGAGTATCAGGTTGATACTCTGTGGCTGTGGACAGGTTGTGTAGATAAGCATATAATAATGCCCTGGGAGGTTTGCAAATTCTCTTGCTAGGTTTTGTCGCTGGCATATAATAGCTCCCTCAGAGATCTGGAAAATGCTCTTTTGAGGTTTTGCTTTGGGAGGACATATAATAGCGCCCTGGGAGGTTTGCAGATTCTCTTGCTAGGTTTTGCCGTTGGCATATAATAGCTCCCCTGGATATCTGGAAAATGCTCTTTCGAGGTTTTGTCCTATGGCATGTAAGTAGACCTGGGAGATCTGGAAAGGATGAAAAAGGCCTCAAATTCTCTTTCGAGGCATTTCCATGATGACACATAATAAGTCCTAGAGATCTGGATAGGATGAAAAAGGCCTCAGATGCTCTTTAGGGTTCTTGCTTGACAAGTCACTATTTTAAGGTTTTGTGGTGGGGGTCACATGTAATAAGTCCTCGAGATCTAGACAGGATGAAAAAGGCCTCAGATGCTCTTTAGGATTATTGCTAGTCAAGAGACGCTTTTAAGGTTTTGTGACAGTCACATGTAATGTGCTCCTGGGAGATCTGACAGGTAGAGTTGTGTGCTCATAACAGCCCGGGATGCTGCAGCCAGTTTTTGTGATGCACGTAATAAGTCCTGAGGATTCCACAGTATGTCCAGTGATGATGAATACTTGCAGGTGGTGGGCCTACATATAGTATGAAAAAGGACTGGCCCTATAGAACTTCCTATGATGAGTAGATTCAAAGATTGATTGAGATAGCTGCAGCAGTGATGATGACGATGATTCGAGGACGATGATTCGCTGATGATGATCTAGAGAAGAAGACTTGAGCTAGAAGACCTATGTCGAGAACTTCCTTTCTAGTTAATATGGAGTGTTGATGTATATGTAACTTCGGAATGTATTTCACATATATGTATATTGTATTCCTATAGAGATGTTATTATTCCTCTATACGAAAGTGTCGTCATTTATATTGTAAGTGTCGTAACTTATACTTGATGGGTTATTAGACCACCTTGTTGGGGTCGGCCCTGTATAAGTCATGTGGTTCAAAGGGTTATTAGACCACCCTATTGGGGGTCAGCCCAGTCAACATTATGTTATGTGGTTAAGTTAAGGCCGACCTAGTAAAGGTTATTAGGCAAGTCAAGTCAAGTATAAATAGAGTGCGGGAGGCACTTTATTTGATCATTCTATTCTCTCACACACTCTTTGGAGAGTGGCGCATCTATGGAGGAGAAGAAGATACTGCTAGGAGATGTCTATCTCTTCTGCTTGGGTTGTATCATTGCTCTATCTATCTCTGAGGAAGTTATTGGGGTTTTTCACCTTTATGGTGTTAGGATATCTCATAATTCACTTATGTACTTTGCATGCATCTTGGATGCATGCATGCATCCGCATGCTGCCCAGTCATCAGTATGGTACCTCCAGCACCTATTCCTTAGTCTCTCAGCACTCGGGAGCTACTTTCCACTCAGTTTAATCTGTCCTAGCCTGTCATGTGCCCAGTTCTCACCTTCCACCGAGGATGGGCACCTTTCTCACCTACCAGTCTAGTTACACTTCAGTTATCACTCAGATTTACCTCCGATTGATCCATAACTAATGTTATCACTCTGATTGACCTTCGATGAGACATGACTGATAGTTCTGAGTGCAATTAAATCCTCATGCGCCCTCCACTGAGCCTCCATCCCTAGATTAGTGCCACTTACCATCAGTTACACTTATTACACTCAGTTAGACTCAGTTTGACACCTATTTGACAGTGACTTGTGCATTGATGACCACCACTGATTGATGATGAGGACTCCTAGTTGGAGCCAAGCTATGCCATTCAGTTAATTCGTATGACCTCCTTGGTTAATTTGAATTGCTCACTCATTGTCAGATGATTGTATTGTAATTATTCACCCTTATTGGGATATTGAGCACTGATGCATGTTTTGCATAGTTTTACATCATATTTTCTATGTTCATCTGTTGTGATTGATTTACTTGTTCATTAGATCTGTTGTGACTAATTTTACATATGGTTTTCCCCAAGTAAACTCTGTGTCTCTTGTGTGCTTGCATTATTGTGTCCATGATTGTTATGTTGTAGATATGTTGTACATGTTGTTCTCTCAGTTAATATCCTAGATCAGATTGAAGTAAATTCTGAAAAACTAACATCTGCTTTGTTGGACCATTGTCATAGTTGAATTCAACCCAATGTACTACATCCTCACACGCCAAGTGCTTGGGGGAAAATATTCTCGTTGGATTGTTGTCCTTCAAGAGTTTGACTTGGAATTTGCCAATGCAAAATCCAAGAAATCTTTGGTCTTCTTAGAGATGGTTTGTACTTTGCCCCGTGTCACTGAGCAACAAGAGCCCATCGATTCTCTCCCAGACAAATCGTTGTTTCTCATTGGCACGTCTGATTCGTGGTATGGAGATATCATTCTCTATCTCCAAAGCCAACGCTTCCGGACCGAACTCAATCGGGATGAACGTCGACGCATTTGACATCATGCTAAGTACTATCTTATCATTAGCCATACTCTTTATCGCCGTGGTGTTGAAACCGTTCTACGACGTTGTCTAACTTTAAACGAGGCTAAACACGTTCGCAATGACTGCCAATTTAGAGCATGTGGTGGTCACCTCTCTGGGATGGCTATGGCCCAGGATATTTTACGCGCTAGATATTTCTGGCCCTCAATTTTCAAGGATTGCATTGAAACGGTCAGGAAATGTCCCCCCTGCCAATTCTGCCATAGCAAAAAGCACGTGCATCCTGCTCCACTTCATCCTGTTGTTGCCATCAACCCCTTTTCCAAATGGGGCATAGATTTCATGCATTGTAAGCCCACTTCATCCAGGGGGCATGGCTATGTCATAACTTAGCCGTAGATTATTTCACAAAATGGGCTGAAGCGATGCCTACTTTTGCAGAAGATGGAAAAACAACAACACAGTTCATATTCAACCAAATTATATCTAGGTTAGGAGTTCCACAATCTATTGTGACCGATCATGGCTCCCATTTCAGGAACCATATGATTGTAGAATTGAGTGCCAAGTTGGGTTTTCGTCACGAAAACTCAACCCTGTATTACCTGCAGGAGAACAACCAAGTAGATGCCATAAGAAAGGTATTGAAATGCATGATTCAACACACTATAGGTACCCAAAAGTCAAATTGGCACTTGGCTCTCTTTTCAGTTTTGTGGGCCTATTGAACCTTAGTGAAAAATGAAACCAGGTTCACACCATTTCAACTGGTGTATGGCCTAGAAGCTATTTTACCCATTGAATGTGAAATTTCGTCACTGAAGAAAGCCGTTGAGCTACTTCCCAATACAACCTCTGAGGAAGAATGGTTTATGTATCTATCCAAGCTAGATGAGACTCGTCGCGATGTCACTCTAGCTAATGAAGCCCATAAGAAATGCGTCAAAGCACAATATGACAAATCCGTTCAACCTCGTATCTTTAACGAGGGAGACCTTGTCCTTACATATGAACAAATGCATGATAGGTTAGGAAGAGGCAAGCTAGAGTCGGTGTGGTACGGTCGCTATATTGTAAAACGTGTATTGGAAAAAGGAGCTTACGAGCTCATCGAATGTGATGGCACACCTTTGGCACGGCCCCGTAACGGATTGTACCTCAAATGGTTCTACGCGTAGGTTTAACCTGCATGAGACACCTTGTACATAGTGTACTTAGCTTATTTTCAGTTTTATTTCTTTTTTGTGTGTGTTTACATGGATCTTGTTTCATGTACCTTTATTTACCTTGACTTGTGCTTTTATGCGCAAATGTCATCTTACTATGGATTCGCAGATGGTGCTAGCAATCATACTCGGAACCTTGATTCCTCAGCATGGGTTATCTATTTTCATGCTGGCGAGTTGTTTTCCTCAGGTGGCACTTGCTTGGACCCCGTAACCAACAACATTGCAGAGTACCATGTAGTCATCAGACTCTTAACTGAAGTTTCTTCCCTTCGAATCCACACCTTTTCGGTCTACTTGGATTCCCAAATCGTGGTATCCCATATGAACCATGTCTACGGTGTCTGTGATCCTACGTTACTTCATTTATTTAGAAGGGTACGCCTCTTGGAATGATCATTTGATTATATTTCATATAAACATGTACCGAGAGAATTCAATATTGTAGCTGACTCATTGGATAACTACATATTGGATTGGCATCTAGCTCATACATAAAATACATTATAAACAAATACACAAGCAACTGTAAATAAACAAGTCATAGAAATAGATCCACATGTATATAATCACATATAAAATGGTTTTTTTCTTTTCTTTTCTGAATTCATATAATAAGATGTGTCCAAAGACAAAATTTGGGATCTCGTCCCATACAAAAGTTGGCTCTCTGGCCTACATATCATGTACATGCTGCTAAAAATAAATACTGCTATCTAAAACACTAATCATCATCCTCGTGATGCTCATGGTAGCATACTACTTCTCTGGCTACCCGATGAAGCAGTCAACCGATAAGTCCTGGAACACCTATAGTATGCCTCTGGAGATGAAGAGGGATATCATCCATCCTCATAGTAGGAACCCCCATGGTCAAACGTTAAAGGTTCTGCTCTACATCGCGAATCCCTTCTTGCTTCTTCTTCCTCTTCCTCGTCCACATCAACGGCACATTGCTAAATGCCTACTCGGTGTAGCAGCGAGTAGCCTGCTGGCCTCCTTGGTCGATGGTCTGCGACATGAACATGTACATACGTTAGATCTT
Source organism: Larix kaempferi (assembly GCA_027924585.1). Classification (NCBI taxonomy): domain Eukaryota; kingdom Viridiplantae; phylum Streptophyta; class Pinopsida; order Pinales; family Pinaceae; genus Larix; species Larix kaempferi. The sequence continues at coordinate 11,050,230 of BSBM01000841.1, forward strand.
TCTAGACATCGAAAAATCACTAAAAATAATATATTAAAAAATTATCAAAAACACAACGGTGAAGGTCATATACCTAAATTGTCCAAGTCCACATCCTCATGCAATGCTAAGTCAATGTCCTCACGAAAATCCACCCCTTCATAGGGGTAGTCCTCGATCATAATGATCTTCTCCTTGAGCCATGAGAAGAAATCTTCATTGAATGCTAAGACTTGTGGCCTGCCGAGCCGTCCTGCATAATCACTCCATCGCCCCATCTGAGGCTCGGTCATATGGATGATAGGCATGGATACTTGAGGGAGCAACAATGGCACACTCTCCAAGAAGAAGGTGACCAGGATACTCCCGTACCCAAACTAGCGAGTGTCCCCATTTCTACACTTGGTGACTTGTTCCTTGAGGTTAGTTAGGATCCCTTCACACCAGTTGAATAGTGTCGATGCCATGCACTCTACAACAAGAATCATTTGTCCCTGTGTTGCATGATGAGGACCCACACTACCCGCTACTCATGTAATGGTGAACAACACAATTTTCAATGGAAGTTCTATTACGTCTTCTATGGGCACTTTCCCACTTGTCTTGCGGGAGCCCTGTCTATAGTAGCAAGCAACCAAATCACCTGTGCTCTCTTCTAAGGCCCTCTGCCCAAATAGGTTAACCCTTGCCCCTCTCTTGGAGAGGCCAGTGAGGAAGTAGATGTCTTCGAGCTCAATCTCGAGGGTATGTTCCCCAATCTGGAAAGCCTTAATATCACTATCCCATAATTGTATTATGTGATTCAGAAGCCTTCCTTGCTTCCAGATACCGCTGGTTTTGAAGAACTTGAGTAACCCACATTCACACAGCGCGGTCAGTGTGATTTGATCATTCAAGGCCAATTGATCATCCTCTTCATGTTCTCTCTCTTTCCAATCAACCATCTTTGCTAAGACGAGTTGAAAAACCCTGAGACAGGCCAAACAAAGCATCTGTTAGAAGATGGAAACCTGATTTCACCTTCATCAACTGAAAACACTTAAATGTTTTTTCTTTTCTGGCAATTTTCACGCTGCACAGGTCTGGAGCTGCACGAAAACTGGTAATTTTTCATGTTCCATCTTGACCCTACTGTGCAAAAATTCCTAAGGGTGAAAATGATGTCCTAGCCTCATTCCTAGAAAAGAAAAATTGCACCAAAAATGATAAATGATGATGCGAAATGAAAGAGAAGATCAAGAGCACTTACCTGGTTCAGACAACGGTCGAAATGGTGCCCTCGATCTCCGGATATCTCCACTGGAAGATTTTCCCTCTCGAAGGTAATTTTCCTCTTTGGGTGAAATGGCCAAGGTAAAATGAGTAATTTCCTCTTTTGCCCTTCTTTTATACATCTAAAGAGTCATTTTTTACTCATTATTTTATTATAAAAACCTATTTTAGTCAATTTTTCCATATTACTAATGTCTTGTTTTCCAAGGTGGTTGACCAATTTCTAGAAGGATCTTTTATGTTGTTCACATTGGTGTTATTACACTTTTTGACCTTCATTTCAAGGTTACTTTATCTTTTTCGTGCTCTGGACCTGATCCTGAAAAATATTCCAAGAACTTTTCACACCTTAGTCGTGCATGTTAAAAACCAAGAAAAACGGTGTCAAATAAGAATGTTCTCTATGTGCCTTCCTTGGCTTCAAATCTACTTTCTGTGTATCAAATGACACACACTGGTGAACTGAACCAAGTGACATTTAGCCTTAACAAAGTTGAAATTTTTGATTGTTGGTCACAGTATTGTTCTATAGTTTTTCTAATATAGACCCAGGTACTTCGTGGTACAAGATACCAACAAAACCCCTATTCACCGGCCCTTTCAGAAACAGACTGCAAGGAGCATGGGGTCTCACCTGAGGTGATGTTGAGGGGGTGGTTGTAGATGCAGGTTTCCACAACCATGTGATGCGATTGATTCAGCTAATTGATGCGGAGTGCGGTGACAGACTCCACAATGGTGTGTAGTGATTGTGCGGAGTCTCCTACTCCGCGTTAGGTATTTTCACGAACAAGGATATTTGCACCTTAGCAGTCTAGAGGAAATTTAGTGGGGTTGATGGGACTTAATCACTTCTACTCAATCTTATTCAATAGCCCTTAAGCATTTGTCATTATTTAGACTGATAAACATTGTGATCTATGCGGATGAGTGAGATACGTAGTACTGTGTCCTTTGATACCGCGATTCACTCCTAGCAATTAACTGTGGGGTTGGGGGCTTTCCTGCTAACATTCGTCCATACATGAACTATTATCATCTTATTTCATCCCTTCTGCGGATAATATCGATAAAAATAAACACATATAAGATAAAAACAACCTCATGTATGCACTGTAAGTAATTTAAATAACAAATTAATAATAATCATGCACAAAAATCACATAACACAATGGTTTAACATGGTTCACCCCCCCGGATGGGAAGCTATGTCCATAAGAACTGCTGTTTATTATTTAGGAAAGGGTACAACATTTCTTTCGTCTGTGCACTCAGCTGCAGACGTTCTTCTTTCTTTCTCTTAAGATTAGGTCTTTGCGCACTCAGCTGCAGAGCCTTTACAATGCTTTTCTCTAACAGATCTCACAATATTCAATAATATTAACCAAAATGAGAGTTCACCCTTTTCCTTTACAAAATTTATTTATATATAGATCAAGACCCATAGGTCATGTCCTTACATTTACAAAGGCAGAACCCTTAGGTTCACAAAACTGTAGCAGTTTTTCCAAAACAGGACTACTGATATCTGGCAGTGGTTCTTCTGTTATATGCGCGTCAACAAGTTGCTTCTACCGATCTGTTCCTTCTTTTCCGGCCTTAGATGACTGGTTGGAGTAGTAGTAGTATTCTATCTGTTGTGATCAGTCACCTACCTCCGATCTGCACCTACCCACTACTTAGTAGTTATCGACGATCTTTGCCAAAAATAGGTCTTGTGTGACCTAACCAAAATAACTGCCTTCATCCACCAATGCTATGCTTAGCTGGATCTTCGTTGACATGGCACATCGCGGTGCTGTGCTCCTTGCAACACCCACCTCATAGCTCCTTTGACACTTTGTTGCACGCAACTTCATAGCATACCAAAACATATCCCAAAATTGTTCGAGCTTAACTGCGCTTAGCTCCGCAGTTCTCACAATTCTTCTTGTTCAAAATTGCCCCATCTGGGCTAGGCCCAATAGGACCCTAAAATTTACTTGTGGCTCGCCCCTGAGCCACCTAGAAATCCTTGAAGGTGTTTCACTGATTGTGGATTGATCTTCACAGTGAACTCCTTGAATGTGTGAGTCAGGGTTTCTACTGTGGCCTTCGTATCTTGTTCAATTTGCCCAACTGTTTCCACCATCTCTAATGTTATCTCCTGGCCAATCTGGCCTTCCACCTGCTCTTGATTCTGGTTCAACTCCTTCAACTTTTCTTAGATCTCCTGTGAGATCGTGTTGGCATCCTCTAATAATGGCTATGACTTATCACCCATTTCTATCTCCTTCTCCCGCAACGCTTTAACTTCCTTCTTGAGGTTGTTGATTTCCCTGTATTTGAGGAGTTTCTCCCTTGTTGGCAGCGCCTTAACCTCTTCACCCATATTTTCTAGTACTTCTTGTTTTTCCTTCACTTCCTTCTTTACTTCCTGTAATTGTTGATCTTCTTCAAGGGTACTAAATGCCTTCAGTGCTGCTTCCAGTAGACTCTAGCACTTAGTGACTTCAATAGCAATATTATGTGCCATGGTCTTCACTACTCCTTGTCTCAACTGCTATTCATCTGGTGGAGTTTGTGGATTGATCTGTGCTTTCAGGGCAGCAATTTTAGATTCATGGAGAATATCCATGTCTTCCTTCTCAATCCTTAGGCTATTGACCAAATCGCCAATCTTGACGATGGTATCTACTGGTTCTGTTTGAATTTCAAACTCATCTATATTACCTGCAATGGCAGTGATTGTGTTCTCCAATCTCAGTCGACAATCTGTTTCATCTTGTAATTGCATAGTATTCCATGAGCTCTCTTACTCACGTTTCCTTTTTAACTCTGCCTGTCCTTTTAGCGCTTCTATGGTTCTCTCATGCATTTCTTCACCTAGTTGCGTTTGTAAGTAATGGAGTCCTGGCAATGGTATGGTTTCAAGGTAAGGCTCCACGCGCTCTACATTCTTTGTGTCTAGCATTGCTTGATCTTGTAATGGAAACCTGATAAATAGTGGATGCAAATGGAAAATACGGGACCTCGCGGGAACCGTTATTTGCTGTTGCGAAGTCCCCGTGGACCATTTTCCAGCTACTGACTCATGGTGCAATGGCAATCTTTTGTTTACTTCATCAAATTTTTGGGATATCCCTTGTAGTGTAGTCAGGTTCTTCTTTAAGCTGTCTTGAATTTCCTTTTCCTTCTTTTCTTTTTTTGTTGAAATCTCCTCCATTTGTTCAGTTACCCTCGCGGCAATCATTAAATAATCATCTTAACGAAGCACTGTGTCTAATTGGTCTTTGTTTGCTTTATGCTTCTTCCTTTTTTCCTTGTGCCCCGAAGGAATTCCAACATCCTTCCTTTTTCTTGACTCTTTATATTCTACAATGGGACATGGGATAGGGTTATCCTCACCATAATCACTTTCGATATCCACAACCTCAACTCGGAATTCAGTGGGCCATTCTTTCATTAAGTTCTCAATATCTTCCTCGTACAGATGGTAGTTTCCTTGGTACCAATCAGCATTCTTCTTCTGCGCTTTGGTTGAAATGGAGATACATTTCATCGCAGCATAAAAATTTATAATGCGTATATATTTGCTTGTCACTTTCTTTGGTATGCGAGTTGTAACCATGATAGCCCCGCGCAGCTAGTTGTAATATGTGTAAAACACCAGCACTGTCTCGTGCTGTCTTTCTGGATTCAGGCTCGCCCATAGATTCTGAAATCGAGCACCTCTGCAGTCCGAAGTGTTTGTTACCACTCCGACATAGTGCTTCGGTTCCCTCCACCCCAGGAAGCCGATCAATATGATTATCCAGGTGAAATGAAAATATCCACCATTGATTTGTGCATCATTTAGTTCTTCAAGGAATTCATTCAATAGAAATTGGGACCAATTGAATTCTTGTCCCTCGGTGGCTATAGCGCCAAGTAGTACTGCGCCTACGTTTACTTCTAATGGTCTGTACTTCCTTAAGATTTTTCCTGCTAACAGCTGCGTGACAAACCTTATTGCATCATCCTTTATGTCATCCATCTGGAATCCTAGCTTCCCTTTGACCACAGATTGTGTTTGCTTCATTAATGCTGCTACCTCTTTATCCTTTGTCTTTCCCTAGAAGAACTTCCTTGGGTCTTCTCCCCTTTTGCTTAATCCAGTTATACGGTGGATTAAGTCAATTTTCAGGTCGATATTCTAGTCTAGCCATAAATATCCCTAGTGGATGCGATCCATAAGAGTTCACACCACTGCGTTGAGCTCCAGTGATCTGTCCAAATGTGGAAGCCTTAGCAGGTTGAGCAGCCCCGACTTGGCTACTCCTGACAACCAGCTCTCAGCGACCAAGGTTAGGTCACCCTTCGCATTCTTCTTCCAGCACATGTATTTGTCGGGATGGAACTGTGGCAACTTTGGTTTGAATGGCTTCTCCTTCTGCATTGCTAGTAGATCATAATCCTCCCATTTGCAATCTGGAATCTTTCCTAACAGATTTTTGTCCACCTCAACATGCTTTGATATTGGTGAAAGTGGTATCTCATACTTTGGGCTCTTTAGAAATCTAATGGCCGGCACATCTAATGCATGCGGCGAGATGTAGTCTGGAGTCATAGTTAATGATATCTCTTTATCACCAAGGGGCGTTTTGGGCCCTACCGAACTTGTTTGCGGTAGTTTTGATCTGGGTGCTACTAGATTTTTCCCTTTGTCTTGCATTGAGGGGTCATGCCTTGGTGATCTCCTTGGATTTTGTTCCGATTCTTTAACGATTTTCTTGTTTGGGGTTATCATTAATTCATCAATTCCTCCGTGTTGGAATAAACTTACAGTCTCTTCAACCATGAACTCTTCTTCAAACAAAAATCTCTTAGGCATGCAAATAGTTTCAACGGTTGTAGACGGCTTATGAAAAGTAGCTCAGACAGAAGTATTTGTAGAAAATTCTAAGTGTTTGATACGCCCATGAGATGATAAGCAGTGTTATTTATAGGCGCAGCATACCCTCCTCCGCACCCTTGAAGGGATATATATGCATTTAATGGTGGTATCTGTTGGCCAAATCCGGTGGCTTTTGTTGTCTTTTCTTTCAGAATTGTGATCAGAACGGCTATTTGTGCTTTAAATGCCCAAGTGGTCGGTAGGAAAGTACTGTATAATGGCTATATTCCCAACCAACACTTGTAACGGCTATTTTATGGATTCTTGCATCGAACTGGGTGGTAAGTCATCATTGGTTCTGCGTAGTGATTTCGTGGCATATAATTTCTTTTCTTTTTTTTTTCTTTTTTTTTTAATGCAGTGCACTGTATAGATCTATCTCTATCAGTCTATGTACAAACTTTTTCACAATTTCTAGTGCCCATTCCCAACCATACTTGGCACCTAAAAACGTTTTATTCTTTTGATCATTATGGATGCTGTGAAGCAGGACTATCATGGTAAATCTTTAGTATTATCCCATTTATCAGATTGGATAATGTATCACTAGCTAAAGTAGCTAACTGGACTACGCCACCGTTAGTAACATCTATTATAGTATATGGTCCAAGCCAATGCATTTTAAATTTTCCTAGAAAATTCATGAATTTACTATCATACAATAGGACTAGATCACCTACCAGAAAAGACTTATTCTTGATGTGGCGGTCGTGCCATGATTTTTATCGTTCTTTCTGCACTTGCTAGTGGAATCCCGCGATGAAGTGCTCTTCTTCCAACCCAACCAGGTGTGATAGCCTTTCTTCTAGTGCTGCGTAATATACCATCCCTATAAATGCAGCTATTCTTAAATTGGGTATAATGTACTCCATTGGCATTATTGCTTCTTGTATGTAATCCAATCTAAAAGGTGTATGTCGAGTTAATTTCTTGCATGTCATTCTGTATGCCCATAATACAGATGGAATGCGCAGGTCCCAGTCATCGTGGTTTACATTACATACCTTGGTTAGCGCATTCTCAAGTACCTTATTAAATGCTTCAATAGTACCATTTGCTTGTGGGTGATAAGGCGTACTACGCTGATGATGGATGTGGAATTCTTCATTCAAAGAATCAATAGTTCTGTTTAGAAAATGAGTACCTTGATCACTCATCAAAATTTTTGGGCATCCAAATCATGTAAGGATATTCTCAAAAATAAATTGTGTGGCTGTAGCTGCGCTACAATCCTTGATTGGTTTTGCTTCTACCCATCTGGTGAGGTAGTCAGTTGCTGTAATAATGTACCTCGCACCAGTTCTTTTTCCCGGTGGGTTAATAGGTCCTACAAAATCAATTTCCCATTTCTCGAATGCATGCAAGGTCAGCTGAGAGTTCAACGACATTTCATCTCTTCTTGACGGTTTCCCTGTCCTCTGACAGACATCACAGTGCTGGCAATGTTCTTTGGAGTCCTTATGGATTGTAGGCCACCATAGCCCTGCACGCAATATCTTCTGTGTAGTAGCCCTTCCTGTATAATGACCTCCTATGACTCTTGAATGTGCATCAGCTAATATAAGTGGCTTCTCATGTTCTAATACACATCTTCGCATCACTTCATCAGGTCCTAACTTATAGAGTTGTCTTGCAATAATGGTGAAGTCTGCAGCTCATACTACTAGCTGCTTCTTTTGTTGTGTAGTAAATTTAGTAGGTGCGAATCCGATAGCTAGAAAGTCAATGATATCCTGATAATAATCATCGACAATCTGTATAGCAAACAATTGCGCATCAGGCAGATTGTCTTCTAGATTCATTGGTTCCTCTCCTGACTCGATCCTTGATAGATGATCAGAGCCTAAATTTAATCTGCCTGGTTTAACTATTATTTCAAAATCATACTCTTGGAAGAGTAAGAGCCATCTGCATATTCGTCCCCCTAACATTGGTTTATTGACCAGGTATTTTAATGCAGAATGGTCCGTAAACATTGAAAAGTGTGCACCAACCAAATAGTGTCTAAATTTTTGTAGTGCATATACCATTGCAAGTCCTTCCCTTTTAGTAGTGGTATAGTTCTTCTCAGCAGATGACAGATTTCTTCTTGAAAATGCAATGGGATGATCAATTCCTCCTTCTACTGGATGCGCAAGAATGATACCCAATGCTATACATGAAGCATCAACATGTATGTGAAATGGATTTTCCCAGTCTGGAAAAACTAGGATCGGCACGGTCACCATTTTTTCTCTTAATGTGACAAATCCTTTCTCGTAGTTCTCATTCCAAATGAATGGTGCATCATTTTTCAAAAGCTTCTCCATTGCTGCGGTTATCTGTGCATACCCCTTTATGAATTTCCTGTAGTATCCGGTATGCCCTAGTGTAGTGCATAATTGTTTAACTGAATTTGGTGTAGGCAAGTTTACAATAATTGCGATCTTCGCCGGATCAACCATCAACCCTTGCTTACACACAATATGTCCCAGTAGAATCCCATTGGGAACACAGAAGATACATTTTTTTAAATTCAATGAAATCTAATGCTGTCTACATTTTTCGAGCATCATTCTGAGGTTTGTGGCATGGTTCTTCAGTAACCCAAAAATGGTACAATAATCAAAGTAAAATTCTAAAAATTTGTGGATGAAATCTTTAATTTCTACGATCACCACTCTTGAAAATATAGCTAGAGCATTCTTCAAACCAAAAGGCATTACTGTATACTGGAAAAACCCCCATTCTGTTGCAAAAGTGGTTTTGTGCCTATCAGCTGGATCAATTTTTATCTGATGGTATCCAGAAAATCCATTAGTAAAAGAGTATGCTTCATTCCCTCCAATGTTATCAAGAACTTCATCGGTAAAAGGTGTAGGAAATGGATCATGCATAGAGGCATCATTCAAATTTATGAGGTCAACACAGATTCTAATCTCACCCTTTGTTTTCTTGTCTTGGATGACCATTGGGCTTATCCATTGAGATTCTTCAACCGGTTCAATAATTCCTGCGTCGAGCATCTTATCGAGTTCTACCTTAACTCGTTCTTTGTAGCATGGATTTAGTCTATATGGCCTTTGTTTAATAGGTTTCCCTTCGGGCTTAAGAGGAATTCTCATCACTCCCAAGTCTCCTAAAATACCTTTCATCTCTGTGAACTTTGTCAAGAATACTTCTTGATATTCCTATAATATAGATGCGATCTCCGCAACTGTATTATCATCCCAGTAGTCTCCTATTGCTGTGAACTTCGTCTCTTCACTAGTACCGATGTTCACTTTCTTTGTCTTGACCGGTCCACTCATATCAGGAATCTCTAATGCAGGCCCTTCTACCTCGCGTACTCCTTCAGATTCAGGGATTTTTATATTGCGCAAATCCTCCTCATCGTTGTCTTCCTTATCTTCATCTCTTTCAGCTAACATATAACAGCCCATCACTTGTTTTGCTTGTTTTGCTCAATCTGGTTGGAGACTAGCAAGTACATTGCTTATGTCAAAAACCTCTTCTAGTGTTATATTTTCTTCTTTGCGATGTGAGCTAAATATCTTTCGCTTGATCAGTTGTAGCACGTCACGTATAGTCATCTGGTCATCTTGAAAACAAAAATCCTTCTAGAAGGTCGTAGTAAGGATGGACCAATCTATGGTTCCTGTGCGAATCTCCTCCTATAGGTACCAGTTTTTTGGAATAGGCTCCTGCAATGTATGCACAAAGAGATGTACCCATTCTGTCTGCGGTCTTTCCTTCCAAGCTTGTACACATGCTGCGATATGATCTCCTGGATCCCTCGGACCATTATATTTCTCAAATGGTAGTGTGACCTTATTAGCAAATCTAATTTGTAGTTTTATTCTGCACTAGTCCCAAGTTGTCATTGTCTTTTTGTGTGTAAACCACCATATGGCAGGTGTTTCTTTGAGTGCAATTTCTAATGCTGAGATGCGATGTTCATCTGCCACTGCTGCAGTGTATTATTTCATCAATGAATAAACATTAGCTGTACCATCATAAGTGGGGATTTGAATTACCTGCTTTCCAATCCAGCGGAGTGAATTTGTAATTGTCGAGCATCTCCTGGCAGATACTTCATGCATTTTGTGTTGCCAGTTTTCTAATCCTGCATCTCAGTCTGAGATGCAAGAACTATTACAACGCTAGCTGAGCGTTCCATCCGCAATAGGATCAATATAATCTGCAGCATTTGTTGTCATTTGATAGATATGGTCAAGGTCTTGAGTTCTGTACTCTTCTTCAATAGGTTCAACATATCGCTCCCCTTGTGAAGGATCCAATGGTGCGATGACCCTTATGTCATTGCCTTCAAATATCATTTTCATTGTTTTCAGATTGATGATAGTGGAGTTCGTCATTTCCCAATCGATGCCTAGCAGTGTTGGATAAGGATTGCTATCATCTACAATTTCAATTACTTCGAAGTCTGCATAACTTCGCACTCCATCAAAGTCGACAATGGTATTGGTTAACCTTCCCAGCGGTATAACTATACCTTGATTAGCCATTCTTAACTGTATAGGTGACCACTGTAACTTTGGTTTTCCCATTGCTTGCCATGTCTGTTTGGTTAAGACATTTACTTCAGATCCGAGATCAAGAATGATCTCGTCCATCTCATAGTCTCCTATCTGTGCAGTTAACCGCATTTCCCTGCCGGTTCTTTTGGGACTTCTAATGTTATGTATTGTGCCATGTGCTATTCCTTTCTTACTACATGATTCATACTGATTTATCATTTTTTCAAATTCCATAAGAGTGTCCTTGTTTTTTAATAACTTGATGTAGCTTTGTACAAGCTGCACAACAAAAATAGATGTATCTGGTGCAGTACGTGTCTGATCATATGCCAGTGGCATATCTTCTATTTGCGGTGCTTCACTTTGCAGCAGGATCCTTGGTGAAGTATGTGGTTGTTTTTTAAACATGTCCCGTGCTTCTTTAAATATTTCCTTATTTTTCTGTAAGTTCAATGGAGGGGCTTTCCCAGGAGCTTTTCTAATTCCTACTGTTTCTCCAGGGTTCTTCTTAGGATTAGTTGTTCCAGAAGTCGAGGCTTCTGCAGTGTTGTATTTTCCTGTATCCGTGCCACTTCGGGTTACTACATTAACGCTTTGACCTGTAGGTCTATTCTCTGATGCAATTAACTGGATGTTAGGGTTCAGTGCTTCTATTCTTCTTCTCTTATGCATTTCTACCTCAAGCATGGGGCAGTCTTCAATCACATGTTCAAATGATTTACAGTAGTTGCATGTGGTGCATGGATCAGTACATTCTCTTGATACATGACCTGTCTAACCACAGTTATAGCATATGACCTGGCCTCATCCTCTTCCTTGATTTTGCCCAGTATTTCTTCCTCTCCCGCGATATCCACCACCGCGACCTCTATATCCTCCTTGATCATAGTGGGTGTTGTCTTACTTTGGATGACTTTCCTCTTGAACGCAGTACATTCCAGCACCTTGCATTGCTTCCATATCTCGCTTTCTTTCATTCATCAGTTCATAAGCACGACAATTGGACTCATCATGTCCGACTGACTTACAAAAATTGTAGTATAAGTTTTTAGGTGTCTTTACATATTTTTGTATCAGGTAGCAGTCCTCAGGTCTATGTCCTTTGCTTCTACAAATTTCACACCATTGTGCCTGGTTGTGATTCATATTTATTGGGTTTGGTGTGCCACTGTTAAGGTATTCTTGAAATAAGGGGAAATGTTCTCTGGTGTGACCCTCTCCTTTACATCCTGTGAACCAAACTTCATGTCGTTGTTCATGTCTCTACTCTTTTCCATTCTTCATTCTTTGTAATTCTAATGTCAAGGTAGCCAATTGGTTATGGATCTGTATCATCCCAGAACTACTTTCTCCAATTGGTGAAGCTTCCAACTTCATTATGATCTCCAAGGCCTCAACTTGAGATACAACCTTCTATTGTATTAGTGGTTGTCTGATGTGGGGCAATAATGCATCAATGAACCATTCTTGATGCTGTTGCAGAGCTATAACAAAGCTCACATGGTCCAACAATGTTTTGAATTTTTGGTCGAATTCCCAGACCGATTCAGTAGGTTTCTGCTTGATTTCTTTTAACTCTGTGATGCACTATGATTCTAATTTGGGTTTCTTAAACTCTGCTTCAATCGTGATTTTGATATCTGCTAAGGTTCTTGGCTGTGCTTGAGAATACTTCATAAACCAATGCAGCGCTTTGTCTTTGAAAGTAGTTATGAGCTGCGCTCTCTTGATAGCATCATCTGTCACTTGCTTAACACTCCACACGGCTTCGCATAGAAACCAGTGCTGATCAGGGTCTTCCTAACCCGTTCCTTTGAATATCGACAGTTTTACATCATTATCTGTCATTCTCCTTCCGGATTTTGTACTATTCTGAGACTGATTTTCTGTGACAAAAGTAGATATAGGTTGTTGGATCTTGCTAGGGATAGTATTCTAGGGAATGGGCTGCGCGATGCTCGCAATGAATGGGTTCTGGACTGATTGATTCTGAGGTATAATATGGTGGATTGTGGCTAATAACTGAGTGTTTGTATTATTGAGATCACATGGGATTTCGGTATATATTCGATTTCTAGATGGCGTGGGTTTCTTTTCGTTAGTAAGCTTGTATCTCTTTCCACTTCTCAAAGTATGGTTTTCTTCATCGGAATCAATGTATGTGTTCTCTACCATGACAGATTTAGAATTATTGCTGCATTCTTAAAACACCTTTCTCAGCTAAAAGCATTTTAATATATAGGCTAAGGTTTTTCAAGAACTTACCTCTAAATCCTTCGAAAAAGTATGCTTCAGCTTGGCTGTATGATTTCAACGTATCTATAGCAAACTCAGTTACAAAACCTTCTAGTATGCTATCAACCCAGAATTCGACTACTCGTGACAGTGGTCTGTCGATTGTTTTGAGTTGTTCACTAAGCTCCGGACTCTAGTCTGTAGGTACTCCGCCTTGGGAGCAATTATTTCTTTCTGCTAGGCACGATATCCACTCGTGTAGCTCGTTTGGAAATGATGCCCAAAAAATTTCATGGATGTCTCTTCACAAGTATCTATTCAACCACTATACATCAGATAGACGTGGATGTCTGTTTTCTTTCTTTGTGAAGTCTCTTTTGATCTTATCGCACCAAACCCAGATCTCTTTCTATTCTAGATGGAAACTGTCGGACATTACTTTTCTGAATACACTATCGCATCACCAGTCTTAGCATGGCAATGGAACCATTTGTTGGTCTCAGTGTTGTTCTAGATGTTTTCTAATATAGACCCAGGTGCTTTGCAGTACAAGATACCAACAAAAACCCTATTCACTGGCCCTTTAGGCAACATTCTGCAAGCAACCTGAGGTCTCACCCGAGGCGAAGTTGAGGGGGTGGTTGCAGAAGCAGGTTTCGACAACCATGTGATGCGATTGATTTAGTTGATTAATGTGCAGTGTGGTGACGGACTGTGCAACGGTGTTTAGTGATTGCGCGGAGTCTCCTACTCCACGTTGGGTATTTTCAGGAACAAGGATATTTGCACCCTTAGTGCGTCTAGAGGCTGCGCAGTGGGGTCGATGGGACTTAATCACTTCTACTCAATCTTATTCAATAGCCCTTAGGCATTCATCATTATTTAGATTGATAAACATTGTGATCTATGCGGATGAGTGAGATACACAGTGTTGTGTGCTTTGATACCGCAATTCACTCCTAACAATTAACTGTGGGGTTGGGGGCTTGCCTGCTAACATTCATCCATACATGAACTATTATCATCTTATTTCATCCCTTCCGTGGAGAATATAGATAAAAATAAACACATATAAGATAACAACAACCTTATGTATGCATTGTAAGTAATTTAAATAACAAATTAATAATAATCATGCACAACAATCACATAACACAATGGTTTAACATGGTTCACCCCCCCGGATGGGAAGCTACGTCCACAAGAACTGTTGTTTATTATTTAGGAAAGGGTACAACAGTTCTTTCGTCTGGGCACTCAACTACAGGCATTCTTCCTTCTTTCTATCAAGATTAGGTCTCTGCGCACTCAGCTACCTGGCTTTTACAATGTTTTTCTCTAACAGATCTCACAATATTCAATAATATTAACCAAAATGAGAGTTCACACTTTTCCTTTACAAAATTGCCTTATATATAGATCAAGACCCGTAGGTCATGTCTTTACATTTATGAAGGAAAAACCCTTAGGTTTACAAAACTGTCGCGGTTTTCCCAAAACCGGACTACTGATATCTGGCAGTGGATCTTCTGTTATATGCACGCCAACAGGTTGCTTCCGCCGATCTGTTCCTTCTTTTCCAGCCTTAGGTGGGCTAAATATCTTTCACTTGATCAGTTGTAGCACGTCATGTATAGTCATATATTCATCTTGAAAACAAAAATACTTTTGGAAGGTCGTAGTAAGGATGGACCAATCCGTGGTTCCTGTGCGAATCTCCTCCTATAGGTACTAGTTTTTTGAAATAGGCTCCTGCAATGTATGCACAAAGAGATGTACCCATTCTATCTACGGTCTTTCCTTCCAAGATTGTACACATGCTGGGATATGATCTCCTGGATCCCTCTGACCATTATATTTCTCAAATGATAGTGTGACCTTATTAGCAAATCTAATTTGTAGTTTTATTTTGCACTAGTCCCAAGTTGTCATTGTCTTTTTGTGTGTAGCCCACCATATGGCAGGTGTTTCTTTGAGTGCCATGTCTAACGCTGAGATGTGATGTTCATCTGCCACTGATGTAGTGTATTCTTTCATAAATGAATAAACGTTAGCTGTACCATCATAAGTGGGGATTGGAATTACCTGCTTTCCAATCTAGCGGAGTGAATTTGTAATTGTCGAGCATATCCTGGCAGATACTTCATGCATTCTGTGTTGCCAGTTTTCTAATCCTGCATCTCAGTATGAGATGCAAGAACTATCGCAATGCTAGAGGAGCATTCCATCCGCAGTAGGATCAATATAATCCGCAGCATTTGTTGTTATTTGATAGATACGGTCAAGGTATTGAGTTCTGTACTCTTCTTCAATAGGTTCAACATATCGCTCCCTTGTGAAGGATCCAATGGTGTGATGACCCTTATGTCATTGCCTTCAAATATCATTTTCATTGTTTTCAGATTGATGACAGTGGAGTTCGTCATTTCCCAATCGATGCCCAGCAGTGATGGATAAGGATTGCTATCATCTACAATTTCAATTACTTCGAAGTCTGCATAACTTCGCACTCCATCAATGTCGACAATGGTATTGGTTAACCTTCCCAGCGGTATAACTATACCTTGATTAGCCATTCTTAACTATATAGGTGACCACTGTAACTTTGGTTTTCCCGTCGCTTGCCATGTCTATTTGGTTAAGACGTTTACTTCAGATCCGAGATCAAGAATGATCTCGTCCATCTCATAGTCTCCTATCTGTGCAGTTAACCGCATTTCCCTGCCGGTTCTTTTGGGACTTCTAATGTTATGTACTGTGCCATGTGCTATTGCTTTCTTACTGCATGATTCGTACTGATTTATCAGTTTTTCAGATTCCATAAGAGTGTCCTTGTTTTTTAATAACTTCATGCAGCTTTGTAGAAGTTGCGCAACAAAAATAGATGTACTTGGTGCAGTGCGCATCTGATCATATGCCAGTGGCATATCTTCTATTTGCAGTGCTACACTTTGCAGCGGCATCCTTGGTGAAGTATGTGGTTATTTTTTAAACATGTCTCGTGCTTCTTTAAATATTTCCTTATTTTTCTGTAAGTTCAATGGAGGGGCTTTCCCAGGAGATTTTCTAATTCCTACTGTTTCTCCAGGGTTCTTCTTAGGATCAGTTGTTCCAGAAGTTGAGGCTTCTACGATGTTGTCTTTTCCTGTATCTGTGCCACTTTGCGTTACTGCATTAACGCTTTGACCTGTAGGTCTATTCTCTGATGCAATTAACTGGATGTTAGGGTTCGGTGCTTATGTTCTTCTTCTCTTCTGCATTTCTACCTCAAGCATGGGGCAATCTTCAATCACATGTTCAAATGATTTACAGTAGTTGCATGTGGTGCATGGATTAGTACATTCTCTTGATACATGACCTGGCTGACCAGAGTTATAGCATATGACCTGGCCTCGTCCTCTTCCTTGATTTTGCCCAGTATTTCTTCCTCTCCTGCGATATCCACCACTGCGACCTCTATATCCTCCTTTATCATAGTGGGTGTTGTCTTGCTTTGGATGACTTTCCTCTTGAACGCGGTACATTTCAGTACCTTGCATTGCTTCCATATCTCGCTTTCTTTCATTCATCAGTTCATAAGCACGACAGTTGGACTCATCATGTCCGACTGACTTACAAAAATTGTAGTATAATTTTTTAGGTGTCTTTACATATTTTTGTATTAGGTAGCAGTCCTCAGGTCTGTGTCCTTTACTTCTACAAATTTCACACCATGGTGCCTGGTTATGATTCATATTTATTGGGTTTGGTGCGCCATTGTTAAGGTATTCTTGAAATAAGGGGCAATGTTCTCTGGCGTGGCCCTCTCCTTTACATCCTGTGCACCAAACTTCGTGTCATTGTTCATGTCTCTAATCTTTTCCATTCTTCATACCTTGTAATTCTAATGTTAAGGTAGCCAATTGGTTCTGGATCTGTATCATCCCAGAACTACTTTCTCCAATTGGTGAAGCTTCCAACTTCGTTGCGATCTCCAAGGCTTCAACTTGAGATACAACCTTCTATTGCATTAGTGGTTGTCTAATGTGGGGCAACAGTGCATCAATGAACCATTCTTGATGCTGTTGCAAAGCTATAAAAAAGCTCACTTGATCCAACATTTTTTTGAATTTTTGGTCGAATTCCCAAACCGATTCAGTAGGTTTCTGCTTGATTTATTTTAACTCTGTGATGCACTATGATTCTAATTTGGGTTTCTTAAACTCTACTGCAATCGTGATTTTGATATCTGCTAAGGTTCTTGGATGTGCTTAAGAATACTTCATAAACCAATGCAGCGCTCTATCTTTGAAAGTAGTTATGAGCTGCGCTCTCTTGATAGCATCATCTGTCACTTGCTTAACAGTCCACATGGCTTCACATAGAAACCAGTGTTGATCAGGGTCTTCCTGACCCGTTCCTTTGAATATCGACAGTTTTATATCGTAATCTGTCATTGTCCTTCCAGATTTTGTACTATTCTTAGATTGATTCCCTATGACAAAAGTAGATATAGGTTGTTGGATCTTGCTAGGGATAGTATTCTGGGGAATGGGCTGCGCGATGCTCGCAATGAATGGGTTCTAGAGTGATTGATTCTGAGGTATAATATGGTGGAATGTGGCTGATAACTGAGTGTTTGTATTATTGAGATCACATGGGATTTCGTTATCTATTTGATTTCTAGATGGTGTGGGTTTCTTTTCGTTAGTAGGCTTGTATCTCTTTCCACTTCTCAAAGTATGGTTTTCTTCATCGGAATCAAAGTATGTGTTCTCTACCATGACAGATTTAGAATTATTGTTGCATTCTTAAAACACCTTTTTTAGCTAAAAGCATTTTAATATACAGGATGAGGTTTTTAAAGAACTTACCTCTGAATCCTTCGAAAAAGTATGCTTCAGCTTGGCTGTATGATTTCAACGTATCTATACCAAACTCGGTCACAAAACCTTCTAGTATGCTGTCAACCCAGAAGTCGAATACTCACGACAATGGTCTGTCGATTGCTTTGAGTTGTTCACTAAGCTCTGGACTCCAGTCTGTAGGTACTCTGCCTTGGGAGCAATTATTTCTTTCTGCTAGGCACGATATCCACTCATGTAGCTTGTTTGGAAACGATGCCCAAAAAATTTCGTGGATGTCTCTTCACAAGTATCTATTCAACCACTGTACATCAGATAGACGTGGATGTCTGTTTTATTTCTTTGTGAAGTCTCTTTTGATCTTATCGCACCAAACCCAGATCTCTTTCTATTCTGGATGCCAACTGTCGGACATTACTTTTCTGAATACACTATCGCATCACCAGTCTTAGCGCGGCAACGGAACCATTTGTTGGTCTCAGTATTGTTCTAGAGGTTTTCTAATATAGACCCAGGTACTTTGCGGTACAAGATACCAACAAAAACCCTATTCACCGGCCCTTTCAGCAACAGACTGCAAGCAGCCTGAGGTCTCACCCGAGGCGAAGTTGAGGGGGTGGTTGCAGAAGCAGGTTTCCACAACCATGTGATGCGATTGATCTAGCTGATTAATGTGCAGTGTGGTGACGGACTACACAATGGTGTTTAGTGATTGCAGGGAGTCTCCTACTCCGCGTTGGGTATTTTTAGCAACAAGGATATTTGCACCCTTAGCGCGTCTAGAGGCCGCGCAGTGGGGTCGATGGGACTTAATCACTTCTACTCAATCTTATTCAATAGCTCTTAAGCATTCGTCATTATTTAGATTGATAAACATTGTGATCTATGCAGATGAGTGAGATATGCAGTGTTGTGTACTTTGATACTGCGATTCACTCCTAACAATTAACTGTGGGGTTGGGGGCTTGCCTGCTAACATTCATCCATACATGAACTATTATCATCTTATTTCATCCCTTCTGCGGAGAATATAGATAAAAATAAACACATATAAGATAACAACAACCTTAAGTATGCACTGTAAGGAATTTGAATAACAAATTAATAATAATCATGGACAACAATCACATAACACAATGGTTTAACATGGTTCACCCCCCCGGATGGGAAGCTACGTCCACAAGAACTGTTGTTTATTATTTAGGAAAGGGTACAACAAATCTTTCGTCTGCGCACTCAGCTGCAGAACTTTTACAATGCTTTTCTCTAATAGATCTCACAATATTCAATAATATTAACCAAAATGAGAGTTCACCCTTTTCCTTTACAAACTTGCTTTATATATAGATCAAGACCCATAGGTCATGTCTTTACATTTACGAAGGCAAAACCCTTAGGTTTACAAAACTGTCGCGATTTTCCCAAAACTAGACTACTGATATCTAGCAGTGGATCTTCTGTTATATGCGCGCCAACAGGTTGCTTCCACCGATCTATTCCTTCTTTTCCAGCCTTAGATGACTGGTTCGAGTAGTAGTAGTCTTATGTCTGTTGTGATCAGTCACCTACCTCCGATATGCACCTACCCACTGCTTGGTAGTTATCGACGATCTTTTCTAAACATAGGTCTTCTATGAACTAACCAAAATAACTGCCTTCATATGCCAATGATGTGCTTAGCTAGATCTTCATTTATGTGGCACATCGCGGCACTGTACTCCTCGCAGCACCCACCTCGCAGCTCCTCTAACACTATGCTACGCGCAACTTCGCAGCATACCAAAACTTATCCCAAAATTGTTCAAGCTTAACTGCGCTTAGCTCCACAGTTCTCACAATTCTTCCTATTCAAAATTTCCCCATCTGGGCTAGGCCCAACACTTATATCAAAAGTGGAAGACTTATTGCAGTTGGAAAGGCAAACCACACTACAAAATACTATGAGTTTTCTCACTTTGTGCCGCTTGAAAAGTCCACTACTCTCCTCACTCATGGAAATGAGGTTAGTAGGCTTTTGCATGAAAGGTTTGGACACCTTAATTACAAGTAGTTGCTTCTGTTACAATAGAAATCCATGGTTGATGGTCTTCCGCAACTCCATTCCTCGAAGGGAATTTTCCCTGGTTGCATTGTTGGGAAGCACCCTGAGCACAAGTTCGACCACGACAAAGATAGTAGAGCTTCTACTATTTTGGGCCTCGTACATTTTGACATCAGTGGTCCACTTCCAAATATGTCCATGAATGGTTCAAGGTATGTTTTGACATTCATCGATGACTTCTCCCACTTTACTTGGATATTTTTTCTCAAAAACAAGTCAGAAATGCTTGGAAAATTCAAGGATTTTAAGACATCTATTGAGACTGCCACTGAGAGCAAGATCAAAGCTCTTAGATCTGCTAATGGTAGAGAATATATCAAGACTGATTTTTTGCAACTTTGTGCCAAAAGTGGAATTTAGATCCAACATACAGTTCCCTACACACCCTAGCAGAATGGTGTAGCGGAAAGGAAGAATTGGTCACTGAAAGGGATGGCTACTTGCATGCTTGAGTCAAAAGGTTTGGCTGCAAATATTTGGGCTGAAGCCATGAATGTTTCTACATACATTCAGAACTAAGTTCCACATTCATCCATGAAAGGTAAAACTCCTTTCAAAGCATTCACTGATCACAAACCGGATGTGTCCAATTTGAGGGTTTTTGGATCCACTACATGGGCTAGAATTCCTTCTGATAAGAGAAAGGATTTGGATCCACAAAGTATTGATTGTATCCTAATAGGATATGGAGAACAATAAAAAGCATATAAACTCATAAATATCAGATCCAAAAAGATATTCATAGAGCGAAGTGTGAAGTTTGAAGAACCGCTGCCAGATCTAAAACTAGTCGAGGAAAACACTGTCGATCCGCAACCTCCACAAGAAGAAGATTCGAGAGAATATGAAGAAAGCATTAGGACTAATATTTATGATATTTTATCAGAATTTGATGACCATGACATATCAGGTTCATAATCCAACCATAATGATTCTCCTCAGTTACCGAAGTGGGCCCAAAACACTCTACAATTTGCTACTCCAAACATTGGAAATCCTGTTGATCCAAGGAGAACAAGAGCAGACTATCAAAGAGAAGGTATGGCTCTTTCATTTTCTGATCCATTATTATCTGAAAAATTTTATTTGATGAGGATCTACCACACAAATTTGATTTTGATGGCTCTATCAGCAAATAAAAAGCTAGGTTGGTGGAAAAAGTTTTCTCCCAAGTCCAAGGAGTGGACTACATTGAGACTTTTGCACCGGTTGCAAAGATGGATTCCATCCGCCTAGTTTTGGCCATTTCCGCATCCAAGCACTGGGAAGTGCACCATATGGATTTGAAGAGTGATTTTTTACATGGATACCTTGATGAAGAAGTATATATGAGGCAACCAGAAGGATACATATCAGATCCATCATTAGTTTGCAGGTTGAAAAAATCTTTGTATGGATCGAAACAAGCCCCAAGAGCTTGGTACACAAAGATGGACTCCTTCCTTCTTTCATAGAATTTCAAAAGATGAAAATATGATCCGAATGTGTACCTACAGCAAGTTAAAGGTAATTTTCTGATTTTTTTTTATATGTTGATGATCTTTTCATTACTGGTAGCACTCTCCTTACAATCAACAAGCTAAAAACTGCTTTAAATCTAGCTTTTGATATGAGCGATTTGGGATTGCTTAAGCAATTTTTGGGCTTGGAGATAGCTCAAAATTTTGATGGGATCACATTATCTTAGAAAACGTATGCTAAAGACCTGCTATTAAATTTAAATATGGTAGAATGTAAGGCTACTCTGTTTCCATTCCTCTCAGGAATCAGTCTTGAGGAAGGAAATTCCACACCACTTGTAGATTGCACTATGTATCGACAATTGTTTGGTTCACTAATTTACTTGACACACTCAAGGCATGATATTTCATATGCCTTGAGTGCTGTATCAAGGTATATGCAGCATCCCCATGAGCTTCATTGCTGGGAAACCAAGCGGATCTTGCAGTATGTGCAAGGTACGAGACATTTTGGCATACATTATGCTGCAGATTCTGAGCTAGATTTCATTGGTTGTACTGATTCAGATTGGGTAGGTGATAGAATAGATCAGAATTCCACTTCCAAATATGTTTTCATGATTGGCCATGGCCCTATTTGCTGGTCAAGCAAAAACCATGAAACCATTGCACTTTCTTCAGCAGAGGCAGAGTATCGAGGGGCAGTCAATGCCTGCATTCAGGAAGTTTGGTTGCAGGTATTCTTTCCGAGTTTGATTTTGGTAGCACTACTTCAACTGTCCTATTTTGTGACAATCAAAGTGCTATTAAGATCTCCATTGATCCATTTTAGCGACAGAGAACCAAGAACATTGAGATTCATATGCACTACATCCAAGAGTTGGTGCATGATTGCACCATCATTCTGCAATATTTCCCTACTGATGATCAAATTGTAGACATCTTCACCAAGAGATTCACTGAGAAGAAGTTCTCTTACCTCCGTTCACTGTTGGGGGTGAGTTCCATCATGGTGGAGATATATTAGATCCATTTTTATGTTTAGCTTGAGGGGGGGCTTTCTTCCCACTGGGTTTTCCCTATTTCCGCACTTAGCTTATTTTCAACATTTTTTGGATTATTGTATTGGGGTGACCTTTGGTATCAGTAACCAGGGCCCTACATTTTATTTTTTTACATCATAGTATAGCTTGAGGGGGGTGTTAGGATATCTCATCATTCAGTTATGTACTTTGCATGCATGCATGCATTGCATGCACCTGCATGCTACCTAGTCACCAGTTTGATGCCTCCAACACCTAGTCCCTAGTCTTCCAACACTCGGGAGCTACTTTCCACTTAGTTTTAGCCCTCCTAGTTAGGGAGGCGCCCACTTCTCACCTTCCACTGCAGAAGGGCACCTTTTCTCACCTACCAGTCAGTTTCACTTCAGTTAGTTAGTTGTCTTTCCTTGATTTGAGGCCAGACTGAATCCTAACTGTTGTTACCACTACGATTGACCTCTGATGAGCCTTGACTACCTATTCTGAGTGCAGTTAACCCCTCATGCGCCCTCCATTGAGCCTCCATCCCTACATTAGTGCCACTTACCATCAGTTACACTTATTACACTCAATTAGACTCAGTTTGACACCTGTCTGACAGTTACTTGTGCATTGATGACCACCACGGATTGATGATGAGGACTCCTAGTTGGAGCCAAGCTACACCATGCAGCATATTCGAATGAACTCCGTGGCTAATTCAAATTTCTCACTCATTATGACAGTATTGTATTGTAATTCTACCATTCTAGATTATAGAGCACTGATGCATCTCTCTTGCACAGTTTTTACTCCAAATTGTTTTACATCATTGTGATTGATTTACTTGTTCAATAGATCTATTGTGACTAATTTTACAAGAAATCCCTATGCAATAGTCTCCCTAATTCCTAGTCATTTGGTATGATTTCTCCTGATGGATAACATGGCCCCATTAGGCACAAGTTGAGTTTTTGCTCCTGAAAGGAGACTTAGTGATTTTTCTTAAGCCTAAATCCCAATTAATGATTTCTATATCAATTCAGAGTAATGTTGGATCTGATATGGAAACCTAAAAGCTATTTGTTAATAGGAAAACTTACTACTTGAGTTAATTTGGAAGGAATCACAAAAATCAATGATCTCTGATAATAAACAGTACTAATGTAAACAATTAAAAATAAATCCCTAAACAATTACACAATGTATTGCTTGTGCATTCTCACAAAAACAGTATTAAAGAAAACATAAGTTTGAAATAACAAAGATATTTTATAATCAGATGAAAACTAAACTAAGAGATATATTAAATAAAACTAACAAGTTAATCAATATCCTAGAACTAACAACAACATATCATAAGTAGAGTCTGTGAGAAACGTTCATCATACTCTATCCATAACACATTTGATCAATGAATAAATTTAGGACCAAATTATAGCCATTGTAATGCAAAATGAGTTTACAAAATTCAACTAATACAATTTAACTAACTGAGAAAAGATAACTAAAATAGACATTAAAGTTCAAGAAAATTCAAACTTTGATTAAGCCAAACCCAATCATGCAGAATATCCTCTATTCTCCATTAACTTGCTTGCAAAATATTATAGAACAAATTAATAAAGGTATATAATTCTACAATGTCCAATGAAAAACATTTCATCAGTGGTCTGACCTTCTCCCCCTTTTCCTTATAAATAAAGATATATAAATACACATCAGTCGATAATGTATGTTTTTTGGGATTTCTACCCTATAGTGAGGAGATGGACACTACCAACTGGGTGGGGTTGATAGGTAAACACATTGATTATACTGCATTTGGTTACTGCAAAAGAAATAGATTGGGATTGAAGGACATATCTCTTTTCGATGTTTGATCCTAGCTTTCGCTTGGTCCTTCACTTGATCTCCCACTCGAGCTTCTTCTTAACGAACTTGCAGTACAAGAGATACCTTCCTCAACGTATCTTGACCATATAACATATGATGAAATTACAAAGTAATCTAACATCAACTATAATCAAGAATTAAACCAAATAGACATGCAATCCAACAAATATCATATTTGGGATAGGAAGGGTGTTTCGACCTTTTTATTGTCAAAGAGACATGAAATCAGTACAATATACCTAACATGTAGAGATATTTTTGCAATTGGATCCTGGGCTCCTGCTCTTCACTCTAACTTGGAACTTTCCTCTAGCATAACAAGACTTCAATCCTTCTCTCAAGATTCTTTCTTGTGTTTTCTAAGTATAAATGACTCTAACCCCTCTCATGGATCCTCATTGTATTTATGGGACAAGGTAGGTAGTTTAGATCGAGAGGTGGTTGGATTGGGAGGTTGGGGAAGTTGCATAACCAACTTCAACTAATCCCAATTCGTCAAATTAATATATTTTTTACTTCATCTTAATATGTACGCGGGTTTCATACATCAAGAGCAGCGTACAAGAAGCAACTTTTAATCTTTACAACATGCGTTTGCAACTTTTTTGGAGGTGCCCCTTGAGAAGAGTAGGGTACAATATGCAGGTCTTGTGTACAGAGAGGGGCGTACAGGTGGAAAAATTAGAAGACACTATTAAATTCTCAGGTGAGAAGTGTACTTCTAGCAATAAGTCATCTAAGGCAATCATGCTCTTCAATCCTTTGTGTCCTTTTGTGTGATCTACAAGGCAAGGTGATCACGGGACGAAGAAGTGTAGATTTGACCTATAATAGATGCCCCCTAATGTGTGAGGTCAAAGGGAAAAGATGGCTGAAATACATTATAATTCCAAGTCAAATGAGGATCAAGAAACCGCATAATCAAGTCACAAAAACACTTGAAACAACGATCAAGGTCAGCAAGCAATTACAATCTTCACATCCTATAGATGTGTAGCATGATCTCCGATACATAACTAGGAGATGTATATATAGAGCATGCCCACTAAAATATAAGCGTGGATCCATGTCAACAGAGAGATCGTAGCCATAACAACAAGCTGGATCTCTATCTCATAAAGAGCCAAAATGAGTGAGGCTCAGTATTGCGCAGCTTGGGGATAACATAAATATGGTGATGCTATCATAGTCCCAAGGTCTTCATCCAACACAACCCAAGGTGCAAACCCTAACCATGTGAATAAATGAGCTAAAGTCGAACATGGGGGGTATTGTTTGATTACCGGTCATTAATGTATATTGTTAACAAACATGAGGACTTTCATCAATAATGATAATGGGGTCCAAGGTACCTAGTACGATCCAACAAGTGTGAATAAGAGGACTTGAAGTCAAACACTTGAGGAACCCATCAAATAAGAGAGATTGATGTATTCCCATTTATTCAATAGGGAGGGAAACTACCATTGATGACTGCAATCCCCAAGGTAGTAACCGAAACTCTAAACTTAATTCCCAAAGCATAATGAGTTGAGGTCAATGGGAAGAAGTCCGTTGGAAGGGAGGCATTAATGCATCCTCCATCATCCAACATGAGGAACACTCACAGGTATGAGCTGATGTGGAGTAGGATGAGTAACAAGATGAAACAAACTGACACCAGGATGGCTGAGACATGAAGTCAAGGTAAACTGCAGAAATGGCCAACACAGGTTGTATCCTTGAACAATGAGCACGCCAGAAAGTGACTTAGGCGGTTTTCAACATAACAGGGAATGATATAAGTCTGCATTGTAGGAGACATAACAGACCCTCCATATGATTTGGAAGAATAACCAACTAGGGGAGTAAAAACTCGGAGATCAAGCTCACCCTAAGGTCAAAAAATAAAACCCAACTGACATGAAAGACTCAAGTAGGTGTTGTGTTCAAGGACATGACTGACCTAGACTGTCTTTGAAACTGAAAGAGATGCGATATACCCTTCTTATCCCTTATTCTTTTTTATAAAAGAATATCCTTCTTGTTGTTTTAATGAATCCAAGAAGAAAAGAAAACTCAATAGGTCCAACCATGTAAAATTTTTAACGATCCCATGGGAGGAAGACTCAAGACCTTCTTCATTGTTTACAGAGTTCGAAGAAGAGATAGAAGAATACTCTATAGCACTGATCTCTAGATTTTAATATCGAGCCGAGATCTATACTTGCTCACCAGTGTTTTCAATTTTAAGGAGTTTGAAAAACTTAAACAATAACTCCATACACCTACTCGTGGATTTTAATATCGAGCCCAAGTAGGTTAATGCTCGTCAGTCTTTTCCTATTTATAGAGTCTGAAAAACTTAAACAATCCTCTATTTACCTTCTTGTGGATTTCGCATCGAGCTCGAGTAGGTGAATGCTCACTTGGTGTTTTCATGTTTAGAGAGCCTGAAAACCCTAAAGAAAGGCTCCAAAAGGCCTTTTTCGTATAGTTAGTCCCCTCCCCCGAAAAAGTATAAAACAATGAGAGGAGAACTCTTCTAGCCATGAATGACTAGAGTATTCCTTTTTCGTAAGTAATCTGCAAAGGTCCGTAAAAGGATTAAACTTATACCTAAGCGGATGGACCTTCAATTCCTTTAACAATCTTGAAGAGGCCAAGTTTGCTCGGCAATCTTGTTTAGTTTTTCATAGTCAAAACAAGAGCTTAAAATGACTTAAAAGACAGCTACTAGGATCATATGTTCATGACCTACCAAAATGTGATCTCAATAATCCAGTTAGTAAGTGGCGACAAAATTTCTCAATGACATAATAAATGATCAATACAACGTCTATATTGGTCCATCAATAAAGAAACTAAGTCATACCGGTTCAACGCTTTGAGAATCTAGTGAAGATTTGAAATATCTAGGGTAGAATTACTTCACCAAGACCTACAAGTATTAGTGATTGAATAGAACCCATTAAGAATAATTTGAAACTATAGACTTTTTCAAAAAATGGATAAAAATTAAACTCACTTTTATATAACTAGTTTCAAAAAATAGAAAAAAAAATATCACAATTGAGAATTTGAGAGCAAGAATTGGAGCAAACCCTTGATCTTCTTCTGCTCATTACGATCAAATCGGAGTACCAATCAACTTTCCACTTCCCCCAAGTAAGTTCATTCCTCCCAAACTTGCATTTCCATGTCTTTTTTGTCAATTTTTATGGTAAAAAACCCTGTTTTGGCAATGCTCACAACGTGCTCTATGTGTACGCTACTCTTCATGAAGAACAGCAACATTCTAAACGTGGTTGTCTAGTGTAAAGAGCAGCATACACCCCTGAAAGTGGCCAAAAACTTGAAAAAATGCTCAAAATTGATTGTTTTTGGGAAGGATGGTGTTGGTATGGAGGGAAAGAGAACATGAAGATATGGATCGAGAAGAATTGCAAGATCCATTGACTCTTCATACACTCAGAAGGTGTGGATTACTAAAATTATATAGAACAATCAACATGCGGGCCCAAATCCGCTTGCTATAAAGACTTGTCTGATATTGGGATGTAGATGCCAGGGTATTTAATATCCGAGGTGAGATAATAGAGCTCACCATTGATGACATTTACTTTATCACGGGTCTCTCTCGTAGAGGAGAGTTGGTGAATCTAAAAGGGTCTTCTAGCAAAGTGGGTGCATTAACAGTGCAAGAATATATCAATGCATACTGTGTACTAGGAAGTAAGAAATGTGGTAGTCAAGTTCTCATCTCTACCATTGTGAGCTTCCCTTTTCGATTTATTCTGAGTGTTCTCAACCGAATGGGGGGAAGTGCCTCACAACATCTTGCCTCAAGGCACTATATGGATATAGGTGTTGAATGCTTGCAAGGGCATGTTTATGAATGGTGTTCTAGTCTGTTGGAGAACATGAAACTTCAACTCTCGGGGTGTAAGACCAAGAGAATGAAGAATTTCGGATATGGCAGCATACTTTTCACCTTCTTCTTTGAGAGGATTACTGCTATTAGTTTGGGCATGGAACTGCCCCCTATCAACCCCCGTGAGCCTATGTTGGCTTGTTGGGGTGAGATCTTCCTCCGTCTGGGTGGTGGCGAGATAAACCTATGTTACCAAGAGGATGACTTCTGGGGTTGGTGGGAACGGTAGGTGCCAGCTCTTGAGTAGTTTTTGTATGCAGACCTAGATTTCCATCATGATCCAGAGTTGATACTTCCTCCAGGAGCATCCTGGGGAGATATGGGTATGTTTATGTTTTTTGAAAAATTATTTATTTTTTTCAAATTTATGCATATATGATTTTTATGATGAGTTCAAAATACTGAAACAAAGTGTCAAATGTAGATGTTGGACCAGTGCGCCCTAAAGGACACCCATATACTTTCGTGAGACCAATAGAAGTGGGTGCAACTGATGCCACCCTGGGGGCCATAGAGAGGAAGATGGGTCGATTGACCCATGATATTCCTACATACCGTATTGAGCAGATGCCAGTTGATATGTAGGAGGATGTAGTAGGTGTGCCCCCAGCCTGGATTAGGTTGCTGCGGAAAGTAGCTCAGCTGGTCATATACTACCGAGAGGCAGCAGAGGCAGATGAGGCCCCACCTTCTCCATAGGAGAAGGATATTCTATGTATATTTTGAGGCCACCGAGCCCAATTTTGTATCTTATGACTCTGTGACAGACTTGTGATCCAAACTCATATTATTTTTTGATACAGTATCAGATATATATATAGTATCAGTTATCTACATGTGTGTTATTGTGTTTTATGCATGAAATACTTATGTGTGTGAATGATACAAATGCCAATCTAAAACATAGTTTGCAAATGAATCATCTAATGCATTCAAGTTCCTTGTAATATGATGATATGTGATATAATCAAACTATCTCTCAAGTAACCTAACTCGCATGAACTGACGTAGCAAAGTAGGATCTCTCACCTAATAAGCACCTAGTAACTGAAAAACAACTAACTGTGAGTCGAGCCGTACCTCCAAATGTGAAATGTCATTAAATAGAGCATCTCAGAGTAGCTTTATGACTGCACTGTATTCAGCCACATTGTTTGTGGTGGGACCTAGACAAGCCCCTCCCGAAGATACCAATTGACCAGCTGGTGAGTAAATAACCCAAGCTGATGCAGCCAACTGACAGGTGTGGCAGCTAGCACCATCAGCAAATCCTATAAAGTGTTCAGTTCACATCTAAAACACAAAGCATATAAATGCATAAGACTACAACAACTGTAAACAAAATTCACTTTACAGAAATGTACAGCTTAAAAATACATGAAAAAGCACAATGGCACTTCTTCAAGTAGGGTCAGTTCCTGGGATCTCATCATGACATCGGGAAAAGATGTCACGGAAATCATTAAACAGACTGGTGTACGAAATGATCTCATCGAGATAACAATCCGCTCCCATAAAGATGTTTTCGGTGACCCCTGGTTCAGTGGAAATGTTGATTAGGATGGTTCTCGTTGTACTCATCCTATTCCCTTCGGCAAGAACATCTTGTGAAGTGGAAGGGACAGAGGACCATTCAAAATTATCACTGGGTCTCGGAGAGAAATCATCTCTCTCTATCAAGTTTAGAATGGGAAGTATATAGGACCTGGGGTGTAACTGTTCCCAAGGGTGGTCCAGGCCTATCATAGCTTCCAAAAATGTTTCGTCAGAAGGAAAAACCACGTCTAAACAATTAGGAGAGTAGGTGGATTCTAATGACCATGTAGGAGCACAGTCCATATCTGACTCGGCAGAGACCAACGAAGTCATGATATGTTATGTTGTATTTTGTTGTGAATCCAAGTAGGTTACCTCTACAATAGATACAAGCACAGCTGGTTCTAATTCAGTGGGGATACTCCATGTATCTATCGTTGAACAGACGGTGGAGGTCTCAGAAGGTGAACATTCTTCAGAACCAACGAACAAGGTAAGAGTAGGTAGGTCAAAAGTGACTATTAAGGACCCATAGAGACCTGCTCCTAAACTCTCAGTGAGAGGGCTAGATTGATCAATCAATGGAATGGATGAATCTGATGAAGCCTGGTTGTTCTTCCAGGTAAAGGAAAGTTGATCCACTGTGATGATATTTCCTTCGTGTGGGAACATTATGACCCGGAAAATAGCTGATGGAACTGCCTGCATGGCATATGTCCAGCTCCTACCCAACAACAAGTTGTAATCAAGTGGGGCATCTAGAACTTTGACCTTTACTGATACTAGATTGCCTACAAGTTCGACATTGAAGGATGGTAAGACTCCATGTGGACGGAAGGATCTTCCATCGAAGGCAGTGAGTATCATGTTCGAGGGAGCTAACTCAGGTTCACCCAAGGCTCTCCAGCACGAAATAGACATTACGCACGTAAATGCACCCTCATCCACTATAGCTCATCCGACGGTCTTAGGACCATGGATGACTTCGATCTAGAGAGCAACATGATATGGAAACCGGTACTTGATATCTTTCATATCAAAGCGTGCAAGCATGTTGGATGAATCAACACTCCCAATCGCTGCCAAAAGAGAATTGCGTTGCAATGGGAAACTTTGTAGTACTTCCAAGGTGGACATGGCACATGGGGTTTGTGCTAAGTCCTCCACAACATTGTAGTTGGGAGTAGCCCGCGAGTTAGGGTTGTGCACAGCTCATTTGTAGACACCTTTCGGTATCTTAGGCAACGTCTCCACAGGTATGTAAAGAGGAGTGGAAGATTCAGGAGTGTCCTTTTACTGCGGGTCCAGGGTATAAGTCCTCACTCGATTTTGCAACAGAGCGTCTGAATTAACCATGTTAATAAAATACTGATCAGCTAGGGTTCCCCCCAGCACTAGAGTTTCGAGAAGCTAAACTCTGTCCATGAGGAAAAGGATCTTTCAAGACAGCCAGTTTCTTCTCATGGCTCAGCTTCTGGGCTTCTTCCATACGAGGGAACTGGTGGGTAAGGTGGTCCCCTTGACACAGTTTGCAAGGGAACTTAGCCTTCCATTTCTCTTTTTTCCCTCCTTGGGATTTTGCTTATTGCTGGTATTTTGTTGGTTTCCCTCCCCTTTCTTGCCCTTTCTTTTGGGCTACCAAGAGCCCTTTTGGTTTGTCTGCACCTGCTGTATAGATTCAGTTGTAGAAGGGTAGGATGCAACAGAAGTTACTTCTGTAGCAGTTTGTTTGACTAACAAGGCATGCACCTGCTTTGTTAAGGCGTCGAACGCTGCAGAATCGACTGAACCCATTATTCCATCGTCATGTGGTCCAGGTTTAGGCTTCCTAGGTCTATATTAGACCTTGGTGCATTAGGAATAATTGCATACAAAAGACCAGACTGAGCATAAACTAAGTCGAGCTGCTGAGTTCTCAAAATGGCCTCCTCCTCGGAAGACACCCCTGAAGTGGCAACTTCCTTAGAAACATAAGGAAGAAGAGACTTAAGGTACCATTCTAACAAGAATGCTGGGGGAATGTCAGTCTTTATGAGCCTCTTCTGCCTCCGCCACTTCTGAATATGATCAGACAGATGAGTGGCCTTGTTTTGCCAAAATGTTGACAAAAGGTCTGTACCGGCATCATACCAGACAAGATGCTGAAACTGGCTCAAAAACACAATGGCGAGATCCCGGAAGGTGCTAAAGGCGGCCGCGGGTAGTGCAATATACCACTTGGCTGCAACACTCATCAAGGTTCTTTGGAAGAGCCTCAACCTTATGAAATTGTCGTTCAATGAGTTGGAGGAACACCAAAGATGAAAGGTTGTTACATGGTCGCTAGGTTCCTCACTAGTCTTACCTTCACACTTTGGTATGTCTGAGGGAAGTTTGGTGGGAACGGGTGGCCATGCAGCATCATGGTGCATGGGGTTGTTCGTAAGCTTTGAAAGGTCTGGAAAGTTTAAAGTTTCCAAAAATGGTAAGCATGGTTGAGCCGATGGCATCTGGTAAACAGGAACCTGGTATTGGGGACAACCCATGGCCTGGTTCATGTATTGTCGGTTGCGGTTTCCCCCGGCCATTGGTTGTGAAATGAAAGGATTGAAATTGTTCCATCCGAAAGTAAGCGGATTAAATCCTTCGGCAACAGTCCATTGTGGCTGGGGGTTAACCCCACTGAACTACGGGTTAATGATATTACCCCCTCCTCTAGATAACAAAGAGAAGGGGACACTCCCTACATGTATGTTCGGCGGATTAACGTTATAACCTTGATAGGGGTTGAAACCCGATGTGGTAGTAGTGGATGGTGTCGTCATCATATGCATGGCGGGCATGGATGGAGAAGGGATGGATCCAACCACAGATGAAGAAGCAATGTTCTGAGTCACACCTTGCAATGATTGTGTGGTAGAAGACTGAGTAAAATGTTGGTTGTGGAGCCAGATCTTCTAGTCTCATAGATGATATTGTATCAACCATGTTTGTACCCTAGTTTTATATCATATGTAGGTGGACTGTACACTCACCCCAGCGGGGGGGTTGTGGGGGGGCATCGCCCCCCCACAGGGTTCCAGGGGGGGACCATCCCCCCTGGCTGGGGGGTCCGGGGGCCAGCGGTCCCCCGGCAGGGGTTCGAGGGCAGCGCCCCCTAGAAATAGGGGTTAGGGGGCAACGCCCCCGAAGAAAATTTTTTGGGGTTGTTTTCGCCAGCTGTTTTGCGGGCCCATGGTTTTGGGTATCCCATGGTATTTTCCCATTGTATTTCCCTTATAAATAAATACATTGTCATACGGCTAGGGAGGATGTATTAGGTTTTATGCATTGTAAAGATCTCTGAGATCAGGTGAGAGACTGTGAAACAGAGAAGAGGAAGTGCAGCGGTTGTGCTGCAGGTTGTATCCCTTCACCTTGCTGGACGATAATAATAATAAGGACTGGCAAATTCAGTGTGGACGTAGCCCAAGTTGGGTGAACCACGATATATCTGTGTCTCTCTTGTAATGTGTATGTGTGATTATATTTGCATTTCTGTTTATTGTTGTTGCTCTGTGATCCTGTTTTTCTAACATAAAACTCACTGCTGGTACCGTTGATAGAGGTACATTGTTGGGTCCAAAAGTGGGTGTCGTGGCTGAGGCAGATGTCGAAGTTAATGAACTTGGCATGCCTAAAGTTCCAACATTGAAACTAAAGGACGAGGTCGAGGCCGAAGCATTCCACGACGAACTCAATTGTGTAGTGTTTGAGAAAGAAGGATTAAGAATCCTTGCATCCATAGAAGTTGTGGGAGTTTGTGGAACTCCCTGCTCATCTCCTGGGTTAACCATGGTATAACCTAGTGTAAAAACATAAGCACTAAACTCAGGCTACTGGAAACCAACAGGTACTAGAAGTGGATCGTGAGGTCCTGTAAGCGGAGGGTTGAAAGGAGTACTAAACTTTGCAGCAGTTAGATCCTCAACCTCAACAGTGTCCAAGACTTGTTGATCCGGTGTTCTAGGCTGTGGTTCTCCAAGAACCTCTGTCTCTCCCGTAAGTTCAAAAGAACCATGAGAATCAGTTCTCCTATGTCGCGGTAAAGGTGGAGGCTCCACTATAAGTGGGGGAAGGTTTTGAAACCTTCGAGACCGATGAAGATCTTGGTCCTCCACAACTAAACTAAAATAAAACTAAGTAAAAACCTAGTGGCCACTACAACTAAGGAGCAAATAGAAAACCACTAAAAAAATTTCCTAAGTAATCAAACCAATCAAACAGATAGCAAAAACTCTCGGAAGAAATTCTGGGATGATCAGGGCCCAGAACAGACTAACAGAGCATTGATGGTCAGTTTCGTGGCATCCATCGGAGGTCCACTGGGTGCAAGCGCTTGAATCACCAAACCTATTTCGCGGGATTACTTCCAGAGGGTTACCTTCCACGCATGTCCGAGGTGAAGTGGGGATAACCGCCCACTCTACCTGTGTAGAATCCTAAAGGTCTGATACTAAGGCTACCATCGATACGAAATAACCTAGGGGGATAGTCATCAGCCTAGTTGAAACGCATGGGTAGGGTAGCAAAGCCCAAAATCCAAAAGGATCCCCATACATGAATCGACTCTAGTTTATGGTCAAAAGGAAAGTGAGGGGATATCCTCAGCAATTCCAGTTTCCCAAGACCTTTTGCTTAGCTCTGGTTTAAGTAGAGTTTCCCAGGACTATATGATATATATGGGTTTACATAAATGAAAGTCTTACTACAATTTTTGAGTAATGAAGCCAGTTCCGAGCAGTTTAAGGTGATTTAAGTTCAAAATTCTAGCCTAAGCTAGTTGATGTTGTGTATTCCTAGAAAGAAAATTTTGCTAATAAATTTTATTAATAATTTCTTTTTAAGGGTTACTTGTTACTCAAAAGTTGTAGTACGGTGTGTGGAATGATCTGTTATGAAAGTAAAGTACTTGAAAAGATAAACGCTTTCAAATTCACAAAATTTCCTCTTTTTGTTTACAATTCTTTCAAAAAGTTGAAACCTAAGCAATCCTAAAACATCTTTTTTTTATTTTCTTTTTGAATATTTCAAAGCAAATAAGCTACCTCGAAATAAAGCAAGATCTTCCTACTGAGCCATTGAAACAAATTTTTTGTCTTTTTCTGATAACTAAAAAAGAAAGAGAACTTTGTACAACAACAAGCAAGATCTAACTATAAAATGTGTGCAAGGAAAACATGTAAATGGATCAAAGAAAATGAATCGAAAGACTCGATGAAGACTTGACTTACCAAGTTTTTGCAAAAGAAAAAATTTAGGCTTGGAAACGAAGTGAAAAGAAAACAGGGGAAAGAGACACTTGTGACGGAAAGGAAAACCTAAACAGGTTGCTCCTAAGCATCAAAACCCTAAGAAACACTAAGCCAAACAAAAATTAAGCAAGTGAATCAAGACTGACCTAAACAACACGCAAACTCAACAGCAAGAAGACTAAGAGGTTTTAACTTACTTGAACAAACTGATAGAACAATCAGTAAGTGACTGAACCAAGCAAACTTTCAGAAGCAACCCTAAGGACTTAAACTTGATACTCAACCCTAAATAAGGATGAGACCAAGTGAAAGCGTGCTAAACATTGCAACAGACAACAAAAAATCAAAGTGTAGGTCTGTAAGACTACAACAACACTTAGGGTGAAGAGATGCAGCTATGTCCAAAAAGAATAGAGCACAAACTTCAAGAAAGGGCTCGTAAGCGGAAAAGAGACTTAACAAGGGCTCAAGCAAGCAAAAACAAGCTCAAAGAAATTGGAGAGGCTTACAAGACTCAACAAAGGCATAAGAGGTCTCAAGGGTCGATTAAGACAACAAAGAAACAGGCTAGAACGACAACCAAAGCTTAAAAACAAACCCTAACAGCAAAAGGGACACTACAGAAACATACACCACTGTGCAGTGTTACAACCGGCGTACACCAGGACAAGTATGCAACTGTGCAGTGCAAGGAGGGGCGTACATCAGCCAGCAAATGCTACTGTGTGTAGGGGAGACCAACGTACATGCCTCAAAAGGGAATAATCAGGCTTTGCAAACCAAAAACAGAGTTGAATCAAGCAAACAGGAAAGATAACACAGACCTACAGGGCCTCTCAAACAATCAAAAATGATAAAAGGGATGGAAGAAAACTAGAATTAAGTCTCCTAGAGAAGAACAACTAAGAGGATACTCCTCAACAGAGTTTCCAATCTATTGTTCGGGATTTCTACCCTATAGTGAGGAGATGGACACTACCAACTAGGCGGGTTTGACAGGTAAACACATTGATTATACTGCATTTGGTTACTGCAAAAGAAATAGATTGGGATTGAAGGACATACCTCTTTTCGATGTTTGATCCTAGCTTTCGCTTGGTCCTTGACTTGATCTCCCACTCGAGCTTCTGCTTGATGAACCTGCAATACAAGAGATACCTTCCTCGGCGTATCTTGACCATATAACATATGATGAAATTACAAATTAATCTAACATCAACTATAATCAAGAATTAAATCAAATAGACATGAAATCCAATAGATATCAGACAGGAAGGGTGTTTCGACCTTTTTATTGTGAAAGAAACATGAAATCAGTACAATATACCTGACATGTAGATATGCTTCTGCAACCGGATCCTAGGCTCCTGCTCTTCACTCTGACTTGGAACTTTCCTCTAACATAACAAGACTTCAAGCCTTCTCTCAAGATTCTTTCTTGTGTTTTCTAAGTATAAATGAGTCTAACCCCTCTCATGGATCCTCCTTGTATTTATGGGACAAGGTTGGCAGTTTAGATCGAGAGGTGGTTAGATTGGGAGGTTGGGGAAGTTGTAGAACCAACTTCAACTAATCCCAATTCGTCAAATTAATATATTTTTAATTTCATCTTAAGATGTACGCGGGTTTCATATAACAAGAGCAGCGTACAAGAAGCAACTTTTAAGCTTTACAACGTGCGTTTACAACTTTTTTGGAGGTGTACGTTGATTGCCCTTGAGAAGAGTAGGGTACAGTATGCAGGTATTGTGTACAGAGAGGGGCGTACAGGTGGGAAAATCGGAAGAAACTGTTAAATTCTCACTTGAGAAGTGTACTTTTGGCAACAAGTCATCTAAGGCAATCATTCTCTTCAATCCTTTGTGTCCTTTTGTGTGATCTACAAGGCAAGGTGATCATGGGATGGAGAAGTGCATATTTGACCTATAACAATGTAGATCCTCAAAATTTGAATAGGACTTCCTTAAACCTAGGATTTTCCTAACTAACTTGACTAGGATTGGTCGCACAGACTCTCCATTTATCATAGATCTCTAACATTTGTGCTACATCAGGATAGCTGTCATGTTCTAACTATAGTTGGATTCTACATAGATATGGCTAAATCACCTTGCTTCTAACCTTAACCCAATTTTCCAGGAAGTTTTTCAAAACAAACTTATGATAAGAAGGCCTTGCAATGAATGATCATAGTAGAGGAAAATCAAATTAGATAGTGGCTCGGATCAGTTCTTTCGATTCATCCCATTGTTGATCCACTTCAGTGATCTGAAAATTTCCAGGAACATCATCAACTAACTCAATGAATATCAGTATCCCTAGAAGTTCCATCAAGTTTTTTGTTAAAGCCCGATATCTTCC
This sequence comes from Larix kaempferi, assembly GCA_027924585.1. Taxonomy (NCBI): domain Eukaryota; kingdom Viridiplantae; phylum Streptophyta; class Pinopsida; order Pinales; family Pinaceae; genus Larix; species Larix kaempferi. The sequence goes on from BSBM01000841.1 coordinate 11,087,557, forward strand.
ACAAATTTCCTATCCTTTCATAATCAAACTAGAGACATAATCACAAAAAACACCCCATTATTTTAGGGATACCCAAACTCTCTTTAATGTAAGTGATTCCATCCGAGGAATGGCTTCCAGAACATTTTTCAAATGATTCTACCACTCATAGAGTTGTAGATAAGCTTTATCTCCCTTTTTCTTCCTGTCAGAATGTTCTACTAACTGGTCTGACAAATGCTCAAAGAGGTTAAAATCATCTTGGATTTCATTTAAACCTTCAAAGAACCCCTTTTTCATTTCTCTAAAACTTTCATTAACAGACATAGCTTTATCTCTAAACCCTTGAGCAACAATTTTGAAAAATTAACAAGTGGTAGACTGAACTTTAAACTGTTTGAGTTCTTCCACAACATCCCTTAGCTCAACTGCTTGACTCATGACATTTTCATCGGCAACCCTAATTTTATCCACAATTTCCTATAGTTGTCTTTTAATATTGTGCATTTCAAATTGGTTCTCAGCTTTGATTTCTTTCAGCTTCTTGTCAAAATATGCCTATAGGGTAGCCTTCTCTACTTCCAAAGTAGTGAACTTGATATTTTATTCATCCATCATATTGTCTAAAGTGGAAACATAATCAAAGTTTGCATTAGTAAATATCCCCATGGAAGCTACTATTTCTATATCTTCCCTTCTGGGGTCATCAGTGGCTTGTCTCAAGATAACTTGATTCTCAACTGGCCCTGCAACTAGTTGACCTTCACTGGTCCTTGTTACAGCAAAATCTCGTTAACATGAGTTATGTGTCCTCTATATGCCCTGATTCCTAAAGTGCCTGGGCTAAAACACCAAAAGAGAAGTTCTTGTCCATCCCTTTAACTTTATGTTTTCACCCCGATGTGCCCTAATCTCTGGAAAGGTGCATCAGACTCAAGGTAACATGCTCTGGACCTTAGCAGAGTGCGTCGGTGGCACATGATACTCTTGCACAAGATTCATCGACCTCCCATTGGCACGAGTTTCTCTTGTGCAAGGTGCATCGTCGTTGGTTAAAGTGGATAAACAGGAGCTTCGAGCGACTTATCGAAGCTTGGATGGCATGGAGACTTATCCCTACATATCTGAAAAGGTGTCATTCGATCCCCTTACCTAGTGGGATGATCCCTTAAGCATCTCCCCTATATACTCAACCTCACCTATTCCTTTATCCCTATATATATGAACCCCCTCTCCATTGTTAAGGGAGGAAGGATAGAGTACCTATATGCTGGTGGAATTTTGCTAGGAGATCCTCTTCATCCATTAGAGGCTAAGCATTTGATCTTGGAGGCTAGGATTGTTGGAAGGATGTTATGACGTCAAATAATCGGTTGTAACACCTCTCTCTTTGTACTTATTATTATTACATCTAATGAAAATTCTTTCCATAAACTTGCTGTATTGATAATGTTTAGGATTAACCTATTTGACTGTTGATCTAGATTGATTCATAATCATGTGCTATTATCACTTGTCTATTTCCACTTGTTATTAACTGGTTTTGTAGCTGGAGATATGAAGATCAAGACTTGGAGCAACAAGGAGAAAATATCTGCATTTATAAGGTAAGCCATCTCTTTCACTTATCTTACATTTCAATCAGTCTAGGAAAGTTGTTTGTATTATGTACTTTTTTTGTTCTAGATTTGAACCATTCAGACTAGGGAGATCCATTTGTGTCTTCCCTTACAGATTGTCTGTAAACAAAATTGGAGACCATACTGGGGAGAGTAATACTTAGTTTTGATTTCATTATATTTTTGGTTTCTTTGATTTCTTTCCAAATTATCCTCTATCCTATAAGTTGCCTCTTCTTCTTGGATCTGACCATCAAAGAGTCTCTGGGCCATCGAGACTCTATTTAGGATATTTCTTGAGAATTATACCTTTTTATTCTTGGAGATTTTTTTTTAATTTTTGGTTTCTTAGATACCTTCTAACTCACCTAGGAAGTTCATCTCCCACGTCACCATAATTATGACGCATTTCACCTGTTAGCATCCTACGTCGCTGACATTGTCTTCCAGTTTAAATCCTACATCGCTAACATGGTTTCCCAATGAACAGAGCACATCGTTGGGTCTTCCAACACTCTGATGCACCCTTGCAGGGCATGTCGCCCTTCATTATTTGGTACTCAGTGTAAAAAACTCCCAAATTTGGTTTTTGGCTTGATTTTTTGAGTTATGTGAGATTGTCTTTCACTGTTACAAAACCTCTTGTGCACGACATACTTCATCATTGGCTTATTTTTTAAAGTTTAATTATTGATTCGAGTCCTAGCTAGTCAAGTAGGTGTACTACTCATTGTGGGAGATTTCAATCCCCCATGAGCACAATCAATCTTGTGACTCCTTATCGGGCCCTATGATCTGTTCGATCTCACTTCTAATCCCTCAAATGTTTGATTGTTGCGATTTTTGCTCAATTTTGTGTGTTTTTTGAGATTTTGGGTGATCGTATTTTCTTCGAGATTTTCCAATCAATTAAAGGTTGCAGTATGATACATTCTCTGATTTTTTGGATTTAGGTTTGGAAAGTGGCATAATTCTTAGATCTATTGGGTATATCAGTTAGAAAATCAAAATCGTTCATTATCTTCATTTCGAGCTTGTTTCTTGGAATTGTTGTAGAAGAGTTTTTATGCTTTGGAATGAGTGTTAAAATATATTTGAAAATTTGAAAATATTATTATTGACTTGCATTTTATTGGTTTTGAAAAGTCATTCATCATTTCCTTGAAAATTCTAAGTGCATTTAAACTTTCTCAAAGCATTTCAAAGATAGTGAAAATTCTTGCAATTTTTATTTTCTTCCCACTTTTTTATTCCTATTTCGAAGTTAGGAGTTATTGCATTCAAAAACGGAAATTCTTCTTTTCATTTTTTGTAGATTCGCTTAAGTTGAAAAGAGAAAAAGAAAAAACATTTGGATTTCGTGTGTTATTCATTTTTGTTGGATTGATGAAAATAGTTCTTTTGAGTCTTTTTGGTTGATTTTGAAATAAATACGTACTTTTTTTCATTTTATTATTGAAAACAAAAATGATTTCTACTTACTCTAACTAGTTTTCATTGAAGAGAAAAAGAAAAGACTTGAATTTTCATATAGGTGAGATTTGCATCTTTTGAAATTCCAACTCTGCACTCCATGGATTCACCTAACTATACAACCTAAAATCAAGTGATAGCCTATGTTAAATTTTACATAGAAACTTGTGTGTTAGGTTAGAGATGTGTTCCGACATCTTTAAACGTGGCAGCTGTTGTTATCTTCCTACACTGCATCCTGAGGGCTTGTAGTTATTCCACGTACTAGTAGGTATATCGAACTGCCTTTCACATACCTTCGGTTATATAGAAAGTTACTTCGTGTACTCGACAGTATATCATAAGGCTCCTGTCATGCGGTTGTGCATTAGACAACACCACTACGGATTGGATCTCCCAAATACCTTGAGTATATAGGGAGACCCCACTAGGATTCTTGAAACGATTGGTCATCTTGGCGTGGAAATACACCGAGAAAAACACTTGGGGAGCTACTACGCACGTACTTCCAGGCAGTCGGGTTTTACGGCCAAGGATACGGTCCTAATCCTCCCTGGTTATTGCTCTGAAATATTGGGTTGAGTATAAAATGTTGGAACCTGTAGTATATTGCAAGTTGAGACACCTTAATAATACCATGAGGTTCCAGATTATTGAATCCCATCTATCACACAGTTTGCTTGCAGCTTTATCTTGAGTAGGTCTTGGAGTGTGTTTTTCCTTTTCTTTAGAAGACTATTAAGAGAAGTTTTACTTCAGCCATCCTGGCTTATCAACCTTTAAGAAGATCCCGCATATTTTTATACTTGCCACCTGAATATCCCCTTAACTAGGAGGATAACTCAAGATCAACTATGGATCAACCTACCACATATATGCCACATGAATAAGGTACTTCTACCTTAGAACTAGGAATGAATTACTCACCTCCCGCAAACCCACCTCTCACTAATCCTATGGGACCTGTGATTATGGAACAACCTTCTTCACATGACACAACTTTTCATCATTCGATGGAAAGAAATCCTGGAGCCATGGACTGCATTTTTAGTCAGCCCCGGGATGACCCAGTATCAACAACTTTTGGTCCAACTGCATCGTTTTGGGATACTTATTTAGGTCAACAAGTTTATGATTCTGGTTCACTTCCAATGGTTGAAACTCCACCTCATTGGCTTCCTCCATGGATTCCCAATGACGTCTTTCTCAGACCTGTTTACGAGACTATTGAATGTTTACGAACGTTCGGTAACCAACTTAGACGGCATAGTTTCCCACCTACGTCCAATCTGGAAGTACCATTTTTTGAACAACATCCTCCATACATTCTTTATCTTTTTCTTCACTAGGAATATCTACGCCTAACTTGACCACTTATGAGCCATGTCAACCATTGTTCTCGACAACTATACATCTACTGGACACACTCCTATAAGTGGAAAATTTTCAACTGGGGGGAAACACCTAGTCAGTGGAACTATTCTGAATGGGGGGCATCATCCAATTAGAGGACACAACATGAGCAGAGAACATTCTTCACATATGAACTATAGTATCGTTGGAAGTTCTCTCCCAACCATGAGACAACCTACGTGGACACATCAAATGGGGGGACTATCTACTTGGACCCAACCCCCATGGGGGCATATCTACCCAGGAAATCATAATGTTGCTATAGGACAAAATTATCCAGGAAACCTTTTTCCTAGATTACCCTATCTCGGAAACAAGAATACCCCATGGGGGCACCATAATTTTCCATCACTTGGACCTCCAACCAGTGGACCACCCCCACCACTTCCACCACATGTCCCACCTCCTCCCCCACCACCCAATGCACCACCACCACCTCCACCTGGATTACCCGCATATTATGGTGGAGGACCACCTTATTCCGTGGGAAGACCCCCTTCAGGTGCACCTCCCAACCCAGGATTTCAACCTCCATATGGCCAATCCCTATGGGAGTACATTATGATGAATCAATCCATATTCCTACTGGTACACAGATTCCTTATCAGTATTACCAATATCCACAGCCGAACTGACAACTAACATTTATGGCTACACTTTATTTACTAGATATATCACGTTTGACTAATGATCCCATTCAACATGGTATAAAATAGCCAATGATTCCTCTAAAGTTACCATCAGACATTCTAAAGTTCAACGACAAGCCCGATGAGGACCCTAAGAACCACATAATGACTTATCACTTGTGTTTTTCTTTCAATTCCTTAATGGATGATTCCATCCATTTGAGGTTATTTCAACGAACCCTCACTTGTACTGCAGGAAAGTTGTACATTGCGTTTCCACCACATTCCTTTGTTGATTTTCGATCATTATCTATGTCCTTTTTATCTCACTTTCAGCTATCGATCCGCTACGAAACCAACACAGATATTTTGACTTCTCTTCATCAAACTAATTCCACACACATATTTGATCATATTCATGAGTAGAGGAGGAGAAGACATCTCATTAAAGCTCCCATTCTGGACCAACTACTTGTCGATTGGTTCACGAAGTCACTACTACCCGTTATAGCTAAAGATGTGGCTATGGGTGGGGTTGTTACGAAAGAACAAGCTATATCGCATGCTCAATATTTATACCTTGTCTATTCCCAATCTAGCACCTTATATGATATCATTCCCAATTCCCCCAAACCTACACATGATCCAACAAAACCACCTATGGGATCTCATGCCGATTTCATTATTGGTTCCGTTCATACCCATCCTGTTACACAATCCGGTGGATCACAGAACCCTCATAGTTCAACTCCACCCTCGCCCCAGGATGGAAACAACACCAATATCTCACCCATCCCTGCTTCCACTGAAGAAGTGAATTCAGTTCAATCTACTTCACCTCAAAAATCTAGTGGCAAAAAGAAGAACAAAGGAAAATCTAAAAAGTCTTCCAACTAGCAGAGCCAAAAAATAATCCTGAAGACAACAAACAAAAGCAAAAGGTTAAATATCCTTGTTTACTATTTGGTGATGATAACTTCATCAAAGAATGCCCACATCAAGAGGAAGTGAAAATTTTTCTTAATGGAAACCCCACACCCATAGTTTTAACCGATCCCTTCCCCACATAACAACAACAACAACAAATGGTTGCACAACAAGAACCGTCCGCAGCCTCTCATGTTCTCATGATGCGGAGTGAAACAATCAACTTGTCAAATCAGTTATGACCATATGAATCTACTTCTGGAAAGGAATATAACGGAGGTAATCCTGAAAAATCTCCCCCATCTACATATAGCATTCCTTCACCTCAAGGTCCTCTCGTCATCGAGAAACCTTTAACATATTCAATATTGCATCCACCCAAGAGCACGATTCGAAAATCCATTTTCAATCCCAATTCTCGGGCTGCTCAAAACTACAATATTTTATAGGATCTATCCCAATCTCCTTGTGCTATGTCAACTCTATAAGTCTTACAAAACTATCCCCATTAGTGTAATACCATGTTATCCGCGATAGGAGCCGTAGGTCTTGATACCTACAACACCATCATGTTCAATTTAGATTATTTCAAGCTGATGCTTTCCCACCAAATCTTGTTTCAAATTGTTACTAACATTTATGGTAAAAGCATCCATCGTACTGTCTTAGATAGAGGAACCTCTACCTTAGTTATGCCGTTATCCTGCTGGTAATCCATCGACTCCCAAGTTGAATCGTTCCCCCACCACATTGAAAGAATTTTATGGAAGTGGATTTCAACCCCATGGGATATTACAATATTTGGTTGTCGATTTGGAATGTTGCAATATCCCTCCAAGAAAAGTGCTTAGGTTCACCTTATTTTGACTCTAGGGATGTAGCTTACAACTGGTTCCAAACACCTCCAAATTCTTTTGAGTTTACAGACGAAGGTCTTGATGGGGAATAGGACACATTAAAACATCTATTAGACACCCAAACACTTGATATCCCCATCCTAGGTATGCCCCTAATTTCCCTTCCCAACACTATACGGACTTCACTAATTCTTTATCTAATACTTGGCTCCATTATAGGACATCAATTACAATACATGTGCAACATTAGATCTGGTTTTAGAGTCGAATAGGTATCCCAATGAACAACAAATTCTAGGGTCTAGAATTTGAGGTGAAAATGGTGGACAAGGAATCTTGAATTTCGTCATAAATATAGTGAAACTTTAGGGGTATGAAAAAATAATTTGTGAAATAAAATTAAATTCAAATGCATCTCATAACATGAACAAATATCTCAAACTATGACATAAAATAGATACAACATCATCCCAAAATCACTATGAAAATGCTATGAGGAAAATTGTTCGAATCTCAATTTTGATTGGAAATATCACTTGAAGTACATGGTATTTCGAGCTGTGGCTCTCATGATATATCCATTACAGATTTATGCATCCATTAACAAGTTCATAAGGTCGAAACAATAGACTTCCATTATCTATATGCAACAAGAAGTGTGCTCTCGCACATTTGCATGACATTGAGAGAAAGATAGTAGAATAAGAATATATGAGAATGAGAGAAGATGAAATCAAACTCAGTTGCGGTATGAAACTGCATCAAAAAATATCCATGAATCTCTATTTATAGGTGAATGGCCACTCCATCAAACAAATTGGATGGGAATCTTGAACCCTCGAAATTGGCGCTAAGGCAGGGAGGATGAACATCCATCGTGTAAGGACAAGCTATGCTCTCCAAATGTTCCAAATGATAAATGATCAAAATATGGTCTCCTTATTTCTTCTTGTCTTTTTTTAACCTACCAAGGAATCCATAGCTCTAATTCCCTCCAGGATCCACATCCCAACTCGAATTAGGAAGATATTCCCATGAATGCCACTTGTCCAACACTTTCTAGCCTTCCTCTTCCATCAATTCGAATGGGGGAATCTTGGATGACATAAATCCCCTTCTGCACCCTATTGGAGGCTATTTTTATCCCTGACATGTAATATATGTAATTTATTAGCAATCACGTCTGAACTTTGACATAAGTGTCATAGAATCTTCATCATTGTTGTCATAGAAGTTAGGGAATCTAGCTCAAAGTGTCACAATTCTTCTATGATGACTCTTCCTCTTCCATGGAAGTTAATATTCCACTCTAATTCAACCCTACTAGATTCATGCCATGAATAATGCCTCTACAACTCCCCCAAGAACGTTAGAATCCACCTTGGATTCGAATGGGTGAGAATAGAATGCCATGTGGCATGGAGAATCTTGCCTTATGTGGGTCCCACACCACCTATTCTCCCTCATGACCAAATTCCAACTTATTTTCTTATTATAATTATTTATTTATCTTCTTTAACATATATTTTTCAATATAATGTCCATTTGGGGTCTTATAGCTCCCTTATTCCAAGTCTAAATGTTCCCACCCCAACCTAGGGAACTAGTAGATTGGTGGAAATTTCCCTTCATGAGATTTATTTGGATGGGGACATTATAGAGGTAAGACCATTTCCATTAACATGGAATTCGTTGCTTCCACGTTGGATTATAACTTATTACTAGTTCAAAACTGGTTCTATTCCATGACTACGGTTTCATAATATGTCTTCCGCATTGTGCAATTTCCCCACTAAGGGAAAATCATCACTATCGACCAGTTAGATTTATGTACACTTGACACCACTACTCATCCCGCAGACAATGTTCCTCTTTTAGGAAACTCTATGCAGGTATATGCGAGTGTGGGGGTAGGAATCCTTAAATATTCATCCCTCATGGGAGTCTTTCCAACACTAGATCCCCCTGCACATGTTTCCACGGTGAACATGATTTCATCTATGATCCCATCCTCTCATTACTCGACTGACCAATGGGTTGTTCCTCATCTTGATCATTTGGATTCAATTGGAGATGTGATGCCTCTTATCCCCTCAAAAGATACTTATGATGCCATCCAATCAACACTCGATCTACCAGATGTCCACTCTTTAGTGGTATCTACCTCAGGTTCTCTGCCATTACAGCGGACCTCATCCCTACCTGATCCTCTATTGCATACTTTTCATTATGACGAGCCAATCATGGATATTATGAGTGTGGATGAACCATGGGAAGAGCTTCATCATCGATCATTTTTACTTCCTCCATTTGATTTAGTAGAGAATGGCATTGAAACAATTGTTTCACCGGATGTCTTTGCTTACCTTCAATCGCCTATTCTTACATATGATACGGTAACCGAGGAAAACTTGGAAAACATCATGCCTACCTTTCCAGTCAACATCTCGGTCAAACCTGGAGTCATGGAACACATTCACATAGGCCAAACTTGTTCTCCAGAAGAAGTCACCATTTTCAAGACCTTGTTTAAACAATTCTGCGACGTATTTACATGGAGCTACGAGGAAATTCCTAGGATTGATCTTGCTATTTTCATGCACGAGATTCAGACATATCCCGAAGCAAAACCTGTTCGGAAAAAACTCCATCTTGTGCACCCTATGAAAACTATGGCCACAACCTAGGAAAAATGCGGCCATTAAGGAAGAGATAGAAAAGTTGTTTAAGGTTGGGTTCATTTATCCTATTCCCTTAACAGATTGGGTCTCTAATGTCGCCTTGGTTACGAAAAAATAGGGAACAATCAGGGTTTGTGTTGATTACAGGGATTTAAATCAGGCTTGTCCCAAGGACAAGTACCTTACCCCATTTATTAACCAAATCATTGACAACTGTGCCAAAAGTATCATCTTCTCATTCATGGATGGATTTTTTGGCTATAATTAGATTGAGATCCATCCTGCCGACCAACATAGAAATTATTTCATCTTCCCATGGGGCATGTTCGCATATCGCAAAATCCCCTTTGGCCTTAAAAATGTGGTGCTACATTCCAGCGGGTTATGTCACATGCTTTCCACGATGTGAAGGATTTTGTGGAACCTTACCTAAATGATCTTCCTGCTCATTCGAATCGTCGTGACTTCCACATCGACCATATGATAGATGTATTCCTCAGGTGTCGACGATATAATATCCATTTAAATCCTCATAAGTGCATTTTCTGTATCAATTATGGATGCCTCTTAGGATTCATCATTTCAAAGGATGGGATCTGCATTGATCCCCTCAAGGTGGAATCCATTATTGCTCTATCACTGCCTATGGATATTACGGAACTTCAAAGTTTGCAGGGGAAGGAAACCTACTTGCGGCATTTTGTATGTAATTTCACTGAGAAAAAACAGGGATACATGTGGTTGTTAAAGACAGATGACCCTTTCATTTGTGATGACTATGCTAAAAAATCTTTTGACAACCTTAGAAATGCCATCACTCATGCACCCATGTTACAACCTTCGAAATTACACCAAGGATTATATCCTTTATCTTTCTACTTCCACTTACATTGTTGCTATGATTTTGATACAGGAAGATAGTCATACCCAGGAGCATGTGATATATTACCATAGTAAGGGTCTCCTTGACTCTGAAACTTGGTATTCGTATGTAGAGAAGCTATTTCTTGTAGTAGTCATTTTTGTTTAGAATTTATGCCACTATATCCTCCTTCGCACTACCACCATCATCACCGACTCTAACCCCATGTACCACGTTCTCACGCATCAGGTACTAGGGGGGAAATATTCACGCTAGATTGTGATTCTCCAGGAATTCGACCTCCATTTTGAGAAGGCCAAATCAAATAAGTCTTTGGTTTTTGAGGAACGTATTTGTGATATTACCCATACTGATCAAGAAACTAAGCCCATGGACTCTCTCCTCGATGAGTCCTTGTTTCTCATTAGTACTTCATACCCATGGCATGAATACATCACATTGTATCTCCAAACCCAACGCTTCGGTCCTCAATCATCTCATGATGAACATCGTCGTGTCTGTCACCATGCAAAATATTACCTCATCATTGGTGATGCATTATATCATTGTGGGATCGATTCCATTCTCCGATGCTGCTTAAATCATGAGGAGGGCGAGCATTTTTTGAATGATTGTCACTTAGGGGCATGTGGCAGTCATCTTTCTGGGATGGCTACAACCCAAAAAATCTTCTGTGATGGATACTATTGGCCTTCCATATTTAAAGATTGTATCGAAGCAATCAATAAGTGTCCTCCTTGCCATATTTTTCATTACAAAAAGTGCTCACATCCAATTATTGGCGTCGGTCCCTTTTCCAAATGGGGCATCGACTTCATGCATTGTCATCCTACCTCATCCGGGGGGCATGGTTATGTTATTGTCACATTCGACTACTTTACCAAGTGGGATGAGGCTATGCATACATACAAAGAAGATGGTGAAACTTCTGCACTCTTTATGTTCAACCATATCATTGCGAGATCCAGAGTCCCTTAAGCCATCGTCACTAACCATGGATCACATTTTCAAAACAAGATGGTGGATGAACTAAGCATCAGATTGGGTTTTTAGCATGAAAACTCAACTCCCTACTACCCTCAATAAAATGGAGAGGTAGAGGCCATTAACAAGGTCTTGAAAACCATGATTCAGCGTATGGTGGGAACACACAAGTCCAACTGGCATACCATGCTTTTTTCATCCCTATGGGCGTATAGGATTTCCGTTAAAACTGCCGTTGGTTTCACACCCTTTTAATTGGTCTATGTACTAGAGGCAGTATTACCTATTGAGTGCGAGATTCCATCGCTAAAACTCACTTTCAAACTTTTACCGAACACCACTGCCGAGGAAGAACGATTTCTATACTTGGAAAAACTCGATCAAACCCGTCGTGATGCAACTATGGATAATGAAGGGCATAATAAATGCATCAAGGCCCAATACGATAAATCAGTGAAACCTTGCATCTTTAACAAGGGTGATTTGGTCCTTACTTATGACCAGAAACACGATAAGTTGGGGGCAGGAAAACTTGAGTCCATGTGGCATGGTCCATATGTGGTAAAACATGTTTTGGAAAAGGGATCCTATGAATTAGAGGATTATGATTTATGATGGGATGTCTTTGGGACAGCCTCGCAATGGGCTCTACTTAAAGTGGTACTGTTCCTAAATCATTATGCATTAGTACCGAGTATATATTGTACATGACGTGTTTTTTGTTTGGTGTGACACTTTATTTTTTAATGTGTTAAGATATTATCATTGCGCTTATACCATGTTCTTCTTGGATGTTGTTGGCTTAAATTGACCCAGAGGTTTCCAATTAGACCCAGGTTCTTTGCGGTTCTCCCTTTGACCAACAAAACCCCTTCACACTGACCCTTTTGGCAACAACTTGCAAGCAGGTTGAGGTCTCATCCGAGGTGTATCTTTATGGGGTACTGCGGAATCAGGTTTCCACAGTAAATGATGAGTTGTTTATAAGAAAAATTTGCGTAGTGCGGAAACGGAAGGATGGCGCTGCGGGCATAGTGATGCAGTACACAGCAGGGTCTATGCTACGAGCAGTACCAAGCAGTACAGGCAACACTGCAAGCTGCAACAAGGGTTTCTTACTGCTGCGAATATTCTACTAGAACTGCGAATCACCCACAATTATCCTCTACTTGGAAAATCTCGGAAACGTTAAGGCACTGAAATGAATATCACTCATCCATTCATTCAGGCACTTACTGGTCATTTTTCCGGTGTTCATTCTAGAGCTTGGATTCTTACAATGTGAACCGAAAGGATAACATGATTAACTATGCTACGTTCTTTCACTGTGCTTAAGAAAGTATTTAAACTTAAATGACTGATTCATGACCTTAACATAGAATTGAAATGTTTGCCATTCATCTGCTTCCGTGGAACATAGCATATCATTCCCAAACTTCTCCTATTGGTAAATGCATATCAAAGTTCTCATTTTACAGCATGCAAGGAAACATTCAATCATTCATTCTACAAAAAATACAGATAGTCATTCATTCATAAACATCATCACATAACACAGGATTTAACGTGGTTCACTTCCCCTGATGGAAAGCTACGTCCACAAGAACGGTTGGTAATATATTTCTTTCAAAAGGGATGGGGAAACCGTTCTTAGTCTGTGCACTCAGCTGCAAACTCTTCTTTCTCTCAGCTAGGTCTCTGCGCACACAGTTGTGGAGCCTTTACAATATTCTCAGCTCGGAGAGATTCTTCAATACAAGAAAAAGTTATCTCCTTAAGTTCTCAGCAACAACAAAAGAATAACAATAATACAGAAAGAGAACAACCCCCAAAGAAAACCAACCCCCATCCTGTACAAAAATGTCTTCTTAAATAGATCATGCCCGGAGGTCATGTTTTTACAATGTCGAAGACCTAAAATCCAAAACCCTAATGGTTTCCAAAACTACGCACGTTTTCCAAACCGGCTTGCGGGCTCCTGGTAGCATCTACTTGATCATGGTGGATCTCCATGTCCTCATTTTGTTGCTATCGGCCTTCCTATCGCACACGTGCCTGCAGGGTGCTTCTTCCAAACCACTTCTCTCTAACGGTTTTACCTTTTAAGCATGCGAAACGTCACTTTCCTTAACAACCCACACGTGGCCGCCTTCCCATTTTGCCTACGTCCGTCGCTTGACAATCCTGAAATATCTTTCCAAAAATGGCTGCTACAGGTCGATCCGGTAGCTACACTTGATACTTGTCCAGCACACTGCTTTGTTGGCTCCACGTGGCCTCCTAACTCCGCAGCACTACTTCAATGCAGTATTGGTCTTTGCATCATGGCCAAAACTTCGATGCTACGCGCAACTCTGCAGTCTCGTTAAAAGTTGGATGCTACACACAACTTCGCAGCATCCTCGATACTTAGAAAAAATTGTGTTTTTGAGCTGTGCTCAGCTCAACTTTCCCTTCTTGCCTCAAAAAGGTGCTTCCAAAACTTCATCTCAACCTAGGCCCAACATGCCCCTAACACTTACATGTGGCTCATCCCCAAGCCACTAATTGTTTCAGCTGTCTCACTTTGCACCGCAACCGGTGGAACGAACTTGGCCGCGAACTCGTCATATGTAATGCACAACTGCACCACTGCTTGTCTTGTATCCTCCTCAACCTATTTAATTGTCTCAAGCAGTGTTGGAGTTATTTCTTGTCCAATTTGATCTTGTACCTGCTCCTAGTTATCGCGCAATTCTACTAACTTATCTTCAATTTACTGCGATACCGCCATGGCATTCTCCAGGAGCTGTTGCGACTGATTATCCATCTCAGTCTCTTTTTGTCATAATTCCTGTACTTCTTTCTTTAAGCTGGATATCTCCTTGTATCTCGGCAGCCTTTCTCTAGGTGGCAGAGCTTTCACCTCTGCATTCAACTTGTCCAACGTGGTCTATTTTTCTTGTACCATTGTCTTGACCTGCAACAACCCTTGATCCTCTTCAAGGGTCGCGATTTCCTGTGAAACCTTATCCAGGAGAGATTGGCACTTAGCCATCTCACTTGTGATGCTTTTCGAAGCGGCACTCACTGCTTTCTCTCTGACTTGCTATTCAGTTAATGGTGCCAGCTTATTCAGCTTATCCTTCAATGTGGCAATGTCGGCCTCATAATAAATCTCTTTATCCTGCATCTCCAACTGCGAGGATCTCACCTTATCTCCGATCCTCGGAACTGTGTCTGTAGGATCATCCTGGATTTCTATGTCTTTAATAAAATTCGTCACATTGGATATGGTGGTCTCCAAATTTTTTTGACGGTCCTGTTCATTGCGTAGTTGTATTTCTGCCTTCTGTTGAATTTGTCGGTTTGCTGTGGTGAGCTTTGCTTGTGACTTCATCGTTTCAACCGTCCGTTCATGCATCTCCTCCACGATCTGTATGTGGATGAAGTGCAATCCTGGCAAAGGGATTTTGGCTAAGTCGAGCTCTACCCTCTCGACTCCCTTTGTGTCCAAGACAACTTGTTCTACCATTGGCAACACAACATCCAATGGGTCCAGATGGACAATTCTGGTCTTCGACGGCAACGTTATTGCTAGCTGCTGGCTTCCTTGCTACGAGGTTCCTACCAACCTCCTTTCAACCCCTGCTTCCTGCGGAAAAATAAGGCTTTTCTGGACATCGTCCATCATTAGGACTTGCATTGCGAGCCTCGTCTGGTGCAGGTCATCGTGGATGACCCTGTCCTTCTTTTCTTTAGACGCCATAAGCTCCTTCATCTGCTCTAAGACTATTTTGGCTATCATCTCATAGTCATCATCATTGAGGACTGCCTCTGATTGAATCTTTGTAGCCTTCACCACCGAGTGGGTTTTCTTCATCTTCTCAACATCCTCTTTTTCTTTGCTCTTCCCCTGGAAGAATTGCTTCAGATCCTTAACATGCTTGCTTAGCCCAGTGATGCAGTGGATCCAATCAATGTTAATGTCAATATTTCTATCCAGCCATAGATAACCTTGGTGGATTCGCGCCATGAGTGTGCGAACCATGATATTCAATTCTGGGGAACAGTCAAAATGTGGCAATCTCAATAAGTTCAGTAGCCCCGACTGAACGATAGGTGCTAACCAACTATCAGCTACCAAGATCATAGTTCCCTTGGCATCCTTTTTCCAGCACATATACTGGTCTGGTTGAAAATACGGGTATTTGGGAACATCTAGCTCGTCTTTCTTCATTCCTGAGAGGTCATAATCCTCCCATTTACAATCTGCTATCTTTCCCAGCATATTCTTAGCAATGTTTACATGCTTTGACATAGGCAACAGCGGGATGTCGTATCTCGCATTCTTGGACAATTTAAACACAGGGGCATTCAGTGTTCGTGGGGAGATATATTAAGGTGTCATCTTCAAAGGTTCTGTCTAAAAGACTGGTGCTTTCTGTGCCGAGGATCCCAACTTTATGATGTTAGATCGAGGTACAGTTATAACTTTTCCCTTATCTTTTCCTTTTTCCTACATCGCCGGATTAATTCTTGGTGATCTGTGGGATCCTTCACCTTGTTCTACGGCGACCTTCTTAACTGGAGTTTTCATTAACTACTGAATCCCTACGTGCTGAAAGATCCTCAGTGCTTCTTCAGTGGTCAGTTCTTCTTCTCTATGGGTAGGTTTGGTCATTCACAAATGAGGTAGCGGCTAAGGTAGACAGAATACAGATGGCTATTAGCTCAGAAAGGTCAATTGCAAGAAAATTCTAACTGCTTGGTAACGCCCGCGAGCCTCGCAACGGTGTTATTTATGGGTGCAGTAGACCCTCTCTCACGCCCTTCAATGGCTAGATAAGCATTTAATGTGGTGTTCGTTGGCGAATTTGAGCAGATCCTTCGGTCTTTTCTGCCGTCAACGTGCTCAGAACAGCTATCTTTGCTTTAAATACTGAAGCGGTTGCTGCAATGGTCATCTAATGGCTATTTTCTGAAAAGCCATGCAACGGCTATTTTTCTCTGGGTGTTGCACCGAACTGCACAGCAAGCCATCTGCAACCCTGCACGGCTACTTCGCAGTGCCAAAAATTTCAAGCTGCGTAGCTTATTCGCAGTGCCAAAAATTTCAAACTACGCGGCTTCCACTATACATACATATATATATATATATTTTCCTTCCGCGCAGCTTCAACAGTGTTGCGCGGTACATAGATCATTCTTCTTATCATACCGTCTCCCTTTTATCATACATGTACAGACTCATTTACATTTCTAGTGTCCACTTTCATCTGTACTTGACACTTAGAACTTCCTTCCTTGGTTCATTATTCAGGGTTCTGTGAAGCAGTGCTATCATGGTATAGCTTTAGCCTGCTTCCATTTATCAAAGTTGGCAAGGTATCACCAGCTAAATTGGCTAACTGGACTGCACCAGTGTTAGTAACATGTATCACAGTATATGTGCCAAGCCAATGCATCTTAAATTTACCAGGGAATTTCATGAATTTGCTATCATACAGGAGGACTAGATCACCTACCTAAAAACACTTGTTCTTTATATGGCGATCATGCCATGCTTTCTCGCGGTCCTTCTGAGCTTGTTGTTGCAAGCCTGCAATGAAGCGATCTTCCTCCAAGCCCAGTAAGTGTAGTAATCTTTCTTCTAGAGCTTCGCAGTCTGCCATCCCTGTAAATGTAGCAATTCTCAAACCAGGGACAATATATTCCATAGGCATTATAGCCTCCTACCCATAAACCAACCGAAAGGGTGTATGTCCTATCAATTTCTTGCATGTGGTCCTGTATGCCCATAGCACAGATGAGACGCGCAGGTCCCAATCGTCTCTATTTACATTTCACACCTTAGTGAGTGCGTTCTCCAATATTTTATTGAAATCCTCTACAGTACCATTCGCCTGTGGATGATATGGGGTACTGCATTGATGATGAATGTGGAATTCCTCTGTAAGCGCCTCAATCGTCTTGTTCAAAAAGTGAGTACCTTTGTCACTCATCAAAATCTTCAGACAACCAAATCTGGTGAGTATTTC
The DNA here is from genome assembly GCA_027924585.1 of Larix kaempferi. Classification (NCBI taxonomy): domain Eukaryota; kingdom Viridiplantae; phylum Streptophyta; class Pinopsida; order Pinales; family Pinaceae; genus Larix; species Larix kaempferi. Next base: position 11,105,022 of record BSBM01000841.1, read on the forward strand.
TTCGAAAATAAACTATGCAACAGTATTGGCACTGCAGTCCTTAACTGGTTTTGCTTCTACCCATCTGGTGAGGTAATCTGTAGCAGTAATAATATACCTTGCACCCATTCTTTTTCCTGGTGAGTTTATAGGACGCACAAAGTCTATTGCCCATTTTTCAAATGGATGCAGTGTCAATTGTGGATTCAATGGCATCTCATCTCAGTGTGATGGTTTCCCTATCCTTTGACAGACATCACAGTTCCTGCAATGTTGTTTGGCATCTTTATGGAGCGTAGGCCACCATAGCCCTGTGCGCAATATCTTCTGCGCAGTAGCCCTTCCTGCATAGTGACCTCCTGTGATTCCTGAGTGTGCGTCGGCTAGAATAAATGGCTTCTCATGATCAAGTACGCACCTGCCCAGGACTTCATCCGGCCCAAGTTTGTATAATTGTCCTACAATTATAGTGAAGTCCGCGGCACGCACCACTAACTGTTTTTTTTGCTGGACCGAGAATTCCTGGGGTGCCAACCCTGTGGTTAGGAAGTCAATGATGTCCTTGTAATAATCATCGACAACCTGTATACTAAATAACTGTGCATCAGGCATACTGTCTTCAATATTCATCAACTTCTCTCCTGACTCGATCCTTGACAGATGATCAAGTCCCAAGTTCAGTCTACCTGGATTGACAATAATTTCAAAGTCATATTGTTGGAAGAGCAATATCCATCGGCATATGCGTACCCCTAACACTATCTTGTTGACCAAATATTTCAACGCAGAATGGTCAGTAAACATAAGGAAGTGCTATCCCAACAAGTAGTGTCTAAATTTCTGTAGGGCATATACCATCGCAAGGCCTTCCCTCTCAGTAGTAGTATAGTTCTTTTCTGCTGTTGAAAGTTTTCTGCTAGAAAATGCAATAGGGTGGTCAATACCTCCCTCTCCTGGCTGAGCTAACATGATCCCCAGGGCAATACATAATGCGTCAACATGGACATGGAATGGCTTCATCCAGTCTAGAAAGACTAGAATCGACGCAGTGACCATCTTTTCTTTTAATGTGTCAAAACCCTGTTCACATTCTGCATTCCAAATGAACAATGTGTCTTTCTTCAATAGCTTTTCCATTGCTACGGTTATCTGTGCATAACCCTTTGTAAATTTCCTGTAATATCCAGTATGGCTTAACATAGATCGCAACATCTTGACTGAATTTGGTGTTGGTAAGTTTGCAATAACTACAATCTTCGCAGGGTCTACCATCAATCCTTGCTTACAGACAATGTGGCCAAGTAAAATTCCATAGGGCACACATAAAATACACTTTTTCAAATTCAAGGATATTTGATGCTGTCGACACTTCTCGAGTATCATGCGAAGATTCACGTAATGATTTTTCAATAGACCAAATACAGTCAAATCATCAAAATACACTTCTAAAAATTTGTGCATGAAATCTTTAAATGTTATGACAACGACTCTAGAGAATATGGCAGGTGCGTTCTTCAGCCCAAAAGGCATGATGGTGTAATGGAATGACCCCCATTCTGTAGCAAATGTCATCTTATGCCTATATGTAGGATCAATCCTGATCTGATGATAACCAGAGAAACCATCAGTGAAAGAATATGCCTCATTTCCTCCAACGTTATCAAGCACTTCGTCTGTGAATGGAGTAGGAAATGGGTCATGCATGGAAGCATTGTTCAGCTTTCTGAGATCCACACAAATCCTGATCTCTCATTTTCGTTTCTTGTCTTGAACAACCATGGGGCTAATCCATTCGGATTCTTCGACTGGTTCAATGATTCCTGCTTCTAGCATCTTATCTAGCTCTGCGCGGACTTTTTCCTTATAGCATGGATTCAATCTGTATGGCCTCTGCTTGACAGGATTAGCACCTGGTTTTAAAGGTATTTTCATGACCCCTAGGTCTCCCAAAATTCCTTTCATTTCTGTAAATTTTGTTAGAAACAGTTCCTGATACTCATGTAAGGTATCTGCGATCTCTGCAATAGTCTGATCGTCCCAATAATCTCCTATTGATGCGAACTTCGGCTCTTTGTCTATGCCAATGTTCACTTTTTGTGTTTTTACTGGTCCGGTCATATCTAGGATTTCCAACGAAGGTTCTTCTACCTCACTTGCTCCTTCTGACTCTGGTATATCTATTTTGCGTGGGTCCTCTTCATCGTCTTCATTTGTGTCATTGGTATCTTCAACTAAGTTGTAACACTCGATCAAGTGCTCTTCATGTTCCTTCCATTCTGATTGTAGGTGCGCGGGAACGCACTCTGTCCCAAAAAACTCCTGTAATGTTATGTTTTGATGAGGATAGTCATCCTAGAATATGCGCTTCTTGATTAGCTGTAATGCTTCATGGATTAATGGATTCTCGTCTTCAAAACTGAAGTCCTTCCGGAAGTTCACAGCGAGCAGCTCCCAATCTGTGAGTTCACTGCACAACTCCAGGTTGAGGTACCATTTCTCTGGGATACCCGCATTCAATGTATGTACAAATAAATGTACCCATTCTCTAAGTGGTCTTTCCACCCATGCCTTTGAACAGATTTCAATGTGCTGACTAGGGTCTGTCTGTCCATTATACTTTTCAAAGGGTAAAGTAACCTTTTCGGTGAACCGGATCTGCATCTTAGTTCTGCATTGATCCCAAGTGGTCAATGTTTTCTTATGTGCATTCCACCATCTGGCAGGTGTATCATGCAATGCTATATCTAAAGCTGGCAGTCTATGCTCGTCTAGTATAACTGCAGTATATTCCCTTATGAAACTGTAAACATTAGTAGAACCATCATATGTGGGAATAGGACTCACCTCTTTTCTGATCCGGCGCAGTGATTTTGTAACCTGCACACATCTTCTTGCTGATACTTCATGCATGCGGGTTTTCCAATTCTCCAATCCTATATCCGAGTTAGAGATACAAGAAGTGTCACATCGCCAGCTGAGCGTACTGTTCGCAGTAGGATTAATGTAGTCTTCCTTGTTCGTAGTCAGCTGGTATAGTTGGTCTAAATCTTGAGCTTGGGATTCCTCTTGAATTGGCTCACTGTATCTATCACCATCTTTATGATCCAATGGTGCGATGACCCTAAGATGCTTCCCTTCAAAGATCATCTTCTTTGTCTTCAAGTTTATGATATCCAAGTTATCCATAGCCCAATCAATTCCCAATATTGCTAGAAAAGGTTGACTATCATCCACAATTTCAATAACCTCAAAGTCTGCATGACTTTGTACTCCGTCAATGTCAACTACTACATTAGCTAAGCAGCCAAAAGGTATGACCTTCTCCTGATTAGCCATTCATATCTGGATAGGTGACTAGAGAAACTTTGGTCAACCCATCTGCTGCCATGTCTGCTTAGTTAAGACATTCACTTCTGATCCCAGATCAAGGATGACTTCATCCATTTCAAAATCTCCTATCTGTGCAGTAAGCCTCATCTCTCGGCCTATTCTTTTGTGCTTCCTTATATGATGTATAGCGCTATTTGGAGTCTCTATTGCAATCTGAGGTTCATACTGGCTGATAAGCTTCTTGAGCTCTACAATGGATTTTTCGCTTTTTAGTAACTTCATGCAACTTCGCAAGAACTGCGCAACAGAAGTACGGACATCTGTCGCAGTACTTGTTTTTCATACGAAGCCGGAATGTCTTCAACATGCGGTATTTCACTGCGCAGCGGGATCCTTGATGACTTATCTACTGGTTCTCTAAAGGTATCCCATGCATCAATGAAGATTTCGTTGTTCTTCTGTAGGTTAAGAGGGGGTGCTTTTCCTGGAGCTTTCCTTATCCATACTGTTTCAAGGGGATCCTTCTTCGTATGTGCCTCCCCTGATGTTGAAGCTTCCGCTCCTCTGTTGTGGCCTGTCTCAACGCCACTGCACGTGACCATGTTAATGCTCTAATCCATTGGTCTATTCTCTACTGCGATCCATTGGATGTTTGGATTCGGAGCCTCTGTTCGTCTTCTCTTCTGCATTTCCACCTCTAATACTAGGCAATCTTCAATGACATGCTCAAACGATTTACAATAGTTGCATGTAGTGCATGGGTTAACACAATCTCTAGACACGTGCCCGGGCTGGCCACAGTTATAACAAATGACTTGGCCACGGCCTCTTCCTTGTGTTGGACCAGCACTTCTTCCTTTGCCGTGGTATCCACCACCATGACCGTTGTATCCTCCTTGGTCATATTGTGCATTTTATTGTTTTCGCTACGTATCTTCTTGTACGCGGTACAAGCCAGTGCATCGCATTGAGTCCATATCCCTTTTTCTTTCATTCATTAATTCATATGCGCGGCAATTGGATTCATCATGTCCAACTGATTTATAGAAATTGAAGTATAAATTCTTAGGAGTTTTCACATATTTCTGGATTAGGTAACAGTCTTCAGGTCTATGTCCTGTGGTTCTACAAATTTCACACCATGGGGCTTGATTTTGATTTAATGGGTTAGGTGCACCACTGTTAATATAGTCACGGAATAGAGGGCAATGCTTGCGGTCATGACCTTCCCCTTTACAACTTGTACACTAGACCTCCTGTCTAGGTTCATATCTTTGTTCTTTACCATTTTTCATACTTTGCAGTTCAAGTGTGAGGGTGGTCAGCTGGTTTTGGATCTGAGACATCCCAGAACTAGTATCCCCAATCGGCGAAGCTTCCAGCTTCATTGCAATTTCCAAGGCCTCTACCTGGGAGAGAACCTTCTGCTACATCAATGGTAATCTGATATGAGGTAACAACGCAGCAATGAACCATTCTTTATGCTGTTCTGGTGGTATAACAAAACTTACTTGGTCTAGTAAGGTCTTAAATTTTTTATCAAATTCCCAGACAGTTTCAGTTCGTCTCTGCTTTATTTCCTTCAACTCAGTTATACACTGAGACTCAGACTTCGGTTTCTTGAACTCTGCCACCAGCGCGACTTTAATTTCTGCGAGGGTTCTCGGCTGTATGGTAGAGTATTTCATAAACCAATGTAGCGCTCTATCCCTGAAGGTGGCGATGAGCTGTGCTTGCTTCACAACATCATCCTGGATTTGTCTTACACTCCATATGGCTTCACAAAGGAACCAATGCTGATCAGGTTCTTCTAGGCCAGTTCCTCTTAATATTGGCAGTTTCATATCAGTGTTTGCCATTGTGCTACTAGGTGGTGGGGCACTAGGATTAGTGCACGACTGCTGTAAAGGGATCTGCGCAGTAAATACAAATGGGACTATCGATATATATGGACTAGGCTGAGTCTTCTACTGGGTGGGCTACGTAGTAGGTGGGTTCTACGAAAAGGGTGGCGCAGTTTGTGTAGCTGGCATATTCTCAGGGGTAAATGGTTGTGCAACTTCACTATCAAGATCGCAGGGGATCTCAATATCTATATGAAGTTTAGGGTCTTCCGGATTCTTATTAATTTTATATCTCTTACCACTTCTAAGAGGATGTGTCTCTTCGTCAGAATCAATATATGTACTGTTTATCATGACAAACTTCAAGCATATTGCTGCATTCTTAGAACACCTTTCTCAGCTAACAGCATCTTAATGTATAGACTGAGATTGTTCAGAAACTTACCTTGGAATCCTCTGAAAAAGTGTGCTTCTACTTGGCTGTAGGATTTGAGTGTGTCTACAGCAAATTCTGTGACAAAGCCTTCTAGCATATGATCGACCCAATAATCCACTACGCGTGACAAAGGGCTGTCTAACGCTTTAAGCTACGTTGTGAGCTCGAGATTCCACTCCATAGGAACTCCTCCTTGGAAGCATTTTTTCTTCTCTGCGAGCCGCGAGATCCACGCATGCAGCTCACTTGGAAACGATGCCCAAAAGATCTTGTGAATGTCGTCCAACAAATATCTATCCGACCACTGTGTGTCGCTTAGACGTGGATGTCTATTTTCTTGTCTATTAAAACCGCTTATGGTCTTATCCCACCAATCTTGGATTTCTGTCTTTTTAGGATGCCAATAGTCAGATCCTTTGGGGAACTGATATTCTTCTTCACACATCATGATTGCAACTCGACATAACCATTTCAACTCATCATGGATTCTAGTGTGGCAATGGAACCATTTGTTGGCTTAAAGTGACCCATAGGTTTCCAATTAGACCCAGGTTCTTTGTGGTTCTCCCTTTGACCAATAAAACCCCTTCGCATCGGCCCTTTCGGTAACAACTTGCGAGCAGGTTGAGGTCTCACCCGAGGTGTATCTTTATGGGGTACTGCGGAATCCGGTTTCCACAGTAAATGATGAGTTGTTTATAAGAACAAGCTGCATAGCGCAGCAACAGAAGGATGGCGTTGTGGGTAGAGTGATGTAGTACACACGGGGTCTATGCTGCGAGTAGTACCACGCGGTGCAGGCAACGCTGCGGGCTACAACAAGGGTTTCTTACTGCTGTGAATCTTCTACCGGAACTGCAAATCACCCACAATTATCCTCTACTTGGAAAATCTCAAAAACATTAAGGCACTAAAATGAATATCACTCATCCATTCATTCAGGCACTTACTAGTTATCTTTCCAGTGTTCATTCTAGAGCTTGGATTCTTACAATGTGAAGCGAAAGGATAACATGATTAACTGTGTTGCGTTCCTTCACTGTGCTTAAGAAAGCATTTAAACTTAAATGACTGATTCACGACCTTAACATAGAATTGAAATGTTTTCCATTCATCTGCTTCCGTGGAACCTAGCATATCATTCCCAAACTTCTCCTATTGGTAAATGCATATCAAAGTTCTCATATTACAGCATGTAAGGAAACATTCAAGCATTCATTCTACAGAAAATACAGACAGTCATTCATTCATAAACATCATCACATAACACAGGATTTAATGTGGTTCACTTCCCCGGATGGAAAGCTATGTCCACAAGAACGGTTGGTAATATATTTCTTTCAAAAGGGATGGGGAAACCGTTCTTAGTCTGTGCACTCAACTGCAGACTCTTCTTTCTCTCGGCTAGGTCTCTGCGCACACAGCTGCAGAGCCTTTACAATATTCTCATCTCGGAGAGATTCTTCAATACAAAAGAAAGTTATCTCCTTAAGTTCTCAGCAACAACAAAAGAATAACAATAATACAGAAAGAGAACAACCCCCAAAGCAAACCAACCCCCATCGCATACAAAAATGTCTTCTTAAATAGATCATGCTGGAAGGTCATGTCTGTACAATGTCGAAGACCTAAAACCCAAAACCCTAAGGGTTTCCAAAACTGCGCTGGTTTTCCAAACCGGCTTGCTGGCTCCTAGTAGCATCTGCTTGATCATGGCAGATCTCCACGTCCTCATTTTGTCGTTATTGGCCTTCCTATCGCACGCGTGCTTGCAGGATGCTTCTGCCGAACCATTTCTCTCTAACGGTTTTACCTTCTAAGCATGCCAAACGTCGATTTCCTTAACAACCCACGTGTGGCCGTTTTGCCTGCATCCGTCACTCGGCAATCCTAAAATATCTTTCCAAAAATGGCTGCTACTGGTTGAGCCGATAGCTACACTTGATACTTGTCCAGCACACCGCTTTGCTGGCTCCACGTGGCCTCCTAACTCCGCAGCACTGCTTCAGCGTAGTACTGGTCTTTGCATCACGGCCAAAACTTCGACATTGCATGCAACTCCGCAGTCTCGTTAAAAGTTGGATGCTGCACACAAATTCGCAGCATCCTCGATACTTAGCCAAAATTGTGTTTTTGAGCTGCACTCAGCTCAGCTTTCCCTGCTTGCCTCAAAAAGGTGCTTCCAAAACTTCATCTCAACCTGGGCCCAACAGATGTAAAGATGGAAACTTGCTTTGGATTCGCAGATGGCGCTAGCCGACACACCTGCAACCTTGCTTTGGTGGCTTGGGTACTTTATTCCTCTATCGAAGATTTGATTAGTTTAGGAGGAACTTGCCTATGTTTTGAAACCAACAATGTCGCCAAGTATCAAGTGGTAATTGGACTATTGACCAAAGCTTTTTCCTTGGGTGTGGACCACCTTTTTATCTATCTCAATTCACAGTTAGTGGTCTCCCATATCAACAATGTATACGCTATCCACAAACCCATATTACTCTTCTTATTTCGGCGAGTACGTCTCTTGGAGAGGTCCTTTGAGTCCATTCAATACCTACACATTCCAAGAAACATAAACACAATTATTGATTCCCTAACTAATTTTATATTAGATTGGTACATTGCACATTCATAAACATTTTTATCAAAAAAAAGATGCATAAGATGACATAACATGTAATATACTCATATTGTATAGGCCAACACCCATAAGATTCCAAATCATCACATAAGACACAGTTTATAAAACCGCAAAATAGTGTTTTGTATATATATCATCATGTCCGGTAGAATACAAAAAAGTGGTACTGATATAAAATATGAAGCCCATAAGCTTTCAGTAGTTCCTGGATACAAAATATGAATCCTATGGATTTCATTACATATATCATACAAAGAGCTATCCCTGAGGATTCTCATGATAACATATAACATCCCAAGCTACTCGACGGAGCATCTGACCAAAGCGTTCTGAAAATCAAGTTGTATGGCACTGGTAATGGTGAGGCAAGTCATCGATGGATATGTTAGGAATATCCAACGTCAATCACTGGAGGTTCTCCTCCAGCTCGTTTATCTCCTCCATTGTGTCCTGTTGAGAAACTGCCATCTCTCGTACCACCCCTCTCCTCTCAATCGGAGAGAAACCTACTGGTCGAGACGGGCCAACATCTGCATGAAACATGTGTGAACTATCAGTAATACCCAAAACAATTAAAAAACTACAAAATACATAAAAACAACAAGATTTTTGTTCTTACACATATCTCCCCACTGCTCCCCCTCTGGAAGAGCTAGATCTGGATCTCCTCTAAAGTTAGTACCATCATAGGCATAATCCTCAATCATGAGGAGTTGTCCCCGGATCCACCTAAATAAGGTTGGCCCATAAGTGATGATAGTTCCTCCGCATCCATGGAGAGCCATAACCTCTGACCATCGCACCATGTGTGGATATTGTGGATCGAGATCATCCAACTCTACTTGAGGTCGCAGTAGTGGAGCTCGCTCTAGGAGGAATGAGACCACGATCCATCCATAGCCGAACTGCTTCAGCTCACCGTGTCTGCATTTGGTGAGATGATATTTCATATTTGCAAGGAGTCCCTTGCACCAGTTGAATACTGTTGGTGCCATAGACTTGATGGCATATAGCATGTGGGCCTTGGTGGCATGATGAGAAACCCTGTTGTCCGCCACCCTCTCAATAGTGAAGAGTACAGTTCTCAGGGGTCGATCTCATATGTTCTTGATGGTAATATTCCCAGCAAGCATATGATTCCCTTGTGTACAGAACTGTTCCACCAGACTCTCTATTGACTGATCAATACCCTGTGTCCCGGATAGTGAAATCGGGGCTCCCTATCTAGATAAACCCATCAAGAAATAAATATCTTCCACATCCAAGGTGAGGATGTGGGCACCCACTCTGAAATGTTGTTGATCTGGATCCCATAACCTGATCAGGTAATCTAGAAATTGCACTTGGGCCCTCATGCCCTGTACATGGAAGAATTTTAAGATTCTACACCCTTGCAAAGCGTTCATAGAATGTGGATCATTCACCACTTGGGAATATTCTATTTCGTGCTCTCTTTATTTCCATTGGACCGTTTTATTGGTTGAAGTCTGCATAAACATGAAATAAACAAACATTAGAATCCTTTCATGGCTTGGTTTGGGTCTTTTTGACCCAATATTTATTTTTGGTTGTGGATCTGCGGCGACGCACCCTGCTTTTGCGGACAGTGCACCGACGACACACTTTTCCCATGGGTGAAGTGCATCATACCCCTCTCGATGCACTTCCTACAAGGGGAAAGTGCATCTCCTAGGACGCGCACAATCCCCTTCTTTTTGAGTCCAAAAAACCCCAAAAACCATAATTAAACCAAAAGCTAATCCACTAAAAATGTAAAGCATATGATTGAGGCCTAGCTGCAACTGACAGGGCGTGAAACGACTTATCGTAGTAGCTACAATCGACCTTGGAAAAATGAGCTCCAAAGGGGTGTTTTCACTATTCCAACATGGTAAAAGAACAATTAGTAAATATTTCTTTACTATTTGACTTTTTATATAAAAGAAATGGAATATTCCTTTTTCAATATTTATTTTATGGATTTTTTACTATAGTTGGTGACCCTTTTTACGTTTTGACACCTTATTATCAATTCTAACTTAGTTTCTCGAGTTCGCAGATGAAGTAAAGTGATGTTTTGACTTTATTGGTGACCATCATAGACATTTCATACTTTTTATCAAGTGTGAACGATTCTTCGAGCGTTTTTTGTGCTATCATCGCGATCATTAAAACCAAGTATTAAAGGCATCGAGCTCACTTTTTGTCCTTTATCGTGCTCATGAAACTATGAGAATAAGTCACCGAGTTACATTTTGTTACTTTTTCGAGCTTGTAAAAATCCCATGAAAAAGGAACCCTTTGGAGTTCCTCTTTAAGATCTTTTCAGACTCCCTAAATATGAAAAGATCACCAAGCGAACTTGATACTTTCACTCTTGTAAAATTATTTGAAAGGTAGTCTTTCTAGTGATAATTCACCCGATTTTCGGACCAGGAGAATTATTTACAAAAAATCAACACTCCATGTAATCATGACTAGAAGTGTTCTCTCTCATGTTGTTTTACCCTTTTTTCAGATGAGGAGACTAAATTTTACGAAAAATAACCATTTGGAGTCTTCTTTAGTTCTTTTCAGACTCTCTAAATATGAAATGAACTCGAGTTTTCCCTCTCCGGACTCATTAAAATCTTACATTGAAGGGCCCTTTTTTGGGATGAACCCCTCCTATCTCAGGTTCGTAAAACATATGAGATCAGACTCGTCCGAAGGATGAGCTATATCGAGCATTTTTTACCCTCCTCAAGCTCGTTAAAAAACAAAAGAGGTACTCATCAATCATGATGGGGATAAGGAAAGAGTTTTTGTTTCATTGTAGTTATGGAAGTAGTTAGTCACTCTTGAGCATGGCACTCGTTTTCATATGCATTCAAACACTTGGATATTCTGCTTGTATTTGAGTCCTTCCCATTCCATGAGTCATTCCACTCCTTTGATTCATTCAAAGAATGCTTCCATCACCAGTTTCATTAGGGGTTGGTGTCATTCTCGTCATGTTAATGCTGCCAATTCATGCCATTTCCATGTTCAATAAAGGTCTATTCATCAATTCAATCTCTGCATTCATTCTACCTTCTATCATGTCAGTCATTCCCGATTCAGTCTCAAGTGTCACTCTACAATATGATCTAATACAAAAATATTTGATCTTGTTTCGTGTCGATGATGGGGGGAAACATCATGGCCTTCCTTTGAACGGTTTATCCTTATCGATGTAAACACATCATCCAAGGATTAAACCTAGAAACCAATCAAGTACCTTGGGCATGCATGCCTCAATGGCAGGTTACCTCACTTTCAATAGTAATTTCACATCATTGACTTCTGATTGAAATATTCCACTGAATGTTTGACCTCAGATCATTGATTCACATTCAGTGGTATGTACTATGATACCTTGGGGATCATTGACATCAATGGTGATTTCCCTCGCACTTGTTAACGGTATACATCAATGACCGGTAATCAAGTGGTTTCTACCATGTTTTACTTTGAAGACATTGTAATCACATGTTTAGATTTGTATCAATGTGGGTTTGGCTTGAAGACCCTAGGTTAACTCATGTATTTTACCTAGGTTGCGATGGATATTTTTTGAGTGATATTACACGGATCCACTTTTGTATTGGTAGTGGTCGTGTTATCATCCCATCATGGATCTACGATTTTGTCTAGTAGCCATGATTGTGTTCATTTGGTCTTTACTATCATGGATATGCAATGTATTGGTCGAAAACCATGTTGTGAGTCAGTTGAGACATATATCTCAGATTTAGTTGTACTGCAGTAGGACTTTGTTCATCACTCCAACCGACAATCCTTACCTTGACTTTTTTCCTATTACAAACCATTTCACCTACATTATTTTTCCAGCTTCATGCTTTGGTGGGAATTCTGTTACACCAAAATATCATCATCATGAGTTATGCATCCTCTATATGCCATGATTCCTAAAGTTCCTGGGATAAAGCATCAAAAGGGAAGTTGTTGTCCATCCCTTTAAATTTATGTTGTCACCCTGACACGCCCTGGACTCTGGAAAGGTACGTCAGACTAAAGGTGATGTGCTCTGCACCTTATTAGATTGCGTCAGTGGCGCATGATGCTCTTGTACAATATGCATTGACCTCCCATTGGCGCAATTTTTTCTTGTGCAAGGTGCATTGTTGTTGGTTAAAGTGGATAAAGAGGAGCTTCGTGCGACTTCTCGGGGCTTGGATGGCATGGAGACTTATGCCTACATATCTGGAAAGGTGGCATTCAATCCCCTTACCTAGTGGGATGATCCCTTAATCCTATCCCCTAAATCCTCAACCTCTCCTATCCCTTTAATTTTATCCCTATATATATGAACCCCCTCTCCATTGTTAAGGGAGGAAGGATAGAGTACCGATATGCAGGTGGAATTTTTCTAGGAGATGCTCTTCATCCATTAGAGGCTAAGCATTTGATCTTGGAGACTAGGATTGTTGAAAGTAGGTTATGATGTCAAAGCATCGGTTGTAACACCACTCTCTTTGTTCTTCTTATTATTACATCTAATTCAAATTATTTCCATAAACTTGTTGTATTGATAATGTTTAGGATTAACCTCTTTGACTATTGATCTAGATTGATTCAAAATCATGTGCTTTTATCACTTGTCTATTTCCACCTGTTATTAACTGGTTTTGTAGCTGGAGATCTGAATATCAAGACTTGGATCAGCAAGAAGAAAATATTTTCATTTATAAGGTAAGCCATTTCTTTCACTTATCTTGCATTTCAATCAATCAAGGAAAGTTGTTTGTATTATGTACTTGTTTTTTTCTATATCTGAACTATTCAGACTAGGGAGATCTGTTTGAGTCGTCCCTTATAGATTGTCCATAAATAGTCCTATTTGCACCTTGTTTGTGCTATAAATTGTCCCTAGACTACAAATGGAACAAGCTAGTACAATATCAAAACAATGAACAGAAAATAGGGCTTGTTTTTGAAAAAATTTGGTTTGAGAGTTTCATTTTCAAGAAAGTAATCAATCATCAAACTAATACAAGTAATGAATCATGCAATAACATCAAAGAACTAAAATATTAAAATGTAAGATAATAAACATAAACCATAAAAAAACATTTGCACTGAACTGGTTTAGTCAACAACACATGAGCATTCACATGAGAAAAAACTTTAAACAAGGAATGAAATCATAGGTTGAGTGGTCAAAATGGCCATAAATAGAATCAATAGATATAATAGAGTGGCTTATATTCATGTATATAACTCAGTCTCAGTCTTCAAAACTTACATAAGAGTCATTTGTATCAGTCTGAAATGCTTCCAATGCTCTTAGCTCTATAGTGTTTCTTAAAACAAAAATTGAACATTTCTCAACTAAACTTTCTTCTTTTTATCCTTTACAAAATAAAGCAGTTTTCTAACTACCTTTTGGTCTATCTTTTTTTTCCAAAGAAAAAAGCTACTATTGATATTCTTTATTAGAATCAAATAGTACAGAAAGATTCCAGTTCCAACTCGGTGGAACCATCAGAGATAACCATAGATGTTATCATAACAGTCTGATCACCATCAATAATAACTGAAAATATATCAGAAAGGATAATATCACAGCATAGCATACAAAACAGACTTGTCCACCAAAAGACACAAATCATCCTTCCAAACTGTCCTCCAAGTGTAATCAACAAAAAAACATGAAGTACAAAATTCTGACATGACTAATTCTAAATACATCATCATGTTATCAGTCATAGAAATAGATGGATCCACAATCTTGGATGCAACCCTCGCACCAATCCTCCCAAATTAAGTGTCCTTCTTGTCCATCAAGAGCCAGTTTGGAGAGCTTATCTGCCATATAGTTGTGCTCCCGGTATATGTGTTCAAAAATGATGTTCTGCTGCTTTTGTATTTCAGAAAGAGTCCTGGAGGCCCAGTGTCTCAGACCTAAGACGTTTAGCTTGAATTTACCTTCTGCCCATTTTATGGTTACCCGAGAGTCTCCAAATACCTTTATGTTGTTCAAACCAAAGATGTTGGCAACCTTAAGAACACACCAGAGTGCTATCAGTTCCGCCTTCATGTTTGTTCCCTTTCCACAGTTGAGTTTGATAGTATAGTAATGTGATTCATTTAAATAAACCACTCCTCCTATTGCACAAATTCCTGCTTGTGAAGCACCATCAAAAAACAAAATAGGCCGGTCAACATTCAGATTAAAAGTACTGACTCTGTCGATTTTCAACATCTCCTCATCCACCTTGCATAAGTTATACATCTTGAGAGCTGTCAAGTAACAGTTGATATGATCTGGAGGAGAACTTTGAAATATGGAACAGTTTCTGGCATGCCAAATTGCCCAGGGAATGCAAACAGCTAGGAAGAAATGTTTTTTGCAGCTTCTGTACCAATGTAAGAAACAAGAGTTGAAATCCCCTATTGCCCAGCATTGTGTGATTTTAAAATTACTTGAGATCATTTCCCATAATCTGCGAGAGAATGAACATTGCACAAACAGGTGCAGTCTAGTTTCAACATCATTTCTACAAAGAACACAAAATCCCGGTCCTGTCCATCCTCTCCTGCAAAGATTATCCCAGGTTTTTAATTTATTTTGTAAAATCAGCCAGGAAAAGCATTTTAACTTGACTGGAATCTTCCACTTCCAAAGCTTCAAATACCACCAGTCTGGAGGAAAAATATACTTGTGCTGGAGAATTCTTTTGTAAGCATCCTTTGCCGTGACTGTGCCATTTCCAGTATTACCAGCCCATACCAACTTGTCCTCTGTATTATTCAGTTGTATACCTGCAGAGTCCAAAGTTTTAGTATAATTGTTCCAAATATTAGCAAGGTATCCGGAGAGACCAATCTCCTGGGCCGAGATCCATTTCGAGCTTCCAGCTGAGCCAAAGTTCCGATTCTGAATCAAGTTAAGCGTGGACAGGCCAATGACTTGAAGATATTGGGGAATAATAGGGGGCAGATTTTGTTCCAGTTCTAGTCCAATTATGGGATCAATCCCAACTCTGATAAGTGACCCTGACCCAACATTCCAAACAAGATCACTTTTAATCCAATGAAATACCTTCATGAACCCTCTCCACATTGGTGAAAAATCCCAATTAGACAATTTAGGATTTCTGATCCAGATATTGAAATCTGATTTAATGTATTTATTATGGAGAATTTTTGACCAGAGGGAGCCACCATGTAGACCACGCCAAAGACTTTTTAATCTGAGAGCTATATTGAAGACCTCCAAATCTTTAATTCCCCAGCCTCCATATTTATGAGGTCTAGCAAGTGTGTCAGCTACTACTAAAGGGATCTTGCCACTGAGAGCAGTCCCGCTCCAAAGGAAGTTAAAAATATATATCTTGATAGATTTAATGATGGAAATAGGGACTTCAAGCATAGAGAACCAATACACAGGAATGCTGGAGAGTACAGACTGCACCAGTATAAGCTTGCCTCCAATAGACAACAACCTATAGGACCACTGTGCAATTCTATTTTCTATTTTTTTTAATAGCCAATGCCAATCTCGAATCAGGTAATTGTTGGGTTTAAGGACATAACCCAAATATTTAAAACCCTGCTCAAATGTAGACCAGTTGTATGGCAAGACAGAACTGATATCTCTAATATGAGCTTCTTGTGTAGACAGATGTATAAAACTGGATTTGGCTTCACTGACAAACATACCTGTTGCATTGCAGAAAGTATTGATGATGCTTTTGTACTCTGTCCATTCATCCACCAAATCACTGCCTCCAACAAGGACATCATCTGCGAACATCAAATGTGTAAACACACAGTCTTTTGTGCATTTGATACCTTTGATCCGACCACTCTCCAATGCCCTATTCACCAGTCTGCTAAAGCCATCCATTATCAATATGAACAGCAGAGGGGATAATGGGCATCCCTGTCTCAAACCGCTGGAGGAGCTGAAAAATTCTGTAGGGCTACCATTCACCAAAATGGAAATATTCATGGAGCTAATGCAAGACATAATCCACTTGATGATAACCGGTGGCAAGCCAATCCTAATTAGAATCAATCTGATGAAAGCCCAGTTGGCCCTATCATAGGCTTTGACAAGGTCCATTTTGAGCAGAATGGCTTTCTTCTTATGCAATTTGATGCTGTGAATCAATTCTTGTGTGATGCCTATTGCATCATGTATTTGTCTTCCCTCTAAGAAGCCAAATTGCTCTTCATAGATATGTGCAGAGAGTACCTTTTTTAATCTGTCTGCGATAATTTTTGAAATAATCTTGTATAACAAGTTGCAGAGAGCGATAGGCCGGAAATCACCAAAGGTAGCAGGTTTGTCTGTTTTGGGAATCAAAGTGACAAACGTTGAATTGAGACCCCCAGGAATGTAGCCATTAGTCATTGAATAATTTACCATCTCCAACAATTCCTCACCCAATAACTCAAAAAAATGAATATACAGCTCAACTGGCCACCCATCCGGCCCAGGAGCTTTATCTTTTGCAAAGAGTTTTAATGTCTGCTCAAGTTCATCCTTCGAAACCATACATTTTATGCTATCAGCATCATGCTCATCAAAAAACCTAGGGTATAATGATGCTACTTCTATCTGGGCTCTCTGACAAACTTCCTCAGGTTCTGTGTATATCTTTTTGAAATAATTATATGCTTCAGCCTTAATGTTACCACTACCTGTGTGTTGATTCCCAACGTCATCCTGAATTTCCCAAATGTATTTAGACCTCCGCCTTGCCGAAGCAAATGCATGAAAGAACTTAGTATTCTTGTCACCTAGAGAAATCCAGACTGCTCGGCTTTTTAATCTCCAAGCTTTTTCTTCTTGCAAGATAAGTTCTTCTTTTTTTAATTCCATCTTCTTCATAATCTCAAAAGCTTCCAAAGAGAGGGAATTATTGATATTTGCAGCAGTGGCTTTTTGCAACTGAGATTCAAGCTGTAGTAACTCATACTTATCTGCCTGTTTTTTTTCTCTAATCCACTTGAGAACAACTTCCTTTAGTTTCCTCAACTTTAAACCAAAATTCAGAACTGGATTAGATTCGAGAACCTCACTTTGTGTCCAGTAATTACTAACCAATTGACAGAAGGAATGGTCTTCAAGCCAAGAAGCATTGAATTTAAAGGGAAAAAAATCAAACTGCTCAAAATGATCCATCTGCAGCAGAATGGGCCAGTGGTCCGAAAATTTAACACTGTGGACCCATGACCTGTGTTTTGGGAAAAAAGACAGCAGGTTCTCCTTAACAAGAAATCTGTCAATCCGCTTATGGACCCCTTCAATGCCATATCTCCCATTCGTCCAAGTAGGGGATAGCTGATGAGGCAAGACATCAACTAGATTTTTTTCCAGAAGCAAATTTAAGAAGAATTCCCCTAAATCATCCATTCTGGCAGAGTTGCCCCAGATTTCTGATGCTTGATACGTGAAATTTAAATCTCCTGCCAAAATTAGATCAGGCAAGTCCAAGATCCCCGATTCTTTTAACCTTGACCAAAAATAATGCCGGTCTCTGTATGGTGCATAACAATTGAGCATGGTAATGGACTTTTTGCAACTACAGAGAGTGCCTTTCAACAAAATGCCCCAAGGTGTATGAAAGGTCTTAAATTCAACATAATTTGGATTCCATGCAACGGCAATACCCCCAGATTGACCACGTGAGCTGATGGCGGATATCTCCCAATCTGGCAGAATGTTGCACAATTTTTGAATGGCTGTAGTATCCACACACATAGTCTCCTGAAGGAAGATAATAGCAGGGCCAGTATCTTTTATCAGACTGGACAAGGCCTGAGCCCGAGTCACCTTGCCCAATCCTCTAACATTTAATGACAGCAAAGACATTATGAAACCCTCCTATTGGGGGTCTCTGCTCTAAGCCCCAGGGGTTCTGACTTACCATGTGGATCAGCTTCTGTCAATCTCCTAGAAATAGGTGTGTAGGAATCAGGGATGTTCAAGGCATCTTTCTTCTTCTTGCCTTTTCTAATGGTGACATTTTGACGATTTAGTGAGAGCAGTGGGTTGGCATCTGAATCTCTGCTAGGGTTTTTAGTGAAGACTTGAAGAGGTGGGAATTCCTCCCCATACTTAGACATGAGATAACCACTGCTGGATAAAATATCCAAATCTGATAGATTGGGGGAAGAGCAAGACTTAAGTGTACTCCCATCACCCTTTGGAAGGGACCTCCCAATGATATCAGTACCTAAAAGTGTGTCCCCTGATACATTAGGTGCCAATGCCTTAGAATCTTTAAGATGAACACCCAACTGATTATGAACATTGTCAAAGTCCAGAGAAGGAAAGGACGCAGAATCCCCAAGGTGTTGGCTATCAGATCGAGAATCCACTAAATTTGGAATAGGGCAGGGGATAATCGGAAGGTTCTCAGCAGGGTCGGGATTATGAACAATCTCAGAATTAGGGTTAGGGTTTGAGCTAGTATCCCCAATCGCGGCATGGAGAGGTTTCGAAGCAGATACTGAGGAGAGATTTGTCAACGAATCCTCGACAGGGACCAAAATAGGGTTAGACATAGAATCACCAGCAGGTGCCGTAGGAGACAGACCAACATTTGTTACAGCAGGAGTCAAATCCTCAAATAGTTTACGGTTTACAAGTGGCTCAAAGGGATCTAAAGGCAACTTATTGACAGGTAAACCAGTAACAATATCATGCCGAAGGTGAACTTCCCCTTTAGAAATTCGGGTAGATAAGTTAAATTCAGAAGTTTCTAAGAAGGCCAGCTCTTCATTGGACAAGTCTTGATAATTTAAAGAGGGTTCTTTATAAAACTTACCCGGGTTTTGAAATGCAGGAGATTGTGGCCCGTTTTCTGGCGACGAGAATTCTGACGAGCTCAGAGAGAGTGTCTGATTGGTGGGGCAAGCTGACTTCAGATGTCCAGTCTTTCGACAGAAGAAGCACCGAAACGGTACCTTATAGTAATCCAGTACTTGGTGCCAAACCCGGGAGCCCGAAGAAATTAAAATCTCTGCAGGAAGGCCGTCTTGCATATCAACTTCTACCATCACCTTTGCAAAACGCCGGTCCATCCCAAACAGATTTTGTTTGTCGAAGCGGATAAACCTACCCACTGAGTTTGCTATGCCTTTTATAATTTCCTCAGACCAAATTTCTATGGGCAAGCCCGGAAGAATTAACCACAGATGGCGCCGAGACTGAACTTCACTGGCAGGGTTAAAATTTATGTGCCACCGTTTTAAAAACAGAGACCCCTTTTTGAATTCCCAGAAATTTGACAAAATTAAGTCGAGTTGGGAAGCCTCTGTGAAGATGAACAACATCCATCGGTTTGGAAGCAGGTTGATACGTGGGGCCAGTCCAGTGAGAGGAACCCAAACCCTGCTGACCCATTCAGCTATTTCCATTTTGTTACCAGAAGTGAATTCAAACCTGCCTACCAGGGCTCGCTCAGATAAAGTCCGGATATGATCAAGGTTTTGGTCAGAATCAATATCATACTTGCAGATATCACTGCGGGCTCTGATGGCTTTCAAAGCCCTCCTGTTCTTGGCCTTCACTCCCCAGACACGGCCCCCGTGAGCCTCTCTGCGGACATTCGAGCCAGGACGCTCACCCAAACTCAAATCAGCAACCGAAGTATGGGGAGGGTTTGTGCCCAGCGTAACGTTTGCCATCGAAGACATAGCCCAG
Source organism: Larix kaempferi (assembly GCA_027924585.1). Taxonomy (NCBI): domain Eukaryota; kingdom Viridiplantae; phylum Streptophyta; class Pinopsida; order Pinales; family Pinaceae; genus Larix; species Larix kaempferi. The sequence continues at coordinate 11,124,956 of BSBM01000841.1, forward strand.
CCAAAATTAATGGCCCGACAGGTGCCGGTCACCACCAGGACACCTGCCAACCGCCACACAAAAAGTGGAACCTCCACAGGTGGAGACTGAACCACCAATTTAGCCCCGGCTATATTTAGCAAAGACAATAGAATGGGGCCAAAATAGAAACCTGGCACCAATTAATTACAAAAAAAAACCCTAGCTGCAGAAATCTGAAAACTTTAGAAGATGAGAAGTGAAAAGAGTCTCCGGCTAAGAAACCAAACTTCCCACTTTTTTTCCTTGGCTGGTACTAAGCCGATTCATTGAATCAGCGGACTCCAAGTCGCCGAGAGACCCCAACACATCCAATCAGCTATCGTAGACAGATTTTCCTGCAGAAAGGCCAAAAAACCCTAGGGCCGTCGCCATCTGCTCCATCTTCGACATCTATTCAACTAGTAATTACATTTAAGAAATTAGATCCTAACTTTGAATCTTTAAAACAGTCTATTAACAACTATGTATATGATAACAAAATGAACTACTTGACAGCTGGAGATTAGGTGGTTAATAACTTCTTGGTAGCCTCAGCCAGCATGGCTATGCCTTCCAAGGCATAGGATTTTTCCTTATCTTGAGTTTGTTGTGTCTCCATTCCAAGAACTTTATTAAGTAATACCCTATTCTACTTTGTTAACTCCTATTTGATTTTCCATTTCTTCAGCCTATACTTATACATGTCCCTTCCTTCTTAAAGCTTCTTTGGATACTGAAATTAGTTCTTGGTAATGAGCATTTATGTCTTCTAAATCCTCCCTTAGCATTTTATTAGTAGTTCTAAGCCTCTCATTAGATTCATTCAAGAATGTTGCTTGGGACCTATACCGCTGTATTGATTTCTTGAGGTTATCAATTTCTGTGTCCATCTGAACATCTTGATGTATATTTGAATGCTCTTCTGCCCCAAATGGAATATTCAATTTCTTAAAAATTAACTCTTCCTCCTCAGTTCTGGATGCTGTACCTGAGAATGAAAACAATGAAGTCGTAGCCTGTTCAACATTTGGAATGTTTTCTTGCTCTATCACCATTTCCTGTTCTACAATCTTTTCACATTCTTTAACTAATTCCGAAATCATTTCATGCTCCTTCTCTGTATTTTTCTAAATCTCCTTTGAATTTAATTCTCCTTTACTATCCCCATCATCCTCACCTGAAGAATCTTCAATGATGGTGACTTTATCTTCCTTCAGCTTAGGATCTAAAATCCTTCTCATATTCAGTCTGATTTTATTGGTGGATCTAGTTTTAGGTCTCCATTTATTTTACTTAAGCTCTGTGAAGGATTTAACATCAGCACTAAAATATGGAACATGCAATATCTCTTCTTCAATACTTACAGTAGGAAGAATTAGGGCTGAGATCCTTTTCTCAAAAACATAACTATATGTTCCTTCTTTCAAGCTAGCAGCTTCTTCTTTGTCAATATGGGTAATATCTTTCTCTAAATTATCTCCTGAGATATGTTCATTTCGTTCTTCAAGCATTTTTTCTGTCTCTACATCATTGGGTTTTTTAAAGTTTTCTTTTACATCAACATTCTACAGATCATCCTTTATTACATCCTCCCTTGTATCTCTTTTAAACTTCTTCACAAATATTGACTGCTTATTAGGCATATGCTTCTTTCCTTGCTCGTCTTTCTTAAATACAAATCTTGACCAGAATAAGAAATGATCCCAATTTCGACCTTCCTTCTGCAAAACTGTGCAAATTATCAGCTTTATCAAACCATGATGGAATAATGACTGGCCTGGGTCTTTGGTGTGACTCTTTACCCTGTTAGATATATTATAGAGACTTTTTAATAGGAAGAAGGGTAAATTCGTTTTAGATTGTTCAGTTAGATGTAGCAAAAACCTAATGTGGTACTTGAAAACAGAGGCAAACCGGCGCTCACAAGTAATGTAACTCTATATGATCCCAATCACTTCTCTCCATTCGGGTTTGAAGTTCTTTCGTTGCATGCCTTTACTCCAATCAAGGGATCCAACTTCTGATATCAAAAACATGCTAGGGTCGAAGTCAAAAGGAGCCTTTTTAAACCATAATTCTCCCTCTAATGGCACACTGATTGCTTCAGAAATTAGGGCTTCTGTCAATTCAAATTTTAAGGTATCGAAACTCACACTACTATTGATAATATGTTGAGCGAAAGCATGAGTTACCATGAAATTAAACCCTGTAATCCTTTCAAAAAACTCAAACCATCCCGTGGTTTTGAAAAATACAGCACACTCAGGAAATTTTGCTACCCAGGTAGTATTTGTCGGTTCAAACTGACTCAACTTACCACTCCTTCCCATATTCTCATTGTAACTCTGCAAATTCACTAATTTACTCTCTTGTAACTGAATTAAGGGAGAAAAACTTCAACCATAACCTCAACACTATGTATCTTGGCAATAAATTCGAAATCCCCAAATATGAGATCGTGGCATTTAAAATCCCCAAATTCCCTGATGATAATTACAACATGTTCATACATGTTTCATAATAAGGTGAACATGTGTCTGGAAGCTCCCTATCATCATCAAATGCAACGACCATGTCCTACGATCAATGAACCACGAACTCTCATGATCTAGGATTCCTGCAGCGCACTAGAGTATATGATTTGGACTTTGCGCTGCGGGAATGTCTCAACATGCAAATTTGACATACCAACTAAAACAAGAAGGTTAAAGTTTGGACATAGCATTAGAATAGAGCTAAGTAAGTATTTTTAAAGACTTTTGAAAAGAAATATAACATTAAATAATCCATTAAGGATAAAATCTATTAAAACAAAGGAAACTATAATATAAAAATCTAAAAAGAATATCAAAATCATTTAAAATTTAAAATAAAAATAAAATGAAAGAGAGAAAGAGGAATAAACATTTGAGAAAAACATAGAAAAACTGAGGACAATTTCATTGTTAACATCTAGCTCTTACTGAGGGATGAAATCCTCCTTGTAAGGTTTCAAGAACCTGTAGACTAGTTCCTTCTGTCATCTGAACTGAAACTTCTCTTTATTCCACCAACTTCCATTGGGTAACTGGAGTCTTATTTTTCACTGGTATGTACAATGAGTGTAATTTCTTTCACTTTCAATAACTGTAAAAATGTTTGAGGAATCGTCCATTGACTGGAGTGGACAATTCTTCACCTTCCAAAGTCTGCAATATGAAATTATTATTTTCCAAAATCTTTGAAATTATAAAGGGACCTAGCCACAAATTATCAAACTTACCATGCTGACCCTTTGGTCTCTCCTAGGATCCCACCTGAGCACCATGTCACCAGGAGAAAAAGTATCTTCTTTTACTTTCTTATCAAACCTTCCTTTGATTTTATTCCTGTATTTTTTAGCCTTTTCTGCAACAAAGGCTATATCCATAGCTCTTTTTAAAGTCGCACCAGCATTCATCAAACCAAATGGCATCTTATCATGTATGAATGTACCCCAAGGAGTTGCGAAGGTTGTTTTTTCCCTGTCATCTAGATGCACAACAATTTGATTATACCCTGAAAATCCATCAACCATTGAAATTCTCTGGGCACCTACCACTTTCTGCAAAATTTGTTCAATTTTAGGCAATGGATAATTATCCTTCAATGAAGCTCTATTCAAATTTCAAAATTCAACACATAATCTAATCTCTCCATTATTTTTTTGTACTAGAACTAAATTTGCCACCCAGGATGAATATCTGAGTGGAACAATTATCTTTACATCCAGTAATTTCTTGACTTCCTTTTCTATGACTGGCAGCAAGTCTCGATTGTGCTAGAAATTGTCCCTAGACTACAAATGGAACAAGCTAGTACAATCTCAAAACAATGAAAAGAAAATGGGGCTTGTTTTTGTAAATTTTTGGTTTAAGAGTTTCATTTTCAAGAAAGTAATCAATCATCAAACTAATACAAGTACCGAATCATGCAATAACATCGAAGAACTAAAATATTAAAATGTAAGATAATAAACATAAACCATAAACAATCATTTGCACTGAACTGGTTCAGTCCACAACACATGAGCATTCACATGAGAAAAAAATTTAAACAAGGAATGAAATCATAGGTTCAGTGGTCAAAATGGCCATAAACAGAATCAATAGATAAAATAGAGTGGCTTATATTCATGTATATAAATCAGTCTCAGTATTCAAAACTTACATAAGAGTCATTTGTATCAGTCTTAAATGCTTCCAATGCTCTTAGCTGTATAGTGTTTCTTGAAACAAAAATCGAACCCTTCTCAACTAAACTTTCTTCTTTATATCCTTTACAAAATAAAACAGTTTTATAACTACCTTTTGGTCTATCTTTGAATTAATTACATTTAATAAATTACATCCTAACTTCGAATCTTTAAAACAGTCTATTAACAACTATGTATATGATAACAAAATGAACTACTTGACAGCTAGAGATTAGGTGGTTCATAAATTCTTGGCAGCCTTAGCCAACATGGCTATGCCTTCCAAGGCATAGGATTTCTTCTTATCTTGAATTTTTTGGGTCTCCATTCTACGAACTTTATTAAGTAATACCCTGTTCTGCTTGCTTAACTCCTCTATTTGATTTTCCATTTCTTCAGCCTGTACTTCTACCCGTCCCTTCCTTCTTAAAGCTTCTTTGGCTACTCAAATTAATTCTTGGTAATGAGCATTTATGTCTTCTAAATCCTCCCTTAGCCTTTTATTAGTAGTTCTAAGCCTCTCATTAGATTCATTTAGGAATGTTTCTTGGCACCTATACCATTGTATTGATTTCTTGAGGTTATCAATTTATGTGTCCATGTGAACATCTTGATGTATATTTGAATGCTCTTCTGCCCTAAATGGAATATTAAATTTCTTAAAAATTAACTCTTCTTCCTCCTTAGTTCTGGTTGCTGCACTTGAGAAAGAAAAAAAATGAAGTCGTAGCCTGTTCAACATTTGGAATGCTTTCTTTCTTTATCACCATTTCCTATTCTGCAATCTTTTCACATTCTTTAACTAATTCAGAAATTATTTCATGCCCCTTCTCTGTATTTGTTTGAATCTCCTTTGAATTTAATCCTCCTTTATTATCCCCATCCTCCTCACCTGAATAATATTCAATGATGGTGACCTTCTCTTCCTTCAGCTGAGGATCTAAAATCCTTCTCATATTTAGTCTAAGTTTATTGGTGGCTCTAGTTTTAGGTCACCATTTATTTTCCCTAAGCTCTTTCAAGGATTTAACATCAACACTAAAATATAGGACATGTAATATCTCTTCTTCAATACTTACAATAGGTAGAATTAGGGCTGAGCTCCTTTTCTCAAAAACCCAACTATACATTCCTTCTTTCGAGCTAGCATCTTCTTCTTTGTCAGTAGGGGTAATATCTTTCTCTGAATTTATCTCCTGAGATATGTTCATGTCGTTCTTCAAGCATGTTTTCTGGCTCTACATCATTGGGGTTTTTAAAGTTTTCTTGTACATCAACATTCTGTAGATCATCATGTATTACATCCTCCCCTGCATCTCTTTTAAAATTCTTCACAAAGCTTGACTGCTTATTAGGAATATGCTTCTTTCCTTGCTCGTCTTTCTTAACTACAAATCCTGACTAGAACAAGAAATGATTCCAATTTCGACCTTCCTTCTGCAAAACTGTGCAAATTATCAGCTTTATCAAACCATGATGGAATAATGAATGGCCTGGGTCTTCCATGTGACTCTTTACCCTGTTAGACATCTTGTGGAGACTTTTTAATAGGGAGAAGGGTAAATTCATTTTAGACTATTGAGTTAGATGCAGCAAAAACCTAATGTGGTACTTGAAAATAGAGGCAAATTGGCCCTCACAAGTAATGTAACTTTGTATGATCCCAATCACTTCTCTCCATTCTCATTTGAAGTTCTTTAGTTGCACACCTTTACTCCAATCAAGGGATCCAGCTTCTGATATCAAAAACATCCTAGGGTTGAAGTCAAAAGGCGCCTTTTTAAACCATACTTCTCCCTCTAATGGCACACTAATTGCCTAAAAAATTAGGGCTTCTATCAATTCAAATTTTAGGGTATCGAAACTCACACTATTGTTGATAATATGATGACCGAAAGCATGATTTACCTTGACATTAAACCCTGTAATCCTTTCAAAAAATGCAAACCATCCCATGGTTTTGAAAAATGCAACACACTCAGAAAATTCTGCTGCCCAGGTAGTATTTGCTGGTTCAAACTGAATCAACTTACCACTCCTGCCCATATTGTCACTGTAACTCTACAAATTCACTAATTTACTCTCTTTTAACTGAATTAAGGGAGAAAAAATTCAACCATAACCTCAACACTATGTATCTTGGCAATAAATTTTGAAATCCCCAAATATGAGATCGTGGCATTTAAAATACCCAAATTCCCTGATGATAATTACAACACGTTCATACATGTGTCATAATAAGGTGAACAGGTATCTGGAATCTCCCTATCATCATCAAATGCAATGACCATGTCCTGCGATCAATGAACCACGAACTCTCATGATCTCGGATTCCTGCAGTGCGCTAGAGTATATGATTTGGACTTTGCATTGTGGGAATGTCTCAACATGCAAATTTGACATACCAACTCAAAAAAAACGAAGTTTAAAGTTTGGACATAGCATTAGAATAGACCTAAGTAAGTATTTTTAAAGACTTTTGAAAATAAATATAACATTAAATAAGCCACTAAGGATAAAATCAATTAAAACAAAGGAAACTATAATATAAAAAACTAAAAAGAATATCAAAATCATGTAAAATTTAAAATAAAAATAAAATGAAAGAGAGAAAGAGGAATACATATTTGAGAAAAACACACAAAAACTGAGGACAATTTCAGTGTTAACATCTGGTTCCTGCTGAGGGATGAAATCCTCCTTGTGAGGTTTCAAGAACCTGTAGACTAGTGCCTTCTGTTATCTGAACTGAAACTTCTCTTTATTCCACCAGCTTCCATTGGGTAACTAGAGTCTTATTTCTCATCGGTATGTACAATGAGTGTAATTTCTTTCACTTTCAATAACTGTAAAATTTTTTGAGGAATCTTCCATTGATTGGAGTGGACAATTCTTCACCTTCCAAAGTCTACAATATGAAAGTATTATTTTCCAAAATATTTGAAATTATAAAGGGACCTAGCCACAAATTATCAATCTTACCATGCTGACCCCTTTGGTCTCTCCTAGCATCCCACCTGAGCACCATGTCACCAGGAGAAAAAAGTATCTTCTTTTACTTTCTTATCAAACCTTCTTTTGATTTTATTCCTGTATTTTTCAGCCTTTTCTGCTAGAGCTTCTTGTTCTTGCTACAATTCAACCAATGAGAAAATACTTCTTTGAAAATCATTAGGTTCTTCATGACTATCTTGGAAAAATTTCAGTACTGGAATACCTAGTTGAATGGGAAAAACTGCATCTATACCATACACCAACTAAAATGGAGACAAACCTATTGCTTTCTTGGTGGTTATCCTATCTGCCTATAATGCATACTTTAGCATTGAATCCCAAGATCTCTTGTTTTGGCTTAACAACTTTTTGATACTCTGGATGATGTTTTTGTTTGATGACTCTACTAATCCATTACCCTGGGGGTAATAGGGTGTAGAATGTCTCAGGTTAATTCCATTATATTCACAAAAACTAACCATGGCCTTTGACTTAAAAGATGGTGCATTATCAGTCAACAACTTTTGAGGACAACCAAATCTACTCAAAATGTTTTCTTGTATAAAATTCATGATGACCTTATCAGTTGCATTACGCGTTGGAATTGCCTCCACCCATTTAGTAAAGAAATATGTAGATGTCAGTATCCATCTGTGTTGACCACTAGAGGCAGGATTAATCTCTCCTATGAAGTTTAATCCCCATTGTTGAAAAAGAGCATTGACTGCAGTAGGCTTTAATGGTAAGGATACAAGCTTCTGCTTACCAACAAATTTTTGACATTGAACACAAGCTTTGACCTGTTGATACACATCTAAAAATCAAGAAGGCCAGTAATAGCCATATCTGAGAATCTTATAGGCTATAGCTTTCCAATACTTGTGACCTCCACAAGAACCTTCATGCAATTCTGAAATGACCTCTTATGTTTGTTTCTTTTCCAAACACTTGAGTAACACTCCGCCTGGATCTTTCCAGTATAACTGTTGATTTATCAAACAATATTTAGTAGCCTTTAATTTCAATGACCTGGATGCCTTCTTATCAAAATGAGCATGAAATTTCAAATGCAATAAAAAGTGAACTATATCAACATACCACTCTAATTCTGCATATTTATCCAAGGTTTGATCTTCATTTTGTTTCATTTGCAATTCCTCCTGTGTTGGCTGATTAGCCATCAAATGAAGTCCTAAAGCCTCATAATTTGAATCAACCAATAATCTTGCTAAACCTTGTCCTTTCACTAGCTTGGTAGACTTGATCTCTACCTCATACTCCATAATCTTTGCAATCCATCTTCCTCTCTTACCTTCACTATCTGGCTAAGTTAGAATCTCTTTAATAGCAACATTAGGTACATAGGCAATAATCTTCGAATGCAGAATATATATCTAAAAAACTTCAAGGCTTTGACCAGTGCATATGCTTGTTTCTCATGTGTATTGTACTTTAACTCTGAATCTCTAAGAGTCTTACTGAAGAAATCTATAGGCTCCTCTAACCCATCTACATTTTTTTGTAAAAGAACAACAGCTATAGTGTCCTAGGATGAAAAAGAGAAAGTTAAGAAGCCTTTTGTAAAGTCTAGGCTTACGAGCCCTAGAGCTTCTGTCAACGCTTGTTTAATCTTCTCAAATGAATCCCTTGATTCTGCTATCCACTTCACCTCCTGATCCTTCCTCAACATAGATGTTATATGTTTGATAGTTTCATCAAAATTTGGGATGAACCATCTCAGAAAATTGATTTTCCCAATGAAAGATTGGATATCTTTTTTACTTCTTGGTATACTGATCTTCAAAATTGCTTTGACTCTCTCGGGATCAATTCTAATTCCATCTGCTGAAACAAGATGTCCTTACGAGTTCTCGGAGCCTCGCAAGGAGGACTTCATCCCTAGCTAGAGCCAGATGTTGTCACCAGATTTGTCCCACAAAAATTTTCATATTCTGACAGCATGATGTAAAGAAAGATGCTGAATTTTGCTGCTGGAAAATCCAATAGTATTTTCATCAAAGTCCCCAGTGTTTGTGACATCTTGGGTCAATTTTGTTGAAGTATCAAGTCCTTGCATCAAAGTCCATCAAATATTTTGTTATCTCTTTTTCATCCATTTTCATGGCTCAATTCATTTAGTGGAATTTAATTTTTAATATAAAATCATTTTATAAAGTTTGATTTTATATTTTACAAAAATAATTCCACTCACCTCATCCCACTCATTCTCTTACCTATCTATCCCACTCATTATCTCACCTCACCTACCCATCCACCTCACCATTCCACTTTCGTTCTCACTTCCTCTCCACATCGATTCCATTAAGATTACCATATTCATCTTATATTATAATTACTACTCCATTAATAAAATCCATTTATACATCCAAGCTCGCAGGTTTCGAGAGCACCAAGCCTTTGTTATATATTAAATATTTGAGAATACACAAAGTCCAGCTGGAGGAGAGTTTATAGATGGGGTATATTGCAATACATGTTAAAAGATTATGAATCTAACTCTTCTTAGTATATACGATATATGATTTGTTTGAGTAATCGGACAGAATGCCTAGCTTTCAATACAACGCAAATAGACAATTCTTTGTGCAAAGTCGAGCGCGTAGCCAAATGCTAGACTTTAACACTTCCAAGTGTTAGGCAGTAAACTCAGTCGACGTGGAGAATTTAGGTTGCAACTACCTGTCAAAGAAAACGCAGAAGCCATAAACGAGAAAGGTTTTTTGCCAAAGTATCGGAAGGCAGAGGATCAGCATCAAGATCATTTCCAAATTTCTAGGGGATCCATAGCCAAATGTTAGCTAGAATGCAGGGTACCCAATGAACATGTGGTAGCTAGAAGAATATACCAAAGAAGTAGATCCATAAATCTTGGATTCAATGGGTGTCTCTTATCAATTTTTCATCTGGTGATTATCTTCAGGATCATTTTTCATGAATCAAAGGCATGAATTAAATGCAAATTTACTATTTTAAATGTCTAGCTTAATTTGTAACTTTTTTTGCAATATTCGATCTTAAGATTATGGATCTTAAAAAATTGTTTTAGGAACTCAGTTTAGTTATAAAATGGAGGGTTGTGAGAAGTTTTAGGAGGAGGAGGTTCCAGCTGGAGAGAGCTGTAGGGGAAGACTTCAAACTAAAGCGAGATGGATATTTCTGGACTGTATCAGAGCTTGTTTATCTTTTTTAATTTAATACAGAATCTCTTCATTTCTTAACCTGAGTTTCATTACGGTATTGTTGTTCAGTATGTATTTCTTTTGTCTGCATTCATATTTGTGTTCTATCTACCGGTATACTTTGTAGTTTGGTGAAGGAATTCATCTGTTTGATGCTCCTCTCCATCATTGATTATACCTGTTATGTGTAAATGGTTGTTTTCAGAATCCATCACTGTTGGATGCTCTGTTTATAATCAATATTTAAGTTAATTCTTCTAAATTTGTGTTAGAGATTCATCTTTGATAGATGCCTCTTTTACAGTTGGATATTTCTTCATTTCAAATTGTCTTTCATCACTTTATGCATTGAACATGATACTTACCTTGCCTCAGAGTTATTATAAATGAATTTATCCAGTTATTAGCTATAAGCCATTGAGATTCAAGTTTTGACTCCATGTCCAATGGAATATCTTTGATCCACAGTTAGCTTACTCCCTTACTCTTTCTCATTCAGTCTTGTTGATCCACTTATCAAACTCAAATCAATCACTCAATTCCAAGATGTGCTAACCATGCTCCTTCTGCAGTCAAGGAACATTTTTTAGCACAAACACACCTTTTCTTATCACTTCCTTTTAAATATTTGTAAAACAATAATCTCCTAAAGCAATTACTACATATTCCCCAAAATCAATAGTATTCTTCGATGCAGAAACTAACAAATCTATAGAAGAGGCTGTAGGTATAGGTATGGATAAGGGCACAAGTGAGATTTGAGTATGATATTGGGAAAACTCAAAACTTGTGGGGACAAAAGAAGGGATTGGGCCATATGGAACTTCTACTTGTTATTGAGTATGATTTTGAATAGGAGGGGTACTATTAGGCTCAGGAGGTAAGTCCGTGTCATTAGTAGGTAGTTCTAAAGACTGAATTTGAAATGAGGGTAGAAGATCTTGGTGTACATTGGATGAAGCATCTTCCTGCAAGGTAATAGAAGAAATAATTGGTTCTGACAAGGGGTTCAAATACTGAGAAGAAATTTTAGATAAGGAATTGGAGCATGAGTGAGATCATAAATAGGCTCAACAACATCGAGAGTGAAAGATACATCCACATTGTGTGTCAATTAAGGATTAGAACTCAATAGGGTATTGACAGAAGGAACCAAGGTATCAGATGGAGGTAATTGTGAAGATTCATGTAAAATTAAAGTTGAATGAAATGCTTCCTCTAGTTTATCCTCATCTAAATCAATAATTTTAATAGTGGACTTGGGGATCTTGGGCTTAGGAGTAATAGCAAGAGTGACCTTATCTTCTCTAATCACCAAATCAAAAACTACTTTAGAGGAAATGCTAACAACAGTAGCTGAAATAGTAGGTTGATACATTGTACCTTGCAACTACTCTACTTGTTGCATTAAGATAAAAAAGTTCTATATAGGGTTATGGGGATTAGTGGCTACCACTGGCTACTTCCCCTATTGTTTCTCCAACTCTTTCTCATCCAAGGTCTTGGATGAACTGTGCTAATTACCAAAGATTTATTGTTCACCTCTAGTTCTATTTTCTTATCTTTCTCTTGAGCAGCAAATCCCCTTTCCTTTTCTCCTATGAACAATTTTCTTTTATGTTTTTGTGATTCATGAACTAGGTTCCTTTGTGTAGGGTTAGGGATTTTACCCAACACTTTTTTGAAACTCAAAACCCCCCGATAGATAGAATCACCAGGTTGTGTTTCATGAATATAAGTATTCTTCAATTGTGATAGGAGGAAGTGTTTCTCAATGAAATTTTTGGGATATGTATCCTTTTAAACCCCAATCCAAGATTTAATTATTTCAATAGAGCACCTAAAACTTGAGCATGGGAATCATTTTGGATAACCAAATGATCAATATATAGAGGAAATTTGGTCCAATCTCTCCTCTTCAAGTTGGAACATCAAGCATATGCTCCATCAACTATAGTTTGGAAGGCCACCTCTTCCAAGATCATCCTATCGGGGAAAAACCTACGAAGAAGATGAACTAAATTGTTACCCAAAATTATTAAATAGGTGAAAATTTCACCACAGTACCAGTCACCCATAGGGGCTACTAGGTTCTTAGCATCTTCAGAAATGCTAGCTGCATTAGTCTTAATTATAATCAAATAAATTACACTTATAAATTGTCAGAGATGCCATAAACATGAGGTCTAAAGTTCTCACCCCAAAAAATAACACAGTAAATAGGAACTAGAGTATTTTGTGTTGTCCAATTCCATTTCATCAACGAAAATATGAAAGAAGAACACATTAAATAAACTAAATAGGAGGACATGAAAAACCTATGTTTCTTGACCGATGGTATCTTTTGCAGATGAGAAATTGCATCTTTCACGGTGATAGAAAAAATCTATGCCCAATTGAATACTTTCCCAGTAGAAACAATGTGATGGACCAGAGGGATCCATTCCATGTTGAAGTATACACAGATTTATAATCCATAAAATTTGCAGAACATGGAACCGAGGAGTTTATAGGGTTCTCTCATATATTAAATAGGGTACAACCTGTTATGTCAGACAACAAAGCTATCAAGATCAAACCACTATCTTTTAACCAATGCTTCTGCTTCATATTTTTGTTCGAAACCCCTCATGAATTCCTGTGTTAGCAACTACCTGGGGGGGTCTTCAATGAATACATAATCATGAAAATATCAATCTTGAAATAAGCATACATGTCTAGGTTCAAATATTTGAAGGTATAATTTGGGATGTCCACATAGTCTACCATCTGTTAGAAAAACAGGATCGTAGAGCAATAACAATAAACAAAAATGAAAATATAATCACATAGACACATTACAAGAGAGACACCAATATATCGTGGTTCACCCAAGATGGGATACGTCCACACTAAAATTTCCAGTCCTTATTATTATACCATCCAGCAAATGAATGGATACAACCTGCAACACATCTGCTGAACTTCCTCTTCACTATCTCACAGTCTCTCTTCCTGATCTCAGAGATCTTTACAATGCATAATACCTAATACATCAAAACTATCCGTGTTACAATGTTTTTCTTTTATAGGGGAAATACAATGGGAAAATACCACGAGTTACCCAAAACCATGGGCCCGTAAATTGTTGGCGAAAACAACCCCAAAAAATTTTCTCGGGGGCTTCGCCCCCAAACCCCAAAGTGGGGGAACGAGTGTACAGTAAGCCTGGGGTACAAACACGACTGAATAACATATCTAAATCTAGAATATCAGGATCCACAACCAATAATATCCCACTTTGAGACTGATCACAACAACTCCCCTACTGTTGGACTTGGAATTGGAAAATTTCTCGTTTTCACCTTCATGCTAGAAGGCCAATTAAAACCAAGCAAGAACTCAGTTTCTCTCTAGTCACTACCTTTGTCAACATGTCTACAGGATTCTAACTAGTATGTATCTTTTCCAGCTTCAACAGTTCATCTTCCATAACAGAGCGTATGAAATGGTACTTGAGCGATATATGTTTATTCCTGGAATGGAATGTTGATTTCTTTGCAAGATGAATGGCACTATGGATGTCACTATACAACCTGCTATCCTTCTGATTCTTACACAATTCTTCCATAAACCTCTACAACCAAATCATCTCTTTACTAGCCTCTATAACAGCAACATACTCTACTTCCGTTGTTGAAAGTGCAACAACATTTTGCAGTTTCGAAATCCAACTTATTGTTGTTCCACCTACAGTAAACCCATACCCTGTGGTGCTCCTCCTGTTGTCCTTATCACCTACCATATCTGCATCAACATATCCCTGTAGAATAGTGTTTGAACCTCCAAAACATAATGCCTGGGTGGTAGTACCTCTCAAATACCCGAGAATCCACTATATTGCCTTCCAATGTTCTTTACCTGGATTGTTCATATATCTACTCACAACTCCCACTGCATGTGCAATATCTGGTCTTGTGCACACCAAGGCATATATCAAGCTACCAACTGCTGATGAATAGGGAATCTTGGACATGTAATCTGTCTCTTCCTATGTCTTGGGACACAATTCCTTACTTAGATTGAAATGGTTGGATAAAGGTGTACTATCTGGTTTTGCATTCTACATTTTGAACCTCTCCAACACCTTTTGTATGTACTCACCCTGAGACAATGTCAATTTGTGATTTTTCCCGTCTCTTGTTATTCTCATACCAAGGATTTTCTTTGCCGCACCCAAATCCTTCATCGCAAATGAATTAGCTAGCTTCCTTTTGAGTACATTTAAATCTTTCATGTTAGACCCTGCAACAAGCATGTCATCCACATACAATAACAAGATAATATATCTTTCATTGTCTAGCCTCTTGAAATAAACACAGTGGTCAGAATGACATCTACTATAACATTGTTCTGTCATAAACCTGTCAAATTTTAAATACCACTACCTTGGAGCTTGCTTCAAGCCATATAAGCTCTTCTTCAACCTGCATACCAAATCCTCCTTCCCTTTGACCTCATACCCTTGTGACTGCTGCATATATATCTCTTCCTCCAAATCCCCATGGAGAAAGGTTTTTTTTACGTCTAACTGTTCAATATGCAAATCTTCTACCTCCACTAGACTTAAAATAGTCTTAATTGAAGTCATCTTAACAACAGGAGAAAATATTTCATCAAAATCTATACCTTTCTTCTATGCAAACCCATTTACAACAAGTCTAGCCTTGTACCACTTCTTACCTCCTCCTTCTTCCTTCAACCTGTAAATCCATTTGTTCTGCAATGCTCTTTTACCAGCAAGCAACTGAACCAAATCCCAAGTCCGGTTTCCTACCAATGAGTCCATCTCCTCATTCATGCCTTGCTCCCACTTCTTTCTACTTTCCACCTGCATTGCTTCTTCATAACATTCTGGTTCACTAGCATCAGTCATCAATAAATAATACATTGAAGGAGAGTATCGTTCAGGGAGTCTACTTAGCCTGGTAGATCTTCTTACACTTGCAGGAGTTTCAAGTACTTGCTGTTGTTCTTGATTTTCTGGCACCTTTGGAACTTCATTTTCTTCAATTTCATCAAGTACTGTGTACTCTGTGTTTTCCTTTTCCTGTTTCTTTCCCTGCAACTGATCTTTATACATGACCTTTTCATTGAATATAACATCTCTACTCCTAATGATTTTCTTATTTTCATAATCCCATAAGCGATAACGAAAATCATCAACCCCATATCCAATAAAGGTACATTTCTTGGACTTAGCTTCAAGCTTTGTTTTATTTTCTTTATCAATATGAACAAATGCTTTACAAACCAAACGTTCTCAGAAATGAGTAGTTTACCTTTTTACCTGTCCATGCCTCCTCTAGAATACCACCATCCAAAGCACTTGAAGGCCCTTTGTTTATTAAATAAACAACGGTATTAAGAGCATCTGCCCAAAACTGTAAGGGAAACCTTGCATGCAATCTCATACACCTTGCACGCTCTATGATCATTCTATTCATCCTTTCTGACACACCATTTTCTTGTGGTGTTCCTGGGACTGTATTCTCTCTACGAATCCCATGTTCTGAACAATAACTATCAAACTCCTTGCCGCAGTACTCACCTCCATTATCAGATCTGAGACACTTCAACCTTTTTCCTGTCTCATTCTCAACTAAAGCTTTCCACTTCTTAAAAGTAGCAAAGACATCAGATTTATGTCTGATGCAATAAACCCAAGTTTTTCTAGTTGCATCATCAATAAGTGTAACATAATAATGAGATCCACCAAGAGATTGTACCTGAGCCGGTCCCCATATACCTGTATGCACAACCTCTAACTTTACATTCTTCTTCTATTTCGTAACCCTGAGAAATATGACTCTCTTATGTTTTCCATAAACACAGTTCTCACAGAATTCCAAACTTACCTGCTTCAAATCTGGCAACAACTTCCTTGAGTGGAGAATCTGCATCCCCTTCTCACTCATGTTGCCAAGCCTATGAAGCCATAATGATGTATTTGTTCCTGTAGAAGCTAAAGAGATAGAATTGTCAATATTATGAGGACATAAATACAATGTACCTACCCTGTCTCCTTTTGCTATCACCATTGATCCTTTAGTGATCTTCCACCACGTTTATCCAAACGTAGATAGACAACCACCAACTCCCAACTACCCTATTGGGATTAGATTTATTTTCATAACAGGAATATACCTAACATCTTTTAGCATCCAATCAGTTCCATTCTTAAATTTTAACCATACCTTACCCATTCCAACAATTTTACATGGATCATCATCACTCAATAAAACATGTCCAAAATCGCATGGAACATAATCATGAAAATATTTCCTATGGGGTGTAGCATGACATGAAGCCCTTGAATCTACTACCCAATAATCACTAGTATTATCTAATGCAAGAATCAAAGCATCTTGTAACACATCACCTGCTACATTTGCTTCTTGGATAGTTTCCTGCTGTCCATCTCCTTTCTTCTTTAGAGATCTGCAGTTTTTCTTCATATGTCCTTTCTTTCCACAGTTCCAGCACTCTATTTTTCCCAATCTAGACTTGGATCTGCCTGTTTTAGACTTGCCACGATTACCTTGGCTCTTTCCTTTCTCCCTTTGCCTTCTCCTTTCTTCGCATTTCCTCGCTAAGAATAACACTAACAACATCATCAAATATCAAGGTGTTTGAACCAGAGACATAGTTACTTACATCCATGACCAAGCCATTCCTTCTTTCTGGCAATGAACACAAGATTAGAAGAGCCCTAACCTCATCATCAAATTTCACACTTACAGAACTTGGTTTATTTGTAATCATATTAAATTCATTTAAATGATCGGCAACAGATCCACCTTTAGACATCTTCATATTAAATAAATGATTCATTAGAAATACCTTGTTGGAGGCTGGGGGTTTTTCATACAGCTTACCCAATGCGCTCATCAAACCCTCTGTTTTCTGTTCTTTTGAGATATTGAAAGCCACTGACGAAGACAAGGACAACCGTATTATTCCTAATGCCTTCCTGTCAAGAACCTCCCATGCTTCGTCCTTCATAGTCGCCGGCTGCTTTGCTCTTCCTCCCAACGATGGAAATAGATCCTTCTGGTACATATAGTACTCCATTTGCATCTTCCATAACTGGTAGTTTTTTCCATTAAACTTCTTGACCTTAAACTTTCCTTCTTCCTCCATTGCTCCCACTCGAACCAGAAATCCTAGTTTCCTGTTGGTTTATCTGCCAAATAGACCTTTGGCTCTGATACCAATTCTTAGAAAAACAAGATCGCGGAGCAATAACAATAAACATAAATGCAAATATATTCACACTGACACATTACAAGAGAGACACCAATATATCGTGGTTCACCCAAGATGGGCTACATCCATACTGAAATTGCTAGTCCTTATTATTATACCATCCAACAAATGAAGGGATACAACCTGCAGCACATTTGCTGCACTTCGTCTTCACTATCTCACAGTCTCTCTTCCTGATCTCAGAGATCTTTACAATGCATAATACCTAATACATCAAAACTAGTTGTGTTACAATTTCTTTCTTTTATAGGGGAAATACAATGGGAAAATACCACGGGTTACCCAAAACCATGGGCCTGTAAACTATTGGCGAAAACAGCCCCGAACCCCCATTTCTCGGGGTCGCTGCCCCCGAACCCCAAAGTGGGGGAACAAGTGTATAGTAATCCTGGGGTATAAACAGGATTGAATAACATCTCTGAATCTGGAAGATCATGCTCCACAACCAACACCATCCATTTGATGAGGTCCGTGTATGGAATAATGGTTGGTCGAGATACAATAGCATGAAGATGGGATTTACTAATATTATGATAAACCTAGGAATCTTCTTTGAACTTAGAAAAAATCACCATTGTTGAATATACTATAAATAGTGGCCCATTCCACACACTTTGTATCGTTGTTCCGGCTGTCAATGTCTAAGTATATGCCAAAATTCATGTCTTTCACCTTGAGTTCTTCTAACATTGTTTTCAACCTAGTTCTGCGAGCCATGGCGTCCACTATCTAGCCTAAGAAAATATTAGATCATAAGCTATCTTGAAATTTCTATAATGAATGTGATGAAATGAATTTGCAGTTGTAAAATACCTCAAGTGAATTACAACAATTACTATGCAGTGCAGAGCAAATTCTTTCTATGAACGAAGATCATATGCAGTTCGCAGCCAAAGGTAAAAAAATAGATTAAATTGGAGAATCTACTTCAAAATTAGGCTAAGTATGAACTATATTAAAATTAAATACACTTACACTCAACTATAAATGTGCCACACAGAAATGGCGATTAAATTATGATTATAAATTAATTTTTCGATTTGACTGGTTCTTTGGGGCGGCTAGTTCGCACGTGTGTTGAGGAAAAAGTTTCAGATGTCAGAAAGTCATTCCAATGTGCATCCATGTAGAATCATGGTATATTAGGTCTTGGGTTTATTTTTGAGTGATTTTTAAATTAGGTTTTCGACTTTTGACATTCGATAAAACAAAATATCAACATCAGAGTGTCAAGAGTAAAATGATCCTTGTAAAGCAATTTTACTTCTAATTTTCGACACTTGAGGTTAATTATTGAATTTAAAACATAGACATTGGAATGTCATTAATGAAATGTGAAGTTTAATATATTTTCCGAATTCCAATATCCAAGAATTACAAAATACATTGGAGATAAAAAATTGGAAACTTGAAGGTTTCAAGATTCGAGATCTAATGTCCATACAAAATTTTAAAATTTAGACATCAGGTTCATTGAAAAGACATAGTTTTGAAGAGAAGTTGGTCAAGAATTACTCAAAATATAAATGATGAAAAATTTATTATTTCAACAAAAAATGGATAAAAAAAACTTATTTTGAAAATAAAAGCAAAATTTAAAGGGGCTCCCATCATTTTTCAAAGGAAAGAATGGTGGGATTTGTTGTAGCTACAAGAGAGTTTGGAAATAAAAATTTATTTACCTCATACCAACTTTCTAAGTTGGATATTATATCAATTTCATGATGTGGCTCATGCTTATACTCTACTAACCTTATTGATCTTCTCTTTTTAGATATTATCCCCTTAGGATCATATTTCCAGTTGAAACTTGTACGAAGGTTCAGGCTAGCTAACATTTCTTCAATCATGGAATGGGTTTCTATGGATCTAACAATGAATGGGCCTGCCTCTCGTGGCACTTTGAACATTCTAGTGCTATTATGTTTTACAAAATGTAAGGCGTCACAATTGAACCTCTGATGGATATAGTCCAGAGAAAAAATTCTAGGAGTTAAGAAGGAAGGTATCTGATAAGGTACCAACTCAGACCCATAAATACAAATTTCAGATGATTTTTGTAGCAAAACTAGTCACCTACTGGGGATTCAAGATCATTGGAGGAGTTTTTTACATTCTGGGAAGACCCTAGGGGGAGGAGCATCAAACAACAAGGTATAAACCTTTGACATAACAATATTGGAAAACTCTAGGAATCCCTCATTGGATGGCTGGGCTATAGAATTTTTAAGATCCGTATAATCGAAGAAACATGTATCGTGGTATAAAAATCATGTACAAAATATAGGTTTGATACCTAAAACATTTCATGGAAGTAAAGTTCTTCAACTGATCATGCATCATTTCTACTATGAAGGAAACAAAATCTAAGTTAATAGAGGACTCGTAAGATGACAGATTGATCATTAACAGAAGACCAAGGACTATTTCATCAACAATAAATCATAATTGCGCTCTAGGACCTGGAATGCCATAGAAATAGCTACATGTGATTTATCTGAGAACAATTATAGCTTGTAAGGTGATGACATAGATGGCGGCTCAGCCCCAGGTAGTAGAAGTGGTATGATAAATACATCCCTTCTTTTAGTAGATCATAATTTGATATTGACATTCATAGATTCTTCATCAAAATTCAAGCAAGTTAGATCTTCTTAGATATCCATCATTTATTGAATAAATTCTTTATTAATCATATAGATCACTAAGTCGATCTTAGAGATAACTAGATTTTTCTTTGGAGCATATAATTCTACACACCATTGTACCAACTCAGGAAATGACCATGCTCTAGGTAGTATAACCTTCGCTAGACTGGAGATCCATAGATTCATAAAGTCGTTTCCAGCTTTAGCATGATATTTTTCTTCCCTCGAGACCCGATGGAGATTAGCTATGGATAAAACTATTTCATAGATGACAAAATGACTATCTAATAGATTGTCTTCTTGGCTAGAGGGATTACTGGTAGATGGAGATGATACTGAATCAAGGGAAGAAGCCATGGTAATAATTTCAATATTCTACAGTGGTTAGAAGCTTCTATAGGTGTAGAGAAATGCATAGGAATGGTTTAAGATGGAGGGGATCTAGATAAGGATTGCAGAATGATGCCTGAAATATTTTGAAAATGGGATTTTATAGCAGCAGAATTCGGATTTTGGAACATTCAATATGGGGGACATGGGTAACCTATTGATTTGTCATACCAATAGAGGAATAGGGTCATTTATTGGCATAATATGCTATAGGAAGAATGACGGCAGTCATAACTGTTAGGTCAATACATGTTGGGTCCACTTCCGTGAGCTGCAGATTGGGAAAGTTGTTTCATGGCCGAGAGAAGGTGGTATGTCAAGGCTACTTTTGAGGCCCTAAATATTTCTCAAACAAACATGTGTCTCAACAGTTTCATATTTAGGCTCTAGAGTTTGGATTAAACTTCGTACATCTTGGAATGCTTTAGTCCTCCTCAACCATTGATCATGGCCCACAATTTATTGGATCTGAACTAGTTGTAAGACCCTTTGGTTTAGCCCCTGGACATATGTTGTGGTTATTATTTGTGTTGTGATGTGGCACAAGGTTCTGGTACTATGGCTTGCACACTATTATTATTATTATTATGTTGGACATTATTAATTAATTAATTAAATAAAACAACCGGATCGACCAATGCCACAAACGAGAGTATGAGGAACTGTGACGTTATGAGCAAGGAGTTATGGGAAACATGTTACCTTTGTGTTGTGTCTATGTTAACGCTATACAACCTTCTTTTTCACTTAGTTGACCCTCTTGGATGTACCTGTTATCACATCCATAGTAGTCAGGCTACTATCACATCCATAGTAATCGGGCTACCATGATTGCAGAGCAGTTCATTGTATATTTTTGAGCTTGGCCTTTACAAAGTTTTGATGAGATCAACCTATGATGAGAAGTACCTTTTATGATCACTCACATATCATAGAAGCACTAGATCATATAGCAATGAACCTTATGCCAAGACTGAGCCTCATGACCTCATATTTGATGAAGGAGGTGACCTTTTATCCCATACAAAGTAGTGCAGTGGCCATAGTTTCAGCAGCAGTGGCTTGAGTGGTTATAGATGATCCAGATGGCAGGTGCAGGTATATGGCCCAGCAGGTATATGATGTGCATTGGTTTTGATTATCTTTCTCTTTTGGTCATTTTGGTAGCTTGAATTAGTATCTATTGATAATGATCTAGTAGTATATATATATATATATATATATATATATATGTATGACATGGATATGGTTATTATTTATTATCTAAATGGTCTTATTACTCATAATTAGAAGCTCTTATTTTATACTTTTTGGTTTTACCCTTTTAGGAGTGTGGACATGATCATTCCCACCTTTATGGATTGTTATCTTAGGCATCACCTTCACTTTCCCCATCCATCTGTTATCTCTCTCTTTTTGGATTTCACCCTGACTTACACCTCAGCCTATGATATGGAGGAACTCGCCACTTTTTCCTTTACGTTGGATAACATCCCTGTTAGTTTGTGTCTCGGCTTTGAGTTGGAAATAGAACTCACTAAATCCTTGATCCTTCTAGGCCAGGAGTACCCGCTGGTGTTGGTTGCTGATCTTAGGTGAGTTGGATTTGATACCTTGATCACTCTAGTCAGTTGCCCCGATGTTTGGTCCTAATTGTGGAGAACCCCCCTAGTTGCTTTAGTTGTGTTGGCTAAAACATGAAGCAAATTGTATTACCATCATTACATGCATATGGATAATATTATATTATATTTTATGCAAGCCCATGGAAACAAATAAAAATGTGCTTCTTAGCACAATGAAAGAGGTCTTTGGAAACTGAAATGTTAAAGCACCGTGGATGCAAGCTGCTATTAGTTTCCCTTATAAGAACATGAAAAATAGAAAAAAGGGTAATAAAGGCCTAAAGAAAAGCAGTGGTTAAATGTATGCTAAATCCAAAGACTAATGGCCAAAAATTAAATGTAATGATTAATTCCTCACTGAGCCTACGAGTTGTGAAGTGGGATGGAGTAAGGGACAACTAATTCTAAGTGTCCCCTAGAACCTCAAGTTACGGTTAGTTGGGGACCCAGCCATGGCGGTTCTATAAAATATCCTCAGGGAGTTGCTTCAGCTTGGATGTGAGCTGTAGACATTTGCCAAGATTGAATAAGCACTTCTTTGAATAGCTTATTCCATTTGTAAGACACTACCATTCCCTATGTGTTTATTATCCGACATATCCTTAAGTGTGTATTCCCTTTCCCTTATCCAAAGTATCATAGTGTTGAATCAGTCAAGTCATCCCCTTATCCTATCTTTGCATTCTTCACACTCACCCTTTGCTAGCAAAATGTTCATGTCTACAAAATGAGTATATTCCTGAGCTTCTATTATAAGTAAATGATTATTTAAACTTGTATTTGGTATAATTATCTATTAAATGCCAGTGAAATGACGCTTAACATTTCAAGTATCTATTAGAATGATTAAAATAACATGCTTTAACAATTTGCACTTGTAGCATCAGGCATTTCTAGCCTGGGTCATATTTTGGTCAGTCATGACCTGGTCAAACCTAGTTTGACCAAGTCAACCATGGGGATCTGAGATGATTTGGACTAGTGATGTTATATGACAATGCTTTATGGTATTTTGATATGCCTTTGATGTCTCCATACAGTGGAAACATATTTCATATGATGGTTGATGTACTTTTTTTATGATTATTATGATTTCCAGACCATTATTTTTATATTGTTCGGGTATGGTTGAGGCTACAGATGATCATACAGGTTGCTATAGGGTGTATGGGTACTCATATCTAGTACATTTGGACCTTATGATTCCATTGGGACACTCAGATATCAATTATAGGCACTTCTGGTGATTATATGGTCATATTTCCACTTTTATCCAGTTTTGCCATGCAGAAATGGCCTATGCAACAGTTGCATTGATCTAGCACGTTATCCTAGGGCACTATAGATGGGGGGTCCAACCAATTTTAATTACCATATCAGCCCATCTCCATACATGTTGGTACAATCATATTTGTGTCTGGGACACCAAGAAGAGAGTTACATGCGTTTTGATGATTTTCCGTTGGAATAAAAATGGGATAAGAAGGTCTTTGAGGAAATCAATTTGGGCAATTGAGGCAAGGTTTTGGAATTAGTTTTGCTGAGAGGTAATTTTTGATATATCCCACTCTTTCCAGATCATATTGCATCATTCAGTGGGGTCCACACACTCTCCGGGTTGTTATTTGATGTATTATTCTATCATTGAGGGGGGGCACAATTTGGTCATTTGGTCACTTTGACATGTTATTGAGTCACATATTATATTATTTTTCCATGGGGTGATTATAGTGAAGGAAATTAATATCGCATAGCCCCACCATGTTCTCCTACACTTGTCCTAGTCATATTTTATGTGGTGTGACCCCCCCAGGGCCTCTCTAGTGAGTGCGCACCCCCTCTTAGTGAGTTGATCCATGTATTGTTGTTCCGGTACATCATAGCCTTTGATTATATTGTATCTATTGTTTGATATAAACCACTCGTTCATAAAGTGGTTAGGTTTTTGGTCTCTCTCATTCCCATTTAAGGAAGAGACACCCTTATTGTAAAGGCACCTTTGGGCTCTTGAACACTTGGAATAAAATACTATTTTTGCAGATCTACTTCTCTAGCTTTGATGGATTCTCTCACAATTTGAATATACAATATTTTCTGTGTGTTATCATTGTGTATCTAGCTTGTTCAAACTTGTTCTTTGTAGGGAGGTCATGTGGTAGAAGAGGAGGGCGAATTGAAGAGGGCGCTATTGTGGGGAAACCCCATATCTCTCTCTAGGATCAACATTTGTCTCATGGATTATCTTTATTGTATCTTTGTGACATATTTGATGCTTGTTGTTTCATATTTTTTCCCGTATAGTCATTTTCATGCTTGATCGATTCTCAATATAGATCATTTTTGGCAGGGAAGGGCACGCTTATCACTCCGAGAGACAAATGTTGATCCCACCTTGCAAATTGATAAGCCTTTCCAAGTGAGGCAATCAAGAGTGATAAGCATGCCCTTCCTTGCCAAATAAAATGAGTCAATCCATGAATTCAACCTCTGTTTTGACAAGATAGTGGCCAATATCCCTGATCATATTAGGCCTAAAGAACAAGTTGTGTTGATTCATTACCTCAATTCATTTGAAGGTTACCTTGGCTACCATATCAAAGATAAAGACCCTAAGGACTTAAACAAAGCTCAAGAAAGCGCTAGAAGATCTGAAGAAAATGTTGCCTCTATGGGGAAGCAAAATTTCTTTGATTCAATCAGTGCTTCGTCCTCTAGATATAAGCCCAAAGTTAGAAAAGGAAAATAACCGATTAAATATCCCAATGATATGATGGAAAGGATGCAATAAATGATGAAAAACTTAACTCTCCTGACTAGGGATCTAGCTCAGAGAAAAGATTCATAAAGGTATAGGCAACCCTATGGCCCAAAACCTTATTGGAACCCTCAAAAGAGGCCTAATAATGATGAAAGTAGAAGAAACCTTGTGATCCAAACGTCACCTGAACCTCCTGGAATTATCTGGTCGGAAGAAAAAAAGGAGGAGGATCATGAGTATCCCTCTCATAGTGAGGATTCTCAGGATTCCCCAAGAAAAATTAAATGGGTCAATGATTTATACTTTGACAAAGACTTTGGGTGAAGTTTAATAAATCAATAAGAAGAAAGTCCTAGTCCTATTCATCCCATTTTTTCCATAGAGCAACCTAAAAGTAGTGGCCAAGCTCCTATTAGAATTTATCAAAGAAGAAAGGACGGCCAAAATCCTACCCCTTTCATTGAGAGATAGAATAGTGAGTAGCCTAGCCCAATGAGTGAGCCAAATTCTATTCTCCCTGAGTATGACTTATACATAAACATTGAGAAAGAATTCGACACAGTTATGCATAACATTCCACTCACTGAACTTATGAAAATCCAATCCATTAAAGAGAAAGTGGTATATTTTTTCAAGATTATCCCTAAGAATACCACCAGGCATGGTGAGGATCAACCTTTTCCAAATCTGTAACCTAGTGCCATGGTTGAAGATGAGGAGGATCCTCCCATCAACATCCAAACATCCTTGTATGAGAGGAAGAACGGTGGTCACAAACCATTTTATCTTACACTTCACGTAGGTGACCTCCTTCTCAGCAATTGTATGTTGGAGTTTGGATCTTCCATGAATGTCATGCCATTAAAAATTATGGAAGCCATGAGATTAAATATAACTAGGCCTTACGAGAATGTGTGTAGAATAGAGTCAAGACCAGTGCAAGTTTTTGGATTGATTAAGAACTTGAGAGATGACCTTTTTTCATGCCCTGACATATCCATGCTTATGGACATAGTAGTCATAGACTTTCCCCCAGTATACATAATGTTTTTTGTGTAGAAAATGGTCTGCTAGATTAGGGGGTCATATTCAAATGGATTTATCATACGATACTATTCCTAACTCTGATGGGTCTCTAGTTAGGATTTATCAGGAGCCATTTTATGATGGTCATCTTGAAATTTATGAGGATGGTGTAAGGAACACTTATGGTGAGGGAGAATTGTTTCCTGAGGTTATTTTCATGGTCATGGGTAGCCATAATGAGGATCATGGTACTAGAAGAGAAGATATTTGGAGATCATTTGGAGATGATGACTCTTCTGAGGAGGATAAAGAGAGGGCTTGTTTTGCTAGAGATTTAAGCCTTGAAATGCATCGTAGATAAGTGTCTGAAGAGATTCGAATTTTGAACCAACTTAATGATGTGGAACCACAGGATGGTCAACTTAATCCCATCATTGAAGTTGGTGAGCTTAGAGAAGTTAGGGAATCCATCACATCAGTTGATCGTAATGTGGATAGAGATAGACAAGGTTTTAATCACACATTTCCATTGACAAGCCAATCAGAAGGAACACATCCTTATCCTATATTGGGGAATGATGATGAACCAAATGAATATCATTATTCTGATGTTATTGATCATTTATCTCATATTTATTTGGAAGATGGATTATTAAGGAAAGTAAATGACAACTCTATGAGTTGGAAAGAGCATGCCTTGATACATGATGCTCCTAAAGGAGAGTTCTCATTGAATAATCTTTCTATATTTCAGGAAGATCCCCCTATAACAATATCAACCAATGAAGAAGAGCTATCATTGAGATATCCGTTGCTAAGGGACATACCTAGTTTCCTTTTCCCTGATAGTTACCTAGTAGTGAAGAGAGTACGTTCTCTAATGATTCATCTCACATTCCTACTCCTTCACCAACATCTTTAGAATCGAGAGCTTAGATTTCTCAAAGCATGGTTTTGAATCTTTTGTCATTTCCCACTAATCATCTTACAATCCTAGAAGATATGGTTGTTCCCATCCCATCTTGAGAAGGTAGTAGTAGAAGCAATGAAAATCATAATATGCCATATCCAATGGATGATGAGGATGAGGAGGTTTTCGTAAGAGAATTTTGGACTGTGGGAGAAACCACTAAGTATATCATTCACCTACAGAGTGAAGAGCCAAGAGAGGGACATGAAAGGAGAAGAGTGATTTAGGAATTCCTTATTGGTAGTGTATAAATTCCTTTGGAAGGTGGGTCTCCCATATTTTATGTAGTTACTCTTGATAGGAACTCGAGGATAGTTACACCTCAACCACGATACCGAATTGATGTCCATCCCATTTTGATCTGCAATGTTGACGTAATCCCTGATTCTATGAATCGTCGTATATTTTCTAGCGGTGATAGGGTCATAGTGCGCAAATCATATATTTTACATACGATCTAGGGTATCTGACGATTTATGGGTTGGACCACTCACAGTTGAGTGTTGTATTGATGATTTGTGTTTCCTCACTACTGGGAGTGGGTAGCAGATCATGCTACCTGTCAATCAAAGGGAGTTAAGGGACTATATCCCTGACTTGAATTGATTGGGACTCCTCTTTCATTTTTAGTGTAGATAGGTTCTTGAATAAGCTCGCTTGAGAAATAGGATTTGAGTGTTCTTCTTTTTCTGAGTGATGAGTGTCTTATGAGTTTCTTCTAAGTGTTGAGTTTCTTTTTCCTAAGTTAATTGAGTTTGGATTATCTTTCTTTTTCCTAAGATTTCCCCTGCATAAAATAAAAAGAAACAATGAAGGATGTTAGTTAATTTTATTAGCATCTTATTTGTCATGCATTTAATTTTATGTTCTATATTAGAATTTTATTTTAGCATTTTATTTTTATGCCATACATGCTAGTCGGTAGTCTGATTCCATGTGTGTAGGAATAAGTGCATTTGAAGATGAAGTAGATCAATTGGGTGCTGGATAGAAGATTGATGCAGTTAGTGTTGGGGACCAGAGATTTCTGAGGTTCTCAAGCACTCTCTCCCTTAGAGAACTTGTCCCAGCTGGAGCCAGAGGTTATCACATCCATAGTAGACGCGCTACCATTATTGCAGAGCAGTTCATTGTATATTTTTTAGCTTGGCCTTTACACAGTTTTGATTAAATCATCCTATGATGAGCAGTACCTTTTATTATCACTCACATATCATATAAGACATCAGTGAACTTTATGTCAAGGGTGAGCCTCGTGACCTCAGATTTGATGACTGAGGTGACCTTTTATCCCATACAGAGTAGTGCAGTGCCCATAGTTTCAGCAGCAGTGTCTTCAGTGGTTATAGATGATCCAAATGGCAAGTGCAGGTATATGGCCCAGTAGGTATATGATGTGCATTGGTTTTGATTATCTTTCTCTTTTGCTCATTTTGGTTGCTTGACTTAGTATCTAGTGATCATGATCTGGCAGTATATGTGTGTGTGTGTGTGTGTGTGTGTGTGTATGTGTATGACATGGATATGGTTATTATTGATTATCTAAATGGTGTAATAACTCATAATTAGAAGCTCTTGTTTTATACTCATTGGTTTTACCCTCTTAGGAGTGTGGACATGATCGTTCCCAACTTTATGGCTTGCTATCTTAGGCATCACCTTCAATTTCCCCATCCATCCGTTATCTCTTCCTTTTTGGATTTCACCCTGACTTACACCTCATCCTATGATATGGAGGACCTCCCCACTTTTTCCTCTATGTTGGATAGCATCTCTGTTAGTTTGTGTCTCGTCTCTAAGTTAGGAACAGAACTCACCGAAGCCTTGATCCTTATGGTCCAAGAGTACCCTCTGGTGTTGATTCCTGAGCTTAGGTGAGTTGGATTTGATACCTTGATCACTCTAGTCAGTTGCCTTGATGTTTGGCCCTGATTATGGAGAATCCCCCTAGTTGCTTGAGTTGTGTTGGATAAAACCTGAAGTAAATTGTACTACCATCATTACATGCATATGGAAACTATTATATTATATTTTATACAAGCCTATGGAAACAAATAAAACTGTGCTTCTTAGCACAATGAAAGAGGGATTTGGAAACTGAAATGTTAAAGAACCATGGATGCAAGTTGCGATTAGTTGTGCTTCTAATCACATGCAAAATCCAAAAAAGGGTCATAAAGGCATAAACAAAGCAGTGGTTAAATGTATGATAAATCCAAAGACTGTTGTCCAGAAATTAGATGTAATGATTAATTCCTCACGGAGCCTACAGGTTGTGATGTGAAATGGATTAAGGGACAACTAATTCTAAGTGTCCCCTAGAACCTCAAGTTACAGTTAGCCAGGAACCCAACCATGGAAGTTCTAGAAAATATCCTCACAGAGTTGTTTCAACTTGGACGTGAGCTGTTGACATTTTCCAAGGTTGAATAAGCACTTCTCTGAACAACTTATTTAGAGAAGTACCATTCCTTGTCATTCCTTCTGTGTTTATTATCCGACATATGCTTAAGTGTGTATTCTCTTTCCCTTATCCAAATTATCACAGTGTTGATTCAGTCAAGTCATCCCCTTATCCTAGCCTTGCATTCTTCACCCTCACTCTTCGCTAGCAAAAGTTCATGTCTACAAAATGAGTATATTCCTGAGCTTCTATTTTAAGTAAATGATTGTTTAAACTTGTATTTGGTATAATTATATATTAACTGCCAGTAAAATGATGCTTAACATTTCAATTATTTCTATTAGAATTATTAAGATAGCATGCTTTAACCATTTGCACTTGTAGCATCAGGCATTTCTAACGTAGGTCATATTTTGATCAGTCTTGACCTCATCAAACCTAGTTTGACCAAGTCAACCATGGGGATCTAAGATAAGTTGGACCAGTGATGTTATATCATGATGATTTATGGTATTTTGATACTCCTTTGATGATTCCATATAGTGGACATAGAATTCATATGATGGTTAATGTATTTGTTTTATGGTTATTATTATTTCCATACCATTATTTTTATTTTGTCCGAGTATGGTTGAGACTACAGGTGATCATACATGTTTCCACAAGGTGTATGAGTACTCATATCTAGTACATTTGGACCTTATGCGTCCATTGGGACACTTAGATATCAGTTAGAGGCACTTCCAGTGATGATATGGCCAGATTTCCACTTTTGTCTAGTTTTGCCATGCAGAAATGGCTTGTCTAGCATTTGCATTGATCTAGCACATTCTCCTAGGGCGTTACAAAGGATATGGGGGGTATAGACACTTTTTATTACCATATTAACCCATATCCATACATGTTGGTACAATCATATTTGTGTTTGGGACACCAGGAAGAGAGCTACATTCATTTTGATGATTTTCCTCTCGAATAAAAATGGGATAAAAAGGTCATTGAGGAAATCGATTTGGGAAATTGAGGAAAGGTTTTGGAATGAGGTTTGTTCATATATCATTTGTGATGTATCCCACTCCTTCCATAATAGCTTTCAACATTCAGTGGGGTCCACACACTCTCTGGTTTGTTATTTGATGTATTATTCTATCATTGAGGGGGCCACGATTTGGTCATTTGGTGACTTTGACATGTTATTGAGTCACATATTATATTATTGTGCCATGGGGTGATGCTAGTGAAGGAACTTAATACCTCCTAGACCCACCATGTGTTCCTACACTTTTCTTAGTCATCTTTTATGTGGTGCTTCCCCCCTTAGGGCCTCTCTAGTGAGTGCACACCCCCTCTTAGTGAGTTGATCCATGTATTATTGTTCTAGAACATCATAGCCATTGATAATATTGTATCTATATTTTTATATCCACCACTCATTCATAAAGTGGTTATGGTTTTGGTCTCTCTCATTCCTATTTAAGGAAGAGACCCCCCTATTGTAAAGGCACCTTTGGGCTCTTGAACACTTGGAATAAAATACTATTTTTGCAAATCTACTTCTCTGTATTTGATGGATGCTCTTGCAAGTTGAATATACAATATTTTCTATGTGTTATCATTGTGGATCTAGCTTGTTTAAACATTTTTTCTACAGGGGGGGCGTGTGGTAGAAGAGGAGGGCGAATTGAAGAAGGCGCTATTGTGGGGAAATCCCATATCTCTCTCTAGGATCAACCTTTGTCCCAAGGAGTATATTTATTGTATATTCGTGACATAGTTGATTCTTCTTATTTAATCTTTTCTCTCATATAGTCATTTTCATGCTTGATCGATTCTCATTATAGATCGGTTTTTGGCAGGGAAGGGCGCACTTGTCACTCTGGAGGGATAGCGATTTCACTTGGGGAAGCTGGATATCACTCTTGATTGCCTCAATTGGGAAGGATTATCAATTTGCAAGGTGGCTGAAAGATTTTGAGGTAATATCTACAAGGCATGTATCTATTTTCATGCGTTTTACCCATTGGTCACTTCAAACCCTCATTGATTAAAGCCCTAGTTTTTAGATCTGATAAATTTGGCGATTACCTGGGCTTAGTAATTAAAACCCACCTCATAATTAATTAATGAACCTTGGATACCAAATTTGGTGGGAATCCGACTCCATTTACCCCTATATCTAAGGCATTGGGCCTCTCCAAGTGAGGTCGCACTTGTGGGTGAGTGGAATTTTTCTAGATATATCATCTGGGTGTTGCTACTTTTTCTTCAGAACATCATATCTATAGGTTATCCACCCTTCTAGTGCCATTCCAACTTAAAAGTTTCCTTGCGGGCCCCTTTTCACTCACTTTCCATAATTTAATGGTGGGCCCCACTTGAGTCTTCTTGATTGGCATTAGATATATCTAGGTCTATTCAATTAAAATCATAAGTGGCATATTTAATATATGGTTGGGCATTTGTCTATTCTACAAGCCTCCTCAACCTAGCCCTAACTCTATTTTTCCACTTCCATTCCCTAGATATAAATCCATTCACTCTTGATCTCTCTCCTTTCACTTTCACATTTCCCTAGAAGGTCTTGAGTAGGTTCGCTATCCTGCATTGGTTAGCTAGGGTCTCCCCCTTGGTCTTGCATCGTATTGATCTAAAGTGAAGAGAGCTTCGATTAACGTGACAACCAACAATATTTGGGAATTGTGGCTCTCTTAAGTCACCTCTTTAGTTGTCCAACACCTATACCATCCTGGATAGGATCACCTTTTGGGACAACTACAAGTTGTGCGATAACAGTACCATCACGTGTTATGTTACACTTTGGTTTGATTTATTATGGGATTAATTTTTATTAGTAATAGAGTCTCTCTCTCTCACACACACACCTAGTACACCCACTTGAGTTGGGTTAGTGTGTCTCTTGGTGTAGCCTCATGATGTGTAACTCCTATTTGATATTTTTGGGAATGTAACTCCTCCCTTCTGTCTTCCTCTCTCCCCCCAATTTGAATTACTATTGGGAAATGGGATTTGGGTGTATAGGATCTAGTCTCTCTTATTTTGTTATGCATGATCTTGGATATTGTTTTTTTCTATGGTACTAGTGTGATTGGTTTTTGTTTCTCTTGACATGATTTTTTTCTAGTTGGTGTACCCTTGCCGAGCCTGTGCCCAAGTTGAGTTACTCTGGAACTGCCACTACTTTGTCATGGAATTGCCTTTGGAGATCTTGGATTGGAAGTGATGTGGAATCCACTTTGCATTGGATTTTAGGTTGGACGAATATATTTATGAATTTTTTTTCCTGGAGCCATTGGAATTTCCCTGGAGTAGAAGTCGAGGAAGAATTTCCATTGGGTTGTGGTTGGACTGATTTCTCTTGAAAAATTTGTCCTCGAATTGCCACTGGAGATCCTGGATTGGAAGTGATGTGGAATCCACTTTCCATTGGATTGTGTTTGGACCAATGTTAGATGGTTTTTTTGGTTGAGTGAACTCTTTCTTTTGGAATCATGGTTCCATCTCGATGGTGACAGTTGCAAACTAAGTTTTGGCTTGCAATGTGTCTATGGCTGGGTGGAACGTGGCGCAGTCGATTTCGATTGTGTATTTTGCAAGATAAGTACTTTATTTCATGTTTATTTGAATTAATTGGATCTGATATGATTCTTATATGGTTTCACATTAAATGTATGAGAAAATATATGAGCTAATTATGGAATAAATCTCTCATATATTTTAGTTACATTATGCTACTAGTGTTTGGGGAAAATAGCTAGCTAGTTTTTGGTATTTTGTGAGCAAGTGCTTGAGAAATTTTTTTATTTGGAACCTCTGCTACATATCTTATAATTGTGCCTCTGATATTTATATGATGTTTGCTTTTATTGTGCAATATCTTAGGAATGATTGGAAACACCTCTCTACAATGTTTCTAGCCTCTATTCTAAAACTAGTTCATCAGTTGGGTTGTTTTATGTAGTTTCGAGACTTGGCATGTAAAATGTTTGAGAAAATGAATGATTAAGATAAATGATATTAGATATTGGCATGTGAAATGTTTGATAAAACAAATGATTAAAATAAATGATATTAGACATTATAATTACACATTAAATGTATGAACAAATGTGTGGAAGAGTTCCTATCTAGTTCTATATTTTCTTATCGAAATCCTAACTTTTTGTTTCTATTCACTAGCTCCTTTGAAAGAATTGTTTTAAATGGATTTATGAATTTGCATGAGAAGTGTTTGAAGAAATGTTTACATGAGTTATACCTATGATAATATTGAGAATACATGGTATTTAGATTTGGAATGGCTTCTGAATGACTCTGCAAATTGTTTATGCATTTATCTTACTTGATTCCTCAATTTCTAGCCAATTTGGAGAACTAGATTTAGCTAGTTTGATGAATTAATAAGATGATTGTTTATGAGTAGAAAGCTACAATTTTTATTTTATTTTTTATTTTTTATTTTTTTTATCTGTAGTGGACCTCTGATATTATTTCCATGATCTATAGTAGTCAATACTTTCTTATTGTTTTGTATTTGGAAACTAGAAACAAAAACTCGCTTCAAATCGGTAGAAATTGGTAACTAGTTTGTAGATTAAATCTATGTTTTCGTAATTTTTGGAATGTACAGCCATATGCTCTGTTTTTGCTACTTTAATTGTTCTATATAATTCTATTTTAAAGATATTTACCCTCTCCTTTG
Source organism: Larix kaempferi (assembly GCA_027924585.1). Lineage (NCBI taxonomy): Eukaryota > Viridiplantae > Streptophyta > Pinopsida > Pinales > Pinaceae > Larix > Larix kaempferi. Next base: position 11,159,212 of record BSBM01000841.1, read on the forward strand.
TGTGCTCCAGAACTCAGTACAATTAATTGGGTTAAATTCCTACCAATGTTTATTAACTAGTTGCATCGATTTAGCTTGAAAGAATCATCATTTATGTGAAAGGACCTGACCTGCAAATGAAAATTTATTTGGATGTATGTGCATGATTAATATATGTATAATGTATGTAGGTTCACTTTTTGGTTCATTGGCATGGTTTTGTTTTGAATTCATGCAAGACTAGTTGTTTGTGTTAAATACAAGTTAACTAGTCTTGTGGAGTCATTTTTGTAATTGTTTTGTTTAATTAATTGGAAAATGATAATTAGGACTTATTTACACGATATTAGGTGTTAATTATACATTGGGATTGGTAAATTATAATTAAGTGATAAAAAAATGAAGTTATGTCAATTGTCATCAATTATGTGAGGCAGTGTTGCTAAGTGTCGCAATTAGTACACTAATTACTAGTTAATCATGATTAAGTGAAAATGAACCTTTTAAGTGCAAGTATCCTATGTTATGGCTTGGGATGGATGAATAATTATGTTAGATAGTTTTGGATAAGCTTTCCCAACCTTGGTTCAATTTTCTTGATCAGTTATGAATTTTATTTTAATTTATTTGGAATTATCGATATTTTGTCATAATTAAATTGTAGAAAGTGAAATTAAATATTTATAAAATTATTCTGCTGTGCTAAGATATTCTAATTATCCCTATAGAGATAATGATATTTCCCTAAGACCCTTTGATATCCCCAGGGGACATTACACTAGTGGAGCTAATTTATAATGAAGGTGACTAACCCCTTGTCCCATCAGCCTTACACTTGTCATATTGCAACATATTGGTGCTTGCTTGAAAACGTGGTTTCTAGCTTGAGAGAAGGTGGTATATCCACACCGCTTTTGGGACCCTAAAGCACTCCCGCATTGACATGTGGATAATCATTTTTGGGTTCAGGATCCTAAATTTGGATTGATTCCCACATAGTTTAAAAGGCCCGAACCCCTATCCAATGTCGATCTTCATTTGATCAAATACATGTCCTCCATATCTAGACTGTCGAGTAGCTGCTCGAAATACTATGATCTTGTTTCAAACTCTTTGATGTAATGATAGGACATGAATATCACTTATGTGGAAACAATATAAGACATTGATGATGATGATCTACTCATCTTAATTAATGTTGGAATCTTATCATCGCTTGTATCTTCATCATACAGGTTCATAAATGACATATTTGTCTTTAAAAACCACTAGCTCACTTGATTCTCCTATAACACATATCTTAGTACCAACATTGGCTTAAATGGGGATGACCTTTTTCTTCGGAAGAGGATGGGAACTGTAGATTAGTTCCTTCTTTTTCCATTGGGTAGTGGATTTCTTACTAATCCTCGCAGCTCACCTTCATCTTTTCTTTTTCACAATTTCAAAGAGAAAAGTTAACTTGACAAACATTACATGGAAGGAAACTTAAAAGAAGGAATATTTTAAGAAAAACTAAGAAACAACTTTACATAATGGTACAATTTTTTAGAAAGAGAGAGAGGCCAGTAGTGGAATAAACACTTGAGAAACCTGCCATTCACAGCGTTACCTAGCAAGTCATTGTCAAGATGCGCAAGTTCATATGTATTGTTGTCAAGTACTATCACAACTTTGGAAATGGCCAATCCAAATATTATCAAACTTTCTAAGCTTAGACCTTTCTTCTATTCTAGCATCCCCTTTTAGAACAAAGACTCCAGGATAAATGTCTCTAATTATGGCTTTACTATCAAAGGAAACTTTCATTCTATCTTGGTGAAGCTCGGTTGTATCATCAATATGTTCTCTGAGTTGTTGAACTTCTATCAATTGGTGAAGTATTCTTTATATATAATTTGTCTCATATTTCTCTATTTGTAGTAACTTCATCACTGGTAGGCCAAGCTACCAAGGACTACCTCTTTTCCATAGATTAATTGAAAGGGAGAAGTACCAATGGCCCTTTTTACACTGATCCTTTCTTCCCACAATGCATACTTAAGATGAGAATCCCAAGCCATTTTTTTTAGGTTAAGCATCTTCTTGATGATAGTGATTAAAATTTTATTGGGGGATTTTGGAACAATTTTGTAGCTAGGGTTTTACCCCTAGCTTGTGCAAATGAGCACCTACTAAGGAGAAGGGACTCCTTAGTAGCAGTTCAGTAAATGGAAATTATTATGCTAAAACAGAAATGTAAATTACTCTAAACATGTGCATGAAACAGAAAAAACAAGATGTAAAGAATGGCTTTTGTATTAATTTTACCTCCAATGTGAAGGTTGGTGAAGCTCTTGCAATGTCCAAGAGGGTTACTCCAAGCTCCAACTTGCTCCTTCTCTTTCTCCAAATGATGGGAATGGGCCAAAAGGGGCTCTCAAGGTGAAAGTAGCTCAAGGGTGAGCTAGGGTTTCAAGAGAGATTTTGGCAGAGTAAGGGTATACTTGATTGTGGATGTGAAATAAGGGGTCTCCATCACCTATTTATAGTTTTTTGGTGGTGGAGTGCTGGCCCATGGTTTTGGGAACCATATGGTTTAGGGCAGCTGTATAGGGTTTTTTCCTCCGTTTTCCTCATTATTTTATATTTTTTATTCCTTTTTTAGGGGGTTTTTGCTATTTTAGAGGAATTTTGGATATTTTTGGAGGGAAAAGGGGTTTTTTAAGGGAAATATGGTAGAGAAATGGACAAATGAGCCATGTAATGGGGTAGATGAGGTAGTGAACACTTTTTGGGTGTTAACAGATTGCCCCCTGATGTGTGAGGGCAGGAGCTCACTGTATGGCCAATGGACATCATAAGTCATGTATGGTTTTCCAGGGGTGTGGAGAAGAGAAGAAACAAACTGAAGCCCGGAACAACGATCTCGAACAAACTGCAAAAACTAAAAGTACATAACCTCAATAATGGATGAGGAATCATTTGATCATATGGACGAGGCGGGCATTCCCATGCTCGTATCAGGATATAACATAATAATAACAATGGGGTCCAAAATATGGGGACCTGAAATATACATGACCGCAAATACTGAATGAGGAAGAATCTCAATATATGGACGAGGCGGGCATACCCATGCTCGTATCAAGATACATAAAAATAACTGTGAGGCCCGAAAAGAGGGACCTATAGGATACATAGAAAACCACTGTGTACATCATAAGGGTCCAGAAGAGACACAAATCTGGGACATACTGCTGGGCTGACCATGTCTGAGCTGAAAGAACTGGTGCACTGGAATAACAACAGTGATGCTGAGTGTGGTACCAAAGGAACTGATGAGCTGCTGGATCAGAGTGACAAGGGTCATACTCTCAATGGTACACTGAACTGGAACTGATATGGGATGGAACTGGGTACTCAAGGAAGCATAGAACTGGATGGCTTCCGAATACAATCGCCAATGCAGCCCGGACATCCACGAGAACATATAAATGGGCATTCTGAAGTGACTCACCAATGTGCTAGAGTCGGGGGAAATCCGAGGTCTTCGACAAATAATGGAAGGGATGTAAATCCTGCACGATTCTCAACGATGCGATCAAGGTGCTGAAGTCAAGCATGTGAGAAACAACCATTCGAAGAGGCAATGATGACTCCTCCCAAAATGGTCCGTAGGCACTCACCACAGATGGTGATGGGTCCAAGGCACAGGGGCCTCTAGGTCTATCCTCTGGAATAGAGGGGCTGTCGTCGACAGAGGGAGACCTGCAACTATCAAGGCAATGATGTTTCCTTGACAGGAGCACGAGGTGGAGAACCGAAATGTGATAGTACTGATGGCAGGACTAACAAACTGGGGGGGGATAACTGGGAAAGTAGAGTGGGTGGACTCAAACTTCCTTTGTTCAGAGTATGATGGCGGGGATGATCGGGCAGCATATGAAACTGACTAAGGGGAAAGGGATCATAGCTATACTGGGAAGTGACTGGGATGAGGGAGACTCAAGCTGGTGTAAAATGGCAGGAGACTGCATAATACTCTGAATAAAGGCGACCTAATGGGGGTGCTGCCGAGATGATCGATCATAGTGCCAGGAGGCACGGGGGGGGACTTCTTCATGGGTTAGGGAACTAGAAGAAGTGTGTATAAGATGGTACTGTCGTGTGGATTTATACGAGCCCAAGACAGTTCATGCTCGTGGTTGCTTTCAATTTTAAGGAGTCTAAAAGCGATAAGAAGACTCTGAAGTAATGGAATGGTACTATCGTGTGGATTTATACAAGCCCAGGACAGTTCATGCTCGTGGTTGCTTTCAATTTTAGAGAGTCTGAAAGCAAATAAGAAGACTCCAGGGGGTTGCTTTTTCGTGTGTTAGTCTCCAAGGCCCAAAGAAGCATAAAAGGATGCAATGAAGAACTCTTCTAGCCGGTGTGACTAGAGTATTCATTTTTCGTAATTAGTCTACCAGGTCCGGAAAAGGGTTAAACTTATACCAGATAGACGCCCTTTCAGGTACTTTAACGAGCATGAAAGGAAGCAAGATTGCTCGGCGATCTTTTCATTGTTTTAGGAGTCAGAAAAGAGCTTAACAGAAACTCCCTAAGTGCCTTTTTCGTAAAGGACTTGTCCGGCTCGAAAAAGGGATAAAATTATACCGAACAAAAGGAATGGCCAGGCAAGGAGGAAGTGTTCAATCAAGGAACAGTGATGATGACCAAGAACGAGGGTAGGGGGGAACACTAGTGGGCCTCCTTGCGGGGTGAATGAAATGGTGGCAAAATAACGAAACATTTGTAGTATGACAGGAGTGAATGGCTCATGTAAAAGTGTGGAACAATCCGATGGCGGCCGATGTGGCGCGCAAACCGAGGAAGCAAGGTGTCGGGACACAATGTTGAAATTGTACCAGGTGAGAGCGAGAAATGATCTCAAGCATCATCACGAGCTCGGAAAAGTGAATCCGATGATATAAAATATGCGAAAAATGGAGAACGGCCGATGTGGCACGCAAACCGAGGTGACGAGGGGTGTCAAAAAAAATGCTCAAAAAATAAAGTGGAAAAATTAAGGGAACAAGTGGACCATTATGATGGTCTCCTCGTGCTGATTCCAGTGGTGGAAATGGTTCGAAAAATGGACTCCATATGATCTCGGAATGGCCTAAACAAGAAAAAGTCAACTGACTATAAATAGTGAGTGGGCCCAACATGACAAGTGTCATTTGTACTATTTGACTTTGACTAGTGATCAGAGTGGACTAGAGCTAAGGTGGCATTTCTGGATGATCCGACCGGCCGATTGCAGATCCGGGAGATACCTTGGCGGACAGGGCACGGGCACAGGAGCCCGTAGGGGATGAGGACTTGCCGGAGGAGGAGCGAGGGGAGGACTTAGAGGCAGCCGATGCAGGGTATGACTCTCATTAGGGAGTGCAGGGGACTCCCCCCGAGTTTTGTAGCTACGACATGTATTTTATGAGGATTTAGGGATGTATAGACATTTTTGTATAGCTGAGTACAGGGGTACTCATGACATGTATAGCCTTTGAACATGTATTTTTGATATATATATGTGCACATGGATGCACCTTTTTGCGATGATGATTTTAGTGTACGCACGTGGATGCGCTTTATGATGTGTGATATGTTTGTATTGCACGTGGATGCAAGTAGTCTAGGATGTTGGGCACGTGGATGCCCCTTGTGTATTTTATGTGATGCGACATGATGTATGTATGATTAGGCACGTGGATGCCCCTATGGATACAAATGTGGTTTTATGGTTTATGTACATGGATGCAAATGTTGATGCAATGCAGTCTTTTTGGGTTTTTATATATTTGGATGAGATGCTATGGGATAATGATGCATGATGGAGGTGTTACATGGTGTGATTGATGTGCCAATCTAGGATGTTTTTTGCCATTTGATCTGTGACATTATTGTGAGCTCTTGGGACATGAGTGAATGTAATGGATTCAAACTATCGGTTGAGTTGTTTTGTGCGCAGGAATTTTCTAAAGAGGCAGGGATCACGCACCTGGTAGCAGTTGTTGAGCTGGGATACAAGTAGCTGGGAGTCAAGGAACACATGAAGGTGACATATGCCCATCTAGAGGGCAGCAGTCAGGAGACCGGTCACAGCATCATACTCCGCCTGGTTATTGGTAGCAGCGCCTACATATTCCGTCAAGGTGGATCATCTCATGTGAGGGGGAATATAAGACCCATGCTGCAGAAGCCAGGTTTGGAGACCAGCGGCTTGCTCCATCAGCGAAGCCAGTGTAACAAGGTGGAAGATGGTCCATTTGTGGGCATGCAAAAATGATGAATGTGAGATGATGGTAAAAAAGGTGAAAAAAAAAAGAAAGCAAACTGTACAATGCGGACCAATGAGGCCGTGGTTTCATTTACGGGTAAAAACGCTTAAGATACAACCCATTACGGGGGTTGCACAAAGGGTGACCTTCAGATTTGGCTAAAATGTATGCCCCCTTGCCAAGGCAAGTCTGCACAATGTAAGGGCCTTGCCACATAGATTCAAACTTTCCTTTACCGGTTTTGTCGTGGGCTTGGTCATACGCGAGGACGAGGTCCCCTTCATGGAAAGTTCGAGGGTGTACATGTTTGTCATAACCGGATTTGGAGCGGTTCTTGGCAGCTTCAATAGTCTGGAGAGTGGCACGACGATCTTCATCGGCTTGTTCTAGGGATAGCAGACGTTGCTCGAGTGGGGAGGTGTCGGGGAGAAGCTCGACGGTGATTTGCAGGGAAGGTATCTGACACTCGATGGGGAGGACAGATTCTACACCGTGAACTAAGTGAAATGGGGTAAAACCAGTGGCGGTCTTGGTAGAGGTACGGTAAGCCCATAAGGCAGGGAACAACATGTGGTGCCAATTGGACTTATGCCGGTCAACAGTGCGTTGAAGGATGGTTTTTAAGATTTTGTTAATGGCCTCTACTTGGCCATTCCCTTGGGGGTAGTAAGCAGAGGAAAATTGATGTTCGAACTTGAGGAGGGTGGATAGCTCGCGCCAAACGGAATCTTCGAAGTGTGAACCATGGTCTGAGACCAACTGTTTGGGAACCTCTAATTGAGTGATAACATGGTTAAAAAAGAAACGGGCAGCGGTATCAGCGGTACAATTGAAAGTAGGCATGGCTTCGACCCATTTGTTAAAGTAATCGAAAGCGACAATGATGTATTTATGGCCGTTAGCAGATGGGGGTTTGCACTCCATGAAGTCAATGGCCCACTTACAAAAGGGACCAACGGTGACGACTGGGTGTAACGGAGCAGGTGGCGTCCGAGCCTTGGGGGAAAAAAGTTGGCAATTATGGCAATGCTTGACCACAGTGATGCAGTCGTTGAAACGTGTGGGCCAGAAGTATCCGGCGCGGACGACCTTTTGGGTAGTGGCCATCCCTGAGAAATGGCCACCACAGGCACCGCTATGACATTCATTAAGGACGTGTTCAGCTTCCTCGTGTGTAAGACAATGACGAAGAATTGTGTCTACCCCCCGCCGATAAAGGGAATCGCCTAAGAGGAGATATCGAGAGGCCTGGTGACGGATGCGACGGCGTCCATTACGGGTGACTTTGGGTCTGAACTTCTGCGTGCACAGGTATAACAAAATATCACCGTACCATGGGTCATCAGACGAGATAGTGAACAAGTGATTGTCGGGTAACTCATCGGAGATTGGTGGGGTCGGGTGAAGGGAAGGGAGATCAGTGATGAGCTGGGAAAGTGCAAGGGCTTTAGTGCTCTTAGGTGTTTGGAAAGTGAGGTCATATTCCTGGAGGATAATGACCCATTTAGCAACATGACCTTGCAGGAGTCGCAGGCTTAGGAGATATACCATGGGGTTAGAGTCGGCAACGACTATGGTATGACTAAGTAAAATGTAGTGTCGCAATTTTTGGATGGAAAAGACCACTGCTAGGGCTAGTCTTTCCTCATATGGGTAACGTAGGGGTGGGTCAGACAAGGTCTGGCTGACGTAGTAAATGACATGCTCTTGGTGAGAGGCATCTTCTTGAACCAAGACTCCGGACATGGCATGCTCGGATGCCGACACGTATAGGATGAAGTCCTGGGAGAAATCCCGAGGGGAGATTAGAGGGGCTTGTGTGAGAGATTTCTTGAGGGCGTCGAATGCAGCTTCTGCTTGCTCATCCCAGACAAAGGGTATGTGGGTATGGAGCAGGCACAAGAAACCATGAACGGTAGTGGCGTAATCAGGAATGAAGCGTCAAAGGAAATTGGATCTCCCTTGCAGACTTTGCAGCTACCGGAGCATGCGAGGAGAGGGAAGGTCTAAGATGGCTTGGAATTTCAGGGGATCAACAGTAATTCCTTTCTGGGAAACAATGAAACCCAACAATCGACCTGCCGGGACGCAAAAGACACACTTGTGTGGGTTCAAGCAGATCTGATATTTGCGACAACGAAGAAAAACTTGCCGAAGGTCATTAAGGTGGTCTGATCATTTCTAGGAACGAGCTATAAGGTCATCAAGGTAGACTAACAGGATATGGACCAAGTCGTGAAAGCAATAGGTCATGGCCCGCTGAAAGGTGGCACCAACATTTTTGAGGCCGAAAGGCATGACACGATAGGCAAAGGTGCCCCATGGGGTAGTAAAGGCAGTTTTGTACTGGTCTTCCTTACGGATCTGAATCTGGCTATATCCAGAAAAACCATCCATGAAAGAGAGGAATTCATGCCCCGCACACGCATCGATGAGTTGTTCAATATTTGGCGTGGGGAAATTGTCCTTGGGACAAGTGCGGTTTAAATCTCGGAAGTCAGTACATACTCTAATAGTGCCTTGCTTTTTGTTAACGGGAACAGGGTTTGAAACCCAAGTGTTATAGGCAATAGGATAAATGAATCCTTCCTTGCGAAGTTTCTCAATCTCGGCTTTAACAGCTGGGAGCTTTGAGGGATGAATGGGACGTTGTTTTGACGAACGGGGGGTACATCAGGCCATGTGTCAGTGTGGTGCTCTATAATGGCAGGGTCCAGACTAGGCATTTCGGTATAGGACTAGGCAAAGACATCACGGAATTCCTTGAAAAGTTTTTTGTACTCCTCAATCTCGTGCTCACTACAGGAGGCTCCTAAAGTTATGAGTTCAGGGGAACCGCCTGGGGCAGCGATATCAATTTGGATGACAGGTGAGATGTTGGCCATGTTACCCTCCTCGAAGGCGTCAGGAGCAGGAATAGGGTCCTTGAACCAGTCGACCTTGGTGGGAAGGAAGTCTTTGGATTCAACTGCAAATTGGGTAGCGGTGCTAGAGGAGGATTCATCTGGGAGGAAGTAGGAACGATGGTGCATGTCATCCCAGGGATAATCCGGGGCAGTGAGAGCCTCAAGAATCTCCTCATCAGTATGGAAAGTTTGTGTCGTCAAATCGGTTGACGAGGGAGTAGTGGCTGAAGAGATCATATAAATGGTATTGACCTCTCCTGAAGGGGAGGAGACCGGGGGGTGGATCTCCTCAATGGTGGGTGGTGCCGTCTCAAGGTCCAGATTGTTCATCTCATAGAGAGCCGCTCTGTAATCCAGGAGATCGGGACACTGATGTGAATAATGCTCGTAAACACCACATATCGCACAAGGATGGTTAGTGCGTAGTGATTTATCACGAGGCTTGGGGGTTGGGTCGAGTTTGACGATAGGGATGTTGGGGTCGTCGTCGAGCATTTGCATGTGTTCCTACAATGCCGGTAACTATGGACATTGATGAGTGGGTGACCTAACTCATCACACAACGAGCATTTGGGAGGAGCACAAAACACAGGGGGGTTTTTGAATGTCTTGGGAGGTGGTACAACAGTGTATGGTTGTGGACCTCTGCCCCTAGTGGGCTTGGTAAGAGGAGGAGGGGGGTTCGTGGAGGACAACGGGGTAGCGACACCCGGGAGGTGGTTGACTAGTAGTGACAATGGGTTGCACTGGTTGCAGGATGACATCGGGTGTCGGCGGGGGAACGAGAGGCGAAAGATACCAAACGGGTAATCCTAAGGTTAACCCAGGGAGGCTAAGGGTAGCCATGACCGGGCGCTAACTACTCCCAAGGGAGGGATGAGGAAAGGAATGGTATGGATGGGTGTAACACCAATGTGACTAGATACCAAAGGGGGTTTAGGCAACAAGGGCGGTTGATTATTAGGAGTTTGTGGGTTGTGGGACAGGGTACATAGGTCAGACACGTCAGTGGCGGGTGATGGAGGCGGAATAGATTGAAAGGTGGAGGTCATCGGCGCGTCTGAGTAAACTCCAGGCCCCGTAGAAGAAACAAACAAGGTGGTTGTACTGGAAATAGGTTGCACAACCATGGGGAGAACATTTTCTGGTGCCGCGGGGGCATTGGGATCATAGTAGGTGAGTTGGTCAACCTTGACCATGTGTCCCTCATGAGGGAACATCATGGTGCGAAACACGAAAGAGGCAACCGCTCGCATGGCATACATGTAGCTGCGGCCAACTAAGAGGTTATAATCCAGTTGGGCATTGATTACCTCGATGTCAATGAGTATGGTTTTACCACCTAACTCGACGGGGACATTGGCTAGGAGGCCTTGGGGCTGGGCCGAACGACCGTCGTAGGCGTGTAATGCAGTGGTGGACTGCTGGAGAGTAGGGAATCCAACTTCTTCCATACGAATGTAGGACATAACGCATGTGGAGCACCTTCATCGATGTTGCATCGATGGATGACAAGATTCCGAATGGAAACAGAAACTTGGAATGCTAAGGAGGAAGGCAGGCATGGTTCGGACTGGTCCAAATCAAATGCCATCAAATTCGAATCATTTGGGTCAATCGCCCCAATGGCTGAGAGTAAAGTCTTGTGTTGGGAAGGGCAGTTTTTCAAGACTTCTAATGCAGACATGGCTGCGGGAGATTGGGCTAAGTCATCTACAATGTTGTAGTTGGACGCAGCATGCGCATTGGGGTTATTGTTGATATGGCGAAGTGGGAAACAAGGTGCTTTGGGAGCACCGTCGAGGGGGGGCGGAGGTATACGTAACGCTTGATCAGTGGGATGAGCATTAGTGGGTTTATCAATGGGAGGGACTTCAGAGGTGGAGCCATATTGGTTCCGACGGGTATGGAGGTTGACATCAGTGGAGGACATCATCAACAAGTGGTGGGTCCCTGAGTCGAACATGGGTTGATCAGGAGCAGCGTAAGTGATTTGTTGTTGGGGTGGCGCGTTGGCTTGAGGGGAGCCAACGGCTAAGTGTTCACTACGCCTTGGTTTGGTAAGGGGTTTTGCAACACCAAAGGTGGCTGCTGAGGTTGTGGGGGGTTGGGCGGTGCTTGAGAAGCCGCATGCCCTTGGCGATGGGCATCATCAACCCAGAGTTGCCGAGCTCGCTCCAAGTGTGGGAAAGCATGTGTGTAGTGGCCATAGACCCCGCAAATAGAACAAGGATGGTTTGTTCGCAAATTGGGGTTTTTAGCCTGCTTGGGCGGGCGATCAGGGTTTTAGTTAGCAGGGGCCGCATTATTATTTTCGGGGGGATTAGGAGGTTAACCAGCTTGGTCTGTAGGTTGGTTGTTCCCATGATTACGGGCCCTTGCCACGGTTTTGTTGGCCCTGGTTGCGTTGGTTGCTTTGGTTTTGCTGTGGGTTTTGTTGGGCATAAACTTGCCCTTGGGCAGCAGGTGGATTCTGAGGTTGCGCAGGTGCTGGAGCAGGCTGCGGTGGATGATATGTAGGTGGAGGCTGCGCAGGTGCAGCACTTGAGGGGGTGGCTGATATGGCTGCAGAGTGGGTTGTGGGTTTTACGCAGGGGATTCCTGTGGCGGGTAATAAGCGGGTTGGGCTTGTGAAGGCGCAGGAGCTGGTGCAGCCTGCTAGTGGTAGTAGGGCTGAGGTGCGACCAGGGGGGCGTAAGCGGGAGTCGCATGACCGAAGCATTGAGGTGGACATGAGGGTCCATGGGAATGGTGGTGATGTGTCATGGGATCATACGAGTTGGTTGCTCCAGACTGTGAGGTAGCCTACGAAAGGTTGGGGCTAGGGTTAGGACGTGCTATGGAAAATGGTTGGGGATGCGAAGAAACACGGCAATGATGCCGTCTGCAGCATGGGATTCCCTCGACGCATCGTACTGGGAGGAATCTCCGTGAGGGCGTCAGGTATAATGGTATAGAGATAACCCGACTGGGCATAAATGAGGTCAAATTGTTGGGCCTTAAGGATGGCCTCTTCTTCAGACTGGGGTCTTTTTGATGCCACATCCTTAGCAATGACAGGGAGAAGGGACTTGAGGAACCAATCTAGGAAGATACAATCATCTAATTTGATCTTGCATAAGCTACGGCATCGACGCCACTCATGAATGTGGTCCGTGATGTGGGTAGCCGTGTTTTGTCTGCAAGATAGGAGGATCTCAATGCCCGCGTCATAGCGGACAAGTAACTGGAAGAACTGCAGGAAGGTCGAGGCAAGGGAAGCAAAGGTGGCATGGGTCCCGTGGGGTTTCTCGATATACCACTTGGCTGCAGAGCCAGTGAAGGTGCGCTGTAACAGACGGAGGCGAATAGAGTCGTCCACTATGGAGTTGGAGGAACACTATAGATGGAAGGACATAATATGGTTTTGTGGGTCCTCACCTGCCTTTCCCTCGAACTTAGGGATGTCAGAGTGGAGCTTGGTGGGCATGTGAGTCCACACAGGGTCATGTCGGATAGGGTTGTTGGTTAATCTAGCTAGGTCGGGCAGGTTGAGGCTAGCCATGAATGGCAAACTGGAAGAAGGATGTGACACAGTAGTGGGTTGGACCAAGTGGGGGCCAATGCCCCCAAGTGGAGGGGCAGGGTTTGGAATGTTGCCTCCAAGTGGGGGAACTAAGGTGGTATAGGATGGGCCTGCACCACTATGGGTAGTGTGAGTCACTGGTGGAGTGGGAACAGGTATTCCAGCCGCGGGAATAGGTGCAGTGAGGGCAATGGTAGATGGGGGCCCCATGGAGGGCATACCCAAAGCAGGTGTGGTAACTGGTGTAGTGGTGGATGTGCCACCAATGGTCCCTACAACAAAAGGAGTGGAAGTCGTGCCAGCCATGGGGCTAGTAGGGGTAGTGTAAATGGGGTTCTCAGATTCTGCCTCAGAATCGGAGGTAAAGTAAGGGGCGTCAATATTTGGTGACGAAGTCCTATGCCGCTGACGAGTGGAGTCAAGGGACAAGGCTCGAGATCTACGATAAGCGGTATCAAGTGAGGAAGATCTGTGTCTCGGACAGGTGGTGTCAAGTGAACCGTGCTATGGGGGCTCACCCCTGAGGCGCCGAGAATGTCTCGGGGACTCAATGGTGATAGATGGTGTCAAATCTCTGTGGGTTGAGGTGAGTAAAAAAAATAGCTCAAAAACCCTAATGCAACCGAGTATGCAGAAGGAGAGCTCAAAAAATAAGGCACTCAGGCCAACAACCAACTCAAAACACCCACTGTAACAGCTGTGCTACAATAGGTGGAGTGTCAACAGAAATGGTCAGAATACCAACAAGCAGCAGGTTTCCTAAAAATAAAAAATGGTGGACTCACTAGACCAAAAGGAGGTAAGGGAGCATGCAAACACCTAACTAAAAAGTATTCTGACTCAACTAGACATATCCTCTGCAAGGTGATGAAATCCAAGTCAGACAATATGAATAGGAAATCCAAGTGGCTAAGATATCCCCCTACCAGGAGGGACACCGGGTAGTCAATCCTAGAAGAATGGCAAATAAGATACCCCATTCATGACACGTCCAGAAAGGTGAATCTGCAGTTTGGTGCTTTTACCGCAATACCCCTATACAGGGATATCCTGAGAACTGCGAAAGGTAGCCCTTCGGTTACTGAATGGAGTGCGGTATTCCACTCAGGCCTCCGGAACCAGTCTCGCGACTTCAACCCTCCTAGGGGAGAGGCCCTCTGGTAAACTGGTTGTGACTGTGCCAAAAAGTACTAGGGTATTTTGGTTCCCTAATTGGACAACAGCTATGTCTCAAGTGTAAGTAACCGAGGGGTGTTATTGGAAGCCTATCCCCCCAATGCTACCTAACTACAAAGATTCTTTTGTGTTCCCCAAGTGGGGTTAGAATATTGGTTGAGTTAAGTAGTTTTTAAGGCTCACTTGAATTATGTGACAGAGTGTGTGCTCATGAGGTGATGAACCCAAAATAGAAGTACCACAAGGGGGGCAACTTTCTAACTAACAATAATACTGAATTCAAAACTTTAACACGCAAAATGTTCTGAATTAAAATGCTAAAATTTTAAAAAGATTCTGTAAAAGGGAACAAAAATTATGTGGCAGAAAAGGCTGTAGGGAAGTAGGGCTATAGGTGGAACAGATGGCTGTGCAGATACAGAAAATATTGTAGCAAAGGGGCTGGGTTCAAAAACAGGGAAAAAATGCAGAAATCAGACCATGGGTCTGTGGCGAAATTGAGCAGGCGGACCGCGGGTTTGAGGGAAATAGGCGCGGACAGGTCGCGGCTTTTTGGCCGACAGAGGCAGTCGGACCACAGGAAACAGGTAAAAATACGCAATCGGGTCGCGGGAAAAAGGCTAACAGACACAGTCGGGTCACGGCAAAAGGGCTGAAACAGGCGCAGTCAGATCACAGCAAACACGCTGATTAGCCACGGTCGGATTGCAGGTAACAGACTTGAATCCACCGGCAAGGCGCCGGAAACAGTCTGAGAGCCGCGGTCGAGTCGCAGGTAAAGGCCTGAAAGACGTGGTCAGGACGCGACTGCAGAGGGAAAAGATGCGGTTTACGGCAGCCGAAAGGGACAGCCGAAAGGAAAAAAAGGGAAATTATTGCAGAAAACTAAAACTCTTTTTTTTTCTTTTTTTTTTAAAACTAAAACCAGAAATTCAAACCTAGGGGAGTCGCCAAAACTGTAGCTAGGGTTTTACCCCTAGCTTGTGCAAATGAGCACCTACTAAGGAGAAGGGACTCCTTAGTAGCAGTTTAGTAAATGGAAATTATTATGCTAAAACAGAAATGTAAATTACTCTAAACATGTGCATGAAACAGAAAAAACAAGATGTAAAGAATGGCTTTTGTATTAATTTTACCTCCAATGTGAAGGTTGGTGAAGCTCTTGCAATGTCCAAGAGGGTTGCTCCAAGCTCCAACTTGCTCCTTCTCTTTCTTCAAATGATGGGAATGGGCCAAAAGGGGCTCTCAAGGTGAAAGTAGCTCAAGGGTGAGCTAGGGTTTCAAGAGAGATTTTAGCAGAGTAAGGGTATACTTGATTGTGGATGTGAAATAAGGGGTCTCCATCACCTATTTATAGTTTTTTGGTGGTGGAGTTCTGGCCCATGGTTTTGGGAACCATATGGTTTAGGGCAGCTGCATAGGGTTTTTTCCTCCGTTTTCCTCATTATTTTATATTTTTTATTCCCTTTTTAGGGGGTTTTTTCTATTTTAGAGGAATTTTGTATATTTTTGGAGGGAAAAGGGGTTTTTTAAGGGAAATATGGTAGGGAAATGGACAAATGAGCCATGTAATGGGGTAGATGAGGTAGTGAACACTTTTTGGGTGTTAACAAATTTCCTTGCAGGTAATAAGTTGTTGAGTGCACCAGCTCAGTGTTGTAATCCTGGAAGAAACTCATCATTTTGGCAGACTTAAAACCTTGTGCATTATATATGATCACCTTTCTAGGGAAACCAAATATTGACAAAATATTCTCTGTAATATCCCAGATCTGATCTCAAAGGATATCAACTCAAATTCAAACCTTAAAATCATAAAATTTGCAAGCAGTAACTAGTTCTCAAAACTAGTGAAGAAGGAACTAGAAGTGGTCATTGATTAACCCACCCAGAGCTTGACTGATGGAAAATTTTGGATGTGCCAAATGTAATGGGGAGTGTGCACAAACAAGGAAAAAAAAATCAAGGCCAACTTTTGAGTTATAACCACAATGTAATAGGGCCATTTATGTTTCGAACATCAACCATGTTGAATTCTACTCCAAGGCCTCCTGGGCACACCAACATATTCCTATTAAACTCTTTCACTTACACTTGATATCAAAAATATGTGGATAAAATGACATAAACCCATAATATATTTATATACAAGTTTCACAGATTTTTTGGGAGGTTCTAGCAATGTTTGGAGTCAAGGGGAGAAAGAGAGCTATGAGGGACTGCTCAACTAGTTTATTTCCAGGCTCTTCCAAATAGGCTGAGAGGGATATGAATTCCAAGGGATAGAATTGTATGAGCTTCATTGTTTTCTTAGGAACATTAGATGACTGATATAATAGAAAATAGGAATTCATATTACTTTTAATTAAACATACTTCAAAACTAGTCAAATTAAGGTGCCCAATGAGCTAGTCTTGATAAATATAAGGGTAAACAGCAAGAGAAGGTCACAAATATATGATTTTTAACTTTGGATGGATTCTAAAGGAAATTAAAAACCTATAGACACTTACAGAAATAAAAATAGCTTCACAGAGCTCTGGGTATTGTCATTTCCTAAAAACTAGTCAAGTAAACTTGCACAAAGAGCTAGTCTTGAGAATTATGGACTTAAACAACCTCTATGGCTCTTGAAATAATTATTGGATGTATAATAAATAATAGTAAATTAAATAAGAAACAACATTAATTATTAACAGATCCCATTAAGCATTGAATAAGATTCTTAGAGCTCAGACTGTATAGAGAGTTATCAAACTTGGATTTTTACAATGAATGGAGGAGAATGCTTTAGAGAAGAATGAGAAGGGGATGTATAATCATTGGATATGATCTGTACAATGAAAATAGGTTGTTTGATTCTCATGGGAAGTGCACCAAGACTCAGGATATTCTCATGGGCGCATTCACCAAACCATATAGAAAAACAAGGGCACGTTCTTCACAGTTGGAACCCTCAGATCTAGTAAAATGGCCATAAATTGCTCATCCAGACACCTTTTTTTATGAGAAAAAAAGTGTTTCCTACTGTAAATGATTCTAAAGATGCAATGGAACAGGTATAAATGTATATAAATGATCAGAAATGTCGAAAACAAAACCTCCATTTCAACCCGCCAACATTGTTCCTACTGAATGAAGAAGTTGAGCCACACAACGAGAACACTAACCAATGGATCAGAATTCATGACCTAAAATAGACTCAGTGATGAAGACTGGATTTCATCATCCTTTCAGTAGAATCAAGGGTCACATCTCCGAGCTAGGACTAGGGGAACATCTCCTGGGTCAATGAGGAAAAATTGCACTCAATTCAAATCACAAAAGATCAAAAGCCATGAAATTGAGTTGGAAACCTTATTTTATATATTGAGGTGATTTGTTGAGCACGTAAGATAGGATAAGGAGTCCTCATGGAGTTGATAAGTTTGCTTTGCTTTCTAATTTATCTTTTTCCTTGCTTTATGCTTTAGCTTTTGCCTTGCTTTCTGCTTTGCTTTGCTTTATCCTTATTTTTCTTTTCTATCCTACTTTTTCCTGCTTTTCTACCTTATCCTTCTTTTTCTGCTTTGTCCTTTAATTTCCTTGTTTTTCTTCCTTACCATGCTTTTCTGATCTGTCCTGCTTTTTCTTTCTTTTCTGCTTTATCCTTCTTTTCTTCCTTTGTCCTGCTTTTTTGCTTTGTCCTTCTTTTCTTCTTTGTCCTTCTTTTGTGCTTTATTATGCTTTCTTATCCTTTTCCTACTTTCCTTGCTTTGACTGTTTTATCTTTTCTTGTCTTGCAAGTTACCTCTTAGTCAACCTTATCCTCTAAGGAATACTTGTGGAGCATTATCCACTTTATTCCAAAATAAAAATATCTAATTAATAAAAATTACTTCTACCAAGTGCATTTCAAACTTAGGATAAAAATAAAATTAAACTTCCTAACTAATTAATGCCTTAACTTCAGAATTAACCCCAAGTGCATGAAATTTCCTCCTCAACCCAAAGGATTGTTTGGGTTAGAAACTCCTTCCACTAATCATAAATGAGGGAACACGACATTCTCTTCTATAAATTTGATGATGATTGTATCATTTTCAATTTTGGTTGGTATAGCCTCCACCCATTTTGTGAAGTAATAAGTAGTAGTGAGAATCCATTTATGCTTACCACTGGAATTTGGATTCATCTTACTGATGAATTCCATCCCCCATTGTTGAAATGGTGCTTATGACTTGATGGGTTTGAGTGGTAGTGGTTTGAGCTTCTTCTTACTTGCAAACATATGGCATTCCATACATGCCTTGACAATATTGTTAGCATCAAAAAATAAAGTGGACCAATAATAACATGCTCTAAGAAATTTTTATGTAGTATCTCTCCATGCATGATGTCCTCCACAAATTCCTTTGTGGAATTATGTTATTAATACTTCAGTCTCTTCCTCAACCCCACAATTAAGGAGAACTCAAGGAGGATCCTTCCAAAATAGATATTCACCAGTATAGACCCATATAACTCCAATTCTATGAAGCATCAAGGGGGATCAAATCCCTTGAGGTGAAAACCCCTTTTTTTAGTGAAGGAAAGGAAAGGTTTGCACCTCAAGGGATTTGATCCCTCTCGGCGCTTCATAGAAACAAAGTTATATGGGTCTATACTGGTTCCAATCACGTTGTGCACATCAAAATGATGTGATGTTTTGAAGTGTTCATGGTAATCATAGTTAAATTATTTCATCAAAAAAAATTATAATATAGATGAATACAAATCAAAGAAGATAATGTTTAAATATGATTTATGTCAACCTGTTGGTTGATTTTATCAAATAATATAAGCCTATATAATGTTTAAATACAAATATATTACAATGTGATCAACTTTAATCTATATTCTTCCCTTTTTATTGATTCCACTCCTGCTCCCTTTTCCATCTTCTCATATCGATCATATGTGAAAGGAAGTTGAATTCGAAGACCATACAAACCTTTTAATCGTGATATTGTTGTAAATATGAGTCCCTATCATTCTTTGTTTTCAATATTTAGAGTTTCCTTCTCCAATGTTAATCCTTGTGACTTATGGATTGTCAAACCCCAAGCACATGAGTCAATGGAAGTTGTTTCGATGTACCTCCTTCAATCGGTATAATAGGAATAGTTTGGCGTGATATGTCATCCCATGGAATCCCTATATAGTTATCAAATATAAATAAAACATATGTAGGAGGCTCTAGGGGTGAACATCCAAGATTAAACACAATTTTTCAACAAACCCAAGAGCTTCATTGACTAATCCTGCATCAATCCACATATTTGATGTGAGCATAACCCTGGCCCCAACTAATAGAAATAAATCCATTTCCATTTTTCCCTCATCTTCATAATAGTAATATTTCCTTGATAGTGCTACAACAACGCTTCATGCAATTAGACGATTTAGAGATGCCAAAGAACATCTATTATGAGTATCTACATCTTTAGATATAAATTGTAGTGCACGATTGGAAGTGTCCACATAAAAAAAATTAGAGTTCCAATTTTCCATGTTATCACGTTCCCTGTATCCAAGAATGTCATATTCATTTGTAGTTATATATCATTCCTATATAACCCTGAAATTATCTCCCATTCATGCTTTCGAGAATCCCTTTGCACAAATAACTCTTCTTCACGATATCTTTCATTCATGATATTGTTTTTTATGTTCTTCTATACATTGTGATGATTCTTTTTATCTTTCTCTTATATCCCATTGTCGTACTTTGCTTATTTGATCATTAATATCTTCGTTATTCACACTATTATCATGAGGATCCATGATATGCCCTGAAACAGAGAACAAAAAACTTTAATTTGTTGAAATCATTGCAGAGTAGATTTTTTAATTAAATTGATAAATTCAATGTATAGATGTAAATAACAAAAAACAATGCATTGTTGAAATCAATGCAAGGATGCCTACATGTAAAAAACAAAAAACAATGCATATTGGTTTCATTTTAACAAATTATGGTTGCATCTTTGTTGTTGAAATAACAATTAAGGTTTCATTTTAATATGGTGGGCATAACATTCTTAATTTTTATTTCTATTTTTCCTACTTTTAAGTCAGCTATAATATGTTTTTTACTTCTCTTGTTTCTACTTCTTATGTCAGCTATAATATTTTTTTTTACTTCTTTATTTTACTTCTTGTGTTTCTACTTTTTATGTCGTCTATAATATTTTTTTTTACTTCTTATGTTTCTAGTTTTTATGTCTCCTATAATATATTTTTTACTTCTTTTTTTATGTCTGCTATAATACTATGTTTCTACTTTTCATATCGGATATAATATTTTTTTTACTTCTTTATTTTACTTCTTATGTTTCTACTTTTTATGTCGGCTATAATATTTTTTTTTACTTCTTTATTTTTTTACTTCTTATGTTTCTAGCTTTTATGTCGGCTATAATATGTTTTGTTACATCATTTTCTATACTTCTTTATTTTATGTCAGCTATCATATTATGTTTCTAGTTTTCATATCGGCTATAATATTTTTTTCACTTCTTTATTTTGCTTCTTATGTTTCTACTTTTTATGTGGGATATAATATATTTTTTTACTTCTTTAATTTTTTACTTCTCATGTTTCTAGTTTTTATGTCGGCCATAATATATTTTTTTACATTTTTTTTAATTCTTTATTTTATGTCAGCTAATATTATGTTTCTACTTTTCATATCGACTATAATATTTTTTCTACTTTTTTTTTTAACTTCTTTATTTTATGTCGGCTATAATATTTGGGACATACAGACACATCCCCTCCACCTAGGATGTAGAAATACACCTCTCGACTCAATCAAGAATACAATATTTAATAGCATTGATGTTAAGAGAACTCATTTTAGCTTTGTCAAAATCAAGAGGGAAAACTAGATGTTGGAGAAAATAGACAATATATTTAAATACTATTCAAATTACGAAAATTTAGCAAAGATATCAAGTGGCAGATTTTGATGATTATCTCCCTTAGCATCATTTGGTAGTTGGTCCATCAAATTGATCTCCAAGGCTTGACAATTGGACTCGGCCAATAGCTTAGCCAAACCTTGACCTTTCACTAGCTTGGTTGGATTTATTTCCAAATCATATTCTTGAATTTTAGAGATCCATTTTCCCTTTCTGCTCTCATTGTTTAGATGACAAAGGATGTCCTTGATTGTATTACTAGGGACATAAGCAATTACTTTTGAGTGAAGAACATAATCCCTAAAAGACTTAAGGGTATTTACCAAGGAATAAGCCTATTTCTCCATGGTACTATACTTCAACTTTGCATCTCTCAATGCTATGCAGAAAAAGGCAATGGGGTGTTCTTGTCCTGCATCATTGAGTCTGCAAAAGGACAGTTGCAATAGTGACTTTAGAAGCAAAAGAAAATATTAGAAATGATTTAGTATAATATGGACTAATCAGGATAGGTGATTGACCCAGAGCAACTTTGATCTGCTTGAAAGAACATCTTCTTTAGTACTCCATTTAATCTTAGCATCCTTCTTTAACCTATATATATATATATATATATATATATATATATATATATATATATATATATTAGTGAAGTAGGGAATGAATCTTCTGAAAAAAATGATCTTGCCAATAAAAGATTGCACCTCTTTCTTTTCCCTAGGAATATCTATCATATTTATAGTAAATACTATATCGGGATCTATTATGACTCCATATTTCGAGACAATATGGCCCAATAACTTTCCCTCCTTCATGGAAAATAAATATTTTTTAGGGTTCAAATACAAACCAAACTTCCTGCATTTTTTGAAGGTTTGTTCAATATTTTTTAAGTGATCCTCACAAAAAATTTAGAACACACGCATATCATCATGATATATAACTATGAATTTTCTCTTCTCTCCTACAAATGCTATATCCATGGCCCGTTGGAAATTTTCTCCACCATTGATTAAGCCAAATGGAATTTGTTCGTATGTGAATGTACCCCAAGGTGTGGTAAAGGAAATTTTCTCTTTGTCACCAAGATGCATGGCTATCTGATTGTAGCCAAAGAATCCATCCATCATGGAGATTTTGGTTGATCCTACCACTTTTTGAAGGATATGGTTTGTTTTGGGAATAGGGTAGTTGTCTTTCAAAGAACATTTATTCAGGTTCCTTAAATATACACACAGGCGAATTTCTCCATTCTTTTTTCTTGCTAGAAAAATATTGGCCACCCATTCTGAGTATCTTATGGGAATAATGATTTTAGCATCTATTATTTTCCTAATCTCTTTCTCAATGATGGGGAGAAGGATAGGATTAAAATTCCTTAGCTTCTACTTCATAGGTTTAGCATCTGACTTGAGTGGGATTCTATGTCATAACAATAGTATCATAAGTTTGCAATTATTCGCACTTCTAGGAAAAACATCCATGTACTCTTTGAAAATGGATGCATACCTTTGTTTATGTACAACTGTTAAGGACTTAGAAATATTTCTATACTTTGGATAATATTGGGTGCCATGGTTGAATTCTTTGTAATGTCCCTTTTTCAAAATTTTATGAAAATGCCCAATTTTCCAATTTTTCCCCAATTTTGAACTTTGACTAGTTTTACTGTTTTGGCCTCCAAATTAACCCAAATGCTCCCAAATATTCTGTAAGGGTGTATGAATAATATTTAGACTTGAATATTAATTTCAGGGATGATTTATAACCCTCAAAATACTTCTGCAAATTTGATTTGTATTCTGGTCAATGTATGGTATTTTAACTAGCAATTTATGCATCAAATCCCCCCTGGGTAAACAATGAAAATGGCCTCCCAAATGCTTCCAAAATCCTTTGAATATCTGAATATAGGTTGGGGATGTATTAAGGATTTTATTAAGGTCTAATTTACATCATTAATTGATTGTTATATATGTTCCAACCCTCTCCCATTCAGCTGCACAAATCATCAATTTGACCCTTGGGGAAATGGCACTATTTCTTCTCCCAATGCAATTAAACTGAGTAAAAATACTTTAAATGCTCAAGTACAGTACATGAAACTTGTAAAATACATCCATGGCAGTCTATTAATAATAAATGTATCATATAATCATTCATTAATTCGAAAACATTACCATGCTATACATCAATGTAGTGGGGAAATGGACATTGTTTGCTCATTAATCAACATTTTTGCATACAATCAGTGGGTATTTCGACCTGAGACTTTCTGAATATGAAGAAAAGGGGATATGAATCTATTACAATCAGAAATATATTATATGAAGCTCTCCCAATGAGTACAAGTGCTCACCCAAAGTGCAATCCCTCAAGGAGCATGAATATGCCTTCAAAACTGGAAATGGTAAAGAGAAAGTGCTGCACTAAACCAAACCATGAACCTTATTGTAGCTGCTACCTGAAAATAAAAACTCCATTAAAGCACCATGAAAGACCTAAGTGGCCTCTCCAAACACCAACTTGAATGGGAAACTTTCACCCTCGAAATTGGCTAAGGCAAGAAACTAGTCATCCACTAGCTCTCTCTTCACAAATGCAATTTTTCTCAAATCATAAAAATCCATTCTCATACTTGATTTCTACATTTTATAACCAACATTATCCTTCTAAGGGTCCAAATCCTCTCATTAGCTTCTAGATATTTCCACTTAGGAAATATTCCACATTTGCCACTTGTCTCCTAGTTTCCAACCCTTCATCTTCTCCCAAATTCGATTAGGAGTCTCTTTGGCTTCTCCAACTCCATGAGAACCTTACTTGAGCCTATTTTTGGGGCTGACATTTCATAATGGTAATATGTCAGAAGTCAAATCTGAATATTTTCATAGATGTCATAGATGTTTCATCATTGTTGTCATAAGATTAGGGAATCTAGCCCAAGTGTCCACTAGTCTCCAATTTGACTCTTCCTCTTCCATGGAGGTTACTATTCCATCCCATTTCGACCTAAGATTCTCAATTCCATGTGTATTCCTTACCAACTCACCCAATAATGTTTTCCTTCCCATGGATTCGAAATGGCAAGTGATATTTTCCATGTGGTAGTGAGAAACCAAGCTGGTGTGGGTCCCACATCCTCCAAATGTCCTCAAAACTATTTGCCACCTATAATTCCTTTTGGATTAATTTATTCAACTTATTTATTGAATACTTGGACTATTCTAATGTATAAACATTATTCCTTTGCTCCCTTATTACAATTCCCAATGTACCCATTCAACCTAGGGAACTTGGTAGGATTGATGGAGATTGTCTGCTATACAATTATTTGAATGGGGACATTACAGTCCTCCCCACCCAAGATTGCTTGTCCTCAAGCAATTGAAAATTATAATTCTACAAAATATTCTCCTCTTCCCATGTAGCATCTTCATTTGGTAGGTCCTTCCATTGTACTAAATATTCTTTTATAATTCTGCTCCTCAACCTCATTTCCCGTGTCTTCAAAATATTTTCTGAAACAAGTGTGAGTTGAACTTCATCATCCAAGGGAGGAATTATTTCTTAAGTGATGATTTGCTGACCAATGGATTTCTTGAGACAATAAACATGAAATACATTATGGATTTTACTCCCTTCTGGAAGTTATAGTTCATATGCTACCTCTCCAATCTTCCGCACTACCTTGTATGGCCCATAGTACCTTGGTTTTAATTTTTCTGCTCCATTCTTTTTGAGAGATGTTTTCTTATATGGATGCAACCTTAAATATACTAAATCATTGACCTGAAAGGTTCTTTCTTCTCTATGTCTATCAGCATATTGCTTTTGCTGATTTTGAGCAACTTGCAAATTGTCTTTCAAGAGCTTTAAAATATCTTGGCTTTCTTCCACCCAATATTTAGCCTTTGGGACTCTACTATCACCAAATATGATTTCAACAAATGTGAGTGCATCATAACCATATAATTCTTTGAAAGGAGACATCCCTATTGACATATGATAAGTGGTGTTGTAGCAAAACTCACCCAAGTGTAGCCATTTTTCCCATGCTTTTTGCTACTCTCCCACATAGTTTTTTAGGTACCCTTCCAACTATTTATTCACCCTCTCTATTTGTCCATCAGTTTGTGGATGATAGCTGGTACTTGGAGTCAATTCAGTTCCCACCAACCTAAAAATTTCTTGTCAAAAGGAACCCATAAATATACTATCTCTATCACTGTAATGCTCTTGGGGAGCCCATGCAATCTGAAGATTTCTTTGAAAAAAATATCAGCCACTTGTGTAGCAATAAAAGATAATGTAACAACAAAGAAATGAGCAAATTTTTTCAACCTATCCACTACCACATAGATGCAATCCTTACCCAAAGATTTAGGCAAACCGGTGATGAAATCCATGGAGATACTGTCCCATTTTTGCTCTGGAATGGGCAATGGTTGTAATAGCCTAGCTGGACATGTGAGTTTTGATTTGTTTTGTTGACATACTTTACATTCATTCACATATTTCTGAACATCTTCCTTCAACCCTTTCCAAAAAAACCTTTGCCTCAACTGTCTAAAAGTTTTGAAGATCCCCGGATGGCCCGCTAGTGGGGAATCATTTGCTTCTTGCAAAATTCGGTACTTGAGCTTTGACTTCTAAACTAAATAAATTATGTCCTTATAATATATCATCCCATTCAAAATACTGTATTTATCATCCCCTTTAATTCCATCCAACACATCACAAGCAAATTTGTCTTTAGCATATTCAACTAGTAGCATGTTTTTCCAATCCTTGGCAATGTCCATGAGAGAAAAAGAAGGTCTTCTTGAAAAAGCATCTGCTACTATATTATTCTTTCCCTTGACATATTCAATATAAAAATCATAAGCTTGGATTTTTCTAACCCACTTTTGTTTCCTTTCATTTAGATCTTTTTGGGTGAGAAAATATCTTAGACTATTGTGGTCAATTTTCACCACAAACTTGCTTTCCACCAACTATTGTCTGAATTTGGCCAATGCATGCATAATGACCAGCATTTATTTATCATAGACATAGTAAATTTTTTCATGAGGCCGCAAATTTCTGCTCTCAAAGGCTATGGGGTGTTGGCCTTGCTTTATGACAACCCCTATTCCTCCACCTGAAGCATCACATTCCACAACAAAAGGTTTAGTAAAATCAGGAAGTGCAAGTATGGGACAACTACTCATTACCTCTTTGATTTTTTGGAAGGCATTTTTAGCCTCTTCATCCCACTTGAAATCATCCTTCTTAGTCAAATCAGTGAGTGGAGAAGTCACCTTAGAGAATCCCTTCACAAATTTTCTGTAGTAGGTGCATATGCCAATAAATCCTCTCAATTTGGTAATATTTTTTGGTGATGGCCATTCTAAGATAGACCTGATTTTTTCCATCTGTACCTTCACTCCTTCTTGCCCAATAATGTTCCCAAGATACAGTAACTCTTTCATCCCAAATTCACACTTTGACAACTTACCAAATAAGGACTCTTCTTGCAAAACTTTCAACACAATCTCTAATTGCTGCAAATGCTCTTCCCATGTTTTACTGTAAATGAGAATGTCATCAAAGAAAAAAAAAACAAACCTTCTTAGTTGCTTGCAAAAGATCCTATTCATTCATGCTTGAAATGTGGCTGGAGCATTAGTTAACCCAAAAGGCATGATAAGAAATTCAAGGTGACCGTAATGACATCGAAAAGCAGTCTTTTGCACATCTTCATCTTTCATTCAAATTTGATGATACCCTGACCTAAGGTCAATTTTGGAGAAGTATTTGGCCCCATGTAGCTCATCAATCCTAGGAATATGATACCTATTCTTGATAGTCTTTTTGTTCAAGGCTCTAAAATCTATGTACATTCTCAATGTTCCGTCTTTTTTCTTCACTAGCACTACTGAAGAAGCATAAGGGATAGAGCTTGGTCTAATGAGTCCCAACTCTAGGATTTATTGGATGGCTTTTTCAATCTCATATCTGAACTTTTTAGGATGTCTATAAGGTGGTATATGAATGGGTGAAGTACCCTCCTCCAAAATAGTGCTGTGATCAACCCCCCTATCCGGTGGTCTACCATGTGGAAGGTCTCTAATTTTTTTTTCATATTTTTGCAAAAGTCTCTCTATCTCCTTTGAGTGTTCAACAATATTTATATTTGGCTTGGGAGATGTAATATGACATTCAGCAGCCCATTCTATGTTCCCACGTCTCAATATGTATCTCATACTATTGCAAGTCACTACTTGATTTGGATAAGTGTGTTTCCCTCTCACAACTCTCTGTACCCCTTTTGAATCTTGGAATTTCATTTCAAAAATTTGATAATTTACTGTATGCTCTCCTATTGAATACAACCATTACACTCCTAAGGCCATATTAGTATCAGCAACATCAACCACATAAAAACTATCAACAAAAGTATAGTTACCTACGGTGACTTGCAGCTTTGGAACCCATGTTTTGCATTGCATTGTGTTGTGACCGGGAATGACCACCGTGAAGCCATCAAATGGTTCAATAGGTATCTTTATTTTCTCCACCATCTCTGCATCAATGAATTTATGGGTGGCTCCTCCATCTACCAAAACTGAAGTCTTTTGTCCTTGTACCACACCTTTGCATCGGATAGTATGATAGCGAGGTACTGCTGAAAGTACTGCCATTCTTGCTTTGTTCGGTGAAGGATGATTTTATTCTTGTATTTCCTCTTCTACTGCTGTCTCATATGCCTCTTCTTGATCTGAAATATGTCCATCTTCATCCATTCCCCCATCATACCCCTCATTATCAGAAAATACTTCTATGTATTGAGCCTTTCCTTTAGTACATTTTTGCCCCGGTGTCCATGGTTGGAAGCATGTGAAGCACAGTTTATTTTTTCGAAGTTCATCCATGTTTAGTCCTTATTTTTTATTCCTTTAAAATGACTCTCTTTTCCAAGGTTTCTTATCATATCCATCCATTTTCCAAGGTTTCTTTTCAAATTTGTAGCTAGGCTTGGGAGGAAATCTTGTTCTAGGAAGCACATTTTGGAGATCCCTAGTCAAGCTCATTGCATCTTATAATGTAGTTGGATTGTGGGATTTGACCAAACCTTTTAAGGGTTCAGCCAAACCTTCAGTGAATAAAAATACTAACCTTCCCATAGAGACATCAGCCACCTTAACTGATAGTTTTTGAAAGTCCAACATATATTCAGTAGGGGTCCCAGTTTGCTTCAATTGAGCTAGTTGTTTGAAAGGCAATTCTGGATCTTTTTGTTCAAATCTCTCTAGTACCCTGTCAACAAATTCTCCATATGTTTTAACCTGATTATGACCCAAGGTTTTCATCCCATGAAACCACCATTCATTGGCATCTCCTTCCAAATGAAAAATGGCCATTTTTAATGCATCCTCTTCCAACATAGGATTCAGCTGAAAATACACATCCAATTTTTGCACCCAAGTGTTAGCAGAATTTTGAGAAGAACCATCAAAAGTAGGAAGTGATATTTTTCCAATAGCACTATTTAATTATTTATTTTGGAATGGACTCCTATGGTATTCCATCCTTTTCATTTTATGTATAGCATTAATATAGTCACTGAATGGTAAACCTCTTTTACACTCTTCGCTCAACCCATTCCAATCAATTGCTAGTTTAATACTATCCATCTGAATGTCATGCTCTTCTTTGGGTATGAGAAATTTAGGTGCAGTATTCCTTTGTGTGATTTGGAATTCATCAGGTCTATTATGTGGTCCTGTGCTTGAAAAAATATGCTCACTCATTTTTATCTTTTCCCCTGAGTGTGAACCACTGTTATCTCCTATCACCCCTTTGCTTCCAAGTTGGTTGATCAACAATTCCAATCCTTGCATAGTTTTGTTACCCATTCTGTCCATGCTACTGGAAATTTTAGAGAAACATGGTTCTAAGGTTTCAATAAGTTTCTCCTGTTGTCTTAATTCTTCATCCTCCTCTCTACCCATTATTTTAAAAAAAAACTCTTTTTCTCCTACTATCGCTTCTTCAACCAAAACTTCTTCAACTACTGGTTCAAAGGGTGGTGGTTTATTTTTTTGGCTTCTTTTTAATACCATAAGGTTCCAATACCATGCTCTGATACCACTTGTAATGTCCCTTTTTCAAAATTTTATGAAAATGCCCAATTTTCCAATTTTTCCCCAATTTTGAACTTTGACTAGTTGTATTGTTTTGGCCTCCAAATTAACCCAAATGCTCCCAAATATTCTGTAAGGGTGTATGAATGATATTTTGACTTGAATATTAATTTCAGGGATGATTTATAACCCTCAAAAGATTTCTGCAAATTTGATTTGTATTCTGGTCAATGTATGGTATTTTAACTAGCAATTTATGCATCAAATCCCCCCTGGGTAAACAATGAAAATAGCCTCCCAAATGCTTCCAAAATCCTTCGAATCTCTGAATAGAGGTAGGAGGTGTATTAATTATTTTATTAAGGTCTCAATTGCATCATGAATTGGTTTTTATCTAGGTTCCAACCCTCTCCCATTCAGCTGAAAAAATCATCAATTCGACCCTTGGGGAAATGGCACTATTTCTTCTCCCAATGCAATTAAACTGAGTAAAAATACTTTAAATTCTCAAGTACAGTACATGAAAATTGTAAAATACATCCATGTCAGTCTATTAATCATAAATGTATCATAGACTCATCCATTTATTTGAAATCATTAGCATTACCATGCTATACATCAATGTAGTGGGGAAATGGACATTGTTTGCTCATTAATCAACATTTTTGCATACAATCAGTAGGTATTTCGACCTGAGATGTTATTAATATGAATAAAAGAGGATATGAATCTATTACAATCAGAAATATATTATATGAAGCTTTCCCAATGAGTACAAGTGCTCACCCAAAGCGCAATCCCTCAAGGAGCATGAATATGCCTTCAAAACTGGAAATGGTAGAGAGAAAGTGCTGCCCTAAACCAAACCATGATCCTTCCTATAGATTCTACCTGAAAATATAAACTCCATTAAAGCACCATGAAATACATAAGTGGCCTCTCCAAACACCAACTTGGATGGGAATCTTTCACCCTCGAAATTGGCTAAGGCAAGAAATTAGTCATCCACTAGCTCTCTCTTCACAAATGCAATTTTTCTCAAATCATCAAAATCCATTCTCATACTTGATTTCTACATTTTATAACCAACATTAGCCTTCTAAGGGTCGAAATCCTCTCATTAGATTCTAGATATTTCCACTCAGGAAATATTCCACATTTGCCACTTGTCTCCTAGTTTCCAACCCTTCATCTTCTCCCAAATTCGAGTAGGAGTCTCTTTGGATTCTCCCAACTCCATGAGCGCCTTCCTTGAGCCTATTTTTTGGGCTTACATGTAATAATGGTCAGATGTCAGAAGTCATATCTGAATTTTTTCATAGATGTCATAGATGCTTCATCATTGTTGTCATAATACTAGGGAATCTAGCCCAAGTGTCCACTAGTCTCCAATTTGACTCTTCCTCTTCCATGGAGGTTACTATTCCATCCCATTTCGACCTAAGATACTCAATTCCATGTATATTCCTTACCAACTCACCCAATAATGTTTTCCTTCCCATGGATTTGAAATGGCAAGTTATATTTGCCATGTGGCAGTGAGAAACCAAGCTAGTGTGGGTCCCACATCCTCCAAATGTCCTCAGAACCATTTGCCACCTATAATTCCTTTTGGATTCATTTATTAAACTAATTTATTAAATACTTGGACTATTCTAATGTATAAACATTATTCCTTTGCTCCCTTATTACAATTCCCAATGTACCCATTCAACCTAGGGAACTTGGTAGGATTGATGGGGATTGTCTACGATACAATTATTTGAATGGGGACATTACATTCTTCTATAACTTCTTTCATTGGATGAACAATTGGTTTAATGAACACGTTATTTTTTATCAAACAACTGCTAGAAAGGCACTACATCCTTAGGGATAAAATTTTTCTTAATCTGAAGTATCTTGTGAATAGAAAAATTTTGAACCATCTCTAAAGCAGGTGCATGATCTATCTGAGTTGAAATTTCAACTTCTTCTTCATCACAAGGATCTATGCTCGTGATTGAAAACTCATCAACTAGTTCCACAAACTGCTTAATCTACAGGTCATCCTAAAAATATTTTTAGTGCTTAACATTATCATGGATAAAAGTATGGATACCACATCTCCACTTCATATTTGAGCTTTGGCATTTTGGGTGGCTTAAAAGTGCTTGTTACTAAATCTAATGAATCATATTGTTGGTTAAGATATATGTAAATGAATATTATGTTGAAGGCATCAAAAACATTTCTATAAATCCCAAACATGATTTTTGTAGGCCCTCGGCCTTGGATGTTAAGTTTGATAAGCACCTATGATTTCATTTATAGCTAGTTACGAGTCTCCAAAGACAACCAATTTGGTAACTTTTAAATTCTTAGCAGCTTATACACCCAGAATGAGAGCCTCATATTCAAAAACATTATTAGTAGTCTCAAGCTCTAATTTATAAGACGGAGTAATTTTTTCACTAGAAGGGGGAATCAAAAGTGTTCAAACTCTTCATTCATCTTTCATAAGGCCCCAAATAAAATATAATTTCCAAACCTGATTCGTTTGGTATTCAACAATATTTGGTATCTGAGACTCAAAATATTCTTCTTCAAAGGCTTCATTTACAAAAAGGATGCACCAGCCCATGTTTTCATCGGTGGAATACAAAGGATAGTCCCTTGGAGTATTTTGATCACTAATCACATAAGAAAACTTAGCTTCTCTATATACCCTTCTGCTTTCTCCTGCGAAGATGGGCATTGTGGCATACTTCATGTCTATTTGCATGATGTGACCCAAATTGTTTACCTAGCTTCTTGATAATAACATTCCATACTTTGCAGGTACATCATCCACTACCACATCCATCATAATGCTTTTGGTTGGTAATTGTGCCAGTGTAACCACCAAGTCCTTTATCATACCTACACATTTCACCTTCCTAGATTCAAAACTATAAAGATCATGATAGGCTTGTTAAACGGAATTTTTGTACTTGTCATGATTACGAACCATGTATACTTTCTCCTTTCCTAAATCCCTGAGGAACTTGGCCAAAATTCCTTGGAAGATGAGTTATGAGGTTTTTTCCTTGCTAAGACCCTGTTTAGAGAGGCCGACGCACCTTCCCTTACAACAAAATGTGTTTTTCCTGATCGATGCACCTTGCTCCACTACAGACCACATCATTGGCACATGTTTCTAGTGTTTAGGGTGCATCGATGCCTATATGAAGGGAAAAAATAGAAGTCTCGAGAAGTCTCTCAAAGGAGACCCTCGTGGAGACCTATCCATTCCATTTAGGGTGGATCTTACTCACCTCCCAGCTTAGTAGGATCCCATCTCCTCCTTCTCCCTAATCCTCTTCTCTCCTGCTCATC
The DNA here is from genome assembly GCA_027924585.1 of Larix kaempferi. Lineage (NCBI taxonomy): Eukaryota > Viridiplantae > Streptophyta > Pinopsida > Pinales > Pinaceae > Larix > Larix kaempferi. Next base: position 11,191,573 of record BSBM01000841.1, read on the forward strand.
TCTTTTGGCCTATAAATGAAGCTTCTCTTCATGGGAGAAAGAGGGTTGAAATGAGGGTGTTAGCACTCATAATTTACCCTTTGGTTGTGGAAGGATAATCCTAAGGTAACTCTTTCAAAATGGTATTTAGGAGAAAAATTAGCAATTTTCCCTACCAGGGAGGGATCTCTCAAAAATATATGAAATGGCTAAAGATATTGGAAAAATATTGTGCTTTAAGATAAGTGTGTGGTTGAAATCACTCATGAAACATTGGGCATGGAGTCACGTCTGAAATATTAAAAGACCAGTAGAATTTCAAGAGCAAATATTTTGGCAAAGGAAGGTAGTTGTTATTTCACAGTCAGTTTCTTTTAGCAGTGGTATTTGAAATAAAGAGAGACAGTCTATCAATATTAAGCATCAACCATGGATGAATTTAACATTGATTTTAGAGGAAAAATATGAATGCTTTGGTGAGATTAAAACAGAGCATGATCACATGAATTCTGAATTAAATAAAACTTTCACCATAAAGCATGAAAGAACAACATAATGAAAGAGTTTCATTGGAAATTACAAATCACATAAAGGAGAGGAAATTACATACTGTAACATGAACAACACAGGAATATTTTCTCCTTAAAAATGCACGTCAACTCTACATGGTAATCTTTATTATTACTGAAGCAATCTCAATACAAAGTGTATCTCTTCACGGGTTCCAACCCTTACAATATTACTGAAATAGTCTTTTATACAAAATTTATTTGAGGCAAACCCTAAATGCCTCATAACTAAAACAGTAAATATTACATTAACTATTGCATCTTACTTTGGTCAAAACTCATACACATGTCAAAATTTCTCAAAACATAAACTTTTGATGTCTTTCTACTAGCTAGAGGTTGTCTGACAAACTCGAACATAAGTCTTCAAGAGTGAAAGCTATACTTCATCTTTCTGTACTTCTCTACTATCTTCCATTGATCTGGAGTGGGTATTTCATAACTTGTCATGTATTTGGCCAAAACCTTCATTTCTATGTGATGAGAAATAGAAATTGGAGGTATTCTTTCATTTATCATGGCCAACTGATTTAAGATCCCAAAGTCAACTAAAAAATTTTCCAATAAAATGTTTCCTATTAAAACATGAGTTAATCCTTCAAACTTTTCATGATTTGTTCTGGATTTAAATAGTAACTTCTTGTAATTATTATGAGGGATCAACTCATTATTTTCTTCCCATAATGAAGGCATTCATTTATCAAACAACTTTCCAAATCCTTTCTTGAAGTCTTCAACTTGTTTTTTCATTTGTTCATCTTTGGCTTGAACATTTTCAATATGTGCATGTTTCCCAAGCACTCTCATTTCCCAAGTTATGATTGATACTCTATTTTTTATTTGCATCTGTTTCAAATCATCTTCTGTCAGAGTATTCAAAAAGTCTATAGTGTTTTGAGGTGTGTCTTTTGGTTTTCCATTTAAAACTTCCTTCATATCTATACAACTTTGTAAGCTTTCATCCGCTACTTTTTCTTTTTCCTTCATGAAATTCAAGTAGGGCCTAAATTTTGCAGCTTCGTTTATGATTGAATCCCATACCAAATTCTTTGCACCTTGCATTGGGATCTTCCCTGTAACTTGGTTTATGAACCTTTGGTTTCTATCTGTCAAGTCTTTATTCTTATCTTCTAACTTTTTTTTTTTTTTTTTTTTTCTTCTTCTTCTAATTTCTATTTTTCTTCTTTCAATTCCTTTATCTCCAACTCTTTCAAGCTAATCGGAGACATAGATTGGATGAGGTCATCTGTATTTGCTTCTCTACCTGTTTGACTGGTTCCCTGTTGTTCTTGTGCTATGGTTTCCAATTTTCCTTTAAGATCTTCAACTTGATTTTTCAGAGTTATTGTATCTTTTTCCCATTCAAATTATTTCTCTGTAAACTTCAACAATTTTTCTTTGCTGTCATCTAATTCCTGGGATAAGATTTATTTTTTTTGTTCCAACATAGTCAATTCAGAAGCTTGAATTAACTGTGTTGCTGGGATTTTAAGCTTCTTCTTAAGAAACTGAATAGTGTTCTCTTTTTCCATCAAAAACTTCTTACTTGCCTCACCTTTGTTTGCCCCATCATTATTTCCAATTAAATCTATCTACAACCTTTTGATTTGCTGTTGATGGGCTTTGTTTTCAGTTTTCTCCTGTCTTAGCTGAATTAACAACCTGTTAACTGTGTTTTGCAACTTTGAAACTTTCAAATTAGCCTTCATTGAGTCTGTATAAATAACCTCCCGAGTATTCCTGTGTAAATGAACATTGTATGGGACTGTTGTTTTTGTCAAATTCAATTTCAGCTATGTAACTTTTTCATCAGATGACACAACTAAATTCAAAGTGTTTTCTTTAGGATCCTTGCTGGCCATCAATGTGACTTCTGATTGCATTAGGATTCAAACTTTTGGGAATAAATTATAATTTTCTTTTCTGAATTTTCTTGCTTATACTGTCGATATTTGACATACATCTCTTCCCTTGATTGAAATCTGTTGGTGTCACCAGCTTCCTTGGCTTCTTGAAATTTGTAATCAAGCACTTGAACTTTCGGCTCTTGATAATTCTCTTTGTTCTTCTCTTTTCCACCTGCAAATATGACCAAATCACTTTGGGGATCTGCTCTAGGTATCTTTCCTCTTTCCTGTTCTTCAATTCTGCATCAATAATTTCTTCAAAACTCCTTTTACTAACTATCTCCACCTTACCTGGAGTAGGTATCACTTCTGTTGAAGATATTTCTGGAACAACATGATTTGATTGTGAACATACTGATACCTCCTTATTTGATTCATACTGCAGATGATTAGCCATTTTTTATAATCCCTCAACTTCTTGATGGTCAAATCCCTTATTCTTATTTTGTTGTCTCCTTTGAGAAATAATATGGAAGGGATCTTTGTTGACAGCATATGCCTTTTTAAAATCCATTTCTTCTAATTGTTTCTCTACAAAGACAATGCATACAGATTTTTTACAATGAAAGGTCCCACTTTCAAAGGAAACTTTATAACAGATGCCTTTTTAAAAGACAGAAAATGACCATTTTCAGCAATTAACTTTTTCCTGATAAACTCCAAGGAAAATACTCTCGAGGTTAGAAAATATGGTAAGATATAAGGTTGTTTGATGAATCCATACAATCTGACTACTGTATGTTCTTTGAATAGAAACCAATCTCCTACTGCCATGTCCTATTTCATTTGCATCAATGTTTTCGTCTCCGGCAGTACTCTTGGAAATTCTTCCCCAAAAATCAATTTATATATCTCTGACACAATATGATTCATGTAATTAAACATATTATCCTTCAAAGTGTTTGAAAAAACTACCTATGAAATGTTAAATTTTCAGAATTTACTTCAATCTAATCTAGGATCTTAATTGAGAGAACAACATGTACAGCAAATCTACAGCATATCAATCATGGACACAATAATGCAAGCACACAAGAGACACATAGTTTACTTGGGGAAAACCATAAAGGTGAAAAACCCCAATAACTTCCTCAGAGATAGATAGAGCAATGATACAACCATAATACAAGAGATAGTCTTCTCCTAGCAGCAGAGCCTCCTCCTCCATAAGTGCGCCACTCTCCCAAGTGTGAGTGAGAGAATAGAATGTATAAATGAGAGAGACACACTCTCTATTTATTCACTAACTTGACTTGACCTTTACTCAACTAGGTCGGCCTCAACTTAACCACTTAACATAATGCTGACTGGGCCGATCCCCACTAGGGTGGTCTAATAACCCTTTGACCCACATGACTTATACAAGGCCGACCCCAACAAGGTGGTCTAATAACCCATCAAGTATAAGTTACGACACTTACGATATAAATGGCGACACTTCCGTATAGAGGAATAATAACATCTCTATAGGAATACAATATACATATATGTGAATACATTCCGAAGTTGCATATACATCAACACTCCCTCTTAACTAGGAAGGTATTTCTCGACACAGGTCTTCTAGCACAAGTCATCTTCTCTAGATCATCATAACTGGATAATCATCATCGTCACCTACTGCTGCTATCTCAATCAATATCTGAATCTACTCATCATAGGAAGTTCTACAGAGCCAGTCCTTTCTCATACTAGATGTAGGCCCACCACCTGCAGGTCTTCATCATCACTGGCCATATTGTGGAAATCTCAAGACTTATTACGTGCATCACAAACCTTAAAAGAGTCTCTTGACTAGCAAGAACCCTAAAGAGCATCTGATGCCTTTTTCATCCTATCCAGATCTCCGGGACTTATTACATGTGACCCCACCACAAAACCTCGAAAGAGAATCCCAGGACTAATTACGAGCACAAGGTTCAACCTATCGGATCTCCCAGGGCACAAATTACATGTGGTCACCACAAAACCTCGAAAGAGCATCTCAGGACTGATTACTAGCACAAGGATCAACCTATCGAATCTCCCAGGGCACAAATTACATGTAGTCATGGAAAAACCTTGAAAGAGCAACCCAGGACTGATTACGAGCACGCGGCTCAACCTATCGGATCTCCTAGGGCACAAATTACATGCCATAGGACAAAACCTTGAAAGAGCATCTGCCATATATCCCAGGGCACAAATTAAATGCCATAGGAAAAACCTCGAAAGACTATCTGCAGATCCCCAGGGCACAAATTATATGTCCTCCCAAGCAAAACCTCGAAAGAGCATTTGCCAGATATCCCAGGGTACAAATTACATGCCATAGGAAAAACCTCGAAAGACTATCTACAAATCTCCTAGGGCACAAATTACATGCTTATCTGCACAACCTGTTCCACGGCCACAGAGTGTCAACCTGATACTCACCATACATCATCCCGATGTACACATGATCGTCCTGATCATCATCACTACAACATCCTGATGCATGTCATCTGGAGCAACATCCTGAAGCTCGTCATCCATGATCATCCTGATCATACAATGCATCTACCTAATGCATACCAAGTATCTACCTGATACATATCATCATACATGATCCACCTGATCATACAGTGTATCCACCTGATACAAATACAAATACATGATACATATCACCATACATGATCCACCTGATACATATACAGATACATGGTCCAAGCATCCAACATGATGCGTACATACATATAAATGATCCAACTGATCATATCAAGCATCCAACATGGTATGTACATACATATACATATAAATGATCCAATTGATCATATCCAACATCCAACATGATGCATACATACATATACATATAAATGATCCAACTGATCATATCCAGCATCCAACATGATGCATACATACATATACATATAAATGATCCAACTAATCATATCCAGCACCCAACATGATGCATATACAGAGCAGTAAGTAGAGCATCATCCTGATGCTCATCATCCAACGCTTACATCCACAACCTTGTGAAATATCCTCCCTCCAACATGCTTCGAATGGCTTCTGGAAATATGTCCATCACTTCTTCCTTGAAGTGTCATCAATTTGAAGAACACCAAGCCTCTCCCTGAAGTACTTGAACTTCACCTTGGCTAGTGGCTTCGTCAGCACATCTGCAATTTGCTCGTCCATCGCAATGTACAAGAGCTTCACAGCTCCTCTCTGCACCATATCCCTGATATAGTGATATTTGATCTCTATGTGTTTCGACCTGTCATGAAACACTGGGTTCTCGGACAACTTCACACAACTCTGGTTATCACAAAAGATACCAGTAACATCCAACGGGAGATCAAATAACTCAGACAGTAGCTTCTGTAGCCATACTGCCTCACAACTAGCTGAACAGGCTGCAACATACTCTGCCTCAACTGTACTCAGTGCTACGCAAGATTGCCTCCTGCTAAACCAAGAGATCACGCCTGATCCCATACTGAAGTAGCATCCAGATGTGCTCTTCCTATCTGCAGCACTGCCAGCCCAATCTGAATCAACATAACCCTGTAGGTTAAACTTTTGATTCGCTTCATACTTGAGCTCATAATCTACGGTACCCTTCAGGTACCTCAGAATATGATTTACAACAACCAGGTGAACACTCCTCGGATCTGTCAGGAACTGGCTCAATGTGTTCACCACAAAGGAAATATCTGGTCTCATGTTCATCAGGTACATCAAGGACCCAATCATCTGACAATACACAGTGACATCAACCAGATCAGATGAAGCATCACACAGAAGCTTCAGGTTCTATGCCATAAGTGTGGCCATGGCCTTACATTCCATCATCCCGAACCTCTTCAGGATCTCTACTGCATACTTCCCTTATCCAAGGAAGATTTCATTTGCACTCTGCCACACCTCCATATCTAGAAAGTGGTGCATCATACCCAAGTTATGCACATATATGACTCCTTGTCATGTGTCTCAGAACCAAGTGGCTGCAACACATACACTTCTTATTCAACTACACCATTCAAGAAAGTGTATCTTCCTCTTCATCACTGCAGCCAGAGCAAGTATTGATTTAATGGAAGTGTATCTGGCTACAGGAGCAAACGTCTCTATGCTACCACCTATAGCATGCTTGATCTTGTAGATCCTCTTGGAAGTCACTACAGACTCCCCTTCAGGTCTTGGGACTGCATCCCAAACATCTTCATGATCGACTGGTACTCCTCGATCATGGCATTCTTCCCAGATCCTGGGAACTTCAATATATTCAATATTTTCAATAGATAACTTTGTTGCTGAACAAATGTTGTAGTCCTTCTTTTGTAGGTGATGGTATACGATCTTTCCTACGCAACAAGTTAAATTGCATGATTAGAAAACATCTCATAGTTTTTAGAAAAAATTCTTACACATCAAGAAATATGTCATACAGTCATGCAATTATCTTAGCTAATGCTTCAATACAACATTTATCCATATTCCGTAACTTTCTAGATGTCTTGCAATCTCTACCAGAACATTGTTAAGAGTGTGCACAACTCCTAACATGTCAGCAAAGAGGTTTCATTCTAGATAAGTAGCAACGGAATGTTGTACAGTGCCATAGGCCACTTACCCATGTATATTAGTAGTATACTATTCATCAATGCAACTATTCTAATATGCATAATACACAACCTAATTCTAGGAACATAAGCATATACATCATTGAATAACATTATGTAAGAAATGACAATTCAAATACTTATCTTTGTTTGGTTGTTGGGTGGACTCCCTCTGAATTTTTACAACTCCATTCTGATGTGGATTGTGAGAAGTGGTCAACTCCCTCTGAATATCTGCATCCTTGCAGAAACTACTAAAGTGTGCTTCTTTGCTTTCTTGCAGGAACAACTGGAGTGTGCTCCCTCTTGATCTTTGCTTCCTGGATTACCTATCCTTGAACTTATATCCATCCTTAATCACTATGCATGCTTATTAGTATCATCATTGTGTTATCCTTTAGGACTCATACATAATCACACATTTTTTAGTATAATCTTAATACTATCAAAACACAATAATATTAAACATGTATAGTCATGATCATTCACAGATAATAAACATTAGTATTCAAGGTTTCAGGGAAGTCTTCTTTTACTCATGCATATTCTTATTTGATCATAGGACTCTTCTGATTAGTTAAATCATCAATGCATAAACCCGTGATTACTCAAACTTATAACTTCATTAATAATTATTATCAACAACACAACAATATAAGATCCTAACACAAGATAGGATTCTAGCTTGATATAGAAAAAAAAACATACCTAGATTAGCATGCTAGCTAGTTATGTCTAACATACCCGCATAATGTCTTCTGGTTCTCTTCAGTGACTTGTGCTAGTAACCTACATGTCTCATAGGTTAACAGTTGTAGGACCAAGTTATACATACCTCGAAAGTAGATCTTCTATGTGATCCATGACAATGGATGAATCTTTGTCTTCATGTCACCATGATTATATGTTCTTGAAGTAGAACATCATTTGTCTTTCTTGGTGTACCTTTTATGTTAGCGAACAACATAAACCTCATACAACATCACAATGCATTAGTACATTCATAAGTGTCAAAACCTTAATCAATGAATATATTCTATTAAGGTGATACGACAAGTCTAGTAATTAATCAAGATTGTACTGTAATGATATGAAGAAAAATATATGATAAACTTAACCATGAAACATACTTGTAAGCCATACCTGTCAAGATTGCTTGTAATCTTCTTATGGAAGGCCTTAGCCTCATCTCCCTCTGAGATAGGAACCTCTTCACTTATGCAGGTGACCAATCCATCTTCTTCTTGGATTAACCCAATCCACTTGATTTGCAAGAACTGGACCTGGAGCTGGATTAGGGTTTGTCAAAGAAACCCCAAAAATTCAAACTTTGAATTTCAAACTTTCGAAAGGATAGAAATATGCGCCTTGATGAGCTGATCAAGTCAGTATATTCAGAATTTGAAAACTGCAAAGTTTCACCCCTCGAAATTTCCTTTTAGATTTCCGAATTCACTTGGAGGACCCTGAATTAGGGTTTGAGTTTCCCGGAGATTCACCCAACCAAAAGATTCGATTCAAAGCTCCAAGCTTCAATTTTTCTGAGCAGCTTCCAGTTGTGGTCATAGATTTCCAAAATTCCAATTTTTGCAGAAGCCCTAATTTTCCATCTTTCCGATCAAAGTCCCGAACTGGGGTTTGATTAAGCTCGACCTTCTACCCAACCAAAAAATATGATCTTGGTATCTAAATTTTGATTTTGATGAGTAGCATCTAGCCGTGGTCTCCGATTACAAAAATTCCAACTTTCTCCGACGCCCTAAATTCCAGAAGCCATGAATGAAGGTGCTAAAAAATAATTATGTTTTGACAGAAATATGTACCTGATTGTTTCTGGTGTAAATCAAAACTTTTCGATCCACAGGGTCTGAAAACTTTTCTTGAGATATCCCGACCTGTTATCTTTCCATCACGACATGTTTGACCTCAATTGGATTCTTTGAGAGAGAGTTATGCCAAGTGTCGCAACATGACCTGTTTACGGGATAATACAGGAGATCGAACTTGTACGGCGCGCCATGTGTCACTGGTTTAACTTCGGCTTCTAAACATTTTTCTTGCGATATCCTGACCTGTTATCTTTCCATCCCAACATGTCTGACCTCAATTGGATTCTCTGAGAGAGATTTATGCCAAATGTCGCAATGTGACCTGTTTATGGGATAATACAAGAGAGCGAACTTGTACGGCATGCCACCTATCACTTGTTCAACTTCGGCCTCTCAAAAATATTCCTGAGATATTAAAATCTATGCACTACCTGTCACTTTTTACGAAATTTCATTTGGAGCTTCCTAGCCCACGTTATGACCTTTTTCCCAAGGTCACCTGATTTTGACTCAGATCTGGAAGAGGAAGAAACCCTATATTGTACAGATCATAAATCACAAAGTACAATGAATTAGAGGTTTTCCTTTGGAAACATAGTACATGGGGATCTTATCTTCGACCTGTAAAAGTTTCCAATCCAAAAGCTTTGCCAAAATGTATTTATAGCGAAAGTGATACGATGACTGGGTTTTGCTATATCAAGCCCTAGCATCGTAAGTGCAACAAGTGTCATACATGCCATATCATGACTTCTTTCAGGCTAGCTTTGATACCATGTTAAATTTCAAGAATTTACTTCAATCTGATCTAGGATCTTAATTGAGAGAATAACATGTACAGCGAATCTACAGCATATCAATCATGGACACAATAATGCAAGCACACAAGAGACACAGAGTTTACTTGGGGAAAACCATAAAGGTGAAAAACCCCAATAACTTCCTCAGAGATAGATAGAGCAATGATACAACCAGAATACAAGAGATAGTCTTCTCCTTGAAGCAGAGCCTCCTCCTCCACAAGTGCGCAACTCTCCCAAGTGTGAGTGAGAGAATAGAATGTATAAAATGAGAGAGACACATTCTCTATTTATACACTAACTTGACTTGACCTTTACTCAACTAGGTCGGCCTCAACTTAACCACTTAACATAATGCTGACTGGGCCGACTCCCACTAGGGTGGTCTAATAACCATTTGAACCACATGACTCATACAGGGCCGACCCCAACAAGGTGGTCTAATAACCCTTCAAGTATAAGTTACGACACTTACAATATAAATGACGACACTTCCGTATAGAGGAATAATAACATCTCTATAGGAATACAACCACTTCCATATAGAGGAATAATAACATCTCTATAGGAATACAATATACATATATGTGAAATACATTCCGAAGTTATATATACATCAACATGAAAAATGTAGGTCTTTCTGACTTGAAAACATAAGCATATTCATCAAATAACACTCAAATATGAAATGCCTCGTATTGTGGAAATTCACTAGCTGGGAGTGAACACTTTCAGCTAGGAATTCATCATATTTAAGACAAGGTATTTGACTGTACTCTACTCCTGGTATGCCAAAAATTAGTCTAAAGAGCAAACACAATTGCACTTATGTTACCCCTACATCACTATCTAACCCTAAGAACTGAGCAATTAGGGATAACACCAACTGTGTATTCTCATTGAAAAAAATCATATCTAATGGGTAAGGAGTATCTTGAATTTCAAGGTCAAGCTTAAGAGAACTGGTTAAAAAAGGTTGTTTAGTTTTTGGGGACGACTGATGGTACTTGGTGACAACGGATTCTTCGGTAAGAATTTCTTGTTCATGGGATTGCGACAAAGGTACTTCAAGGGAGATCCTAATGGCGGTAGACTCAACATGACAAAGAATTTTGGATTTTGGGGCATTCATGATTACTCTCTTAGTTTGCAAGTAGTTCATTACACACTAGGAAACAAACTCGGGAAACCCTATAATTTGGTTTGGACGGAAATATATGAAAGAAGATTGAAAAAATATGTGTATGTCTGTTCCTTCCTTATACAACCTATCTAGTCTGGCCTTTATCTCTGTAATTGACAATTTAACCACAAGGTCAAAAATATCTTTATCCCTGTCTTCTAGGGCATCGTCTATCCTAGTATGTTCGACAACTATGGTCTCTTCCATTCCTTCCATTATAAAAATAACTTAACTGACTGACAACATGGGTTTCGAAACCTACTTGACACTGACAAAGCTGCAAATAGGGCATGCTCTATCACTTTCCTCGTCCACACACATTTCAAAATTTCTAGAACTCCACGAGACAAATGTCAAATGTCAACTCTCACGTGGCGTCTTCCCCTTTTATAACCCTCGAAAGTGATTTCACACGACGTTCGGGTTGTTTTCCTTACCTCTCTTTCAATTTGTGAAATTCCCATGTATCGACACGTGGCTAGCGGTTTCATATTTCGCAACCACTCATCCTTTCAATTCACCGCGCATCTCCACAACTTGAAATGTCTCTGGGCCATCGATCTATCTATTCCTGTTCGATCAAAGGTGATAATTTTCTACTCTTTAACCTTTTTCACTTTTAACTCTGCCCATGGAATCTCGGCTATCTCCGTTGCTTTTTTCCCAGCCAAAAAATATTCCATCCGTCGATCTTCCTTGACGCGATCTGAACCGTTGGATCATCCATCATTTTACATTCATTTCTTATGAATATTCTGGAAAACCATCTCAACCATCGGATTCCTTTCACTTTGATCCTGACCGCCGATCTATCATTAACCTTTGACCTTTAGTTTTACAACCCACTGAAGTGGTTTCGCACAGTACCTAGACGGTTTCCTTTACCACCTTTTTTATTTGCAAAATCCTCAGGTGTTGACACGTGCATGGTGGTATTTTATTCCACAACCGCTTACCATTTCATTTCCTCATGCAACTTGTCACTGCGAAATGATTGTGGACCATTTATCTGTCCGATCCCATTCAATCAAAAACAAAATTTGTTCCCTTTTCTCTTTGTTTTATTTCTCCGGTGGGGTCTCATCCCGGTATCCTCCGTGCTCCTCCCTCGGTGAAACTTAGTTCCCGACGTTGATCTTTTTCCTCTACAATCTGATTCTTTGATCATTTTAGATGATAACCAAGGCATTTTGCTTGATATTTTAGCTCCTTCTTGACTCTAGCTAATGGTCACGTGGACAATCTCTTTAGGATTTGGCGCTTTTCTTACCAAACTTGGGAAATATCAGACCAAATTTTTCATTATCCATTTTTTAAAAATTTGAAAAATACTGTGCCAATAGAGGACATCCAAATGCTAGAGAAATTGAGCCAAGAATCCATTCTTCCATTATTGGTAAATTGAGGCAAGGTTCCATTGGAAATGATCTTCAATAGTAAGGCTTCATTGGTTGTAATTCTTTCCTCTATTTTCTTTAATACATCAATTGTTAAATTTTCTGAATTTACTTCAATATGATCTAGGATCTTAACTGATAGAACAACATGTACAGCATATCTACAGCATATCAATCATGGAGACAATAATGCAAGCACACAAGAGACACAAAGATTTACTTGGGGAAAACCATAAAGGTGAAAAACCCCAATAACTTCCTCAGAGATAGATAGAGCAATGATACAACCAACCAAGAGAGATAGCCATAACCTAGCAGCAGATCCTCCTCCTCCATAAGTGCGCCACTCCTCCTTGAGTGCATGTGTGAGAAGTGAGTGAGCAAATAGAGTGCCTCCCACACTCTATTTATACTTGACTTGACTTGCCTTTTTACCTAACTCATGTAGGCTCGAACTTTACCACATAACATAATGCTGAGTGGGCCGACCCCCAATAGGGTGGTCTAATAACCCTTTGACCCACATGGCCGACCCCCAATAGGGTGGTCTAATAACCCTTTGGCCCACATGACTTATACAGGGCCGACCCCAAATAAGGTGGTCTAATAACCCATCAAGTATAAGTTACGACACTTACAATATAAATGACGACACTTCCTTATAGAGGAATAATACCATCTCTATAGGAATACAATATACATATATGTGAAATACATTCCGAAGTTACATATACATCAACACTCCCTCTTAACTAGGAAGGTATTTCTCAGCACAGTTCTTCTAGCACAAGTCATCTTCTCTGGATCATCATCACTGGATAATCGTCATCGAGTCATCATCATCGTCACTGCTACTGCTATCTCAATCAATCTATGAATCTACTCGTCATAGGAAGTTCTACAGAGCTAGTCCTTTTTCATACTGGATGTAGGCCCACCACCTGCAGGTCTTCATCATCACTGGCCATACTGTGGAATCCTCAGGACTTTTACGTGCGTCACAAAACCTCGAAAGAGCATTTGCCAGATGTCCCAGGGCACAGATTACATGCCATAGGAAAAACCTCGAAAGACCATCTGCAAATCTCCCAGGGCACAAATTATATGTGACCTCACCACAAAACCTCGAAAGAGAATCCCAGGACTGATTACGAGCACACGGCTCAACCTATCGGATCTCCCAGGGCACAAATTACATGTGGTCACCACAAAACCTCGCAAGAGCATCCCAGGACTGATTACGAGCACACAGCTCAACCTATCGGATCTCCCAGGGCACAAATTACATGTGGTCATGGCAAAACCTCGCAAGAGCATCCCAGGACTGATTACGAGCACACAGCTCAACCTATCGGATCTCCCAGGGCACAAATTACATGCCATAGGACAAAACCTCGAAAGAGCATCTGCCAGATATCCCAGGGCACAAATTACATGCCATAGGAAAAACCTCGAAAGACTATCTGCAGATCTCCCAGGGCACAAATTATATGTCCTCCCAAGCAAAACCTCGAAAGAGCATTTGCCAGATGTCCCAGGGCACAAATTACATGCCATAGGCAAAACCTCGAAAGACCATCTGCAAATCTCCCAGGGCACAAATTACATGCTTATCTGCACAACCTGATCCACGGCCACAGAGTATCAACCTGATACTCACCATACATCATCCTGATGTACTCATGATCGTCCTGATCATCATCACTGCAACGTCCTGCTGCATGTCATCTGGAGCAACATCCTGAAGCTCATCATCCATGATCATCCTGATCATCATCACTGCAACATCCTGCTGCATGTCATCTGGAGCAACATCCTGAATCTCATAATCAATGATCATCCTGATCATCACTGCAACATCCTGCTGCATGTCATCTGGAGCAACATCCTGAAGCTCGTCATCTATGATCATCCTGATCATCAATGCATCCATCTGATGCATACCAAGTATCTACCTGATACATATCATACATGATCCATCTGATCATCAATGTATCCACCTGATACAAATACAAATACATGATACATATCACCATACATGATCCACCTGATCATACAATATATCCATCTGATACATATACAGATACATGGTCCAAGCATCCAACATGATGCATATACAAAATACATACACATGATCCAACTGATCATATCCAGCATCCAACATGATGCATACATACATAAATGATCCAACTGATCATATCCAGCATCCAACATGATGCGTACATACATAAATGATCCAACTGATCATATCCAGCATCCAACATGATGCGTACATACATAAATGATCCAACTGATCATATCCAGCATCCAACATGATGCGTACATACATAAATGATCCAACTGATCATATCCAAGCAGAAACCAGAACATCATCCTGATGCCCATTATCCAGTGCTTACATCCATAGCCATGTGAAGGATCCTCCTTCCAACATGCTTGGAATGGCTTCAGCAAATGTGTCCATCACTTCTGAAGAATGCCAAGCCTCTCTCTGAAGTACTCGAACTTCACTCTGGCTAGCGGTTTTGTCAGCACATCTGCAATCTGCTCGTCCGTCGCAACATACAGAAGCTTCACAGCTCCTCTCTGCACCATATCCCTGATATAGTGATATTTGATCTCTATGTGTTTCGACCTGTCATGAAACACTGGGTTCTCGGACAGCTTCACACAACTCTGGTTATCACAGAAGATACCAGTATCCTTCAACGGGAGATCAAATAACTCAGACAGTAGCTTCTGTAGCCATACTGCCTCACAACTAGCTGAACAGGTTGCAATATACTCTACCTCAGCTGTACTCAGTGCCACGCAGGACTGCTTCCTGCTAAACCAAGAGATCACACCTGATCCCATACTGAAGCAACACCCAGATGTGCTCTTCCTGTCTGCAGCACTGTCAGCCCAATCTGAATCAACATAACCCTGCAGGTTAAACTTTTGATTCTCCTCATACCTGAGCCCATAATCCACTGTACCCTTTAGGTACCTCAGAACATGCTTTACAGCAACCAGGTGAACACTCCTCGGATCCGTCAGGAACTGGCTCAA
The DNA here is from genome assembly GCA_027924585.1 of Larix kaempferi. Lineage (NCBI taxonomy): Eukaryota > Viridiplantae > Streptophyta > Pinopsida > Pinales > Pinaceae > Larix > Larix kaempferi. The sequence continues at coordinate 11,206,877 of BSBM01000841.1, forward strand.
TGTGTTCACAGCAAAGCAAATGTCTGGTCTCATGTTCGTCAGGTACATAAAGGACCCAATCATCTGACGATACATAGAGACATCAACCAGCTCAGATGAAGCATCACATAGAAGCTTCAGATTCGATGCCATAGGTGTGGCCATGGCCTTGCAATCCATCATCCCGAACCTCTTCAGGATCTTTACTGCATACTTCCCTTATCCAAGGAAGATTCCTTCTGCACTCTGCCACACCTCCATGCAAAAAACAAATAGTGCATCATCCCCAAGTTCTTCATCTCGAACTCAATAGTAAGCTTCCGCTGTGTGTCGGCAATCAATCTATCTTCACCATACCAAGTTCTGCACATATATGATTTCCTATCATGTGTCTCAGAACCAAGTGGCTGCTCCACATACACTTCTATATTTCTTAATGCTGCCATCTGCAACATGCTTGATCTGATAGTTCCATTTGGAAGTCATAACAAACTTCCCTTCACATCTTGGGACCGCATCCCAAACATCGTTCTTCATGATCGACGGATCATGGCATTCTTCCCGTATCCTGGGAACTTCAATATCTTCAATAGATAATTTGTTGCTGAACAAATGTTGTAGTTCTTCTTTTGTAGGAGATGGCATACGATCTTTCCTACACAACAAGTTAAATTGCATGATTAGAAAACATCTCATAGTTTTCAGAAGAAATTCTTACACATAAAGAAATATGCCATACAGTCATGCAATTATCTTAGCCAATGCTTCAATACAACATTTATCCATATCCCGTAACTTTCTAGATGCCTTCCAATCTCTACCAGAACATTGTTAAGAGTGTGCACAACTCCCAACATGTCAGCAAAGAGGTTTCATTCTAGATAAGTAGCAATGGAATGTTGTACAGTTCCATAGGCCACTTACCCATGTGTATTAGTAGTATACTGTTCATTAATGCAACTATTCTAATATGCACAAGACATATCCTAAGTCTAGGAACATGAGCATATACATCATTGAACAATTTTACTTAAACAAACAAATATGCAAGAAATGATAATTAAAATACTTATCTTTGTTTGTTCGTTGGGTGGACTCCCTCTGAGTCTTCGTTTCCTTGTAGGAGATGCTGGAGTCCTAATTTGAAGTAGCTTCTTCTACACCTTTATGTTGTGGAATGTAGAAACATGGTCAATTCCCTTTGAATATCTGCATCCTTGCAGAAACTACTGAAGTGTGCTCCTTTTCTTTATTGCAGGAACAACTGGAGTGTGCTCCTTTGCTTTCTGGCAGGAGCAACTGGAGTGTGCTCCCTCTTGATCTTTGCTTCCTGAATTACCTGTTCTTGAACTCATATTCATCCTTGGTCCCTATGCATGCTTATTAGTATCATGATTCATATAAAATCATACATTCATTAGTATACTATTAAAACACAATAATCTCAAGCATGTATACTCATGATCATTTCAATCAGAAATAATAAGCATTAGCATTCAAGGTTTATGTAGGATTCTTATGGTGAGTCAAATCATAAGAAGCATAACATGTCTAAACCTATAAATACTCAAACCTATGACTCTTCGCGTTAGTTGAATCATCAATTAAGATAAGAGATATAATGTGCATAAAACCTGTTATTATTCAAACCTATACCATCATGATTCTTCTGGTTAGTCATATCATCAATTATGGTAAGAAACATAATATGCATACAATCATGATTATTCAAACCTATGACTTCATGAATAATCATTATCAACAACAGTATAAGATCCTAACACAAGGTAGGATTCTATCTTGATATAGGAAAAACATACCTGGATTAGCATGCTAGCCATTTATGTCTAACATACTCACATGATGTCTTCTTGTTCTTCTTCAATGACTTGTGCTAGTAACCTGTATATCTCATAGGTTAACTATTACAAAACCAAGTTATACATACCTCGTAAATGGATCTTCTATGAGATCCATGACAATGGATGAATCTTTGTCCTCATGTTATCATGATCATATGTTCTTGGACCAGAACATGTTTTGTCTTTCTTGGTGTACCTTTCATGTTAGTAGACAACATAAACCTCATACAACACCATAATGCATTAGTACAATCATAAGTGTCAACACCCTAACCAATGAATATCTTCTATCATGCATTCATAATTTTGTTAAGGTTATATGACAAACCTAAAATCAAAATTGTACTAACCGTAATAACATGAAGACAAACATACCATAAACTTAATCATGGACAAATATCGAAACATACCTCGATGAGTCATACCTGTCGAGATCGCTTGTAATCTTCTTATGTAAGGCCTTATCCTCATCTCCCTCTGAGACAGGAACTTCTTCACTTATGCAGGTGACCAATCCATCTTCTTCTAGGATTAACCCAATCCACTTGATTTGCAAGAACTGGACTTGGAGCTGGATATGGGTTTGTCAGAGAAACCCCAAAAATTCAAACTTTGAATTTCAAACTTCCGAAAGGATAGAAATATGTGCCTTGATGAGCTGATCAAGTTGGTATATTCAGAAATTGAAAACTGCAAAGTTTCACTCCTCAATTTTGCTTTTGAAACTTCTGGATTCACTGGAAGTGACCCTGAACTGGGGTTTGATGAAGCCCACTCTTCTGCCCAATCAAAATGTTTGATCCAAAGCTAGAAGCTTCTATTTTTCTAAGGAGCTTCCAGCCGTGGTCACAGATTTCAAAAATTCCCATTTTTATAGAAGCCCTAATTTTCCACTTTTCTGATCAAAGTCCCAAACTAGGGTCTAATCAAGCCCGGCCTTCTGCCCAACCAAAAATTCTGATCTTGGTCTCTAAATTTCTATTTTGATGAGTAGCATCCAACCGTGGTCTCCGATTACAAAAATTCCAACTTTTTCCAAAGCCCTAAATTCCGGATGCCATGAATGAAGGTACCAAAAAATAATTCTGTTTTGACAGAAATATGTACCTGATTGTTCCTAGTGTAACTCCGAAATGTTTGATCCACATGGTCTTAAAATTTTTCCTGAGATAGCCTGACCTGTTATATTTCCATCTTGACAGGTCTGACCTCAATTGGATTCTCTGAGAGAGAGTTATGCCAAATGTCGCAAAGTGACCTGTTTTGGGATAAAACAGGAGAGCGAACTTGTACGGCGTGCCACGTGTCACTGTTTTAACTTCGGCCTCTGAAAACGTTTTCTGAGATAGCTCGGCCTGTTACCTTTCCATCCTGACAGGTCTGACCTCAATTGGACTCTCTGAGAGAGAGTTATGCCAAATGTCGCAACGTGACCTGTTTATGGGATAATACAGGAGAGCTAACTTGTACGGCGTGCCACGTGTCACTGGTTCAACTTAGGCCTCTGAAAAAGTTTTTTGAGATAGTACAGACTGTGTACTACCTGTTACTTTTTATGAAATTTCATTTGGAGCTTCCTAGCCCAAGATATGACCTTTTTCCCAAGGTCACCTGATTTTGACTCAGATCTGGAAGAGGCAGAAACCCTATATTGTACAGATCATAAATCACAAAGTACAACGAATTAGAGGTTGTCCTTTGGAAACAAGATACCTGGAGATCTTAGATTCGGCCTGTAACAATTTCAGATCCGAAAACTTCGCCAAAACATATTTATTGCGAAAGTGCTACGATGACTGGTTTTTGCTATATCAAGCCCTAGCATCGTAAGTGCAACAAGTGTCATACATGCCATATCATGCCTTCTTTCAGGCTAGCTCTGATACCATGTTAAATTTTCTGAATTTACTTCAATATGATCTAGGATCTTAACTGAGAGAACAACATGTACAGCATATCTACAGCATATCAATCATGGAGACAATAATGCAAGCACACAAGAGACACAAAGATTTACTTGGGGAAAACCATAAATGTGAAAAACCCCAATAACTTCCTCAGAGATAGATAGAGCAATGATACAACCAACCAAGAGAGATATCCATAACCTAGCAGCAGATCCTCCTCCTCCATAAGTGCGCCACTCCTCCTTGAGTGCATGTGTGAGAAGTGAGTGAGCAAATAGAGTGCCTCCCGCACTCTATTTATACTTGACTTGACTTGCCTTTTTACCTAACTCATGTAGGCTCGAACTTTACCACATAACATAATGCTGAGTGGGCCGACCCCCAATAGGGTGGTCTAATAACCCTTTGACCCAAATGACTTATACAGGGCCGACCCCAAATAAGGTGGTCTAATAACCCATCAAGTATAAGTTACGACACTTACAATATAAATGACGACACTTCCTTATAGAGGAATAATACCATCTCTATAGGAATACAATATACATATATGTGAAATACATTCCGAAGTTACATATACATCAACATCAATGTCTTCCTTTCCCATAAATGATGTGTAATTTCATTTATAGTGGCTCTCCTTGGTCAATTGCTTAGATGTATCATGTTATCTTGTAGTCTCTTGTCTTTTTCCTTTTAAATATTTTGCAGGTAATCTCTTCACCAACAACAAGGATTGCAAAAGCTTCAAGCAGCGAGGAAGACCTTCGCAAATAAGTATCGACTAGACTCTTTGTATTCAAGTAATTTGATAGATCTAGGGAAAGGTATTCATTCTTTTTTTGCTTTGTTCGAGATCCGAACCAATCGTACTAAGGAGATCGGTTGGTGTCTGGATCGACATATTTATCCGCAAACAAGGTTATGATAATCTCTAGTCCAAGATGCTCCATAATGATCTTTGTAATCAAGTTATATCAATCCCTGGAGTCCAGCATACAATTGTGTAGCAACTTATCATGAATTCTGAGAGTGACATAAAAAGGAGTTATATGTTCTTCTTTTTCATTCACAAGGGGGCCACATTGGATAGCAGGGGATTCATTAATCAAATTTATGGTTTATTGTTGATATGTTAGCTTGGAATTATGAAACAAGTTGTGAATTTGTTTCTGATACACATGATTTTTGGCTAGCTCAATCAAAGGGACATGCATTTTAAATTTACCCAATTCATGCTCTAAGTTGAAGAATACGACATTATTTTTAGAATATTTAGCATCTTGATCAGGTTTTTGAGCAAGGATTTATCAAAGTCTCTAGGAACCAGATGGATTTTGACCTCTTTGGATTTTTCCTTTAATAGGTTACTAACCTTGACAGAAGGAGAGGCATGTGGAGCTTTATCCATGTTTTTTTTATAGGAGAATTTTTGGATGGAATATTAGTAGGTTGATTGGAAATTTTGATGGAGGGGTTCTAGGATTAAGGTAATATTTCCTTTGGATTTCTACTTGTAGGGTATCTACAAAAACCTGGTACTGAGCAGAACACTGATCAAACCTTCATCACATTCTTGATAGCAATCAGCCTTGTTGAAAAGAAATGAATTTTCATAATCATCCCTTGTGATATGCATAGTATGGGAATCATCTTGCAACCAAATGAGATATTCTTTAGCTTATTCATATGCTTCCTACTTAGGTGGATCAAGAAGGTTATTATTGTTCTCTCTAATAGGGGGTCGGAGAGGCTACTCTTTAGTTCTCTTCTCTTTGTACACACCATCTAAGGATTTTAGGAACTCCTTAATTGAGTGGGATTTCTAGCTGGAGGAGACCTATTGGGGCCCTACTATTATTCAATTCCATTCTATTCACTTTATTACATAGGTTATTTATGATGTGATACATATCCTCAATATTGGTCTCATGAGAGTCTATAGTTCCTCTAGATGGTATTCTCTTTGTATTTCCATTTTTATTTTCGATCAGAATCATTAACGAGCTTGTTTTTCCCACTAGCCCTCATATTTCCTTCGACATCAATGGAGACATCTTGCATTACGAGGAGAGAGGAAGATATTATTTCCCTTAGCATGATAGAAAAGTCTGATGGGAAGGATCCTGCATAAATGGCCCTCGTAGCTTCTTCAGTAGGTATGATATCCTCAGGGATCCGATTATACAATTTATTGAATCTTGTAGTGAAATCAACTACTAAGTTTGAACTATTTTTATTAAGGGCAGAAAATGTAGTTAAGTAATACAGTCTATCCCATTTTACTCCCCACTTCTTCATGAAAACATTCTCTAAATCATCCATGGTCCTGATTGAATCAGTTGGTAGTTCCTTTAATCATTTACGAACATCTCCTTCAAGTGATTGGGAAAATACCCTCATATACACATTATCATTTTCAATAAAGATACAGTTAGTAAAATCTTGAAAACTATCCATATGATCCTCTGTGGAAGTGACTTTACTACCATCATACTTTCGTAGAAACTCGATATAATTATTAGGCATGTCATTGAGAGGTGTAGAAAATATTAAGGGTCCATGACAACTTGCAACCCAATGATGAATTCGGGGTGGAGGTGGTGGTGGAGGATTTCCTCCTCTTGAACCTCCTCCTCCTCCTTTAGATATTAGATGTTGAGAAAATAACTTCTTAGCTTCTAGGTTAATGATATTTTTAGGCTTACGATTAGAATGAGATGAGGATTCTTTTCTTTCGAAAGTAATGTTTTTAGGGACAGGAAGATGTAAAGGACTTCATGGAGTTCTGAAAATAAAATGACATCTAAGGGTTTTGAAGATGAATTCAGATTCAAAAAATTGAGGACCAAAAAGAGGAGGAGAGACACTTCATCAAGGATTACCTAGTGATGAATATTGGTACATTCCACGTCGATTCCTCCAAGAAACAATATCTTGCAGGGATAAAAATTCTTCATGATTTGGATTAGCTCAAGTGTTCCTGTTCCCATATGCCAGGTTTTCCTCGATGGATTTTCTATTTGAATATCCCAACCATCAATCCAATTCTTGTTCACCTCAATAAATCAGAGCGTATGATTGTCGTTGTCCCTAGGGAAGAAGAATATTAATTCCTTCAATCCCTAGAAACAATTCCAAAAATATGTTATCTTCTGAGGCGTTCCAATACTGATTTGGAACCGTGTTAGGGAATTAATAACTTGTATTTCTGTTAGAGTATTATGCTCAATGAGTAGAAAGATAATAATCAAGAATCTAGGTAACTTGCTTGCATTGCAAAATAACCTGATAGATATGCACAACTATATGGACAATGGTGTGCATTACTTTGATGCTATAGAAAATAACATATGTAAGAAATGGATGGATGATATGAGGAAAGGTACCTACGAAAGTAATTATTTATATCATAGAATAGAAAATGTAATAAGTAAATAGAATTCAACAATTTTAACATAAAGATAATTGCAGAGTGAATAGAACCATTTCAAGTAAAACAACTTTAATTTCAAGAAACATATTATGAAGCCTTCATAACATATTGACAAGAAATTAAACAATCGCCATAATATTTGAATCAAATATTGGATGAAAGTATGCCTCATGGGCTTGTATTATACTCTATGTTTCAATTACATGAAAATGGAAGAGATGAAAACACCAAAGAAGGTGTGATAGACTATAGACATCAAAATCTTTGAATCCCCATTGTTCTCATTACAAAATATAAGATATCTCTTGCACAAAAGCTTTATTGGACAGAATCTCTAAGAAGTTACACTTATCAGAGGATCTCGGAGAAACTGCAATAGCCAAATTAGTCTGTCGACGTTTCAAATCCATAGCAGGATCCTAAAGATGTATCCTGCTATGGATTCGAAACCTTGACAGACTAGTTTGGCTACTACGGTTTCTCCAAGACCCTCCGACAACAACCACCACATAAATCTTGATACAAAAGTTACACTTAGCCAAAAAAATAGTCACCCTTTAATAGAGGTCTTTTACTCTATTTTCAGCCTTGATATTTACAATTGGTTTCTGTGAAAATCCTCACAACAGATCTAAGAGATGATGTATACCTCACAAGAGTAATTATGATTAAGCAGGAAAATAGAAGAAGAGTGATCAATACAATATAATGAGCAACTGAATAATATGGTATAGTAGAACTCAAATAGAAGCAATAATACTTCACACACACTACATTATTAATCACAAATGGACATATAAATAACACAATGCATGAGGAATTCGAATGCCTAAAGTGGCAATTCGAATTAGCCTTCAGGGAGTGATCAAAGGATCACTGGAGTGTCATCAGAGCACAACTAGGTGTCCTCATGATCATCAGTGGAGTCATCAATGCACAAGTAACTGTCAACTATCAGTCAAACTGATTCTAACTGAATGTGGTAGGTGTAACTGAATGTAACTGGCACATGGAGACACTAACTAAATGAAGGAGGCTCAGTGGAAGATACAGTAGGATCTTACTAGAGTCAGAACAGGCAGTTTAGTCTCACTGGAGGTCCATCGGAGTGATAAGGTTAGTAAAGAGTCAGTTAATCCTTAAATCAAGGAATTAATTGAGGATAATTGGACTGGTAGGTGAAGAAGGCGCTTTTGTCATGCAGTGGAGAAAAGGAGGGCGCATTAGTCACTGGGAGGGCTGAAAATACAAGGAAAGTAGCTCTTGGGGATAGCTCATTGAGGGCTAGGTGTTGGTGCCGATGACTGGAGTGCATGCAAAATGCATGCAAACCCTAATATTTGCATGCATGACTGAAAATGCAAACAATGGAAATGCTACTAGGACTAGGATGGAGTATAGGAATATCCTAACACCCCTCCTTAATCCATCCTGGGCCCTGGTAACTAAGACCAAAGGTCACCCAATACAATGAATAATAATAGTCAATAAACCAAGGAAGTGGGAAAATTTCATGGGAAACATACCCCCTCCTCAAAAAACAAACTGTAAGGCACACACAAAAATAAATGCTCCAAACTCAAGCAAGTGTGATGCTTGGTCATATGTCTGGAGGTATCTTCTTCTTGGGAAGAAGTGGATCATGCTCAAAAAGCATGTGCTTGTACTTGCTCTTCAGATCGAATGTGATGAGAACAAATCCAACAATATTAGAATGATCGTTGAACCTGTGATTCGAATCAGCTGAGGTAGGATCAAATTTTTGAATGTGCATATAGTCCTTTGTCTTCTCCTTCAAACCACCATGGGTGAGATTATGCCAAAAAGAACTATTACATGTTTTCTTGAAATCAAAATCAGATTTAAGACTTAAAAAACAGTTTCTTGAGATCTCCTTTGAACCAGTAGGGGTGAGATCAAAACTATCATATGCATGAGAAATTTTCCAAAACAGTAATTGCTTAGAACCCAAATTAGATACAAGACTTTAATCATGGTTTCTTGAGATCTCCTTTGAACCATGAGAGGTGAGATCAAAACCAGTAGATGCATGAAAAATTATCCCAAGTGAATGGCCATGGCCATATTCTTCAATGACCTTCTAAAAGCATGAATTTAAGATCATATAGTAGTATAAAAGAGGAGATAGCTGGAGAGGAGCGAATGCATTACCTTTAGTAGCTGTTTTGACCTCTGAAATAATCATGTCTTCATGATGCAAACCAATAGACTCTGGTGCAAGAGAGGATTTAGGACCTTCTGCAATATCTAGAGTGTGAGCTGGCACAGAAAGAGAAGAAAGTTTGAGCATGAGTGGAGAATCTGCAAGTTCTTTGTCAACAACTTCAATATGATATGATACTGGTGCATGATCTAAGAGACCATTAAGGGGAGCGAATGGAACACTTTGCTTGCTTTCAAATGGATTTGGACCAATCCCTTCATTCTTTCTACCAAATTTTTCATCCAGGTGAGCCCATAGCTCTTTTGGAGTCCATAACTCTCTTGGAGTTTCAACACCATCACGGTATTCGAAAAGAAATATCTGATATTTAGGCAAAGAAATCATCATTGTTCCAAAGGCCATGTCACCTTTATTCAACCAATCAATATTCTCTTCAGAGGATTCGAACTCTCTTTCAAAATAACAATCAAAGAGATCATGGCACTTCAAATATGCTATCATTTTTGGTTTCCATTCATCATAGTTGAATGGAGAAAGAAGAGGGATTTATTCTAAATTCATGGAAGATGTAGAGGACCTGCAAAAACAATATAGAATAACTGCAACTGCTACTGCTGCAAAATGCAGAAACTGCTGCACTCAAAATCTTGGTAATAACCTGCAAAAAACTCTCAAGAATGGAGATAGCCAATACTCTCAACATGCTCTGATACCATGTGAAAATCCTCACAGCAGATCTAAGAGATGATGTGTACCTCACAAGAGTAATTATGATTAAGCAGGAAAATAGAAGAAGAGTGATCAATACAGTATAATGAGCAACAAAATAATATGGTACAGTAGAACTCAGGTAGAAGCAATAATACTTCACACACACTAGATTATTAATCACAAATGGACATATAAATAATACAATGCATGAGGAATTCGAATGCCTAAGGTGGAAATTCGAATTAGCCTTCATGGAGTGATCAAAGGAGCACTGGAGTGTCATTGGAGCACAACTAGGTGTCCTCATGATCATCAGTGGAGTCATCAATGCACAAGTAATTGTCAAGTGTTAGTCAAACTGAGTCTAACTGAGTGTGGTAGGTGTAGCTGAATGTAACTGGCACATGGAGACACTAAATAAGTGAAGGAGGCTCATTGGAGGATGCAGTAGGAGCTTATTGGAGTCAGAACAGGCAGTTTAGTCTCACTAGAGGTCCATCAGAGTGATAAGGTCAGTAAAGAGTCAGTTAATCCTTAAATCAAGGAAGTAACTGAAGATAACTGGATTGGTAGGTGAAGAAGGTTCCTTTGTCTTGTAGTGGAGCAAAGGAGGGCGCATTAGTCACTGGGAGGGATGAAACTGTAAGGAAAGAAGCTCTTGGGGCTAGCTCACTGAAGGCTAGGTGCTGGTGTTGATGACTAGAATGCATGCAAACCCTAATTTCATGCAAACCCTAATATTTGCATGCATGACTGAAAATGAAAACAATGGAAATGCTGCTAGGACTAGGATGGAGTATAGGAATATCCTAATAGTTACAACAAAATATTTGTTAAGAAATAGATTTTTGTTACATGACAGACTGGAAAAATGACTTTACAAAACAACTTGTTCAACTTCCTGAGGTTGACTGGTCGTTAAACTGTTCACTAGTTTCCTTGTTGAGGTGGATGTTGGGACTGATTAGGAAGTGGATGTGATGATGATCCTACAAAAATACTTCCTTTGCTTGTTTCCTAAGGGTGAGGAATCTTGTGATATTTTTCTAGTCTTTTTCCATAGGGTATCAAAGGATTTTCATTTCTCTTAAGGACACATCCAATTCAATATAATGTTCATAAGAATGAGTTGGAAGGGTCTTGAATATTGTTTGCAATCCTGCAAGTAGCTCAAAGTCTTCATGTAATGTTTCAAAGAAAAATTTTCCTTCTAGATCTCCTACAACATATACAAAATTGACTTCAAAATTATGAGAAGTGATAAAAAAAAATTGTAATGATCCTTAGGATACATGTCTCTACTACCATCCTAGGGAGGAGGAATTCCTTGCTTAATGAGGTTGGCAAGCATAGACTTGAAGGAGAAAACATCACGAGACAACTGAGTTTCCAAATCATGCACATTCTGAGCCAATATTTTGTTGTTTAGCACTTTGTTTGCTTCAATAATGACTTTGGTTTGGTCTCTTATAGTGAAGTCTTGAATATTCTCATGTGATTTTTCATTCAGAAGGTCAATTACAGCTTTCACATATTCTGTATTCTTATCAATATGAGTGAGTATGTTCCACGCATCATGAGAGGTTGTCATAGCCATCTCCCATTCCTCCTAGGAAATAGCAGAATGCTTCCATTGATTGGTGACGTGAATTGATATCCGATCTTGAATCAGATGCTTAGATTCTCTTAACAAAGGTTTCCCACTTGGTTTCCTGGCCAACTGCTCAATGTCCTTTTGCAGTGTCTCTTTGGATGGTTGTAGTTATGTAATGGTGACATATTTCTTGCTTTTTTATTCATTAAGGACTTGCACTTCCTCCCATTTCTATTTGATATCATCTTTCATATTATTTATCTGAGCGTCTTTAACGCTTAGCTTCTCCATGGTTTTGGGAAATTGATCAGTTGGGTCCACTAAAGTCATGGCCTGTAAATTTGTGGCTTTTGATAACAATGGGTCTTGATTTTGTCACCTCAATTACTCAACCTGATTTGTTAGTACCTCAATTTTATCCTTATGCGACTGGTTCTCTATGGTTAGCTTGTCTTGTTTGTCCTAGACTTCCAGTAGCTCTACCATTAGTAGATTCAATATTTTCTTCAAGGCTATTCTTTCCTTGTCTCTCTTTTAACAAGTCTTGAACAAGAGCTGAATCAAAAGGATCCTTTACTAGCTTATTTATTTGTTGCCCCATCTCACCAATATTCAACTATTTTTCCTTAGTAGTTTACCTTTGATTTTTTAGAAAACCTTCCATCCTATTGAATGAACCCTGCAATTTTTTAGTACTCATTGTATATTTCAACACATCCTTGTACAATCCTTCTCCAATTTGTCGATGTAGCTCTATTTTTTCATGTTGATGCCTGAAAAATCCTAGCATCGACAGTAGGGATCCTCCCCAATGAATAATCCCAATTAGATCACTCATTGTTTTGTATGGGGAATCTGTCCGGTTAATGGTCTGGCTACCGTAGATGTGTTTGTTTAATTATGTACCAGTTGCGGCCCAACCCACCGTTTATATTTAATGTTTGAGGGTATGAATATGAAAGTGGTTCTAATCTAACTAATTTATTTAACCTATAATTGACATGAAAAAACCACACAAGTGATGCGTAGGTTCTTACCTCCCGTCTTACCACTTCTAACTTGTCAATTAGCTAAGTCTATTCTAAACTAACTAGTCTGTCCTTGCAAGGAGAAAGTTTAAATAAGAGTAATAATATGAAAATGCTCATACAAATCCAACAGATAGCTATTAAGATAAAATATGCACACTCCCAGCAGAAAATTACCAAAGATACCTTTGATTTTAACACAATTTTTTGCTCTGTTGACACTGTTTGGGTACACACGGTACTCCCAAAAGACCGAACACCTAGAGCAACCACTTCACACAAACATATCACAGATCTATACATCGATGTTTTGACGTGGTTTAAACCCTCGAGAGGGAAACACTCCACGGCCCGGCCAAATAGCTTCTACGGAGCAGTTTATTATGCAAAAGAAAGAAAGTTACAAATGAGCTTCTCATAATCGATCAAATAGACAATGACCCTCCATGCTCTTTAAATAGAGATCATGGACCAATCAAGTGTTAAGCCATGGATCAAGGGTAGGTATTATCTAAGAGAAGTTGAGCCGTCAGATCACTCTATGTCTAGAACATATCGTGACCATCGGATTAAATATTTACAAATGCATATTAATGCATACTAAAGAAACACACATTACCTAACGTATATATTACACAAGTTGATCTTAACTAACTCCTAAGTGTCTAAATATCCTAACATCCCCCCTTAAGAACAACTTGGGATAGGATTGAAGGATTTACAAAAGTGACACTATTAGGAGAAGGAAGGAGGCATTAGAGCCTATCCCCCCTTAATGACAAATTCCTAAACTCCTAACATAGATCGAAGTTTAGAAAACTTCGCTTCTGTAAGAGACTTGGTGAAGATGTCTGCAACTTGATCATCTGTAGGGAAAAAGAGCACTTCAAGAACATGATCATGAACAAGATTTATGATGAAGTGCATATGTAGCTCAATGTGTTTGCTGCATTGATGTAGAACTGGATCTTTGGCGAGCTTGATGGCACTTTGATTGTCGCACCAAAGTGGAGTAGGTTGCTGCTGCTCGAATCCAAACTTTGAAAGGATCTGTCGAAGCCATAAAGCTTCCTGACTGGCATTAACTACGGCTCGATATTCTTCCTCTGCTGAAGAAAGAGAAAGAGCTTGTTGTTTCTTACAAGCCCAAGTGATAGGTCCAGATCCTAGACTGAAAACATAACCTGTAGTAGACTTTCGATCATCAAGATCTCTGGCCCAATCTGAATCAGTGAAACCAACCAACAAAGGTTTCCCCCCTGTACTGTAATGAATCCCAAACTGAATTGTACCTCAAATATATCGAAGTATTCTTTTAGCTGCTTTCCAGTGAATTTCATGAGGTGTTTTCATATAATGGGAAACACGACCAACAAAAAAGGAAAGGTCAGGATGGGAATGAGTCAAGTATAAGAGACTACCAACAAGTTGACGATACAAGGTGGCATCTACTTTAGGTGAAGTACAAATGGCAGAAATTTTGACTCCAGACTGGAAGGGAGAAGGGGCTGGTGTACAATCTTCCATGTGAAAGCGACAAAGAAGGTCACAAGCATACTTAGACTGAGAAACAAAGATTCCTTCTTTGGTTTGTAGGACTTGGAAGCCAAGAAAATAATGCAAATGTCCTAAGTATGACATTTTAAAATTTTGCTTAATACTGGATTTCACATGGGTTAAAAGCTTAGGATCACTACCAGTAAGAATAAGGTCATCAACATATAGGACAAGTATGATGAGATGGTTTCCTACTTTCTTGGTATAGACATTGGGGTTAGAATGGCATCTAGAAAAACCAGTGTCAAGTAGAAAGCTATCCATTTTGGCATACCAAGCTCTAGGAGCTTGCTTAAGGCCATATAAGGATTTCTTAAGGTGGCAAACCAGGCTAGAGTTATTATGAACATATCTAAGAGGTTGTTCCATGTAAATTTCCTCCTGTAGATCACCATGTAAGAAGGCATATTGGACATCCATTGGATGGACTTTCCAGTTATGTAAGGCTACAAGGGAAAGAACAAGGTGGGTGGAGTTCATTTTTTAATAGGAGCGAAGGTTTCATTGTAGTCAATCCCTTCAACTTGTGAAAAACCTTTGGCAACTAACCTTGTCTTAAGTCTTTCAACACTTCCATCTGATGCATACTTAGTTTTATAGACCCATTTAAATTTGACAAGTTTTCTTCCTTTTGGAAGAGGTACAAGATCCCAAGTATCGTTCGCCATTAAGGGACGATATTCTTCATCCATAGCTGCATCCCAATCTAGATTTCCTGAATCTTCTACAAAAGTTTTTAGATAATGATTCTCGAAAACCTGAGCCAAAATAGAAGAGGCTCGCTGAAACTAAGAACATGTTCGACGTTGATCTCTAGGATCACCGGCAAGATCACCAGTTGCTTCACATGTTGAACGGACCCATCGAGGAAGCACTTGTGTTGGTGCAACTAAAGGAACATGAGCAGGCGGAGGTGGATTTTCATCCTCACTGTCATCATCAGAAACTGGAGTTGGAAACCTATCAAGGAAGTTGGAAGAAGAAGAAGGCACAATCGCCGAATCAAGATTGTAGGCTAAAGATGGCACAATAGCCGAGTTAGGCTCACAGGCCAAGAGATTTTCATCAAATTTAACATCTTTTCTAATGATTATATCATGAGAATGTGGTTGAAGAAGTCTATAACCTTTTACATCTTCAGAATATCCAACAAATATGCACTTTTCACTTTTAGGCTACAATGCTTTTCGTTTTTCATCCGGAATGTGAGCCCATGCTTCACTACCAAACACACGGAAGTGACTTACATCAGGTTTAGTTTTACTCCATGCCTCTTCCGGTGTGATACCCTGTAAAGCTTTAGTGGGGGTGTGATTAACTATGTAATTTGCACAATTAATGGCTTTATCCCAAAATTAAAGACTTAGTCCCTTAGATTGGATCATACAATTAGCCATTTCTTTTAAAGTGCGGTTCTTTCGTTCAGCGACACCATTTTGTTGTGGTGTATATGGAATAGTGTGTTGTTGTTGGATTCCTTGTTCAGTGCAGAAAGTAGTGAAATTTTTGTTAACATATTCTCCTCCATTGTCGGATCTTAACTTAATGATTTGATGACCAAATTGTTTTTCAACAAGGGCCTTGTAGGAAAAGAACATGTTAAATACTTCACTCTTAAGTTTTAGGAAATAAACCCAAGTGAATCATCAATGAAAGTTAAGAAATATTTGAAACCAAAAAAGGAAGTAGATGGAAGAGGACCACATAAGTCACTATGCACAAGTTCCAAGGGAACCGAGGCATGCCAAGAGACACGTTTGTCAAAACTGTCCCGATGATGTTTTCCGAGTACACAACCAGAACAAACACCATCCCTACAAGATATCATCAGAAGACCTATCACCATATTGTCTTTACATAGTTGTTGCAATGAGTGATAATTTAAATGACCAAATCACTCATGCCAAAGTTTGCTCAAGTTATCACTATGAGCAACAAAAACTAAAGGAAAAGGTGATGACCCAAAGTTGTTAAATTTATACAACCTGGTAACATCATCAACCATTCCGGTAGCTAGGACACGTTGAGGATCTTTGAAATCCTTGATTACAACTTGGTGAGGTGTAAACGTCACAGTTTTACCTTCACCAGAATGAGTGATTTGAAAGACTGATAACAAATTGCAAGAAATTCTTGGAACACATAGTACATCACTAAAATGACCATTATCTACTGGAACTGTTCTAGATCCTACAACACTTAGAGATCTATCATCACCAATAAATATTTGTTTGGTGTTACATTCATGCATAGTAGAAAAGATGGCTTGATCCTTAGCCATATGATAAGATGCTCCAGAATCAATGAGCCATTCGTTTGAAGTAGAAGAATAAGATGCATTATAAGAATAACCAGAAGTACAAAGTGCATGTCCATGAGAGGTAGATTCTGAAGGTGAACCTAAGCTGATGTGGTGCTTCTTCATTGCTGCTTCCAAGGATGCCATATTCTTGAAACACTTAGATTCATCATGATTAAATTTCCCGTAATAGTTGCAATGATGCTCAGTCTTCTTTCCTTTTGGCTTGGATCCATTTTCATTTTTTAAAGAAGGAGCTGGCTGAGAGGGTTTGGGACCCTTGTTTGACTTATTATTGCAAAAATTTTGTTTCTTGGGAGGCTTGGAATTTTCTTTCTGTTGGAACAATAAGGATTTCCTAGATGTATCTACATTGTTAATTATTCCAAGATGGATGAGCTTATCAAGTTCTCTCTAATCAAGGAATCACAAAAGGATTCAAGGCTAGGCTCTTGATAGCTAGTTGCAGTCAAGGATTCTTTCATGGAGTAAAATGTAGATACAAAACCAGAATATGCAGGTCCAAGTTTTGAAAGAATATGATAAACGCATTGTTTTTCTTCCCTCTTAATCTTGCATTCTTCACATAAGAGTTTAAGAGTTTTGTACGTAGATAAATAATCTTGAATGCATGAAAAATCACTTGGATTTAAAGAAATCAACTCATTTTCGAGTTGATGACCTTGAATTTCATTGTGTTTACCAAACACATATTCCAACATGTCCCAAGTAGTATCAGGTTCATCAATTCTAGATATGTGGAATCGCAAATCAGTAGAGATTGACATCCCAATCAATCCACGATCTTCATCACATCTATTTTCCCATTTTATTTTCTTATCATCATCAGTGGGTTCTGTTTCTTTCCCTGAGGTAATTCTGAAAAGTCCCCTACTTCGTAGAACATCCTCCATACGAGATTTCCATGAGAAATAGTTGGAACTGGTAAGTAGAATATCACAAGGGGAGGCCATGTTGTAAAATTAATAGCTATAAAAACAAAAACCAATAGTTTGGATGCAAAGAGCTTGAAAAAATAGGCGGTTTAAAAAAAAAACAACACTGAAAACTGATTCCATCAGATGAAGTTATGCTTGAACAAAGAAAATGTTGAAGATGTCCCCAATGTATCGACCCTTCCTCATTAAAAGAAAAATAGTTCTCATACACAATGTATCCAGTCTCTAATTCACTAGTCCAAGTCCCTTTCTCTAGTACCCTTTCCCCATATTTATATTACAAGAGAATTTGTTTGAATGACTGATCACTTTGGCTCCCGCTATGTCCTTTGGGTTGCATGATTTGTCTCTTGTGCCAACCGTTTCCTCTGTGCATAGGGTTTCATCTCCCTCTGCATTATGAATGATCCTCTCAACACCCTCTACACCCTTTGGAGGGCGCGATTTTTCTTTTGGGCCAACTGTTTCTTATGTGTGTGGTCTTTTAGCTTACTTCGGCTTCCTCTGCATCTTTTGGATTGCTCGATCTGTACTTTGTGGCCATGCTTCTCCTGCATGCTGCATTCCAGATTCCACGCATCCTGAGGAAACATAAAAAAAAAAATAGTATAAGAATAACTCATTTCCCACATAATCATTCCAAATGAAGTAATAACAAGCATAACATGAATTGCATAGATATGAGTGTCAATATTGTTTACAAATCATAATATTGAAGCTTCCATGATCTTGTTTTTTAGCCTAAGAATGATAATTAACACAGAGGCGGAAGGCCGAAAAAGCCCTAAAAATGGCCAAAACAATCATCCTCCCATAGTCGGAAAAACCCTAAAAAAAATCATCCTCCTGCAATTGGAAAAGGCTTAAAAAATGGCCCAAAATTCATCCTTCCACAATCCGCGATCCTCTATCCGTAATGCGGGCCTGTGGGGGTGCAAAATTACGGGTGTCATTTTCCAACATTCAAAATGCAGTCGGTAATACGCAATCCACAATCAAAATTGCGGGAACACTAAGGTACGGGAACGTGGAAATGTGGAATGCGGAAATGAGGAATGCAATTCAGAAATCCGAAATTCAATCCACAATCCACAATCCTCAATTGAAAATGTGGGTACGCTGAGGTGCGAAGCTACGGCATGTGGAAAATCGGGATGCGGGATTGTGGGCATGCGGAATTGCGGGCATGCGAATTGTGGAAATGTGGGAGACCTTTCAACAAACCTAAAAAAACAATCCACAATCTGCAATCAAAACTATGGAAAAGCAGGATTTCGGCATTGCGTAAGTGTGGGATTGTGGCATTGCGGAAGTGCAGAAGGTCTGGATCGTGGACTTGTGGAAAATCCCCCTTTTTTGTTATTTAAAAAAAAAAACTAAGTGTCAGGGGTAATATGAAACAAAATCTGAGTAATATCAAAAGAGGGTCCCTACAATTTTAAAAAATTTTGGGGATCAAGTTGCAGCTGCAACATATCCTTGGGATGAAAGGTATCTAAACTCAGAGTTACCTAGGTAGTCTTATAATTGGAAGGTACCTTATTACCTCCAGGAACATTAGGATATAGAATAGCCATTTTAAGAGTACCTTACCTCAGATCCAAAGATGATAGCAACCTTATATGTTTCCCCGTGGAAAGATCCTTTTTTGGGAAGAGAGCCTTTTGTAAATCAATGTTGTAATCTTTGATTTGATCATAAACACCAAAGGGTCTAGGATTAACTGTAGAATTTTGAGTGGTGATTAATACTTCTTGTTGTGAAGAGGATCCTTCTCCTGTAGCTAGGCAGCTAATGGAATTTTCTCAAGTATAACTGGATCCAAAGAGGTGGGGGTTGGCATTTGATGTATAAAAAATTCATATTGTTGTTTAGACTTGGATTTCTTAGACTATGACCCCAAACTTCCAGACACTCCCATTTCAATGTTTGGAGTTATTTATGTCAATGGCCTCTTACCCAATGTATCTGTCTCATGAGAAGTTGGGATCACATGGAATATTGTCCAAGAGTCTGGAAATAAAATGTTCTTTACCTCGTCCTCATTCCAAACTTTCTAAGTTGTAAATTCTTTCAAGTTTATGATGTATCTCATGCTTATACTCTACTAACCTTACTGATATTCTCTTTTCATATATTATCCCATTAGGATCATATTTCCAGGTGAAACTTGTAGGAAGGTTTAGGCTAGCTAAATTTTCATCAATCATGGACTGGGATGCTCTAAATATGACAATGAATGGGCCTTCCTCATGTGCAAATCTGAAATTTCTAGTTCTATTATGTTTTACAAAATGCAAGGCATCACAATTGAACCTATGATGAATATACTCCACTGCAAACATTCTAGGAGTTAAGAAGGAAGGTAGCTGATAAGGTACCAACTCAGACCCATAAATACAAATTTCCATATGATTTTCCTAAGAAAACCAGTCACATACTAGGGCTTCACGATTCAGTTGCAGTAGGTTTTTACATTCTATGAAGACCCTAGGGGCAGATAATCAAACGACAAGGTATAAACCTTTGACATAACAATATTGGAAAACTCTAGGAATCCCTCATTAGATGGTTGGGCTATAGAATTTTAAAGATCTGTGTGATTGAATAAATATTTATTATGGTACGCAATCAAGTACAAAAGATAGGTCTGATACCTAAGGAATTTCATGGAAGCAAAGTTCTTCAATTTATCATGCATAATTTATATTATGAAGGAGACAAAATCAAACTTAATAGAGGAATTTTGACATGACATATTGATCTTAAACATAAGACCCAAGACTGTTTCATTAACTATAAGATCGTAATTGTACCCTAGGACCTAGCATGCCTTGGAAATAACTTCCTAGTATTGCTCTAAGAACAATTCTAGCTTGTAAGGTGATGGCATAGACGACAGCTCAACCCCGAGCAGTAGAAGTGATATGAGAAATACATCCCTTCTTTCAGAATATCATTCTTTGAGCTTGACATTCAGATATTCTTCATCAAAATTCAAGCGATTTAGATCTCTTTTGATATCAATCATTTATTTAAGAAAGTATTTATTAATCAGATAGATCATTGAGATGAGTTTAAATATAGTTGCACGTTTCTCTAGAGTATATAATTCTACACACCACTTTACAAGATCAATAAACCATCATGATCTAGGTAGTATAACCCTATCTAGACTGGAGGTTCATAGATTCAGAAAGGCATTTCCATATTTACCATGATCTTCGAATTCTCTTGATACTTAGTGAAAATTGGCTATGGATAAAACTGGGTCATAGATGTCAAAATGACTATCAATAGATTGTCTTCTTAGCTAGAGGGTTACTGGTAGACAAAGACGTGAAATCCATGGTAATAA
This sequence comes from Larix kaempferi, assembly GCA_027924585.1. Lineage (NCBI taxonomy): Eukaryota > Viridiplantae > Streptophyta > Pinopsida > Pinales > Pinaceae > Larix > Larix kaempferi. The sequence continues at coordinate 11,227,752 of BSBM01000841.1, forward strand.
TTTCAATATTTTGCAATGGTTAGAAGCTTCTGTATGGATAGATAAATGCATAGGAAATGGATGATATGGAAGGGCTCTAGATAGGGCTTGCAGAATGATTCCTGAAATATTTTGAAAACAATCTTTTATAGCAACATAATTCGAGTTTTGGTGCATTTAATATGGGGGACACATGTCACCTGCTGATTGGTCATCCCAATAGAAGCCTATGGTCATTTTTTGCAGAAGAAATTATAGGAAAAATCACGATGGTTAGAACCGTTAGGCCAATACATGGTGGGTCCACTTCTGTGAGTTTCAGAGTGCGAAAGCGGTTTCAGTGTCAGGAGAAGGCAGTATCTCAAGGCTTCGTTTGAGGCCCTGAAGATTTTTCATATGGACATGTGTCTTAGCAGTTTTGGATTCAATATATAGAGTTTGGATTAAACTTTGTGCAGCTTAGAAGGCCTGAAGCCTCCTCAAACATTGGTCGTGGCCCGCAATTTCTTGGATCCATGCTAGTGGAACTACTTTAAAGTAAAGGGACGTGACCCCTTGTTCCATTAGCCTTACACTTTTCATATTGTAGCACATTGGAGCGAGCTTGAAAAATTGGTCTTAGGGTTGGGAGAAGGTGGTATATCTAGACTTCTTTTGGGGCCTTGAAGCACTCCCGCACTGACATGTGGATAAGAAATTTTGGGTTCGGGATCCTAAATTTGGATTAATTCCTGTACAGTTTAAAAGGATTGAAACCTATAGATCTTCATTTAATCAAATATACGATGTATGTATATATAATATTAGGTAGTTTCTTGAAACAATGTGATCTTGTTGCAAACTTTTGGATGTAATGTCAGGATATCAATCTCATTTCTATGGTGACAATCTGATACGATGATCATGATGATATGCCCATCTAATTAATTAACATTTGAATTTGACTATTGCTTGTATCTTCATCATAATGGTTCATAAACATCGGATTTGGATTGAAAATTCACTAGCTCACTTGATTTTCCTCTAATGCATATCTTAGTACCAAAAACTACTTTGAGGGAAATTCATCAGTGTTGTGCAAGGGATTTTGTGGAACTCACACCACTTGCAAGGAATACAATGATACAACAACTCAAATTCTATTAATTGAATACAACATGACATACTATCAAATAAAATCAGCTAGCATGGTGGTAGCTTTATCTATGATAAGAGATGTGGTGGCTATGCTCATTTGTCACAAGTTAATTTCAAAAAGAGGCCAAAGAGCCTTTTTATCATAAGCATTAGGGTGAGAACCTAGAATCAAAAAACCTAATCCTAGGAAATGATTTGTAAAAAGGTTTGTGGACCTGATGTGGTTAGTTGAGGTGTCAACTTATAGGGGGCATAACGTTTGCATATGATCTCTGTTGAGGGCGTTCGGTAGCTCATTGGAAAGGTCTAGCCGATAAGTACACATTTCGACCATCCAGTCCTACCTTTGGAAATGAATGGACTGTGGAATCACCAAAAAATTTCATTTAGGACCTCAAAATGGCCCCATAAGTTTGGACATAAAAATCCATAAAAATTGCCAAATTGGAAAAACTGTCCTGAGCTCGTGGAATGGGTGGGTAGCAACCGATATCCATCTGGAGAATTCCTCTAAACCAAAAATATTCCAAACTGGAAAAACTATTTTGATCCAATGGAATAGTTGGTGGCCACTGATATACAAATGGATTAGATATTTTGAGGGAAGAACATAAAAGGATAGCATAGGCAAAAAAGGATGATAGTAGAGCATGGAGAGCCCAGAGTCACTAGAAAAATCTAGATTGCTACCTAGATATGGTCCAATTACTAAGAAATTTGTGATTACTACATTATAACCTATGAATCAAAATAAATAGAAATAAATGCAACCTTGATATTATAGGGCAATGCAAGTCACCCTAAATATTGTTGAAGTTCCTCCAAAGGATGATATATCCATGGCACATGGGTCAAGTAGCATAGTTTAAAATTAATGTATTCATACTGCATTGTCCATCGATGAGAAAAGGAAGAAGTTTGAATTTGTTAATGTTAAGAATCAACTTTTGAATGCCCGAGTGAAAACCCTAGAGATTAAAAATAATAGATTGTAAAATACAATAATGATTATGGGTAAGTGAACACGAGATTTAGCAAGGGTTATTGCCCTGGTTAAAGAAAAAGATGACAAAATAATTCCATGGAAAATTCCATGATTGCTCAATCTCTCCCATTTACCCAAAAAATGGAAGTAGATCAATGAAAGCTCATTGAGGATGTTTTTTTCAGGAAAGAAAATTACTCCTTTTCAGCTCAAAATGTTGTAAATGATGAAAGAATAAAGGAGCTAGAGGTAGAGATGGAATCTACAGTAGATATCAACTTTCAATTGGAAAAATAAAATGCTAAAATTAATTCTTTGAGGCATCATCTCACTGAAATGGAAAAGGATCCGAACCTAGCATCCTTTAGCATCCAACAAGTGACTTCCTCATGGTTAGTGCCAATTTTGGAACAACGGATTTAGCAACTAAATAAAGACATAACACACTGGAGGACCAAGTAAATTGACAACTTTATGAAGGATGTAACTATTGAGGAACTAACCGATAAGAGGAAAGACGAACTCAAGACACGAGGAGAAAAACTTAGTTCTTCAGAGAAAAGAGTGCATGAGAAAATGAAATAGGTTGTTGTGCTTGAGGAGGAAGTAAATACATGGAAGAATGACCATGAGGAGGCACTTACAAAGGTCAAGATGGTAAAAACAATAATTGAGGCTGAAAGGGCCATTTGGATGAAGGTAACCAACAATTTTCCTTCAATGAGAGATCATCTTCACTTTTACTTAGAATTCAATATTCTTTATAAATAAGTGGAAATATATCAAATAAATAATTAGGAAAATATTCAGAACGTTTACAAGATTGCTAAAGTAACAAGAGGAGTGATAAAATCCCTATCTCCTGGATAGCTAAAACTACCACAGATCATGAATAGAACATATTTCTACATGGAAATATAAAACAACATTAATAAATTCAATAGCTTGGAGATCATTAAAATTGAAGTGGTAGAGTCAAAATGACTACTTTTCCATTCTTTATAATTATTGATGTCATGATAAAAAATGGTCTCCCATGCCCATGGGATGACTATCTCACTTTTCTCCCTGTTGAGGTATACAATAAATCATTACAGGAATCCATGCTTGAGTGTACTCATGTACCAGATCAGTTAACTTTCCCCACAACTGCTGAAATTATAAGTCAATTAAATCCTTCCATTGACACTACAACATTGTTAAGAAGTTTGATTCAAACTCTAGGTGAGGTGAATTATTCACCATACTCTGAATTAGACAAAGCATTGAAAATTCTGAGGGGAGGGGAGGCCATAAACTAGCATGGAATGGGTGACATGAGGACATTACAAGAGTTTGTAGAGAACATGGAGCAAAGGAAGGTTTCACAACATCATGCCTCATAGCCAGCAAGGCCAACTACCTCTAGGAGGTATAAGAAATAATTGGCCAATGGAAAAAGAGGTAATACATCAAGTTTTGTTAATAGAAGAGGTGATAGAAGTAGGATTAAAATTATTCTTGGAACTTGGGGCATTCCCTGGACTTAATCATGCCTAATTTTATGTATGACAACTCATTAATGCCCCATCATCGCATTAGACAGAATAACACATCAAGAATCTTTCACACATTTCAAAATAAGAGAATAATCACATGATGGAAACACAAGGGATATAAGAGGAAAAATTGAAGAGGAAATATAGTAGGTTCATAAAGTCATATCTGATAGGATTCTAATTTGTTTGAGATAGATTCATATAGGGATCCAAAACATTAGTTATCCTTTTCGTCTTTCGCTCTTTATTCATTGTAATGAAATCTAAGAGATTCTTCTTTAGAGAAAGGAAGTAGCCTCAGGGACAAGATCAACCCTTGATGTATTTATCGTTGTATTGAAGAGATAACGAGATTTATACTGAATTGAAGCCAGGACTGACTCAAATTACCATTTGACTTTGAGGAAGTAATGTCTCACATGTGTTGTTGATGTTCTCTCTATGGTAAATTTAGTTCCTTTATTTTGTTGATTGAATATGTAGATATATATGTACCTTGCCCACATGATTTTCTATGTGTCATGACTACATTCAATGGAAAGATTTACAATGCTTTGTTGGTTAATATGTTTATGATACTACATATTATTTAATATAAATTAGCTATGATTAAGGAACCCCTGTAGTACTCTTCATTTTAAATTGTGTTTCTACAAGAAAATGTTGCCCCTCCACTCCTCAATAACACTTGAAAGTTACATATCAACAACCAAGACTGACTTCATGTGCCATAGGTTACAACTGCAAATCCATTCAATGAAAGCATATATGAATTTGTAGGCACCCTAGTGTGATAGACTAGGAAAACCTTCCTCCTAAATTAGGGTACCCTCCCTTGAATCGAGGACTAGATCAATGGTCTAAAATAGTGCAAGAAGGTGCATCTTGCACAACCATCCCTGGCCTTCTAGCCCCTCTTAAGTAACACATGTTTCCTACCATGAGACTTACTCATGTCCCAAGAAGAAAAGGAATCCTTGCAACTTGAGGGGTACAACCTGAGGAATAACATGCTAGACTGAATGATTGAAGCCAATTTGAAGAAGTATATTTAACAAATATGTACAATGTCAATGCAGTGACAAGACACCAGTAACAGTTACCAGCAGAAGTGCACAATGGTACACATGTCAATGCATATGCAAATATTCAAAATGTGCAAACAATCGATACGTCAAAGCAAGTTGTGTGTCAAAGTGTTCATGTCGAAGTACACAAAAAATAGATAAGTCAAAGATAACAAGCAAGTAGTACGTTGGTCGAAGTGTGTAGCACGATTGACAAATAGATGAAGTATTGAAGAAGGATGGGGTACAATCCCTTCATTGTCGTGTGAAGGCTTATTCTTCGGATAGTTGTGGTGGTCAATTTATTAAATTAAGGTAATGAAGAAAACATGTTGGCCCTCATGTGGACATAAAAAAATCTATAAGTAGACAAGGACTAATTGACTTTGTGATAGATGTGTGTAAGAGGAGTGTGTGTGCGTGGATAGTTTGAAGTTTAATTTTCAGGGTTTTTGAAATGGAATCAATGGCTAGTTGAATCGGAGAAGAAGAAAAAATTGAAGTAAGCACATAAACAAGTCACACATCGTATTTGGAATACTGCAGAAGAGATTGAGTCGCACGTCACAGCTGGAAAAGTCATAGTACGAAAGAAGTAAGAGATCAAAGTAGATATTGAGGAAACATAGAATTATGTCGCACATCATAGTTGGATAAGTCAAAGTACTTAACAGTCTAGAAGAAGTGTCAGACCGCAACAGAATTTGAAGCCAGTACACAATCAATTCACACGTTGTAATTGGATAAGTTTTTAAGGTACACACAGAAGTAAAGTTTGGTTAAGTACAAAACCTATTTTAAAGGAAAGTTTGTAAGCAAGTGCGAAGATATGCAAGAGGCAATGAAGTAATATGATTCTAGATTCAAAGTATTTTATTGTTCTAGAGTATGATTGATAATGAAGATATCAAGATAGTTGACAGCTACAGTATACATTGAGCATCATCCGATGAGTTAATGAAGAAGTAAACAACATGGTTGAAGCGCGTAGTAAGAAGATGTAGTTGCATGATTATTTTAAAACATATATGACGGATTGCTAAAGATGAATTATGCATCAATATAAATGGTGTCACTCAGTGGAGGTTCATATCTTCACTAGACAAGCTGAGTCTTGTTTTTAAGATAGGTCTTGCACTGAGGATTGGATTCCTCATGACAGGTTGGATCCTATCAATAAGATGGGTCCTGCATGAGGTTTGAATCCCTCACCTCTCAGTTGGTGCTGAGAACACCAGAGATTGGTGTCTTCTGAAACCGATGTACTAATGATCTAATAAATATTCAAAATTACTCTTGGTGTCTTTTACTTGTGATGATCACTGTTTAATTATAAAAACATTTATTATACATGGTAACTGTGACATGATAAATAATGGAATGATTGAATTAAATATGTGAGGCATTGATTCACCCCCTGTCTAAGTGCACTTGATTAGTTCAACATAACAAGGCAGAGTGGCGTCGTTGTTGGGGAATGATTATTTTCTATCAAAGAATTAAAACTAACATTCTCTTTCTTAGTCAAATAAGGAAGAGACCATAGAGCATGGGAATCATTATTTCATGTATCATGATAACAAGTATTTCCAACATCTATTGAAAGCATGTTGTAGAAGATATATTTTGATGATCCTTGGTAGATTAAGACTAGAAGTCTTTACTCTATACCTCCCTTTGAAGTATCGACCTAGAAGTAAACCCTTGTTCATGAGTCAACTCATAGTCAGTCTACATTGACTAACTATGTCAACATGCATGCACAATATCCTAAGACCAACCAACCTGGTTCATCGACAACTTGCTTACCTAGGTTGGCTAGGAATACTATTGAAGATGTTGGACTTGAAGTTGGTGATGCCAATCTTGGTCATAATACCCATAGTCAGAAAAAACATGGTCTTGTTTCCTTAATGGATCATGTTCTTGAAACTTGTGATTCTGACACCTATGTTGATTCTAGGGGACTACCTAAATGGGAGAATGTTATATCTACTAAAATTGATTCCTTAATGAAAAATGGCACTTGATATTTAGTTCCCTAACCACATGGAAAGAATGTTGTGAAGTGTCTATGGATATACAAGAACAATTTTACCTAAAAGGTGATGTTGAAAATCACAAAGCTCGCCTCAAGTAGCAAAGGGATTCTCTCAAGAAGAAGGTATTGACTACAATGAAACCTTTTCCCCCGTTGCAAAGATGAACTTTGTTTGACTAATTTTCTCGCTTGTTGCTTGCTTTGGATGGGAACTTCATCAAATGGATGTGAAAAATGCATTTATTTATGGATATTTGTCTGGAGAATCATATATGGAGGAACCTCTTGTTTTTTTTAAGGATTCCAGTCTTGTTTGTCAACTGAAGAAATCCTTGTATGGTTTGAAGCAAGACCCATGTGCTTGGCATGAGAATACTGATATTTTTTATATCAATACTGGATTCAAACATTGTGAATCTTGTCACATTATTTATGTATTACATGCTCATGGTGATACTTTTATTAGTGCATTGTATGTTGATGATATAGTCATAACTGGAAACAATGTTGACTTAATTTTGATTTTGAAGAAAAAACTTGCAAATACCTTTGAAGTGATTGACCTTGGTCTGTTTTTGTTTTTGGGCATTCAGGTGCTACAAATAAATGATGGTATCTTTCTTTCTCAACTAAAATATGCTTTGTATCTTTTGAAATGATTCAAAATGGATGAATGTAAGTCTTGTGCTAAGCCCTTTCAGTCGAGTGTCAAATTGTCTAAGGATTGTGACTATCCTTGATTCAACACCACTCTTTATCAACAATTGGTCAGTAGTCTCATTTACTTAAATAAAAATCATCCTAACATCTATTTTTTCATTAGTGTGGTTTCTTAGTTCATGTAGGATCTCATATAAATCCACTAGAAATATGCAAAGCAAATTGTTCGATGCATTAATGGTCCTTATCAATTTGGCATCAAATATTGTCACAGTTCAAACCCACTGGTCGATTTTAGTGATTATGACTGGACCGATGGCATTGATGATAGGAAGTCCACTTTTGGCTATGTTTTTCGACTTAGTTATGGACCCTTGGCCTAGTCTTGTAAGAAACATGAGGTAGTCTCTCTTTCGACTACATAAGTTGAGTACTGTGGCATTGTCAATGCAGGAACAGATGCAGTTTGGATCTGATGGCCTTTGGAGGAGATTGATTTTCCTATTTAATCCTCGACTGTTATCTATTATGAAAATCAAAGTGAAATTCAATTTTCCAATAATCCTATTGCACATAACAAAATGAAACATGTTGAGCTTCATGTCCCTTACTTAATTAGTTGATATAGGACAATGTTGTCAGTCTTATTTTGTTCAAGATAGATTATCAAGTTGTTGGTATATTTACAAAGCCTTTACTAGAATCTAAGTTTGTTAAACTTCGGGATATGCTTTGGATTTAAGAAGAGTTAATTATGGGGAGGGGTTTAGAGAACATAACTCCACCTCCTAAATCTCCATAGTGTTGTGATAATGGGGGGGTGTTGGAAGCAAAGGTTATGTAGGTTCATCACACCACCGAATATTCTGAAGACAGTCAATCAAAATTCAACAATCAACTAGCAGAGTAGTCAAATGTATGCTCAAATAAGCAATCGATTGATCGATCAAATTTATGTCCAATGAGGCAGTCGACTGGATGGTTGGCTAGACTAGAACAACTGACTAATCAATAGAACTGTGTGGTATTTTAGAAAATGGTTAGGACCACTGACCCTTATTTGTTGACCATATATCCCTCAACTAAAGGAATTTTGATAGATATAGTGTATAAAATAATGACCCTATGAGATGTGTTGACATAACGATGAATACTTGTTCTTTAAGAGATAATGAATTGTGATGCTATGATCATAATACACTATGCTTAAGTGTTGTAAATGGTGTTTGTTGACACCACCTCTGTTCTTGGAATTTCTATTATCCTTTATGTATTCTTTTGTAATATGTCTAGTTGTTCAAAGGGTATTTTCCCAACATATTTGAGATAGCCCAATGATGGTTGACTTGAGAATTAGGCCTGAAAAGGGCCTTGAAGGAGCTCTCATTTTTTAAATAACCTAATATTGTTGAAATAATTATTTGAGATGTTTAGTTGTAACTACACATTCCACCCACTCATTTTTATGTATATATTTCTCTAATTGATACATTTGTGCATCCAATTGGAAACCTTATTAACATCATACTACAACATGGCATGAGTGTCTAAAATATTGGCATAGAAATTTCATGACCTCATAGTTTCAAGTGGAAAAACAAACTAATTTGTCCTTACAATAGACATGGCATTAGTCTATCAAGATATCGACATAGCCAAGGAATGCATCCATGTGATGGCCCAATGGAAGTTGATCTAACTCATTATCCCAACCAGTACGCCAACACAAATTTTTTCTACCTAGGGGCTACTGTGGTCATCAGGAGAGAATAAACACTACAGAATTTGAACCCAAAATCTAACGAGAAAATCCGACGAAAAGGACTGTGTTGTTGGATTTCACCTTCAAAATTACGAAATTTGATGATTTTATTTTAAATTGAAAGAAGGGTCTGTCGGATATCCGACAGCCCTCGGATATCCAGCGAATAGTGACCAGTGTCGTCGGATATCCGACCTAATATTAAGCCCATGGATGTCAGATATCCAAAATACTATTAAGCCTTGGATATCGGATATCCAACGTCATATGATACCCGAGAATTTTGGATATTCGACAATATATCATCATCATAAATGAACATTTGAATCAAGATTTTTTCCAGAAAATGACATATTTTCTTATTTTAAAAAAAAATATTCTTATCATAAATTTTTTGAGAATTACAATATCTAATTCTAAAAATTATATATAAAGCTTTAAGACTAAGACTCCGTGTTAATGAAATCTTGGGAGTTTTAATTCATCCTCTAAGTTTCCATTCTTGAACATTTCCCATTTAAATAGTTTATTGTATAAAAGTAAACAAAACTTAGAAGATTAAATTATAATTTAGATGTTTTTAACTTTAACAAATTAATTAAAGAATTAAATTATATATTAAATAATTAAATTATAATTTAGATATCTTTAACTTTAACATATTAATCAAAGAAAATTTGTATTGTATAATGCAATTCCTTAATTCCTTAATAAATTTATTAGACCATCTTTTTGTAATAATACAAAATCAATCATTCTTATTATGTTACACATTTTAAAATGAAAAAATTTAGCTTTTCCTAAAAAAAATAATATTTTTTGCTTAATAATACAAAAGAAACATTCTTATTGTGTTACAAATTTTAATAATGTGTGTGTGTCTATATAGGATTGCTTAGAGTTGGGTGAGATTCAATGAGAAGACTTGTGAAATGTGGGCACAAGAGATATAAGAACTAGAGATATGTGAACCAATTTCCCTCTCCTCACCTCCTCACATTGACCATTTGTTTAAGAATGGAATCAATTTCTACAAATTGAAGGATTAACGCTGCCAAAAATGACTCAGTTACACCCCGATGATAATAATTTCACTTTACTAGCGATGATACTAGTTATGTGACCATTATTTTCTTCTACAAATGGCCATATGATTGTAGGATGCACCACGATGGTTGTATGATCCTTGTTGAGCTTACCTCTCAGCCATTTTTTCCATACAATGCTTTTCAGGATTCTATCTTAGCCTAAGAAGACAATATAGTTTGCTAATTGAGCCAATTTATTCCATGGTGATATGAATTTAGTGCCTCAATGAATTTGTCATCAGTTCTTGGACCTCACAATATTAATTGATATCATGAGAAACAATTTGATCAATTGTTGGTCTATTCATCATCTTGTTGGGTTGAACTGGCATATTTGAGGATGAATTTCTTGTTTGATGGGTGAATTTTCCTTAGAAGAATTGTTTGAAGTCCTTGTTGTGTCGTAGAGGTCAAGAGCATCTATATGTCAATTCACATATATTGGATGCATTAGCATCTTGTTTGTATGGTAGGAAACCTATTGGTAGCATCATCATCATCACCATCTTTGTCATCATCATCATCATCATCATCATCATCATCATCATTCATCATCATCATCATCATCATCGTCATCATCATCATCATCATCATTGACGCAGTCATCATCATCAATATCATTTATGTTTAAAGACTAACCAATTTATGATTTTGATACGAGTCTCTCAAAGAAGTATAAGACACTAATTATTTAGAAGCATCAATGTCAAAGACTAATTACCATATGTATTTGACCATAACATTTCTAAAATAGTTAAAGTCTATCCAATTTATGATTTTCATTTGAATCTTTCAAAGAAGGCTAAGAATCACCAATTATTTTGAATTCAATTTATTTCTTAAAGTGTTTCCTTTAAGCTCAAAGAAAAAATGGTTTGAAGATGTAAGGCATCACAAGCGACCCACTTGTGTTGGAAAAATGACTTTCCAAGGGAAAATAACTAAACGTTCACACTTCCATTTGGCTAAGCTTTTCTACTAAATTCAAAGAGAAGCATTACAATTGGTTTGAAGAGGTTGGGAACCACAAGTAGCATGCTTACATAGGTGAAATGAACCTTTATGGATGAACAAGTTAAACATAAACACTTTCATTTTGCTAAGTTATGATATGGAGCTACTCTTTTGTTAAAACCACCTAGGACTTACACCTTGCCTTATCTTCTAATTCATACCCTCAAGGGAATTGAACCTTGGTGGTTGTGCTAACATGTTGGCATCTCTAGCACTAAACCACGATCCCTCGACAAATATACTCAAAGTCTTATTGGGTTTCTAAATGAATTCATCCAATATTTAACATATAGGGTTTATCACTTTTTATTTCTCTTGTATCTTTTTTGCACTATCTTCATTTAAATCTCAATTGCTATCAAACTACATAACAAACATTTTGGTCTCTTCATTAAGAAATATGGTAACATCATTGATGGAACTTATTTATTTGCTTTCCCATTCATGTTTACATTGTTTTGCAAGTTTACCTATAAATGTAACTTAAGTGGTGTGATTTTTATGGTGTTAACATATAAACACGTTCTATTTAGAGATTGATCCTTCTTGATCTAGATCATGTATTGAGTGTCTTGAGTGTTGCACTTTCCCTAATGCCATACATTTATGATCCTTCCTATTTTTTTTCAAACTTGCATAATTTCTTTTCCAATAAAAAATCTTTTTATTTGATATTTCTGAAGGGAGATTAAAATACACATTTACTAACCTTTTGGCTTAGTTCCAAGTTTCTAGAATGTCTTACACCTCGATCGAGGAATGTCTTTAAACACACACACATAGGCGATGTCTAAAACCTCGATGATTTCGCCCGTTCGGAAAAAACTTGGTCGGAATCTGACGATATGAAATCTAAAAATCCGACGATTTGTGTTGATTAAATCGTTTTTTATGAACATCTAGATGAATTCAACACCCTAGGACAACCCCAGGATATCCAAATTATGCATCATTAATACTATTATTTGAGATTCTAAAAATTCTATCACGGATTTTGGCAACTTCGTGTCTAAAAAACGATTTTCTCCGGGCGAAATCGTAGAGGTTTTAGACAACTCGTATATATATATATATACAAAATGTTTTATGTATTATTTATTTTAATATGTTATTTTTTATTTATTTATGGTAATATATTTTATGTATTGAATTATATATATATATATATATATATGAAACTATAAGCAAAAAACTTACCTCAGCTAATTACAGCTTCTTGCGCGCATGAAGACAGAGAGAGAAACCTATTCCTCCAAATGCGCAGATAGCGAAAGAGTGATTTCGGTGTTGGGATTTGAACCTGCCAATTAGTTAATCGAGGTGTATTAGCCTCCTTCTGGTGCAGTTTCCATTATTCTTGGTGCACTAGGAATTAAGATAAGATAGTATCGGTCCTCAGGATAGCTGACTCTCGTTCAACAACATCATAGAGGTTGCAATCTGGAGGTGTCAGAGGAGGCCACATTCGCCAAGCAGAGGAGAAAATTCCCCCTAAATCGGTGAGAAAATCAAATCCCTCCAACCTGGTTTAGGGTTTTTTACTGCAATAGGATCTTCCTTCTAAAATCAATGCCCTCTAAATTTTCCAGTTGATTCTTGTCCATGGGCTATGAGTGTTGGTTGAGAGGATGGGGGCCTCCGTTTTTATTATTTACTTCAAGAAGATTTGAAGAAGATTTAAATTTTAGATCATTTTTTTTATTAGTATTAAAGTCCAGTAACAAGTCCAAAACCAACTGTGATCGTGATGTATCAAAATGCCGACGAAAATAGCAGAGGCTAGGGTTTAAACTTGTTGAGAGGGTTTAAGAAATATGATATCAAGAAATAAATTTAAACATGCGACTGAGATTCGACACTAAACTAGGGTATCAATTTGAAATTTTAATCCAAACTAAATGCAAAAACGCCAGGGTTTAAATACTGCCCGAAAAAGCCCGCACGGGTGTGGCTCATTGGCGGTTCAGTTGTTATGAAGCCACAGTTGTAAATGGAGTTCACGAGTTCATCACACCCAGCTTTACCCGTGTCCCATGCTTGCAGGGTGTGTGGGGAACCTAGGGGTATAGTGGTAGTAGGATTGGATCCTTGGACCCCGTGTCACGCGAGTACCAACCCAGTCTCCAGTTGCCGATTCCCCTAGTTACAAAAAAAAAAAAACTACTGCCCGAAAATAAAATGCCCAAATGATGAAATTGGTCCCCAATACAAGAAATGCAAAGGTAAATTTTGGTTTAGAAGTAGTTCGGTTTGGCAAGAATCGAGAAAACCAAGTGCTTGTGATCTTTTTCAATCCCACATATTTTTAATTATAGCCTTGAAGATTTTAACTTGATGAAAATGTCTTGGATAGTGTCAAAGTTTCTCAAATTTTATCAAGGTACATATGAGAATATATTTGCCACAAGTTGAGATTTGTTCTTGTTCACCATAAAAAAATTGTCTAGAAAATATACTTTCACTTAAAAGACTTTATACATAGAGGTAGGGGAACCAACTTTCATGTGTTGTTCCTTAGAAATGAACTATACTCCTCTTGCATAAATTAGAAATTATAATTTATGCAGTGTCCCAATTAGAAATTCTAATATCCTCATTGAAAGTGCATGGATCTTAGGAAGTGGCAATGTAATATTGGAGTGGTAGAATTGGGTCCATAGTTGTTATAACATATGGAGCACCCTAAAAATGAGAACATGTCCTTCTTATGTTTGTTAGATTTCCATCCAAGTTGCTAGCTACCTAGAGACTATGTTGTGCCCAACTTCGTGTGTAATGGAATGTTTTATAACCTTTCTTGGATATACAAATAAAACACATCATTAATTTTAGCACTTGTGGAAGAGGATATTGCATCCTCATTGTCAAAATTCATCCCAAACAGATCTTTAAGAGTGTTGTGATCAATATTTGTTGAAAAGAAATTACTTGCAACAAAGTAGAGGCATCATGAGTATGCCTTTAACAACGTTATTCAAAATTAAAAATCCTCCCAATTAAAAGCTGATTAGTGGAAGTGTTGAGAAGATTATAAACCTTCACACCATCTGGATATCCCAGGCATATTCTAGGTTGAATTTTTGATTCCATGGCTTTGCATTTCTCTCTAGGAATGTGGAACCATGTTAGAGAACCAAACACTTTAAATTTCTTGATGGAACTTGGTTTATGATGAATTGACTCCCTTGAACACTTTATCAGGTACATTGTTTTGGATATAGTAGGAATAATTTATGCCTTTTGACCAGAACCTAAAAGTGTTCAATTTATACTGCAAAATGCAATTATGCAATTTAGACTTCAAAGTGTCATTTTCTTCAATGATTTGGTCTTGTTCTTTGGCACACCATTTTGCTGACAAGTATATGGGAAGCTCTATTACAATTGAATGACATTAGTGGATCAAAAATACTCAACATTGTCGTTCACATGACATATTCCCCTACCTTGTATGTATGCAAAATTTTATTGAACTTTTCCTACTACTCTACAAGGACTTTAATGTCTAAAACTACTCAAAGACCTCTAACATTTTCTTGAGAAAAAATATCCAGGTATGCCTTGACTAGTCAACAATTAAATTCAAGATATATCATTGGCTTTAGTTATGGATGGATGAGTAAATAGGCCCATCAAATCTCTGTGAACTAGCTCTAATACTTCATATTTTCTCCACACTTTTCCTTTCTAAACATTTTTCTCCAAAGTTTTGCCAAGTATGCAACCCTAATGGATGCCATCATAAAATATGACATCCAACAACCCTATTACCATGTTATGATTACTGAGCTAGTGCAAATAGAGTTAGTTGAGAATCTAATATGGACAAAACATTCATGAAAAGTTGTTTGCTCACTTCATTTGAATGAGTGAGAAGGACAACATGGGGAACTTTGGGAACAACGTTTGAGAAGAAGTACAACCTTGATAGGTTATCAAATTTACCAACAACAATTGTAGCACTATTTTCCATCCCATTAATGACCACATAATTAGGTTTGAACTCAACTAACATACCTAAACAATATTGAGTGATCTGGTAGATGGATATGATATTTTTTTATAGTCAAAGCACACAAATGACTTAGGAAAATAGATGAGGCACCTATAACATCTACCTCGTCTACTATATGGTGTGTTGATGGGACATGTTATCTATAGTATATAAAAATGATATAATATATGTTGTTTTCAAAAAACATAATTAACACATGATATGGAAGTTATGTATGTCTTATAACTTGATGCTCATTTTATGAAATTTGGAATATTCCTCATGCAAAGGTTGTTTCTACACTTCATCATCACTCATCTAGGATATGGTCAAATATCTAGGTCCATTATGTTGTCATTGTTATGTTCCCATTGAAATCAAATGCCTTCTTCCACTTGTATCCGTTGCTTTGATAATTGGTCTGCCTATACATTCCTATCCCTATATATGTGCTAGAAAATGATGTTTTGGAATAATCCTACAATTTGGATCAGTTCTTCATAGATGGATAACAAGAAGATGTTCTTTGGATCCATTTTTAACCTCATCCTCTACTAATATTGAGTCTCCAAAGACCTGTAACTTCCTAATTCCTTTTGATAGTGCAAGCAACATATTCAGTTTTATATCCTTCATTTCTGTGCAATTATTTGTACTCTGACCCAAACCCGGTCCAATATAGGAAGTATGCGTAGATATGGATAGTCACCAAACTCTTTACAGTTGAAAGACAAAGATCAAAATAAAGGAGCAACGTTGTACATTGATGGAAGGCTAAAGGCCACAGGGAATATTGCGGGGTTTATAAATAGTACACAACCATGGTCTACAATTAAGCAACCCAATTGCAAATTTGAGGGGTGTGAAGGAAACCGTGTTTTTGTATGTGCCATTAAATCAATATTTGCAGGGGAAGAGTTGCTTATTAATTACAATTTGAATCGAGTAGATACAAACACGGTTACTATGGGAGTGGTAAATCTAATGATTTACCCAACATTTTATTAAGGAATTTAACATCTTAAGGATTTTTTGTTAGTTTATTTCATTTAAATTATCTATATTTACTTCGCAGGCTAGTGATCGGGGAGAATCCATGCCAGCAAATGGTCTGAGGAGTACAACTTCCTCGAGAGAGCAAGTATACATATTTGTAATAGTAAAAATATAATCAAAAAAAAAAAAGTTTTTTTTTGCTTTGTTTTTTCATTAGTAGATTAGTTTGGTTTATATAATGTTATCTATATTTGATGCAAAATGTTGATCAGGGAAGCCACCCGAATGTTCATCAGACGATAGCAACCTCGGGACAATAGGTAAACCCGATTGTAATTGTACAATTTAAATTATACATCAAAATGTTTTGTTATTATATTCTTTCATTGAGTATTTTGGATTCGTTTAGGTAATTTTCTCTATGTTTTTTATTTAGGGTTCTGTAAGGGGAACCTCCCTATTAGCAGATCGGGGTAGGTCACCTATGACCATTGATCTGATCGGTGGATCACGATCCTCGAGGCAGTAGGTATAATTCATTGGAATTGTACCAATATAATATGTAGCATAATGTTTATTTTGTTATGTATTTTTTGTCTGTATACTGGTTTCATTATGATAATGTTTTCTACTTCTTTTTTGCAGTGGCCGGATGATCGAGGCAAGTCCCTAGCTGTGGATCAAACTACACCATCATCCTGGCATCAAGTAAACCTATTTGTACTTTTAGGAATCTATCATGATAGATATGTTTTGTTAATATAATTTTAGGAATCTATCATGATAGAACTCAGTAGTGTTTTATATATTTTTGTTGCAGACCAATGAATCGTTGTATGAAACAACATCACAGCAATCAATAGATTTTGAAGTGGCTGAGATGTTCGTCGATGCTAAAATAATTAGTTCAGCTACAAAACCGATTAAATTGATAGAGAACATCTTGGAAAGAAATAGTGCGGAACTCGTTCGTCTGCTATTCCAAATTCCGCAGATAGACGTGATTCAATCCAGGATTGCAGTCTTGAATCCGAGATCTGAAGCCTTGCAAGTAAGTTGAAGAACCTTGAATCACAATATAATTCATTTATAACTTTATAATTTTCACTTTTATATGATAGTGAACTTATAAAATGTGGTTTGTATTTACAGAATTATCTGAGACCACACACTAGTTGTCAAGGCGGTGTTGGCCCCAGTGATGCTCATGGAGAGACGTCGCATCATGAGAAAACGAATCCACGTGCATCGACTCATTCTCCATTGTTTTCAATTGAATAGTCAGCAACACGTTTCGCAACAATCCAGACCCCAAGTGTGAGCGCATCGACCACTAGTGACCATCGCACAACAGATCGTCTAGAAGAAGGGGTCGACACTGAGCCTCCAACTAGTATTGATATTGCCGAAGCTGCATTTCCAGGATCTTCCCGTGTCACTAGAATGGGAACAATCGAGACAACATTTTTGGTGGACGAAGATCTCGTCCCAATAAAGATAGAGAATGTCCCAGGTAAATATACGTTGATCAAGTCAGTGTTTATAATTTGATTGTAATATACCGATAAAACATTTTTTTTCAACTAATTATGATCATGGCACGATCGTTTTGCAGGAAATGATCTTTTTTATAAACATCTGAAAGATTTGTCCTTGGATATATTCGGTCCCGCCATCCACACAAGGTGGGATAGACAACCGAAAAATTCAAAAGATGAGCTCACTAATCGGTTGGTTGGCCTGTTCGGAAACGAAACCTTCGATAAAGGATTGGTCCTGAAAAAGGTTGGAAAACATATGAAGATTGTTCGAGACCAATATAGGGTTCACCTAGAAAGGAACTCTAGGCATGATCACCCTCCCATGATTGCAGCAAGAGAGTGGAAATCTCTAGTGGAAGATGGAAAGGAGAGGTCTCTGAGAAAAGAAGGAAAGATAACACCAGGCACATGGAGGTATGCAATACTTTCCACAATGTAATTCTAAACCTTATTATTATTGATTTCTATATCGAATTTGGAACATCTAGCGTATTTCAACTCTTGCATAGGTTGTTAGACACATCAAAGGCCACAAAGGAAAGACTGGAAAAAATTGGTCGGCACAAGCTTGGGCCTGTTGGTTATTCAAATGTGGCGGCACGAATTGTAAGTTTTGAAAGACCAATAATGCATCCAAACAATAAATTGCAAATTATTTTTCCTTTTATTGCATCGCAAAATGTAAATTAATGACGTTATGCAAATATGTAGGCCGATCGATTCAAAGAAGTTCCCACTAAGGAAGATTTGAAGCTTGGATTCCAACACGGCTTTGGAGCTATTGTTGAACGCCAAAAAATCTTGTCTGGGCAAACAATGTCTTCTGGTACTAATCCATCTGGTGCAAAGGTATATAAAATCTATATAGTTTAATGAAGATTTATTACTTGTGCAATCTATTCATTATAAATAATTGACATAAAATATTGACTCTGTTTTGAGCAGGAAAGCAATGATCCACTTAATGTCGAGGAGGGACAAAAACAAATCGAAGATCATGCTTCAAATCCTGGTAATGAATTTATTCATATGCTATGATTTTATATATAGCATTGCAGATGGTGAACATTAATTATACTTCTACATATTTCAACTGCAGAGCATGAAAGGGGTCACACTATACAGGTTGAGCCTGGACAGGAAAATGAAGAACATGATGTGGCCACAATAGGTAAAAAACACCTTTGTAATGTTTTTTTTAAATGAAATACTTGTCAATACAATAGCAAAATATATCGATGTAACATTTTCACATTGTTGTAGCGAATCCAAACCCCTTGCCGCAAAGTCCACGTCGCGAGCACTCTAAGATGCAGACATCACGACAAGCTAATGAAGAACCAAGAACTGGAGGACAAGTTCCAGAAGATGATCTTCTTAGAGATTTTGTAAAGAGAAGAATAATTAAAAAGAAGTGATTGGAAAAATATTGTCTAATTATTTTTTATAATAAAATGTCGTCCATGATTTTTGGCCTCATGAATGAATGAATGGTTTAATGGTTTAATGATTCAATGTAGTAAACTGTTACCTTTATTGAATGTTAGCTTTTATTGAACAAATGTGTTCACTGAATGAATGAATGGTTTATTGAATGTTATCTTTTATTGAATGAATGTGTTGACTGAATGAAACAATGGTTTAACAAATGCTAGCATTTATTGAATGAATGGTAGATGTTTGTTTATGATGAAATGTGAATGAATTTGCACATAATTTGTTTTTCAAGTACATGCATTGGGTATGGGGAATTGAGAGTGATGTGAGGGGGGGGGGGGCATAAGAGCTTCCACCTTCACGTGGTTGGCCTTGTTCAGTAGAGAATATTAAATTATTCATGAAACAGAGAGGAGCTCAATGAATGGCTACGGTGTTGCCTTTCTACAACCCACTCGCATGTCATCTAAATTTTGACAATTTCTTGGAGCTTGTTGTGATGTTTGGTTGATCCTAATAACCAATTTCAAGTTTAAACAACTTCAAAGGATGAGTAAATGATGCACTAGAACCAATATCCTTACCCTTCTCTTTAATTTCCTTGGAATCTCCTTGAGAATATTTGAATGAGATATGTCTCAAATCCTCTAGATCATTTTCATCCTCTCCGTTATGTCTAGTCTTCTTGCAATACAGAAGATATCTCGTCTCTTTTTCTAGGGAGAATAATGTGGAGAGTGAAGAGTAAAGAGGATAAGAATTTGTTTCCATCCCTAACCCAAGGATAATAAATTCTCTAGAGAGTTATAAGAAAATTGAAGGTCAACGTTGTCAACGAGGTGGACATAAGTTGATGCTGACATCAAAGGAAACTCCTATTTAATTGTTGTCGTTTATCTTCCAAGTGAATATTTCCTTAATACATATGTATTAGGGATTGGTAAACAAATGTTAATTATAATGGGGGTTCATTGGAACTCCATAAAAATCGTTGGAGAAAATAGATGGTGGATAGTTCATGAAGGTTGTGTTTGCACACATAGGTTATCATTCAAATTGACATTGTTATAGAGATTGAGTGAGATGCAAGCATTGGAGAATCGTTTCCATGTCATAATAAATTGATCCTAGCAAAAGAGGGCATACCACACTTCATTTAGTGGACTTGTTGCATGATGGAATATACTTGTTGGGATCTTACAGAACAAGAAAAAACCTGAATTTGACTTGGTTATGATTTAATTCCAAGGTGGATTGTATCCAAGTCTAATAATGAAGAGATACTTGCACACCAAATATGGGAATGAATTCTATTTGAAGATTTTGAATATGAATATTGCTTAGAGTCGAGGGTTAGTGAGTAGACTTCTGCACTGTCCGAGCAAGTGGAGCTAGAATTAGAGCTAGAACCATAGCCATAACTAGTAGAACAGTGAGCTAGAGCCAAAGCTATAGCTAGGAGCCAGAGTTAGAGCCATGTTCCAAAGAAGCAAACAAAATGTATATTGATCTAGAGTTGGAAGAAAACTAAATTAATGTAGTATGCCTCCTTTTCTGACTTCTTTGTTACTTTCACTAGGTAAGTTTGACTATGCCCTTGCTTGTAGTATGCATTTTACTTGTAAGATTTTTTATTGCATATATCTAAGTATTGTGGTTAATATTATCTTAACAGGGATTGTTAATCATTATTGTGGATAATTGTGCCCATAAGATATTTTAGATTTATTAGATTTTCACCTAGTTTTTTAGATTTATAGTCTAGTCTATGAAGCTATGTTTATTGATTTCCTCGTTTACTTGAACTCTAAGTCAAATTGAACACTTGATACTAAGCAGTGATTAAAGGTGATTATGATTCTCATCCTACTTTGATTCTCAGCTACATAATTTCTTACTCAATGCATTTGAAATCAAGGTTAGTGACAATGAATGGTTCTAATGTTAATGGCATGGATTTTCCTATGCTTTACTCAATGTTTGGCAAATGAATGTAATGGGAAGAAAATAAACACTTGTTATTAATTTTGCATTTCCAAACTAGATTAAAGGAGATTATGATTCTCAACCCGCTCTATTTCTCAGCTACCAAATTTCTTACTCAATGCAGTTGAAATCAAGGTTAGTGATGATACATGGTTCTAACTTCTAAGGTTAATGGCATGGATTTTCCTTTTCTTTCCCTCAATATTTGGAAAACAAATATAATGGTAAGAAATTAAACACTTGCTATTTATTTTGCATTTCCAATATGTAATTTTAATATATGCTCTCCTCGGAATTTTACCAAGATTGTCTACATGTCGACTAAGAAAAAGAACACCAAGTCATAGAGTAAATATAGGCACACGTTTATTGTCAACCCTCGTGGAATCAAAAGTATATGCAAAATTTTTCCCAAAACTGTGATAATTTATTTTCCTGTCTCGTCTATATGAACTTATCTTTTGCAAGGAAGCACCACAATTGACCAAGGAAGCTATGATTGTATTGAATGAAATAGGGAGTTAGTATATTGATGAACATTTTACTTATACAAGGATATATGGAGTAACCATGCCCCCTTATTTGTTACCAAAATTCATTCTAAGCAGGTTGGTCATGGGGGATATTGCGTATAGGACTATTCTTAACAGTTTCAATGTGGCCTTTATTAAAGCTTGTAAGAAGTGTTTCCCAACTTACCTCCTTTAAATCAGAGTGTATGGGCTTAACAACCCCAATTTTGCTTAAATGGAAGCCCATGCCATTCAAGAATATAATTTTAAAAAAGGGAGGTTTAGAAGGCACAATCTAAAATCCATGATAGAATCACATTGTAAAGAAGTTGAATTTGTTTGGTAATATAAGCACAACTATTGGGAAGAAGAGAAAGCACTAGAGGGAGTCACAACTTACACATAGGTAACATAGAAGAGCTCAAATGTAAAATTTTAATTTTTAAGATGAAGATAAGAAAAAGTTGAAGTTGTTGAAGCAGATAAGTTATAGAGTGAGATTGAGGAAGATCAAAGGAAAACTATTGAATCAATGCCCTCTATTGACTAAACTTATTGATACTTGGCATTGTTGTTTTGAATGACCTAGTTTTTAGAGTAAATGTATGTTTACAACTTTTGTGGTTGGCATACATTTATTATTGTCAATGTGTTGATTAGGTGTTAATCATGGTTGTAGTAAATCTAATTGATGTTAATGTTTTAATTGAGTTCATGGATTTATGGTATTGAAACAATATATTGTCGCAAAACTACTTATAACTTGCTAAGTGTGATAATATTACGAGTGCATGTGCATTCCCTTCCGTGCAATAACTGAAGAATGTATATTTTGACCAAAATTTGCATGTTTTCATGAGGATAGACTGTAGATTCAACCACTCAAGTGGATCTACTGAGGGGTACACAATAAGGTGCCAATTCTTATTCCTCACCAACCATCGGTATATCACTAGAAGTATATGGGTTTGGTTAACTTGGTCCCAAATGTGACACTTTTCCTCCACTATTTAAAAAATATACTTGAAGGGCATACATGAACTTGGCACCCTTGGAACATATTGGTAGGTAATATTTGAAGGGCATGTACGAACATGGCATCCTTGGTATTGGTCTTGACTAATATATAATTATATTTTGGAGAAGTATCCTTTGGCATATGTTTTTTCTTTTAAGCATGAAAAATTAAATGAATTTTCATGAATGGTTTGATGGATCAAATCGACACATATTATGTGAAAAAGGAAAATAGGAATTACCTTCATAATATAAATGGGAATGCATTAAGGAAATAGATGAATGACAGAGAAATACAATATTTGTTATTGATATAGAAAGTAAACATTTTATGTGCACCCACTTAATGAAGAAAAAGAAGAAGAATATAGGGAACATCTAAGAATAAAAATAGGAGAATAGGTTTGGGGGTGAATAATATTCATTTATGCATTTAAATATTACAAAGTTGTGCATGGAGGCGACATGTGTAAGGATGAATAATATGCATTTACAAAATAAATAAATAATATTTTTGTGTGAAACTAACAATTATCATGAGCCTCTAGGGGTGGCAAGTCGGGGGGTACTCTATGACCCTAGGTCATAACCTTGGAGGTTTTTGTTTTTTTTAAATACAACAACTCTGTTAGATATCCGACGATCACCCCCAGACAATCTGATGCATTTTCCATACAACCAACGGCTAAAGGTGTCAGATATTGGACCTTTTTCTATGTAAAGGACGTCGGATGTCTGACGTAGCCTTACAAACAATCTGACACCTTTTCCATACAACCGATGGCTAAAGGTGTCAATTATTGAACTTTTTTCTATCGCAACGACGTCGGATATCTAATGTATCCTTACAAACAATCCGACGCCTTTTCCATACAACCAACGGATAAAGGCGTCAGATATTGGACTTTTTTCTATGCAGAGGACGTCGGATATCCAACAGATTATAAAGAGATTATGGTCGGATATTCGACATCCTAGGGCATGATATACTGTCGGATATCCGACATTCTAGGGCATGATATACTATCGGGTATCCGACATCCTAGGGCATGATATACTATCGGATATCCGATGGGAATGGGAAAACAGGAGAGGTCGGATATCCGACTAGAGGATGCCGGATATCTGACATCTTATTTTACTGTCAGATATTCGATGACATGCAACTGATGTTAAAAGATATGGTGCTTGTCGGATGGTAGACAACATGATGTCGAAAATCGGACATCTATGTCATCGGATGGGTCAAAAAAACCTAGTGAAAACTCACAACTTATCTTAACGATTTTAGGCTAAACCTCTTTGAATCGAAGGTAATTCATGATTAAAAAAATTAAATCATATTTATACCTTTATTTCAAAACAAATCCTAGATCTAACCCATTGTCCAACGATTAGAAAATTTAAGAACACAAAATCATGGAATGGATTCCAAAGGTTAAATAATAAAATCCATAAATCTACTTGGAAAAAATTGATGACTTCCATTGATAGTAAACCCATGGCATTCAAAGTCCAAAAAAAATCCATTAATCTGACTTGTTCATGTACTTAGGCATCCCACCCTTGATATGAAAACCTTGACACTTCCTCCTGTGTGATTATATTCATGATCAAAGATAAGAACCCCTACATGGTCATGCATTTGATCATAAACAAGTCATTGATGACTCACAATAAGGCATTCATCCTACATCTATGGTTAATGAGAAGTTCAAGTAAGATTCTAAAGAGGGAAAATCCTTAATATAGAGAGTGATAGATCTAGAAGTTTCAAAAGTTGCATCATAAAAGTAGTTATCATTGAAGGAACAAAGGGTAAAGAAATTAAGGGTTGTTAAGTCTTCATTGCAATAAGAAAAACAAAAAATTAAAGAATCTTTGTCCCCATAAGATGGTGATTTTCAAGAAATGTTGACAAACTCATACAATGGATTCTTTATTGCATTCAATGGTGTTGCTCAATGCACTTTCTAGTTGAAAATGTTGAAATAAAATATCCAAGAGTAGTGCTTAAGCATCATACAACATGCTAAAAAATCATCATAAATTACCTTTTGTTGAGGATTATAGAGGTTGCAAAAGTTTTTAAGTAAAGTCATGATATATAGATTACAAAGCAACGAATGTAATAAAAGAAGCATTCAAATAAACACAATTAGTGGAGCATGATGCATAGTCAATGGACATCTTCATTGTACAAAAAAACACATACCACTAAAGTGTAATGGAGTTAGCATGGCAATCCAAATTTTTTCTGAGGATTGGAACACTTTTGCTTAGAATCACAAGCACTAAGCAATAGGAAGAAAATAAAGTATTATCAATATATTTAAGGAAAAATGAGGTCATTCAACTCATAATTAATTTAACCAACACCATGAAAACCATGGATGAGCATATGTAAGGCTACCATATTGCCTAGAATGTCAATAATTTCTATCCCCATTATGTTAGAAATGTCCTAGTTCATTACACTCTAGAACCATCAATAGAAACATATTTCCAACTATTTTTTTGTTAATTGTTTATCTTTAGTTTGGAAATGCAATAGTACTTGAAATCAAATAAAAATCATACACATAAGAAATCATATTTGACACATGAATTTACCTTGGGGAAACCCTCTATGACTTGTGGGAGACCCCGGCAAAACCTTTTTTAGTATTTTGATAGGTAGAAGAGAATATATTTTACATCAAGCACCCCCGATGCAATTCCAGAGCAAAATAAAGATAAATAAGAGAGACTCATAATAATATCCTGCACAAAAAGAAGCACCTTGCCTTCAAGGGAGAAGAAAATTCACTTCACATTGAATTCATCAATCATGTATAACATATTTATATATTATTCACATGCATAGGCTTCTATTTTTATCCTCTGACTTCAGGATGAACTCTCCCTTCATCTGGATGCATCAATCTTTCATGAATAAGTACACCCCACTTCTCATGTAGTGTATTAATTCATTGAATTGACTCTTAGGATGAACTCGCCCCTTAACTGAAAGTTTTCCCACTTAGTTAGGTGGATAACTTAAGTGTCGTCATGCAAGTGTCACAACCCAAGTCTTGTCTTTTAGTTTAACACAAGTGTTGTCTTTTATTTTAACATAAGCGTTGTCATGCAATAACACTTAGTTAACTAGATATTCTTTGCTATCACTTAGTTAACTCTATTAACTGATTCTTTCTTGTTAACATCACTGTAGTTATCAATTCGAGTTCTCCTTTGATTTACTGAAGTATTCACTGAATTTTAACAATTTGAATTCTTTATTAAATAATTATTTTATTTGCAATTCGAATTCTCTCATATATTATCACATCTTATCTTTATCTCTTGTCTTATATGCATGATCCACATTTTCCAGCTTAATTATCATATCACATATACGAAGGATATTTTCCCAATGATGTGAACATATTGTCCTACTCTCATTCCAGGTGGTTATATGCTAAATTAATTCACTCTAGAGGTGGCTAGTCTCTAGAGGAGACTTAATATCTCAACCATGGTTAGTAGTACATCACACACCATACATGATTCGACATACAAAGAATCACCTCAACACATGAGGCACCACCTCAACACATGGGGATCTATCTCGACACACAAGACCTTAGCCTTAACTAACAAGACTATACAACATCATCACTTTAACAAACAAAGAACTTGCCTCAACACATGAAGCTTAACCATTCTTGAGTCCAACTCAAGATTCTTCTCCAAGTTTCCTAAGTCCAACCCATCCTCCTATAGGGAACTACCTTGAAACCCAAAGCTCAATCTTGACACACAAGATTGACCTGGAGAATGACACATGGTGTTGTAACATTAACACTCCCTCTTAGCGAGGGAGGCATTCTCTTCCATGCCAAGATTGTCTCATAAGTACCTATACTTCGTCACGGAAAGAGCATTAGTCAACATATATCCAATTTTCTTACCAGTAGAAATGTACTGAATTCTTACGGTACCTCTCTGGGCCATGTATCTAATGTAGTGATACTTCATCTCAATGTGTTTCGATCTGTCATGAAACACATGGGTTTTTAGAGAGCTTAATTAAACTCTGATTGTCAGAGCGAATGAATCTACTCTAAATATTCTCACTAAACAACCCAACAAGTAGCTTCCTAAGCCACACAACTTCTCGGTAAGAGGTACTAGCTACAATATAGTCTGTTTCTGTAGTACTCTGGGCTAAGGAGCATTGCTTCTTATTGGACCAAGAGATCATAGTTGATCCCAAGATTAAAAAAAAAAATCCAAATGTACTCTTTTGGTCCACAATAATACCACCCCATTCAGATTCGGCATATCCAAGTAACATCACTCCACCACTGGAAGCATATCTGAGTCCATAAGCAATAGTACCTAGAAGGTATCTAAGCACATGTTTGGAAGCAACCCAATGTCTATGTATTGGCTCAGACATTAACTAACACAAGATAATCACTACATAACATATTTTTGGTCTACTTGTGAAATTGTAATCACAACAAGATCTACTAGCTAACAATTTCCTCACTATTCAAGAATTTGGCTAATTATGCATGAAAATAGTGTAAAAGAAGCACAGTAAACAAAAATAATGGTGAAAATAGTTGATAATTCTATTATTGTCCAACCCAAAATCAAGCTGGAATCATCAAAATATTACATTTGGATAAAATCATGAGCCTTTGGAGGCATTCAAATGAGCTACAAGTGGCTAGCTTACATTGGACATCAATCCCAATTTCCTCACTATTCAAGAATTTGGCTAATTATGCATGAAAATAGTGTAAAAGAAGCACAGTAAACAAAAATAATGGTGAAAATAGTTGATAATTCTATTATTGTCCAACCCAAAATCAAGCTGGAATCATCAAAATATTACATTTGGATAAAATCATGAGCCTTTGGAGGCATTCAAATGAGCTACAAGTGGCTAGCTTACATTGGACATCAATCCCTCCTAGGTTGACCAATAGGCTCCCAAGTCACCCCAAATGGTGACGAATTGCATATATGAACGTTGGGATGTCATTAGTGGTCGGTAATGATGGCTTCCCATGAGTGGTGGAGAAAGTGGTGGAGTGGAGGTGGCCTTAGATTGGACAAAACTACCAAAAAGAGGCAAAATGACCATGTACAATGCATGTGTGCCCCATAGGAAAAACCAAATACGCAAATTAAGGGATAAGGGCATTCCATGGTGGCATAGTGGCCATAAATGAGGGTTAGTGTCCATAAAGGAGGTGCCTTATCCTCCAGTTGACCAAATGTGGGTGCCAATGTGTGTGGAATTGGTCATAATGAGCATAACAGCCTTACGCAACATCATTAACCTTGCTTGAACCAGCATTCATTAATAAAAAATCATGATACTATGGTCCTAGGCTTAATAATCTTCTAACACCCCCCTTTAAGCTAGACTTATGTAGCCAAAAAACAAAATGAGGGCTTGGCAACAAAGGCTCAAGTCACCTCTTACAAATTTTTATTAATCCATGTAACCAAGGTAAGGAGGAAAACCACATGGGAACAAAACCTCTCCTAAAAAGTGTGAAATTCTATAGGATAGATCTCACAACTAGAGAAAACCTCACTAATTCCACTCAAGAATTGCAGAGAAGAAGAAGAATTGAATCAATATTCACTCATAAACTTAGAAATGGTGAAATCTGCAGTATAATCATGCATCAACTGTAAGATCGCACTATGAAACTGAATACAAACTCAATACTGTCAAATGAATTCGAATTAGCCTAAGGTCATTCGAATTCTCCTCAATGTGTGGCTTGGATAGCATTGGAGACATCACCCAATCAGTGGTAGTAGTCACAAATAGTCAAATATCAGTCAAATGAGTCTAACTGAGTCTAACTGATCCACGTGAGCACAAATCAAGGGAAGGAGACTCCAAGGAGGGCACATGAGGCTGTTAGTAGGTCAAGTAGCACTCCGATATAGACAAATGGAAGCTATAGGCAGTTAAACTGAGCAATAAATTCATGAATTGGGCAATCAATGCTGGAACTGACTATTGGAATCCAAGTAGGTGTAGTAGGGCACATTTTTCATACATGTGAGGAAAACAAGGCACACTAGGTAGGTAGGAGGGCTACTGAGGGCTAAAATGGGATTTAAGGGGATGAAAAATAGACTCCAGGTGCTGGGGAGACTACCATACTGATGACTAGATGCATGCAGTATGCATGCAAATATAAATAATGATGGTGAGAATATTCCAACACCCCCTGCAAGCCAAACTATGAGGAAGTAACTGAAAACTAGTAGGGCACTGGTAACTGAGACCATAGGTCACCCCATACAACAATCTAAATAAATAAAGTGAGGAAAGAGGGAAAACCCAGTAGGAATAAAGCCCCCCCTCAAGATAGACTATGGGATTCTAATGGAGCATGGCATCACTCACCCCAGAAGGAGGTAAGTGACCTTCTTTACCGAAGAAGGATCGATCAGAAATAAATGGATCACTGTGTGTATGATCAATGTGAGAAGGATGAAACCTTCCATTCTGAAAATTAGATCTGGTTCTCCTCAAATCAAGTGGATCTACAACAAGATCTCCGATAGATCTAAGAGTAGTGGCTGCCCATCTACGAATAGGAGGATCATCAGATGAAAGATCATCAGGTTCTTGTGGATCTGTATATTCCATTCACTCATCTTCACTATCAGTTGCTATATATTGAGGTTCTTGTGGATCTGGATCTAGCATTCGCTCTTCATCATCTTTACTTTCAGATTCAGAATCTAAACTCTCATGGGATGAAGCTTTGCTCTCTTGCTCATCAAGCAATGGTGGTGTAGTAGGAAAGCTCTCTTTCTCAACAGTATGACCATCATGCAGTGGCCATTCCTCAAACTGTACACTCCTATCAAGGAATGTTGTCATAGTAGAAGGATCAAGAAGCTTGTGTTCCTTTCCACTCAATGCATAACCCACCAGTATACACTCTCTTCTTTGTGGATATAGGGCTCTCATTTTCTTTGTTGGAATCCTTTCCCATGCTCTGGATCCAAACACTCTGAGATGGGATACATTAGGTTTGTAACCCATCCATGCTTCTAAAGGAGTCATATTTTTTAGTCCTTTGTGAGGGACTCTGTTTTGAAGGCAGGAAACACAGTTGATGGCTTCTGCCCAAAGACTAGGGTGCAACCCTTTCGAATTTAGCATGCAAGTTTCCATCTCCTTTAATGTTATGTTCTTTCGCTCTGCAGCACCATTTTTTTTGTGGTGTGTAGGGAACAATATGTTGCATCTCTATGCCTTCATCAACACAAAAGGATTGGAAGTCACCTTTGACATACTCTCCTCCATTATCAGTGCAAATGGCCTTGATCTTTCTATCTGAAAAAATTTCTGCAGAAGACTTGAAAAACTTAAAGTATCCAAACACTTCTGATTTTAATATGAGAAAGTATACCCATGTAAATCTTGAATAATCATCAATAAAAGTAAGAATATACTTTTCCTTTTTCAAAGATAGATCAGGAAATGGCCCTTCAACATCACTATGAATCAGATCTAGAGGTTGAGAGGCTCTCCTTGCCTTTCCTTTCTCAAACTTATTTTCTGGATGCTTTCCCATCAAGCAACCCTTACAGTTGCCCTTGGAAAAATTGATTTTGGTTATTCCATCAACCATCTCTTGAGTGTGCATATCTTGCAGGTACTTGTAGTTGAGATGCCCAAATATTTAATGCCATAGCCTATTCTCTTCATTTGCATGTGTGTGAAGAGCAGACTGTTTGGAGAGAGGTAGAAAGTGAGATAACTCGTATAGTTTCGAATTATGGTTTGCAACACCTTTTGCAATGATATTTCTTGATACCATGTCTTGTATTTTGACCTCATTTGTAGAGAAGATCACCCTCTTGGGATCTCCAGTATGGGTCATCTGGTCGAATAAAAGTAGATTGGAAGTAAGTGTAGGAACATAGAGCACATATGATAAGTACCCATGATCAAGTTTGATCCTTCCAATCCCCTCAGAGGAGACCTCAGAATCATTCCCCAACATGATTGAAGGGCCAACAGTGCATTCGAAACCAAAAAATAGATCTTTGGAGGAAGACATGTGTCTTGATGCTCCTGAATCAATGATGAAGGAGGACTCTCTTGATGCACCTACCATGAGAGCATGGCATCTCTCCTTGTCCTCAGATCTTGAAGGTTCGACTTCTTTCTTCCTAGCACATGCAGGTACTGGAAGGTTATTCTTTTCAAGTAACTGAGCCATCAAATCTATAGTCTTCTTCATACAGGAACTCTCAGGATGAAATTCTCTATTGCAATAGGTACATTTGGATTTCTCCTTGAGAGATTGCTTGCTCTTCTTGGAATTCGAAGCCCCTTCTAACTGATAGGGAGCCTCCTTTTGCTTCTGCTCATTCGACTTTCTGTAAAAAACTTTTTTCTTGCCTTTTCCATTCGCTCTCTTCACTTTAGTAGCTGCAAGTGTTGAATCCATCTTGGGTTTGATCATTACCATATGAATCAACTTCTCCTCCTCTTGTGTGAGAGATTCGATGAAGTCATCAAGAGTGGGAAACTTCCATTTTGGGATGGATAGCTCCGTTGTCTGAAAGGTAGAGATAAATACTGATTAGTTAGGGAACAATTTTGCTAGTATGGCAAGGATTGGCTGCTTCTCTTCTTTCTCTATTCCATATCGCTTCAATTGTGAAATCATATTTTTGAACTTGATAAGAACTCATTGATTGAGTCGAAACTACAAGGGCTCAGTGAGATAAGCTCATTTTCCAACTTGTGACCTTTCAAGTCATCTTTTTTTCCAAGAAGAGATTCGATCTTGCCCCAAACTTATTTTGGAGTGGCAATGTCAATGACATGAAAATGTAGGTATTCAAAAATGCTGAGGAGTAGCAGTCCTACTGTTTCATCAAGTTTATCCAGGTACTTTGATTTCTCTACTGCACCAGTGGGTTTGACTGCATTCCCATTCAATAATCTAGAAATGCTTTTGGACTTCATGAATATGTACATATTGGATTTCCATTCAACATAATTGAAGGAGTTTAGTTTTAGATCCATGTTAGTTGTTGAAGATGAATTCGAATGATGGAATCAACCTTCAAAACAAATGAAATTGTTGATGGAGATTTGCTGCAAATCAAGATAACATTTCCTTAGGACAATGAGCACATGTGACTGGATCCTTCACACCTATCTATACCTCACTGGATTGCTCCAGTGGATTCAAGACAATTGCACCAGGAATTGCTATGGAAATACAGAGGCTTCTGGTGCTCAATGAAAGACAACTACTCAATGAATTGTTGCAACTGCTGCTACTGTTGTAATTCGAATAGCTGACTCCAGCTATGATACCATGTGAAATTCTACAAGATAGATCTCACAGATAGAGAAAACCTCACTAATTCCACTCAAGGATTGTAGAGAAGAAGAAGAAGAATTGAATCAATATTCACTCATAAACTCAGAAATGGTGAAATCTGCAGTATAATCATACATCAGCTGTAAGCTGTCACTATGAAACTGAATACAAACTGAATACTGTCAAATGAATTCGAATTAGCCTAAGGTCATTTGAATTCTCCTCAATGTGTATCTTGTATAGCATTGGAGACATCACCCAATCAGTGGTAGTAGTCACAAATAGTCAAATATGAGTCAAATGAGTCTAATTGAGTCTAACTGAGCCATGTGAGCACAAATCAAGGGAAGGAGAATCCAAGGAGGGCACATGAGGTTGTTAGTAGGTCAAGTGGCACTATTCTACAAACAACTGGAAGATACATGCAGTTAAACTGAGAAATAAATGCATGAACTGGTTAATCAATGTTGGAACTGACTGTTGGAATCCAAGTAGGTGTAGTATGGTGCATTTGTCATCTAGGTGAGGAAAACAAGGCGCACTAGGTAGGTATGACAGCTACTGAATGATTAAAATGGGCTCTAGGGGGGCGAAAATAGGCTCCAGGTGCTGGGGAGACTACCATACTAATGATTGGATGCATGCATGCAGAATGCATGCAAATATAAATAATGATGGTGAGAATATTCCAACAAAAAGTGGACATGAAGAAAAATCTGAAACATATATCAGTCTTCACCATGTATCACTCACCCTAAGGAGTGATCTAAGGTAGATGAAGGTCTTCTCTACAAAACGCTTGGTGAATATGTCAGTAATTTTGCTCAAAAGATGGGCAATACTGCAATGAGATGTTCTGGCAATACACCAACCTCCTGATGTAGTGCATATGTATCTCTATGTGCTTGGTCCTTTGTCTCTATACTATATCAGTGGAGATCTTGATTTCACTTTGATTATCACACCAAATGACTGTGGTTGAATCAAATGCAAAGCCGAGCATACCTTACATCCATACACATTGTGTAGCTGCATTCACTGCTCCTTTTTACTAGGCCTCAGCTAATGATAAGGAAATAGCGTGTTGCTTCTTGCTAGACCAGCAAATGGGGCCATCTGCAAGAATAAAGAAATAACCAGAAGTGGAATTCCGGTCATTGCTATCTCCTTCCCAATCTGAATCAGTAAAACCAACTAGTTCAAGTGATGAACCAACTACATAAGGAATCTCAAACTACTTGGTCCCTTGCACATAATGCAAGAACCTTTTGGAAGCCTTCCAATGGATCTCATGAGGCTCTTGCGTGTATCTATCAACATCACCTACCGCATAAGACAAATATAGTTGAGATTGTGTGAGATACAACAAGCTCCCAACTAGCTATCTATGCAACGAGTTGTCCACCAATGGTGAGGAACCCCAATCATGTATTTTTACCCCTGAAATGAAGGGAAACTTAACAACCTTACATTCATCCATTTTGAACTATTATAGAATATACAAATCATATTTTGATTGTGAAAATTTGATCCATGCATTAGATTGCTCAATCTCCAAGTCAAGAAATTGTTTCAACAATCCTAAATAAGACATAGAAAAAGCATTATACAATGCAGATTTAACTGAGCCTATGTCATCAACACAACTTCCAATAATCAAAATATAATCAAAATACAATACAATGATCAAAATATAGTCACCAAAAATTTTCATGTAGATATTAGGATCAGATTTGCATCTTTCAAAACCTTGAGATAGAAGAAAGTTGTCCATCTTAGCATATCAAGCTCTAGGAGCTTGCTTGAGACCATAGAGAGACTTCTTCAACCTAAAAATAAGTGAAGGATATTGTATGAAACCTTTAGGCTGATGCATATAGATATTATCATGAAGGTCACCATGAAGAAAATCACTCTTCACATCCATGTGGTGCACCTCCCATCGTTTGGATGTGGAAATGGCCAATCATACACATAAAATGCGGAAATGCAATAGTACTTGAAATCAAATAACAATCATACACATAAGCAATCACATTTGACACATAAATTTACCTTGGGATGGAAACCCTCTATGACTTGAGGGAGAAAACCCCGGAAAAACCTTCGTTAGTATTTTGATAGATAGCAGAGAATGTCTTCTACATTAAGCACCCCCGATGCAATTACAGAGCAAGAGAAAGATAAAGAAGAGAGACTCGAAACAATATCATACACAAAGAGAAGCACCTTTCCTTCGAGGGAGAATAGAATTCGCTTCACATTGAATTCATCAATCTTCTATAACATATTTATATATTCTTCACATGCATCAAATTCTATTTTTATCTTTTGACATCATGATGAACTCACCCTTCATCTGGATACATCATTATTGCATGAATAAGTGCACTCCACTTCTCATGTACTACATTAATTCATTGAACTCACTCTTAGGATGAACTCGCCCCTTAAATGAATATTTCCTACTTAGTTAGGTGGCTAACTTAAGTGTCGTCATGCAATTGTCGCAACTCAAGTGTCATCTTTTAGTTTAACATAAGTGTCATCATGCAATAACACTTAGTTAACTAAATCTTCTTTGTTATCACTTAGTTAACTCTCTTAACCGATTCTCTCTTGTTAACATCATTGTAGTGACCAATTTGAGTTCTCATTTGATTTACTAAAGTCTTCACTGAAGTTTACCAATTTGAATTCTCTTTTAATTAATTATTTTATGTACAATTCGAATTCTCTCATATCTTATCACATCTTATATGTATCTTTGTCTTATATGCATGGTCCACATTTTCTAGCTTAATTATCATATCAAATATACTAAATATATTTTCTCAATAATGTGATCATATTGTCCTACTATAGTTCCAAGTGGTTATATGCTAAAGTAATTCACTCTAGGGGTGGTCATTCTCTAGAGGAGACTTAATAGCTCAACCATGATTAGTAGTACATCACACCATACATGCTTTGACATGCAAAGCATCACCTCAACACATTAGGATTTGTCTTGACAATCAAGACCTTAGCATTGACTAGCCAGACTGTACAACATCATCACTTTGACAAACAAAGCACTTCTTCAACCCTTCTTGAGTCCAACTCAAGATTCTTCTCCAAATTTCCTAAGTCCAACTCAGGCTCCTATAAGGAACTACCTCAACACACGAGGCTCAATCTTGACACACAAGATTGACTTGGAGAATGAATCATGATGTTGTAACTTTAATAGTTTTCCCATATGCACTCTATAATTTTGATAAGGATATGCAACAAATTTGGTAACATTGATTGGACAATTTTATATGCATCTTCACCCACTAAATGGGAAGAAATTTTGTGGCCAAACTTTCAATGACAACTAAAGAGTGTGTAGTTTAGATTTGGATAGTGTTGGATCTAAATTTAATTATGTAATGAAGTGAATCTACTAATTCCTATAGAATTAGACATTGTGTATTGATAAGCATAATGCCATATCTAATATATGGATAAAGATAATGTTGGAGTACGATTGTCGTTAGACCAAAATGTAGACATTAATCTCCACTAGAATCACCAAAGTTGGGATGCACGATAGGGATTTAAACCATGTCGCGAAACTCACATGGAGTGTTGGATGCAAATGCCAACAATCTCCCCCCAGTGTTATCTAGGTGAGTTTTGAACCCAAGACCTCTCACTCTGATACAATTTGTTGGAGCACATTTGTCATTAGACCAAAACCCATAGGCATTAATCTCCACTAAAATCACCAAAGTTGGGATCCACGAGAGTGGGTTAACCCATGTCACGAAACTCACGAGGAGCTCTAGACACAAATGCCAACAATTTAATGATGTAAACATGCCTTTTGGGACAGGGTGAGAATGATTAGGTAATTTGTTTGGGTGCATAATTGTGGTCTAATAGGGTTTAGATTAGAGACATGTAAGTAGGACTTCCATATCCATGTTACAATCATGGGGGCTTCACTCAATAAACCCCTATCATAGCACGTTCGTTCATGGCATATGAAACAATACCCCTAATTTCACTAAATATTGTAAAATACCTTCCAAAATTGTTTTTTTTTAACCCCCTCCCAATATGCCTTCCAAATTTTAAAAAAACCCTATTTTCACTAGATATTGTATGTATCAATTTTTTCATTAACATTTTTTATACCCCTTTATATTTCGACCTAGTATATTGATATGATACCCCTCTTATGACCCCACATGGATTCTACAATGCACCTTGCTTCTTTCGATGTATATTGTGGATGCACATTACTTCACCCACAATGTAATTACTCAACCACATATCATTATGATTTGCAACATCTAATGATCCAATGAAGAGATAGGATATCACTTCTTGTATGTCACTAGAGCCAATGCACATAGTACAACATTTAGATTGCATGTTGCAGTTCCCCAATCGATGACTAAGCATGTTGTGGGCTAGGTATCCAAGCCCCTAGGGCCTATAACAAGCTCTAGGAGGCTGACTAAACCTCCTAAGGCCTGTAATAGGCACAGGTGATTGGGTATTCAAGCCCACAAGGCCTATCGGGGGCGTATAACAGGCCCTAGAGGCTTAGAGCCTCCCAAGGCTATTGGGAATAACTGGCTAAGTGCTATTGGTAAAAATTGGTTGTCAATGACCACTGTCTCTCGACTATGATCGACTGGAAATCCACTTCACCACGAAACCCTTGGCCTCCAGCATGCCTCAAGATGCAATTTCCCTGTGTACTGGTAATCTCGATCCTTGCCTCAACCCGATTTCTCATATGGCTGTGATCCCGCCATCTCCATTTGGTGGATATTTGTCATCCCGCCCGTATAAAAAAGACCCCAAAGTATTTTTGTATTGCTACATTACATAAAAAAAACCCTTTACCCCTTAATATATAAGCAATATTTTTTAGGTTTTCATGAATATTTAATACCGCAATACGAATGAACATGATATTATATTACCTTCTAGTGAAGCCCCCGTGGTTACAATAGACACTTTATTTCCTACTCATAATTGATTTATTCTTTCCTAGATGAATATTTATGGCCTACTTTTGTTGTTTCTCCTTTATGGGAGACATGGTTATTTTCACTAAAACTTTAGAATCAATAACATAATAAATTTTAATGTACAATAGCCAAGTAATTCTGACTTTCAAAACCAACTGAGGTAAAAATGAGTTTCAAAATACCTCGACTTGAATGGTGATATCTATATTCCATAAGATTTTGTCTAAATGTCATGAGGAATAGCAATGGGTCTAGTAAACACTATATTTATCATTTAAGATAACCATAATTAGGGATGTAGTACTTTTTAAACTAGCAAAACAAATAAAAGGTATCAAAACACCCAACTCAATCATTATTGCAAGGAAGATTGATGGTTCTTATGTTTCTATAGTTAGAGGGTATTGGACTTTGGCAAATATCCCCATCAATTAGGGATCTCGTGTAAGAGAAGTGTGTAAATATTTGACATATAAAGTTAGGGTTTTTGAATTGTTGGGTAAGACTTGTAGAATGTAAAGTGCTTATCATTTCCTTTTCATTAGCTTTCTTATGGGGTGTATAACCCTTCATGCTAGAAAAAAATATTCTTGTATTCTAAGAACAACAACTTTATCTAAAAAATCAAGTTAAAAAATTGTTGCCTCTATTTTGTCTTGTGATCTCGTGTTCAACATGTAGATGCCTTGCACTAGGCTATGAGATGTAATCTTGGACTTTTGTATTTGGAACCTTTCTATTTACAATGAATATCTCCTTATGAAACAAGCACATAACTTGAACACTATGTGGAATTATCACATATACAAACTCAATGAAATCTTCATCTTTATCTCCATATATGTTTGTGTGTACCATTCAAAATGTAAAAAATAATGTTTATCTTATCTTCTTAGTTATTATAACTACTTTGCATTTCATCTAAGTTTTGTGTGAGAGTCATATATGGATGGTCTCTCTCAACATATTTCCTTCAACCTTACCTTACCACCTTACCTTACCTCCCCTCCAAAATCATTTTTAATTACTTTTTGACATAAAATTACCTTGCAAATAGTAAGAAAAATAAAGTTTAGTATCATAAAAAAAATCTGTATAAGATTATCAATTACATCATGGAAAAATATATTAAATATTTATTTAAAAAATAAATTAAACAATGAAGGTTGGAGGCAGAAATAAACAAAAGATAATATATAATGAGCTACGGTTCTTCAATATTTATTCATAAAAGAAGATCAAGTGATGTTATACAAACCAAAATGTAATGTGTATTTAAACACTTATGGAAACCCTAAAATCTAAATTATATAATTACATGGCATTTGAATTTGCAAAACAACTAACTTTCAATATAAAAAACTATTTAATTCATCTTTGTTCAAGAGAGCAGACCAAGCAAATCTGAACTGTATGCCTGCATACCATTGGAGTTTGTAAAACAACAACTATCATTAAATTATAAATATGAAATTCTACATCGAGACGATTATATAAGTATGAAAAACCTATATAGGGATGTTTAAAAATTGGAACCATGAAGAGTAATTTTGATATCCAAATGCATTCCACAATTCACGTTAAGGCGTTCCCTGTAATATTTAATAAGCCCAAATGTTCCTCAGTAATGAATAGAGGGCTATCAGTCTAAGAGAACGCCTATTTGCAGGCTGTCTCACCAGCCTTGTTGTATTGCTGTAGAGGTTCCTTCAATGAGAAGAAAGACCTAAGGTCAAGCTAATGGTGTTCCACCAGCTTTTCGAAAGGTTGCCCTTCAAATGAGAATTGTTTATAACTTTTTCCTCTTCTTCAAATTTATTATGATGTTTCTTGCACAGGAGGAAATTCCTCGTTCCTAGAGCTCCAACAACTTGAGACGGTTCCACAGCTACAAATAACCAATAATGACAAAGCCCTCATATACCATAGATATCATGTATAAATTCAGTATTAATGATAAATTCAGTATTAGTATTATAATAACATATCATTTTAAATGTTTTAATTTTCAAATTTAACAAATCTTCCTGATCCTTTTGTCATGTCAGGCTATTACTTGTTAGCTTCCTAATGCAGTCCTAATTTTCTTGCATGCTTAGTGTCTTATGCATAGAAATGCTTTAACCGGGATGCAAATAAAAAGGTAAATAAATAGAGAGAATAGATGGTAACACTAACAATATAAATTAAGGAAAACATATGTGGTATAACCCTACCTTCCGTTCCACTGTTAGCACAGTATAGCTCGAATTGTTTAGTATTGAAGCCAAGAACTGGGAGACGACCTTCCCTGGCGTACAATTTCAGAGCAGTTTCAATTAATTTATGCACCGTGTCATCTTCTTTAGCCAAAAATCTGAATGGACCAGCGCTGCCCAATACATTTATTGTAACCAATAAACGATTAACCTCGCTGGTTTTCACCTGCAACAGTTAAAGGTTAATGAACACGAAAAAAAAAAAATAAACCAGCAGAGGCATTAATGTTAAATAAAAGGAAGATATACCTGGTTCTTTCCGAGCAAAGAGACAAGCGGGGCCTTGGGATATTTAGGCAACAGCAAACGGCTTGGGCTTCCAGATCGGTGATCGGGTGGCGCTCCAGAATTCTTTTGAGGATTTGATGTGCCATTCTTCAACTGCATTGGATGATTCCTCGTAGGGCTGGGCTGTTTAGGGTTAGGGTTAGGGTTAGGGTTAGGGTTAGACGTACATCCCTTCACGATATGGCCCTGCTTCGGCCTTGAATCAGCCATGTCGATTATATGTAAAAACAAAGGAAAAGCAAAGCAGCAGCAACACTTTAAGGATCAGTTACATCTGAGGTACCAGCCCTGCCTGAAAACGCCCAGTCTCCCAGATGCGTATAGACAGCAGAAGCAGTCCTTCTGTATTGTGATTTCTAGTCGGATTCGGAAACGGCCTGCAGGAGTCGATCCCTTCTCCATGGAACGACGACGCTGCATCAAAGTTGTGCGCACCGTTGAAAGAAACGATTCGATCCCAAATATAGAGTACTGAAGAGCACCAGCAACAACACAACCACAACCAAATAAAATGGAAAGAGAACCCTCGAATATAACCACGACGCAGAAAACAGAGAGGAGAATAGTGTCGTAAACGGAATTTTGCACAGCAAAAGGGTGATGCGATGCTATGCTATGCTCGGTTGAGAGAGCGGGATGTGATATTATGTTCCACGTCTGTTTGGCTCGAATATGATTACGGGAGAGCTGCTTTTCTATTAAAATAAAATAGTCTAATTATACCACTTGACTAGGTTGGATGCTTCTTATCCATCCATCGTCGTTAATGTGGAAGCCGTGGATTCTTAGGTCAAGCTGTCCCGTGGAATTTTAGGTACGGGGAAGGAGAATAATAAGATTTTCAATTTTTCATGTTCTAAATTGGCGGTTAGCTGCATGCAGCAAATTATTATTCTATGTAGTGGGTAGAAGGATGTTCTAAATTGGCGGTTAGCTGCATGCATCAAATTATTAGTCTATGTAGGAGGTAGAGAATATTGTTTTCGTTTACTTTAATTATTTTTTAAATATGTCAAAACTATTATAATTATTATTTTATTTATTTAAATTTATATATAATTTTTTTTTAATTTGATTGATGTTATATTTTTTTAATTTGATTGATGTTATACCATTCCATTTTTTAACCTAAAACAAAGATTTTTTTTTTTAAGATATTATCTCCATCCAACAAAAACCAAAATAATACTTTAGGAACTCTCACGTTTTCAATATGCCAATAACTCACGTGGCAAAGGAGTTGAAGGGTGGCAGATAAGTTGCAGAGAATTTGACATTCCACGCTAGCCTCATCCCAAGATGAAGAGTTTCGAAAACCTCATTCACAATAGCCAGATGCCGAAGATGAAGAGTTTGGAAAACCTCCTTCACAGTATCATACATGCTCGGAAATATCTTTTGGTAATTTTATATTAAATTTTAATGTTAAGAATAAACATTTAATTGAAAGTTTAAAATGATATTAAATCCAATATTGATTTAAGAAGAAACATTTAATTGAAAGTTTAAAATGATATTAAATCCAATATTGATTTAAGAAGAAACATTTAATTGAAAGTTTAAAATGATATTAAATCTAATATTGCTTTTAAAACAATAGAAAGATCAACAAGGCACTATTAAGAAATGTTATGTAGATATTGGAAGAGCAAAAGAGACTCGTGGAAGAAATGCTTAAGCTTGCAGAAAGAATTAAATGTCTTCGACAATAATGCTTCAAAGCAAACTATGTTGAGAAATGTTATGTAAAAGAGCAAAAGAGACTCGTGGAAGAAATGCTTAAGCTTGCAGAAATAATTAAATGTCTTCTGACAATAATGTTTCAAAGAAAATTATGTTGAGAAATGTTATGTAAATATTGGAAGAGCAAACGAGACTCGTGGAAGAAATGATTATGCTTAACCTTGCAGAAAGAATTAAAAGTCTTCGACAATAATGCTTCAAAGCAAACTAAAAAATGCTTCAAAGAAAACTAAAAAAAAATGAGATGGGCATGGAATCTGCCAACAAAGGTTGCTCTAAAGAAAGCACCTCTTTAGCATAAAAGGTGAGAATCATATTCATATTGCATGAAAAAAAACTAATTTTATAACATGAAAAGTGGGAATGATATTCATGTTCCATATAAAAAAACTAATCGTAACCATCTTTATATGTGCATGCATTTATTCAGAGTATTTAAATATGGTGCATGTACTTTGTTTACACGGCTATCTTTGTCTACAATCACCATTGCTACAAGTACTTTGAAGGGCCTTTAAATACTATGAAATCTAAACCGAACTCTCTTTCAACCTCTACATATATCGTTGCCCTACAGTCTGTGTAATGTATTTCGGTTTACTAGCGATTAATTTGTATATTTTAATGTTTTCATTTAATCGTCTTTGGTTAGTAAATTGGAAAACTCATTTATGCATAGTTAACTTATTAATGAGTTTTTCTAATTTACTTTTAATTTGAAGCTATCCTTATCCTATTCGTGAAAACAATTACTATCCATTCAAACATATTGTTATCAATCATGCACGGATAAGCATGATAGCTATGATAACTAGATATACTAATTGAACCTCTTACCTAGTCATACCCTTCAAACTTTCAAAGTTATTGAAAGGAGGCAATCATCTTATGATTCCTTTTGGAAATAGGACTCTTTAATTGGTAAAACTATTGGACAACTAATCCATTTGTAAATAATGTTGGAAACTTATAATTTATAGTCCATACTATTATCAAGCAATTTATTGTAGATAATATAAATTAGCATAGATCCATCTAAATTCAGGATTTACGATGTGGAGAGAGGGATTATATCTATCGAATCCTTCGAGGTGGAAACCTCTCCTCAAGTGTTGCATTGTAAAAAAAGGTTAGAACTAACATGGTCATTGTTAATTAGCATTAAAGCTTGAAGTAGCCCCAATCAAGGCAATGAAACACAAAATTGGCTTGGTTGTTTTTTGGATGGTGAGTTTGAAGCTCAATACAAAGAAGAGGTGGGAAAAAACCTCACTAAGTGGCATGTAGAGATTGAATGAGATGTTGTAGCATCCGTGAAGAATTTGATAAACCTATATACGAAAAGAAATTCCAAATAGGATCTAAAATAAAAGATATAGTAGTGGCTCACATACAGAGTACAAGGAAATTAACCTCCAAAGCTGAGAAAACTAACTTATTGAAGACCTTCTTTACTCTCTATCTCACTACATATCTTTTCTATTTACAATACAATATTATAGCATCCAAAAACCTAATCCATTAACCTAGATTAGATTACAACCATAATTCCTTTACCATAGTTAGTTTGCAATTGGATAAAAAATATTAAAAAAGATGCTAAATTTTCTTTTGAGGGCCCACTAGCCCCCTAGAACCCCTAATCTAGTGGTGATCACCCCCTCATTTCACCTTTTCTTTGGGAACCTAGATCATTGGATTTGATAAAGATGGATTCATGTGAAGAATACCATAAAGAAGCACAGAGAGAATAGTGGATGAAGAAATACTCCCTTAAGGACTGCTTGATTCAGGTTACTTTATTTGGAGAAAAGAAAGATGTGGGAAATAAAACAAGTTTTTGTTTCATAACATCATTTTCTTAGGAATACAAAGGTAAGATTAGTACTTGTTGAGAAGTACTAAGTGGTTTACATAATTGTGTTTGGAGAACAAGGGATGCTAGAAATGAAAGAGGTTGATGTTTCATAACATCACATGCTTGGCATAGAGTT
This sequence comes from Larix kaempferi, assembly GCA_027924585.1. Classification (NCBI taxonomy): domain Eukaryota; kingdom Viridiplantae; phylum Streptophyta; class Pinopsida; order Pinales; family Pinaceae; genus Larix; species Larix kaempferi. Next base: position 11,271,187 of record BSBM01000841.1, read on the forward strand.
GTAAGCATTTTTACAAAGTTGTAAGTTAATCACATATGTAAACGGGCATACACTATAAGAACTATTTAGGCATGCATACCCCTAGTTTGATGGTTCACTATGTAAAGTCTAGGCATAGGATTAGGTGATACCTGGGTCATGTTGTATTCCTAGATACCTTGTTAATAAAACTTGACGGTGAATTAATCTCGATTTGGTGATATATAGTACAATTAGATTAATTTGTATGTGGTCATTAATGGGTTTACCATTAGTGGTTTATAGGCCCATGATATTGGGTAACCCATTGTAGTTTATGTGACAAAATCTATTTAAAGGCTTCAAGAAATCAAATTTAAACAACCTCAAGTAGCCTAGTATTTGGTATGATTAACTAGATTAGTCAAGGGTAATAGAAAATATATTCAATAAATTATTTTTCTAATAAAGGGTTTCTAGGTTAAATATTGACTATTATTTTTTTCATGTATAGTTATGTAATTGTTTCATATTCTTTTAGCTATCTCATTGTTCTCATTTTTACATTCCAATCCAGCCAACATCGACCACATCAGGTGGTTTACAATGGAGTTCTCCAATCATTTAGATAATCTTCATCAACCTCATTTGTTAAGCAACAAATTTCCAAAAAGAGGATGAAAAGAGGAAAAATACACTAGAAAGAGTACTCCAAACCTTAATAATGAAGAACAAAGATGAATAGAAAGCCTCTTCGAAGGGGCAACCTCCTTATGCAATGTACCGAGTACAAGAGACAAGACAAGATGTTCCAAATTAAAAGGTCTCCTTTCTATATATAGGAGACTAAGAGGTATAATTCCAACTAATTAACCCAAGTCGATGTAACTAATATAACCATACTAATGATAATTACAAGTAATGGACCAAGCCGGCATCAAAACTAATGTAATGTGACCAATATAAGGGGAATGTGCCTACATTTAGGGCTTAACATGCCCCTCCCCTTCAAACTAGTGTTGTCCTCAACACTTGGTTAGTTGTGGATGCTTCTATATGAAGGACTCATCTTACCATGTCGAATATTCAATTGGTAAGTTCTTCCACTTTATGAGGTACTTCGTGATAGCCCGATTTCATAGCTACTTGGTCCTTGTGTTAGTTTTTTTTTAGGTTCCAATATGAATTTTCCTTTTTCATCAAGCTCCGATAGGATTGTTTGAATGTGAATTGTGTCTCTGATTACCTTATTTAAGCAATAAACATGTAAAAATGGATGTACCCTTGAAGATGAAGGGAGCTCCAATTTGTATGTCATACTACCAATCTTCTGCAGCACTTTATAAGGACCATAGTACTTTGGTACTAATTTATTGTCCTTATTTAGTTGCTTGAGGGACATTTGTTTGTAAGGTTTTAGCCTCAGAAATACCCAATCCCCTTCTTCAAAACTTCTTTCACTGTGATGTTGATCTACTTGTTGTTTCATCATATTTTTTGACATAGCTAAGTTGTCTTTCAGTATTTGGAGAACTTCCTGTTAGTACTCTATGTGATATTCCACAACTTGCACTTTAGATTTTCCTTTTAAGGGAGATGTGATAGATGGAGGCTCGTACCCATAAAGTGCCATAAATGGAGACATCATGTAAATACGAATTTTAATGAAAATACCCACAACTAGCTATGCAATGCAACAAAGAGATGGGGCATGATTCTACAAGGAATAGGGAGGAAAATTGTTCAAACCCTTGAGCCAATCGTGTAATCCATGTGTCAATGAGAAAACCCATAAACTACCAACTACCCATTTTGGGTTATGGACCCAATCATTTAATTCTTCCAAGAGTTGGTTGAGGCAGTTAATGCCTTGGGAATGAAGAGATATGGCAACCAATTTCGTGTATGGGCAAGCCATCAACCTGGAAATTCATTTTTTTTTATTCTTGGGCAAGAAAACACCCACGAAATGGTGCCCAAAGCAATTCTGAACCCATAGTCTTTCCTCTCTCACGCAGTCTGAACCACTGGGCCTTTCCCCATCACGTTTTTCACCATTTTCCTGCATTTTCCATGCCTAGGAGCTCGTTTTTGCATTGGACAGCAGTTGGGAGAGAAGGGCCATGATTTGGGATTGTTATGGAGGCCGTTTTTGCCCCAGAATGTCCATGGACATTTTTCTAAAAACGGATTTGGCTTCCCAGGGTTGTTCCCCATCTTCTAGTTTCATTTTTGGGTTTCCCACGTTTTTCTGAAGCTAATGAAAACCCCATCTTTGGGCATCGCATTGTAAAAACGTTTCTCCATGCCCAGCACTTAGACTTATGTTGTTATGTGCATCCCTGTTTTGATTTGAACCTGTGAGAAAGAAACTTGGACTGGTAGTGGACAGAATTGGCTTGATAAACCTAGTGGAGGGAGTAACCTCTCAAGAAGATCAGGAGGGATTTGGCTACTTTTCTATGCACACCCTGAGAGCACTAGAAAGGAAGGTATGGCTTGAGGGACTGTGTGGCAGTGAAGAGAATACTTCCTTGTGTTGGGTGTGTAGGCATTGTGAGTGCCAAGCTAAATAGATCTGGGAGGGGTACCCATAGCTCTGTGGTTGAGCTCACTAGCTTAGCAATTCTTCCTTTCCATTTCCTAGCAGCCTCATAAACCCAATTGCAGATTGGCTTGGCTCATCTTGGTGTATGCTTGACTATGTGTGAGTCTGTTGTTCCCTGATTCCTTGTAGAGATCATGCCCATCTCGGGGGTGGCAGTGTGTTGAATTATTCATGATCACAACTGGCCTATGATTGGGTGGAACATTGCAGTTGCATAGCCAGTCGCTTGGGACTATTTGTTATAAGATAAGTGCTCTCTTGTGTTAACCTTGCATTTATTTATTTGATGAATATAGTGAATGTATGATGAATGTGTAATTGATATTATTTTCGCTGTGTTGTTCTTATAATTACACACTCCATATGTCTTTCATATTATGTGATTGCTTGGTTAAAATTTTATGGGGCTAGATGCCCAGTTTTAGCATCACGTCCTCTCTATCATGCTGGTATGGTAGGAGGGGACGTTACAACTATGAGCCAACTGAGTACCCAAACAAGAAAATAATTCAGTCCAAAATTTACCAATATTTCAAATGTGAGTATGAAAAGATACCAAATATAATGTGCTCCATCTTCTTTCTGATGCAATAGCTCTCACTAAATTTGGATCTTGCATGCCCCGGATATGACTTTTTTTCCCATAACACATGTTTTAGACTAGTTTTTGGACTAGTAAGAAACCCTAGATTCCATGGTGAATATCTATGAGCCTATAATGGATGAGGATCTCAAAATTGGACTACACATAGTCCAGCCTTTTTCCTAGATGGGTTTCTCACTATCTGAAACCTTGTAGAAAAAAAATTATAGCGAAAATTCCAAGATGTCTCTTTTTTTAAGAAACCAGTTCTGAGGAAAGAGCTCTGATACCAAATGCTAAGCAACAAATTTCCAAAAATAGGATGAAAAGAGAAGAAATAGACCAGAAATAGCACTCCACGCCTTAATAATGAAGAACAAAGATGAATAGCAAGCCTCCTCAAAGGGGCAACCTCCTTATACAATGTATTGGGTACACAAGACAAGACAAGACAAGATAAGATGCTCCAAATGAAAAGGTCTCCTTCCTATACATAGGAGACTAAGAGATACAATTCCAACTAACTCACCAATCTTATGTAACTAATATAACCATACTAATGATAATTACAACTAATGGACCAATCCGACGTCAAAACTAATGTAATGTGACCAATATAAGGGGAAATGTGCCCACATTTAGGGCTTAACATCATTGCTTGTTGTTAGGCTTGTATTATAATTGTTAGGATTGTATTTTAACATGGATACCCGAGTTCAAATCCCTAAGTGGTTATGATTGTAAATATGCCCTTGTAAATATAAGAAGTATTTTTTTTAAAAGCTTCATAAAAAAAAATATCATGAGAAAATACATGGATTACACAATATCATGGTCCCATAACCACCAATGGTAAAATTATTAATAACCAAATACATTTTAAGCTAATTACTATTTTACCCAGACAAGACTAACCCAACAACCCATACATGTCTACAACACTTCTCACCTCCACTATTATTTCAAAAATAACAATACTAAAGATTATTGCTCTTTCTCTATTTCGTTGCTCTGATCTTGGCAAACTTTGGTTCTTTTTAGGATGTTGACCTTGAAAATCTACCCAATATATAAATTCATTATGATGTGTATTTTGGTTAATTTTTGAATACTAAATGCCTCATAGTGATGCATTTGCATAAATATGATTGAATCTTGGACTTGTTTACAATAATTATAAAAGGAACTTACACATCCTTGGAAGTTCCCTCTACAAACAAAAAACAATTAAAAATCAAACAATATTATTGCATAATTAAGTTGATTCTTATAAGTATAGTTGCAATGTACTTAACCCCAAAATTGCAAATAAAAATAATAAAGTGCAATAGAATTCTAGTGCTAAACAAAAAACACAAAAGAGAAATGGATAGAAGTTGAGAAAGACCCCTTGTATTAGTGACATCTAAAAGAGAGAGAAATGTTTACTTGCTTCTTCGATGGGGAAACTTCCTATGATCATAGCTCCAAATACATTAACAACCCTTGATCGCATTACACAACTTTCTACTCTATATATAGCACATTAATAGAAAAAACCCTAACTATGTATGGTCACACTATTAAACAAGATTGACCACCTAATGGGTCTTAATTAATAAAGATGCCCTTGTACATTGAGTAACTATCAACTAACTATCTAATAGGCCTTATCCAAAGAACATGGACACATACATCAATAAATCACTCTCAAGTATCCTCAAAGTATTTAGGTAAGGGTAGGACCCTAACATTCCCTCGCCTTTCAAAAGAAACATTGTTGTTAAGGCCAGAGATGGGGAAACTTCTATAAAATTATTGATGGCTCCCAAGTAGCATTTTTGGTTGCATATCCTTCCATTGAATGAGAACTTCTTGGACATTGCATTAGCAAAGGCGACACTCTTAGGTGACCAAAATTTCTTTTGGCTAGATCCAAATGGAGGATTCTTCATCAAGTTTCACTAAGGTAGTTTGAACTCAACAATGCTCCCATATAATGTTTTTCAAATAAGAAACAATAAATACTAGGTTGATCTTGGAGTGTGCTATAAGTGATAATTTGTAAGCCACCCATCTAATGTGTTGTATAATCTGATATGTGCCAAACACTTTTGGTGTCGAAGTCTAATGCACCTTATCTTTTAGGGATGTCTTCTTACAGGGATGAAGATGAAGCAACATGTGGTTCCATACTTCAAACTAACATTCTTTGCAATTTTGGTATGCTTGTTGTTTCTAATGAACTTTGATAAAATTGTGTAAAGACAAACAATACTAAATAAAATATAAAACACACTAATTAACCATGGGTCAGAGATACATTACTGCACAGAGATTTACCTTGGAAACCCAAAATCGAGAACACCAACGTTCCTGAGAGTTTATCCACTATCTCATTGTATGGTATTTTGTGTTTACAATGCAATTTTATAGCATCCAAAAACCTAATCCATTTACCCAAATTAGGTTACAACCTCAAGTCCTTGACTATGATTGATTTAAAATGGTCCAAAAAACCATGGTCCAAAAATAGCTCAAAATTGACCAAGAAAACTCCCAAAAAAATTCTTTCGGGGCTGTTTCCCCTGAAACCTTCAGCAAGGGGCTTGTTTCCCCCCATAGCCGGGGGAGCTAATTAACCCTCTGAAACCACCATTGCTTTGCAAATTGACAAAGAATACAACACATGTCCAACATCCTCCCACATGTTGTATTATTTGAAATAGTGGGTCAAAGGGTGATCCAAAATAGATCAATATATAATTTGTCACCTACTTGGAGCTTTCAAGGTTAGAATATTACATGAATTGGCTTGTACGGCCCATTTTATGGGAAGTTATCATTTTGCATATTTGGGGTCCAGAAACTTGTGGGGCTTTTTTTAGGGTCGAAATTATGTTTTTCGGGAAAAAATATCATCACTAGTGTCATTCCCCTTCACGTGATTCTACACTTCAAGACCTTTCCAACAGTCCAAAAATCACCTCAAACGGAGTCTTTATGCAAATTTTATGCCTCCCACAAGTTGACCTATCTAGTTGACCACCATGGTACCAAGTGGATTGCATGTCAGCTCTCATTTATCATGCATGTGGATCTAGTCATGTGTGGACCTTCAATAACATTCTAGAAGGCCCCAAACCCTAACCCTACTTAGGAGTTGGGGCATGAAAAGACCCTAAAATTAACCCTAGATAGCTATCGTGTTATGTTAAATACCAGGTTGTTAGGAAAAGAAGGGGTTCCATACTTTCATTATTATTGTATTGTTCCATAGATGAGAACACAACACAGAAATGGATATTATAGCATAACAAAGGAGTTAGCAAATTCCGTATTAGCCATTCTGGCTACAAAGTCATAGGTAACTCCATAGAGAGTACCATTTCTTTTGTATTTGCATTTTGATATGAAGAGAAAGGCATAGTTTTCATTTGCGGTTGGGTTTTTCCCCATAGTGGGTTTTCCCAGGGTATATCTTGTGTGATTTTTTGGATTGTGTACTTAGTTTATCTAGTTATTTCTCTTAGAGTTCCATTATATTTAGTATTTTATGGAATTAAATTAACACAATGAACTAAGGTGTAAGATCCATTGTGACAAACTGATCTAGTGGAATATCCATGACAATTTACGGATCAAAGGGGAAGAATCCATGAAATCGGCTACTAAGGGTAGCAATGGGGGGGATAATCACCCCCCTCGCCCCCCCTTTCTTTGGGAATTGACAAAGACTACAACACATGTCCAACATTCTCCCACATGTTGCATTTTTTGAAATAGGGGATCAAAGGGGAAGCATCCATGAAATTTTCTACTAAGGCTAGTGATGTGATGCCCATTGATTCTCGACACCAACATAAATTTTCAATACTAACAAACCTTTTCAATGAATCTAAAACATTCTTCAAGTTATCAACCTTCTCCAATAGTTCTTTGTTCATTTGAACCAAATCTCTAAAAAAGTGGTATTGAACATAAATATGCTTGGTATTGGAATGATAACCATGGTTCTTTTCTAGAAAAATTGCTCTTAAGTTGTCACAACCTATTCTCATTGTGTTTTGAACAAAACCAATATTTGAACACAATATTTGCAACCATATAGATTCCTTAGTTCCATGAGTGGTTTCCATGTATTCTACTTATATAGTTTACAATGCAACTACACCCTGCTTCTTACTCATCCAACTGATTGCTCCACCAAATAAGTTAAAAACATAAACACTTGTAGATATTATGTGGTAAATATCTCCATCCCATTATGCATCAACAAAACCTTGAATATTTATCTCCTAATGAGGTCCATGCCTTCCTTGGTAGAATATTTCATAATTTGAAGTGCCACACAACTATTTGAAGACCCTCTTTACTGTTGTCCAATGTTTCTTCCATGGTTTTGACATATATATACTCAAAACTCCCATTGCATGGACAATGTCTAGTCTATTACAGACCATAACATACATAAAAATTCAAACATTACTAACATAGGGAACATGTGGCATATATTCTACCTCTTCTTGAGTCTTAGGACTCTAATCTTCCTATAGATTTGCACCTACATGAATAGAGACCTTTACCCATTTACATTCTTGCATATTAAACCTCTACAATATTGTCTCAACATATTTCCTCTAACTTAACCAAATTCTTGCATTGGATTGATATATTTTAATTTACATGCCCAAAATAAAATTTGCAGTATCAAGATATTTCATATCAAACTTAGAATACATTAGGGATTTGGCATCCTTGATAATTTCCATTTTGTTCATGTATATTTATGTATTTGTATCATTTTTTTTTAGTTATCTCATTGTTCTCATTTTTACATTGCAATCTATCCAACACCTAACACATGAGGTAGTTTACAATGGAGTTCTCCAAACATTTAAATAAGATTCATCAACCTCGTTGCTTGTCATTAGGCTTGATTTCTAACGTTTATGCTTGTATTCTAACATGGAGACTCGGGGTCAAATCCTTGAGTGGGTATGATTGTAAATATGCCCTTGTAAATATAAGAAGTATTTATAAAGAAAAAACTTCATCGAAAAAATATCATGAGAAAATACATGGATTACACAATATCATGGTCCCATAACCACCAATAGTAAACTCATTAATAACCAAACACATGTTAATCTAATTGTACTATTATACCCAAACAAGACTAACCCAACAACCAATACATGTCTACAACACTTCTCGCCTCCAATATTATTTCAAAAATAACAATACTAAAGATTATTGCTCCTTCTCAATTTGTTGCTCTAATCTTCAAACTTTGGTTCTTTTCAAGATTTTGACCTTCAAACTCTAGCCAATACATAATTCATTATGATGCGTATTTTGGTTAAGTTTTAAGGACTAAATGCCTCATAATGATGCATTTGTGTAAATATTCTTGAACCTTGGACTTCTTTATAGTAATTATAAAAGGAACTTGCACATCTTTGGAAGTTCCCTCTACAAACAAAAAAAATAAAAAAAATAAACAAGATTATTGCATAATTAATTTGATTGTGATAAGTATAGTTGTAATGTACTTAACCTCAAAATTGAAAAGAAAAATAATAAAGTGCAATAGAATACTAGTGCTAAACAAAAAACATAAAAGAGAAATAGATAGAACTTGAGAAAGACCCCTTGTATTAGTGACATCTAAAAGAGAGAGAAATGTTCTCTTGCTTCTTCAAGGGAGAAACTTCCTATGAGCATAGCTCCAAATGCAACAAAAATCCTTGTTCGCATTAAACAACTTTATACTTTATATATAGCACACTAATAGAAAAAATCCTAACAATGTATGGTCAAACTATAAATAGGATCGACCACCTAATGGGCCTTAATTATTAAAGATGCCCTTTTACATTGAGTAACTGTCAACTAACTATCTAATAGGCCTTATTGAAAGAACATAGACATATGCATCAATAAATAACTCTCCGGTATCCTCAAAGTAAAAGGGTTAGGGTAGGACCCTAACATCCCCTCCCCCTTCAAAAGCAACATTGTCGTCAAGGCTGGAGATGGGGAAACTTCCATAAAATATTGATGGTTCTCAAGTAGCATTTTTTGGTTGCATATCCTTCCATTTTTTAGAACTTCTTGGATGTTGCATTAGTGGAGGTGAGACTCTTTGGTAGTTCGATATCAATTTATATCTACCTCATCTTCATCAAGTTTCACTAAGGTAGTTTGAACTCAACAATTCTACCATATACGTTTTTTCAAATAAGAAACAATAAATACTAGGTGGATCTTGGAGTGTTCTAGAAGTGATAATTTGTAAGCCACATGTCTAATGTTGTAGTATTTTATGGAATCCATTATATTTAGTATTTTATGGAATCAAATTAACACAATGCACTAAATTTTAAGATCCATTGTGACGAAATGATCCAGTGGAATATCCATGACATTTTATGGATCAAAGGAAAAACATCCATGAAATTATCTAATAAGGGTAGAAATGGGAGGGCTAATCAACCCCCTCATATCCCCCTTGCTTTGGGAATCGATAGAGACTGCAACACATGTCCAACATTCTTGCACATGTTGTATTTTTTGAAATAGAGGGTCAAAGGGGAATCATCCATGAAATCAACTACTAAGGATAGCTATGTGATTCCCATTGATTATCTACACCAAGATAAATTTTAAATACTAACAAACATTGTCAATGAATCTGCAACTTTCTTCAAGGTATCAACCTTCTCCAACAATACTTTGTTCTTTTGAACCATGTCTCTAACAAAATGGTATTGAACATCAATATGCTTGGTCTTCGAATGATAAGCATGGATCTTTGCTAGAAAAATTGCTCTCAAGTTGTCACAACATAGTCTCATTGTGTTTTGAACAAAACCAATATTTGAACACAATATTTGCAACCATATGGATTTCTTAGTTCCATTAGTTGTTTCCATGTATTCTACTTCTGTAGTTGACAATGCAACTACACCCTACTTCTTACTCATCCAACTGATTTCTCCACCAAATAAGTTAAAAACATAAACACTTGTAGAGGTCTAGGCCTTCCTTGGTAGATGTTTTCATAACCTGAAGTGTCACACAAATATTTGAAGACCCTCTTTACTGTTGTCCAATGTTTCATCCCTGTTTTTGACATATATATGTTGAAAACTCCCATTACATGGGAAATGTCTAGTCTATTATAGACCATAACATACATAAAACTTCCAACATCACTAGCATAGGGAACATGTGTCATGTATTCTATCTATTCTTGTGTCTTAGGACACTAATATGCATATAGATTTGCACCTACATGAATAGGGACGTTTACCTATTTAATTTCTTGCTAATTAAACCTCTGCAATATTTTCTCACTATATTTCCTTTGGATTAACCAAAGTATTGTATTGTATATATATATATATATATATGCTGGTGAACTGAGAAAAGAGAGAGATGATTACTTCGTGTACAATCTGGTAGTGAAATGTAATATATATATATATATATATATATATATACTTGTTGTTGTCTCTACCATTAATTTATTGCTTTCCCTCTTTAAGTCTATATGCTTTTGTGTATAATTATATGTTTGTAATGCACTACTAGTAGCCTCATGTAATCCCTTAGATTATAACATTGGTTCTATTTCTAGTAGTACTAAACCGAGACAAATTATGAGCATCTCTACATAAATTTTGAATGAGACTGAAATCTGCAGATGATGGAATAGAAAAATTGCGTGTTACATCCATAAATATGCTAAAAGAAACAAGTTAACACTCGCACAAGCTAGAGAAAAATTCTTCATTGAATTGCATGAGAAATTTTTAGAAGTTGTTCCTCAAGAAATCAAGACATTCCTTGATAATTGTACATGACTACACTGAAATATCATGGTGAATCATTATTTATGCACAAGTTATGCAAGGATAGTCAAACGAACTTGTAAGAGTGGGTTTAAAAGCTAGTCGATGAATTTTGTAAAGAACAAGCAATAGAAGAACGTACTTCGCTCGACGACATAAAATCCAAGTTCTATAATGGCTTGCATGATAGTTTTTTCTATACAATTTATGTTCTAATTTATAAATTCTTGATTGAAAAAGATGTTGGCCACAAAGTTGAGCCTCTCCCACCATTGGTGCCTGGTTGTACAAATTGGGAACAAAGACAAAAATATTGGGAGTGCTTTTTTAAAGAAAGAGAGTGGGAATATTTTCTCAGTAAATGATTATGATCACTGAGTTCAACCCCACTGACTAGCAATAAGTCAAGGTGGAAATGGGGGAATCAACGACAATGAGACAAAAATGAATAGGTATTGTTAGTCAACGAGCGTAGAAGTAGAGAAGCCAGTGAAAGTATGAGCACGATTTCAATGAAATAAAATGTCCAATCACAAATACATTATTGGTATTCAAAGAGTTGAATAGGAAAAACCACAAAATATATGGGAAGAGATTAGGGACATTACAAGTATGCTCTAGAACAAAAGAAAATTGAAAAATATGATAACGAATGTCGAACATCCAAAAGATCTACCTACATCGAGGGAAATTCAACTAGAGAAAAGAAAGGATGAGGCACCAACACCGATTGAAGAAAAGCATTCGATAGAAGAAGGATTCAGAGCCCTACAAGTTGCAGTACCCAAAAGTACAAGTTCCATAGACTCATTACCAATCTTGTTGGCCTAAGGCCTAAGCATGAGGGAAATTCTTGAAAATGAATTGCATATTGGAACTATACAAGGAACCATATGGATTCAACTAAACAATTGCAAATGAATAATGGAACGATTAATTATTCAAATGATACTATAGCGTAATTGGATCACTTTTACTCCTAAGTATGGAAGAAACAAATTCATCCTATTCTATTCATATTGCATTGAAGCACCCCTCTCCCGGAAATAATATCAATTGAAACTCATAATCCATAAATTGATCAACACGATGAGGAAATACAACTCAAATAATCTTGTCTGAAGTGGTACAAAGCTCAATGGACCGAAGTAAGTACACCACAATCTAGTATTTCCTCCCCAGTAAATATTCAAAATCAAAGGAACAATTCTTTCAAAATGGCATACAATCATTAAGTTTAGGTTCCATTGTATGAGGGTGATGAAGACCCTAAAAGGAATTTGTTTATTGTGCGACCATTTGGGATGCCAATGAAGCCAAACAAATGGATTAGTTTGTTGGTGTTCTTTGATTACAAGCACTCACTTGGTATATGAATTTTACCAAGAATCAAACAAGAACAAAGAATGAAATAAAGGATAATTTTCTTGACTTCTTCTTGATGCAATATAGTAGAAACCTGACAACTAAGAAGCTCAAATAGATTACAAAAATTTCAGGCGAGTCAGTACAAGAATATGGTAAAATATTCAAGTGTATACTCAGTCGAATGTCATATTAAATCGATGAAAAACTTCTCATATAATGGTTCATCATGAAACTACTGCAGAATAATAGGGCACCACTAAAATTGCATGAATTTTCAACATATGAAGATTCTCTAAAGAATTAATCCTAGCAAATTGAGCCCGACGATGACTACTTCACAGTACCTATCGATGAAAATATAGAAGAGAATCCTAAAATTAAGCAAAGGTCAATCCATGACCTCACTTTAAGTAATTCATACTTCAGGTGCACCGACCTAAATGATAGAAGGCCACTCTAAACATAATTGTCGAATGCGAGATGATAAACGACAATATGTCCAACTTGTTTAGACTGAATATTATTATGAAATATGTTAAGGAATATAGTCACACTCTAGGAAAGACTTCCCATTTAAAATGAAGAATACAAATCATAAATGGTGTGTTATATGTGAATATAACACACACAATACTATTGAATGTGCTCTAAATATAAAAAATAAGAAAAATTGGCAATAGGTCTATCTATCAAGAAAAGGATATCGATCAAAATAAACATAATGATGAAATAAAAGTAATAACATCGACAAATGACAGGGAGTATACATCAATCGAGGAAGATACAACAATTAATGCAATCGACCTAGAGGTCAAAATAGAAAGTCTAGATGTTTTATATGTTTTAGTGAAGAACATTTGATCCGAGACTGTCCCTGAAAGGACAACGATGACCTAATACCAAATGTGGAGTGCATGATCATTCCTTGAAATATTTTCCCATAATACATAAGAAAATCATGAATAAGAAAAATTTTAATCTTTTGTCTAGTGTCCCTAAGTATAAGGCCTTAATATTAAAAAATTTCATATTATAACCAAACCAAGCACTAATATTGGATATGATAAACTGAATATCACTAAAATTTTAAAAAGAAAAGAGGCAACTGAATTATTCCAATCCTAAAAAGAATAAAGAAATTTCAGTGATGCTTCAAAAATATTTGAAGAACTAGCTTTGGTAGAGGATACTCGAGAAAGAAGGAAACATTCAATGAATTGATGCAATTACTCATAAATGAAGATGTTGTGTCTCGCCTAATTGATTTTATGTGCATGGTAAGAAGCAATCAAGTAAAAGGAATAATTGTTAAGAGCTTATGTTGACAAAACCAAAATATAAAATTGACATCAACCCCTTGGTTGGCTTGAAAATCAAAGGATGTCATATTTCACAATTCATTCTCAACTTTGAGTTGCAAGAAAATATAATGACATGATGCACATGGGAAAAACTGGTTCAACCATAGCATTCCAAGATGGGAATTTTCCTTAAATTGGCAAAAAAAGGCCTAATTGAACCTATAGGAGTATGGAAAATCATACACACTACAATCGTGGGAATAGCCACACAAGTCAACTTCGAAGTAATTGACCCCAAGAAAGGATCTAAATCATTCCTAGCTCTAGTTGTTCAACGCCGTGGAAGGGAAATCAAAGCTTCCATATCCTTGGAAAAAGACATGATAAAACTAAAATGAAAAGGAAAAATGGTTATCGTGCCCATCTACCCAGCTCAAGGAAAATTGTGGGTTGATCCCTACAAAAATGACACAGACATAAGACAACTATATCAAGTCATGCGAAACAATGAAGACTTAGTCAAACCAAATGAAAATGGGGAACTATACCCGAGTTCTCCTATGTCAGTTGGACAAAACTCAGACTCTGAACTCTACGACTAGTAGATCAAAATTTATGAAGCTAAATCCTATGAATGCTAGATAATCGAATCCATTCATCTCCACTCCATGCACAAATGCTTTACTATCACAACAATCCCTAAAGAGTTAAAAAAAATCTAGGGAATACCCCACCCTCGTATCAACTAAAAATTAATCGACCAATCTACCTCCTCTCTATTATAAAGAACAAGAATCACCATCCATATATATCAATGAAGTTTCCAAGAATGTAGGAGAACAGGATGACTACCGATCCTAGTGGAAAATTTCAAAGTTCCAGCTACTCGATGGTGGTATACTCATCAATATTGACTAGAAACATTGATGACAACCTCCACATACTTTGTAGAGCATTTTGGTGGAAAGAACTTAACAACAGAAGAAAAAATTTTGTAGTTAATACAATATCATGACCCCTCCAACCAAATTAACTTATGTGAAAAAGAATGGAAAATATTGGGATACCATGATGAATGACAATGAACGCACATGTCTCCCATCATGTTAGAAAAACTACCTAATAAATGGTTTAAAATCGAAGAAGCAAGAGGAGATATATTTAACTAGAAATCCTTAAAATAAAACTTCGTTAAAGACTTTTCATTTTACCCTATGCACGACCATCTGAAAGAAGTTAAAGAAGAACTGCAAAATTTTATCAAACCAGCAAGACGACTAGACATTGCCAACGAACAACCAGGAACCCACCGAATGATCTCAACTTGCAACAAGGTAGAAACTGACCAAAAAAAATCTCGCCGACTCATAAACTTCCTCGACTTAGAAAATGAAAATGTTCCAGGTAAAAAATTTGGATGGAAAAGAGATCACACTGATATCATACGTCCAGTTAAGTTAGTTATGAAAGTATAAAATAAACCCAAGGAAGAGAATATAATTCTATAAGAAAAGGATTTCCCCCCTTCTTTTACAGAATCCAAAGAAGGAGAACAACATATTGATGAATCAAAATCTCCTGAATAGATGAATGCAGAAATAAAAACAAAAGAAGTAGACATCCGTAGATGAAAAACCTAAATTATCCAAGATACGATACTACTGGTCAAAACAACAAACAACATAAATAGTAAACCTTCTTAGGGAATACCAAGATGTCTTTTCTAGGGACTACAAAGACCAAAAATTACTTGTGCAAGGAATGGGAGAAATGAAAATAGATATCCTGCAAGATGCAAAACCAATCAAAAAGAGACCTTATAAGTTATCCCATAAGTACAAAGGAATATTTAAGAAAAAAATAGAAAACATGTTAGCTGGAGAAATTATATAGCCATTTGACCATTTAGAATGGGATATTCCAATGGTTGTTCAACCTAAGAAACATTATCCTAAAAAATATATATCTATGTCAAATTTAGAGGACTAAATAGAGTAACACTCACATATCCATTTCCCACACCATTTGCCAAAGAAATTATCAATGAGGTTGAAAGTCATAAGTGTTATCTTGACAAGGGAAACTAAAATTTATCAAGGCAACCTTTCAACCTCTTAGTTGGATAAACCAAGAAGAGGTGAGGATGATAACCCTTATTTTATAGACTAAAAAATAACTCAACCTCAGCCTTCATGGATATCCGGTGATATTTTTTAAACATATCAAAGACATTACATTACTATATAAGGACTCAGAATATTGAAATTAAATCATAATGGTGAGGGAACATTACATAACATATTCACAATAAACATTTTTAACTTATTTTTTATGTACATCGATATGTCTTTCACAAGTAAAAAGATACAACCACAAGCATGAAACGCTAGTAACTATCAACATGTGGTCACAAGGGTTGGCCACTATACTTTTACAAGTTCAAATAGACTCAAGAAGAAATAGATGAGACACAATCAAAACAGATTTTCAAGATGGTCAAATAAATTTAAAGGGGGGATTCCCTTTCCATTAAATTTGTCATTTGGGGATGAATTCCAAGGATCTTGCGTAAATTCCTTTTAACTCCATTCATTTGTTATTCATCATAGAACTACTCTAACCATTCACCATTATTTCAATTCAACAAGAAAGTAAAAGCATCACAACATATGAGATGTGATTCCATCATCATCATACATAAATGTAACAACATACATATGTATAAACATGAATATCTTTGAATTTTCCTTCACTATGTCCATCAAAATTAAAATTTAAATTGTTTCAATAGTCTCAAAATAATGCACATCCCATGTCCATCAAAACTACAAAAGTAACTGAACTTAAATCACATAATCAAAAATATTATGGATGAAGGTATTCAAAAGAATTCTTTGGTCTTGTTGAAGCCCATTGTGTATTCCCATGACTATTTTGACTAGATTTGACAGTTGTAATTTTCACTGCACTTATATATTATTTCCCTTTGGCCTTGTTAGGACAATGTGTATCATTGGATGGATACTCAAGGTTGTCAATATTTTTTGCGTGATCCTCAATTTTAGGAGTTTGGGGCTACTACGAGATGATGTAGAGCTAACATATTGCTGGATAGAGGGATGAGGAATGTGAGGTTCCCAACAGGTTCCTTTTCCTTGATGTGAAGGAAGCCGTAATCCCAACCAACATTATGAATAGGTGATTCTTGGGGAATCTCTACTATGCTAGGATGTGTTTGTAGTTTAGATTGTTGGTGTGAAGGAGGAGGCTGTATAGAATGAGAAGGTGCTCCCAAAACATTTGGAAATTTTGGGATAGTTGGGAAAGTTCTTCATAGTTTTCATTGAAGTGGACAAAGAATATTATCCTCTTCCTCCTTCCTTCCTACCACATATGGTGCTCGTTTTTCCCTCTATTTCTACCATACCTTGTAGATATCCCCGATCCTCGCTGTGAAAACTCATCTAAACAACAGCCATATAATATTCCAAACTGAATTTAACAATATATCAAAAATGTATTGTCTATAACTTACTCACATGCCATGACATATACCAAACTAGTTTCAAAATTGATCAGCAATCTATTGATACCATACATCAACTCTTCTCTCTCTTGTAACTGAACAAATACATTAAATATTCAAATAAAATTGAATTACATAACTAGCAGGTAAAGGAACTATGGAGATTAACAAAAGAGGAATAGATCATGGACAGGAAGGAGGAAAATAGGGTATGCAAACTTTGAGCATGACATGATTGGTTTAAGAGCATTACTATGTTTTGATTTCAAGCAATTTATGGAAACATTCCAACCAATAAATAGATTCAATGAAATCCAATTAAAACTAAGCTATTAATTATTCCCGTATATTTTCTATGTATGGAATAAGTTGAAATAGTGAATTCAACGGACTTTGACATAGATTAAAAATCAACAATGATGTACAAAGATATGCAACAAGGAACTCTTATAAGTTTACACAGCACATGGTAACAACAATATGTCACGCATAAAGGCAATACAACATTTCTTGTAAGGAATCATAAAACAAATCAAATACACAGTAATAGATAATGTTGCCATGATAATATATCAGGGATTGTGCAAGAAATAAGTGGATTTAAGAGCTACAACATGAGATCCGTGATCCTTCTTTTGTCCTCTAGATTGAAAAACAATACATAAAGATTTGAAGGAGTTGAACTTGCATCATAAGGGTGGTACATAAGAATGTTAGCCAACATTGACGAAGCATTATATGAGTTCAAAGGATTCAAGCTTGTGAGTAAAAATGCATAGAGCCAAGTACATTACAATAAAAAAATATCATACTTGTGCTCATACAATACTTAGGCAAGAACTGGAACTCAATGGGCTTGGTCCCATTCATATGCCTTTGAAAAACAATCATGCATTGGCCAACTAGGGTATTCAAAGGGGTAAACAGGGACTTGCATTTTACATGTATGAGGATAAATCTGACAAAAGGGGAGGGAAGAACCCTTTTGTCATTAATTCCTAAATGTAGTCATGAACAAAACTACCTTGAAAATAGTTCGAAGAAACCCATGCAAGGAGCAGAGTATGTGTAGGGTTTTATAGTTCGACAAAGGAGAGGGATTCAAAACTTTAATATTCAAACAGACCAACAACACAACCCTCTTCATCAAGCTATCAAGAAATTGAAAATAAGTGAAGCTTACAAATACATTTCAAGGAAGATTGATTATGGAATGAAAGAGACGGGGTCAAAAGAACAGGTAGGCTAGGAAACTAGTCATGCATTCCACATTCAACTCAAATATCAATGCTTCAAAAAAAAAACCATAGGGCACCAATTGATCTTACCTCGTATCATAGAATCTGCACATGAAATCATTCATTACAAATATATCAACATCAAATTATAACTATGGATATAGGTAAGATCATTGCCAACGTTCATTGGGTTGTATTTTCGTGCCTTGAAAAGTGCTATACCGAAAGAAATTTAGATAGGGTCCCCTCTACAGAGAAAAAACTAGGAGGAACAAATTCCAAGCCTAAACCTCAAGCCCAACAATCAACAATAAGGCTATGGAAATCCCAATGCAATCAATCTCATTAAACTTGCAGAGTCATTAGTTGGATGCCAAAGCACACAAGGTAGGGTGGCAACAAGGTTTATTTCTTAAACCCTTACCAAATGTCACAAATCCACTGCATTTAGAAATTCATGACATACGACCATCTTCAATCTATTCACCAAATCATTTTAATTCCACGTATGAAATAGCCAATGCTTAATTTAAATTCAAATCAAGCTAAACAATGATCATAGTGTTGAGCAAATTGTTAAATTTTGAGCTTTAATTCACAATACTCTAGGATCTTTACTGAGAGAATAACATGTACAGTAATCAATGCATAACAATCATAACAAGCATGACAATCAGCATAAGAATCAAAAGCATGAGAGACAAGAGACACAGAGTTTCCGTGGGTAAAACCCTAAGGTGAAAAACCCCACAACTTCCTCAGAGATAGAGAGAGCAATGGCTCAACCAAAGTACAACCAAAATACACTGATATAGTCTCCTAGTAGCAGATGATCCTCCTCCTCACTAGTGCGCCACTTTCTGAGTGAGAGAAGTGTGAGTTTCCGAATGATCCAAATAGAGATCTCCCGATCTCTATTTATACTTAACCTGTTTTCCCAGTGACTTTATGGGGCCAACTTGTCTAGCTAGGTACATCAACCATATAATATATATTTTAGGGCCGACCCCACACATGGTGGTCTAATAACCCATCGGCAAGTACACACACTTGCGACACTTGTCAATACACATGACGACACTTCCTTATAGAGGAATAACACATCTCTTATAAGGGTACAATGAATATATATGAAATATATAGATGAAATACATTCCGAAGTTACATATACATACACATAGTGTAACTGGGCAATCAGGTTAAGTATAAATAGAGATCGGGAGATCTCTATTTGGATCATTCGGAAAGTCACACTTCTCTCACTCAGAAAGTGGCGCACTAGTGAGGAGGAGGATCATCTGCTACTAGGAGACTATCTCAGTGTATTTTGGTTGTACTTTGGTTGAGCCATTGCTCTCTTTATATCTAAGGAAGTTGTGGGGTTTTTCACCTTAGGGTTTTCCCCATGGAAACCCTGTGTCTCTTATCTCTCATGCTTTTGATTCTTGTGATGCTTGTCATGCTTATTGTGATTGTTATGCATTGATATACTGTATATGTTATTCTCTCAGTGAAGATCCTAGAGTATTGTGAATTAATTCTCAAAATTTAACATGGTATCAGAGCTAACCTGAGAATAATACATTTTGCAGTGACGAAAACTTGAGTTTCTTGTTTATTGGGTTTCTCTCCACATATTTTGGAAAAGCAGTATAGTAGATTGACTCTACTCACCAAGGCGAATCTATCTGTCCAATCAGAATTCAATTTTGAGAATTTTCATATTTGGCCCTAAAAATTAGGGTTTCCACAAAAATAGGAATTTATGGAATCTGAAGACATAGCTGGACGCTCCTTGCAAAAATCAAAGTTTAGAGCTTTGGATCGAGATTTGTGGCTGGGTAGATCTTCGGGAAACTCAAACCCTAATTCAGGGCTCTCCCTAGTGAACCCGGGAGGACAAAAAGACAAATCTGAAGGATAAAGCTTTGTTGATCTCAAATTTTGAATACACCAGGCTGATCAGCTCATCAAGGCACATCTTTCTATCCTTTCAGAAATTTGAAATTCACATTTTGAATTTTTACAGTTTTTCCGACAAACCCTAATCCGAGACCAGATCCAGTTTTCAACATTTCAAGTGGTAAGACCTAAATCTTTTCTATTTCCATTTGAAGTACTCTTTAAGATGTCTCACCACACCAAGCTTGAGGATAAGCTTGAAGGGGATGATAACTTCCGATCCTGGAAGTATAGGATTGGGTTAATCCTGGAAAAGAATGAGTTGGACTCATGTATAAAAGAAGACATCCCTATCCCAGAGGATGAAGAGGCTAAAGTATTGCACAAGAAGAACTTGGTCAAGGAAAAGAGAATCATTGCTGATTCTATCAAAGACCATCTCATACCCCATGTGTCTTCTCTAAAGACACCCAAGGAGATGTTTGACTCTTTGGCCAAGCTATTTGAAGGGAAGAACATAAATCGGAAGATGACCCTGCAGAACCAATTGAAAGGAGTAAAGTTTCAAAATGGAGAAACCATTCAATCTTATTTTTCTAGGGTCTCCCAGATTAAGGAACAACTGGAAGCAGTAGATGAAATCGTGGAGAATGGTGAAGTTGTCATGACAACTCTGAATGGCCTACCTAGGTCATGGGATTCCTTTATTCAAGGAATTTGTGCAAAGAAGAAGTTGATCTCCTTCAACAGATTGCAGGAAGAATGCTCTCAAGAAGAAGCTAGACTTGTAGCTCGTGAGGAAAAGATGGGAGGTGAAGATCAAGCTTTCGCAGTTCACACCAAAAGAAGCAAGCCCAAGAAGGAGCACTCTCGCTACAAGAGATCCTATCAAAAGAATAAGAAGGATCTAAGATGCTTCACATGCAATGAGAAGGGTCACTTTGCTTCATATTGTCCCAAGAACAAAAGGGATAATAACAACAACTCCAGCAAGAATAAGAAGGGCAGCAAAAGAAAGTTCCATGCTCATGCTGCCGAGGATGATGAACCTCCAAAGAAGAAGGCTAGAGCAGAAAGTGATGATAGTGATGATGACTCATCAAGTGAAGAAGAGTATGTTCTAATCTCTGCTCTCACAGGTACTATCTCCCATGGTTGTAATGATTGGTTGATGGACAATGGGGCTTCCAAACACATGACTGGGTTCAAGGAGTCTTTTGTAAACCTATCTGAACATGAATCACCTCATAAGGTGAAACTTGGGGATGATTATCAATACCCAATCAAAGGAAGTGGTGAAGCCTCCTACAACCTAGATTCTGGAAAATCTTTGAAGATGAAAAAAGTCCTTTATGTACCTGGGCTCAAGAAGAACTTACTCTCCATCTCTGCATTGGATGCAAAAGGTATGAGGGTTGCATTTGTGGATGGACAAGTCCTAATGAGGCCAAAGGGTAAAACAATCGATGATGTAGTAGTGATTGGAGAGCAAGAGGGAGGTTTGTATAAATTGAAGGGTCAACCTGAATATGCCATGATACATGAATCCATGGAGCCAAGTGAACTTTGGCATAGAAGACTTGCTCATATGCATTATAGGGCACTTCCAATTGCAAGCAAGACTGTAGAGGGTCTTCCTGAAATCAAGACCAAACATGAAGTTGTTTGCAAAGGATGTGGAAAAGGTAAGAACATTAAGAAGGCTTTCCCAAGCAGTGAAGGCAAGGCAAAAGATATCCCGGAAATCATCCACTCAGATGTATGTGGTCCTATGTCATCCAGTTCTCTGAGTGGGTATGTTTACTATGTCTCATTTATTGATGACTTCTCCAGGAAGACTTGGGTATACTTCTTGAAGAATAAAGATGAGGTGCTTGATAAGTTCAAGGAATTCAAAACCTTGATGGAGAATCAAACTGACAAGATGATCAAAACATTCAGATCTGACAATGGTGGAGAATTCACCTCAGGTGACTTCAAGAAGCTTTGCAGTGATTCAGGGATTAAGAGGGAGTTGACTACTCCTTATAATCCTCAACAGAATGGAGTTGCAGAAAGGAAGAACAGAACAATCATGGAAGCAGCAAGGGTAATGCTGCATGACCAGGATATACCTATGCACCTATGGGCAAAAGTAGCTAGAACAGCTGTGTATGTGCAGAATAGAACACCCCACAAGATATTGGACAACAAGACACCAAAAGAGGTATTTTCTGGTAAGAAACCTGAAGTCAGCCATCTCAAGATATTTGGTTGTCCAGTATATACTCATGTCCCAAAGGAAAAGAGGACCAAACTAGATCCTTTAGGAAAGAAGGGTATCTTTGTGGTTTACAGTGAAAGCTCAAAGGCTTATAGAATATACTTTCTAGGGTTCAAGAAGATTGATTTCAGCAGGGATGTAACATTTGATGAAAACTCAGCATTCATCAAATCAAGGAAGACACCTATCGAAGTTTATGAAGAACCTAAGGAAACTAGATTTCAAGACACTACCATGACTGAAGCAGTTCCAGAAGTTATTCATGAGTTTGAAGATCCGGAAGAGCCTGTAGATCCACCTCGTGAGGATAACTCTCACAAGAGAAAACCTGCATGGGCTAGAGAGCTCATTCAAGATGCAAAAAGATTTGACATTCTAGAAGAAGAACACGGAGCAAAGAAGAGAACCAGATCACATACCAGCTATGTTGCTTTACTCTGTGACATTATGAACAAAGAGCCTCCCAGTTATGAAGAAGCAGCGGAAAAGAAAGAATGGAAGGATTCCATGGTTGAGGAATACCAATCAATAATGAAGAATGATGTTTGGTATGTTGTCCCAAGACCTAAAGAGAAGTCTATTGTGACTTCCAAATGGATCTACAAAATCAAGCACGCTGCAGATGGCAGTGTAGAGAAATACAAAGTAAGATTCGTAGCTCGTGGCTTCTCTCAGAAAGAGGGAATAGATTGTGAAGAAACTCTTGCACCTATAGCCAAGTATACTTCCATCAGAACAGTACTTGCCCTAGCTACAGCAATGAAATGGAAAATACACCAGATGGATGTCAAGACTGCTTTCTTGAATGGTATAGTTGAAGCGGAAGTATATGTGGAGCAGCCACTCGGTTTTGAAATACATGACAGGGAGTCATATGTGTGTAGATTGAAGAAAGCCTTGTATGGCTTGAAGCAAGCTCTCAGAACCTGGTATGGTAGGATGGACAGTTTCCTATCTAGCTTGGGATTTACCAAGAGTAAAGCGGATTCCAACCTCTACTACAAGGTTGAGGAAGGGAATCCTGTGATTCTACTCCTGTATGTGGATGACTTATTTGTAACAGGAGATGATAGACTGATTGCAGATACTAAGAGGAAGCTTGCTGCTGAGTTCGATATGAAAGATTTGGGAATGATGCATTATTTTCTAGGTATGGAGGTCTGGCAGAGTGCAGGTGGGATCTTCCTTGGTCAAGGAAAGTCCACAGTAGATATCCTGAAGAGATTCGGGATGATGGATTGCAAGGCCATGGCCACACCTATGGCATCGAATCTGAAGCTGCTATGTGATGCTTCATCTGAGCCGGTTGATGTCTCTACGTATCGTCAGATGATTGGGTCCTTGATGTACCTGACGAACACGAGACCATATATTTGATTTACTGTGAACACTATGAGCCAGTTCCTGACAGATCCGAGGAGTGTTCACCTGGTTGCTGTAAAGCATGTTCTGAGGTACCTGAAGGGTACAGTGGATTATGGGCTCAAGTATGAAGCGAATCAAAAGTTTAACCTGCAAGGTTATGTTGATTCAGATTGGGTTGGCAGTGCTACAGATAGGAAGAGCACATCTGGGTGCTGCTTCAGTATGGGATTAGGTGTGATCTCTTGGTTTAGTAGGAAGTAGTCCTATGTAGCACTGAGTATAGCTGAGGCAGAGTATGTTGCAGCCTGTTCATCTAGTTGTGAGGCAGTATGGCTACGGAAGCTACTATCTGAGTTATTTGATCTCCCGTTGGATGTTATTGGTATCTTCCGTGATAACCAGAGTTGTGTGAAGCTGTCTGAGAACCCAGTGTTTCATGAAAGGTCGAAACACATAGAGATCAAATAACACTATATCAGGGATATAGTGCAGAGAGGAGCTGTGAAGCTCCTGTATGTTGCGACGGACGAGCAGATTGCAGATGTGTTGACGAAGCCACTAGCCAAGGTGAAGTTTGAGTACTTCAGGGAGAGGCTTGGTGTTCTTCAAATCAAGGAAACTTCGAGGAAGAAGTGATGGACACATTTGCTGAAGCCATTCCAAACATGTTGGAAGGAGGATCCTTCACATGGCTGTGGATGTAAGAATTGGATGATGAGCATCAGGACGATGCTCCAGTTACTGCTCTATATATGCATCAGGAGGATGCTGGATATGATCAGTTGGATCATTTATATGTATATGTATATATATCAGGAGGATGTTGGATATGATCAGTTGGATCATTTATATGTATATGTATGTATGCATCATGTTGGATGTTGTATATGATCAGTTGGATCATTTATATGTATATGTATGTACATATCATGTTGGATGCTAGATATGATCGGTTGGATCATTTGTATGTATTTTGTATATGCATCATGTTGGATGCTTGGACCATGTATCTGTATATGTATAAGGTGGATACATTGTATGATCAGGTAGATCATGTATGTTGATATGTATCATGAATGATCAGGTGGATCATGTATTTGTATTTGTATCAGGTGGATACATTGTATGATCAGGTGGATCATGTATGATGATATGTATCAAGTAGATACTTGGTATGCATCAGGTAGATGCATGATATGATCAGGATGATCGTGGATGATGAGCTTCAGGATGTTGCTGCAGATGACTTACAGCAGGATGTTGCAGTGATGATGATCAGGATGATCATGTATACGTCAGGATGATGTATGGCGAGTATCAGGTTGATACTGTATGGCCGTGGATCAGGTTGTGCAGATGAGCATATAATTTGGCCCTAGGAGATTTGTAGATAGTCTTTCGAGGTTTTGCCTATGGCATATAATTTGGCCCTGGGATATCTGGCAAATGCTCTTTCAAGGTTTTGCTCTGGGAGGACATATAATTTGGCCCTGGGAGATCTGCGGATAGTCTTTCGAGGTTTTTCTTATGGCATATAATCTGGCCCTAGGATATCTGGCAGATGGTCTTTCGAGGTTTTGTCCTATGGCATATAATATGCCCCTAGGAGATCCGATAGGTTGGGCTGTGTGCCCGTAATAAGTCCTGGGATGCTCTTGCGAGGTTTTTCCATAACCACATATAATCTATCCCTAGGAGATCCTATAGGTAGAGTTGTGTGCTCATAACAGCCTGGGATGCTCTTGCGAGGATTTGTGGTGACCACATATAATCTGTCCCTGGGAGATCCTATAGGTAGAGTTGTGTGCTCGTAACAGCCTGGGATGCTCTTGCGAGGTTTTGTGGTGAGGTCACATATAATATGGCCCTGGGAGATCCTATAGGTAGAGCCGTGTGCTCATAACAGCCTGGGATGCTATTTCGAGGTTTTGTGACGCATGTAATAAGTCCTGAGGATTCCACAGTATGGCCAGTTATGATGAAGACCTGCAGGTGGTGGGCTTACATCCAGTATGAAAAAGGACTGGCTCTGTAGAACTTCCTATGACGAGTAGAGTCAGAGATTGGTTGAGATAGCAGCAGTAGTGATGATGATGATGACGATGCATCGATGACAATGATCCTGAGAAGAAGACGTGTCTAGCAGATCTGTGTCAAGAAATACCTTCCTAGTTAAGAGGGAGTGTTGATGTATATGTAACTTCGGAATGTATTTCATCTATGTATTTCATATATATTTATTGTACCCTTATTAGAGATGTGTTATTCCTCTATAAGGAAGTGTCGTCATGTGGATTGACAAGTGTCGCAAGTGTGTGTACTTGCCGATGGGTTATTAGACCACCATGTGTGGGGTCGGCCCTGAAATATATATTATATTGTGGATGTATCTAGATAGACAATTCGGCCCCATAGTGTAACTGGGAAATCAAGTTAAGTATAAATAGAGATCGGGAGATCTCTATTTGGATCATTCGAAAAGTCACACTTCTCTCACTCAGAGAGTGGTGCACTAGTGAGGAGCAGTATCATCTACTACTAGGAGACTATCTCAGTGTATTTTGGTTGTACTTTGGTTGAGCCATTGCTCTCTCTATCTCTGAGGAAGTTGTTGGTTTTTTCACCTTAGGGTTTTCCCCACGGAAACTCTGTGTCTCTTGTCTCTCATGCTTTTGATTCTTGTGATGCTTTTCATGCTTATTGTTATTGTTATGCATTGATATACTGTATATGTTATTCTCTCAGTGAAGATCCTAGAGTATTGTGAATTAATTCTCAAAATTTAACACACTCCCTCTTAACTAGGAAGGTATTTCTCGACACATATCTGCTAGCAAAAGTCTTCTTCTCTAGATCATCATCATCGTCACTGCTGCTGCTATCTCATCCAATCTATGAATCTACTTGTCATAGGAAGTTCTACAGAGCTAGTCCTTTTTCATACTGGATGTAGGCCCACCACCTACAGGTCTTCGTCATCACTGGCCATACTGTGGAGTCCTCGGGACTTATTACATGCGCCACAAAACCTTTAAAGAGTCTCTTGCCTAGCAAGAACCCTAAAGAGCATCTGAGGCCTTTTTCATCCTGTCCAGATCTCCAGGACTTATTACATGTGACCCCACCACAAAACCTAGCAAGAGCATTTCAGGATGTTACGGGTACACAAATCCAACCTGAAATCTCCCCAGGGCACAAATTACATGTGGTCACCACAAAACCTAGCAAGAGCATCTCAGGATGTTATGGGTACACAACTCCGACCTAAAATCTCCCCAGGGAAAATTACATGTAGTCATGGAAAAACCTCGAAAGAGCATCTCAGGATGGTACGGGTACACAACTCCGACCTGAAATCTCCCAGGGCACAAATTACATGCCATAGGACAAAACCTCGCAAGAGAATCTCAGGATGTTACGGGTACACAACTCCGACCTGAAATCTCCCAGGGCACAAATTACATGTCCTCCCAGAGCAATGTCTCGAAAGAGCATCCCAGGCTATTACGGGCACACAACTCTGACCTATAGGATCTCCCAGACATGCTCATCTGCACAACCTGTTCCACGGCCATAAAGTATCATCCTGATACTCACCATACATCATCTTTATGTACACATGATCATCCTTATCATCATCATTGCAACATCCTGAAGCTCGTCATCTATGATCATCCTGACCATACACTGCATCCACCTGATGCATACCAAGTATCTACCTGATACATATCATCATACATGATCCACCTGATCATACAATGTATCCACCTGATATAAACAAATACATGATCCATCTGATCATACCTAATATATATCAACATACATGATCTACCTGATCATACATTGTATCCACTTGATACAAATACAGATACATGGTCCAAGCATCCAACATGATGCATATATACATATACATATAAATGATCCAACTGATCATATCCAGCATCAACATGATGCATACATACACAAATGTAAATGATCCAACTAGTCATACAGAGCAGAAACTAGAACATCATCCTGATGCTCATCATCCAGCGCTTACATCCACAGCCATGTGAAGGATTCTCCCTCCAACATGCTTGGAATGGCTTCAGCAAATGTCTCCATCACTTCTTCCTCGAAGTGTCATCGATCTGAAGAACAACAAGCCTCTCCCTGAAGTACTCGAACTTCACTCTAGCTAATGGCTTCGTCAATACATCTGCAATCTACTCGTCCGTCGCAACATACAAGAGTTTCACCGCTCCTCTCTGCACCATATCCCTGATATAGTGATATTTGATCTCTATGTGTTTTGACCTATCGTGAAACACAGGGTTCTCAGACAGCTTCACACAACTCTGGTTATCACAGAAGATACCAGTAGCATCCAATGGGATATCAAATAACTCAGACAGTAGCTTCCGAATCCATACTGCCTCACAACTAGCTGAACAGTATGCAACATACTCTGCCTCAGCTGTACTTAGTGCTATGTAGGACTACTTCCTGCTAAACCAAGAGATCACACCTGATTCCATATTGAAGCAACACCCAAATGTGGTATTCCTATCTGCAGCACTGCCTGCCCAATCTGAATCAACATAACCCTGCAAGTTAAACTTTTGATTCGCTTCATACTTGAGCCCATAATCAACTGTACCCTTCAGGTACCTCAGAATATGCTTTAGAGCAATCAGGTGAACACTCCTCGGATTTGTCAGGAACTGACTCAATGTGTTCACAGCAAAGCAAATATCTGGTCTCTTGTTCATCAGGTACATCAAGGACCCAATCATCTGACGATACATAGAGATATCAATTGGCTCAGATGAAGCATCACATAGAAGCTTCAGGTTGGATGCCATAGGTGTGGCCATGTCCTTGCAATCCATCATCCTAAATCTCTTCAGGATATCTATTGTGTAATTCCCTTGACCAAGGAAGATCCCATATACACTCTGCCACACCTCCATACCTAGGAAATAGTGCATCATTCCCAAGTCTTTCATATCGAACTCAGCATCAAGCTTCCTCTTAGTATCTGCAATCAATCTGTCATCTCCTGTTACAAATAAGTCATCCACATACATGAGTAGAATCACAGGATTCCCGTCCTCAACCTTGTAGTAAAGGCTGGAATCCGCTTTACTCTTGGTAAAACCCAAACTAGATAGGAAATTGTCCATCCTACCGTACCAAGTTCTGGGAGCTTGCATCAAGCCATACAAGGCTTTCCTCAATCTGCATACATATGACTCCTTGTCATGTATTTCAAAACCGAATGGCTACTCCACATACACTTCCTCTTCAACTACACCATTCAAGAAAGCAGTCTTGAAATCCATCTGGTGTATCTTCCATTTCATCGCTATAGCCAAGGAAAGTACTATTCTGATGGAAGTGTACCTGGCTACAGGAGCAAAAGTTTCTTCATAATCTATTCCCTCTTTCTGAGAGAAGCAACGAGCTATGAATCTTGCCTTGTATTTCTCTATGCTTCCATCTGCAGCATGCTTGATCTTGTAGATCCACTTGGAAGTCACAACAAACTTCCCTTTAGGTCTTGGGACAACATCCCAAACATCATTCTTCATTATTGATTGGTATTCCTCGACCATGGCATCCTTCCATTCTTTCTTTTCTGCTGCTTCTTCATAACTGGAAGGTTCTTTGTTCATAATGTCACAGAGTAAAGCAACATAGCTGGTATGTGATCTGGTTATCTTCTTTGCTCTGTGTTCTTCTTCTAGAATGCCAAATCTTTCTGCATCTTGAATGAGCTCTCTAGCCCATGCAGGTTTCCTCTTATGAGAGTTATTCTCCCGGGGTGGATCTACAGGTTGTTGTGGATCTTCAATTTCACGATCAACATCTGGAATTGCTTCAGTCATGGTAGTGTCTTGAAATCTAGTTTCCTTAGGTTCTTCATAAACTTCAACAGGTGTCTTTCTTGATTTGATGAATGTTGAGTTTTCATCAAATGCCACATCCCTGCTGACATCAATCTTCTTGAACCCTGGAAAGTATATTCTGTAAGCCTTCGAGCTTTCACTGTAACCCACAAAGATACCCTTCTTTCATGAAGGATCTAGTTTGGTCCTCTTTTCCTTTGGGACATGAGTGTATACTGGACAACCAAATATTCTGAGATGGCTAACTTCAGATTTCTTACCATAGAAGACCTCTTCTGGTGTCTTGTTGTCCAATATCTTGTGGGGTGTTTTGTTCTGCACATATATTGTTGTTCTAGTTTCTTCTGCCCATAGATGCATAGGTTGATCCTGGTCATGCAGCATTGCCCTTGCTGCTTCCATGATTGTTCTGTTCTTTCTTTCTGCAACTCCATTCTGTTGTGGATTATAAGGAGCAGTCAACTCCCTCTTAATCCTTCAATCACTGCAAAACTTCTTGAAGTCACCTAAGGTGAATTCTCCACCATTGTCGGATCTGAATGTTTTGATCTTCTTGTCAGTTTGATTCTCCACCAAGGTTTTGAATTCCTTGAACTTATCAAACACCTCATCTTTGTTCTTCAAGAAGTAGACCCAAGTCTTCCTGGAGAAGTCATCAATAAAAGAGACATAGTAAACATACCCACTTAGAGACTGGATGACATAGGACCACATACATCTGAGTGGACGATTTCCAAGATATCTTTTGCCTTGCTTTCACTGCTTGAAAATGCCTTCTTAATGTTCTTTCCTTTTGCACATCCTTTGCAAACACCTTCATGCTTGGTCTTGATTTCAGGAAGACCTTCTACAGCCTTACTTGCAATTGGTAATGCCCTATAGTGCATATGTGCAAGCCTTCTATGCCAAAGTTCACTTGGCTCCATGGAGTCATGTACCATGGCATGTTCAGGCTGTCCCTTCAATTTATACAAACCTCCCTCTTTCTCTCCAATCACTACTGCATCATCGAATGTTTTTCCCTTTGGCCACATTAGGACTTGGCCATCCACAAATGCAACCCTCATGCCTTTTGCATCCAATGCAGAGATGGAGAGAAGATTCTTCTTGAGCCCAGGTACATAAAGGACTTCTTTCATCTTCAAAGATTTTCTAGAATCTAGGTTGTAGGAGGCTTCACCACTTCCTTTGATTGGGTATTGATAATCATCCCCAAGTTTCACCTTATGGGGTGATTCATGTTCAGATAGGTTTACAAAGGATTCCTTAAACACAGTCATGTGTTTGGAAGGCCCACTATCAATTAACCAATCATTACAACCATGGGAGATAGTACCTGTGAGATCAGAGATTAGAACATACTCTTCTTCACTTGATGAGTCATCATCACTTTCTGCCCTAGCCTTCTTCTTTGGAGGTTCATCATCCTCGGGAGCATGAGCATGGAACTTTCTTTTGCTGCCCTTCTTCTTCTTGCTGGAGTTGTTGTTGTTATCCCTTTTGTTCTTGGTACAATCTAAAGCAAAGTGACCCTTCTCATTGCATGTGAAGCACCTTAGATCCTTCTTATTCTTTTGGTGATAATGAGTGGACTTCTTGTAGTGAGAGTGCTCCTTCTTGGGCTTGCTTCTTTTGGTGTGAGCTGCTAGAGCTTGATCTTCACCTCCCATTTTCTCTTCTCGAGCTACAAGCCTGGCTTCTTCTTAAGAGCATTCCTCCCATAGTTTACTGAAAGAGATCAATTTCTTTCTTGCATAGATTCCTTGAATAAAGGAGTTCCATGACCTAGGTAGGCCATTCAGAGTGGTCATAACAATTTCACCATTGTCTACTACTTCATCCACAGCTTCAAGTTGTTCCTTGATATCAGAGACCTTGGAGAAGTAAGATTGAATGGTCTCTCCATTCAACATGTTGACCCCTTTCAATTGATTCTGCAGGGTCATCTTCTGATTTATGTTCTTCCCTTCAAATAGCTTGGTCAAAGAGTCAAACATCTCCTTGGGTGTCTTCATAGATGACACATGTGGTATGAGATGGTCTTTGATAGAATCAGCAATGATTCTCTTTGCCTTGACTAAGTTCTTCTTATGCAATATTTTATCCTCTTCATCCTCTAGGATAGGGATGTCTTCTTTTATGTATGAGTCCAACTCATTTTCTTCCAGGATTAACCCAATCCTATACTTCCAGGCTCGGAACTTATCAGCTCCTTCAAGCTTGTCCTCAAGCTTGGTGTGGTGAGACATTTTAAAGAGTACTTCAAATGGAAATAGAGAAGATTTAGGTCTTACCACTTGAAATGCTGAAAACTAGATGTGGTCTCGGATTGGGGTTTGTCGGAAAAACCCTAAAAATTCAAAATGTGAATTTCAACTTTTTGAAAGGATAGAAAGATGCGCCTTGATGATCTGATCAGCCTAGTGTATTCATAAATTGAGATCAGCAAAGCTTTGCCCTTCAGAATTTCCTTTTTGTCTTCCCGGGTTCACTTGGGAGAGCCCTGAATTAGGTTTGAGTTTCCCGGAGATCTACTCAGCCAAAAATCTCAATCCAAAGCTCTAATATTCAATTTTTGCAAGGAGCTTCCAGCTATGTATTCAGATTCCAGAAATTCCTATTTTTGTGGAAACCCTAATTTTTAGGGCCAAATCTAAAATGCTCAGAATTGAATTATGATTGGACAGATAGATTCTCCTTGATGAGTAGACTCAATCTACTATACTGCTTTTCCAAAATCTATGGATAGAAACCCAATAAACAAGAAGCCCTAGTTTCCGTCACTACACAATGTCTTCTTCTCAGGTTAGCTCTGATACCATGTTAAATTTTGAGCATTAATTCACAATACTCTAGGATCTTTACTGAGAGAATAACATGTACAGTAATCAATGCATAACAATCATAACAAGCATGACAATCATCATAAGAATCAAAAGCATGATAGACAAGAGACACAGAGTTTCCATGGGGAAAACCCTAAGGTGAAAAACCCCACAACTTCCTCAGAGATAGAGAGAGCAATGGCTCAACCAAAGTACAACCAAAATACACTGAGATAGTCTCCTAGTAGCAGATGATCCTCCTCCTCACTAGTGCGCCACTTTCTGAGTGAGAGAAGTGTGAGTTTCCAAATGATCCAAATAGAGATCTCCCGATCTCTATTTATACTTAACCTGTTTGCCCAGTAACCTTATGGGGCCGACTTGTCTAGCTAGGTACATCAGCCATATAATAAATATTTTAGGGCCGACCCCACACATGGTGGTCTAATAACCCATCGGCAAGTACACACACTTGCAACACTTGTCAATACACATGACAACACTTCCTTATAGAGGAATAACACATCTCTTATAAGGGTACAATGAATATATATGAAATATATAGATGAAATACATTCTGAAGTTACATATACATCAACACAAATATCTCAAAAATCACTCCATAAATGCCATAACTTGTTAACAATCACTGAACACCTTAATGCCTAGTCACTCAACAAGTGTGCCATATTGGACTTACTAGCGATCAAAACCTCCCCAACATGCCCACTCATGATCCTGAGTCTGCAATAACTATCCCTTAGGAGTTATGAATTGTTACCCACCATTACAACAATGATATATGGGCCCATCCATAAATTCTAGAATTTAGAATGTTTTCCTTTGTCGGAATGGGAAGAATCCCATAATAGAACTTTATCACCGACCTCAAAGGTCACATCTTTAGCACGTTTTTTGAAATACTTCTTAATAGACTGTTGTCTTTTCTCTATGTTTTTTAGATCATGCTCACATTGTTCATCCATTGCCAAAAGGGCATGCAATATGTGTGTTAAATAATATTTTTTCAATTCCTTAGTTTGGAAAGTGATTCTAAATTAGGCCAGTTACAATTCAATGGAAATAATAAGCTCTTGACCATAAAGGATTTGAAAAGGGGTAGCACCAGTGCTAACTTTGGTCATGGTTCGATCAGCCCATAAAGCGTAAGGAAACTAAAAATGACACTACCTTGGCTTATCTTCTATGGTTTTCTTCAAAATATTAACGATACGTTTATTGGTGGAATCAACCAGTCAGTTTCCTTGTGGATAGTACAAGGATGAAAATGAATGCTTGAACCCAAAACTGGTAATAAATTGAGCAAGTTTGGAAGAAATAAAGGTTGGACCATTGTCAGACACAATTCCCAATGGGATCACAAATCTGGAAAAGATAATGGTTTCAAGAAAAATTATTATGTGATCATAAGTAGTGTTCTTGAGGGGGACTTCCTCTAACCACTTGTTGAAGTAGTCTGTAGCTGTCAATATATGTGTGTGTGTGTGTGAGGAATGTATATTTATGGGACCGATTAATTCAAGGCCCCACTTTGCAAAAGGAAAGAAGGTAACAACTGACTTTAAAGTCATAGAAGATAACTTCAACCTCCCTATCGCACGTTGACATGCATCACATGACTGCACAAACTTAAATTAATCCTTGAAAATTTTGGGATAGTAATAACTTGTTCTCATAAATTTGTGGCTAGTTGTTCGATCTACAAAATTTCCTCAAATATGAATTTTTTCATCAGAGGAGCCATGTAAAGTTTTGAGCAATTTTTAGTTATTTCCTCATCAACACAACATAGAAAAATCCGATTAGGGGATCTATAGAATATAAATATGCCAATGATAAGGTATTTTTGGGCTTCCAACCTTAGCCTTCTACATTCATTGTAGTCAAGAGAATCAAGGAAAAGTTGTTGAGTCAAGTAGTAAACAAGGTTCTTGTACCATGGATGGTCAACTAGCTCTATTTCCTTGTTTTCTAGATATAGAAGATTTGGATGGATGAGATTCTTCATCAGATTTAGGCTTATGAGAAGTGTGAGGGTGTTGGGAGAGGTGAAGGGCCAAATCCCTTCCCTTAATAGTTGGCTATGGTGATATTGAGATCATGTTCTTGAATCTTAGTGAGACAATGAGGAATCTTACTAGACACGAGAGTTTGCGAGAGTCGGAAATTGATAGCATGTAAAGGCACTTTCACTTCCATGTGCTTACCAAGAATGATATTCCTAAATTTATTGATTTATTTAACTAAAGAGTAGGAATAATTTTCAATCAAGGAGTACTTGATGGCAGTCTCCAAAAGGATTTGACTCGTGAATTATTTTGGTTGTTCGAAACTATTTTGATTCTTTTGTAAGATAATAGATGTTATGGCTTCCTTAGTAGAATTCGTGTAAATGACAAGTATTTAGTAAAATCAAGTGTATCAAGAATAAGAGTAGAGGAAATATCCCTTTTAATCTCAACAAACACATTCTCAACACTATCATCCCAATGGAATATTTGGTCACCCTTAAGCGGATTGTGTATCGACTTAACTATACAGGAAAAATAGAGAATGAACCTACATACAAAGTCGATCTTTCCCATGAAAGATTGAATACCCTTCTTGGAGGATGGGGTAGAAAGACCCTAGATAGATTTCATCCTTTCAAGATCAGCGTTGATCCATGCATCAACTATTATATGATCGAGTAATTTCCCTAAAGTGTGTTGAAAAGAGATTTGGTAGGATTCAACAATATGCCATATTTCTGATCGCGTGAAAAAACTTGCCTAAGATAGTCGAAATGGTACTTTTTGTACTTGGAATGGACAGCGAGGTTGTAAAAGTAAACTTGTATGATAATTCCAATCAAATCATCAAAGGTAATATGCATGGCCCATTTCAAGGTGGCATTAACATTAATCATATTGAAAGGCATGCGTTCATATGTGAAGGTCCCCCGTGTAGTAGTGAAGGTGTTTTTATACGTATAATATTTTTTAAATCAAATATGATTGTAACAAAAAAATCCATCAAGCGAGTACATCATTCGGTACCCAACCTCTTGCTACCAAATAAGTTCCATGTTAGGATGGGAAAGTTTTCTTTGACACTTGCAATGTTAAGGGCACAAACATCAACACGTAGCCTTATGTCACCATTATTTTTATGAGCTGGAACCAGTTTCACCACCCATTCTGAGTATTTAACTAGGAAAATTATGTGGGAAGCAAGCATTTTGTCTAATTCTTTTTGTATAGTGACTTCTAAGGCTGGGTTGATAGGTCTCTACCTTTGGCGTACTAGAGTGGCATGCTTCCCAATCGGAATGGCATGATGAATAATTCCAATATCAAATCCTTGTAATTCATAATAGGACCAGGTAAATATATCATGAAACTCGTGAAAAAAACCAATGAACTTCTCCCTTTCTTCTTAAGAATAGGGAGTTTCTATGTATAGTACTTCTATGTCTAGGATTTTTGGCTTTTCATTGGACCCTATGTTCATAGGTATGGTATTGTTGATATTTCATATCAATTCTTCTTTTGTAGTGTGTTTCTTTGTAGTATCACTTGAAGAGAATGAGTTCTCTAAAGGCGCTAACCCTTTAGGGAACTTGTTATGCTCTAAGTCAATGAATTTAGCAGACTCATCCATCCCATTGGTGAGAAATTCATGTAGACTTCTATCACTAGAAAATGCTTGCTAGGATTCTTCGTTGTCAAGTAGATGTGGACTCTAAAGGGACATGACAAAACACTTTGGTCTCTCTTGAAACACATGCCTATCTGGTCAAGATGCATAAGCAATTAGACTATCAACAATAACATTCAATCCTCTACAAACAAAAGTGATATTAAAACATGATAAATTATATATCGTCTATGAGTTCAAATTGGTATATCTCCTCACTACTTTGTTGGAAGGTGTGTCGATATTTTTGACTAGATTTATAATCAGCTTTGAGTATCCAAAAATAGTTAAGTTCTTGCATCCTAAAGCTACAACATTCTCAAGACCCAACAAAAAAGATTCAAATTCAGCTACATTGTTTGTGCATGCAAAATTCAAGAAAAATGCAAACAATTAAACATTTTCAAGAGTGGTATTAAGGGTAATCCCTTACCCATTTCCCTCACTCGAAGAAACACCATCGAAGTGCATGTGCCATATTTTATCATGAGGATCATCATGGGGAATGTGTTTAGGATCGTTGATCAATCTTCCAGAAATATAGAGTAGACACTAGGATATATTTCTACAAAATTGACTATTGGTTGTGGAAGTGTTTCATTGTAAGGGACTATCTGATATTCGTGAAAAGTAATGATGCTCTTAAGACCTCTTGGGACAATTAATTGTGAACCATCCATTGAATAGTATCTTCCAGTGAGAGATTTCCAATTTCTTCCAAGAATGATTGAATAGTTACTAATGCCCATATCCATAACTTGGATATTACAAGCAGTTGATATCTCAAGGTGAGAACACATGACTAGAGAAACATCCTTGACTTCACCTTAGTAGTCTATTGTTTTTTATTAAAGGTGATCATGTTATGAGAATTTTTTTTGGTACAAGAGAGTCCTAAATCTTCCATGATAGTTTTCAACGTAACATTTGGACTTGAACTACCATCTATAAGACAACAATGGGAAAATTTCTCATAGATTTTCATTGATAAGTAGAATGGAGGATTATTAAGAATATTCTGGACAAAAACAAAACTTACATGATCATTTTCAAATTCATTTTCTTCGCTTTCAGCAACCAAATCGGCATTCAGGTTTTGAGTGTGGAGTATAACAGTGTTGGAGGAATATTCAACTAGGAATATTTGAAGGTTTTCCCTTTTCTCAGGAATTCAAGGAAGATATAGTAAGGTGATGTTGGATTTAACCTTGGCCCTAAATCATTGATTATGTTGTACCTTTTGCTTGGTCCAGACGATGAAAGTATGAGACTTGTACTTGGTTGGTTGATCAAAGATGCTACCTTTATTTCAAATGAAATCATGTGATTGTCCATATCTTACATTAGCTATAGCATGGAGTTAAGATCTAGATTTATACCATGATCAATCAAAAGAAACCCAATTCTTTTAGCTAACCCAATTCTTTTAGTTTGTTACTCATACTCAAGGAAAGTTTGTAAAGTTGAGATGAGGTCATGATCCCATTTTTCCTCTAAGTGATTGCAATAAGATGGAGGAAAATTCTTGTAGTAATGAATCAAGGTTGCTTTGTTGTGAGGCCAAATGAGCTTGAGGATTCAGTTGTAGAGTTTGGTAAATAACATATTGAAATATTTTATTTTTTTCCCGATTCGTAAGGAATATTGTTGTAATCTCTCAGCTAGTCACCTAGGATTTGTGCCTTCCCTAGGTTGATATAAACTAGTAACAAAGTTCAGTCCAATTCAAAAAATAATTAATGGGTAAATTGAAGAAGTGTGTTGTGGATTTCCCTTCCAAGGGATTGACAAACATATGCATCCCTATGTCATTATCATTTTCTCCTATGTTGTGGCATGCATTTGAAAGCGCATTAAGTGTTCATCAACTGTGCATGTGTCATTGGAGGAAAATTTGGGCAAGTGATATTTGAACTTTGGAAGCGGAGTGGTTGCGGGGTGAGATTAAGGGGTGACTGTACATGCCATGGGGTGTAGTTAATGTCTTCCTCAAATGGGAAGAGACCATATTTCCAAATAACCTTATCTAGATTCATGGTAGAAGTAGTAGGATTGCACCCACTATACATACTCCCAAGCATATTCAAAGGTGTTGCAAAAGATATCATTTTTCTCTTAATGAAAGGTGGCTTTTTAAAATATGTGCTAGTGTGGGTCAATGATTCTATTTTTGAATTTGAAAAGTATCAAATAAAAAAGGTATGCAACTTTTGAAGCCTCTTTCTCCTTCTCCTAACTTTTGATAATGAGTCAAATTTGGGGGATTTCCCTCTAATACGACAAGACTACCGAAGAGTTATTTAGATCTCACCTAACAATGAGTTCTCTTCATCCATTCAAGATAATATCTTGGGAAATAACCTCCCAAGAATTCTCTAACTGTTATCTGGTTTTTGCAGCATCCAAAATGAAATTGAATAGTCCTAGCATAGCATTGGTTTGATCAAGAAAGCCAAGTCTAATATTCAGTTTATGTCTTGAAGGAAAAATTAAAGAAAAAATGTAAGCACATCAAAGACTATGGGAAACAAGAAGGATAATGATCCATAGGTTCACTATAAAGACTTAGTCTACTTGCTATAATGAGCGCAACCTTGCATACCATAATTGGGCTAGTAGGATAGAGAATGATAATATTTTAGACTCATTAAGAATCTCTTCAATTGTTTCAATAGTTTGAACCAATAGTTGTCCTACTATATATCCATGTCCTAAAGCTTCAGGCTACAACATAAATTCCTTAGTCATTTAACTCCAAGCATCTAATGGGCGTAGTTTTGAAACATGGAATTAAAGGAGACTAAACATAAATAAACAAAGATGTATAATGAATAGAAAGAATAAAATGAAAAATAAGAAAACAAAGAATGTAGGCCCTTGGGCACGTTATTTGTTTAACTAGAGGATTATTGATTCAAAGCCCTAATATGGTTGCCAAAAAATGTTGAAAAGGGAAAATGAAAGTTCTCAAGTCAACTTTTCAACCCGTTAGTCAGGTAAACCAAGAAGCGGCAGGAATGATAACCCTTATTTTATATCCTAAAACATAACTCAACCTTGGGAATGATAACCCTTATTTTATATCCTAAAAATAACTCAACCAAACTCAAGAAGAAATAAATGAGACACAACCAGAACATATTTTCAGGATGTTCAAACAAATTTAAATGGGGGTTTTCCCTTTCCATTGATTTTTCAGTTGCGGATGAATTCCAAGGAGCTTGTGTAAACACCTTATAACTCCCTTCATTTGTTGTTTGTCACTGAACTGCTCTAACTATTCACCATTATTTCAATTCAACAAGAAATTAAAAGCACCATAACATATAACATGTGATTCCATCACCATCATACATAAATGTAACAACATACATATGTATGAGCATGAATATTTTAGAACCATCCTTCATATTGTCCATCAAAATTCAAGATTTAATTTTTTCAATAGTATCAAAATATTCACTTCCCATGTCCATCAAAACTACAAAAGAAACTAAATTAAATCACATAATCACAAAATTTCCAAATGAATGTCTTCAAAAGAAATCTCTAGTCTTTACAAAGCCCACTATTTATTCCCATGACTATTTCCACTAGATTTTATAGTTGAAATTTTCACCACACGTATAGCTTCTTTTCCTTTGTCCTTGTCAAGATGAGGTGGATATTTGGATGGATGTTCAATGTTATCAGGATTTTTCACATGATCCTCAGTTTAAGGAGTTTCGGTCTTGTTCCCAAATGATGCAGGGCTAACAGATTGGTGGATAGAGGGATGATTAATGTGAGGTTCCCAATTGGTTCCTTTTACCTGAGGCGAAGGATGCTTGCAATCCCAACCATCATTACGAATGGGTAAGTATTGGGGCATATCAACTATGCTAGGATGTGGTTTTAGTTCAAACTATTGGTATGAAGGAGGAGGCTCTATAGGTTGAGAAGGTGCTCTCTGAAAAATAGATGGTTAGTTTGGGCTAGCTGGGAAAACTCTTCAAAGTTAGCACTGAAGTGGATAGAGAATCGTATCCTCTTCCTTCTTCCTTCCTTCCACATATGGTTCTCTTTATTCCCTATACTTATGTCAGGCCTTCTATATATCCCATATCCTCAGCTGTGAAAACTCATCTAAACATCAACCATATAATATTACAAGATTAATTTAATAATATATCAAAAATGTATTGTTGATAACTTACTTGTATGCCACGAAATATAACAAACCAGTTTCAAAACTTTTGAGCAACAAAGTGATATCATACATCGAATCTTATCTATTTTGTAACTGAACAAAGACATTAAATATTCAAATAAAATTGAATTAATTGAATAGCAAGTAAAGGAACTATGAACATTAACAAAACAAGAATAGATCATGTATAGGTTGGAGGGAGAATGGGTGTGCGAACTTTGATCATGACATTGGTTTAAGCACATTACTATGTTCTGATTTCAAGCATGTTATGGAAAAATTTTAGCCAATAAATAGATTCAACCAAATCCACTGAGAACTAACCTATTATTCCCATATATTTTCTGTGTATGGAATAATTTGAAATAGTGAAGTCGACAGACTTTAACATAGCTTAAAAATCAATTATGACATGTAGAGATATGCAACAACGAAATCTTATAAGTTTTTCTCAGCACATGGTAACAATATAAACAGATTATGCATCACGAAATATGACATTGCTTGTAATGCATCATAAAATTAATCAAAGACACAAGAATAGATAATGTTGCCCTGAGAATATATGAGCGATTGTGCATGAAACAAGTGGAGTTAAGAGCTACAACATGAAAATCATGATCCTTCTTTCATCCTCAATACTGGAAAAAAATACATAGAGATTCAAAGTAGTTGAACTTGCATCATAAGGGTGGTACATAAGAATGTTAACCAACATCAATGAAGGATTATATGAGTTCGAAGGAGTAAATCTCGTGAGAAAAAATGCACATAGACAATTATGTTATAGTAAAAAACTATCATGCTCGTGATCATATGATACTCAGACAAGAACTAGAGCTCAAAGGTATTGGGCCCCTTCATATAACTTTGACAAACAAGCATGCACTAGCCAACCATGGTATTCATAGGGGCAAATGAAGGATTTCAATTTCATATGGATGAGGAGAGTTTTTACATAACGGAAGGGCAGAACCCTTTTGAAAATAATTCTTGAATGTAGTCATGAATAAGAATTCCTTGAATATAGTTTGAAGAAACCCATGTAGGGATCAGAGTATGCATAGGGTTTTACAGTTCGACAAAGAAGAGGGAATAATAACTTTAATATTCAAATGAACCATTAGTAAAACCATATCCATTGGGGTATCAAGAATTTGAAAATAATATGAGATTACACATACATTTTGAGGGAAGACTGATTATGGCATGAAGGATTTGGGGTTAAAAGAATGGTTAGGGTAGGAAAATAGTCATTCATTCCACATTCAACTCAACTATCAATGCTTTAAATATCTAAACCATAGGGTATCAATTGAGATTACCTCATACCATAGACTCTATACAATAAATCGTTCCTTATAGATCTGTCAATGGTGATGTTAACTCCAAATAGAGCTAGCGTCCATTACAACATTCATCAGGACAATTTTTCAACAGTATTTTTGTGCCCTGAATAGTATCATACCCAAATAAATTTTGATAGAGTCTCCTCTGTAGAGCAAAAAACTAGGAGGAACAAATGACAATCCCATACCTTGATCCCAACAATCAACAACAAAGCCGTGGAAATCCCAATGAAATCAATCTCATTAAAATTGCACAGACAACAATGGGATGATAAGTCATGTGGGGTAAGGTGGTGGCAAATTCTATGGATTAAACAATTTCCAAATGTCAAAAAAATATTTCATTTATAAATTGACAACATATGATAACCACTAATCCATTAACCAAACCATTTATTATCATGTATGTATCAAAATAGCCAGTGATTCATTTAACTTCAACTCAAGCTAAATGACAATCATAGTGTCGAGGACATATCTCAAATATCATGCCACAAATTCCATAACTTGTCAACAATCAATGACTGCCTCAATTCCTAGTCACTCAACAAGTGCTCCAGATTGAAATTAATAACAGTCAAAACCACCCCATCATTCTTGCTCATGATCCTAATGTGGCTTGTAAGGTAGTGGCTATATACATTTTAAATAACATTATCCCACATCACAAAGCCAAAATTTGTAAGGAATAAATGAACAGGCCACAAACCATAATACACAATCAACATCAAGGAGAGCACTTAGTA
This sequence comes from Larix kaempferi, assembly GCA_027924585.1. Taxonomy (NCBI): domain Eukaryota; kingdom Viridiplantae; phylum Streptophyta; class Pinopsida; order Pinales; family Pinaceae; genus Larix; species Larix kaempferi. Next base: position 11,313,836 of record BSBM01000841.1, read on the forward strand.
ATTATGTGCTAATCCATTGTTGTATGGATTATCATTCGAGGTGTGTTGTTTGAACTAGTATATGCACAATGGTCATACAACATATTTTTTGTTTAACCCACTCCCTTTTTTTGAACAAAGAAATGAGTAACGTACTAGGATAAGCCCAAATCCTTCAAGTCCCCCAAACAATTGATTCAACATAGTGTGAAAGCTTAACACATCCAATTGCTACTCATGCCAATATCAACAAAAATGAATTATTTTTTTGTCATCAATTTATTCCACGACTAAAATTGAACATCGAAACAAGATATCAAATGAATGTAAAAATCATGCCATGACAATTTTCCACCAAACCATATTTCTTCAACATATTTTCAAGTGTTCTTACATTCTGCCACCACTCAAAATGAAACTTGTGCCAAATTCCCCCCAATATTCTTACGTTTAGGTGGGCCCCCCCTTTGACTCAGTTCTACAAAGTACATAATGACAAAGCCATGGAAGGACAATGATTAATAAATAATATTTTCTGAATTATATGGGAGATCAAACACAATTTCAAACACTTTGTGAATTACAAGCTAGATGTCATCATAAGTATCAACATGTTATTCATTCATAGATGGTTTCTTAGGATACAACCAAGTACCCATAGCTAAGGAATATCAACCCAAAAAAATGTTTTTTTATGAATTTGGATAAGTTTCTTACAGAGTTATGACTTTTGGACTAAATAATGCACCTACAGTCTTCTCTAAAATAGTTATTAATTCCTTTCAAGAGTACCTGTATAAAACTATGGATTTATACTTTGATGACTGGACCATATACAGTTTACTAAGAGTTCATCAAATGAATTCACCTAATTCTATAAATATGTAGAAATATCGAACTTCCCTTAAATATAAATAAATGTATCATTCCCACACATATTTGGATCCTTTTAGTCCATGTTGTTTGTAAGGAAGGAATCAAAGTCGAACTAGCCAAAGTAAAATTCATCATCGAATTAAAACATCACATAAACCCCAAGAAAATTACAATATTTCTAGAACATAGGGTACTATACAAAATTTATTTGACACTACTCCAACATTACATTCCCCTTAGAATAATTACTCAAAACAAACACTGAATTCAAATGGACTCAGGAATGCACAGAATCCTTTGAGCTACTTAAACGAAAATTGGTCGAAGCACCTATATTACGCTTCCCAAATTGGTATAACAAATTCCATGTACACATTGATGTGTCATATATTGCAATAAATGCAGTACTAATGCATCCGATTGACGATGGAATAGATTTCCCAAATGCCTATGCTAGTCGGATGTTAAATAAAGCTAAACAAAACTCAACCACAGAGTGAAAAGGACTTGGTATGATATTTTCTCTTTATCAATATCATCATTATTCATTATATAACCCTTTGTTCTCTTTACATATCATCAAGATTTAAAATACTTAGTCAACAAACCCTTGCACCATGGAAGAATATGCCATTGGTTACTATTATTCCAGGAATTGGAATTTGAAATCATAGTTTGACTAGGAAATACTAATGTTGGACAAGACCAATTGTATTGAATAGAAATAGGAGAAGACCATGTCATAATAAATGATGACTTACCCGACGCACATCTCTTCAGGTTCAAATTTGAACCCATAGAAATAGTTGATATAGCTCAATCCTTGCAAGATGGACAAGCACCAGAAGGAACATCAAAGAAGAAGAGAAAAATCTTAGCCATGAAAGTTTCCCCATACACATTAATCCATGGATTCCTATATAATCTAGGCCAAGAAGACATATTGCATATATGCGTGATCGAACATGAAAAGGAATAGATTATCGACAAACCACACTTAGAACTGACCGAGGAATATTTCCAGGGTGACACGATTGTTAAAAATATTCTTTAGGCCAGATTATGGTGGGAAACGCTTAACAAATATTGTAAAATTGTCATCAGTAAATGTGATAAATGCAAAGAATGGACCGACCGTTAAGACAAAATGAAATGCCATTAATCTCAATCAATCCTTGCCTCAAAATTTGAAATTTAGGCCATCAACTTCAATAGATTGTTCCCAGTACCTGATCAATGAATAGGAGCATGAAATATCATCACTACATTCAAATATGTCACCAAATGAGAAGAACATGAACTAGTTGAGGCCTGTACCAGTGAAATAGTAGAAAAATTCATTTACGAAAACATAATTTCTAGGTTTGGATGCCCTCTTAATTTAATCAATGACATAGGAACGCGCTTCATTAACAAATCTATATAATTTCTAATTAATCATCACAAAATTTCAACATACCATCCCCAATCAAATGGTTCCATAGAATCATTCAATAAGACAATTACCAAAGGACTAAAATATATTTTCAACATCAACAAAGACGACTGGGAAAACAAGATTCTAGCAATCCTATGGGATTATAGGACATCATCTAAAATATCAACAGGATATACACCATTCAAACTAGTCTCTGGATAAGAAGAAGTCGCCCCCTTGCAATTTAAACATCAAGATCATGTCATCGCACAAGTACTACATCTAAACACTATACAAGCTACCCAAGGCACGCTACTTGGTTTATAGAAATAAGAAGACTACAAACTAGTTTCAATACACCATTAGGAAGTACAAAAGAAGCAACAAAAAGTTTCACATGATAGAGACATCAAAACCAAAGGCATTTCAGTTAGATACCTAGTCCTATTATATGATAGCAATATAAAATGAAATCCAAGAAAACTAGAAACATATCAAACTAATTTTTATGCACAAATTTTGTCAGTTAAAAATACTTTTTGATATTTTTAGGAAGTTGAAGATATATGGAGAAGACAAGAGTGGCGTACTGAAAATGTTTGGAACAAAAGTTGATCTTGGCTCTAATTCCAATATAACCATGTATGATGAGAAGAAACTCCTTACTATTGATGTATGCAAACATGACAAGAAAACATACCCTCGTATTAATGCCATGAAAAGGAATATGTTAGCAGTGTACAATGTGTACAAGGAGTTCGTTATTCCCATGAAGGCTAAGGGTTGGAAAAGAAACCTCCCTACATGCAAACTTGTCAAACACCAATAATGAGCAACTCCTCCCATGGTAGAAAATATTAGCTTACATTAATGGACAAATAGTATCCTTCTCTTATATAAGACTACCTTCTCAATGATGAACCCATTGATCAAATATAGCACGACTACTTACTAGCTTTTGTAAGAGGCAATGTTCTAGGCCCGCCTATTCAACCAATTTGAAAGGTGTTTATCATTAAAAATTCAAACAATCTTGGAAATATTCATTGTTAAAACTAGCCATGCATGAATCCTCCTAAGGTAAGTCAAACAATAACAATTTCAAGCCAAATTCTCTAGATATAATATTTGTAACTAAAAACAATGAAACTAGAAAGTAATTTATGTCACCCCAAGAAAGTTTTTTGTTCAAATGACTACCTAGGATGCCAAAAAAAAAATCCATGGCATTAAATAGATGTTAGAATTACTAAACTATTTGTAGCAATTTCTAAAAAATGTTTAGAAGCTTGTCAATAGTTTCTAAAAATAGCCATGAAATTTCTTATTTTATAATTTTTTCCCATAAGGAAAAATATTCAACCTAACTGAATTGCTAAAATTAGTCCTCTTTGCATAGAAATTCAAGTTATAAACTTGTAAGTATTGCTTTATGCTTGAAAAATTTGAAGTTCTTATTTCTTATGTTAAATTTGATAGATCTTGTTTTTTAATAAGTGTCATAATAGTTTCCTATCATTTCCCCTATTTCCATGTAGTTTACCCCATTACCTACCATTTCCTTAGTCTGCCTCAAGCCCATTTCCCTTCTTAACCCTAAATATTCCTATTTCTTGCCATTTCATCATTTCCCATTTTAGATTCTTGGGGTCCAATTAACAAGAAATAAACCTCTGCATATGGATTTCATATTTTTCATACAAAAAATGAGATCAATATAATAAAATGACTTCACTTGTGTGCCCAATTTTGAAGCATAGAGCCCTACATGGTATTCCATGGGAATAAGAAAAAAGATAGTGAATTAAACAAGTTCTTCTCTTCAACCTGAAAATGTCTCAACTTAATAGTTTTAGCTCAAAAACCAATTTCAACAAGAACCAAGGCCTCCATTGCATCTTGAATTCAGTCGAATCATTGATGCATAGATGTTCTTGTTTTATATGAGGGAGAGACACCTTCACTAACCTGATTGGTAAACCTCTTATCATATTTCCCTATGTTGAACAATTAGTCTTCAAATGACAATAAACATGGCTAACAAGCATCTAAAAGGAAGATTTTTATTGTCTAAAAAATGACTATATGCCCATTTTCCTACTTCTATGGTGATTCTATTTGAAATCCCTTATGCTGGTTCAACCTCGACACATATACAAATTTGTTGTTGAAGTCTTTCATAGTGGGTAAATTTGTTTGGAAAATATTTTGAAATCACTATGTTAGTAAGATTGCAGTTGATGTTTTGGATCTGCAATACGTGATCCATCTTTAGGATGAGAAGAGGAGAGAGATAGAGCGATGAAGATCCACCAAACCACCAATTACAAATTCTTTTGCTCAATTCTATTATCAAAACATATAAATATACCAATTAAATTCCCAATGGCCTTAAGAGGTGTTCATACCCTATCTCTCTTGGACGCATATCTATTGGCATCTATCTCCATAGGAATGGGGATAAGGAATAATTCCCCATAAAGTTCCTCTACAAGGTAGAATTGGAGTATTTCAAAGCACAAGAGGAGAAAAAGAAAACTAACAATCAAACCAATGTACTTAACAAATACATCTTTGTGGGTCTCTTATGTCTCCTCTATGCACGTGGTTTACGAATAATGATAGAGTCTCCAATCCCTACTCTATATGTTATGCACCAGTCTCCTTTGTATCCTCTTTAGTGGTATTTGTCTCCTCTACATATTGTAACATGGGATCGAGTTTCGAGCGTCTATTGTGGGGTAGAGCCAAGCCGGAGGTGTGTGGGGGTTTGAATCTTGTGTTTGGGCATGGGGGTTGAATGTTTTTTTTTATGTTTTGTAATTTATAATATATGTTATATGTTATATGCTATTTATTATATTTATGTTATATAATATATATATATATATATATATATATATATATATAGAGAGAGAGAGAGAGAGAGAGAGAGAGAGAGAGAGAGAGAGATATAGATATAGATATATAGATATATATATATATATATAGCGAGAGAGAGAGAGAGAGAGATATAGATATAGATATATAGATATATATATATATATATATATATATAGCGAGAGAGAGAGAGAGAGAGATGGCCAGTTTGATTCATAAATGTTTAAGGGATATTTCTGTTATTTTTTTACCAAGTCCATCAAGCCTTCCTCCACAAGATAAATTGGGTTGAACCTAAAAAATGGGGTCTTATTGATGAGATTTTTAGGCACTCAACAAATTAATATCTCCTATGATTTAACTAACACAAAAATGTTAATATATGGGTGATGATACTAAGATATTTACGTGTTTTAAGATGTGGTGCTCCCTAGATCTCACAACTCAAAGGAAAAATGAGATTTTATGTATTAATGCTTCCTAAGATATGTGAGAATTGTTGGCACATCAATCTAATTAGCTAGTGACATGTAGTATTAACTCCCAAAAACATCACTAAATGGTCTTTGAGATTAGAAAATACTAAAATTAGGATTAGAAAATACTAAAATTAGCTGGAAAACTTTGGAAAAATTATTAAAATTCTTGATTTTCTTAAGCCACATTACTTTCAGTATGAAATGAGTATTATCATGCACATATTAAGATAATAATCTAGTACCTTGGACATGTTGAAAATTGATTCAAGGGTGTTTTATCAACGCAAGGTTTTGTTGATGTTGGCTTTCAACCCTTGTTGACCACACATGCTTACCAAGATAAATGGCCCAATTATCCTTCCAATGACCATGGTATGGATGACAATGATGATGATGATGTTGATGATGATGATGATGACGACGATGGAAATGACGATGATGAAAAATATGATAATGTTGTTGATGATAATGGTGGTGGTGGTGGTGGTGGTGACGATGACGAAGACGACATTGATGACAAAGACAATGACGATGATGATGATGACAATGAGGATGATGATGATGATGGTGGTGGTAGTGGTGGTGGTGGTGGTGGTGGTGGTGGTGGTGGTAGTGGTGATGTCAATGCCAAATATGATGATGATGATGATGATGGTGATGATGATGGTGATGATGATGGTGATGATGATGGTGATGATGATGATGTTTATGATGGCATTTATGATGAAGATGATATTAGATATATATCCTCAGACATAAGGATGTATTTTTGAAATTCATTGCATGGGTGTTCATGTAGTAGATGATGAGGATGAGGGTGACAATGATGATGATGATGATGATGATGATGATGATGATGATGATGATTATGATGATGATGATGATGATGATGATGGGTATGAGGATGAGGATGATGAAAAATATGTTGATGATGATGATTATGATGCTAACGTTGATGATGAAGATGATCATGATCATGATCATGATGGCAATGGCGATGATGATGATGATGATGCTAACGTTGATGATGAAGATGATGATGATGACGAATACGATGATCATAATGATGATGATGATGGTGATGATGATGATGATGATGATGATGATGATGATGATAACATCGATGAAAAAGATGGTCATGACAATAATGAAACCCCCATTTCATTAAATTTGGATTTATTCCAATCCGAGCCTATTTAAAGAGATGCCAAAAACTCCTTTCTAAATCCTAAATTTAGGGTTTCTAAATTGCAAAACCAGGGTTTCCAAAGCCCCAAAAGTTCCAAAATTGGGTAGGTACAAAATCCAATATCAACACTTCTAGAAGTAATTTTGTTCACTTTTTGAACCAATTATGCACTTTTAAAACCCGTTTTTGCACTTTAGAAAGTGTATTTTTGTACTTTTTATATGATTTTTGCACTTTTTTTAACCCAATTATACACTTTTTAAAACCCATTTTTGCACTTTAGAAAGTGTATTTTTGGACTTTTTGAAATGATGTTTGCGCTTTTTTGAATCGGTTTTTTTCATTTTTTTAGGATTTTGCACTTATTGAATTGAATTTTGAACTTGTTAACTTCAATATTGAAATTTTTAGTTTTTTTATTGCTCACTTTATCAATTGCATTTTCATACTTAATTTTAAATCACATATCAAACAAAACAAAACATAGAAAAATATGAAGACATTCCCAACCAAAGAACATTTTCAAACATATAACTATAGTATCAATAAACATTAAAAATTTGTATTCTTTAACAAACAAATTCCATACTGTTTACAATAAGCCTCACTATCACTAACATTGTTGAGTTGTAGCAAGGCAAGCTACAAGTGATCTAACAAAAATATGTCATTTTCATCATCACAAGAATAGCCTTAACAATGCAATAATTTATGTCATCATTGCAAGTATGTTTTTCCTTCGAATCATCTACAATAACTATGTTTAAAGAATTATAAGCACCCATTTAAATTTTCCAAACTTTATTAAAGAATTATAAGCACCCATGTGAAGTTTTCACAGTGAACCTAGCTAGTATAAAATTCACGTAAAGCTTGAAAGAGAGAGAAGAGAAGCGAAACAAGCTTAAGAAAAGATTGAAATTGTATTTTCTTAGAATGAGTTAAAAAAACTCATGATATACACCATATTAGGGATTCTAGAGAAATATTAAACACTCAGTGAAAGCCATGCTTTATGGAGGTCGCTTTATGTAGTAAAAGCAACTCTCGTTGCTTTATGTAGTAAAAGTTGTAAAAGTTGTTGGAACAATCTATCCATCTATACTTTGGTCATGCATGCATGCATTCCATGCATTAGTCATGCACTCCATGCATATATTTGAGCTTCCTAGCACCTAGAACATGTTGTTGACCCCGTAGTGCTGAATTTTTATCATTATTGGACACATTATCCACCCATAGCACCTTATACCTATCTTTTAGGATCTAATGCACCCTCATGCATGACTTTAGGAGTTTATTGAGTCAGTTCCATGATTTAAGTAGCCTTGTCTCCTTGATCACCTAGTTAACTGACTCTAAGACCTAGACTCACTGAGTTTGAGTGTAGTAGTGCCCTTTTGACCACTAAAAGTCACCTCATATGCCTTTTTGGGTTCTCCTTCCCTAATTTCTGACCTAGTGGCTCAATCATGCACCAACCACCTTCAGTTAACTAGCCATTCATCATTAGTTTCCACTAGTTCTTGTTGGGAGATGGATTCAATGCTAACTAAGCATGTCTCTTCAGTTGAATTTGAATGCCATCAAAGGCTCACTAATTATCTTGCATGTAATATTATTTAATTTCCCACATATTGTGGATTAATAACATTAAAAGTTTTTACACTCAAAACTCTCTTTTCTCTATGATAGTCTTCTCTATTTTTCTGTAGATCTATGTTAAACTTGTGAGGATAGTTTTATTGATGGATATCCACTCGTGTGAAGAATTTCGCAAAAGCAACTCAGATGAATTTATGCCATAAAAGAAGTAAACGAAAAGGTATGCTTTATGTATCGGGTAATATATCCAACACCCCCGTGAACACTACTAGGGTGCAGACGATGAATGGGTCTCAAAAACCAAGGCCATGTTAGGTACCCAATATTTTACAATAAAAATAAAACTCATAAAGTGAGGTAAGAGGGAGACCTAGTGGGATAAAACCCCCCCTAAAAATAGGATGATGGTAAATAGATAATCAAGATTTTTTGAAATGTAATTCTACAGTACTCCCATGTATTTGTTGGCTCCTTCATTTTGAAAAAGATCAAAAAAGGAGGAAGAAGACAAGACAAAGGAAGCAGAAGTTGCAGAAAAGAGATAATGTCCACAACAACTTTTGGACTAGTTTTGGACCTACTCTGCAAGTATAAAAGGAAGCAGGGGGTAATCAGAAGAAAAAGAATAAAAGAGAGCATAAGAGAATTTGAGCATCTGAAGATCAGTGCTAGACGGAGACAGAGACCACATCTACAACAAGAGCTATGTATATGGGTTATGTGTTTCATTTGTATCAGGGGATATACATCAATGGATAATTCCATGGTGACTATAAGGCCTCAGATCCATGATGTAATATGTTGTAATGATAAGCATTTTCCATAACAAGAAAGTATTGTTGGGCTGCTTAAAAAAATTTGTTATGTTTGTCTCAGATGTGTTTGGTTCAGTTTACTATTATGCTTAATGGATGATATATTGGAATAAGTAATGTTTTGAAGTGCTCGAATGTATCATGTTTTGTTAAGTATTGTTTCAATATGAATGACAGAAACCCCACAACCACATTCATACAATTAACCATTCCCTATCTTATGTCGGCCTTGGTTGTGCTTTGGGCCCATATGTTCTAGTTTTGTTTCATTTGTTTCTTCTTGATTTTGGTTGAAGTCATAAAAGTATAGTGGCTAGCCCTTGTGACCACATATTTATAGTTAGTAACATTTCGTGCTAGTGTGGATATGTGTTATTTCTAATTGTTCTAGTAGTAAACTATTAGAATAATTAACCCATATAGACCTTAATATATGCCATTATTTGGTTTCCTAGGTGTTTATAACTATGTTAGTTGGCTACTTAGCGCATTATTTTCCCACCTTGACCGTGCTTATCCACTATAGCACCATCTTTTTGCTTTAGTTCCATATTTTACTCTACTTTTATGAGCTAGAGCGCCATTCCTGCTTTATCCCACTTTTATCCAGCTTTTGTGAGTTTAAGGCATCTTTATTCTGCTTTTCACTTAGATTAGGATGAACTAGGAGCACTAGGATGCCTTGGGAAAATTTTATACTTTTTGCGTCAGTACCTTCCTTTCCTTTTCTCCTGAAAATACACCCACTAGTTTATTTTTGGTCACTCATGGACTAGCTAGCCCCACTTAGCCAATTCGTGACCATCTACCTGAGTTGGATTTTGGTACTTTCCATATAGGGGTATTTTGTTCTATTCTAATCTTGTCACATGTGAGCTACTCAAGTTACCTCCAAGCCTCTCGAATTATCTCTATGAGATTTATTATATATTGTATTCATAATATTGAATAATCAAAGATGAAGTTTACATCAATTGAGTTCTCTCTCTTATGTTTATACTTCAATATTTCTTCTTATTTATGATAATCTCTGTGTAAATTCTTTGTGATGACTACTTTGTTTCTAGATCCTCACTTGTTGAAATTCTTGTATGGTGTTGAAACTATTTAGAATTTCTACATGGTATCAGATCCTAGGGAGCCTAAGGAGCATAGCTAATTGCAACAATGCACCAGAATCAATGGAGTCACCACATAATTCCTAGGGCTATTGTCTTGAGTCCTTTGGATTATCATTGGAGTCTTACCAAGTGTTATGCACTCTCAAATGTGCCTACTAACTAAAGAATATCTTATTGCTTAGATCCAGATAGTCCTCTAGTATAATATTTTCTAGAAATTTTGATTTGCAGGTACAAAATATCAAACAGAATAAATCTCAACATAAGTTCGAATTGGTAAAAGTCTCCTTGACATGACTCCTTCTTCTATTGTTGTAGAAGTTCAAGAGAAATTTGAATTATCATAATCATAGGAAGTTGATTCAAGAGAAGACATTCGAACCTCTATTATTGAAGAAGAACTATCCTTCCATCTCTCATCATTACTCTCCTATCATTCTTCATACTGTGAGGATGATAAGATTGTTGTGGAAGATCATTCACACCTTGAGCCTTCTCTAGAAGCTAAAGAGGAATTCGATTCCTCTCTTTCACGTGAGAATTTTGGTTCAACATTTGGAGTGCAAATTGGTGTTTGGGAAACTATGACTCGGTTTGAAGATGCATTCGCTATCATTGTTTTCCTTCCTATCCACTGCTACATGATGGAAAGTGCATTTCCTCCTGAAGATGGAGAATATCAAGACTCATTTGGACCTGATCTCAAGAATTTCATGTTTAGTGAGCACCTATATTTTCTCTTCTATTAGAGTATCTCAATTGTTCAACATGGTTACATTTTTAATCATGCTATTGTTTATGTTCCTGATTCAATTGAGCACATTCCACTTATGCCCAAGAAGAATATTCCTCCAGGCATCTAATCAAGTTCACACCTACTTGGAGTTTGGAGCAGTTTATTTTTTGTGTGTTTCATGTCTATTTTCTGGGGGGGTTTCTTCACATGTGGTTTTCTCTCTTTCCTCAGTTTACATGGACTAATAAATTGTAAAGGGTAACCATAGCCTTAGTTGTTGGGCCCTATACATTTCTATATTTCACTCACATAAGTCAGGCTTAAGGGGGGTGATAGAATAATTAACCTATCTAGACCTTAGTATATGTCATTATTTGGTTTCCTAGGTATTTAGAACTATGTAAGTTGGATACCTAGTGCATTATTTTCCCACCTTGGTCATGTTTATCCACTATAGCGCCCTATTTTTGCTCTAGTTCCAAATTTTACTCTATTTTTATGAGCTAGAGCGTCGTTCTTTCTTTAACCTGCTTGTATCCAATTTTTGTGAGTTTAAGGCAACTTTATTCTACTTTTCACTTGGATTAGGATGAACTAAGAGTGCTAGGATGAATTGGGAAAGTTTTCTACTTTTTTCCTCAACCTCTTCATTTACTTTTCTCCTGAAAATCCACCCATAGTTTATTTTTGGTCGCTCGTGGATTAGCTAGGCCCACTTAGCCAATTTGTGACCATATACTATGAGCCGGAGTTTGGTACTTGCCATATAGGGGGATTTTGGTCTATTTTAAGCCTGCCAAATGTGATCAACTCGAGTTGCCTCCAAGCCTCTTGAATTCTCTCTATGATATGTAGTATATATTGTATTCATAATATTGAATAATCAGAGATGAAGTTCACATCAATTGAGTTCTCTCTCATATGTTTTTGCTTCAATATTTCTTCTTATTTCTACTAATATCTGTGTAAATTCTTGGTGAGGACTACTTTGTTTCTAGATCATGGCTTGTTGAAATTATTGTATGGTGTTGAACCTATTTAGAATTTATACCTAAACTACTTAATGACATGAATTCTCAAAAAGAAGGGTTTCAAATTTACACTCATTATGGTATGCTTAAAGCTTGTTTCTTGGTTTTAAAAGTTATTTTCTTGTCATTTCACTTGAAATGGTAGGGTCTAATAGTTCTATTGATAGCAATAGTTCTTATTAGATGGAAAGATGGGAGATTACATTTTGATGTTTTCTGCATTAGGTGTATCTTACTATTTGTTTTCTGAAGTAAAAATGTTACATTCACCATTATCTTGTCTAATTGGTTATTTGGTTGCAAAGAATAGTAACAATACTCATAAATATTCATTGAAGCCTACTGCAGCTTTGTCGGTTGTGGTGTTTGCCTGTCATTTACATAATGATGAAGCGGTCTTGCAAATGCTAGTTATTTATGCAAGAACATGTTTCTAGTCCATACCTTCGTAGAGGTTTGAAAGAGATTCAAGACAATAATTTTGGTGTATTGACAAAAAAACATTCAATAAGAAATCCACTTTTTTCATATTCATATCTCTTTTATAATTTTCTTTAGTTTTATAATTTTTCGATTTCAGTATATCTATTTATTCTGTGTTTGTTAATGATTTGTATTTTTTCAATTAAAAATTATAAAAAAAAAGATTCTTATTTATGTTTGGTTTCTCCATGTTTTTGTATACTTTTAAAGTTGTTTTGTGATTTTGGTAGCGTTTTGTATCTTTCTACTAGTGAAAGACATATCCATATACATAAAGAATAAGTGAAAAATGTTTATTGTTAATATGTTATGTAATGTTCCCTTGCAATTATGATTTAATTTTAATGTTATTATAATCAATTAGATAGTTGTTATAAAGTACTATAATGTCTTTGATATGTTTTAAACAATCTCACCAAATATCCATGAAGGCCAAGGTTGAGTTATGTTTTAGGCTATAAAATAAGGGTTATCATTCCCGCCTCTTCTTGATTTAGTTGACTAATAGGTTGAAAGGTTGACTTGAGAACTTTCATTTTCCCTTGTCAACTTTTTTGGCAACCGTATTGGGGCTTCGAATCAATAATTATCCAAAAAAACAACGTGCCTAAGGGCCTACATTATTTGGTGCCTTTTTTTTCTTTTTCTTTTTTCTATTCATTATACATATGTGTTTATTTATGTTCAGTCTCCTTTAATTTCATGTTTCAAATATACAGGAATTAGATGCCTGGATTTAATGACTAAGGCTTTTTTGTTGCATCCTGAAGCTTTAGGCCAAGGAGATATTTCAGGACAACTATTGGTTCAAACTATTGAAACAACTAAAGATACTCTTAATGAGTCTAGAATATTAGTGATCTATATCCTACTAGCCTAATTCTATTATGTAAGGTTTCACTCATTATAGAAAGTAGACTAAGTCTGTCTAGTAAACCTATGGATCGTGCTCCTCCCTATTTCCTGTAGTCTTTGACTTGCTTACATTTTTTCTTATGATTTTTCCTTCAAGAAAGAAACACAACATTAGACTTGGCTTTCTTGATCAAACCAATTTTACGCTAAGACCATTCAATTTCATTTTGGATGTTGCACATACTAGAGAACAATTAGAGAATTATTGGTAAATCATTTCCCTGTATATTTTCATGAATGAATGAAGAAAACTCGATGTTACGTGAGCTCTAAATAACCCCCCACGTCCTTGAGTCATTAATGTTCCAAACCCCCTAAGTATTTTTCGAACTGGACCGAACTTTCTTATTAGTTCAGATCGACCTATCAGAAGGCACAAATCCCAGGTGACTGGATAAAAGATTATAATAATATGTTGTATGAATCAAGCAAAATAATAAAATCTTTCAGTCTATTATCTACTGAACTCTACAACTAAATCCTTGAGCTCATTCGGCCTCACAATGAAGCATCCTTGTTTCATTACTACAACACTTTGCCTCCATCTTATTGCAATCACTTAGAGGAAAAGGGGTTCATGAACTTATCTCATATTTACAAACTTTACTTGAGTATGAGGATCAAACTAAAATAACTAGGTTTCCTTTGAATGATCCTAACAAAAATATGAATATTAACTCCATGCTACAACTAACGCAAGGTATGAATAATTGCATGATTTCATTCGAAATAAAGGTAGCATCTTCGATCAATAAACCAAGTACACTGCTAACACCTCTCCCTATTCCTCAAAATTTTCCTCAAAATGTCCAAAACATGACCATTTTAAACCACCCCTGGTGTAAATTTTGCGATGAACATCATGATCCCAACACTTGTGAATTAATGAAAACCACTAAAGTGCATATTTTCAGAAGAATAACCTATCAAATGATAAACACTTTAAATTAGGTAGATGACTAAGATGTATTTGTTGTTACAAAATTCCATACCTTCAATAACGGGAATAAAGCCATTGATTTCAACATAATTTTTAACATTTCTACTAAAAAATAACCTATTACTAATACCTTTAAAAGTGCTAGTCAGCCCCAAACTTTTGAACAATAGTTAACCCTTCATCATCTGGCCCAATCATAAGGTACAATATAATCAAGGATTTATCCAAGGTTAAATCTAGCATTAACTTACTATATCTTTCTTGAATTCCCAAGCAAAGGGAAAACCTTAAAAAATTCTTCGCTGAAGATTCATCCAACAATGTTATATCTCACCCTTAAAACCTAAATTTCGATTTGGTTATTGAAAATGAAGAAAATGCATCTAACAATGAGCATGTAAGTTTTTTTTGTCCAAAATCTTTTTAAGAATCCTAAATTCTACATATCGATGAAAATTTATGACAAAGTTTCCCATTACTTTCTTAAGATGGTGGTTCAAGTCCAAATGTTATGTCAAAAGCTATCATGGAAGAGTTAGGACTCTCTTATACCAACAAAAATCATCATAGCATGCTCACCTTTATTAAAACAACAACATAATACTATAGGTTAAGTCAAGGATGTTACTCTAGTCATGTTTTCTTTCCTTGAGATACAAACTACTTGTAATATCCAAGTTATGGATATCGGTGTTAGTAATTATTCAATCATTCTTGGAATATATTGTTAGTATCTCACAGGAATATACTATTCAATGGATGGTTCGCAATTAATTGTCCCAAGAAGTATTAAGAACGTCATTGATTTTATCGAAGATTGAATATTCCCTGACATCGAAACACTTCCGCAACCAATAGCCAATTTTGTATAAATAGATCTTGGTGTCTACTCTATTTTTTCAGAAGAAGAGATCAAAGATCCTAAACATGTTCCCCATGATGATACTCATGATCAAAGATGGCACATGCACTTCGATGGTGTTTTTTCGAATGAGGAAAATGGAGCAAGGATTACACTTAATACCACCATTGGGAAGGTTTAATCATTTTTGTTCTTCTTGAATTTTTCATTCACAAACAACGTAGTTGAATTTGAAGCTTTTTTGTTGGGTACTAAGAGTACTCTAGCTTTAGGATGCAATAACTTAACTATTTTTGGAGACTCAAATATGATTAGAAATATGGTCAAAAATATCTACACACCTTCAAACAAACTATTGAGGAGATACACCAACCTAGCCTCGGAGACAATAAATAGTTTATCATGTTTTAACATCACTCATGTCCACAAAGGATTGAATGCTATTGTTGATAATCTAGCTTCTTATGCAGCCCGACTAGATAGGCATGTGTTTCAAGAGATATGGTATGTCATGTCCCTTTACAAGCCACATCTACCCGACAAAAAATAATCCTAGCAAGTCTTTTATAGTGATGAAATTCTACATGTATTTATCACCAATGAGCTGGATGAGTCTACTAAGGTCATTGACTTAGCGCATAAAAAATTTCCCAGAGGGTTAACGCCTTTAGAGAAGTCATTATATTCAAGTGAAACTTTAAATAAATACACTACAAAAGAAGAATCAAGATGAAATATCAACAATACCATACCTATGAACGTAGGGTCCGATGAAAAGCAAAAATTCATATACATAGCAACTACCTACTCTTCAGAAGAAAGGGAGCATTTCGTTGCTCTTTTTCATGAGTTTCGTGATATATTTACCTAGTCCTATTCTGAATTGAAAGGATTTGATCCTGGCATTATTGATCATGCCATTTCAATTAGGTAGGATTCCACTATAGTACATCAAAGGCAGGCCTTTCAACCCAGCCTTAAAAGCCACTATAAAAAAAGAATTGGAAAAAATGCTTGCTTCCCACATAATTTTCCTAGTTAAATACTCATAATGGGTAGCGAAACTGGTGCCAATTCGTAAAAAGAATGGTGACATAAGGTTATGTGTTAATTTGTGTGCCCTTAACAAGGAAAGCGTCAAAGAAAACTTTCCCTGCCTAAGATGGAACCGATTTTATAGCAACTGGATAGGTCCCAAATGATGTACTTGCTTGATGGATTTTCTATTTACAATCAGATCTGACTTAAACAATTTGATAGGTATAAACCACTTTTACCACTATATGGGGGACCTTTGCATATGAACACATGCCTTTCGGTTTGATTAATGTCGGATCTACCTCCCAATGGGCTATGCACATTACCTTTGATGATATGATTGGAATTATCATACAAGTTTACTTGTATGATCTCATTGTCCATTCCAAGTACAAAAAATACCACTTCGACCATATTAGGAAAGTTTTTCCATGCTGTCACAAATATGGCATATCGTTGAATCCTACCAAATTTATTTTTGGCATATTTCAGGGAAATTACTCAGTCATATAGTGGTTGAAGCAGGGATCAAAATTGATTCTAAAAGGGTGAAATCTATCTAGGGTATTCCCACCCCATCCTCCAAGAATGGTATTCAAGCTTTAATGGGAAATATCAACTTTGTACGCATGTTCATTCCTGACTTTACCTGGATAGCTATTCTGGTACACAATTTTATTAAGGGTGTGAAAATGTTCCATTGGGATGATAGTGTTGAGAATGCATATTTTTATATTAAAAGGGCTATTTCCTATGCTCATGTTCTTGATACGCCTACTTTTATTGAAGACTTCATCATTTACATGAATGCTACTAAGGAATCCATGTCAACTAATCTCGTACAAAAGAATCAAAATAGTTTCGGACAACCAATAACATTCATGAGTCAAATCCTTTAGTAGATTGTCATCAAGTACTCCTTGATTGAAAAGCATTCCTACTCTCTAGTTAAATCAATCAATCAATTCAAGAATCCCATTCTTAGTAAGCACACGGAAGTAAAAGTTACTTTACTCACTGTCAATTTCCTACTCTTGCAAACTCTCATGTCTAATAAGCTTTCTCATTTTCTCACTAAGGTTTAAGAACACAATCCCAATATAACCATAGCCAACATTGTTAAGGGAAGGGATTTGTCCCTTCACTTTGCACAAAACACTCACACTTCTCTTAATCCTAAATATGATGAAGGCTCTCATTCAAATATGCTATACATAGACAACGAGGAAATAGAGCTAGCTGACCATCCATGGTACAAGAACATTGTTTACTACCTGACTCAACAAATTTTCCTTGATGCTCTTGAATACAATGAATGTAGAAGGTTAAGGCTAGAAGCCTCAAAGTACCTTATCCTTGGCACGTTTCTATTCCATAGATCCCCTAATGGGATTTTGCTGTGTTACGTTAATGAGGAAATAGATGACACAATGCTCAAAACTTTGCATGTCTCCTATGATGAAGAAATTCATATTGGAGGACATTTTGCAAGTCGAACAACTGACCACAAACTTCTAAGAACAGATTATTACTATCCCAAATTTTCAATGTTTCATTTAAGTTTATGTAGTCGTGTGACACATGTCAACATACGATAGGGATATTGAAGTTATCTTATATGCCTTTAAATCTGGTTGTTACCTTCTTTCCTTTTTCAAAGTGGGGCCTTAACTTAATCGGTCCTATATATCCACCTTCCCTAGATGAACATATATTTATTTTGACTGCTACATACTACTTTATCAAGTGGTTAGAGGAAGTCCCCCTCAAGAACACTATTTATAAGTAGGTAACATTTTTTGTTGAAACTGATATATTTTTCATATTTGGGATCACATTGGAATTGTGTCTGACAACGTTCCAACCTTTATTTTTTCCAAACTCACTCAATTATGTAACAGGTTTGGGTTCAATAATTCATTTTCATCCTCATACTATCCACAAGGAAAAGGACTAGTTGAGTCCACCAATAAACAACCAGTTAAAATTTTGAAGAAAATCATAAAATATAAGCCAAGGAAGTGGCATTTGTTGTTGCCTTACGCTTTATGGCTTGATCGAACTATGACCAAAGTTAGCACTGGAGCTATCAATTTTTAGCTCCTTTTATGGTCAAGAGGCTATTATTCCTATTGAATTGTAATTTTCCTCATTTAGAATTTCTTTCCAAACTACGGACTTGAAAGAATTTTATTTAATGCACAAATTCATGCCCTTCTGGCTATGGATGAACAACATGATCATGCTCTGAACAACACAGAGAAAAGACAATAGTCTGTTAAAAAGTATTTTGACAAACGTGCTAAATCTATGACCTTTGATATCATTCAAAAAGTCTTATTATTGGATTCTTCCCATTCTGACAAAGGAAAGCATTTTAAAGTCTAGAAGTTACGAATTGTCCCATATATCATTGCTACAATGGTGGGTAACAATTCATATCTCCTAAGGTATTGTGAATGGTAGACTCTTTTCCTATACTACCAATGGATCTCATTTTAAACACTACTTCGAACATAATCGAGGGTCACCTCATTAATAAATAACTCATGCACTTAAAGCATTTTTGTAGGATTAGTTACTCTATTGCTTGAATTCCTTAGTTTGCTTGCATGCTTTTTCTTGATAATTCAAAAAAAATTGTTTATTATGCTTTTATGTACTTATTTTCTTGGTTTACTTGCATTCATTTTCTTTAGGTTTGAAATTATTTCGTTGATTTTGTGTTTTTGTAATTGTTTAGGGCAATTTTAGTTTTCGTATCTTGCCAAACCCATGGCACCATTATGACTGATCTGACCTAGGGTACCAGGAACCTAACAAAGTTACAATTCGCCCAAGAGTGTTGAAGTTTATTCTCTATTAACTAATGTATCAAATTTTAAAATTTGAAGGGGATTGCAGGTTGCTTCCGAAAGTACAAAATTTTAAGCGACATAGCATTGGTAAGATAGATTTTGACCCTAAATATGTTATGGAAAAGACTAGCCATCTTTTAGAATTACAAAACCTCCTATCTCTAGTTTCGTATGCCCCAAACTTATGTGTCATGCATACCAAAGTGCATCAGCCTATTTATTCTTATTTTTTTATTGTTGAGTCATGTCAAGTCTCATTGTGATTTGGTCTTGTTGTTTCTGCAAAACCAATGATTTTGAGTTCGGCTTATTAACATATCCCTGCCTGTGGAGTTGCCATTTATTGATACCTATAATGGCATCTAGCTTGGAATTCACACAATGTTGTGAAAGTGTGTTTCATCTCCCATATACTTTGGAAAAACTTGTTTATTAGTCATTATCCTTCCATGGCTTGGTCATTATGTCCTTTGTAGAATTGTGTCAAAGGGGCCCCACCTAAATGTAAGAATCTTGGGGGGAATTGAGCACAAGGAAAAATCAATTCCTTTTTTATTTTGAGCAGTGGAAGAATGCAAGAACACATGAAAACATGTCAAAGATATATGGTCTGGTGGAAAATTTTCATGGCATGCTTTTTACGTCTATTTGATATCTGGTTTTGATGTTCAATTTTAGTCATGGAATAAATTGATGACATAAAAAGAAAAGTGTTTTTTTTATATTGGCATGAGTATAAATTGGATGTGTCAAGCATTAACATTACGTTGAATCATTTCTTTGGGGACCTTGAAGGATTTGGGATTATCTTAGTACATTACACATTTATTTGTTCAAAAAAGGGGACCAGGTTATAAAACAATTATGTTGCATGACCACTTTGCATATATCAATTCAAACAACACATACCGACCAATACTCCATACAACAATGGATTAACACATGACTACAAAGCGCTCTCCTTGATGTTACCTATGTATTATGATGTGCATCCTGCTCTTTTATTCCTTAGAAATTTTGGCTCTATGTTACATGTGGGATAATGTTGTTTAAAATGTATATATACGCCACATTACAAGCCTTGTCGAGATCATGAGTGGGCATGATGGGGTGGTTTTGACCACCGGTAATTCCAATATGTCACACAAGTTGGGTGACTAGGCATTGAGGTGGTCATTGATTGTTGACAAGTTCTGGAATTTCTAGCGTGATATTTTAGATCTTTGTTAGACACTATGATCATTTTTTAGCTTGAACTGAATTTAAATGAAGCATTGGCTATTTCATATGTACATGGAATTAAAATGATTTGGTGAATAGATCGGCGGTGATAGTATGTTGTGACTTTCTAAATGCAGTGGATATATGAAATTTCGAAATCGTTTAAGCCATAGACCTTGCTACCACCCTCCCTTGTGTGCTTTGGCATCCCACTTTTGACTATGCAAGTTTAGCAAGATTGATTGCATTAGAATTTCCAGAGCCTTTTTGTTGATTGTTGGGCTCGACATTTTCTCCTCCTAGGTTTTTTTTTGTCTATTGAGGACACATTATCAAAATTTATTTGGGTATATAATTGTTCGAGGCACAAAAATACAACCCGATAAATGTTGGCATCAACTTGCTACCACCCTACCTTGGGTGAATTGGCATCCCACTATTGATTGTGCAAGTTTAATGAGATTGGTTGCATTAGGATTTCTAGAAACTTGTTGTTGATTGTTGGGATCGAGGTTTGGGCTCGACATTTGTTCCTCCTAGTTTTTTTTCCATTGAGGAGAGTACCCTATCAAAATTTATTTGGGTATAGCATTGTTTGAGGCACAAAAATACAACTCGATGAACGTTGGCATAAATCCTAGCTATATCCGAAGTTAACACTATTGTTAAAAAAACCATAAGGAACCATTTCTTGTGCAGAGTCTACAATACGAGGTAAGATCAATTGATGCCTTATGGTTTAATTTTCTTAACCGTTTATATTTTATTTGAATGTGGAATGCATGACTAATTTCCTACCCTACCCATTCTTTCGACCCCACCTCCTTAATTCCATAATCATTCTACCCTGAAATGTATGTGTAAGATCCACTTATTGTCAAACTCTTGATACCCTAATGAAGAGGGTTGTACTACTGGTCCATTTGAATATTAAATTTGTGATCCCTCTCCTCCATCGAACTATAAAACCCTACACATAGTCTGCTCCTTGCATGGGTTTCTTTAAACTGTATTCCATGAAGTTCTGTCCACGACTACATTTGGGAATTAATGACAAAATGGTTATGCCCTTGCTTTATGTCTAATTTTCCTCATCCATGTAAAATGAAATCCCTCATTTGACCCTATTAATACCTTGGTTTGCCATTGCATGATTTTTTGTCGAAGGTATATGAATGGGCCCAAGCCCATAAAGTTCCAATTATTTCCTATGTATCGTATGAGCACGAGTATGATATTTTTTTATTGTATGGTAATTGAATCTGTGCATTTTGTCTCACAAGATCGACTCCTTCGAACTCATATAATCCTTCATCAATGTCAATTAACACTCTTATGTACCACCCTTATGATGCAAGTTCAACTCCTTCAAATCTTTGTGTATTTTTTTTCAGTCCTGAGGACAAAAGAAGGATCATGGATCTCATGTAATGATGGTTGGGATTACCCAAGACTTACTCATTCATAATGATGGTTGGGATTACAATCCTCCTTCACCTCAGGGAAAAGGAACTAGTTATGAACCTCACAATCCTTGGCCCTCTATCCACCATTCTGTTAACTTTGCATCATCTCAGAGCAAGCACCAAACTCCTGAAACTAAGGATCATGTGAAAAATCTCGATAACCTTGAGCATCCATCCAATGAGCTGTTGAGATATTGTAACTTCAAAGAATATTATATTTGTACTCTATTATTCTGGAGATGTTTTCATTCCTCCTTGAAGATCTTATTGTATATCCGGAGATGTTTATTCCTCCGTCGGAATGTGGTAACTTGGGTTATTAGACTTCCCTAGTGGGGGTCGGCCCTGTATGTGTTATGTGGGTCAAAGGGTTATTAGATCAACCTAGAGGGGTCGGCCCAGTCAGTTGTAGTGGGGTATTTAAACCATTGGTTAAATACAAACCTACATGTCTTGTGTAAAAGACAAGTCAGAGTAGTGTATAAATAGAGGAGGTGTATTCCTCATTTAACACACACTCACTCACTTTAGAGTAGCACAATTATGGAGGAGAGGTCTGCTATGATGGAGGAGGAGATCATGTCTTTGGTTTGCATCTTTGTATATTGTTGTTCATCTATATTGAGGAAGCTTTACTGGGTTTTCTACCCCATGAGGGTTTCCCAAGATAAATCTATGTCTCTTGTGTTTATGCTATGCTTGTTGTTTCTTCAGTGATCCTATATATGATATTATTGTGAAATGGAATGTAATGCTGCTATTTTCTGTCTTAGCATATTAAATCTTAACATGGCATCAGAGCTAACCTGAAGGAAGGCAAGGTATGGCACTTATGACACTTGCTTCTCTTGCGACAATTTGAAGGTTAGGGTTTTATATAGCAAAAACCAGTCATCGTGGAAATTTATCCATAAATCCATTTTGGCGAAGGTTCAGGATCTGAAACCTTTACAGGTCGTACATAACATCTCCAGGTATCTTGTGTCCAAAGGGAACCCTCAGATTCGTTGTACTTTGTAAGTTATGATCAGTACAAGTTAGGGTTTCTGCCTCTTCTAGATCTCAGTCAAAATCAAGTGACCTAGGAAACAAGGGCATAACTTGGGCTAGGAAGCTACAAATGAAATTTCGTAAAACGTTACAGGTAGTGCACAGACTGTACTATCTCAGGAAACGTTTTCAGAGGCCGAAGTTGAACCAGTGACATGTGGCACGCCGTACAAGTTCGCTCTCCTGTTTAATCCCATAAACAGGTCACGTTGCGACACTTGGAATAACTTGGACTAGGAAGCTCCAAATGAAATTTCATAAAAAGTGACAGGTAATACACAGACTGTACTATCTCAGGAAACTTTTTCAGAGGCTGAAGTTGAACCAGTGACACGTGGCATGCCATACAAATTCGCTCTCCTGTTTTATCCCATAAACAGGTCACGTTGTGACACTTGGCATAACTCTCTCTCAAAAAATCCAATTGAGGTCAGACCTGTCGGGATGGAAATATGACAGGTCAGGATACCACAAAAAAAGTTTTCAGAGCCTGTGGAGTGAAAAGTTTGGAGTTACAGCAGAATCAATCAGGTACATATTTCTGTCAAAACATAATTATTTTTGGAGCACCTTCATTCATGGCCTCCGGAATTTAGGGTTTGGGAGAAAGTTAGAATTTTTGGAATCGGAATCCATGGCTGAATGCTACTTAAGAAAATTGAAATTTAGAAACCAAGATCTAATTTTTTGGTTGGGTAGAAGACCGGGCTTGATCAAACCCCAGTTCGGGATTTTGATCGGAAAGATGAAAAATTAGGGCTTCAGCAAAAGTTGGAATTTTTAAAGTCTGTAACCACAGCTGGAAGCTCCTCAGAAAAATAAGAGTTTAGAGGCTTGGATCAACCTTTTGATTGGACAGAAGGGTGGGATTCATCAAACCCTAGTTCGGGTTCCTATCTAGAAGATCCAGAAGTTTCGAAGGCAATTTTGAGGGGTCAAATTTTTGGAGATTTCAAAATTGAAGTATGCTAGCAAGACACATCCTTCCATCCATTCAGAAGTGTGAAAGTCAAAGATTGAATTTTTAGGGTTTCTCTAGCAAACCCTAATCAAGCTCCAGATCAACCTTTTGATTGGACTAGGAAGCTCCAAATGAAATTTCATAAAAAGTGACAGGTAATACACAGACTGTACTATCTCAGGAAACTTTTTCAGAGGCTGAAGTTGAACCAGTGACACGTGGCATGCCATACAAGTTCGCTCTCCTATTTTATCCCATAAACAGGTCACGTTGTGACACTTGGCATAACTCTCTCTCAAAAAATCCAATTGAGGTCAGACCTGTCGGGATGGAATGATGACAGGTCAGGATACCACAAAAAAAGTTTTCAGACCCTGTGGAGTGAAAAGTTTGGAGTTACAGCAGAATCAATCAGGTACATATTTCTGTCAAAACATAATTATTTTTGGAGCACCTTCATTCATGGCCTCCGGAATTTAGGGTTTCGGAGAAAGTTAGAATTTTTGGAATCGTAATCCATGGCTGAATGCTACTCAAGAAAATTGAAATTTAGAGACCAAGATCTAATTTTTTGGTTGGGTAGAAGACCGGGCTTGATCAAACCCCAGTTCCAGATCAAGTTTCAGGGGGAGCTGAGGCTAAGGCCTTACATAAAAAGACTACAAGAAGTCTCGACAGGTATGACTTAAGGAGGTTCAGGTATGTCTTGAAATCTGATTAATGAGTTTGTCTTCATATTATTTATTAGTACAATCTTGATTAATGTTAGAATTTTCTTATCACCCTAGTAACAGTATGAATGCATGTGAATGATTGAAGACATTCATTGATTAGGGCTATATGATTGTACTAATGCATTATGGTGTTGTATGAGGTTGATGTTGTTTGCTAACAAGATACAGGTACAACACGAAAGACAAATCAAGTTCCATGACCATGACAACATGAAGACAAAGACTCAACCATAATCTTTGTTCTACTTACGAGGTATGTATGACTTTGTTATATTATGCTTAACCTATGAGACATGCAGGTTCTAGCTCAGGATCTCTAAATCATTGAAGAGATTGTTTAGGTATATTGTACATAACTAAGCAGGTATACTAATCCAGGTATGTTTTCCTATGTCAAGTTAGAATCTTACCGTATGTTAGGATCCCTTATATAAGTATACTTGGTATGATTGGTTATGCTTATTCATAAAGTTAGTAATCAAGGGTTTATGCATATTATGTCTCTTATCTTGATGATTTAATTAACCAGAAGAGTACTATGATCAAACAAGAATATGCATGAGTAAAAGAAGACTTCCTTGAAACCCTGAATACTAATGATCATGACTATACATATTCAAGATTATTTAGAATTAGAATGGTTTGAATATACTAATGAATGTATGTTTGTGTATGAGATCATGATGATGACACTAGTGCACACTTGAGCATGCACAGTGGTACAGAATGAATAGAAGTTCAAAATACATATAGAAGATCAAGCGGGAAGCAACCACACAAACATAAAAGATAAGTATTTGAGTTGTTATTTGAAATAATAAATGATATTGGCTGTATGCATATTTGTATTCCTAGAATATATGATGCCGAGCGTAAATATTCATAGAGCATTGAACATTATACTACTAATATGCATATGATTGGTAAGTTGGACAAACATTCCATTGTTGCGTGTCTAGAATGAAACCTCTTTGCTGACATGCTGAGAGCTGTGCACACTCTCGATAGTATGTTCCAGTAGAGATGAAAGGCATCTAGATGGCCACTGTATGCATACAGTATATGGGAAAGTGTTGTGCCAAAGTCTTGGTCAAAATCGTTGCATAACTATGTAAACGATATCTATATGCATAATAGGTTATCATGTCAATATGATTTGATGATTATGAAGTATTACTAATCATGTACTTAATTTTGATTTGTATGAAAGATCATGATGAATGATGAACACTGAACAAGCGATGGATGTTCAACAAAATATTTACAAATCAAACACACTATAGAAGGCTTGTGGCTAGAAGATTCTCTTAGAAAGAGGAAGAGAATCATGATGAGATGTTTGCTTCAAGTGGCTAGATAAGACCATTCTCTTAAGGGTGTAATTAAAGAAGAAGTGTGAATCAGGTTCTGTATGGATTCCCAGGATCGATAATCAATTGATGAGCTCAATGATCACCATGGGTGATGAGGTTCTCAACCTTTGCTACAAGGTTGAATATTGTTTCTATACACAGATGACATGGATGCAAGAAGGAACTCACCACAGAGTTCAAATGATATTGAGGCTCATACCAGTAGACCCATCTAACGAGAGATGGCACAGATAGATATGCAGAAGATCATTCAATGCAGAGTGTGAATGATGTTCAGTCACAAAGGGAGAATTGACAGTTTCTTGATAAGCTTGGGCTTTACCAAAAGTAAAGTTGTTCCTAACCTTTACCTTAAGGTTGTGGATGATGAACCTATCATACCATTATTGTATGATGATGATCTCTTTCTGACAAAGAATGAGAAACAGATCACGAAAAGAAAGAAGAAGATGGCTGCAGAAATGAAAATGAAATATCTCAGATTGATGCATTACTTCCTAGGTCTGGAAGTATGGCAAGGCTCAGAAGGAATCTTTCTCAACCAAGGAAAGTATGCTGAGAAATATTAAAAGGATTGATGTGTTGGTATGGCCACTCTTGAAGTTGTTAGCAGATGACTCATCAAAGTTAGTGGATAGAACTCTGTACAGATAAAATACTAAGTCATTGATGTGTCTAACGAATACTAGGTCAGATATATGCTTTGCTGTGAACACCTTGAGTCAGTATCTAATGGAAACTAGATGTGTTCACCTGATAAGCTACAAATCATGTGATACGGTACCTAAAGGATACAATAGACTTTGATCTATGTTATCTTGGAGATCATGACTTCAGATGGCTACACAGATGTTGATTGGGCAGAAAGTGTATCAGACAGGAAGAGCACATCGATAGGATGTTATTGTCTGGGATCATCCATGATCTTGTGATTTAGCAAGAAGCAGTCCAGTATGGCTCTTAGCATAAGCGGAATATATGGTTGCTTGCTCTACTAGTTGTGAAGCAATATGGCTACAGGATTGTTTGACTTAGAGATAGACCCAATTGTGATCCTATGTGACAAACAGAGTTGTATCAAGATGGCAGAGAATTCAGTGTTCCATGATAAGTCAAAGCACATAGAGATATGATAAGATATGGTGCAGAAAGGAACCATAAAGGTTGAATTTGTAACAAGTTACTGATGTACTAACCAAACCTCTACCGATCCGATGTACTAACCAAACCTCTACCTCAAGTAAAGTTTTTTCAAGACAAACTTAATATAGTTTAGAAGGACCCTCCTCGAAAGGGGGAGTGATGTGTTCAATTATGATGAGATTTCCCACATCGACAGTGAGGTCAATGATGTGGATACCTATATTGGTGATGCCGACAGAAAGGTTGGTGGATGGTCCTTAGACAGGTTCTAAGGTGACAAGGGGATTGCATCATCCCTGAATATATGTTCTAAAAGGAGCCGTAGACAAGATGTCTCTGAGAAAGAAGAGGATTGTATCATCCATGGACTTTAGTCCTAAAGTGATCCGTAGACAGATCTCTCCGAGAACAAAATCCTGAATGAACAGGTAAGGGGATTGTATCGTCCTCGGACCATAGTCCTGTGAAGTGAGCCGTAGACAAGAGGTCTCCGAGAATGGACTGATAGGACTGGATCGTCCCTGGACTTCGGTTCAAAAGGTACATGATAGGACTGGATCGTCCTTGGACTTCGGTTCAAAAGGTACATGATAGGATTGGATCATCCCTGGACTTTGGTTCAAAAGGTACATGATAGGACTGGATCGTCCCAGGACTTCGGTTCAAAAGTTACATGATAGGACTGGATTGTCCCTGGACTTCGGTTCAAAAGGTACATGACAGGATTGCATCATCCATGGACCTATGTCCTAAAAAGAGAAGGATTGATCATCCTGTAATATGATCGTGTGTGTTGCAGGGTATGCTGCTATTGTGTGGATACTTGTATTGATGATGTGTATACTTGTATTGTGTGGATACTTGTATTGATGATGTGTATACTCGTATTGTGTGGATACTTGTATTGATGATGTATGTACTTGTATTGTGTGAATACTTGTATTGATGATGTATACTTGTATTGTGTGGATACTTGTATTGATGATGTGTATACTTGTATTGGTGTGGATACTAATACTGTTGATCTAGATGATGATGCTGTTGATCGTATTGATCTAGATGACGATGCTGCTGATCGTGTTGATCTAGATGACGATGCTACTGATTGAGTTGATCTAGATGACTATGATGCTGATCATGTAGATTGAGATGAACCAGATGCTGTAGATCGTGATGAACCAGATGTTGTAGATCGAGATGATGTGACGATGCTGATCATGTTGATCTAGATGACGATGTTGATGATCGTATGATGACGATGTGTATGATCGTGTGATGACGATGCTGATGATCGTGTGATGACGATGCTGATGATCGTGAGGATTCAAATGTTGATGTTGTTGTAGCTGTTCGAAGTGCTACAGAAGATAAAGACTCAGTACTGAAGATGTTGATGTTCCAGTATTGAAGATGTTCCAGTAACTGCTCGAGTTACTGATGATGTTGAGAAAGCTTCCAATGATTTATAGATGTATCATGTATGATGTTGATGACTCCTTGCTCGTGCGGATGCTGTTATAATATCTTGCGCGTTAAGGGGGAGTGTTGAGATATTGTAACTTCAAAGAATATTATATTTGTACTTTATTATTCTGGAGATGTTTTCATTCCTCCTTGAAGATCTTATTGTGTATCCGGAGATGTTTATTCCTTCGTCGGAATGTGGTAACTTGGGTTATTAGACTTCCCTAGTGGGGGTCGGCCCTGTATGTGTTATGTGGGTCAAAGGGTTATTAGACCACCCTAGAGGGGTCGGCCCAGTCAGTTGTAGTGGGGTATTTAACCCATTGGTTAAATACGAGCCTACATGTCTTGTGTAAAAGACAAGTAGGAGTGGTGTATAAATAGAGGAGGTGTATTCCTCATTTAACACACACTCACTCACTTTAGAGTAGCACACTTGTGGAGGAGAGGTCTGCTATGATGGAGGAGGAGATCATGTCTTTGGTTTGTATCTTTGTATATTGCTGGTCATCTATATTGAGGAATCTTTACTGGTTGTTCTACCCCATGAGGGTTTCCCAAGATAAATATGTGTCTCTTGTGTTTATGCTATGCTTGTGGTTTCTTCAGTGATCCTATATATGCTATTATTGTGAAATGGAATGTAATGCTGCTATTTTTTGTCTTATCATATTAAATCTTAACATGAGCGACCTCAACCTTTCAAGGAAAAATGTAATGGAGCCATAAGTGCAATGAAAATTACAATTGTCAAATCTAGTCGAAATAGTCATGGGAATACACAGTGAAATTTGGCAAGACTAGAGCATTCTTTTGAAGATCTTCACCCAAAACTTTTTTGATTGTGTGATTTAAATTCAATTGCTTTTGTAGTTTTGATGGACATCGGAAGTTCCTATTTTGAGACTATTGAAACACTTTAAATTTTGAATTTTGGTGGGCACTGTGAAGGTCAAATCTAAAATATTCATGTTTATACATATGTATATTGTTACATTTATGTATGATGATGATGGAATCACATGTTATATGTTGTGGTGCTTTCACTTTCTTGTTGAATTGAAATAATAGTGAATGGTTAGAGCAGTTCTAGGATGAATAAAAAATGAAGGGATTTACAAGGTATTTATGCAAGCTCCTTGGAATTCATTCCCAAGTGATAAGTTTAATGGAAAGGAAAGCCCCCCCTTTTAATTTATTTGACCATTTTTAAAATTTGTTCTGATTGTGTCTCATTTGTTTCTTCTTGACTTTGGTTGAAGTCATGAAAGTATAGTGGCTAGCCCTTGTGACCATGTGTTGATATTTAGTAGCATTTCACACTAACATGGATATGGGTACTTCTAACCATTCTGGTAGTGAACTACTTAATGACATCAAGCATCAAGAAGAAGGATTCAAATTTACACTCACTATGGTAATCTCAAAATCTTGTTTCTTGGTTTTAAAATTATTTTTAATCATTGCACTTGAAATGGTAGGGTCTAATAGTTCTTTTGATAGCATGCGTTCTTGTTAGATGGAAATATGGAAGATAAAGTTCTGATATTTTCTTCATGAGGTATATCTTACTATTTGTTTGTTGATGTAAAGAGGTTTCATTCACCATTAGCTTGTCTAATTGGTTATTTGGTTGCAAAAAATAGTACCAACATTCAAAAATATGCATTGAATCTTATTGCAGCTTTATCATTTGTGGTCTTTATGTGTCATTTGCATAATGATCAAGCAATCTTATAAATTCTAGATATTTCTGAAAGAAAATTTTTTTGGTCTATACATTTGCAGAGGTATGAAAGAGATTTAAGACAATCATTTTGGTGTATTGACGAAAAAGCATTCAACAAGAAAAATGATTGTTTGACATTCACATCTCTTTTCTTTTCTTTAGTTGCATTTGTTTCTAGTTTCATTACATCTATTTAATCTATGTTTATTAATGATTTGTTTCTTTCCCTTAAAAAATATAAAGACAAAAGGTTCTTATTTTTGTTTGGTTTCCACATGTTTCTGTATACTGTTAAATTTGTTTTGTGATTTTTGTATTGTTTTGTATCTTTCTGCTCGTAAAATACATATCCATATACATAAAGAATAAGTGAAAAAGGTTTATTGTGAATATGTTATGTAATGTTCCCTCGCAATTATGATTTAATTCAAATATTCTTCTAATCAGTTAGATAGTCCTTATATAGTAATGTAATGTATTTGATATGTTTTAAACAATCTCCCTGGATATCTGTGAAGGCCAAGGTTAAATTATGTTTTAGGATATAAAATAAAGGTGATAATTCGCACCTCTTGTTAGTTTATCTCACTAAGAGGTTGAAAGGTTGACTTATGAAATTTCAATTTCCCTTGTCAACATAACGCTCATGACCTACAACCTCATTGATAATTTTATCAGCAAATGGTGTGGGAAATGGATTTGTGAGGGTTACTCTATTTAGTCCTCTAAGTTCAACACAGATACAAATATTTTTAGGATAATGTTTCTTACGTTGAACAACCATTGGAATAGCCCATTCTGACTGGTCAATTGGGTATATAATTCTTGCAGCTAACACGTTTTCTATTTCTTTATTAACAATGTATTTGTACTTATGGGATAACTTACAAGGTCTCTTTTTTATTGTTTTTCATATCATAGGGTATCTATTTCCATTTCTCCAATTTCTTGCATAAGTCATTTTCGGTGTTTGTAGTCCCTAGCAAATACATCTTGGTATTCCCCAAGAAGGTTTACTATTTCTATTGTTTGTTGTTTATGACCAATAGTCTCCTATTTTGCATCATTTAGGTTTTCCATCTATGAAGATGTTTGCTTCTTTTGTTTTGTCTTTTTCATTCATCCATTCAAGATATTTTGATTCATTAATATGTCATTCTCCTTATTTGAATTCCATAATATATAGGGGGGGGATATTTTTATT
Source organism: Larix kaempferi (assembly GCA_027924585.1). NCBI lineage: Eukaryota > Viridiplantae > Streptophyta > Pinopsida > Pinales > Pinaceae > Larix > Larix kaempferi. The sequence goes on from BSBM01000841.1 coordinate 11,345,405, forward strand.
ATAGATCTATATTTTCTTCCTTGGGTTTAGTTGATACTTTCATAACTGACTTAACTTGATATTAGGATGATCTCTTTTCCATCTAAATCTTGTTCCTAGAACATTTTCATTTTCTAAGTCTAAGCAGTTCGTGAGTTACCAGTTAAATGTATCTCCTATTGCTTCTTTGATTTTATACCATTTATTGGGTAGGTTGTCTAATATGTTGGGATACATATAGCACTAACTAGTGTTCAAAACAAAAAAAGGGCACAGAACTATCATTTTGTTTTCCAAACTAAAATCATTTCCGACAATTGAGAGCTAGATCACCTTTTGACACAACTTTCAACAAGGAAAGAATATTCGCTTACCTTCACACCATTTGCAAGGAGAGGTATCATGAAGATGTCCACCAAGATTACCTTAGCTCACCCATAGCTTTCCCTAGATCAACCGTAGTTTGACCTTGCTCATGTGTATTTCACCCTAGATCACTTGAGCTTGTTGTAGCTCTCTTGTAGCTCACCCTAGCTCACTTATAGCTCACTCGAGGTCACCCTGGCACAACCTTCAATGAGAAAACATGCCCTTTCTCTCCCTTCATGGAGAGAACATTCCCTATGTCACCCTACAACGAGAGAGATCACCATTCCATAGAAGGAAGAGGATCCTCCACCTGTTTGATATATATTGAAGAGAAAGCAATGGGAAGCAAAGGAAAAAGTCCTAGTATTGGAGGACATGAGGTACATTATCAAGTATTTATAGATTTTTTAATTGTCATAAATCTAGTTTTTTGGTTTTAGGTTTGTATTTGAAATTATATTTTTAGAAAACTAATATATATGTAACCAAATAAAATACCATGTTTTGAAATCGATAGGGAGATGAAGTCGATATAGATAAGGTTGCGTTGGCATCAATTTTTAGGACTGAGGTAGTAAATAAACTTGATGATGTTGATGTAAAAACCCTAGCTAGATACATTGAAAAATGATCAAGTAAAAGTAAGGAACCCTCACAAACTAATGAACAATTACTGTGGGAATCAATTGATTCCCCAACCATTCTTGGGTTAAGCAAAATATATAGGAGAAAATTAATAACAGTAAAATCAAAGAATCCAGAATAGGGTGTAGACACATTTAATGCCCTAGAAACACCTGGTACCCAAAATTCAGCTTGCACATTATGTTAAGCAACAAATTCCCAAAAAGAGTATGAAAAGAACATAAATAGACTAGAAAGAGTACTCCACACCTTTAATGAACAAAATAGATGAATAGAAAGCCTCTTCGAAGGGGAAGCCTCCTTATACAATGTAATAAGTACACAAGACAAGACAAGATGATTCAAATCAAAAGGTATCCTTCCTATATCTAGGAGAAAAAGAGGTACAATTACAACTAATGGACCCAATATGACATAACTAATATAATCATACTAATAAAAAATACCACTAATAGACCCAATCCGACATCAATAATATGTAATGAGCCATAATATATGGGGTAATGTGCCCACATTTAGGGCTTAACATGCCCCTCCCCTTTAGACAAATGTTTTCCTCAACACTTGATTAGTTGTGGATGCTTCTTCTGTATGAAGGACTCATCTTCCCATGTATAATCTTCAATTGGTAAGTTCTTCCACTTGATGAGGTACTCAGTAATAGCCCTATTGCATAATTGTTTGGTCCTTATTTTATTGATTTATTCAGGTTCCAATATGAATTTTCCTTCTTCATAAATTTTTGGAAAGATAGTTTGAATTGGGATCTTGTATCCTATTACCTTCTTTAAGAAAGAAACATGGAAAACTATGTGTATCCTTGAATATGAAGGGAGATCTAATTTGCAAGCCATATTACCAATCTTTTGCTACACTTTATAAGGACCATAGTACTTGGGTGCTAATTTATTGTCTTTATTTAGTTGCTTGAGGGACGCATGTTTGTAAGGTTGCAGCCTAAAAAATACTCAATCCCCTTCTTCAAAACTCCTTTCATTACGATGTTGATTTGCTTGTTGTTTCATCTTATTTTTTGACATAGTTGTCCTTCATTAATTGGAGAGGTTCTTGTTGGTTCTCTAGGTGATCTTACACAACTTGAACTTTAGATTTTCATTTTAAGGGAGATGTGATAGATGGAGGATGGTACCCATAAAGTGACATAAATGGAGACATTTTTTATGACATATGGAAGGAAGTATTGTACCACCATTTTGCCAAAGATAACCATTTCACCCACTATGTTTGTTTATCATATGAAAAGTAGTGAAGATAGAATTCCAAACTTTTTTTCACTATCTCATTTATCCCATCAGATTGAGGATGATAAGAAGAACTTTGAGCAAATTGGGTACCCAAACAAGAAAATAATTCAGTCCAAAATTTTCCAGTCAAAATTAGATCTCTATCACTTACAATAATATTCGGGTTTCCATGTAACTTTTGAACTGTTTCCATGACGGCTGTAGTAACTGTACTTGCATTAAAAGGGTGAGAGAGTGCACAAAAGTGTTCATACTTTGTGAGTCTATCAATAAGAACCATAATAAAATTATTTCCTTTTGACTTGGGTAGACTTGTAATAAAATCCATTGAGACTTCCTCCTAGCGCTAACAAGGTATTTCCAATGGTTGTAAAATGCCTGGGGTCACTACTACATTTTTGGCCTTTAGGGGGGGTTGTCTTCCGCCCCCAAAAGTGACCTACAAGGGGGGTTTTGGCTTTGGGGGCGATTTTGGAAAAACCGCTCCTAAAGGCACTGATGTTAAAATTTTTTCCCTTTAAGGGTGGTTTTTGACGAGATTGGAACCGCCCCCAAAAGTGACTTTTGGGGGCGGTTTGTGACCCCCCTCGTAGAGTTCTACGGAGGCGGTTTTAAACCCCCCTCGTAGACCCCTTCATAGAGACCTACGGGGGCGGTTTTGAACCCCCTTCATAGAGACCTACGTGGGCGGTTCTAAACCCCCCTCATAAGCCCCCTCATACAAACCTATAGGGGTGGTTTGGAACCCCCTCATAGAGGACTATAGGGGTGGTTTCAAATACCCCTCGTAGAGGTATATAAGGGTGGTTGTGAACCCCCCTCATATAGTACTATAGGGGAGGTTTGGAACCCCTCTTGTAGAGGCCTATAGGGGCAGTTTAGAACCCCCCTCGTAGAGGCTTATAGGGGCAGTTTTGAACCCCCCTCGTAGAGGCCTATAGAGGCAGTTTGAAACCCCCCTTGTAGAGGCCTATAGGGGTGGTTTGGAACCCCCCCTAAAAGTGACTTTTAGGGGCAGTTGTAAAGCCCCCTCGTAGACACCTATGGGGGCAGTTCAGAACCCCCCCCTAAAATTCCTTATTACAAACCTTTGGAGGCGGTTACAACCCCCCCTGGTAGGTACCTACAAGGGTGGTTCTAAACCCCCCTCGTTGTAACATACAAGAGCAATTTCGAACCCCCCTCGTAGTGACATATGAAGGCAGTTTAGAACCCCCCTTGTAGAAACATACAAAGACGGTTTGAAACCCCCTCTATAGCCATAATAAATCATAATAAAATATATTTTATTAAAAATACCGCTATTGCAATATCAATAGGGCACGAAGGAATCGAACCACCAACCTCCTACGTGTAGGGCAGGCGCTCTTCCATTGAGCTAGAACCCTTTCAAAATTGGGGAGAGAAGAATATGAACACCCAGATTGCATCATTTGTAATTCTAAGAAAAGACACTAATATATTAAACAACTTGCACAACTTTGCAAGAAAAGACACTAATATCTAGTAATATATTCGTAGATGTTGCAACACTGATAAGAATTGATGAAGCAATGAAGTAGGGTTACTGAGCACACTAAACCATGATGAGTGAAACTATAAGTAATGATTATGTTTTGAAGATTCCAATGGTTATTGGAAAAGACCACTGGTGTTCGTTTAATTTCACAAATTGTCGGATACACATGTATACTTGAGTTCTGCACAAATTGAATTAAAGATGAACTCTATGTTGATATACATTGTAGTTATGACAATCCATGCACAATAACCACAAAGGATTGTTATGTCTAGAGATCCAAGCTCATTATTATCATTTGAGGAATAAGTTTTAAGTATTTTGAATTTGAAATGAGTAGCATTTTTAGTACTCTGCAAGCATCATGAAAATGCCCGCACCTGCCCACAAAAGGTAATAATATGTACGCAACGAGTTAAAAATGTCAGCAAACTCACCTGAGATTCCCTCCAAAGTCTAAAAAATGCCTGCAAATGCACACATACTAATGAAAAGTGCCAGCACTGATGAGTTAAAGTGCTCGCATGAGCGAACAAAATGTTAAACAAATGGCACAAAGCACTAAAAATTCCTGCAACATTTTCCAAAATCCCTGCACACAGGGTGAAAGTGCACGCAGCATACCAAGGGTTATAGGTAATGCCCACATATTGAGAAGAAATGAACACATGTGAAGAAAAATGCCGGCAAGCTATGTTCAAATGTCCGCATTGTCACTAAGATGTGCAACTTGAAGTGCAATTTATCACATTGAAAGAGTAACCAGAAGTATCATGATTGTGACTTTATCGATAAATTTGATGTGAGTCTTCTAACTGGTGATGTCAGAAGACCTAACCTTGAATGAAGCTGGATATCATACTCTTTGGGGTGCAAGGCATAATATGGTAGGATTCACCTACTTAACCCTTAAAAAATACTAACTCGGGAATGTGAGTAAGAGCATCCACTTCAATATTGTGAGCCATTAGGAAATCACTCCCCTATGTCTATCTATCTATCTATCTTACAAAGAAAATTCCTCAACATTTTGTACAAATGGGGATGCAGGGAATATGTCTCCAGTGCATCCCCTTATTCGTGGAAGGCGGGGGACGCAACCAATGCATCAAGGAACAAGATGAATGCTTTCACATGGTTTGCTCTAAATTTCCAACAATGCTTCAAAGACAAGTTTGAAATATCCCTAGATAATCAGCTCTCAAATCTCTCTTTCAGCCTTTGTAAAGCAATATTTAAGCCTCTTAGAACCTTCCTAAATTCAACTTCATTACTGGGAACATAGGCCACACTTTCGATATTTGAAATAGAAAAACTATCGGAGAAATCACATAGATGGTTACTTGCACCAATAAACAAGGATTTGTCCTTAAATCTCTATGAAAATTGAGTCTCCAGAAATCCAATAGGATATCATCTGCTTTAGATACTCAGCCAAGGCCTGGAGTAAACCGTAATTTTTTTCTATGGAATCAAGAAAACATAACCAAACACATACTAGTTTTCACCAGTTATGGCTTGTCCACACTCTTTGCCCCTATTTGAATGCACTTCAAAGAAACTTATCAATTTGTTACTGGCCCAAAATCAGGTCTCTTCTCCACTCTCTGGATCTCATCTTCGAAAAATTGTGTTGTGTCTGGTTATCCAAATTAACTTTACAACAAATTGGTAGGGAGGGCAAGACACTTTTCGTATTGTTTTTCCTTTGTATTCTGAAAGGATTGTCATTGTAATTTGTCCCAAGCTACCAAAACTGACAAATAGTTTCCTCTAGCTAAAAAGGTGTTAGGAAACAAAATGCAACTCTATGGTTTCCATGAGCGAAACCTTCCTAGTGAAATAACAAAAACTAAATGACTCAAATTCTAGAAGTTACAGCTATTTTTACTAGAAAGCTTTGTGGAAACTATATGTAACTAAACCCCTTATTTATGTTAATGCTCTCCATCGTAAGGCTTATGCATAACTACTCTATAGTCAGCAACCTCCTTTCATAAATCATTTTTAGGTATTGCAAAATTGTAATGTTAGAACTTTGGAGACTAACTGGAGTTACAACAAGAACATATCCAAATCATTTGTCTTTCAAGAAACCCTATCAACTAAGTAAAGACCTGAAATTGAAGTGATAAATATATGATCCTCTTCCCAACTCTTAAAATACAATCTGAGTGTGAGTACAATGTTCATGAATGAGGAGCTTTCCAAAGGATATTTTAAATTGCAGACACATTATAATTTGCAAGGCTTGTAAGATCAAGCAGAGAACTTCTAATATGTACTCACAATAACCATGCAAGGCTTGTCGATTTATTGTGTGCAAAAAAGAAAACCACGATCAACAAGATCACATAAGAATATTCAATGCACCTAAATAGAGCTTTTCAAGCCTGATTAACAGTAGAAATTATGTAAAGGACAAACTAGTATTTTGCAGCTATATTACTCAACTACAACGTCAGCTCTTGTTAAGAATACTATATTTTAACTAAATTTCAGTTTAGTTTCCATATAATCATCATTTTTGTATCAATCTGATGCCACAATGAAATTTTAGAAATAATGGAAATCCACTTTTGTTTTGATGAATTCAAACAAGAGGTTAAGATTACCCCATCAACACAAAGATGCGCAGGTTCTTTGGCTAGCTCCAAAAATCCTTTTATAAAGGCCCTTAATCCCTTATCAGGGGATATAAGATATGGATGATAACCATCTGCTTCTAACACAATCTACATACAAATAAAAGTATCATAGTCAATAGGTGGTTCATTCATTTACACATAATGAATGGCAGCAAACAAAACAAATGCATATAATTTTACACCATTAAACCATGGGTTACATAATAGCTTAGGTGCACATTGATTTTCAATAAGTTAAATTCAAATTGCCGTTAGGTCTAGTCAAACACAATGTGACACTGGGAAATAATTTTGAAGTAGAATCAGCTTGGTGTTATGTTCCCTTACAGACTTTTGACTTTTACCACATTGTCTCTAGAAATAATAGATGCATAACATTTATCTACGGTCTATCTTTGTGGCCAAAATGAGAATATATAAACTTGAATATTTGAATACAAGTACAAGAATGTTAACTTCACACAAGCATCTGTTTTCAAAGCATGCAATCATAAAACAATGAAATGAAAACTTTTCCAACAATAAGGAGCATCATACAAACTAGGGCCATATGCCAAAATAATTTCTATTTCTCCCACATATATTATTCAAATACATAAAACCATAAACTACTAATAATCACTTGTAAACTCTGTGTGAAAACCACATATTCCGACGTTTGGAATATTCTTCTTCTAGTATTACCCATGCATACTCCTCTGTATCTTATGGATGTTCTTGCAATGAATTGGAGTTACAAGGATGTAAGGACTAGTACAAGATAGAAGAAAACTAAAATATTATCTCAAGAACAGTTAAGGTGAAATAGACTGTCATACTAGCCCTTCAAAACATGATCAAGATTCACCTGGGTACAAGTATTTTACTTACACAGAGCTGAAAGATGAGATATTTATATCATTCTCCACCAAGAGAGTCATATTTTCTGCATTAATATCACCAATTGGGCCTAAAAAATGTGCTACATGGCATCTTGGAAGTTTTGATCTCCTATCCCATCCATCTATTCTTATAACAAATCTTTTCCCCAAAAGTAAAGACCTTTGTCTCAAATTCTCAATGCCACATGCACCTGCATCACAAGTAACCACAAAAGTATAGATTGAACACTTGAATTATATAATGCTTGCTTCTATGTCCTCCAAAGAGGAGACAAGTTATATTTAAAAAAAAAATACAAAAAAAAAAATCAAATCAATGAAAGATGGTATAGTACAAATAAAACAAGACATACCAATGGGTTTCTCTGGTCCATTATAACACACAATAATTGATTTTTCCTGAAATATGATTCAATTCATAAGAATTTATATAAGAAAAAGTTTAACCAGAAGAAAATATATGAGAGAAAAGTAAACTTCCTAGAAACAAATTAAACAAATGAATAAAGGGTTAGCACTGCGACCAAATCAGCCAATAAAAAGGATTAGTAATACTGATGAAGAATGAAATATCCTACAAATATTACATTTTCCCAAACAACATCATCAAGATTTGGATCAGTCCCTTCACAATTGTTGATGAAGATAGGGATTCCTATTCTCCCTTTTCTACTTTCATTTTCATTTATGATGCTGATGTGGAGCTAGGGCCTTGCACCTAATAGGGTTTCCCTAGATCGGGTTTGTCTTTCTTTTATTGCCATTTATATCTCTTGTGGTAACATTTTAGCTCTAGGACTATTCTAGACATTCCCACTGCTTAATGGCCACTGACTGTAATATCTGATCACACTGACCTATCACATGATCATTTGTGGACATTAATAAAATTATCTTATCTTATATATGGTGCATTCTCATCAAAACATATTGTTTTCAAGTGAGTCTCTTTAATTAGAAAGACAACAAATTGACACAATTTATCCCATAACAACATGGAATACCAATGCTTCATAAATAAAGAAACATACCATTACGTGAAAGACTAGTCTATGCTTGAATGCAACCTATGTGAGTTTCATGCTTTCATTTCTAGCAAATCAGTGTCAGTTGCGTGTCCTATCTTGTAGAAAGCGATACCTATCTCTTGCTTTGTTTTGTACAATACAAAAGAGGAATAATTTTCAGCGATTGGTTATAATTTTCATGTTCTTAAGTAGCTTCCAAGAGGTGAGCCTAGTAATAGACCACAAATGTAGAATGTGTTTGACAAGTTCCAATTTATATAATATGTGTTGAAAAAACTTCAGAGGAGATTTGATTTTCCAGCATAGTCACAGAGAAGTTTTGTAGCCTTATAAACACACCTCATTTCAACAAATACATGGGTGACATTTATATTGTTTGCAACCAAAGGTAGATTGTAAAATTGCAAAATGGAGACAGAATTGTGTCTCTACATGGATTTAATATGAGTGGCAGAGTCTATTACAACCTGGCACCAATTTTGGTATCAGAGCGAGAAACTGAGGGTGAAACAAGTTTCAAAGGAAGCAAGAGTGACTAATTGTTTCAATAGATGGCTTCACAGTTTTTAACCTAAAGGAAAAGACTCCAACAGGACTGGGGAATCATCAACTTACAAAAATTAGAGGCAGTAGCTTATTTTACTTCCACTTCTTACAAACTCGTGGATCAAAATCGTGATTGCAGAGCCCAATGCTTGCGGGTGTTAATTCCTCTTCCCAGGAATCAAAGTCAGGTCGCATGGCACTAGGAGTCATGAAGATTGATCTTTGTAGCCTTGAATCTAGCTTGAAGAGTTTGAGTTTTTGCAATCGTTGTATGTGTGAATGGAGTCCATAGTTTCTATGAGCATGTCTTTCCTTTCAATTCGTATGGTCAAGATATGTAAAATATTGGCACCTTCAAATATATAGCATACATCCTCTTGGTCTCAATCCTATAGGATTGAGAATCAAACTCTTAATTCTAATGAACACATACCTGTAGCATTTTTTACAAAAGTGAGCATTGAGCCTAATCTGATGATTGCAAGAGAATGTTGAAATACTTGATTTTAGATCAAGTAAGTTTTGTTTCCCCTACATCAATCAATGTGCTGCAAGAAACTATCAACACCATCTATGGAAACGTGAAGGCACCTGGCCCCTATATCAAATCCATCTGCTATTCTAACTTTCTCAACCAAATAAATGAAAAATATTGATGTTTCTCCAAGTTTTCACTTAAATAATGGTGTTGGACTTGAAATGCAATTGGAATTTGGTAGAAAATCCTTGTTTTCCACACTTCACTTGCCTTTGAATCCTTGTTTTTTGAAAGACCCAACTTCAACCTCCTTAATGTGATCAAAATAGTTCCAACAACACTAGTACTTTTTCCTCAATTCCTTCCAGATCCAAGGCTTTTTCCAACCCTAATGAACAACCTAAAGGTTTAAACCATCCCTCTTCATTTGTTGGTAAAGGGAAATATTGTACCTATCATAAGAGGTTGAATCGTTCCATTGATGAATGGAGAGCTCTTGAATTCAAACAAGAGTCCAAGACTGTCCTCACATAAAAATAATCCTAAGATATTTATTTCCTCACAAAAAACAACCTGAAGATGTAGAGATTACAATTAACAATTCAAATGCTCCAAATCCACAATGCATTCTGATTAACAAGGACTATGTCACCAGTCCAAAAGAAGCCCTCTTCACACACAATTTACAAGTAAAACATCACTTATTTCCTCGTCATTTAAAATGATAGTCAAAAGAACCTAGTATCTCTAAAGCTTGTTTCATATTTACAACTTCCTTTTATGGCACATCCTACCCCTTATCACCTCAATCAGGGTTAAAGTTGTTAGGAATTACACCCTGGTAACAAGGAAATGTGCAATCACTTTTGCCATTAGCCCCTTCAAGAATATTGTTCACTATGATATCACTCCACTCCACTGTTCTGAAATAATTAGTGGGTATCCCTATCAGAGTGATTGACATGCTATCCATGATGGACAATATAATACCTATCAACTCCAAAAATATGGTAAATTATACAAACCCACCTCTGCTTTTTTGTTGACCATCACTCCTATACTTTATGGAAAGCAAACAATAAAATGGGTAAATTTCCATAAGTTCTTAGCACTTGGTGTTGTTCGAAAAGACAAAGAAGACACCATAAAACTCCCTCCCTTAGATATTAAAGGTATCATAGATTCCTATTGATGTTTTTGAAGAGCCTCCTTGTCTACCTCCTCTTCGCACCATCCAAAAATGAATCGATTTGGTTCAGGGTTATTCACTTCCCATCAATTTTGTTCCGGGTTATTCACTTCCCATCGATTGTGTTCAAGGTTATCCACTTTACTGCAAAATATCATGTTCCTAGCCATAAGATACATATCGTGGAAACCACAAAAGGTTCATAACTTGGAAATTGCAACCTCACTACCTGCAAATGTCGTTGAAAATACTATTGATAAAGTAACTTGGAAAACCGTCATAGATCATTTTATTCTATTTTATTGCATCTAGAACTATACATATAAGTCTCGGATAATAGAATGTGTTGTGCAAGTTAAGATGGTTTTCAAGTACGCACTAGGTTTCAAATAGCTACATTGATTTTCAATAATTCTTGAGAGATTAAAAAGAGACACTAGTCATGGAATGGGGCAAAGTCAAATAGTAGTCAAACTTCTAATGAGAAAAATAGATGTAGTGTGACCATAAGAAAGGCATTTTAACATGAGGATTGATTATAGAAATCATACCAATGACCTTTTAGGGGAAAAAAAGAGATCGACTACAACATCCCTCAATGTAATATTGCAAAAATCATAAATGACAAGTTTCAGATAATTTTCTTTTTCTGTCCTGTGTGGGAAGCCTCAACTATGGGATGCACCATTAGAAATTTAGTCATTCATTGATCCATGCAATGATCCTTAAACTAATGTATCAACCTTATTGAAAAATTGATTAATGTAGGACTCATAAAAAGAAAAATAAATATTAAGCATAAATACAAGGAGCCTAGGAAGAAACCCAAGTGACGTGTACCTCAAATAATTCCTGGTACTTCGAGGAGGAGATGAGTCAGCCTTGCAAAAGTACCACTGTGAAATAGTACCACTAATAATGTACAACTAATCTTCAATAATTATTGTCATAGACTATAACATTATGAAAATAATAGCTAGTGCATAGTAGGATGGAACCCATCCGTCCTCTTCCCACAAGCAACACTCAACACAGTGCTTCCTCCACATGCATAGCTAGATTATTCAACTTTGAAATTAGGTATAATCTTGGCATTCAAGCTTGAAAAGACTAGAAATACTATAATGGGTACATAGTACACAAAGAGACTAGCTATTAATCCATGCAAAACCAGCATCAGTCTCCTATTTCTCTCGAGGCCTTCTGAATTTGTGCCTATAATTTTAATTGTGAGTAGTACCAATGTTACAAATATTGGCACAGCGACAAAATTGGTAGGGTCCAGGAAACATCATTTCGGGATATCTCGGCAGCAAATTGGCAAAAATTGGCAAACTTAAAAAACACAAAAATATTCTTTTTTTTTTCAATTTTTTAAACATCTAAAGCAACAATAACATCAAATAAACACATTGCCACATGAATATGGAAAGAAAATCGATATATAAGATATATAAGATATATACCTCAAAAAACAAGTTCATGGTGTAGAAAATGGATCAAACCCTCTCAGGATGAATGTTCATACCATGAATGCAAACCCTTCTTTAATTACAACCAGGCTAGTTGTCTCAGCAAGGCTTCAATTCCTCTTGGATAAGCACACTATAGGAAGTACATAAGCCAAAATAGGTCTGGCTGCTATGTTAATTTGTTTCATAAAATGCTTCTAGCTATGAATGCTTTAGATCTACAACACTGTAGCTCCTCCAAGATAGCCATAAATCCTCAAAGGGGGTGAGCACTGGTTTTGATCATTAGGTCTGGGTGCATCGTCATGAAACTTGATATCTGCAAATGAAATCAGAGTGAAGGCACTACTATTTGGAGGTGAACTATGCTCATATCATGCCCAAAATGTATCTAAACCTGTAGATGATGCCTCTTACTGCTCTTTTGGTATGCTGCCACAAAGAATCATCATATAACATTCTCAGGATTGAGAATCTTAGTGATTTTTACTGTCGATTGATGGTTGTTGATGGCTGTTACAATCTCTAAATTGCCCAGAAGTGACTGAAAGGCCTCACTACTGCTGCTTTATGGATCTTAGGAAGCCAAAACTGAACATTACCTTAAGATGCACCCAAAGGGATGAATCAAGGCTGATCCATGCCCTTTTTTACCATTAAACAGGGTTGTTTGTGCCCATATTGGAATATGCCTTTGTTTATTGTTGATTCAAGGTGTTTTACAGATTGCTACGACCTTCACACTGCTCAGAAGTGCTCCCAAAGTTCCCAGAATCTTATTACACAATCTCGTCTATTATATTCAACTTATAAATTGTGGGTTTAGGAACTTGAAGAGTAAGTAGGTGAAAGAGGAGTTGGTAAAATTGTATGTAAGGTTGACAGGATTTTGCAAGGATGAGGTCAACGAGATCACCTATGATTTCAACTACAATTTCTTTTTTAGTTTGAATGATATTCCTTACTATATTTTCTGCATCTAATAAGTAGTGGAGCGATGGGAAAATAGAAAAATTGTTGATCATATGCCCAGGTAACATGATGGAAAGAATTAACTTCCTAATTGGAGACAACATATTTGAGTTCAATCTTTGGTAAATTGGGATTTTCAAAATCAGCAACACTATCTTCAAAGACTATTTTAGGGTTTAACTCTTCGCCTTGGGTGAATGTGTGGCTATAACACATGCCATGAATTGAAAAATCAAAATAAACATCACATGGTTGAAAGTTGTCTCTATCAACCATGCTAAGGTTTCCCTCCTAATAGCACAAAAACTGATGATAAGGTAAAATGTCCTTTTTCCAATAACATGAATTCACCCTAGGGGGAAGTCCCAAACAGAATCCCACTATTCAGAATAGGGAACCCATCTGAATTATGGATTGGAAACCATTATTCGGAGTTAAACATTATTTAAAATATTACAATGCTAAATGAAAATGCAAATGCAATTTTATTTTACATACAAAGTGAACATCTAGGAGAGAATAATAAAAAATATAACCACAACACCAAACATATAACTGCTATATTCAACAAGAAAATTACTGAGTTAATAAAAGTAAAAATATAAATAACTAAATGCAGAAAATTAGAACATTTGACAAGGTTTGAGAGAGAAATATAAAAAATGCACTCATTACATGAAAATAATCGACACTGTAAAGAAACATTCTTACTATGACTCCAACTCTCAATGAGCCAATAGAAGAAATTTCACACCCGTAGTATTAGAATAAAGGTATTTCTCCAAAATGGATTGGCCAAGCATGGATTCAAAAAGTGAATCAAACAAAATGTCTATTTATTTTGGTTCTCATCCTATTCATAAATAGTCAAACAAGATTTAGTTACAAAAGTTTAATGGTTTCTTGAACTACATGGAGTGCTAGGGTCTTATATATCTACTTATTTATCTTGTACATGATTATTAATGTAATGTTCTTGTTATCACATACATAGTAGCTGGGATACCATGTGAGAAGAACAGATATCTGCACTTTTGTCCTCCATAGGTTATTTTGGAGCTTTGAAATGAGCAGATATGTGAGCAGAGCAGATATCTTCTGTTGTTGAGGATGTATAGTATGCCCCGTTTTGTCCTCCATAGGTTATTTTGGAGCTTTGAAATGAGAAGGTTTGAGATGATGACTGCCTTGGATAAGAATTGTTGGTTCCCTGGCTTACACTTTGGTTCCCCCTCTGCCTCTGCGTTCTATGTCCTGCAGTTTAAAAAAACAATCCATTCCATCAACTGATATTGTAAATGAACTAAACAGTGTTACAAGACTCCAGGAATCGATGCCCTGAACAAACTCTGGATTTTCCCTTTTTATCTGAAACGGCAACATGCCCTTCTAATTTTTTCATTTTTTTAATTCGATGAGTATACCCGCCTTAAACCTAAAGGAAAAACCCTAGGCCACTTTACTTTTTTTTATAGTCAAATGCAGCAACCATGCCTTTCCCTAAGTCAGAAAGCATTACAATGCACCAGGGCTTGAAGGAAGAACTCTAGAGTGCCCGCAAACAGAGAAGGGCATCTCTCCGATGACTTGAACCTTGGTGGGAATATGACTACCACGGTTTAACCATCAAATCCAAACTGAATGACAAGTCCAACAAGATAAAAATAAAAAAGTTGGCCTTTTATTTGCAAGACCCCTGTGCTCCTTAGAAAACAGAGAAATTTTGTACCTATTTTGCCTTTGTCTTCATCTGGATTTTCAACAATGGACTCCTGACTCGAACTGTTATTTCCATCCTCATGATCATCAGGCAGCTCTTCAATCACAAGACCCCTTCGAGCAGGCTGCATAATATACATCCATAGTTATTAAATTCACTATCCTTAGTATACATTTATGAAATCCTACCTCAAATGGAAAAACAAATTGAGCATCCCTCCCACTTACATAGAAACAATAAATTGAGAAATCAATGCCCATACAGTATAGTCACAAAATCAAATTAACCTAATGATCAATCAATTTCTGTGTAGAATTACCTATGGCTTATGATACTCATGGTCATCAAGGAAACCATTCTGTTTGCCGAAGAATACTTCTAGCCCAAACATGCTACCCGTCCCAAAAGCGCTTCCAAATGGTCTCGTGAAAAAGGGATCATCGAAAGGGTCACGGTCAAAAATGCTGGAGAAAACATTTCCCCCATTTTTTGAACCAAATGGGTTTGCGAAGAAAGACATGTCGCCATCCCTGCGTCCTCCCTACATATTTTCAAATTTCCATCCTCTTTCAAAGAAAATTATACACGTCAAATTCCAATAAAGATTTTAGATTGAAAAACTAAACATTACGAACAACAAAAACATAATAACAGGAGTCGGATCAAATTTGAAGGGTGGGGTCCCATTTCACTTTGAAGGGCTATGAGATATTTCCTATGAGATATTGAACCCTTCATTGATCACATGTAAAAATAAGTCATTCTTTTCATTTGAAAATGTACTAGTACATCAAAATTTCATTGTTTATTTACATAGTAAAGTCGAGAGGCTTTATTTTGCAGTGGATATGGCAACACTGAACGTTATATATGTCATATAACACAACCATATTTCAATCCGATCTAGCGGCTCAGTCTCTAGGCACTATGCCACCTTTTGCATCTCAGTAGTTTCCCAAATTGATCTCGCCTCTTAAACTTTTAACTAGTATAATAATACAATTAACTTGCTAACCCCATTCCAATCCAACTTTCATCCTTACAACCAAAATTAATACTATTTTACTCTTTCATGATTTGTCTGAACATGAGGAATTTATTAGTGAAACATAACTTAGGAGACACATAGAAAATCCACTTTCCAGATGTTTAGTGTGAATTTCCATAACTAATTTTATAGATATTTTTTTCTACATCAGTGCAGCTACAGTTAGCTTGCTAGACCAATTCCAATCCAACTTTTAACCAGTATAATAATATTTAATACCTCTTAAAATGGGTTCCTAGGATGCTTCGAACAATACAATCTCGATTAAGAATTGGGTTCTTCAACTCTTCTAAAAGCAATGCGATGCTTATTCTTGGAAAAGTTCAATCTTTGTAAATCACTAGCGTTTTTCATACTAATATAAATTCCATCCTACATAAAATCTAGCCTACTTAACAATGGAAAAAATGATCATGTAAGCCCAAAAAGGAATAAATTGTTTCAGAAGCCAAAAACATTGGGCATTGAGTCTGGTCTATATCTGCTGCTAAATTAGTGAACAATAGAGATGTATGCAAAAAGGCAATAAAAAAGGTGAAGGTAAAGAATCCGAATGGTAAAAAAAATTTACTTCGTTGAATTGAGTACCATAATTCACTTTCATGCATCAAACAACTGTGTTGCCTATGCCATTTATAATCCTCCTTCTCGCAAGTCTATCAGAGAGAACAGTTCAACAAAGAAGTTGGATTGGATTGAAAACCAATAACAAGTTTCTTTGTCACTCTAATTGTGTACCCTACAATAGAATTGAATGCCAATGAAAACAATATATGTTTTAATTTTTCATTCAACACTCTGAATTCCACACGTACTTGGGATAGAATAAGTTTAAGCGCTACTTACATGTTACATGCTATGCTATGGTTTGAGCAAAGAGAACTATCCGACTCCAAGAAACTTTTGTTCTCAATAGCTGATTAAGGACCCTAGTTGCTCCTTCTCGATAGCCCTCCCCCTAGATCTTGTTATACATACTAACTCTATGGTATGACGAAGTAGAGGATGGGTTGTGAAGCATAAGTAAAACGTAGGGAGACCAAGTAGAGAGGAGATGCATAGATGGTTGAATTTCTTGTTATATGGTTGAAGTTCCTGTTCTATTCAAGACCGACCGATAAGGGCAACAAAATCAAAAGGTAAAGTAGCACTGTCATTCTAAAAATCAAGATTACAAAAATATTTTTGTCCCAGTTTGTATAGTCGAACGCAAGAGTGGTCACTGGGCATTCTAAGAAAATTGCCAACTTTTAGCATTTTCCTTCACCAGATGTTGTTGCATATTCTCAATCATATTGAAATTCGATAGCTAGTTGGGATTGTAAGTGTAGTAGTATCAGTGGTATTCATATTAATAAATCCCAAGAATCTTAAGCCGTGTACCAGAGGAAGGTGTCGAGTCGACGATTGAGCAATTGGGGAAAATGGCTCATGCAATACAATTTTAGATATAAAGTCTGGATTCTTGATCTAAATCATTAACTAGATGCATGGAGGCTGGCAGAGTGGGAACTTCCCCAAATCGCCAGGATTTTTGGTAAAGCTCGGGGGCATAGTGCACACACATGTTTCCCGTAGGGATGCAACCGTGGCCAGTGGCAGCTGTGCGGGGAAGTACTCGGTTTCAAAGTGAAAACAATGGTCTTCCTTGTCCCATCCATTTCAGGAAAGTTAAAGGGAGGCTAAATTCTCAAGAGCTTCAATCGGGCGACAATGGAAAATAGGGCAAGGCAAGGAGCACATGGAATCATATGCGTGTACACATGACATATGAAGAAATAAGCAACTGGTGTTGTTGCTGCAATTGGAATCGATAAATGATGTTCTAAATAGCGCCCTCTGATGGAGATTTGTGACAAACCCACTCTCGGGTCCAAGCTTCAAATTTGAAGTCTTCAAGGCCCGTTTGAAGTTACAAAATTTCAATCAAATAATAATATTGTGTTTGAACTTTGAAGTTGCATAATTTTAATCAAATAACAAAAAATTTAAATAATTGATAGGATCATGAATGGATAAAATGATGTACATACATGTAAATTCATAGGATGCCAGCAATCCAATCATCCTTTAAGTTGAGCTCCTCAAAGAAAAAAAAATTCTTTATATATGTTTATGGCAGGTTGGCATTGGCAGCTTCGCTCTGCAAATTCTCCTAGAGGACTGGAGTAGATATGGTAGGTGGAACTTGGAAGTAGCTCGACCACGGTGGAGCAGGGGTATAAGCAAAAGCTTGTTTGTATTCATGTAATATTATATATTGATGGTCGGAGCCATGAAAGCATGGAGTTCGAGCATTGACTTAATGCAACAAAGAAAACACAAGGTGGGACTCGAGAGCCACCTAATTGACTTGATACAACAAAGAAAACACAGGGTGTGAGGGTAATTTCAACCCTTTTACAGTGTTCTTCCAAAAGAGATGCTTATGGATACTAATTCCCGACCTCCCCATTGAATACTAGGATCTAGGGGTTTTGAGAGGGATAGGAGATGTTGTTGGAAGATTTTTTTTCTTTGATGAAAGGGACCTAATGTGGAATAAAAAAAGCATGGTCTAGCTTTTAGTGGAGTTCGACATAGACCTAGGACTGCCAGAAGAAGTTGAGATTGTCACTGAAAAGGGGTCCTTCATTCAAACCCTAGAGTATTGGAGAGAACTCTTTCGGTGTCCTGTATGAAGATCCACTGGCCATATAAAAACAAATTGTCCTTCAGTGGTTGGAGAGGCTCAGTCGTTGGATTTGGTTTCAGAAGCGGGAGAATAAGACTTAAATGGGAGGACTCAGAATGCTTAGATGGAGGTGCCCAGTCAATTCCCCTCTACTGAATCTTTCATTGGTAAGTTAAAGAATTTCTTTCCAAATTTCTTTAGTACTTCTTTAACTGAATAAGACATTCTTTTGCTAAGTAGTAATGAGGAGTGGTTGGTCGATATTTTGAGGGTTTCTGGAAAATTTTCTTGGAAAATATTAACAATTCCCATCCATTTACTTCTCATTTGAACCCTATCATCTCATAAAACCCTCCTTTGATTTCCCCCTCATCGATAGAACTATTGGTTGTTACAAATACCAAAAGCCCTATTTTGACTGAGACCTCTCCTCAAGGACCTCACACTACCCCTCATTTACACAGTGAATGCACCTTGGATTCTCCCCCTCCATTGGATACAAATTTGTTTACCAAACCCTTGGAACCCTCATACAAAGAAGTTCTTATTAATGAAGTGCCTCTTTAGACCTATAACTCCTTTGTAGACAGAGTTGGCCTTGTGGATATTGCAAATGTCACCATCAGGAAGAAGCCTAAAAACAAATCCACTAATAGGAAAAAAGACATGGGGGTTGTTGAGGGAGGGTTGGCAACATACCCCATTATGGTTTCTTCAAATTACCCTGTTTATGTTCCTTCTCCTTCTAGGCAACTTAGAGCATTGAACCCTGATATGAGGGTTCCTTAATGCTAGTCTTAATCTCTCTTAACATTAGGGGTATTGTGGGTGCCTAGTCCAAGATGCTAGCCCTCAAGGAGATTTTGTCTACAGTTAAAACTGATGTTGTGTTTCTTCAAGAGACTATGCTAGATCATGTTAGAGCTAAAGATTTTTTTCTAAAATTTTTTTTGACATGCATGGAACTGTGTTGCGACAACCAGTTGGACTTTCCAGGGGGTTACAATTTGGCAAGATGGAGTCTGATAGCAAAGCCAAAAAATAAGGGAGGTTGGGGAATAAGAGATCTCAATCTCTTTAACAAGGCCCTAGCTACCAAATGACTGTGGAGGGCACTTTTTCATGATGGTATTTGGGGAAGGACATATTTGAAAGGAGTTGAT